>OX101813.2:35592662-37992662 GCA_944452925.2 Chrysolina oricalcia | reverse complement strand
CATATAAACATACAATGCCTGAACAATTTAATAGATGAGTTGTCTATATGTCTACCATGTTTTATGATAGTGAAACATGACCAATGAACAAATCCATTCCATTGGCATAAATGGTTATAAATTGATGAACTCCATCTGTAGGGAAAAATATAAACACGGAGGGGTAGCCATTATCCACAAACGAAATTGAACCCAATCGTTTCTGCACCGAAATAGACGCTAAATTCACAGCAATAGTTATTGATGATACTGCCATAGTCACAATTTACAGATCTTGCAATGGAAGCTTCGACAAATTCGTAAAGTCTCCCGAAAACATGTTAGAGTTTGTTACCACAAACTATACCAATGTTGTTATTGTGGGTGAC
The DNA here is from genome assembly GCA_944452925.2 of Chrysolina oricalcia. Taxonomy (NCBI): domain Eukaryota; kingdom Metazoa; phylum Arthropoda; class Insecta; order Coleoptera; family Chrysomelidae; genus Chrysolina; species Chrysolina oricalcia. Next base: position 37,992,294 of record OX101813.2, on the reverse strand, counting down.
TTCAATGTCAATTTTATTTCACACAGTATCGAACAAAATATACTTACCAACATTCTCATATCATATAACTTGAAAACTCTTTTACATGAACCCACTAGGGCGACTGAACACTCTGCCAATTGTATTGACAATATATGCGTAAATTTTGAGGATTTTGGTATCATTACACGAGATATTTCCGATCACTACGGACAATATATAAGTTTAAAAATAAAAATCATCTCTGTTTGGCACAGAAAGGAAACTAAACCGTATAGGCAAATCATTGAAATGGGTATAGCGGAATTCAAACATTATTTCAACAAAATAAACTGGATAAGATACTATGAATGTGATGATCCGAATCTCCTAGCTAAATTTCTTTGTGAAAATTTAAAATATGCCATAGAAGTAGCTTTTCCACTGAAAAAAGTTAGAAAAAAGACAATGAAACATAAACCAAAATGGTATACCGATAACTTGAAACTAATGAGAAAAGAAATGAATCAGAGAATACATCACTATAAAATGACAGGAAATTTAAAAGCGAAACACTTGTTCACTACAGTTAAGAAAGAGTATAGGGAAATTATAAAAAAATCAAAAAAAGGGTTATACAACAATGTTCTCTCAAATAGTAAAAACGTTTCGAAAACTGCTTGGAAGATAGTAAATGAAATCCAAGGTAAGACTGTCTTCAGTAGTCAGATTACACATCTAACAGCTGAAAACTTTATTGAATATAACTCCACAATGATAGATACCATTTTAGAAACAATACCCTCCACAGACTCGAGAGGTGATGAGTTCGTTAAAATAAATTCGTGTGATTCGGTATTTATGAGCCCTACCAATGAAAATGAAATAAAAACTGTATTAAAATCACTTAAAAATAGCTCTAGTTTGGATGCCTACAATATAAGTGCAAAGATAATAAAACTCATTCCAGAAACCTTAGCCAAGCCTCTCACATACTTAGTGAACCTCTGTATAGAGAAAGGAGAATTTCCATCGCATCTGAAACTGGGAAGAGCTATTCCGATTCTGAAAAATGGCGATACAAACAACTGCGATAACTAGAGGTTCATAACAATAACTCCCATACTATCAAAAATAAATAGAAATAATGTTGAACGACAGGACAATACATTTAAAAAAAAACATTTAGACAATCACCAGTATGGATTCCGCTCTCTAAGATCAACGTCTCAATAAGCAGATACAGAAATTATTCATTCAATAACCAAAAACCTAGAAGTAGGAATCCATACACGGGCAATTCTGTGCGATCTTACCAATGCATTCGACAGTGTCTCCCATGACATACTTCTAAATAAACTGCATTAATATGGAATACGTGGACCAGCCCTCAATCTCATAAAGACATACCTTGCAGACAGAAAACAGTACCTAATCTCATAATAATGAAGTATCAAAAACTATAGATGTTAGGCATGGGGTGCCTCAAGGTTCCGTTCTGGGGCCCATATTGTTTATTATCTACATGAATGATTTGCCAGCATTTATTGATACTGTAGACTTTTTATATATGCAGATAACTCCACTCTTATGATACAAGAAAATACGATGAATAAAATAGAGCAAAAGTCAGAGGAAGCAATGTCACAAATGGAAACTTATTCCAATTCAAATCTAATGGCCTTAAATAAAAATGAAACATAGTTTATAACATTCACAAGACATCGAGAAACAGTTACTGAAACGACGGTAAAATTACTAGGTTTTCATATTGAACAAACTCTCCAAGAGCCAATTTGTACTGAGAAATCTCAAAGGTGTTTGGTCTATGGAATTATGTTATGGGGGACAAGCCCAGCTTGTCGCCAACTTATGGTGAGCCAGAAAAAAATAATCAGAACTATGGCTAAGGTTGGTCACAAGGAAGGAATACACCAAGCTATTTTTCAGCCTCATGCAAATATTAACACTTCCCTGCATATACAGGGTGTCAATTTGAAAACTTCCCACCCTTAATATCTTCCTTCCAGTAAACTATATGAGTAATCGAAAAAACAGGTCCATTTTATTGTCAAGGGGGACACTTTCAAGGACTATTTGTAGCCCTCGTGGTTCAACCCCCTAGGAGGGGTAGATGTTACCCTTAGAATTTTAAATGGGAAGGGGGGTCAAGTGGCACATCATTTTGATGGGCGTTCAATTCTTGTTCCAATGGTACACTGACTTATTATTTTTTGATGAGCATTTTCCGAAAAATTGCGTTCTAAACTAACAGAAGTAATTATTAGAACGCCTATACTGAGATGAATGGTTTGGCCAGAACTGGTTAGAATATTAGGTGGTACCGTTCCAACCCTTTATTAGGGGTAACATAAGCCATTAGCTCCAAACACTTTACATAAAAAAGTAGTCTAATAGTAAAACGTAGATGGTAGTAAAGTTGTGTTTATTAAGTGCTGAATTTTTAAGTGTCATCGCAGAAATTGTACAGATAGCCTTCCTTTTTTGCTATTTCTGCTGTAAAAAGTTTATGTTTTCCGGCAAAAAATTGGTTAGCAAATTTGAACTATGTGGTAGTATTGTGAATACCGTTGTACCTGTTGGGCTGTTTAGGAATTACTTTAATAAGTGTATAAAAGTGTAAAAATGGTTTACATTCTTCAAGACAGAATTGAAATGATTTGTAATTTATGGCAAAGTTGGAAAGTGCGCACGAAGGGCGGCATGTCTTTTTAACGAAAGACATCCAAATTGTAATGTAAGTCACCGGTATGTGCTTGATTTGGTGAATAAGTTTTACGAAACTGGTTCAGTGACAAATAAAAAAAGAAATAACCCCAGAGTACTAAATGAAGCAGCTCAAATTGAAGTTTTGGGAACATTTGCTGCAGAGCCCACGAGCTCCTTACGATCAGTATCAGAACAGACGGGAATGTCACGCGAGACTATAATAAAAGCATTGAAAATGCATAAATTTCATCCATATAAAATGCAGATTCTTCAAGAGCTCCACGAGGATGATTATGATAGAAGAATAGAGTTTTGTGAAATCATGTCTCATCGAGTCAATACCATCCCTAATCTTCTGTAAAACATCTGTTTCAGCGATTAGTGTTCATTTTTTCTGAATGGCAATGTTAATAGACAAAATTGTCGCTATTGGAGTGACGAAAAGCCACATATTTTTCGGGAAGGTCAAACACAACACCCACAAAAAGTTAATGTTTGGGCTGGTATTCTTGGAAATGCCATTCTTGGTCCATTATTTCTGGAAGAAAACTTGACTGGCAATCTGTACCTTGATATGCTTGAAGAGACTATCGATCCTCTTATAACTCACGAGCTAGAAACTCAAAATGCAGAAGGTAATGAACTTTTGCAGGAGGATCTGTTACATTTCCAGCAGGACGGTGCTACACCTCATTATTTTCTTCCCGTCCGACAGTGGTTAAACGAGAGATTTCCGGGTAGATGGATTGGCAGAAGGGGAGCAGTTGAATGGCCTCCGAGATCACCGGATTTAACACCCTTAGATTTCTTTCTTTGGGGGCATCTTAAATCCGTTGTTTATAAAACACAACCTTCTGATATTGACGAACTTAAAAGACGAATTACAGCAGCATGCCGGTCAATTCCTAGTGAAGTTTTCCGTAATGTTAGAGGGGAGTTCGAAAACAGACTGTATTACTGTTTAGAGCAAAATGGACAACATTTCGAACAGCTAATAAGATAAGCGTAAGTAGATTTTATGTTGGAAATGTCTTTCTCGCAAATTAAATTTTATTGTGTAGAAGGAAAATAACCACCAAATAAAAAATCCCATGCGTAATAAATTTATTCCTGTCATTCAAGGGTTGGAGCGGTGCCACCTACTCTTCTAACCATTTTTATTAAAGGGAGTCAATACAATAATGCATCTCAGTATAGGCGTTCTAATAATTACTTCTCTTAGTTTAGAACGCAATTTTTCGGAAAATGCTCATCACAAAATAATAAGTCAGGGTACCATTGGAACAAGAATTGAACGCCTATCAAAATGATGTGCCACTTGACCCCCCTTCCCATTTAAAATTCTAAGGGTAACATCTACCCCTCCTAGGGGGTTGAACCACGAGGGCTACAAATAGTCCGTGAAAGTGTCCCCCTTGACAATAAAATTGACCTGTTTTTTCGATTACTCATATTGTTTACTGGAAGGAAGATATTAAGGGTGGGAAGTTTTCAAATTGACACCCTGTATAATGGAATCCATTCTGTGGATACATAAAAACAAAAGTAAGTTCAGAAAAAACGAAGAAACAAACTGAATACCTGCCATTGAAATTTTATAACGAGATACCAACGGAATGGAAAATTTATACTACAAAAAAAAACTTAAATATAAACTGAAACAATCGTTGCTTTTGAATCCAATGTATGATATCAAAGATATTTTCATCCATGCTTGGGAGTGACCTCCGATTTCCTTATTTGATTTTTAAACTTGAAAAGGACAATCAAACTCTTTTTCGCCAAATAATTTTAAATCTATTTGTATATACAAACATAACATTTTTAATGATGTGATCGTTGATGTTCCATGTTAAACCTCGTCGTATGCCTATAGGGTATTGATGGTTATCTGTTTAAAAAATTTGTTTTATATATTTACATATCGTACCTTTTGTGACGTACCTAAACATAATAGTTGTGTGCATTTTTATTGTACTACTACTAATTTTGTAATTTTTTGAGGTGAATAAATATATCTATCTATCTATCTACATTTTCCCATCAATACTTTAACTGCACATTTGAAACAATGGTACTTATATGTTTCTAAACGACTAGCAAAATTTAAAGGACGAGACAGATCACGGAAATGTGCGCAAACATAATATGAATACACATAAAGAGCACTTTTTACATAAAATAACCTACTTTAATGACTATAACTCAACCCGACCGACTCGACCTTATGCAAACCTAACTGAGCTTACGCGACTATACCTACAATACAGTTAGGTTGCGTCTTTCTCTGCGGAATGGTATCTTTGCTAGTCATTGGTGGTAGGGCGATTATGATTCGTTCTGAAATTCAATATCTGTTTGCGCACATACCAAAAATGAATGTTTGTCATCCAACAAGTTTTTTAAGTGATTATTTCTTCGCAGAAAATGCCTGGTACATGCTCTCTCTATTTAAAAATTATCTCTTGTGCATTCAAAATATTAATATCAAGAATTTTTTTTTCAACCCCTGTATCTCACAACAAAATGGCTTCTTTCATAACAAATAGTAGCCAGATCAATGTCTTTCATTGAATCAACAATAAGTCTTGATAACTTTATAAGAGTACAATGCGACGATGGCAGACTCCCTAAAATTCATTCTTACTGATTGCTGATGAAAATAAAATTTTGTAGTGAATACTTTTCTGAAGTATTGGAGCCCCAGAAACTTGAATTTCTCTATCAATAATAATAATGAATGAAATAATAATGATACTTCCTCATAAACACTCGAAGAAAGTACCAAAAGGCATAGCCTGTGCCGGTAGAGGACGACTATTTTTGTTATATGATGAAAATGCAAACTTGACAATTCGCGCGTATCTTTCACTACACTCCGTCCATTCTTTTCAAATTTATATAGCAACTACCTATTATCCGTTATTGCTTGGCTAAGATAAATCACATAAAATACGCCAATACGCGATCGAAGCAAGCGTGCTCAGCCGATATTTCGAAAATCTTCTCTCGTAAATTAAACAAATTTCAACGGAGCGCGCATTCCTACTGTTACTACTCTGTAGACTTTTCTAAACTTCATGTAGAAACATCCATCCCATATTTTTTCTTGGACCCCTATTTCATAGTAAAGATATTGAGCAAGAAATATGCAAGCGAAGCGAGCACGCGTATTCCTATTACTACTTTGTAACTCAAGTAACTTATATCCCTTACTTCTTTGTAGAGATATTTAGCAAGAAAGATGAGCGCGCGCATTTTCATCACTACTTTGTCAGTTTCTGTCAACTTGGAGTAGAAACATTCATCCCTTATTATTTGTTAGTGAAGAACAAGACCAGAAATACGCGAGCGAAGCGAGTGCGCTTGCCCGACATTTCGCAAATCCGCGCGCCCAAGAAAATGTAGTTTTTTATATTAGACATTGAAGCGCCCCCGTGCGGGCTGAAAGGTGTACTGAAGACCACACACCCTATTATCAGTTGGAGATCTGTAGCATCATGGAACAGCACACAACATAATGTCATATAAAACATAGTAGACTACTTTTTCATATTTGTATGTTGCTTTGTTTTTCTTTAATTAAAGTTTGTTAGTATTATTTGGCCAGTTTCTCTATTTGAAAGTAAAAAGCCTCAACAGGTTATGGGCCCAGTCCAGGCTCTAACACAAAAAAAGTAAAAACACCAGAAGTAAAAACTCCATATGAACAACAGCAGATTGAAAAAATAGTGGATGAAGAATCTTTTCAAATATGGAACTTTCAGTTAAGTGTTGTTTTGAAGGCAAATGATCTCTATGAAGTGGTGAATAAAGAAAAAACCCTGGAAAGTATGATCAGCGAAGAAGAAAAAGATGCTTGGAAGAGAAAAGTTGCAAGGGCTCAAAAATTCATAGGAATGTCGGATGACAAGAAGCACCTGCTTCACATAATACATTGTGAATATGCCCATGAAATGTACAGTAAACTGGAACACATGTTTGGAAAGTCAACCCAAGACAGGTGTGTAACTTACTCCAACAATTCTACAACTTCAGCTATAAAAAAGGTTCCGATATGACCCTTCATATCAGTAAAATTGAAAAACTGGCATACCGCTCAAAAACATTCAAACAAAACATAGATGAAAAAATGATTAAAAGTAAACTCCTTTCTACATTACCAGAAAACTACAGGCATTCTACAACAGCTTGGGAGTCAACTGCTATTTCTGAAAGAACATTGGCTAATCTGGTAGCCAGAATACTTGCTGAAGAAAGTAGAAATAAGCAGGAAAGAGAAAACCAAAATGAAGGAGCATTTAGAGTTTCAGAGAAGTTCTGTTATAAATTTAAAAGTACAAAACATACAGCAAACTTCTGTAAGAAAGGAAAGGAAGATAAGTGCTTGAAATGTGGCAATAAAGGACACTGTGCAAACAACTGCAATATCAAACCAGACAGAAACTATTCTACTTCAAGACCATGCCGAGTCGAAAGACCAATGTGGAAAATGTAAAAAAACAATCATGCGGAACAAGATGGCTTCTTCAGGAAGGATAAAATTCAGGAAGAAAGAAATAAAGTGGCATTTTTTGCTGAAAGTAAAACAGACACAGACTTTCATAATACTAGTTTTATAGTGGACTCTGGTTGTTCTTCACATATGTCAAACATTCTACATTCTACATTAACAGAGAGGGCAACAACCATAATGGTAGCGAAGAAAAACCAATCTATGAAGTCAGAGGGAAAGGGAGATATAGACAGTTAAAAGTGTACATTGAAAAATGTCCTATTTGTTCCAGAACTAAGTAAAAATTTATTATCTGTTAATGATGGAGAAGTAATTTTTTCAAAAGATGAAGTTATTATGAAAAAAGATAACAAACCAGTGATGGAAGGAAGAAATGAAAATGGGCAATACATTTTACAACTACAAGAAAATGAAAAAGTTTTTTAGTAGAAGAAAATCACAAAAATCAGGAAATTTGGCATAAAAAGTTGGGACACCTTGGTATTACTAACATGTAAAGCTAATGAACATGTCTGAAGGCATGCATTTGTGAAATCTGTTTTGAAGCAGAACAAACAAGGCTGCCATTCAATAAAGTAAGACAAAGAGCAACAAGACCATTGGAAATACTCCATACAGATGTTTGTGATCCTACTTCTCCAATAACTTGGGATGTTAAAAGATACTTCTTAACGGTATTGGGTGATTACACTCATTTCTGCAAAGTGTACCTGTTAAGTATTAAAAATGAAGTCTTTGACTACTGGAAAGAGTTCGTAAATGAGTCCGAAGCATACAAGAATTTGAAAGTTTCTAAAATACGATGCGACAATGGGGAAGAATTCAAAAGTATTAATATAAAAACTGGAGTAGAGAAAAGGGAATTATTATGGAATTTACAGTGCCATACTCACCCCAGCTAAACGGAAAGGCTGAGAGATTCAATAGAACACTTTTGGAAAAAAAACTCGTGCTATAATCTTTGATTCACATATGGAAAAAGAGATGTGGCGTGAAGCTGTATATGTCTCAACATACTTGCTAAACAGAAGTCCAACTGAAACCATTGATGTAACTCCTGTGGAAAAATGGACACAAAGAAAAGCTAGGATACCTAAAAAAAACTAGAAGTAAAAAATACAGGTTTGTAGGTTATGTTCCAAATGGGTACCGTTAGTGGGATGAAAACGAAAGAAAAATTGCTGTGTATAGAGCAACCAGAAGTAGTAGAATATAAAAATTAGGTAATAAACATAAAAGACCAAGAAGAAACAGAGCATAGGTGTCATGAAGAAAGGGAAAATCACGACCCAGTTAAACAGAATCAAGAAGAAAGTATTGTTGACTTAGGAGAAGGTTCAGAAGAACATGATGCACAAGAAAAAGTACAAAGCACAAGATCTGGAAGGTAGGTAAGAGTACCTAAGAAGTTTTAAGACTATGACATGGGTGAAGAATTTGCAATGTTAACATACGAGGAAGCAATGGAAGGACCTGTGAAGGAAAAATGGATGGTAGCTGTAATATATTCAGCCTAGGCCGGCCCTGTAGGCTGCAGTTCTGGGAATGTATAAAAAACAACACTCGAGGTAGACCAGATTTCAGTGTGGCGAATTCAGCAGTTGTTATTTTAAATTGAATATAGACATTTCAGATACGAGTTTTATTTCCGAAAATAAAACATTGGCGACGAGGATTTTAATCGAATCCAGTCAGTAGGGTTGAATAAATAATAGCTGCACCAAAAATTAATAAGTCAGTGAAACAGTGAGTGTACTACAGCTACATTAGTGATCACGATATGACGTCGAATACATTCATGGGTCAGTTGAATAAGTTTGACTACGAAAATTCAGATTGGACAATTTTTTGTGTTCAGTTTAAACAGTTTTTGACCCTGAATGAAATCAATAATGATGACAAAAAAGCAGCTTTGTTACTGAATTGTTTAACTGAAGGAACTTTCAAGGTACTAAGGAAGTTATGTGAACCGGAGGATCTAGTAAACAAAAAGTTTGATGACTTGGTGACCTTACTAACGGAACATTATAAACCAGTTAAATATTTTTTGGCGAAAGAATAAAATTCTACGGTGCAAAGAAGCAAGAAATGGAATCAGTTACTGATTTTGCTACCAGGTTGAAGGGGCTGGCGGCAAACTGTGATTTTGGAGACGAACTCAAGATCGTACTACGTGATATTTTTGTAAACGGAATGGGTCCAGGATCCATCTTCGACAGACTATTAGAGGAAAAGTCAAATTCCACTTTGTCATCCCTGCTAGAAATCGCACAGGGACGAGAATCATCCCAGAGAGAAAAAGTGGAACTCCTTCAACCTCACCAGATTAAAGCGGAGCCGAGTCCAGTGCATCAGTTGACTCCGAGTACATCAAAATTTAGAGGTGTACAAACTACCAGAGGAAATCAAGGAACAAGTGGATTCTCGAAGCAAAGGCGTGTAAGGTGTGAGTTTTGTGGAAAAGCCAATCATGATAGTGATCAGTGTTTTTTTCGTGATAGTGCTCATCACCGGTGTAGGGCAAAAGGCCTTATCGCAGCTGTTTGCCAACAACCAAAGAAATCGTTTCAGAGAAACCATTTTGTAGACATCGAAGAAAACATGTATACGGAGGTAGCAGACCACTCAGAAAACTTTTTCCATCTGAACGTATGTAAAAGCATTATTAACATTAAAATTGCAGTAACTGTGGAAGGTAAAAATATGTCGTTTGAAATAGATACTGGTTTTGCATACACGGCAATTTCTGAAGAACTCTACAATACCTATTTCAGAAATAAAAACTTACTCAGCTCTAATCTGAAATTGAAAGATTATATAGAACATTCTTTTTGTCCTCTGGGAAAAGTTTTTCTAAATTTCATTTACAATAATGTACATGCTCTTCTAGGAACCTATGTAATTAAAAACGGCGGACCCCCGCTACTTGGGAGAGAAGGTTTACAAAAATTAAATTTGGCGATTGTGGTGCATTCTTTGGAAGTCAAAAATAAATCTTCTAGGAAAATTTTTCAGATATTTTTAAAAATGAGTTAGGGTTACTAAAAATCTTTAAATTAAATCTGCAGTTGAAAAACGGGGCGGTACCAAAATTTATAAAACATCGCTCTTTGGCATTTGCTTTAAAACCAAAAGTCGGAGCAGAAATAGATAGACTGGTCAAATATAGTATTTTATTGCCTATAGAGTATTCAGAGTGGGCAACACCTATAGTCCCTGTTATAAAATCCAACAAAATGGATATTCGCATATGCGGAGATTTTTCAGTTACTTTAAATCGAAATTTGGAAAATATCAGTTACCCCATACCAAAAGTCGAGGAACTGTTTACAAATCTTCATGGGAGAAAGTACTTTTCCAAAATTGATTTGAGTGAGGCATACCAACAGTTGGCTGTCACAGAGGAAACTCGAAAATTGCTCACTATATCTACCCACAGGGTGTTATACACGTCTTCCTTATGGAATTACATCCGGCCCATCAGTATTTCAGAAAATCATGGAAAATTTATTGGTGAAAATTTCCGGGATTATAGTTTTTATTGATGACACTTTGGTTACGGGTAAAACCGAAGAGGAACCCATCAAGCGGCTCGAATTAGTTTTTGAAATATTACAAAAAAAAAACGGTTTGCGAGTCCGAAAGGAAAAATGTAAATTTTTTCAAACGCAGATAGAATTTTTGGGACATACCATTGATGAATCGGGTTTGCACACATCGGAAAAAACTACGGAAGCAATTAAGTTAGCTCCTCCTCCGACAAATGTCAAATAATTGAGAGCTTTTTTGGGAATGGTGAATTTTTATTTAAAATTCATTCCTCATGCAGCTACAATTTTTCATCCCCTGTATAACTTATTGAAAAAGGAAGTGTCATTTAAATGGGACCAGAAATGTTAATTAAAAACGAATTGTTGTCGGGAAAAATATTGATTCATTTCGATTAAAAAAAGAAGGTTAATTTAACGGTGGATGCCAGTGAGTATGGCTTGGCAGCGGTTTTGAGTCATCCTAGCGAAAATGGAGCTCAAAGGCCTATTGCTTTTGCCTCTAGAATATTATATGAGGCGGAAAGGAATTACTCGCAATTAGATAAGGAAGCTTTAGCAATAAAATGGGGGGTGAGTTAATTTTACCAGTATATTTTTGGAAGACATTTCACTATATGTAGCGAGTAATCGCAGCAAACAGGTTACAAAGAAGGGCCCATTTCCTTTCAGCTTATGATTTTAATTTAGAGTATGTGAAGTCAGCTGAAAATATTGCGGACGGACTGTCCAGGCTGCCGTTACAAAAAACTGAAATAGACACCGCAAATAAATTTTCTTAGTGTCACTACGTCCAAGAATGTTTGCCTATTAGTTTCCGAGAAATAAAATTGGAAAGTAGCAGGGATCCGTCTCTAAGTAAGGTAATCAATTTTGTACTTAAGGGCTGGCCAAATAATAATCTTTCTGAAGAATTTTCACCTTTTGTCAGACGAAAGAATGAGCTTACGGTTGAACAGGGATGTCTAATGTGGGGTTACAGAGTAGTTGTCCCAAGTAAATTCCGAAATATGATTCTGGATGAGCTGCATGAAAGTCACCAAGTTATAGTGAAAACTAAATCGTTAGCTTGTTCTTACGTTTGGTGGCCTTCAATTAACAACGATTTGGAAATTCTCATAAAAAAATGTGTAGGGTGCCAAAAATATCAAGCAAATCCGGAAAATTCGGAATTGAGACTATGGAAATATTCTGAACAAGTATGGTCCCGGTTACATTTGGATTTTTTCGGACCGATTTCCAATAATATTTTTTTTGTATTGGAAGATTCCACGTCAAAATAGATAGAATGTTTCCGAATGCAAAATATCACATCTAAGACAACAATTCATAAATTAAGAGAAATTTTTGGAAGATTCGGTTTGCCCAAAACAGTATGCACAGACAATGGTCAAACGTTTTGTTCAAACGAATTTGCACAGTTTTTACAAACTAATGGTATAAAACATTTTACCATTGCCCCATATCATCCACAAAGTAACGGGCAAGCAGAATCGGCTGTCAAAATTATGAAACAGGCTATAACTCGAACAAGGGTCCAAAATCCAAATGAGGATTTTGAGGCAATCATAAATCGATTTCTGTTTTCATATCGAAATACCTAACATAGTACCACCGGTGAAAATCCAGCAAAAAAATTGTTGTGCCGAACTTTGAGATCCAGATTGGATTTGTTATCACCACTAAGTAACGACATAGTACAAATCAAACAAAATTTCAGAGGACACAGAAAGGTGAATTTTGAGATAGGGGACAATGTTCTAATGAAAGATTATTATGTAGGACAAAAACCTTGTTGGATACCAGCGATAATAAAAGAAATATTGGGAAATCGAAATTTCATTGTGAAAACAGAATATGATATGGAATTCATAAGACATATCGACCAAATTTTGTCAAACGAATTTGTTAGAAGGGATGCCAAGGATGTGAAATCACATATAGATTGTACAGAGGATGACGATAAATCGAATGACACGAAAATATTGGAAGTTAATTCTTCAGATGAAATTTTGACTTCAGAACATTCTGCATGTGATTCAGTAGGTACTATACAAGGATCATTAGGGCTTCCTAAAAATTCAACCGAGTATTCAACAAGGCTGAGACCGAGAGAGATTATTCGAAAACCCGAAAAATTCTCATCTTGTTGAGGGCTCAGTTGAAGGGAAGAATGATGTAATATATTCAGCCTAGGCCGGCCCTGTAGGCTGCAGTTCTGGGAATGTATAAAAAACAACACTCGAGGTAGACCAGATTTCAGTGTGGTGAATTTAGCAGTTGTTATTTTAAATTGAATATAGACATTTCAGTTACGGAAATACGAGTTTTATTTCCGAAAATAAAACAGTAGCTATCAATTATGAAAAGAAATCACTACTCGAAAATAACACATGGGATCTAGTTGACAGAGAAGAAGCAGAAAATAGAAAAATTTTGACAAATGGATTTTTCGAATTGAAGACGAAGGAAAGTAAAAAGCCAGACTGTAGTGCGTGGATTTCAGCAAGAATATGGTGTGGACTATAAAGACACTTTCAGTCCTGTATGTAACATGAGTACTCTGAGAATCATTTTTGCTTTAGCTGCACAGAATAACTATGATATAATGAAATTTGATATGGGAATCTTGACGAGAACATTTTTATGAAAATTCCAGAAGGACACAGAAGCTGTAAGAACACAAACAAAGTTTGTCTATTAAAGAAGGCATTGTATGGATTAAAACAGGCACCAAAAGTGGAATGAAAAATTCAGTTCGTTTCTGAAATCTAGTGGACTAATGTCGCTGAAGAGTGAACAGTGCTTGTTTAAGAATCTAAGGAGCACCCTGTTCCTTGGTATTCATGTAGATGATGGAATACTAGTGAGTAGCGATAAATAAGAGATCGTAAAACTGTTGAAATGCTTAAAATCCGAATTTGAATTCACAGTGACAGAAAATCCAACATCATTATTAGGCATTGAAATAAAGAAGGAAGATGGTTTGGTTGGATTAAATCAGACAAAGTACACCAAGATCATAGTTGACAGATTCAAGATGATGGATGCGAAATCTGATGTTAATCCTAATTTTGAAGCACACAGCATTGAGAACAAAAATTTCCCTTATAGAGAAGCCATAGAAAGCCTTCTGTATCTGACAGATCAAACCGGACCAGACCTATCTTTTTCGGTTAATTTTTGTGAAAGTGAGAAACAGTTACCTAGCTGATATTCTAACTAAACCTTTGAGTGTTAACAAGTTTGAAACATTCAAAAATCAAATAATGTGTAAAATTTAATATGTTTCCTACTCGCCTAATTTGGAAATTAGGAGAAGGTGTTCAGATAAACTAATCTGAAGTAATTTTTATATTAGATATTGAAGCGCCCCCACACACCAGTTGTCAGTTGGCAATCTGTGGCATCACGGAACAACACAGAACATAATTCCATATAAAACATAGTAGACTACTTTTTAATTTTTTATGTTGCTTTATTTTTCTCTAATATGTTTGCTAGTATTTTTTGGTTAGTTTTTCTATATAAAAGTAGAAAGCTTTAATATTGTGAGCCTCTTTCGAGAATTGGATTGTCTCTTTACACGTGTTTCTAGCTTGAACATATTCTGCTCTGGTCTCAGGGTCCTAATATTAATTCCATTGATTGTATACTGCCTGCTTGGAGGCGACAGCTCCTGAGCTTCTGCTAACCCATGGTCTATCAGATGTTCTTCTTGGCGTGTTTGGTATATATGTTTGCATCCCCAGTATTATGATCTCAGGAATTGTCTTGGCGCTTTTTGTTGGATCTCCGTACGAAAAATACTCTTCATAGAAATGTCTATTGAATGACTTTTGATTATTTTACGTCATTTTTGTTGTCAAAACGCTTTTTATACGTACCGATCCAGATATATTTAATGAATACTCGTTCTTACGGGAAGACAGAAGAAGTTTATGGATATGAAACTTACTGGAGAGAGTTAGGAAATCATTTGTTGAGACTAGAACTCCACCAGAAGTCACTCAAGTTCTATGATCAGGCTGTTCTCAAGAATCCCACTGACAGAAGGGCGTTTCTCGCCAGGTCAATAGCTCGAGGTAAAACAGGCCATTATCAGGAAGCTGAAGAAGCTGTCAGCAGGGCTTTGAACATAGATCCCCGAGATCTCAGTGCTCTAGCTGTAAAAGCTCACATTGCATACCTCAACTGCGAGTTTGAGGAAGGTCTACTCCAAAATTCGCGGTTGTTATCCAACAGGAGAAAACCTGAAAACTTTTACATAGGAAAAATGAATTGTTCCAGTGCCATAGAGACCTGCCTTGGAGAAAGAGCCGGAAAACCTTTGAGAGACCACTTCAAAATGATACGGAAATTAGCCTGGAAAAAGAATTGTGAATCCGAAAAGCTTGCGGAACCACAGGCAAAACTCAGAATAACTGCAACAGTTAAGAAGCATAGGAAACGTTGGAAAGCAAAGCAAAAAAAACAACATGAATCAGAACATGAACAAAACTCCTCTGAAACAGAAGTTATGAGTATAAAAACTAGCATTCATAGTTACGCCGATGGTGATTGTACCGTTCCACCTTATGACGGTAGTATAAAATACGATCCGCTGCAGAAATATTGTACTAATATCGAAAACTACATGGCATCGAAGTATCTAGATTCAATGTACCACGAGAAAATATTCCTCAAAGAAATTCAGAAAAAGTCTGGCCTGATATCTCCCAACCAAAACGGGGTGAAGCGGATAAAAGAACTTGCCAAAGAGTGTTTCTCGAATGTTTCCCACAAACAAGAGGTTCTTAGGACCAGAAGACCTTTCTACTACATAAAATATCAGGAGGCTCATCTGTCGGGCACTCTTAAAGCTAGACAGCAAGAAGATTTATGTCTCCAGCGACTTCACATAAAGAAAGAGTCAGAGAAAATACTGGCGAAGTTGCGGAATGCCGCTGAGGAAAAAAACTTGAGTAAAGTGTTAGAACTAGCAGAAAAAGTGAAGATTTTCTGTGACGCGAAGCCTAAGAGGCTTCTTCCAGAGAAAAATCAGATAATGATGGAAGTTTACCAGAAGGTTAGAAGAGGATTCTACGAGCTGAACAGATTGAACAACCAGCTCAGCAAATGGGATCAGGATAAACGGATTTACGTTTCTCTAGGAAGGGTGGTGAGCAGAGAGTCATCTACAGATTCTGTGATAAATCAGTACGGAAAGTTTCTCGCGGACAGCAAGCATTTCATCAAGCTATATAAACGCCGCTTGAAAAACGCGGTGGAGACTAATGAAATTTGCTGCTGTCGCCATGAGCTCTCAAGGTTCCACATGGAGCTGAAGCTGTTCGACCTGGCAAGAGCTAATGCCAGAAAATGCATCAGCGTTGGGCGGACCAATGACCAACCAGAATGGGTGATAAACGGTCTGATGTTGCTCTCAAGGATCCACATGCGGGAGCAGAATAAAAACGACGCGATTGCTGACGTGAAAGAAGCCATTGTCCTCGCTGAAGAGCTGGGTGATCAACGTCTGATGAGTTATCTGAACAGATGCATGGCTGTTTTCCACGTTTTCGAATTCGAGGAGATGACTCTGGAGAAAGAGATTGAACGAAGGGAGAAGCATATTCTTGAACTGATGTCGAACAACAAGCTGAAAAATGAATTCGCACACCTTTTCAATACCATGAGTTCAATGCCGTCCAACAGAAGAATGTCAGTGATGCCAGGAGTGCAGTTGAACGTACCCAGTGCGAAGGTCAGCAGAAAAGCCTCTAGAGGCACTGGCAAAGCATCTAGCCAAAGTATACTGTCGAAAAAGTCGAACAAGAGCCTGATTATTGGTGGAAGAACAACGCCTAGTGAAGCAGAAAGTTTTATGGGTTTATTACAATTCTACTTGTAGTCCTGTAGTACTGACATTCCTGAAATAATTTCTTAGAATACTTTTAGCAATTACGTCCAATTAAATAGGAGATCAGTGTTTTCTCTTTCATTTTGGAGTTTGGCCTGGTATTGGGCAGCCATTTTTCCGCAAATCCTTTGGAATTTTATATTATGATACAAGTGTACAACTGAGCCTTCTAATACCACTGAGCCACTGAATACGATCTTCTTTAACTAGTCAGGAAATTGAAAAATAAGAATTCCCACGGTCATGATCATATCTCAAATATTCTTCTAAAAAAATGCTTACAGGAATAAGATTATCTCTTGATCCATCTGATAAATCTCCCAAGAATCGATGAGTATTCCCTAAAAAATCAAAATCTGCACTCGTCACTTCAATTTTCGAAAAGGGTGAATTATAGAGGAATATAACATCATTGTAATATCTGAAACGTGGAATATAAACCTGGTAAGCGAATTTAATATAAATAATTTCACTGCTTACTACAATGAATCGAAGGTCAATGAAAATGATGGTTTAATTATTTATATTAATAATAGACTGGTGTCAAGTGTAACGACATGCTGTTTAACAGAAACCAATCTCATAAGAACTACACTTATATTTGGAAAAATTCTACAAGTTGGTATAACAGCTTCCTACCGACCCCCATCTATAGATATTTCAACCTATCAAAGGGATCTTCAGAATTACTTACTAAACTTATCAAAAAATCAAATTAAAATTTTCATTGACGACATCAACATTAATTTACTCGAAAATTCGAATAATGTACAGAACTATTGAAATATAATGGATGAAAATGTATTCCTATCATATATTTCAAGGAATCAAATAGTATAATAAATCATATTTTTGTAAATATAAAATAATATAAATGCAAAAACAAATCTGCAATCATCAGTTATACACACAAATTTGTCAGATCATTACACGACCGCACTGGTCATAAGAATACCGAATAAAATAGAACACGAATAACTGGATTAAAAACACGAAGAACTTCTATGAGAACATTGATTATAAAAAACTAGATTCCCTTCTGGAAAAAGAAACGTGGCAAGAAACTCACAATTGCCAAGAGATACAGACCGCATATAACAGTTTTATTGGAAAACTCAAAACGTATATAACTGAATCAACAAAAATTATAAAATACCTTATAAAAAAAGAAAGCTAAAACCTCGGATCACAAACGTGGAAAATAATAAATGAGATATCAAATAACACCAAGGATAAAGACAATGTTGCAGAGGTTCCTTTGAAACTGCCAAACGGAGACCTAACCTACGAGAATAATAAAAAAGCAAACCTTTTAAATGAATATTTCATCTGTGGGCAAGAAAATGTCAGAAAAAATTGAAAAATCTGATGTTCCCAGTTCCTTCTTGAAAGAACCGTTTTCCTATACTAATATTTTTTTATAGCCTATTTAAAAAACGAATTGATTGAGATAATTTCTAAATTGAAAAATAATTGTTCACCAGGTCCAGATGGTATAAATACAAAACCAATAAAACAAAAACATAGACACATTCTTGAACCTCTGAAGTAGGTACATAATAAATCTATCCTATAGCGAAAGTAAAATTCCGCTCCAATGAAAAGAATCTATCGTAACTCCCGTTCACAAGGCAGGATATAGGGGGGATCCGGGAAATTATAGGCCAATCTCTGTGATAGGTAATTTTGCGAAGATTTTTGAACAAAGTATTAAAAAGAGATAAATTGAATTTTTCAATAAACATAATGTGATAACAAAAAGACAGTTTGGCTTTATACAAAATTCCAATACAGAAAATGCTGTACTTGATTTCACCAAAAAATGTGTTGATGCCCTGGACAGGTCAGAAAAATGCTTAGCAATAGTTCTTGACCTGGCCAAGACTTTCGACACCGTATCTCACGACATACTTCTGGAAAAACTGTACAGGTATGGAGTAAGAGGCATACCACTAAGTATCATGCATGATTATCTACCACAAAGAAATCAAAGGGTCAAAGTAGATGATCATTTGAGTGAATGGTCTACAGTGACTCTAGTGTGCCCCAGGGGACTGTGTGACCAATACTGTTTCTGGTGTATGTCAACAGCATCACACATATACAAAACTTCCAGGGTCACCTCGTCTCATATGCTGATGACACAGCCATAGTTTTTACTAAAGATACTTGGTCAGAGGCTTTCACAGCAGCTGAAGTTTGGCTTGATCTCAACCTCTTGAGCTTGAATATTGATAAAACTAAATTTATGTTATTCTCAACTGATAAACTGTACAAAGAATCTAACCTACTTGATGTAAGAAGCCTTTATACCTACTCATGTCTGATCTGGATGTTTTTGCATAAACATGACTATAAACCTTCTGACAAAAAAAATACCAGGTCATGCGAAAATATGTCCATAAAGTAGCCATTGTTTAAGAAGTGTCATTCTCAAAGATTTGTACACTTTCTGGGTCCAAAATTATATAACTGTCTGCCCCTAGACTACAAAAAAATTGTAAAACTAAATATATTTAAACATGCAATAAAAAATTTAAACTTTCCAACAAAGGAAAACTTGATAAAAACTTTTAGATTATTGCCAAAATAACACAACGACCGACCTGAATTTATTTCGATTCAATTTCTCCCTAGACCAGCACCAGATTGTCCGATATCAACCATATTTCATGTACTGTCTGTCCTCTTTTGACAATTACTGCAGAGCACAACACAAGCACACACGTGCTTAGGTGTCGCAGTTAACTCAAATTGAGGAATAAAATAAGATATAAGATTGAATAATACTCATTTATACTGTTACTATTGTTTTCACTATGTTGCACATTGCTATCAATAAATGAATTGAATTGAATAAGTCTCCTCTCAAGTACGAGGATGTATTGATATCTAGTTAGCCTAGACCAGTTCCCTGCATAAACAAAATATTGCGTTACCATAGCAACGAACAATAACTTATTAGAAGTGTCAGTGTAAAGTTTGACGTCAAAAAAGTAAACCAGTGTTACGCAATAAATTAAAAGAAAAAATATGTCCACCGAAATTGTGAAAATCAAAAAATTGGAGTATCGAGCCATCATCAAGTACCTTTATTTAAAAGGGTTGAGAGGTAAGCAGATTTACGAAGATATGCGTAATACCCTTGGTGATCAATGTCCTTCGTATGCGACCGTGAAGCAAGCTTCAAAGGTGGTAAATGTTCCATTGAAGATGATGACGGATCGGGAAGGCCAGTTTCTGTGTCAGTCCCCGAAAATATCGATGCAGTTCATGACATGATTTCAACAGACCGTCGAATTGGGCTAAAACGGATATCTGAAGCACTGAATATTTCATATGAACGTGTCCATCATATAGTTCACGTCAATTTGAGAAAAATTGCTGCAAAATGGATCCCCAAATGTTTGAATGTTGACCAAAAGCGTGCAAGGGTAGTAGCATCGCGTTCGATCTGTGCTCGATTTGAAAACAATGTGGATTTCTTAAACCGAATTGTTACTATGGATGAGACTTGGGTACATTTCTACGATCCAGAAACAAAGCAACAATCGATGGAATGGCAACACTCCGGTTCTCCAAGACCTAGGAAGTTTCGTGTCCAAAAATCTGATGGAAAAGTTCTTGCTTCAGTTTTTTGGGATTGCCATGGAGTAATCATGATTGATTTTTTGGATAAGGGTAGAACAATAAATGGAGATTACTATTCGACATTACTGACCACTCTACGGGAAAAAATTAAAGACAAAAGACGCGGAAAGCTATCCAAAGGTGTTTTAGGTGATTTAGGGTTTGAATTACTAGAACACCCTCCTTATTCATCAGATTTCGCTCTGTCCGACTATCATCTCTTTCCTCAACTGAAAAAAGTTTAAAATGTCGTGAATTTTCTTCCTACGAGGAGGTAATAAATGCTGTGGAGGTCTGGTTTGCAGATCAAGAAGAAACTTTTTTTTAAGGTCTAGAGACGTTGCAGGTTCGCTGTAATAAATGTATTCAATTATGAGGAGAATATGTTGAGTAATGAAAGATTTTGACATTGAAATTTTGTTTTCTTCTATAGTAGGCTAAGAATTTTTCAATATGTCCTCGTATATCCAAGTTGTGAATATTGAAAATCAGTTACTAGCATTATTCCTTAGAGATTCTTTCGTCCAACCGTCATGTTTTCATGTTAGATAAAAGCACCCAAACAGGTTTATATGATTTCGTTGAAAATGTAGTAACAACCTTGGATGGCTAATTACAGTTTTTTGAATTGTTTATTGACTTTTCTAGGGTGTTTGATTGTGTCGATCACTATTTACTGATTCACAAAGTGCATCGCTAAGGAAACGGTGGTGTTGCTTAAGACTTGAAGAGGTGATATCTACAGGATAGGTCACAATGTGAAATAATTCAAGACATTTACAATCAGTCTTTGACTTGTAAACAAGGAGTTCCAATGGGATGTATACTCGAGCCACTTCTTTTTCTTATCCATACGAATGACTTGATGAACTATCTTCATAGTCTTTCGAAAGTACATTTAGTGGCATATGCAGATGATACCAATTTTCTTGTGACTGATCACAATGCAGTAACCTTTGCAGAAACAAAAGAAACCATATATGAGAGAGGAATGACATGGGCTGATAAAAGCACGTGCAACTAGATTAAGCGCACGACGCGAAGCAGATAATACATAATATAAAATTCAAATTATTATAGAAAAATATGCAACGCTTTTTTTTATTTTTTTTTATTAAATTATTATTTCCATCAACCGATTGCACCCCTACGCGCAACCCTTAGAAGTCTTCGAAAGATTTGTGTGAGCTAGGGAAGACGCAGCCCTTACCTTTCAACGTGTGAAGCTATGCACGAGACCGATGACCATGAGAAAAAAGCTTTGAACCCTCGACCCTTCGCTCCAAAGGCGAACGCTCTATAACCACGGCCACCACTATTGATAATTTTATTGCAAGATATACATTGTTCTTTTCAGAAGGCTCCGTTCATTTTCTGGACTGAGTTTCTTCAATCTCCCAGGTTGAAGATTATGTATTTCTGTATCGATGTGTCAATTTAGAAATGATGTTTTAATATCAAGATTGATAGCTTGTGAACTTAATTTTGCAGTCAATCATAAATTACTACTAGCAGGAGAAATTTCTAAGTACCTAAACCCACATTTTTGGGTGAGGCCCACAGCTGTAAGTCTAGCACTATAGGTGACAATAACTCCGTTTTGTTTCTGTTTTGTTCAAAAAAACCGTTATTTTTCAAAAATTTTTTTGTTATTGGGTTTGGTAACCACATTCAAATATTGTTCTCTTTGAATTCATTCGAATATTTTTCTATGGCATGTTTTTATTCCAGCCGACAGAAAACAAAATCTTTCCTGACTATTACCACGACGGACGTTGATATATAGATAGAAATGTGATTGATCGTTATTGAAAAAAAAAAGTAATTTGAGTGTCATCTGCATACACAAATGCTTTACCGTGCCTTAGACTTTCTATAATTGAAAATGGCAAGGGCCATAAGATGGATCCTTCTGGAAACCCTTTCAAAATTATCTCGATATCAGAATGAGTGTGAGAGGTAACTTTTGTAGCATGGATAAAATGAAATAATGACTTATCGTATCGAACGATTTCGAATAATCTAATAAAACGAGAGCTGCCGTTTTGCTAGAGTCTATATTCCTGAATAAATCATCTGTGACGTCTAATAATGCTGTTGTAAAGCTGTACCCCAATCTGAGTCCTGATTGGTCCTATTCGTTAATATGTTTATTGAGTTGAAATTTCATCATTTTTGATAAGGTTTTGAAAAACATCATTTATTTCATTTGAATTACTCAAGTTATTTGTTAAAACGTAATTTTTGGTTTTGCCATATATTATATTCAATTCATTAATTTTTTCCATATAATTTTATAGACCGAGAGATGAGGGACCAAAACTGCAAGAGTTTTATGAAAGCTGATATTTTGATATTAGGTCATGAATGGGTTGAATATCAAGAGCCTGCCGTCAGTCAGCCAGTTTTTGGGACAACTGGCGTGGGGATGGTACCAAACTTGTAAAAAAACACTTATGTAGCAACTGTTTTATAAAATCTGAAAATTTGTCTGTGGATAGCTAGGCAACCAACAAACTGTGTGGACATAGTCAGTCAGCACCATATTGGAACACGACGCGTCAGCGGTCCGGTAAACCCGTCAAAAAAATGGGTTCGTGAAAGAGTTTTATAAAATCTGAAAATTAGTCTGTGGATAGCAAGACAACTAACAAACTGTGTAGACATAGTCGGTCATCAGCACCATATTGGAACACGCCGCGTCAGCGGTTCGGTAAACCCGTAAAAAAAATGGGTTCGTGAAAGAGTTTTATAAAATCTGAAAATTAGTCTGTGGATAGCCAAGACAACTAACAAACTGTGTAGACATAGTCAGTCAGCACCATATTGGAACACGGCGCGTCCGCGGTCCGGTAAACCCGTCAAAAAAATGGGTTCGTGAGTTTTATAAAATATGAAAATTATTCTGTGGATAGCAAGACAACTAACAAACTGTGTGGATTTAGTCAGTCAGCACTATATTGGAACACGACGCGTCAGCGGTCCGGTAAACACGTCAAAAAAATGGGTTCGTGAAAGAGTTTTATAAAATATGAAAATTAGTCTGTGGATAGCAAGACAACTAACAAACTGTGTAGACATAGTCAGTCAGCACCATATTGGAACACGACGCGACAGCGGTCCGGTAAACCCGTCAAAAAAAATGAATTCGTGAAAGAGTTTTATAAAATCTGAAAATTAGTCTGTGGATAGCAAGACAACTAACAAACGGTGTGGACATAGTCGGTCATCAGCACCATATTAGAACACGATGCGTCAGCGGTCCGGTAAACCCGTAAAAAAATGGGTTCGTGAAAGAGTTTTATAAAATATGAAAATTATTCTGTGGATAGCAAGACAACTAACAAACATAGTGGACATAGTCAGTCATCAGAATATTCGGGCACTTCACGTCAGCTGCCGCTAAACCCGTCAAAAAAATTTGGTTCGTGAAAGACTGTTCATAATATCAGAAAATTTTCGAGAAACTAGTTCATAGTACCTAAAACAAGACTGACATAGTCAGTCAGAAGTTTCATAGAAAAAACGCCGTCAGCAGGCAATGGAAATGCGCGCCGCGTGCTTAATTCATATAGCGTGTTTTAAGGCGCAGACTAAGTTGTTCAATATTACAATACAATGATGAAAAGATATTCAATAAGAAACGATAGGAAAGAGATATTTGATAATGCAACAAGCAATATCTATATTTTGGTCAACATGCAACATTCAAATAAACAATGGGACAAAATGTGGTTGGAGAAATGTTTTATATAACAATTAGTTCATTCAAAGAAATAGTACTACAGGTTAATTCAATGCAAAGAAATGTTCCGTCAACAATATCGTTGATTTTATTGAATGAAACAACCTTTATATGATAACGTTAGAAAATAATTCCAGGAATTGACAATTGGAAAACAAAGAAAAAGTGGCTTATTTACTTTTAATTTTGTTGAGCAACAAGATGGTAGTAATTACGAACTATTGTGTCTTCATGTAATCAAATACATTTGTTATGTTACTGAAAAATGCTTACTTACATAAAGAACTAATATTACTGTTCGAAATATCTATATAAATAGTATAGTACCTATATACGCCTGAACATTATTTTTAGCTACTTGAAATAAATGCTAAACTAGATAGACGCAATTTCATGTTAGTATGCTCTTTTTGGTTAATTTAAACTATTATGTTCTTTGAGTGTTTATGGGATTGGAAATATGAAAAACAAACGTCTCAATTTGAATGTCGTATATACCTCTTTTAAAAAATTAAGGTTATTTCAATATTATTTTTAAATCAATACTTAAAAAATAAAAATAAATGTTCTAATCAGAATTGCTGCTATAATAGGCTTTAACAGACTCTTCTTCGGTGTCGGTCACCTCCGACTCAGCATCTGTAAATTAGTAAACGTATATTAAGTACGTTTGACTGGTTTGTTCATGAAAAAAATGGCTGACAAATATAATGCTTGCACTCATTTATTACAGACCGTCAGATAAGGACAGATTCTGCTGACTCATTAGAGAGATATTGCAATAACGTCAGGCAGTATTTAAGGCAACTTTATTTTAATAGTGACTGCCGCTATTCTGCCAGTTTATATGTGGTGTTCATTATTCATAACATAAATTAAATCTTAGAAACTTCGATTTTTCTTTCTACATAATTCATTTCATTATCAGTTAATATTATTCTTATGATAGATAGGGGTTGAAACATCGATTCCTGCCAAACATATTATATATTTATCAATCATGAGTCATGTCAAAGGAACAGAAAAGAACATAAAGGTACTTCAATCCTCGCCTTTATACGTCCTCTAATAAAGGAATATTTTAGTAACGTTGTTCTTTTTCCATATTCTCACGAGTACATGTCAAAATAACGACGCCTTTCTAATGCCTGCTGACGGCGATTGTTCCATGAAACGTTTGACTGATAATGTTAGTCTTATTTTAGGTAATATGAACTACTTACACAAAAATTTTCATATTTTATAAAACTCTTTTACAAACCCATTTTTTTTGGACAGGTTTACCGGACCGCTGACGCATCGTGTTCCAATATTGTGCTGACTGACTATGTCTACACAGTTTCTTAGTTATGTTGCTATCCACAGACTAATTTTCAGTATTTATAAAACTCTTTCACGAACCCATTTATTTTGACGGGTTTAACGAACCGCTGACGCGAAGTGTCCGAATATTCTGATGACTGACTATGTCCACACAGTTTATTAGTTGTCTTGCTATCCACAGACTAATTTTCAGATTTTATAACACTCTTTCACGAACCCATTTTTTTTGACGTGTTTGCCGGACCGCTGACGCGTAGTGTTCCAATATTGTGCTGACTGACTATGTCCACACAGTTTGTTGGTTGCCTAGCTATCCACAGACAAATTTTCAGATTTTATAAAACAGTTGCGACATACGTGTTTTTTTACAAGTTTGGAACCACCCCCACGCCAGTTGTCCCAAAAACTGGCTGACTGACGGCAGGCTATTGATATTCAACCTATTCATGACCCAATATCAAAATATCAGCTTTTATAAAACTCTTGCAGTTTTGGTCCCTCAGCTCTTAGACTATTACTATCATTCCCGAAAGTGTTGACACAATATTTTATATATGCTTTTTTTTCTGTGAATAGCGTTTGTTGTGAGATTGTCTGAAAGCTTTGTATCGAAGATACATCATAAACTTGATATTATCTGTCAACCAGGGTGGATTCCTTTTTTTGAAAGGAAAAGTTTTGATGGGTGCCAATACGTCAAACATGCTATAATAAAATATTGAAATAGCTCACTTTCCTTTTAATATCAAAAATTTGAAAAAACATTGAATATTATGATTTTATTGAAAATATGAACGTTCATAAAGTCAGTTGTGGAATCATCTGCGACTGAAGAGTGAAGACAAACTAGTCGCTATTTTCCATCGTACAAGAGAACGTCTCTTGGAAAGGATTCATGTTGTAAAGAGAAACAATCTCAATTGAAAATTGAACCAAAACATGACTAGTTTGGAAATGTAAAAAACCTACGATAAAGTGAAGTTACTTTTTTGTCATATCTAACAGAAAACAACTACTTCCCCGGCAAAAGCCACGCTGGACTACATCTGATAGATATTGTGAAAATGCCCAATATAAATTGAGACAAAAAATCTGAAAGTGAAAATTTGCATTTTAATTCAGATAGTTGAAATTAAAAGAAGCTGTTTTTTGTAATATCTAACCATAGAAATATAGAGGAAAGTCGCCTAATATGGGGTTAGTGCCTAATATGGGGTAGTTCAATTTTAAGAAAGTACGTGTTCCGACATCTATTGTGAATATTAAAAACTAACCACCCACTTCCTAGACAGCGCCCATTCACGTTTCGGAGCAAACACGTGTTCCGTTTTGACGATTTAGGTTATGGTAATTTTGTGTATAAATAAAAGTTTCTGGTGACTGTTGCATTTTAGATATTTAAGGTAAAGTAAAAGTAAGTTTTTAAAAATTTAATAATATCATTCAATATAGAATTTGGCGTAGTTTATGGAAATGGTTTTGGTTTTTTAAGAAAACATTACAGTTTTTTCAAACACATTCCCCTTCCAAAAATCTAATGGGCTCGTAATATGGGGTACCTATCAATTCCTAATTTGGGGTACCCCATATTAGGAGACTGTGTACTTTTCCGTGTAAAAAAAAGTATTTTCTTTCAGATGCCTAAAAAACGGAAAGTTTGGAACAAGGAACAAATGATTTCAGCAATTTTAGCTGTTCGGCAATGAGAAATGGGCTACATGAAGAGTGCGCAGACCCACGGTGTACCTGAAACGACCTTAGAAAGGTACGTAAAGATGGACGGAACGCCTGAAGACATTGTGAATTCTTCTTTAGGACGAATGATAGTCTTTCCACAAGAAATGGAGTCAATGCTCGCAAATCACTGCTTAGAAATGGAAAGAAATTTTTTTGGAATTACTCGAAAAGACGTGTGCAGATTGGCATACAGCTTATGCAAGGCTAATCAGATAAAAAATCCATTCAGCGTAGCAAAAGAAAGTGCTGGGAAGAAATGGTTTTCGGGATTTATTGCAAGGCATAAATAATTGTAATTGAGAATGCCCCAAGGAATATCATATGCGCGCATTAAATCATTTACCAGAGAAAATGTTGCAGCATTTTTTGATTTGTATGATCCACTTCTCGAAAAAATAAATCAAAATCCAGCCAGGATCTTCAACTGTGATGAAACTGGCCTAACCATAGTCCAACACAAGCATATTAAAGTTGTGGGTAAAAAGGGAAAAAAACAAATTGGTGCAATTACGTCAGCCGAGCGCGGATCTTTGATGACCACAGTTATGTGTTTCAGTGCAGCAGGCCAATATATACCGCCCCTTATAATTTTCCCACATAAAAATATGAAAATGGAGCTCATGAATGGCACCCCACCCGGGTCACAATATGCGTGTCACATATCTGGTTGGATCCAACAAGATATATTTGTACAATGGCTTCGCCATTTTATCAATATAACTAAGCCCAGCGTTGATGATCCAGTGGTGTTAATCCTCGATGGTCATTACTCTCACACGAAAAATTTGGAAGTCATAACTGTGGCGCGGGAAAACCATGTTAACATAATATGCCTTCCACCCCATTCGACACATCGGATGCAACCTTTGGACGTAGCTTTTATGTCACCATTCTAAACCTTTTACGCGCAAGAGATCACAAACTGGCTTAGGATTAACCCTGGACGTATTGTATCAGGCTATCAGGTGGGAGAACTTTTTGGGAAAGCCTATATAAGAGCGGCCACCATGGATACAGCTGTAAACGGGTTTAGAAAAACTGGAATGTTTCCTCCTGATAGAAACGTATTCAAAGAATATGATTTTGTGGCAGAAATGCAACAAGCAATTAATGAAGAAAGAGTAGAAACAGAAACAGTGGATGAAGAAAAAGTAGAGGAAGGCACAGTAGAGAAAGACACAGTAGAGGAAGACACAGTAGAGGAAGAACAATTAGATAACAACGAGCCAAAAGAAAAAACTCCTGAAAGACAAGTTACTCCTCCAAGACAGCAAACCGCTGAAAGACAGGTTACCCCTGAGAAACAGATGACCCCTGCAAACTTCATGCCTGTTCCAACTGCTTCAAAAGTTATTTTTTTAAAAAAAGAGTTCGAAATGTGGAAAAGCTGCCGTTATACCTAGTACTCCATACAAAGAGGAATTAGAGGCCAGCATAGAAAAGAGAAATTTTATCTTCAACTTCGGGCGTCAAAATAAAGATTAATGATTCAAAACCAAGTCAGCAGAAAAAAATTAAACCTACCCAAAAGAAAAAGAAACAGTCAGTTGCTAAAGAAAAAGCAAACAAACGCAAGTTGGTATCCTGGAGTTCTTCCTCAGATTCGGCCCTTGAACCGGATTATCAAGATTCAGATGACCAGCAGGTAGAAAACTTTGAAGAAGATGCCGTTTGTATTTTTTGCGAAAATCCGTACTCCGAAGATGTCAGAGGCGAAGAATGGGTAATGTGTCAAAGGTGCTTCAAATGGGCTCATGTTGAATGTGCTGGTTGTGAAAGAAATCGGTAAATTTGTGACTTTTGCATTTCTTAATAATTTGTTCTATGTTCTTCCTAGATGAGAATTTTTTTATGTTTATAAGGGACGAAACTTTTTGTTAGATATCTTTTTTGCATGATATACTTTTTGCATTTCCATAAATAAATTTCTCAAAAAATAAAACAAAATAATTTTACTTATTTTCAAGTTTTACATATTAAATTGGGTACCCCATATTGCGAACATAGTGTACCCCATATTAGGATATCATAAGCCCCTAATATGGGGTAGTGCAATTTTTTTTAATTCTGCATATTTTCATCTGCTTCTTTTTTAAAAAAAAATCTTCTTTTAAATGCTTGATAGTATATTCAACGAAACATGAAATATGGAAATAATGCTTCAAACTACCTCCGTTTTTTTATTATAGTGTTTTGAAAAAAACTACCCCATATTAGGAGATTTTCCTCTATATTATATACTTACTCTAGAATGCTAATCCCGCCAATTTTCACGGCGAAAAGCATGCCGCGTATGCGATCCGTTTAAGATGTGCGCTTGCGCGTCATCAGTGTAGTTTGGGTAGATCGTTGCCAAATTTGAAAATCATTTGGTGTTCCAATTCAGAATTTTTTGTTATGAGGCAATAAAGCACATGTCATTTGAAAGAGATAAATTTGACAGCGCATTTAGGACTTTTTAAAACCGAAAAAAACCTTTTAGAGATATATTACTCCGAGTTTTAGGCGCGAAAGGAACTTATTTAAAACAGTAAAGTACCCTATACTACTGTAATTATAATGACCGTGCAACAGTGCTTTTTCATTAACAGGAAGAATTGTCACTAAGATCTGTCACTCTTGTCAGAGATCAGAGACGGCTTTTAGAATTTCAGATTTTCTCTTGTCGTTTATTGTGGTTTTTGTTGTCGTTGGTTATTCTTTCATCATTCGTGAATTTGCATTAATCTAGTTCCTATAATGACAATTTCTAAAAAAGTTGTTTCTTTGTACAAATAAACAATGAACTGTTTAGTGTTGTGTAAACGAAAAATACCTGAAATAAATCATTTTTGGTAGAAAATGAATGTTTTTATGTACCAATAATGTGTCTGCGTGTCTGTGTCTGCGAGTGATACAACTTTCTGCCACACCGCTTATTATATTATGAGTTCTAGATTCCTACAAAAAGTACTAAACATACATAGAATCGTATCAGAAAATTAATGTCAATATGGAAGTACTTTTGTTTGATGGTAAGGAAAATGCTTCTGGCCTCACTTTTTCATGCACTCCCATTGTGGAAATTGCACTAAGGTAATACAACCAGAAATACTCGTAGAAATAGCATGTTAATCTCTTTAAATGATTCAAATTAAATGCAATTGCATATTTTGACATGAATCGTGAAAAAAACCCTCGAGCTTCCAAGCATTCATTTTATAAATCCAGTTTTTGTTGAAATTATTCATGATATTAACTGAAATAAATTTTCATAGTATTTTGTTATTTCAATTTATTTTCCAATCCAGTGCTTCCTTGAAATTCGCACCGACGATTTGGGGTGGTTCCGTAGTTTTTATTGGTTAACTACAGCTGAAAAGTGAATGTGATACCAAAAAATCAGTCAGGTAAATAATGATAATAACAACCCTATACTCTACTTTCTGATGGCCGTTGCTGAATATTTGGGATCATAAATATATGAAAATATGTATTCAAATCGGCTAAATACAAATAACAGGTATAAGTACAATGAGGTTTCCAACCTTATTCTCCGAGATTCAGAATTACCGTTTGTTAATCTTCACAAGTACCATAATATTATACTAAAACCGGGCCTGTTACAAAAATCACTGATGACGCGCATGCGCATTGCGGACTAGCCTGAACTTTTAACTACACTTTTGACATGAGGATTAGCATTCTAGAGTAAGTGTATGATATATACAGGGTGTCCGGTAAACCTTGTACAATATTGAAACTGGTGATAGACCAGGTCATGACTGTTCAGAATATCGGAATTTCACCTCAGTAAAAATTTCACCGTTTTCGAGATAATGGGCATTTTAAGAATTTCTGGAAAATCACTACCTTACCTTGGATTTTTGAGTGCCATGTATACAAATTGGGTCGAATCCAAATAACTTTGCTGCTGAATATTACTGATGAGTGATGCTTCTAGATGTACAGAACAGTTTCTCAGAAAGGAAAAACGTTTTTCAAGAAATGAGGGTAAAATGACAGATTTGAGTTTCATCAATTTTTTTTTAAAAAGTTTGACATTATTATCTGAAAGACTCTACCATGATATAAGACAAACTATAATTATTTTTGCAAGAAGTGGTTTCCATTGAATTGGGCGTGGTTTCAATCTAGGCTTCTATCAACTTTTATTCAAGAAAATAAGGAAACTACCCAACACCAAACCTACGTCACAATCACACTCGACGCGCGTTTCGCCAACAAAGTTAGCATCTTCAGGAGCTAAAAGTAAGCTTTTAAGATTTTAAGATTGTGACGTAGTTTTGGTGTTTGGGTATTTTATTTTTTTCTTGAATTGTATTCACACCAAAGGTTCCAAAATATTCATATATTTGATCAACTTTTATACTTACGCGCAAAAATTATTTTATTTAGATTTTATCAAGATAAAATGTGGAAATAATCATTATTAATAAAGAATAGACTACTTGGTAGCATTAAATATTATGTCAATAAAATTAACTTTTCATGTAATTAGTCCTAATAAAATTATCTAAATGAAATGTCGATTATCCGACATGGCACCAATTAATACGAATTCTTGTGATAAATGTCGCAATTATCCAACATCCATATTCCAACGAAGTTTCAGAGACCGACAGATATACAGGGTGTAACCAAATAAGTGCAAACTTTTTTAAGAGACAAATCCTTGTCGTAAATTAAAACTTTTTGTTTGAACAACTTTTGACTTCTGTCGTAGTTTCATTCAGTGGTATTTATTTCTTTGTCATGCCGTACACACGTTCTACTCCCCGAGAGTATGCGCATATGCACTACATTTATGGTGAATGTGGAGGTAGTGCTACTGCTGCAGCAGCGATTTATGCAGAACTATATCCGATTGCACAATGCCGCTCATAGAATCGCTGATTTAGGGGCTTTAACCTATAACGCATTTGAAAAGTTTCTTCTTGAAAATATGTCGTCTCTGCGTACGAGTGTATGGAAAATAACATTTTTGTAATATTATTCAGTGTGATGATGAATAATCGTTATTGTGGTTTATAGTGTATGTTGATTAAAAAAAAAACGTTGAATTAGTATTTACTTCATTACATCTCATTGAATGCTTCTAAGCAGTTGATTCGTTATTACTCATAACTATTCAAACATTTCATCTTGATAGGATAAAAATAAAAGACATTACTGACAAAGTCTGATTTTAGCTCAGAATAACATCACACTCCTTCCACACTCCTTCCAAAAATAATGATCGTGTGTTTTATACCATAGTAGAGCCTGAACGAAATGGACATTCTTTTGTAATGAATATACAGTTCTACTTGGTTATGTTTTTTCAAAAAATAATGTCAAACTGTTGTTAAAAAAATTGGTGAAAATCAAATCTGTCATTTTACCCTCATTTCTTGAAAAATGGTATTGTTTTCTGAAAAACTGTTTCGTACATCTGAAAGCATCACTCATCAGTAATCTTCAGCAGCAAATAGATTTGAATGCGTCCCAATTTGTATACATGGCATTCAAAAATCCAAGGTAAGGTAGTGATTTTCCAGAAATTAAAAAAATGCTCATAATCTCGAAAACAGTGACATTTTTACTAAGGTAAAATTCCGAAATTTTGAACAGTTATGACCTGGGATATCACCAGTTTAAATATTGTACAAGGTTTACCAGACACCCTATATTTATATGTATCTAACAGAAAACAACTACTTCCCCGGCAAAAGCCAAGTTAGGTTTATTTTCACAATATCTATCAGATGTAGTTAGTTCAATGTCCAGCGTGGCTTTTGCCAGGGAAGTAGTTGTTTTCTGTTAGATATTACAATAATTAGCTTCTTTTAATTTCAACTATCTGAATGAAGATGCAAATTTTCACTTTCAGATTTTTTGTCTCAATTTATATAGGACCTTTTCACAATATCTATCAGATGTAGTTCAAAGTCCAGCGTGGCTTTTGCTAGGAAAGTAGGTGTTTTCTGTTAGATATTACAAAAAAGTAACTTCAATTTATCGTAGGTTTTTTTCCATTTCCAAAAGAGTAATGTTTTTGTTCAATTTTCAATTGAGAATGTTTCTCTTTACAACATTGAAAATTATATTCATATGGTGCTGACGTTAAGAATTTTTCAAGAATGTCTTTATCGATATTTTTAAAACTGAATAGTGTTTTTCTTCCGTATTTCTTTCAGTATTTTTGTACCATTGACAATATATCAAAAAGTGATCGGGAACAGCAGATACCTCTCTTATCTCACAATTGTTCAACTGATATTTCCTCACAAATTGAGCAGCGACTTACAATAAGTCAGTCGCAGCGCCAACTGTGGGAAAAATCAACAATCACCAATCAAAGCAAAGACACCAAGAAGAGCAATGCGGGTATGCGAACAAAGTTCGAAAATTTTGTAGGAGAGTATCAATTGATTGATTTGAATAAAATCGGTAAGTCGAAGTACCCTTTCTCTTCAAATATTTCCACAAAGTGGAATGGAAAACGAGACGAACATCTGACAGAACACAACTACTTCCCTGGCTAATACCTCAACGGACATTGAACTACATCTGACAGATATTTGTGCAACGTTCCTACAAAAGGACCAAATTTTAATTGCTTATTGTAATTAAACAAAAGATTATCCTTCATCTCGATGAAGATGACCACTTGCGGACCATGTGTCGAAGTTATTGCCACTTGCCAGTGCAAGGGTAGGTCGGACAACATTAGAGTCGTCTTATCCTTGTTTGTGTTCTCGCAGGTGGCATTGTATATCGCTGCTTCAGTTGTAAGAAAATATTACTTAAATATGTGATCATTATTCGTTGGGCAGGGACAAGAAGACTCTAATGTTGTCCGGCCTACCCTTGCACTAACTATAGGCAAGAACATTGAAACATGTCTGCAGGTGGTCATCCCCAGCCAGTTGAAGGATTACATCCATTGTTTGATCACAATTAGTACTTGCAACAGAGTCTGCCTCGAGAAACCTTACATTATTGCTTGTCAGATGTAGTTCAATATCCGTAAGGGGATGTTCAATATTGTCTTCAACCTCTGAATAGTGTTGGAATCATTTGCTTTCTCCACCCTCGTTACGGGATTTGCTTCATTTGGGACCTACAGTAATGAAAGTGTGAAATTGAGTTATTCGTATTAAATGAAAGTTTGTTTTTGTGGAGGATATTCGTTTCTTGACATACCTTCTTGGAAATGTTAACATTCCACAGTCTGAAAATGAAAAAACGTTAATTCAAAACAAATCTTTTCATCTCCAAACTTATAAAAATAGAATTTCATACTTCAAGTTTTGATAATGGAGGCAGATATATTCTCCGAAACGTAAAGGATTTCGAAAAAGAGAAGTATTTTTAGTCAATCTAATTTTTTTTCACCGTATATGCAAATTTAGTATGCGATACGTTACTGATGAAATTAAATAACTGTTTTCAGTAGTAATATCCCTAGGACATTGAAAATAGACGAGATAATTTCATGACAATCGAAATCTCGTTCCTTGGTAACAGCCCGAAGCCGAAGGCTGAGGGCTGTTACCTAGCGACGAGCTTGAGAAATTTGTCATATAATCATGAGGCATTTGTCAATGTCCGAGGGATATTCGGCGAAAAATATTTTGACAAAAAAATTTATAACTCAACAAAACGAAACATTTATTTATTTATAAAAAGTACAGTTAGTAAAAGTACAATTATTAAAATTTAACTTAACATTAGATTCGTTGCTGTTCTCTACTATTACCGCGCATAATATTTATGATCTTGTTGTGATGTTCTTGATCGAGATTTAGGTATGGTTTTATAGAATTTTGATGGCTATGACCAGTAATTTTCAGCAATTGTTGTTCTTCTACACCACTTTTTGCCAATTCGCTAACAGCAGTTGATCTATTCGAGTGATTTGTTATCTATGTGTCCTTTACATTCAAGCCAATTGCCTCAGCAGCAGATTTAGTCCATCCATTTATTGTGTTTCTTCCAACATGTACATTATTCTACCATTTGTCAGTTTCATTTTTCCAGAGTCGATTTGGTTTCAAGAACAGTCGTGGTGAGGTAATATTGTCGCCTCGTTTTGATATCAGTTTATGAAAAAGACGTACAGGGCAGCTTTGTCTTTCACTATTGGAAACCAACCATTTACCACTTGTGCAGCTTTTAGAACCATCTTGGCACGTTTTACTGAACACCGGATTGTATTCAATGCAATTTGTTGGAGAGTCATCGTTATTTCTCTCGATTTGAAAAAGGTCCACCAGACAAGCAACTGCCTCTCCTCCTCGCCATGCTAATTCTACAGCAGCAGTATGGTAAAATTTACGCATAAGACCTTCAGGGGTTGATTTCATTGAAAATATGAACAGGATGTTCATAAAGTCAGTTGTGGAATCATCTGCGACACAGATACAGAGGAGTCATGTATTGATTCAATTTTCAATTGAGAATGTTTCTCTTTAAAACCTTCAGGAGTATTTTTATCCCAATAGCAATATTATTTTGTTAACTTCAGACAAATTTAACGAAACTGAACTGAACTTACGTTTATATGTATCTGCTTGTAGTTTCTTCCTGATTGCATCGCGGGCATCTCGGGCTGGTTTAAATACTATACTGTTAAACGGGTCAATCATTATGGTCATTATAGTACTTTCCTTGCAAAAGTTTGCACGAAACGTTCCACATTGTCTTCACCGTTGCTTCTTTAAATTCGGTCCCGTCTTTCTCATATTGACCGCCCAATCTTTCAGTATCAACGCCAATTCTTCTAAGCTTCTATGTTCATTTAATTCATATTCTCGTTCGCAACAAAATTCCATAAATATTCCCCAAATATATTTGTGACTGTAGGTTGTATTTCTAGGAATGTTTTCTTTGATTAGCGCATTTATACTTTGAACATTCGCATTGCCAAAACGTGACATTTTGAAATTTATTTGGAATGAAGTTGTCAAACTCAATCGTGTTGTCATAGTGATTGATAATTGCACTGAATGCAATTATCAGGGTAATGTTGACGTGATTGGGTAAAATTGTTTCATGTGACACAAAATGACAAAATTTGAATGGTTGTTAGAACTGTCAAAAAATGTTCAAGACAACAGTCTCCTTAACGCAGTAACTGATCGGGGCAAATTGATCATTGACCCCCTTCAGATTTCTTTGAATTAACATTTTTTTCATTTTCAGACTGTGGAATGAACATGCCCAAAAAGGTATGTCAAGAAATGAGTTATTCGTGTTATCACTAACGAGCACTGCCTTTCGAACCAATGGCTGCAAAGATACCATCGTGTTTTTTTTTCAGAACAAAACGATTACTAAAAGGTATTTGACTACATAGATATCTTTTTTAGTAAAAAAGAAAGAAACTGCTTTTGTAAAAATTTTGTGTGTTATCATACCTCAAAGAATGTTTGTATTTGTCGAGTTGATAAACTCCTTATTTTCTGCAGTCAGAAGAAACAGTTGGGAGTACCAGTAACAATACTGATGAATAAGGTCCAACTGTGAAAGGGAAAATTGTAATTTATGTGTGTTAATTAACGGGCATTCGAAGGTGTGGTCTCAGTTAGGTAAGCCAACAACAGTCTGGCAGGATTTGCATGGATGCAACTTAACCTCACAATTTTTTAAAAAATTAACATTATTATAAAAAATAATGTACTCCCACAAAGCTGTCATTTGAATATGTTTTCTTTTATACATTTTTATGTGAAATACAAAAATTGTCAGACGATTCGGACGGGTATGAGTCCCTACCAGGCTGGCCTGTAGTTGTTGAAATGGTAGTATTCCATAACATACTTTCACATTGCTGAAATTTTGAGGAAAATTTTCTATAATGCCCGTAAGAAATATATTGACAGTCAGATGAGGTTGCGAGTACCCCCATACGACACGGTCTCTGAACGCTAAGCGAATATTTTTCTTTCGGAAATCTGTCGTCGCCAATACATGTTTATCATATCATAAAATCATATTTGATATTATGCCGGATGGGTCAAAAATTAGTGGCATTAGAGTTATGCTTTATTTCAATGCAACAACCAGTATTTTGAAGAAAACGGAGTTCTTTGGGAGATCGTTTAGTAACGAACAGTCGTTACCGACCGATGATGAACCCTTTACTCCCATATACACCTACTACGTAGGCTTATTATGGCAAGTACCTGTCAGAAAACAACTACTTCCCTGGCTAAGACCACGACGGTTATTGAATTAAATCTAACAGATACTTGTGCAACGTTCCTCAAAGCATCAGAGGACGCAGTTGCAAGTGTCCTCTATGACCAACTAGCAGAATTATGTTTTGATTTGTACAGGGTGACAACCTGCAGACTTGTTTCTAGGTTGTTGCCTCTCATCAATGCAAGGGTAGGTCAACACAGACAGCACTGAAGCTATCTGTTCCGCCTTCAAATCATTACACACTCCGCTGGTTTGGTCAACTCTGGTTCACGCGGTGAAGCGGTTTCTAGGCCGCTCCACCTAGCGAGCAGAGGAAGAACACTCCGAATCTCCGGGTTGAGAGATTTAATCGAAGAAAACAGAGTTCTTAGGGAGATCGTTTAATAACGAACAGTCGTTACCGACCGATGACGAACCCTTTACTCCCATATACACCTACTACCTAACAGATACTTGTGTGGTAGAAGAATAGAGTTTTGTGAAATTATATCTCATCGAGTCAATACCATCCCTAATCTCCTGTTGAACATATGTTTCAGCGATGAGTGTTCATTTTTTCTGAATGGCATTGTTAATAGACAAAATTGTCTCTATTGGAGTGACGAAAACCCACATATTTTTCGGCAAGGGCATACACAACACTCACAAAAAGCTAATGTTTGGGCTGGTATTCTTGGAAATGCCATTATTGGTCTATTATTTCTGGAAGAAAACTTTACTGGCAATCTGTTCCTTGAAATGGTTGTAATGCTTATAACTCACGAGCTAGAAACTCAAATTGATGCAGAAGGTAATGAACTTCTGCAGGAGGATCTGTTACATTCATTATTTTCTTCCGGCCCGACAGTGGTTAAAAGAGATATTGCCGGATTAATATATTGGAAGAAGGGGAGCAGTTGAGTGGCCTCCGAGATCACCTGATTTAACACCCTTAGATTTATTTTGGGGGCATCTTGAATCAGTTGTTTATAAAACACAACATTCTGATATTGAAGAACTTAAAAGACGAATTACATTAGCATGCCAGTCAATTCCTAGTGAAGTTTTCCTCAATGTTAGATTGGGGTTCGAAAACAGACTTAATTACTGTTTAGAGCAAACTGGAAGACATTTCGACCAGTTTATAAGATAAGCGAACGTAGATTTTATGTTTGAAATATCTTTCTCGCATATTAAATTTTATTTTGTATTAGCAAATAAAATATCTCACTTTTAATAAATTTATTCCTGTCATTCAAGGGTTGGAACGTTGCCACCTACTCTTCTAACCATTTTTATTTAAATGGGTCAATGCAATAATGCATCTCAGAACCGGCAAATTCTAATTACATGTGAACGTTTAAAACGCTATTTTTCGGAAATTGCTCATCAAAAAATAAAACGTGAGATATCATTGCAAGAAGAATTGAACGCCAATCAACATAATGTGTCCCTTGAGCACCCTTTCCATTTGTGATTCTAAGGATAACATCTACCCCTCCTACGTGGTTGAATGAGGGCTACAAATATCCTTGAAAGTGTCCCCCTTGACAATAAAATTGACCTGCTTTTTCGATTCCTCATATTTTTGACTGGAAGTTTTCAAATTGACACCCTGTATAGTTCACCAATTCATAATCTTCCAGCTCGATGCAGTTATAAATCCAAGTTATTTATCAATGTAAGCCATCTTGGCTAAGTGCATTTGCAGGACCCCAATCAATATTGCTAATGGGTAATTTTAATATGCAAATTTCTCGCTTCAAACTTTAAAGTGATTAATCCTCATTAAAATTATTCTCCAGACATCTTAACGTTATTTACTTGTCTTGAGCACTGTAGGATAATGTAATGGAAAAGTTTTCAAGAAGATTGGGTCTTTCACGGATAGTTCAGTTGAAAAGAGTTGTTGTTGAGAAGAGTTAGTGACTATTGACCAACTTTTGATGAATATGAAGTTTTTGATAGTGCTTCGAACAGTTTTCATTAATATTACTCCATATATACACTATCCGCCAGAAAGTTGACAGCATCCATGAAAAACATGTTTTCCGCCTACCTCTATCCAAAGTATACATTTCGTAGCCTCATTGTAGGGGGCAAAGTCGTACTTTTCCTCCCTAGCCCCTTCAGACCTGATTTATTATGGTTGAGAAAAAAAATAAATTTTGTTAATGTAGTTGTTACAAATGATATAGATTACTAAAAAAT
Source organism: Chrysolina oricalcia (assembly GCA_944452925.2). Lineage (NCBI taxonomy): Eukaryota > Metazoa > Arthropoda > Insecta > Coleoptera > Chrysomelidae > Chrysolina > Chrysolina oricalcia. The sequence goes on along the minus strand of OX101813.2, from coordinate 37,952,824 downwards.
TCCAGTATTTGATTTTTTTTGTGAAAAAAAAGGTGGGCATAATTATGCTCAATTTTGTTCAAGTGACGTCAATCAGATGGTAATAAAAAATTAATCAACCAAAATTTATGTTAAACTTTCTTCCAAGTCCATTTCGAGGCAGTGTTTTCTAATATAAGGGGCGAACTTTGTATAGTCTTGACAATTTTTTGGAATTTCTAAATTATTTACAGTGTTGATTATTTACTTGCGGTAACTGAATTAACTGGTCGACGCCACCTTGACTTAATCTACCGTTCTATGTGATTTCAGTCCCAGCAGCACTTGCTACATTTGCAACCAACTAAACTTTGAGTACATTATTCTGCACAATCGGTCGCAGACGCTGTAATTATATTTGGAACGTAATTATGGCTGTATGAAATAAGTGGGCATAATAATGACCAGAGGGTCCGAAGGGGCTAGAGAGGAAAATAACATTTCCTCCCTAGGGAGGGGGTGTTGGCACGCCGCGTGTTTGACTGTGTTTGTTCGTAGTTGCTTCAATTTTGAATTATTTTCAAGAAGATGGATGTTGATTATGATAGAGGTACTGATACTCCATCAGATATATCTGAGAAATCAATGCAATAGTGTCTAATATGTTACCGACCATATCCAAGTCGTGAATGGTGCGACAAGAAACATGTACAAATGGTGTAAAATACTGAGTTCATTGTATTTTTTAATCCAAATTTCAGTTGACTTTTTGTACTTTTCATTTTCAATCAACTTGACATAAGTATCAACATTTTTCCTTTTTAAAACAAATTCAACTTTTTCCTCTCAACAATAGTCCATACATACAAAGAGAATAACAATAATAAATTAATAAACAATATCATTTTCTACAAATATTCTGCAACATTCTCCCCATCGTGAAAAATCTTCAGTTTTCACCATGTAAATCAATCCGGGACAATTTGGTGACTGGACCTCGATGACTCGAACAATTCCATCTCTGCCAGGGAACAACATCTCAATTTTACCTAGGGGCCATGATTTTCGAGGGAGATTTCCATCCATATCTCTGACTTTAATAGGTTTTCCGTCTCTGATCCATTTTCCTCTCCTAGATATGCTTGGCAAGTATTCTTTCACCCATCTGGACCAAAATTTTTCAGCCAAGCACTGGGATCTCTGCCACTGGCTTTCCAATCCGGAGTTAGGAATTTATCCAAGAACGGACTTCGACTTTCTTAACAAAAACTGATGAGAAGATGGTTGGGAGTTAGACAGTCTGGATCTGCAGGATCGGTTGAAACATGAGTATAAGGGGTCTGCTATTAATTGACTATATATTCTGCTTCCAAAAACAGAGTGTGTAGAACTTCCTCTCTGGGCACTTCTTCTTTGAGTGTTACTTGTTGTATTTTCTTAACAGATCTGATCAGGCGTTCCCAGTATCCTCCCATGTGGGGACTTCCAGGTGGAATGAAATGCCACGCTATTTCCATTTCAGATAAGCCAGAAATGAGATCGGTTTCATTTGTGTCTTCATAAAATTTTAGTAATTCTTCGCTTGCACCCCGGAAATTGGTTTCAATATCAGAGTACATATGCTGAATTGGTCCTCTTTGGGCTATCATTCTTCTTATGACCAATATGGTACTATCTGTTGTGAGGGAATTCGCAATTTCAAGGTGAATTGCTCTCACAGACATGCAGGTGAACAGAACTCCTCACCGTTTTTTTCTGCATCTTCCGTATGAGTTACATAAACTGGTCCGAAATAATCAATACCTGTATGAGTGAAAGGTTTCAATCCAGGAGTTAATCTCATGATAGGTAGTTCTCTCATTATAGGATTTTTTGGAACAGCTTTTCTCTACCGGCAATAAAAACAGTTGCTGAAGGTTTTCTTCACTGAACTTCTTCCCTTTATCACCCAGTATTTTCTTCTCAACTCATTTAAAATTTGGTTCTCACCTTGGTGTTTGAATTTCTCATGGCAATATCTCAAAAGTTGAGTTATTTGATTTTTCGGATCTAAAATAATCGGTTTTTCCACCATGTCATCCAAACATAATGCCTCATTTATTCTACTATGCATTTCTTAAAGATTGTTTTCATCCAAAAATGGTGAAAGTTGGACAAGTTTACAGGTTCTATCAATCGGTCTCTGTCTGGTCAATTCACTTATTTCTTCAGGAAAACTATCAGCTTGACTACTTCTTAGACATCTTTTCTCAGCTTCTTCAACTTCTTCAATAGTCAACTCGTTCGGGTGATCTGAATCTGATTTTTTCACTTTATCTATCCACTTCTTAGCAAATCTCAAAAACCAAGCAGTGGCTCTAACGAATCTTTTCCATTTAGGGAAATGAGTGACATCTGGAAATATTTCGAAAACAACTTTGATGACTCCAACAATATTCGCTGTTGCTTTTCTTTCTTGGTTGTCTTCCAAGTTAAAATTTTGAAATATGTCATTAGATGGCCATTCACTTTCTGGTTGGTATAAAAAATCTGGACCAGAGAACCATTTATCATCTATATTCCAACCATTTTGACATCTGGTAGCCGAATCAGCAATATTGAAGGCAGATTCCTGAATTTCACCTAACCTTTTTGCCACAAACTGTTTATAATTCTTACCATCACCTTTTATCCAATGTAAAACAGTTTTGAAATCGGACCATAAATAAGACTTGGTAATCGGAATATCAATTTCAGTTAATACCGTTTTCAGCAGTCTACATCCCATCACAGCAGCCTGTAGTTCTAAGCTTGTGATTGATATTGGTTTCAGTGGACTCACCCTAGCTCTACCCAAGTAGCACACCTATATTGGTAAAATATTGTTACAATATTGTGAAGATATTGACGAAATATTTGAAATGCAATATTGGCGAGAAAAAAAAATGTGAACATTCGGCGGTATTGGTCCAATATTACTTGAGTAATATTGGCGCAATATTCTCGAAGTAATATTGGCCTCAAAATATTCGGCGATATTGGTACAATTTTAGCACAATATTCAAACGTTATATTGTCGGGAAGTAAAATGTGATCATTTTGCGATATTGGTTGAATATTGTTTAGACATTTCAAAAATAGTATTAGTGAAATATTCTTGAAGCAATAATGGCCTCAAAACATTTCTCGATATTGGTACAATATCATTTGGATATATTGGTGGAAGTGAATATACCTTGGTAAATTATTGAATGTCTTTTAGTTGATCAAGTTGTCACCAGAGTCTGCCTTCTGATCGCCAAAACCACTGAGTAAGCTGTCTTGATAATATACTATGGGAAGTATTTAATATATTTTCGTAAGTTTTAGAAGACGTTCTATATGTAGAGCCACCTAGCGGATTTTTATCAAGGTTTGATCATGATATAATTTCAATATGTTTCATTGAATATTCGGCCAATATTCAAAATCAATCTTAATCTAGATGTGGGAAACAATATGGAGACAATATTGTTTTAACGATATCGGTGAATATTATTGAACCAATATTGACCCAATAATAATTAATAAGATTTGTGGAATATAGGCGAAATAATATTCAACCAATGTGTAATCACATTTGGATATACAATATAGTTTTCATTCCTAGAATCGATATGAGAGGAATATTGGGATTGCAATATTCATTCTAGATGTTGAAAACAATATGAAGACAATATTGTTTTATCGATATTGGTAAATATCATTGAACCAATATTGACCCATTATGAGTTATTACAGTTTGTTAAATAAAGTTAAAATGATTTTCAACCAATGTGCTATCAAACTTGGAAATACAATATAGTTTTTAATACCTAGAATCGATATGACTGGAAAATTGGGATTGCAATATTTATTCTAGATGTGGAAAACAATATATAAACAATATTGTATTATCGATATTGGTAGAAATTATTCAACCAATATTGACCCAATATTACATGTGACAATCTGCATTCAAAACAGGTTCAACCAATATTCCACCAATATTATTAATATAATATTGTTTTTTGAATATTCACCCATATTGGACCAATATCATTTTTTCATTTACAATATATCTATATTGGCCCAATATGGAACCAAGATTCAGCCGATAATATGATGTGCTACCTGGGTAGCTGTGATGAATGATACATTAACACTGTTTTCTGTCACAATTCTTAGATACGAAACCACTGCAAATGCTTCTTCACTTGCATCTCCAAAAATATGCACTTCCAATGATTTGGCATGAGGTAAAGCAAGTGAATTACGAGGTATTTGTAGTCAGGGAATGTTTTTCAAACTTCCTAACCATTCCAACCAATCGATATGAATACTACAGAAATAACATCATACCATATTATTCCACTTCTCCAAATTTTCTGTAGAATGATACGCCCTTTGATGATAATCCACGTTAAAAAACCCAATGGATCGAAAATCGACATTACTAATTTCAAAATCCTTTGTCGGTTTCTCTTTGCTGTTCATTATATTTTCTGTGACTTTGTGAAATGTCAATTGGAAAGTGAAATGTTCAGATTCTGTGTTCCACCAAATTCCTAACACCCTATCCACTGAAATCTTATTGGGATCTTTTTTATAGTTTCATTTCCATTTCGTTGAGTAATGAGGTGAGAATTGGATATCCAATTCACAATATTGAATCCACCCTCTCTGTGTAATTCAATGAATTCCTGAATATTATTGCATGCATCCTGTTATCCATATAAAAATTCCTTTCACGTCTCTAACTAAATGATGAAACTTTGTAGACCTATTAGCATTCAGCTGAGTAACAAACTGAGCAGAACACGGAGAACATGCAGCGCCGAAAATCATAACCTGCATTTCAAATATATCTACTGCTTTGCTCTGAATGCCATCTCGCCAAATAAATCGTTGCGAACATCTATCATCTTCCCTTATCATCACTTGATGGAACATTTCCGCGATATCACCGCAAAATCCAAACCTATAACGACGAAAACGCATCAGAACTCCTGGAAGTAAATTCAAAAAATCTGGACCCTGCAAAAGATTATCATTCAGGCTGGTTCCGTGACTACTGGCTGCGGCATCAAAGACTAAACGGAATTTCTTGGGTTTGCTGGGATTTATTACACCAAAGTGCGTTAAATACTAAGTCCTAGGATACTCAATTTCAATTTCCGAATATATCCTTTCTCTAAATAATCCTTAATTTTAAAGCAATATTTTTCAAACTACAACTCATCTTTGAGCATCTTTCTTTCAACACATAACAAACGACTATATGCATTGGATTTACCTTCAGGAAGTGTGATGTTATCATATTTCCACAAGAGACCTGTTTCGTAACGAGTTTTATTTTCGACAAATTTGGAAGCTGATTCTAATATCTGCATTGCTCTTTTTTCATCAGACTGGATTCTAACATTTTTCAATCTGTCGAGAATGATTCCTTTATCATGGTATTCATTTCTTCATCTGAACAATTGCAAACATGAAAATTGAAGGACATTTGGTTTGTTGATCCAGTATCAACATTTCCATGTAAAACCCAACCCAAATTTGTTTTTGTAGCAATCGGAACACTATTATCATTGCCTTGAAAAACTCTTCTCGCAACAGTGAGGTTAATATTATCTTGACCAATCAGAATAGTGGGTTTGGCATCGATCATATCCTGTATGGGTAAATCGCGCAAATGTGAATACTGACTAAAATCTTTTATTAAAATAGCCTGACAAGGAAGTGACAAATTACTGACAGTTCTCACATTTGACATGTTGAACATTTTCGAATTCTTGTAGGTGCTAGAAGTATGTAATTCAACCAATTTTAGTTCATCATTGTGCATTACTATACTATTAGCCCATTGCATACAAAAAGGTTCGTTTCTCACAGGTAGTTGTAAACGTTCCACAATATTTGTGTCTATCAATGAAACTGTTGAACCTTCGTCAAATAAAGCGTACGTATTCACACAATTTTGAGGCCCAAAAATTTTTACAGGAATAATTCGCAACAGAACATTAAAATTTTCATTATCAGTGAGACAAAGGTAAAGGTAAAGTTATCGGGCTCATTCTCCAAAAAAAAAGAAAGAGTGAAACTTACGTAGTTTTGTCTCCTGAACACGAATCTGAAAGAATTTTGTGGGGGTCTCAATTAGTTTAAAGTCGAAAATTGTAGATTTTCAGACACGAATTTTGCAGTCAAAATTTGCACAAAATGCCTCCTTCTTTTTGTTGACACTGTGACTTTTATAATGTAAATAAACGGGTTTTCAATAACTTTTTAACTTTTTTTATTAACTGAACTGACAGTGTCTCAAAATTCTCTTTCAACTGACAACAACTTTTTTCTCTATGCAAATATGATGAAAATAAAATAAACAAAGTGGTGTTTCAGTCCATCTCATATACAGGGTACTAATTCAGCTGCAACATTCTCCCCCACGTGAAGAGCTGTGATCTTCACCCATTAGTTGATAGAATGCAAAGTTTGGATACGGGTCTAGTGTAAGTACCCTTTTTTGTGTCAACTCGAGCTACTCGTATAACACCATCTTTGCCAGGAAATACCTCAGTTATCCTACCCATCAACCATTCATTTCTTGGCATTTTTTCATCAACAATTATAACAACATTTCCTATCATTAAAGGTTTTGTTGTGGAATGCCATTTCTTTCGTTGAATGATTGTTGGACGGTATTCTTTGATCCAACGACGCCAATACAAATCAGCTAATCCTTCAGCTAACCTCCACTGTTTTCTGGTGATCAAACTATTTTCCCCATAAGTTGGAACCCCTCCTGGTCTGAGAAGTAAGAAGTGGTTAGGCGTGATTGCTTCTGGCTCATTAGCATCGACTGAAATATGTGTCAATGGCCTTGAATTGACAGTGTATTCAGCTTCGGTCAAAAGAGTAAGTAAAACCTCTTCTTTGGGATGATCACTCTTCATAGTAATTTTGAGCGATGTTTTAATAGAACGTACCATCCATTCCCATATGCCACCCATATTTGGAGCACCTGGCGGGTTGAACTTCCAGGCTATACCCCGAGAAGAAAGCTCATCCTTTATTTCTCCCTGATTGATTAATTCCACCTGCTCTCTAAGTTCACGTTCCGCTCCAACAAAATTTGTCCCATTGTCCGTTATAAACTCCTTGGGTTGTCCTCTTCTACTTATGAATCTTCTTATGGCGAGAATAGTTGAGCTAGTGTCGAGAGATGCAGCAACTTCGATATGGACTGCTCTCACTGTAAGACACGTGAAAAGAACCCCATATCTTTTTTCAACTCGTCTCCCAATTGAAACCATCATTGGTCCGAATAAGTCGATTCCCACATAGGAAAATCTTTGAGGGGGTAACATTCCCATTTCAGGAACTTGTGGTTTAGCTTTCCTAATCTTACATTTCTGGCAATTGTTGAAACATCGTTTCACAGCAGCACGAACATTTATGATCCAATATTCCATTCTCAAATTATTAACAACGGTTTCCAGTCCAACATGACCAACTTTTTCATGGTAATGATTGATCAATAAGACTGTATACTCATTTTTTAGATCCAAGATAACAGGATTCCTGGAGATAAAATTTATATCTAAATTTGAATCACTTGGAAACCTTCCCTTGAGACAAATGATACCATCTTCGTCCAAGAATGCAGATAATGTAAATAAACGGCTAGATTTCGGTAAATGTTCTTTTTTTCTGAGAGCAACCAACTCATCCTGAAACTTTTCACCCTGACTTCTTCTTATCCAATGCTTTGAAGCTTCCTGTAACAACGTAATATCGAGTTGAAGGTCTTTTGGTCTATTCTGTTTCTGCAATCGAATAACATTTCTGAATTGAAGAATCCAGGCACTACTTCGGATGAGTCTATTCCATCTAGAAAATCGGGAAATATCTGGTAGGAACTCTGGCGTCATTGAAGTTATTTCTTCATCGACTATAGACAAATTGATTTCATTGTTCTCCTGATAATCACGTTCTTGTGGCCACTGCGACTCTGGCAATTTCAAAAATGGAGGGCCATCGACTGTTTGCTTTGAAATCAACTATATTTGATTGTTTTGCTGCTAAATCAGCAACATTTAAATTCGAAGGTAACCAGTGCCATTGAGAAATGTTACTTTCCTCTTGGATTTCTCCGACTCTACAAGCGACGAAAATGGGAAACCTCGTAGATTCTGAACGAATTTGCTTCAACACCACTAAAGAGTCTACCCAGAAAAATATTTTGCCAATCTTGTATTCAAGTTCAGTACAAAGTGATTTTGCCAATCTGCACGCCATGACTGCAGCTTGCAGTTCGAGCTTTGGGATGGTTTGTTGTCTCAGAGGTGCTACATTGTTTTTAGCTGTTACGAACGAGGAGTAAACTTCAGTATCATTTCTTGATATCAAATAAGCAGCGGTAGCATAAGCTTTATCACTCGCATCTGAAAACATGTGTAATTCAATGTGTGTTGTTGCCGAAACGGATGGGAAATAACATCGATCAATTACTACTGGTGCTAATACTTGAAGTTCTTGTAGCCAACTTTTCCAGTCCACAAAAATATTCTCAGGAATTTTGGAATCCCAGTCGACATTACTTCTCCATATATTTTGCATTAGAATTCGTGCTTTGATTATCAAGGGGGCCAAGAAACCAATAGGGTCAAAAATAGACATTATAATACGAAGAACATCTCTCTTACTTGGAATTTTCGATTCATCAAGTATGCTGGTTGGAATTTTATTCAGATTTAACGAAAATATGAACTGGTCACTTTCTGGACACCATGAAAGTCCTAAAACTCGCTCCACGTGCTCCGAGTCAATCCGTGTAGTCTCCTGAACTTCAGCCCTTAGATGAGTAGGGATTGAATTCGTGACCTGCTCTGAATTACATATCCATTTTGTCATCTCGAAACCTGCTTGCTGGTGGACAAATATCACATCTTTGATAGTCTTGATAGCTTCATCTTCAGCATCACAAGAGTCGAGGTAATCATCGACATAATGTTGTTTTTCCATTGCTCGAAGAATTCCTTTGTATTGAGATTCATGATTTCTCGCATTTTTGTTTTTCACAAATTGAGCAATAGAAGGTGATGAAACGGCACCAAAAATCATGACATTCATTTGATAAATGTCAGGTTCACTTTTTCTGTTCAAGCCTCGCCACAAAAATAGCTGGGCGCATCTATCTTCCTTTTTAATGAATACTTGATGAAACATTTCTTTTATATCTCCACAAAAAGCTATTTTACCTTGTCGAAATCGCCACAAAACAGATAGTAAGGAAGGGACAAAATCAGGACCCTGGAGCAAAAAGTCATTTAAAGAGTAACCATGAGATTTACAGGCGGCGTCAAAAACCATTCTTATCTTTCCAGGTTTATTAGGATTCCAAACGGAAAAATGAGGAAGGTACCATATTTTTGCATTATCGTATATTTTTTCTTCTGTTATCTTACTCGCATATCCCTTCTGCACATATTCGTTGATTTTTTCAAAATACTGTTTAGCAAATGCTTCATTTCGATCCATTTTCCTCTCCATGCACAATAACCGTTTCATGGCATTTTCTCTGCTTTCTGGTAATGTTACTTTCTCGTCTCGCCAAAGATGACCAATTTCATAGTGATTGTTTTCAGTCATTTTAAGAGTAGTTTCCATTATATCAACATCTCTTCTGTCCTCCACAGATTTGATTATTTTGTCATCCATTTTTATGCCAAATTTTTCTAATCGAAAACTATCTTTAATTAGTTGATGCAAGTCCTCGTCTCCAATGTGTCTACAACAGAGGCTCACATGAATCGACTGATAGTTAATATCATTCTGAATAGGCCCATGTATGGTCCAACCCAATTTTGTATGTGACATAATGGGTAAATTAATTCTTGGTTGAATAACCTTTCTAGAAACAATAAGATCACAGTAATTTTGTCCAATTAAAATTTCGGGTTTTGCCAATTTGATTCGTTCCAGAACAGTACGATCAAGATGGGAGAATTTTCTGCATAATGATTCTACATCGATTTCTTGCATTGGTAAGCTCAAATTCGTCACTGTTCTAACTTCGGACATTCTGTAGAAGGTTGAATTTCTATCAGTAGCAGCAATATCGAGTGAAACGAGTTTAGAGTCATCTTCAAAATGAGTAATTTGATTAGTCCACTGGAAGCAGAGTGGAATTGTTGGACCGTGGAGTCTGAGTCTGGACGCTAAAGCTGTTTCCATCATGGAGCACGTAGATCCCTCATCAAAAAGTGCGAAAGTCTCTATTATTTCTCCTTCAGGGCCCTTCAGTTTCACAGGTGCAATTTTCAACAAAACATTACTTCTTGCGTTGGACATATTGGCACAAAAATCTGTAGAAGCAACGAATTTGTCTTGATTGACGTCAGTATCACCATTAGAATCTCGTGGTACATGAAGCAAACTATTATGCTTTCCTTTACATCCATCCTTTCCACAGCGATTATTTGAAAAACATCTATTGATCAGGTGACCTACTTTCAGACATGAAAAACACAATTTGGAATTGAATGCAATTTCCCTTCTTTCTGTCACTGATTTATTCGAGAATTCTTCACAATCAGAAATTGAATGGTCTTGATTTCCGCAGAAAACACACTCGGAAGGAATCTGGTTGGACTTTTTCGAAATCATCACTGATTCCATTTTTATGTAGTTTCTGGGGGTATTTTTACTGAACGGGTTACTGATAGCGCCCATTGAATTGAATTGAATAGGGGAAAGTTTCTCAACCAAATTTGACAACAATTCTGGATTAAATAAGTACATGGGAGAATCAAGATTCTTCATAGTTGTGACCATATTGTTGATAGCGTTTAAGAAAAATATGCAAGAGTCGAACTTATCTTCTTTCAAATAAGATATTCTTTTCACTTTCTCCATCAAAGACATTATTATCCACTCTGATCGACCAAAATTCAAATGCAACATCTTGATTATTTTGTTCACATTACTGGGATAAGTAAGTAAAGCTCTTACTGTATCTCTGGCTTTGCCTTTCAAGGCTCTATCCAAACGAATTAAGTTGTCTTCATCACTGAGTCCATATTTTTCTGTCGACCGTCTGAATTCACTGATACAAATAGGCCACTCCGTTAGCTCTCCACAAAAATAAGGCAAATCTCTTATTCTTATTTTTTGACGCAACAAGATTTTTTTTGGTGTCTGATGAATTTTTTATACATTGTTTAGCAATATCTAATAACATATCATCGGCAGACGAATGGAAATCGTTACATTTATTGGAATTAATGATGGATGTCTCTTTATCATCCACACAATTTCGTAAAGCTTCAATCCATTTGTTTAGATTCGTAGGGTTTTCATATAAGCCTTCAGAGTTATTCTCGCCATCGTCTTCATTCTGTTCTAGTATCTTCTTTTGAATTTCCATCTCTTTTATGAAATTTTCTCGTTTCTTTTCGATTATTTTAAGTCTTTCCATCGCCTCTTCTTCATCGAATTCTTTTTGTTTTTGTATCACGAGTAAATCAAAATTAAGTTTTGAAACATTAGACATTCTGGAACTCACAGATTCGTTCTTCTTCGATGCACTTTTTGGATTTGAATGGCATATGATTTCAGATTGTGCTCGGCGTTTTTCATAATCACCCAACTCTCTGGTAGAATTTTTCGAGGAATAATTTCCTGGTTTGTTTCGGGTACTTATTGAGTCCACAACATCATTAAGAGTAGGTTCAACGACATAGTCTACTCCTAATCTCCTTGGAGGAACTCCCTGGTTACACCTGCTGCTTCTTCGAATGAAAATATCATTTTCTCCAGAAGTTTCACTCCTCCTGTTCTCCATAGCGTATTCTTTGTTACTCGAAGGACCAATGTGACTTTTATAATGTAAATAAACGGGTTTTCAATAACTTTTTAACTTTTTTTATTAACTGAACTGACAGTGTCTCAAAATTCTCTTTCAACTGACAACAACTTTTTTCTCTATGCAAATATGATGAAAATAAAATAAACAAAGTGGTGTTTCAGTCCATCTCATATACAGGGTACTAATTCAGCTGCAACAGACACTGTCATTAAACACTAATCTATCCATATTTCACAAATACAAACACCAAAAATTTAAATTATACTCAAAAACTTGACCTTCTTTTACTAGCGATTCTAACCCAACTTTTGTTTGGTTTTTAGTAATTTTCATGATTGCAGTAGGTTGGTTACCTGAGATTTGCGCCGCCAACTATTCAAAACATAAGAATGAAGGGGAAGTTATTGCTCATATTTGAATTCGAATAGTTGACGGCGCAGATTCAGTGATACCAACTTCTTATGAGCATGTGAATAACTAACAAATAGGTTAGAATCACTAGTAAAAGAAGTTCAATTTTTTTATGTGAAAAAATTAGTTTTTGTGTTTAAAAACGTGAAATATGGATAGATTAGTGTTTAATGACAGTGTCAACAAAAAGAAGGAGGCAGTGCAAATTTTGACTGCAAAATTCGTGTCTGAAAATCTACAATTTTCGACTTTAAAATGGCTATAACTCCTAAAGTAATTGAGATCCCCACAAAATTCTTTCAAATTCGTGTTCAGGAGACAAAACTACGTAAGTTTAATTTTTTTTTTTGGAGAATGCGCCCGATAACTTTACCTTTACCGAGACAAACTCTTTGAATCACGTCGTTCGGAGGAATATCCTCGTTATTTTTAGATACTACAGACTTTGAAGAAATTTTATGGTATAAATGGTGATGTGGTCTTCTACAATTATCAATGCCACAAAATTTTCGAGATTTACAAAACCTTTTTGAATGATCTGGTTTCAAACATTTGAAATAAACTTTCAGTTTTATTATTTTCGACCATCGATCATCAACAGTCATTTCGCATAGAGGGACAATTCAAAATCGTATGGTTCTCTTCATGACAATAAGAACATTTATTATTTTCTAAATTTCCAATAGCATGCAATACCAAATTTCCAGTCCGTTGATTGTAATTGCGTTTTCTATAATTCTGTGACCAACGATTGAATTTTCTCTCATGATCAGGTAAAGAAAATGTAGGCAGCAGATGAAATCTCATTAGCCCAGTTTCCAAAATGTTTCAAATTGGCTTTACCTTTTTCTTCCATCATTACTTGCCCCCATAGCAACTTCATTCCACTAGGAAGCTTAGCAACTAACTGATCCAAGAGTGTAGGATTCTCCAAGTGATTTCCTGCCTCTAACTGCTCCAATGTTGCTACCAAGTTGTTCACATTACATGAAAATTCAATAATATTAGAAAAATCGTTCTCGAATAATCAATAATTCCTTTGTAACGGAAAATAATATTGTTTCCTATGCAAACTTTGAAACATTTCAATGACAAAATATCTGAAATGAGCATTCATGAATGGAACAATATCATTTTCTGTCACAAAGGAATTATTGACTGTTCGAGAAATCGATGAAATACTATAATTCAAACCCCTGTATAATCCAAACCGTGGCTTTCGCGAGGTAGGCACTGTGGGACTTTTTAATCGAGAATGACTCATCTAAATTATGTCAGAAAATTAAAAAAAAATCACGGATGATTTCAAAATTATTCCGAAACATCCCTTCTCCATATTTTTTTTGACCATCGCCCCAACTTTATTTGGATTCAGATTACTGAGCACAGACGTTGACACATTTCTATATATATCAGCTACATAGTTTCAAAAATTCAGCTAAACATATTGGTGGAAGCTGACTATACAAAGGGATACATTTTCCCGAAATTGAAAATATATTTTTGATCGCCCCTTATCTTCCAAATACTCAAATTTGGATGGTTGGTTCAAATGCAAGATATGATCGCCCCTTTATGCACTATGGCTAACATTAATTGCATATGGATCTGCACGAAAACGAATATATTCCCGAAAAAAGTTCGATAAAAATTATCAAAAACCAAGTTTAACCCTCTGTATACCTGCCTATAGAATCCAAAGGCCGGCATTCAGAGAGTTTTGTCATTTGACTTTTTTGATGCACATAACAATTCCAGTAGGAATATTCAGATCGATACGATGAAAATGAAATTTCGGATTTTTTGAAAAATCTTCAAAATATCAAACTTTGACCCCCTGTAGAATCCAAAGGCCGGCATTCAGAGAGTTAGCGCATTTGTAACTTTTGTTCAAGATGGCATGGGCTACATCATATTGAAATTTCAGCGATTTTCACCGAAACCAGTTTTCCATAAGATTAGCTCGGGGTCATTTGTACTTAAGTGGAAAAATAATGAATACAAAAGTTTAAGATATTTTTACTATCAAAAACTTTACTCTTCAATTTTTTTCGATAAAAGCTCAACTTTCGTTGCATTTTGCGAAAAACCGTGAAATAACACTTTCAACCCTAAAATTTCACCTATTAACACCCTTCTGCATTTCATCACTCCAAATAATTTTTTCCATCATTCGAACGATATTCCTCTTTCAGGAGGATGGTGTAAATTTTTTCTTTATCTCAAAAAATGCATCAGCACTGGTCTATACATACAACTTTCATTTAGTTTCACCTGTCTGAGTGCAATAAAACCTTGCAAGTAAAATTTGACCCAATTGTCCGTTCAACTTGGCAACTTGGCAATTCTGGCAGATGTTCATAATTTCGATGACAATGCATCATGAAATTTTTATTAGAGGAAAAAAAATTACGGCTCCAATATGGCGGATGAGTTTTCTGATAATGGTTCGATTCGATTCAAAATTGGTATGTAGGGGTATTCGGAGTTGGAGATTATGAGCTTTTCTGTCAAAATTCATAAATCCCATATGGCAGCTCCAAGATGGCAAACGAGTTTTTTTAACATCCGAGTCGATTCAAAATAGGTATGTGGGGGTTTTCGGGATCAGATATTATGACTTTTTTATTAAAATTCATTGATTCAAGATGGCGAAAGAGTTTTGTGATTATTGTCAGATTCTACTGAAAATTGCCATGTGGGGATTTTTGGATTTGGAGATTATTTTTTTGTCAAAATTCAAAGTATAAAGTTGGCTCATCAGTTTCATTATTATGGTTCAAGTCTATTGAAAATTGGTATGCGAGAGTTTCAGAGGTCGGGTATAATGACTCCATTTCCAATATTCAAACATCCAACAGCTCCCACATATAGATTTTTCTTAAGAAAACATTTGAAATAAAATTGGGTGAAGAAATATTCTTAAAGACAAGCTTTTATCAGTTTTATCAAAAAAAAAACAATACAAACTTGAAAATTATTTCTTTCGATAAGTGGCGTAGATTATTCTATGCGTAACGGATTCAAAATCTTGACGCTTTTGTATTCAAAGTCAACTTTGCGTAGAAAACTATTACTCACACAATAACTTTCACCGATGGAAATATCTATTACCAGTTATACAAAATTAAAATATTTCTGAACTGAATAGGCCAGCACAGCAACTTTTTCAGATTGACCTGGATATTTCTTTCAAAAAAGTTGGATTTCTGTTGAAGAACACTCGTATTAAAATGAAAATATTGTCATATCGAAATTACTTGCTTCCAGTATAATGGTTAAATGTCGGAGTTTCAATATTAAATGAAGTTATTATAAAAATTAAAAGATGCTTATATCAAGCTTACTTGTTCTCAATATAATGTATAAATGATTGATATTACGATATTAAATGATGACTTTATGAAAATGAAAAGATACTCATTTCAAGATTACTTGTTTTTGCTGTATTACTTAAATAATTGGTATTTCATTATTTTAAAATATCTTGAATTGGCGAAACGCAGTAATCTCATTGTGGTTAAAAAAAACTCGAATGAAAATCAAATGAGAAACATTTTTGCATCCAAAATGTTTCCTTTGCCGGCTAAACAGTTTTTAAAATAACATGCATGAAAATAATTATTTACTGTACAGCTCTGAAAATAGCATTGCCACAAAATCTTAAAAAGCACATGTGGCGAATTAGCTTTTTTTGAAGAGTTTTTGGGGATTTACAGTTATTGGACATCATTTTACAAACTTAAACAGTTTTGATAATGCATGAAGTACATCATGAAATACGGATCATTAAAACACATGAAGTTAGAGGCTATCAAAATTGGATTATTAAAATTTAAAAATTTTGCCCAAATGTTAATCCTCAAAAAATCTTCAATATCACATGTGCTATTTGACATTCTTCAACTTAAAGGAGTTGAGGTGATGTTTTGGCGTTAATGATGCTATCAGATCACTAGAGGGGGGTTATTTTCATGCGTTCGCTATTCAAAAACGGTTTGTCCAGAAACAAAGTGTTTGGAAGCGAAAATGTTTGCCATTTGATGAGTGTCATATCTTCAGAATGAGAATTCACCAAGCACGCTTTTAAACTTTTCAATCCTATAGATATCGTGAAAAAAGCTAATTTTGTTATAGACTCGTCATATTTGATTTAATTTCGTTCTTGAAATAGTGACACATTAGTTGTCCATACGTATCAGTGAGCAGTTCAAAATTGGAACTGATTGAAAAATTAATCAATATTTATTAAGGAAATTAAAATATGGTGAATGATTTTTAATTATTTTTGTGGCTTTTACGTCTTAAATTAAAGAAAGCTCTATTTCTTTAAAGTCAACGTTTTGTCAATATATTTTTACATCTTTAGAGCACTGGATAAAATCTTCTTCTATTCTATGAAATAGTTCAGATGAACTACACAATCTTGGTTTTCATTATCTATGGTTGAATTTATACTGACCAACACATTTGACGGTAACCTTAGATTCGATTCCAATCCAAGTTTAATGAATCTTTAGATTTTACCATGGACTTAATGTAGTTCACAATCCAAACCATTAGTATGTAAGTCCATCCGTAGTTTAAGTGCTGGCCCTATAAAACTAGCCCTTAACTCTCCTCATCTTTGATTAAATCCATTCAGTATTTATGCTATTGAATATAATTATATAATTGGTATGTTGCAAGTACCTGTACAATTATTTCCATTGAGATCGACCTCTACAGTGTTGCCAAAATCAACGCTCGAAAATATAATTACTGAGTGAATAATAAAATACATGACTCTCTGAAAACTTAATTACTTCAGCATTCCTTTCATTCTCCAACCTTCCTTTTGGAAATTCCTTGGTTCAACGGCTGTATAAACGATTTTGGTCGGAATTTAGTGGTTTCTACTAATGTTGGCTCACAAAGCGTTGGGGCCTAGAGGACTCGGCTTTTAAGATTGGATACTTCGGGCTCATTTCCATGGTTACTGCCTTGATTTTGTATATGATTGAAATTGCGTTGTCAGGCTGTATGCATGATGCGTATAATGTGCAACAGTTGCAACAGTTGAATGAACGTTCAATGAAGTATAAATACAGATACAATTTAATATTCAATTATATACAAATTATTATAATAAACATTATAGCAGTCCACAAGCCACAAGGGTATGCCGCGCGTGAATGGAAACATAAAAATATAAAAGTGTTAAACAAGTTGCTAGGTAAATGCAAAATTTACAAGGCGACAAGAAAGTATAAAACACATTCACCTATTGCAGTTATTATTATCATATACACAACTTATATTATATAAATTACAACCCACAAGGATATAAACTTACATATATTATAAACTTTTATAGCTGCATTTTGAGAATATTTTTTATTGCATACGAGAACAGTGATGAAGAAAATAAACTGAGGTGTAAAATTTATGATTAGAAATGATGAAGAGTTTCATGAGTTGAAAAATGTTTTATTGGAAATAGAAATTTTGTCAATTAATTCGTTTCGTGATATGATGTATTGAGAAAGAGAGTAAATTAATAGCTAATTAGTGAAGATATTTTTAATGTCGACAAGTTCATGAATTTTTTTCCTACATTGAAGAAATATCCAAGATGTGATTTTACTTTTGAAATGTGCAAATTTATTTATTTGTTTGATTTGATCAGGAAGGGTGTTATATATTTTAGGGCCTAGGTAAGTGAGGCAGTTTTGTCCTATAGTTTTAAATGACCTTGGTACATGAAGTGTATACGTCTTTCTATATCTGTGTTCATTGATGGGATATATTTTATTTTTATATTGGTTCAGTAGGAGACGCTGACAGTATGTCTGTCTTATATCAAGAACTTTGGCCAGATCATATAACTTGTCACTTGAAAAAAGATGATTTTCTCCATAAATTATTTTCAGAGTTCTATTCTGAATCACTGAAAGGTGTTTGATATTGGCCCGCCCCAAGCGATAATTCCGTAAACGATGTGAGACTGCACAAGGACGTGATAAATAGTTTTGAGGTACGGAATATCAAAACATTTCTTAAGATACTTGAATTTATAAATTATTTGGCGAAGTTTTTCCCTACATTTGAGATGACAATCTATCATGATGCCTAAGTATTTCATTGTCGATTGTGACGATATTTCTACAGTTTGGCGTAGGTTTATAATGGAGAGTTTTTCATACTTTTTCAACTTCACGTCTATCCAATCATAATCCTCATAAAAGATAGCCGTGTCATCTGCAAATGTAATGATTTTTCCAAAGAGTTGATGACATATTCAGCATGATGCAGCAGATAGTTATTATTCCTAATGTTTTTTTTATGGGGTAGGAAAATCCTGTTTATTCAGATATTATCGTGAGAACCGAGGGTTGAGACTAGAAATGATAGTGATGATTTTATGTAAATAAAACCTAATGGAAAATCTAATGGAGTGGTTCTTAATACGTGAAACACTTATACTAGATAACAACCTTCATTTATTAGCTCTGGCAAAAAATCAGCTCGACAACTCTGTATTCTACTTGATAGTTCAAAACACACTTGACTTCTATTCTTTGAAAAAACTATTATATACTATTCTACTATCCAGTTTCATTTCTCATTATACAGTTTGTCTCACTAAGTTGGAACCATTTGGAAAACTTTTTTATTATTAAAAAAATATGAATTTTACTCAAGATACTTTACTCTTTATATTTGAAAATATCGAAAATTTCTGTAGTATACCGAGACCAGAAAAGAGCAAAACTACCTGTGAGTTTGACAAACAGTGGATTTAACTGTGTTTATGTCAGAAAGAAGTATAAAAAATTGGATTATAATGCATATTCAAATGCAGATATTTTGAATTTATTTTAAATTCATGGTGAGTGCCAAAGAAATGTTTCCAGAACGTGCCAGAAATTCAATTGGCTTCGTCCAAATTTAGCACGAATTAATAGAAAAAAAATTATTCATTGAAATAAAATTCCGTTCTGCTTAAAGTCACACGTTTTTCAAATACCCTGAATGGAAGACAAAATTATCATGGAGATGAACAACCGAACCAAGCATACTTTGTTCAAATCTGAATTAAATTTTCAAGTCACTGTATTTCTCGTTAAATGCAATATTAGTTTTGGAGAAGACTGTTGTGAAAATAAACAAAATATCAATATCCAATGAACAGTTAGAAATATGGTACAAATTCGACAAAAATTAATCAGATTTACATTTGAATAATTATTGTCTTTTAAGTATAATATATAACGAATTCCTTCAGTCATAACTTATACACAGGACATTGTCGAACTACATACAAAATTTCAGCTTTCCATGTATTCAAATACTGCAGTAATAAACGTTTAATTGAAGCTATGTTTCGCACATAAAATAAGGAAATTATCGAATTTCTCAAGAACCACTGGAGATAAATATAGGAAAGTGTCACATGAAAATAATCAAAAGGCAATTGCAAAACGAAAATGCAATAATATATAGGGTATTACATTTGAAATATCAAAAATGTTGCTACTTTTCGATAGAAGTGGCAACGCCGCAGCTTTGAAAATATTATAGATCGATAGAGCAAAACTGATTATCCAAGGAACCAAATTTTCAAAATAATCATCCCGTTTTTCAGAAACCTCTAATAGGCCATCGAGTTTGGAACACCCTATATATATATATATATATATATATATTCTGCAACCGTAGACACGTGTTTCGAGCTTAAGCTCTCATCAGTACGGTAAAATCAAGTGCGAAGATGTACAACACTTGGATGTAAAAATAGAAACAAAAGAAGTCAACAACAGGAAGCCAACCACACATTTGTGGCTTCGGTTAGAAGACCTTGTGCTTACAAGGCAACAACTAACGTCGCCACGGAGGCAGCTATAGCTACCAGCGTGACAATCCTACCCAGGAAAATACAAATAGGGATGGATTTAGCGAGGGGCAACATATGAAAATATAAGTCATTACTTATATTTTCATATGTTGCCCCTCGCTAAATCCATCCCTATATATATATATATATACAGGGTGTTAATTAAGTACGTTGAGGTGATTTTTTGAAGGTTTTCAGGACGAAAAGTTCATATAAACATATGTCCCAAACGGCTTGGTTTTCGAGATACAGTGCGATAAAAATACATTTTTTTCAAGATTTTTTAGAGTTAACTTCGACATTTTCGACAATAATCAGTTCAAATTAGGCGAGTACAATTCATTCAATAGGGCGCACGATACAAAATAATGCATTTCTTAAATAATTCACAGGGTCCTCCTTTTTTCAGAGTCAAGCTTTGTTCAACCCTTCAGAATTTTTTTTCCGCCGCCACTGACATATTATGAGAAAGGAATAATCAATGTTGTTTCATTTAACATCTTTTTGATATCTTGCATTTTTTCATTTACTTGTACGGTTCAGGGGCTATAATGAAAATATTAATTTAAACATTTTCCAGTGTGGCATTACATTAGAAAATTTGAAAATTAAACATTTTCAATTATTGTAAATTGATGGAAATATTTTTTCAGAATTAGAAAAATCTACGATGAATAAAAATTATACAATAAAAAATATAAATACAAGCTTTTATACAAATGCACTGAAAATGAAAAAATAATTTGTTTCATTTTTTGTAGGTTATTCTGTATCAAAATCTTTCTGTACAAGATTACCTAGATCAAACAATGAGATGAATTATTTTTTCCTTTTCAGTGTATTGTATAAAAACTTTAAAATGTTTTCTTTTTATAATTTTCATTTTTAACATTTTAGTTTATTTTTTATGTGAAACTGAAAATCTCCAACCCAAAAACCATCACATACCAATTTTGAACAGAATCGGATCATAATCACAAAACTCGTCCGCCATATTGGAGCCGCCATTTTGTTTTTTAACAAACACTTTTTTAATGCATTGTCACCGGAATTACGGAAACCTGCCAAATTTCAAATTAATCGGAGTATTAGAAGTGGGTCAAATTTATTAAATTGTTTGTTAGTTAGTTACAAGTGAAGCTAAATAAAAGCTTGTAATTGTAAAGATGTGATTTCTTTTTGTGATATCTTACAGAAAACTACTATCTCCCCGTCACTGCGGTACGCTGGATATTAAACTAGATCTGACAGATATTGGGAAAACCTTAACTTTCAACCTGAAGATTCTGATGGTAAAAATGTGCATTTTCATTGAGATATTTGATTAAAAATGTTTTTACCCATCAGTCTTGATAGAGAACTCATACAAATTTTTTGTTATTTTAAAAAAAGATATTTTTTAGTTTTCAATTGAACGTTTCCTTTTCAACATAAAAAACTTCCGAAAGGTAATCCTGTAATGGAAGATAGTTAATAGGGTTTATCTAATAGTCGCAGATCATTACACATTTGATTTTCATTTATGAATCTCTGGTCATAACTCCGAAAAACTAAATCAAACAAATTTTTGTTTCCGTACGGAGTACATTATTTTATCAGAAATTTCGGTTTGTTTTTTCTTCTGCAGTAACGCAGAAATTTTGTAATCAATTTGAATTCATAAAAATAGCAAAGTGGGCTTTGATATTAATTCATTTATTTAAATATCAACAACTTGACAGTTATCGAAAGTTGAGAAACTGTCTCATTGTTAATTCTTCATTAGTGCAAGCTATAAAGCAGATTCATTCAATATTCCTTTGGATAAAATGGTTGAATATACAAATTCAGAAATGGCAGACATGCACTTAATGTATGGAATGGCTGATGGTAACGCTCGTGCCGCCAGACGAATGTATCTAGAAAGATTTCCACAACGTCATATTCCCAGCACACAAATGTTCATCAATATTCACTCCCGTCTTCGTGAAACGGGTACTTTCAAGAGGTCTGCTGTTCTCATAGGAAGACCCAGGAGAGTTAGAACAGTTCAGATAGAAGAAGCTGTACTTAACGAAATTGAGCAGCATCCAGACACCAGTACAAGACAAAATGCGGCACAGTTTAATGTAACCCATGTATTGGTATGGTAAATTTTAAAAGAGCAACAATTTTATCCCTATCACATATAGCGTGTTCAAGCTCTTCTGCCAAGGGATTTTCCAAAGAGATTAACTTTTTGCACTTGGATTCGAAATAAATTGTTGGAAAATCCATGGTTTTCATCTCAAGTGTTATTCACCGATGAGGCATGCTTTTCCCGTAAAGCCATTATTAATTTTCACAACAATCATATGTGGGCTGATGAAAACCCACACGCCGTGATTGAAAACCATTTTCAAGAGACGTTTTCTGTGAATGTTTGGGTTGGAATTATAGGTAATTTCCTTATCGGGCCACATTTTCTGCCTCATAGACTCAATGGTGACCATTATCGACATTTTCTTGAATTCATCTTACCTGGACTCCTAGAATAGATCCCACTGAGGGAAAGAATTGGAATTTGGTTTATGCATGATGGTGCTCCAGTACACTTCAGATTGGTTGCACGCCAATATTTAGATGAGAATTATTCTGATCGCTGGATTGGGCGTGGTGGGCCACAACTTTGGCCACCAAGGTCACCCGATATGAATCCACTTGATTTTTTCTTCTGTGGGCACCTTAAATCATTAGTGTACCGAACTCCAGTTCAAAGTGAAGAAGACCTGAGGAATCGCATACAGGAGTCATGCGGAATTATAAGAAACACTCCTGGTATTTTTGAGCGTGTCCGCCAGTCTATGGTTAGGCGCATAAACGCATGCATTGAAGTTGGCGGTGGCCATTTCCAGCAGCTGCTCTGACATATCAATTTCAATAATGGTCCTTTTCTGAACTTAATTTTATTCCTAGGGAATTTATGTTACTTTGCTCTAGTATTTGATAATAAAGTTATTCACTATTGAAAATGTCCAAAATTATTATGCCATAATTAACTTTGTGCAATATATATTCAACCTGAGTTATGGAAAAAATGTATGGGGGCTCCATAACATTACATTTTCTCTACACGAGCAGAAAATAGCTATTTGTGTAATGAGAACAAAATGATGTATTGCGTCACGCGCTAATCTTTGGAGAGTGGCAATGACACTCGAGAAATGAATTATATTATATCATGCGCACTATTGAATGGATTGTACTTGTCCAATTTGAACTAATTTGGATCTATTATTGTCGAAAATTTCGAAGTAAACTCCAAAAACTCCTAAAAAATGTATTTTGATCACCCTGTACTTCGAAAACCAAGCCGCTTGGGACATGTTTATATGAACTTTTCATCTTGAAACCTTTCAAAGAATCACCCTTCAAGTTTGTTAGACTATTTGCTTCTCAAATTTCTTTATGTTATGCGTTACTGGAAAATGTTTGCGTTAATATTTTCATTTAACTCCTGAACCGTACAAGTAACTGAAAAACATCAAGAGAGCAAAAAGATGTTAAATGAAACAACATTCATTATTCCTTTCTCATAATATGTCAGTGGCGGCGGAAAAAAAATTCTGAAGGGTTGAACAAAGCTTGACTCTGAAAGAAGGGGGACCCTGTGAATTATTTGAGAAATGCATTATTTTGTATCGTGCGTACTATTGAATGGATTGTACTTGCCTAATTTGAACTGATTATTGTAGAAAATGTCGAAGTTAACTCTAAAAAATCTTGAAAAAAATGTATTTTTATCACCCTGTAACTCGAAAACCAAGCCGTTTGGGACATATGTTTATATGAACATTTCGTTCTGAAAACCTTCAAAGAATCACCTCCCGAAGTTTGTCAACGTACTTAATTAACGCCCTGTATATATATGCCGGGTGGCTACGGAAGTATTGCCTACGGAATATCACAGTTATTGTTTGAAGTAGGTTTGTGAAATTTGGAGTGTCGATATAATGACATAAGAGATAGAATTTGAGCATATTGACATGTCGAAGTTAACTTCCGGTCTGACCGGAAGTAACATCAACTTTCTTATTTTAAATGGAAACCCTATTTTTTTTTCTTTTCGCTTTATTCAGCATTCAATTCCCTTTCTAATGACATATCACAAGTTGGTATCTAACCAGAAACTAGATCAGAAAAAAATTATTATTGAAATTCGCCGAGTAGGCCGTGGAAGCAAAATGAAAGCCAAAAATTGAAAAGTTGGCAATGGAAACCATACGTCACTTGATAACAGTTGCTACCACTGTGATATTTTATTTTCATTCGTCGGCGTCATAAAAAGCCGCCAAAAAAAATATTGGAAATATTGGGAAAAAGACAATACTCTGTAGGTCCATAACTTAAATAGGAACATACAACTTTTTCTTGCCTGTACTATTCAGCATAACCATTCCTTTCTAATGGTATAATAGTAGGTAATTTTTTTAAATGAAATACCAAAAAATCCAATTATTATTCTTCAAATTCAAAATCGAAAAAAAAAATTCAAATTGATAGGATTAAAGATAAAATAAATTCAAAACAAATGTTCGAAATGCATTCCCTCAGCGTCAATACATTTATTGACTCTGGTGATAGTTTCATGTAAAACGTTTCTCAACATTTGGGGCGTGATATCTTGGAAAGCTCTACGAATTTTTACTTCTAGCTCATGTAGAGTTATAGGCTGTATGGAATACACCCTATTTTTAAGATGCCCCCATAGAAAAAAGTCGCACGGAGTAAGATCAGGTGACCTTGGTGGCCACCTGACTGGACCATGGGTTGTTATAAGTCTCTCTTGAAAGCGATTTTGAAGATAATTTCTCGCTATTCTTGAATTATGCGGAGGGGCGCCATCTTGCTGGAAGTACATTCTCTCAGTTATTTCCGCTGGTAGGTTGTTAATGAATTCCGAAATTTCATTCGTTAAAAAATTAAAGTATCTCTCTCCGGTTAGTTGGCCTTGAAAAAGAATGGGGCCAACAATATGAGTTCCAACTATTCCTGCCCAAACATTCACACCAAATCTCTCCTGGAAGCCGCCTTGTCGAAACCGGTGCTCGTTTGCTATCGCCCAGTACCTGGAACAAAAGACCGTTCACACTTTTAGCACTTTACACTTCGACAAGCGACAATAATCGAAATAAAGTACAGTACCTACCTTGTATTATTCCTGTTAAATAATCCATTGTTGGTAAATCTTGACTCGTCCGTAAACAAGATATAATAGTTAAATAGGTGATTCTCAGCATTTTGTCGAAGAAACCAATTACAATATTCCAGGCGCCTTTCACCGTCATTTTCATACAAATGTTGATGCTAGATACTTGAAGGATTTCAATCGATGTTTTTTCAAAATTTTCCTAGCAGAGTCCTTACTTATAGCTAATTCGGCGCCAATCTGCCTTGAGGAAATTGTCATGTCAATTTGTTCGGTTCGTGAATAACGGGGCATTTTTTGAATATTCCACTAACTGATTTCGATTTCCAAACCCTTTCAAAATGGCAGAATCAAAAACACTACTTCGAACGTCAAAATAATATGGATAGCAGCGTTCGTGACAGCTCTCATTTCTTTTTTGTTTCATTCCAAAATACATCTTAATCAGCCTACTTGTTAATATTTTGGTTCGAATGATTATTGCAATGGAATGATTATTCTGAATAGCACAAACATCGTCCGTAGGTAGATATTAGAATATCTATGGACGATGGCACAGACCAAGTACGTTTATGTTCCTATTTAACCTAGAACCTACAGGATATAATTTATTATTCCACATTATTTTTAATTTTATTTTTGCGTATGGCGATAATCTGTTTTGTTATTTGAAGAATAATAATTGGATTTTTCGGTATCTCAGTTCAAAAAATTATTTTCTATCATATCATTAGAAAGGAATGGTTATGCTGAATAGTACAGGCAAGAAAAAGTTGTATGTTCCTATTTAAGTTATGAACCTACAGAGTATTGTTTTTTTCTCAATTTTTCCAATATTTTTTTTGGCGGCTTTTTATAACGCCGACGAATGAAAATAAAATATCACAGTAGTAGCAACTGTTATCAAGTGACGTATGGTTTCCATAGCCAACTTTTCAATATTTGGCTTTCATTTTGCTTCCACGGCCTACTCGGTGAATTTCAATAATAATTTTTTTCTGATCTAGTTTCTGGTTAGATACCAACTTGTGATATGTCATTAGAAAGGGAATTCAATGCTGAATAAAGCGAAAAGAAAAAAATAGGGTTTCCATTTAAAATAAGAAAGTTGATGTTACTTCCGGTCAGACCGGAAGTTAACTTCGACATGTCAATATGCTCAAATTTTAGCTCTTATGTCATTATATCGACGCTCCAAATTTCACAAACCTAATTCATACAATAACTGAGATATTCCGTAGGCAATACTTCCGTATCAACCCGGTATAGATATATATATATATATATATATATATATATATATATATATATATATATATATATATAAGTAATTTTAACAATTTTAAATGTAACGTATTTTTATCTAAATATTTTATGACATCTTTCCAATTTCACTTGTTTTATATCAATTTTCATCTTGCACAATGTGCCACTTATGGTTGAATAACATCGCGTCGAACAATCTCAACAAAGATTACAAAGATTATCCCTGATGATGGAAATAAGTTATTAAATTTCCGAAAGCTTGGACAAACTTTAAAGAGTACTCTTTGATTTTGCTGCAAAGCCCCACTATTTACTAGTTCCATATATACAGGCTGATTCACGGTGGATGGCACATTAGACGTTTCTGGTGAACCAGACAACGGATCACTTTGAAAATTTAATGGAGGGCATATTCGGACATTCTCTAGCCAACTAAAATTTTCGACAATGCGGTGTTGCCGCTTCTATTAGAAAGCAGTAGCAACTTTGATTTTTCAAATGGAACACTCTGTATATAATATTATTTTTGGAATCTCCAACAATTGCCCGACAACTTTTCTCGATATTTTCCTATACCTATCTGTTACCGTTTTCGAAATAAAAATTAATTTCAATTTTTTTTTTCGAAAATCATGACTTCTAAAAATGCCGATTTCTTTTAGTTAAGAAGTACTATGATATCGAAATTTGGTTTGGAGTTAGGTGATACTTGGACACTTCCCACACGTCAGCCTAATCTCCGTTACTTCAATACAGGGTGGTAAAAAAATACAGTTTTTTCGTTTGCTTGAAAAAGTTGCTGAAATTTGATTATTTTAAATGGAACACCCTGTATATTATTGAAAATTCGGAAAGCTGCTGAAATTTGATTTCTTTCTATGTATATCATACCTATACCTAACTAGTCAAGTTTCGGACTTATGAGCATTTATTTGTGAAAATGCCCCTTCAGAATGGTATTTCCATTCGGTATTTGGTAAGCAGGCCATGATTACTATTTGACAGTAGCGTTGTGACATTCTCCTAATAATATCGACATTTTCGTCACTTCAGAAGTTGCAAATACCTTCAAAACGATGGAACAAAACTATTCAAACGAAGTTCTTATGAATTTGTTTATTATTTTTGGACAGTGTGATAAAATTATCAGCAGAACATGTAGAAAGTTCAATGAAATGTATCCGAATCTACCGCCAATGAACCTCAAGAAATTTATACGAATTCAGAACAATTTCAATGCATTTGGATCAACTTTAAAAGCACCAAGAAACTTGCCTCGACCCGTAACTTCTGAAGCCAACCAGATTAATGTCTTAGCATATTTTCACGCATTTCCCGAGTCATCGATAAGAAGTGCTGAAGAAGATTTGGGTATAAAATATTCATCGGTTCAAAGAATCTTGCGAAGACATAAAATGCATGATTATAAATTCACCAAAATTCAAGCAATGAAGCCTCAAGACCCTCAACAGAGAGTAGAATTTTGTGAAATGTTGTTGACACGCATTCAAGAAGATCCACTTTTTTTAAATAAAATTATTTGGACTGATGAATCGAAATTTTCGAGAGAAGGGATTTTCAATAGAAAAAATCGTCATTATTGGTCCAGTGAAAATCCTCACGTCACAAAAGAAGCCGGATTTCAAGAAAAATTTAGTTTTAATGTCTTCTGCATGTTGATGGACAACAAATTGGGGTACGTGATATACGAGGAGTCATTAACATCCAGAAGCTACCTGAATATTTTGGAGAATACTGTAGAGAGTTTCGTGGATAATCTGCCACTCGAAGAATATCGAAACTGTTGGTACCAACTAGACGGAGCTCCTGCACATTGCACAAGAGAAGTGAGCGCAGAACTGGAAAGACTTTTTGACGATCGGTGGATAAGGCGCTTGGGAACATGGAATTGGCCAGCGAGATCACCCGATCTTAATCCATTAGATTTTTATTTGTGGGGAATGTTTAAAGAAAAAGTTCACAAAATACCCGTGCGTTCGAGAGATGAATTGTTAGAAAGGATTGCCCAAACATTTGAAGATTTGGATCCCAATGAAATCAGATCTGCCACCACGAAAGCAGTCAACACCCGCATTTTAAAGTGCTTGGAAGTGAACGGCCAGCGATTCGAACATATTTTGAGATATTCCACATGATTGTTTTACTTTTTTATAATTATTCATATCAATATTTCCAATTTCAAGTTTCTTTGTGCTTTTTTAAAGTTTATCCAAACATATTGAAATTGTTCTGAATTCGTATAAATTTCTTGAGGTTCATTGGCGGTAGATTCGGATACATTTCATTGAACTTTCTACATGTTCTGCTGATAATTTTGTCACACTGTACAAAAATAATAAACAAATTCATAAGAACTTCGTTGTCACAACGCTACTGTCAAATAGTAATCATGGCCTGGTTACCAAATACCGAATGGAAATACCATTCTGAAGGGACATTTTCACAAATAAATGCTCATAAGTCCGAAACTTGACTAGTTAGGTATACGTATGATATACATAGAAAGAAAGCAAATTTCAGCAGCTTTCCGAATTTTCAATAATATACAGGGTGTTCTATTTAAAATAATCAAATTTCAGCAACTTTTTCAAGCAAACGAAAAAACTGTATTTTTTTACCACCCTGTATTGAAGTAACGGAGATTAGGCTGACGTGTGGGAAGTGTCCAAGTATCACCTAACTCCAAACCAAATTTCGATATCATAGTACTTCTTAACTAAAAGATATCGGCATTTTTAGAAGTCATGATTTTCGAAGAAAAAAAATGAAATTAATTTTTATTTCGAAAACGGTAACAGATAGGTATAGGGAAATATCAAGAAAAGTTGTCGGGCAATTGTTGGAGATTCCAAAAATAATATTATATACAGAGTGTTCCATTTGAAAAATCAAAGTTGCTACTGCTTTCTAATAGAAGCGGCAACACCGCATTGTCGAAAATATTTCAGTTGGCTAGAGAATGTCCGAATATGCCCTCCATTAAATTTTCAAAGTGATCCGTTGGCTGGTTCACCAGAAACGTCTAATGTGCCATCCACCGTGAATCAGCCTGTATATATATATATATATATATATATATATATATATATATATATATATATATATATATATATATATATATATATATATACAACTTCTAGAAAATCTAAGAAATTGTCAACTTTAATAGGAATACTCGAGATTAAGAACTAGAACAAGAATCAGTATTTATAGATGTTTCTGAGGAGGTCTGAGTCGTTTCAAAAATGTTCGACGACCCTTCCAGAATAATTGACGAAGTTTCAACAGGTTTGTAACACGAGAATTCATCAACTGGATGCAAAATCTCATTTTCTAGGGAGTTGGAGATTAGCTGACGGTTATGGTCATTGTTTTGCGTACTATGAGCTCGGAGAATCTGATTTGTGGCAACAATAAGCCATGCATTGTCGAAACCACAATGCATGACAACGACATGGAATCGCTGATATTGTAGTGTTACAGGGCGATGTCATCTTCACCATATGTACACTCAAATCGACATTGAGAAGTCAATAAATGTAATATACATTCCAATGCAACTGGATGATTCCTTAAAGGCGAGAATACACATGCCATTGAAATAGCATGCCAGTGGTCAGTTACTTATATGCTAACTACTTGTCGTAGGACTACACAAAATACACATGCTAGTTGTGAACATGACAGTTTCTGAAATCGTCTCTTTAGCTTGGTATCTATGTTCGCAAGCCCTCGTACAAAATTTTAAGTGATAACCAGCAAGTTGTAACTTTGTATACTGTTTAAGTTTGCCGAGTCCGACAAGATTTCGCGGAGAGGAAAACCTCTACAGAGGTAAGTTTTCCTTTAGCTTTCTGAAAAACATGTCCATTTCGCATTTATATGTAAGTTAAAGTGAAAGATATTCACTAAAAGTAATCTACTACTTCTAGTTCGTCCCAGTTTGTCCCCCACTCTAAACGTGTCGATTTCACGACTTGTAAGTTGGCGACAAGCAGCAATCTGAGATTTCTAGGAGCATACAATAATCAAATGAGATTTCCAATGGCACCATTGCCCGACAAAATAATTGAGGATCTTCAGCAGTCCGACGCTCCAAAGATGTCGATTTGACGACAACAATGTTGGTGATAACCAGCAATGTTGCCTTGACTTTTTGTTCGAAGAAATAGAATATGTACGACAATGAAATACTTGTCCGACAATAAAGTTGGTGAATTTGTTGAAAAACTGCCAAAAGAAATTCAAAATTTTACTGTTTGTGTTTTAACACTAACCAAAACCTCCAAGCTATACAAAAACACACATTTAGGCATGTAAACATATACAGGCTGTTTATTCCTTAATAACAAATGAGTATCTGAATAATTTGTTTTGTAATCACAAAGAAGCGCACTAAATGGTTGTCAGGTAAAATAAAATGCGAGTGTTTCTTATAAACAAACATTCTCGTGTATGTCTCGTGGAACCATTTCGTAATAAGAGAGTGTTTTTTATGCTTATTTGTAAATGGCGATTCGTCAAAACATAACTGTGAAAATATTTGATTTGACTATGTGGTTAAATTGGCAATTTTTTTAAAAAGCTCGTAAGTTTCACGAGCATAAGTTCAAAGACGTTGTAAAGGGAAACATTCTCAATTGAACAACATGAATCCTTTCCAAGAAAGGTTATCTTGAACGATGGAATATAGCGACTAAAGTTTATCTTTCAGTCTCAGATGATTCCACAACTGACTTTATGAACATCCTGTTCATATTTTCAATGAAATCTTCAAAGACGTTGTTTTGCTGGCGAGATGGTATGACGACGTCTTCCTGCTATAGGGATTTTGGTGTGAAAAAGAAATTCCTGATTGATGAAGGGTAAGTGAATTTGTATATAACATTTCATAAAAATGTTGATATTGTCAAAAATAAAGGTACATTAATCTAGCATGGAATTCATATTTTTTAAAGAAACCTCGTATACGACTCAAAAAATTTGATATTTGATAGTTGAATTTTAGATTTAAAACCACGCAAAACTTTTTATGAGAAATAACTTTTTTCCTAAAATCCATAATAAAAAAGTTTTCCATCCGGTGCCGACTTAATTGGACACACTGTATAAATATTACAATCTAAATATGGATTTAGATGACGTTCTCAATCAGAATCCGAGACAAGCGATGAAAGTGATACTTTCAGTGCGAGCGAAGAATCTACTGAAGAAGAAGATGATGAATAATTATTTTTCTTTTTTATAATTATTTATGTTTATTTATCTTTTAAGTTGAGGAAAAAACTGTAAACCAACATTGTATTTTTAAATAATTTGAAATTTTCACTTCTATCTCGAGAAATATTGAAATTACAAAATTTCAACACTTTTACCCATCAGAGACGATCCATCACATACAGTGGAAGTGAGATAAAACTGGGATAACCAGCAAGTTGTAACTTTGAATACTTTTTCTCCACGATCATCACAGAATTTGCCAATTCTGAAATCAAATTTGATTACAGAATGCTGGAATTCTTTCTCTTGAGATTGAAGAAATATTCTGCAACACCTCTGCCCCCACGCAATTTAAATGTATTTACCTACTACCAATATGTAATATCAAACATTACGATACTGATATGAGTTTCGTAATGAGATACTTTACCGCACTAGTGCGGTAAAGTAAAATTCATTTGTTTCTCTTTTTAAATATCGGTCTATTCAATGGAAAAGGATAACAAGAATTATTTCATTATAAATTTGAGGATCTATCCAGGGATTCATAAGTTAATAAGGTCTGAATTTTTTAAAATCCCAGCAAAATAAGCTGATAAAGTTTTCTCCGACTTTTTTGAACAGCACCAGTCTTTGAATCGCTTATTTTCTTTTCCGTATCTATTGCGGGATTTAGGGGGTACTAGGGTTTGTATTGCGTTATTTGCAGCAAATTCTATATCAGAATCCACACTTTCATAGTCGGAACTCATGTCGATACAATTATTATACCAAACTGAAGTGAACGCGTCAAAATTGAGAGTTTGCAAAATAAATCAACAATGGGCGCAACGCTTACTTGTTAGATGATTCTAATATCATTAATTTCAGGAATATTGAATAATTTTGAGTGAATAATTAACATTATCGGTAATTGATAAAATAATGTACTATATTCGTATCGTAAATTCATATTACGATACTCAATGGGTTATCAAACTCGGCCTAACAGCCTCGTTTGACAAATTTTCCATCTCTTTTCGTAATATGAATCTTTACGACACTTATATCGTGAATATCTATTACATTCTCTCTCTTGTGATAGAATAATATTCTCACACTGGTTAGCAATAATAACATTAGCCTTGACGCAGTTGGTTGTCATCGTAGTGGCAAAATTTGAGTAAGTGTCAAAATTATTGCTGTCACGTTTCCTATCTTTGATCGTGGAGAAAGTATAGTCTGCTACTCCGTTAGAATGAAAATTCGTGATGCTCGTGGTTCCTCACGCTCGCCTTCGGCTCGCGCTCGGAACTTTCCACTCGCATCGAATTTTCATTCTAACCTTGATACAGAATATACTATTAAATATGCCGAGTCCGACAAGATTTCGCAGAGAGAAAACCTTGACAGTTTTCCTTTGGCTTTCTGAAAAACATGTCAATTTCGCATTTATAATATGTGAGGTAATGACTACCATTTAGTTTGAAGTTGAAGTGGAAGATATTTACTGAAAGTAATATAAAAAAAATTGTCCGACGAAAAGTTTTGGTACTTCTAGTTTGTCCCCCACTCTAAACGTGTTGATTTCACGACTTGTAAGCTGACGACAAGCAGCAATCTGAATTTTCTAGGAGCATACAATAGTTAAATGTCCGACAAAATTAATAAGGATCTTCAGCAGTCCGACGCTGCAAAGATGTGGATTTGACTACAACAATGTTGGTGATAACCAGCTGTCGGACAAAAGTGGCAATTGAGAAACAATATAATACCCATCGGAAATATTTGTCCGACAAAAATATTGGATTGTGTAGCCAGTCCGAAAAAAAATGTTGAACTGGGAGGGTGAACAAACTTTCAGTTTATATATTTTTCCGTTTATATATAATAGGAAGATATCGCGAGGGGTTGCCATAAATTCACTGGATATTGGACGATCCATCTACGAGAAAACATATGATCAAGAAAACTGTCAGCAGTGCGTAAAACCTTAGTTTACGCACTGTCGTAGAAAATAGCTGTTTATGATACAAGTTCGTAAAGTAGTACTTTTTTGTATGAGCGTGAAGTTTGTTGAATGAGGCGCAGCCGAGTTCAACAAACACGCGAGTACAAAAAAGCCCTTTACGAAAGTGTTTCATACAAAGTTGTTTCTTCGTCAGTTATTATAATGCCAAATTGTAGCAATTATATCATTAATTTGAATGTTTAATGATATGAATTGTCGACGTATTATCAAATAAAGACTTCCGAGTTATATTTGACGCAAAATACTGTATTTTTCAAAAATGCATAAATGTATGAACAGTGTTTAAAAAATTACTTTGCGCACAGTTGATGATTTTACGCACATGTGCAAAAAAGTATTAATTTACACACTGTCAGCAGTGCGTAAAAGCTTATTTTACGCACTGTCGTAGAAAAAATAATCAGTCTGCCTAGGTTCAATGCCATTTTGTCTAATAAATCAAACTGATGAGTTTGAATCAGATGTAGATTCGGATTTCCTCTGCATCAAAAACTAAAATACAGCTGATCATCATAATCTCGTTCGTGCATCTTTTGAATGACAAGGTTTGAAAATCCGTAACTTATTTGGTATCAGAATTCTTTTCGTTGATGATGGGGAATTCATGTTCAGTTGGCTGACTTCTTGAAGAGATTTTTTCTTGGATTTGCATTTTGGCATTACCTACAGTTGACGCTACTCATAATTAATCCAAGGGTTATGAAACTTTCTGAATTTATTTTCGACACTGCCTTTATTTCAGAACTTTTTCAAAATCCGTGAATATGTTGGGATAGTGTTCGTTGAATATTGTCCCTTCTTCCGTGTACCTACGTCTTATAATTTTCCCCAACAAGTAGAACAAACTCTATTCTGTTTACGTTGCTCAACTTATCAATAATTTTTTCTAGTTAGTTATAGATAAAAAATAACCCTCAGAAAACTTTTGATGAATTCACTTATTGAAAGAACCCCTAACGAATAGTCAAACTTACAAGTGATAACGCAATTCAGTTTTACAGAAAAACACTCCATAGCCTTAGTCAATCGACCTAGCTGTGTAGTAGTCCGGTGGCAGGGAGGGTTTTCGTGGTCGATGAAGTGTGACGGGAAATTTTTCTCATGTATTTCGACCCGTTGAATCTGATTTTCGAGGGTAATAAGCCAGAGAAGGGAAGGGAAATCAAAAAGTCGGTTCTTTTCAAAATCTAGTAACGCCGTGATATTTTTCATAAAATTTTCTACAAAAAAAGGCCTCAAGTTTTTCTCCGAAATTTACCATTTTCGAGCAAAACGTTCCCGATATTCGATTTTTTCATTTTTCAGTACCCTCTCATTTAATCAAATAATGATACTTTCGGGATCAACTTGTCCCAAATTATAAATAGATGTCTCGAATATGAATAACGGAAGAGACATTCCAGAAAAAATCATTCGTATGGATTTCTCGGCACTGAATTGCCCGATACTTTTACCTTGTATAAGCGGCATTTTTTTATTCGCGAAGCTCATGTCGTGGACGAATTTCTTATAGTGTCAGTTGGAACGAGTTCAGCACATATTCTGTCATGATAACAAATCATTTCAATGTCGGAAAATGGGGAAATTTCACAATAATAGTACAATAATTATCCGAGGAAAATCTAAAAATTAATTTTTTTCAAAAACAAATGATGCTATAATATGTTCCACAAAATTCTCCACAAAAAAGATCCTAAAAAAGTTTTCTCTAAAATGCACCGTTTTCGAGTAAAACTCAATTTTCAGTGCCCTCACATTCAGTCAACCAATGATATTTTCAGGATCATCTCGTCCCGAATTATTAATATACAGGGTGGGGCACCGAAAACTAACTAGATCGAATATCTTCAAAACGCATGTGTTATGCAAAAATGCAAAAACAGGTCGATTTTTAATCCAAGGGGGAAATCTTCCTATTATAACCTCAAATGTCATACCTCTCCACCCACCCCATGGTCACCATCACCCAAACAATATGAATAGGGAAAGTAGTAAGTGTGACACATCATTAAAAAGGTCATTTCTTGAGGAATTCAGCCATGTCAATTTTCGCTACCTAACTTTTCATTTTGGCGCCCTCTTGCGGGAAAAACAACTTTTCCGTATTCCAAATTATGACACTTCATCTTCAAGCCAATTTGAACTAAATTCGGTGACAATGCATTATAAAAGTTTTCTAAAGGAAAAAACAAAATGGCGGCTCCAAAATAGCGGACAAGATTTGCAATTATGGTTCGATTCGATTCAAAGTTGATATGTTGTGGTTTTCAGGGTCAGAAATAATGATTTGTTTGTCAGTGCAAATAAACAAGATAATGGCTCCAAGATGGCGGACGAAATTTGTAATTATGGTCCGATTCGAATCAAAATTAGTATGAGTGGATTTTCAGGATCGGAATTTATGATTTTTTTGCCAATGCAATAAACCAAGATGTCGGACGAAATTTGTAATTGTGGTACGATTCAGAATTGGCAATTGCGGGTTTTATAAGTTTTATTTATGACCAAAATGAATGAATGAAATTGTTAAAAAAAGCTTTTATGCAAATGCGCTAAAAAGAAAAGAAAATATATTTTTTCAGATGTGTGACGTAGATTATTCTGTGCGTAACAAAATAGAAATTATACCGCGCAAGACTACCTATTTTGCACTCGCGGCAAGCTTTTGAATCTGTTACGCTTAGAATAACCTACGTCGCACATCTGAAAAAATGAATTTTTTCCTTTTATCGCATTCGTACAAAAGCTTTTTTATCAATTTTATTCAATTTTCTTCAGTCATGCTGAAAATCTGAACCTGAATCACCTACAATCGAATTCTGAATCGAATCGGACCATAATTAATAATCTCATCCCCAATTCTGGAGCTGCCATTTTGTTTCTTTTTCAACAGAAATTCCATAATGCTTTGTTATCACAATTATGAACACCTACCAAAGTTCAAGTTGATCAGACAACTAGAAGTAGCCCAAATGTCAGGTGCAAAATTTGTCCCCCACGTACATAGAAACTAACAGGAAAAGTTGAATAAAACCTTTTGAAAAAAAAAAATTGAACATTGAAAAATCTTAAGAATTGAAAAACCTTGAATAAATTCAAATTCAATCATTCCAAACTGCATTAACTCAGAGTAGATGCTCAATGTGCTCGCCATGAACTGCCATAAATGAGTATAAGTTAGTCTTGAAACGCTGCCTGACGTTTTTGAGCAATGTTTGCAAAATTTTTCAAATTGTATGTTCATACAATGTTGAGTTTTTAAATTCTTGTCATATTTCCGTGAACTGTTCACATTATCTTTCAAATTAAATATCATAAGTTGGAATGCGAAACAGTTCTTTTTCCCGCAAGAGGGCGCCAAAATGAAATGGTGGTTAGCGAACACTCACATATCTGAACTCCTTATGGAATTACACTTAGTAGGTACTATCCCTATTCAAATAGTATGAGCTACCAAGGGGTGGGGAGAGTAGTATGGCAGTTGAGGTTATAATAGGAAGAATTTCCCCTTGGATTTGATATCGACGTGTTTTTGCATTTTTTTCACAACACTTGTGGTTTGATGAATTCGTTTTCGGTGCTGGGTCGAATCAAACCATAATTACAAATTTCACAAGCCGTCTTGTTTTTTGAATCGAAAAAAATTATAATTTTCGACTCTGAAAATCCCCAAACACTAATTTTCATTCGAATCGGACCATAATTACAAATTTTGTTCGCCATTTTACAGCCAACATCTTGTTTCTTTGCATTGACAAACAAATCATTATGTCCGACCCTGAAAACCACCACATATCAATTTTTAATCGAATCGGACCATAACTACAAATCTTGTTCGCCATTTTTGAGCCGCTATTTTGTTTTTTCCGTTACAAAAATTCCATAATGCATTGTCACCGAATTTATGTCATATTAGCTTGCAAATGAAGTATCATAATTTGGAATACGGAAAAGTTGTTTTTCCCGCAAGAGGGCGCCAAAATAAAAAGTTAGGTAGAAAAAATTGACATAGCTGAATTCCTTATGAAATTACCTTTTTAATGGTGTGTCGTCACACTCACTACCTTCCCTATTCAAATTCTTTGGGTGATAGTGACCAAGGGGTGGGGGAAGAAGTTTGACAGTTGAGGTTATGATAGGAAGATGTTCCCCTTGGATTAAAAATCGACGTGATTTTGCATTTTTTTCACAACACATGAGTTTTGAAGATATTCGATATGTTTTGTTTTCGGTGCCCCACCCTGTATGTCTCGACTGTGAATAACGAAAGAGACATTCCTGAAGTTTTGATTCCCCCAAGTTCAGAATTGTTACCGAAGTGTACTTGCAAAAGTTGCAACCGGAATATATGCGTTTGTAAGGCAGCAAAAATCTCATACTGCTCATTTTGTTTTTGTTACCGAGGTAATACATGCCAAAATTAAATTTGAATAAAACTCAATATTTTCATTAGTCTTGGGCAGAAATTGTGTCTGACAAAAGTGCAAAATAATTTTTTTCAACAAAGAAGTTAATTATCTCGAAAAATTGTTGTACCTACTTTAAAGCATAATTCCGTTTTCCGCTACTATCTTGACAAAATATATGTGCTGAACCCGTTTCAATTGACACTATAAGAAATTCGTCCAAGACGTGAGCTTCGTGTAATGGAAAGTATTTTGCCAAAAATGAAAATGAATTCTATGAAATGGAAAGTAATAATTAACAGTTTTCAATGGTATTGCCAATCATAAAATAGCTCAGGTTATCAAGAGACAAACTTACGGAGTTTTTCAAAATGTAAAAAACAAATATCATTGAAGAAATTGAAGAAAAATTGCAATTGTTCTTGCCATGATATTGTACTGAGCTCTAACAAAGATCCCCTTGAAAATTTTCATCCAAATGTTACTTATTTTTAGAAAAGTATAACATTTGAGAATTTGCTTATTCTGAAAAACTCACTTAGTATATCTGAAAGGGTCTGAGTAGGTTTCAAGATGAGCCAGAGTTATTAACATACATTTTTAGTGTAAAATATCACAAATATATTTTCCTTTTAGAATGTCGCTGTAAATAAACTACGCAATCCTTTGCTATTGTATAACATTTTGAAAAGGGAAAAATGTAAACACACCGTGAACAAAATGAACATATGGGCTGGAAAGCTCCCTTCACAAGTCCGTAAAAGTGACGGAAACCGAGTTGGCACTCGACATTTTCTATACAATCACATCAGAGACCTGCCTACGTGTGAACATTTTTGTTTGATGTTCTTTTTCGTGAATGAAAACGCGCTGCGGGACCTAAACCACCGGGGCCAATAAAGAATGGATCTTTTGTAAGGACGGCCGTTCAATTTTAATGTGAAATTGCACGGAGAGCAAGTTGATTGAATTCTAAAAGAAAAGGAATATTTCATCAAAATGTCAGTAGGTCCTGATGTGGAAATACTCGTGGGGAATATTAAATAGCTGCAGAGCTTTCAATTTTGCATGACGATTTTTTATAAAGAGGTTTTCAGGTTAGGCTAGGCGGATTAGCGGTTTTGACAGTTCAGTGTAATTTCAAAATGGGTTAGTATTAGAGTTTTGGAAGCGCGAGCGATGCATTTACGTGATGGCAGTTAAGATAAATTAAGCGAGACAACATGTTTCTCGTTTCAAATGTGTAGGAATACCTGATTATACCTCAACGATTAGGCTGGTACCGAAACGAATTATATACTCTTGAAATAAAAAAAAGTAACAGGCAAGGACCAGTTGGAGCATGTTGTTGAGGTTCCAATTATGAGAAGAAAAAAATTTAAACACAAAAACACTCAAAATGGTGAAATGAGTATGCAGTTTAGGGGTTGGAAATGTTTCTTGCGATTTGCGGCGAAACGTACCCTCCTAGCGGAATATGTTCAAAAAAAAGTTGTAGAAATAAAGAAATCGAAAACTTCTTTATTTAATACTTTTTGACAAAATCTCAAATTAACCGTATACATGATTTAGTTCAGATGAAAATTTGTAGATATATGTGTTTTTCTGTGTCGAATGAGCATGATTTTTTCGCAAATGAGAATACTTCTAGTTTTTGAGTTATTTACATTTTTCGAAAAAAATGCCCTTCCACGAACAATTGTCTAGATATTTTTTTGTATATCGAAGGTCTATAAGTGAACATTTTCATTGTTGGTCTATGTAACTAGGTGGTTTATTGAACGTTAAACTACCTAAAATTGAAATATTTTCAATTATTTTCGACTTTCTTCATTATTTTTATAACAAAAAGTAGTTTATATCAAATTATCCATGATAAAATTTTGGTTTACATAATCACACTACAAAATTAATTTGATAATATCATTTTTATTCTGTTCTACAACGATTGAAAATCATTAAAAACATTGAGAAAATCATGATTCAGAGAGACTTGTCGATTTTTCTCAATTTTAAGCGGTTTAAACGATCAATAAACCACCAATTTGACACTTCAACGATAGAAATGGTCACTTATATACCTTTGAAATACAAAAAAACACTAGAACAATTGTTCGTGGACGATGGGTATTTTTTTAGAAAAAAGTACCTAACTCGAAAACCAGTAGTTTTCTGAATTGGGAAAAAATCATGCTCACAAAACAGACATATTTCCACAAATTTTCATCTGAATTTGATAAATCATTCGCGAGATAAAAATTAAATACTGAAAAATCGATTTTTCGCCAATTTGACAGTTAATTTGAGGTTATGTCGAATACTGTTGGATACAAAAGTTTATGATTGTTAAACATGCACAACTTTTTTCAAAAACATTTTCCGGTAAAAGGTCACTTTTCGCCGCAAATCGCAAAAAACGGTTTTCAACCCCTAAGCTGCATCCTTATTTAACCATTTTGAGTGTTTTCATGTTTAAATGAAACACTTCGTAAATTCTCTTGTCTTCGCATTTTTGATTGAGTTACCTTTCTGAGAAAACCAACATGTTATATGGTATTCCTAATAGTTCTTCGATTATTTGTTCCTTTTTTTGTATAATTTGGTATTTTCTTCGTCACTTCACCAGACAAAATTCAGATTTTTGAAGAAACAGTTTAATTACAGTTATTTCATTCAGACTGCTCGACACCCTATTTTTTCGAAAAAATAAATGACTTTGCAATCTCACATTTTGGCTTGAAAAACATATAGAGCTGAGTAGTTAATGAAGGGTATATTCCAATGACAGAAAAATTATGTGGTTGTTCATTCGGGGCCAGGTAGCCGAGTGGTTAAAGCGACATTGTTTCAATCACTTTTGGCGCCAGTCAAAGGTTGAAACCCTAGCGACTGCAGAACTTTATCTGATGGCCCGAGAAAGTGCTAGGAATCGCACGTGAAAAGGTAAGACCTCGTTAATCCTTAGCTCGCACAAGTTTCGACTTCTGAGGGCTGCCGTTCGTAAGGGGACGACAGCTGGTTAACGGAAAAAACAATTTTAACAACAAATCTAAAAAAGTAAATTTTATTGCTACTACGAAAAAATGCAACATCTGGAACTATTTTCAAAAATAATGCCTTTCTGGTACGGTATAATTTTTATATTTTTCATTATTTATTTATTTACAGTGACCGCCAAAAATTATGTACCATATGGAAAAAAGTTTATCATTAACCCATTTACTGCCATGGTTGCGATAACGCAACATCAAAAATAGCATTTTTTTTAATGAACGATAAAACGAATTTTTGATGATCTTTCAGTGGCATGTAATAAAACAATACTTGAAAATACAGAAATTAATTTTTTTAATACATGAATATATTTGAAATTTTCTATGAGGGATAATCATTCACTGCGGAATTTCTACCAGAAAACCTTGTGATCATGAATAGTCCTTACAAACTCATCGGTTCACTATTTTCGTCATCCATGATGAGATTCATATAAAATAATATTCCTAAAACATACTCACATGATAAATGAGAATGAAATGATTGAGATATATTTTTTTGAGCTGTATGAATATGAGGTTGCGAAAACGCAACATTGGAGGGAACAGTGTAATTATGATAGTCTGAAAAGTTTTCAAGTCAGAACTTGTATTTTCACGTCTGGCGAATTCCAATATTATTCCGATGGTGTAGGGCCGTTTTAGTCTCATTCATGCAGTGCTATAGGAAGGTTGGGGACGTTGTCGTGCATCGGTATATCGTCGTGAGAACTGTAAAGTTACCAATGGTGAGTGGTTTTTTTCTGACGTGTGGTCTTCAAATATTCATTATAATTTTTGCAGAGTAAAATGAACAACTGGAAGAGACCATTGACTCTCAGAGAATTAGAAGAAATTGTCGAAGATTTTGATTTGGATGAGAAAAATATTGATATTTGTTATATACCACCCGATGTAGATGATCTTACGGATGAAGAGAACATCGACGATGATGTGATTGGTGAACTAGAAAATTTGCCTAACGATTTAGCAGGAACGTTTGAAATAATGCATGTGGCTAACGAGAACGAGGAAAGTATTTCACAAGAGGTAACTCTTCCTCCACCAAAAAAAGCAGCAAAGATGGAAAATATCACTTGGTGTAGAACACCTGTCGACTATGAGATTGATGCTATTTCCAATGAGGAACGGGATGTGAAATCTATAATTGAGGTGCTTCATGGAAAATCTGTACTTGATTTCTTCAAGCAAATGTTCGATGAGAAAGTAATGGAGTTCATCATTTCTAATTCCATAAAATATTCAAGAGATAATAACCGTCCCAAGTTTGAGTTAGACAATGGTGATTTGGAAATATTTTTGGGAATATTGATTTTGAGTGGATATCACACTCTCCCACAATTACAACTTTACTGGTCATCTCATGAAGATAAAGGAGTACAATTTGTGAAAAGCGCGATGTCTCGAAATAGATTTCTTGATATAAAACGAAACATTCACCTTGCCGACAACAATCAGCTGGATAAGGGAGACAAATTCGCCAAAGTTCGACCGCTAATTGATCTTCTGAACGTGAATAACTTGAAATACGGCATTTTCAGACAGCATTTGTCGATTGATGAAGAAATGGTACCCTATTTTGGCCGACATTCAGCAAAAATGTTTCTGAAGGGAAAACCGGTACGTTTCGGTTTCAAAATGTGGTGCCTAACCTCTAGCGATGGATTTTTATATCAATTCATACCTTATGGTGGAAAAAATCCTGAGAAAGTCAAGAAAGAATTTGGTTTAGGTGAAGAAGTTGTTATTGATCTATTGAAAGTTCTGAAAACCAGATCAGCTCATAAGATTTACTTCGACAACTTTTTCACCAGTTATAAGCTACTAGTTTATCTAAAAAATGAGGGATATTTTGCAACTGGAACTGTACGCGAGAATAGGATGCTGAAATGCCCATTAGAGAATAATAAGTCTCTAGGAAAAAAACAGCGTGGTGCTATGGATTCTCGTTACGATCACGTAAACGAAATTAGTGTAGTACGTTGGAATGACAATTCTGTGATAACAGTGGCTTCCAACTGTGAATCTGTGCAGCCCCTTGTACCTGTGAAACGCTACAATCGGAAAGAAAAACGTGACACTTCGATTCCCCAACCAAACATGATTGCCAAGTACAACAAATATATGGGCGGCATTGATTTGCATGATAACGCGATTGCAAATTACCGAATCAACATTCGTGGAAAAAAATGGTGGTGGCCACTGTTCATAAACATGTTAGATTCTTCTGTGGCAAATGCTTGGAAACTTCATAGACTTGTGTATAGTGACAAGCCAATTTCGCAGCTGGATTTCAGGTCTGAACTTGTAAGGAGCCTCATTAGTACCGGAAAATGTAGGACACAATCCATTCGAGGACGGGGTTCTACATCATCTATTCCATCTCCTGCTCGACTTGATGATATTGGTCATATAATCGAGAGAAATTCAGAAAACTGGAGGAGACGATGCAGATTATGCAAGAGTA
Organism: Chrysolina oricalcia; assembly: GCA_944452925.2. Taxonomy (NCBI): domain Eukaryota; kingdom Metazoa; phylum Arthropoda; class Insecta; order Coleoptera; family Chrysomelidae; genus Chrysolina; species Chrysolina oricalcia. The sequence goes on along the minus strand of OX101813.2, from coordinate 37,909,099 downwards.
CAACCGTTTTTATGTGTAATAAATGTAGAGTTCCATTACATTCGAACTGTTTTAAGGAATATCATAACTGAATTTTTTTAATGCATATCTTGCCAATGTTGCGTTAACGCAACGCAAAAAATCTTGGTTCAGTTCTTCAATTTTTTTTCTTAAAACCCTAAATATATTTGAAAATATATAAATAAATATTTATTCATTAAAAAATTGGTGATTTTTGGGATATTATTGGTAGTGGTTTTAAATGGGTTAAGGTATGGAAAAAGCATTTCTAGGGAAAAGTTTCTGTATGTCTGATAACCTAAACATCGATTTTGACACATGCCACATGACTACTAGTATGGCGGCAAATTGGAACAAAATACTGTGAAGAGTCCAAAATTGTGGTGAGATGGCAAGATATCGAAAACAGTAATTTGAAAAAGTTGCTTGGAATTCAATTTTAAACTCACATACAGAGTTTCAAGTAATAGTTCGAGAAAATTTCAAATTGCAATTTTTTTCTGATTTCTCTACAAAAATCAAAGTTTTTTTCTGAATTGCTTGACTGTAGTGGAACATTTGTATTTTGATGATATTGACAAAACTTTCTGATTTTCTTACCCCACATGGCACTAAATTGAAAAATATGGTTTTTGCCAGAACCCTCGCTGTTATATTGATTCGTATCTAAAGCGTATTTCTGAATTCCAAGACTATTATTGTGTTGATAGTGTAATCTAGAAACATTCTGGTTCCTTGATTATAATAGAGTTTCGATTATAATCGCGCATAAACTTGAAAATGGTGCGTCAAATTAAAGAGACTTGAAGTTTAGGTGCAAAGTGTAACGCTCATTCAGCATTATCATTGAAACTCGATTATTCAGGAAACATGTAGTTTTTAGACTGCCTTATCATCACAATAGTATTGAAATTATTATATAACTGTTAGTTACGAACCAATGTAACAGCGAGAGTTCTGAAAATAACCAATTTTTTCAATAAAGTGCCTTCTGGTGCGGGGAAAATGAGAGAGTTTTGTCATAATCAACAGAATACAAATGTTCCACTACAGTCTTTCCATCCAGAAAAAAACTTAGATTTGTGTAAAAAGATCCGAAAACATTTTTTAAAAATAACAATTTCAAAGTTTTTTGATTTATTGATTGAAACTCTGTATGTGATTATAAAATTAAATACCAAGCAACTTTTTCGAATTACATTTTGGATATCTTGCTATCTTATCCCACTTGTAGCCTCTTCATGGTATTTTTTTCAATTTGCCGTCATACTAGTGGTCACATGACATGTGTCAAAATCGATTTTTAGGTTATCGGACATGCACAAACTTTTCTTCAGAGACGTTTTTCCAATAATCTAGCAATAGATTTTTTTCCCATATGGTATATACTCTTTGGCGGTCACTGTATATTTCTCATGTATATTTTCGACATATCGAGCAAATAAATACTGTTGGGACACCCGGTATATGTATCCATTCTCTACTATTGCAACAGATTCTGCACGTTTTTCCATATCTCAAAATGTGCATTATTGTTTGTATTGTTCATTTTAATATTAGGTTAATGTTAATTTCTCCAATTTATTCTGTCTTAGTTTTGTACAACTATCTCTACGTGCTCTGTTTATTTTGTTTTGTTTTGTCCACTGATGAACATTTTTTGTTTTTATATCCATTCTAATATTCGGATATTTATATATGTTAATTTTACTATTCAACTATTTTATATTTTAACCGTGTCAGTTTGATGCAACTATTTCTGACTCTTCACAATTATTTGATGTTGTTTTTCTTCGTCGTCTGACGAAAACGTTTTGGTTCCCACGGAAAGCAAAAACCTGTGATGTTCAGAAAACATCTTGAGAGCCGAGGGAAAGTAGGAAACAATTGGTGTTCTTCTTCAATTTTTGTAGGCTGCATGACTCAGGACATTAAGGCATATTTTAATTTTATTTAATTTAATATATGAGAAATAGGTTCCGGTATTATCATGGTAATTATTTTAGAATACACTGAGCGATATGACCTGAATATATTTTTCTTCACCTGAGGTTGAGTTTAAAAACAGCACAGGCTGACACTCCGTCTATTCACTATGATTTTTTTCTCACACGATTTGTTATTATTCATTTTTTATATTGAATAAAGACGGTTTACTATTATTATTTAGTTTTTTCATTATTATTTGGCATCGACTACTGAGGTCATTAGCCTTTTCGTACCATACCAAAATTCCATATATTTTGTTGAGTAGATCTGTTGCTTTCAGAAATTTCAAAACATTATTAAAGTAATTATTATTATTATACCCACTCTTCACTAACATTATAAATATGTATAGACTACAAGCCCATATAACAATTTGGGGGGGTCATTTGACCAAGGATGAAACATATTCAGAACGATGCTGCTATATGAAAAAATAACTTTAGGCACTATGACGTCAATTCTTGGTGGTGCAAATGACTGTAATAATAATAATAATCATTTTTCATCCGAAGATGTGCTTTTCCGACAAAATATTCTTGTACTGCATTCCTCACGTTGGTAGATTATGAAATAATAATCTCCTAGAACCTACTCCCGTACAAAAATAATGGGACCGGAAGCCAGAAAAATAATTTCAATTTCCGAAATAAAAAAAAAATCCTGGATTCCGGTCCCATTATTTTTGTACGGCAGTGGGTTCTAGGAGATTATTATCTCATAATCTACCAACGTGAGTAATGCCGTACAAGAATATTTTGTCGGAAGAGCACATCTTCAGATGAAAAATTATTATTATTATTATTACAGTCATTTGCACCACCTAGAATTGACGACATAGTGCCTAAAGTTTTTTTCATATAGCAGCATCGTTCTGAATATGTTCCATCCTGGATCAAATGACCCCCCAAATTGTTATATGGGCTTGTAGTCTAGTATTTTCCTCTTGATCGTGCCATTTATAGCGATTTTGATGCATTTTGACTATTACAGGATAATTTTAGAATTAGCAAGAATCAAATTTTCAATAAATTCAATAATGAGATATACATACAATATTTATACAATAATCACAACACAAAAACTATTCAAATGTACTTAAGTTGTGGTGAGAAAGGGAAAACATCCGCTATAAGTTGAGAAATGAGTGGATTCATTCAAGAAACTGACGAATGACGTCATAGTAAAATTTCAAAATCTTAGATGAAACGTGTCGGAAGAAGGTTGATTTGATTTCAAAATTAAAGTGTTTGTGCAAGTTTCTTCAAATCGCATAATCAACAGGATACTGCATATTTTTCTTACTCAATTGAAATGGTACAGAACATCTTTCAGTTACTGAAAATGAGCTCTGTATATATAAAACCGCAACTGGAGTTTTATTATCAAAGATACATTTTCAGCAGGAAAATGCCAGAAGAACCATCAAATTAACTTACTTTTCTCGAAGCGTAAACCTCCCTGGAAACACAAAAACTTCACTCAGTCGAAACCAACTTGGAAAAGCGTACACGGACCCATTGGAACATTTCCACCGACAACAACGACGCACGAGCTCAATGGACGCCGCTTTTCGGAAAGCAGCTCGTTGGCGAGCTTTCGTCTTGTCACTGAAAGTCGGGAGTTTTGCGGGCCGCGACTATCGACCACGCCGACATTGCCGTGCCGCGTACGCCCTTAGACCTTTGAAAATATAGATCGGCCGAAACGAAGGCGGACGGACGGCGAGACGCGAAACGTTGCGGCTTGTTGCACGCCGTTCACCAGTTGAGGGCGGCCTGCGATCCGTTGGATCTTTTTCAGGGTGCTGTCGGGAATGTTTAATTTGTTCTTCTCACTTTTGAAAAGATACCAACGTTTTTTAGATTTCTGTGGGATGAATTGAATGATATTCATGATTTTCCCTCTTCAACCATGCTGTTCAGAATCCGTGAGAGATACTGGAATTGATTATTTCACTAATGCTAAAATGGCGTGTTATGATTGGTTGAAATTTTTGTGTTAATAAATGAAAACATCATGTTCTCGATTTGGTAGTTCGGCTCTTGAATGGCTACTGGATATGTATATGATGTGTTTTCGATTTTGTAGTTAGATTCCTGATTGGTTATTATCAAAACACAAACTTACCACCAGCAAGCTGCTATAATGACACAACACCAAACTTTGACCAAAACTAAATAAGCACTCACTATTAATTCATATCAACTTCACAATTTTCGACAAATTTTGCATACTCGTTGATTAATCAAATCACTAAATCAAAATGTTATCAAAACATAACCTCGAGCGAGAAGCAGTAGACTAGACATGCAATGGCGAAACTACGAATGACGCGCTCTGTCATTGGTAAATGAAATAGAGGGATGTTTGAAATATCAAGTAAATGTTTTGTTAGTTGCATAATTTCAGAACTAAATGCGGGAAAAATGTTCCTAGTTAAATTGAATGGTAAATAAATAAAAATGGTTTCGATTTTATTCATGAAATAATCTTAACAAATACAACTCGTGTTATTGGCGTTTATCGTTAATTCCATCTCGGTTTCGAATCAAATTATGTTGCTTTAGGCAACCACAATCGCGCAAGCGCTCGTGTGGTTGCCAAGCAACATAATTTGATTATCAAATTCAAAGGAATTGCTATTTCGATAATCACCGATACACTAGTGGTATTACCAACGAAAAGTTTCTTTAGAAATTGAACTTGTTAGTAATAGCGCATTCGCCAAAATATGAAATTTCAGATCATGTTATAGTTTATTCAGACAATAGCAGGTTACCAATAAAAATTTGATAAAAATTGTACGAATATTGAATAAATGTAGGAAAGACAATGTGATTACTGAAGGCTAGGCTTTGAACGTGTTATCGTGAAGTAGATACCAACACAAGATCATTTCAGATTTCAGATTTATTCATTCACATACAATGAATTACAAATTAACAGTTCTTTAATCATCTAGTGTATCAATGAACGTGCGGTAATTTTCGAGATCAATAATCGCAATTTAATATAAGAGTTGAATACAATATTTTTCCGTCTTCCTCACTCTTGTTGAAATGAAGTAATTCCAATTTTTTTCTGATAATAAAGCTCAACACGATACTGTAGCAGTTTCGGCAACATCTGTCAACATAAATTCATCGTCATCCATTTTAGTGTCCACAACATCTAAATTCGTTTATGTTTGGTTGCCTATGGAAGAATCATACATTCATAGAGAAATCGACCATTGTCACTGGCAATATAAATGTATTAGAGCAATGTATGTTGTATGTATGGGTAATGAAAAGATTCTACACTGACTTTGTGTAAATCGATTTTTGTTAATGGGGAAAAATGTACACCTTACTATTCCGTGCTGATTTTCTGAAGGTAGTGATGGACTAGATGGTTTCCCTATATCGTTGGGTTATTTTATGGGGAAGAGGAAACGACAGCATAGTATTCGAATGTCAGAACGTTCATAAATAACGCCTAAATCCAACAAATATATCTTGGATATTTTATGCTCCTCTTCACATTGAAACATGGCTGCACGTCCTGAATATGTTCGAATGTTCGTGAGATTATTCCTGGAGGGAGATACATTCTTGCAGGTGTAGTCAAAAATTGGGGATGAAATTCCAAAAAATGTTAGAACCGATGAAGGGTTAATAGAAAATCATTCATTAATAGGGGTCATTAATCAACGATTTTGAGTGCGATAATAGTTATTTAATCAACTAGGGTATTGATGAAGGCGATTAATGATCGATATATTTTAACGCGTGAGCAAAGCAAGCGCGTTAATGTTCGAGATTAATTGCATTTTAATATAGGAGTTGATTACAATACTTTTCCGTCGACCTAATGATAGTATGAAAGAAAATAAAAAAAAAGTCGAGAAATTTTCGTGGCTCAGGATTCGAACCCCCGATCTATACAGCCGGATTGTCTTAGTTCACTCGCATTTCACCTCTGCGCTACGGAGCCCATGTATAAAATGTCGCGTTTTGATGAGTTGAGTATTTGCAACATTTTCCAAAATTACTTGCAATACATACTAATGAAAATAATTAATTTTTCATAGATTTTTCTGCTTTGATCAGGCAATAAACTTAAAGCTGCCACTTTATCGGTTTCTGCAACATCTGGTGGTATCAACGTGAAATTATCTTCAATATTCATTATTTAGATTGGAAAAGTATGTGTCAAAATTTTACAGCGCACATAAAATCTGAATCCGTTGATGTCTGGTTGCCATGCAACGCGCAAAATCATGCATTTACAGAGAAATCGATCATTAATGACAAATTGAGCATTGATAGGGGTCATCAATGGTCGATTTCGTTTGCATTGAAGCATATTAAACAGACATGTTAGTACGAGGTCGGCGGAAATAGCTATTTATGATACAAATTCGTAAAGTAGGACTTTTTTGTATGTTTATTGAATGAGCCGAGTTCAACAAACACGCGAGTACAAAAAAGCCCTTTACGAAAGTGTTTCATACAAAGTTTTTCTTCGACAGTTATTATATTGCCAAATTGTAGCAATTATATCATTGATTCGAATGTTTAATGATATGAATTGTCGTCGTATTATCAAATAAAGACTTCTGAGTTATATTCGACGCAAAATACTGTATTTTTCAAAAATGCATAAATTTATGAACATCAGTGTGTAAAATTTACTTTACGCACAGTTCATGATTTTATGCACAGGTGATTTTTTTACGCACTTGTCCGAAAAAGTATTACTTTACGCACTGTAAGCAGTGCGTAAAAGCTTAGTTTACGCACTGTCGTAGAAAAAGTACATTATAAAAGGACGGTCGACGGAAAAGATTGTTATGATTCATTCCATTCCGAAAAAAAGCGATCCACCTAAGCAATCGATTTGCTTGTGTTGTAACATTTAGTGTTCTCGAGATGAACTTAATTAAAAAAAAAATTTACAGAACATAGCAATTATTGAAAATTACAGTAAAAGGAATGCAAGTTTGAAATACTGTTTTTGAGCGAGAGAGAAAGAGAGATAGAGAGAGAGGAATAGGCATTGGGGTTTGGTTTAAGTATGCGTAGAAAGGCAGTTTAATCATTATGCTGTTTTCTTAAAGAATAATCAGTAGATTTTCATTTAGGAATATGAACTTTCTAATTGGAGTTGTATAATTCGATAAGCGATTAAGAGTTTTTACGTCATTGGGCAAGTGATTAATCAGTTTAGGACCATGAAAATATAAATCTTTGTGTTTGAGTTTTTCTAAAAATTGGCAAAATAATAGACTTATTTTCGACAAACCTAGTGAAAAAATCTTATATGGTAACAATATTGTTAATATATGCTAGAAACAATATTGGACCCAATACTGTTTCCTGTGGGACACCAATTGTGATATCAACAGGTTCATTATGACAGTCTCCGATTTTAACAATTTGTGATCCTGCATTAAGTTGAGTGCAATACCTATGACTCCATAATTTTCAAGTTTTTTCAGTATCAAATCATAGGAAAATGTGTCGAATGCCTTGGCCGGATCTAGAAAGATTGCCATGCATCTTTCCGATGTGATGAAATCCAATATAGCTTTTTCAGTATTTGAGTTGGATTAAAATAATAAAATAGTAAACTAATAGAATATAGTAGTTAAGCATTAAAATAGTAAAATACAGTTATCACATTTAAAAAGAAAACAACTTTTAATAAAATCAGCTTGAAATTATCCAGATGTAAAAACAATGAAATGAATGATTTTATAAATGATTTAATGGGAATATTTTTTTTTTCAGGGATATTGGAATGGATGCTAACAAACTCCATAAATGGTACGTGTTATTGGCGTCCATGAACTGGTGTGCGTACCATCATTCGTGGTTTAATACTCAGCCATTATTGCAATTTCCGTCTGAAAGTTTTATGTTGTAGAACTTCGATGCTAGATCTAGGAAACATCTCTGATGGGCGTTTTTTACGTTTTGTAATGATGGATTTGTTTATGTTTTTTGTTTCATATTTGTGGCTTGAGAAGAAGTATTCCGATTTGAACTTGTGTGGTCTGATGACAGTTGTTAAGAAATACAGGGTGTTCCTTAAGTACGTGTAGAAAATCTAGGAGCGTATTGCTGACATCAGAATAAGAAGAAAAGTTCCTATAAACATATTTCCACAAGTTATTCGTTTCTGAGATACAGAGTGTCAAAGTTGAATTCTAGTTTTTATTTTTTGTGAATAATTTCAAAATAATTTTGATATTTGAGTAAAGTTTGGTATCTCGGAATATTTATTATTTAGTTTGTGTGAGAAATATATTCTTGATAGAGGTCACTGCGAGCAACTGTTTTCGAGTTATTCAGATTTGAAATAATCGATGCAAGTGATTTTGAATGACAAGATAATTTAATTCAAAATAAATTCAATAAGAAATTAGTTTTTTCACAATTAACACAAAATTTGATTTTGTCATTGAAAAATCATCCCAGATACCGTGCCCATTGCCGTGCCGCGTACGCCTTAGATCTTTGAAGATATAGATCGGCCAAAACGAAGGCGGACGGCAGGCGAGACGCAAAACGTTGTGGCTTGTTGCACGCCGTTCACCAGTTGAGGGCGGCCTGCGATCCGTTGGATCTTTCTCGGGGTGCTATGGGGAATGTTTAATTTGTCCTTTTCACTTTTGAGTAGATACCAACGTTTTTTAGACAGTTGTGGGATGAAGTGAATAATGTTAATGATTTTCTCTATCCAACCCAGTCGTTCAAGAACCGTGAGAGATATTGGAAATAAGTTTACTTCTTTAGAAATTGTACTTGTTAGAAATCACGCATTCGCCAAAATGTGAAATTTCAGATCATAATCTCGTTAATATAAATCCTTTATTTAGTCCATTTGGCTAATATACCATTGTAATGATATTTTTAGTTGCTGTAATATTTTTGTTGGTAAAATTGAAATAAATAAATGAATTGTAATTTGGTTTTTTCCTTTCTAATTGATAGATAAGTAGATTTCAGATTTTAGTTTTCAGTTTTTTTTTGTTTCGATAGCTCCTGCTAGATACTTACACTTTTCATATTCTGGGTAAAGGTAAGCTTATCGGGCTCATTCTCGAAAAAAAAAATGGTGTTGTTTACGTAGTTTTATCTCCTGAACACGAATCCGAAAGAATTTAATGGGGGTTTCTTATACTTTTCGAGTTATGACCTTTTGAATCTTGAAAATCGACCATTTTCACACGATTTTTTCATTCAAAATGGCAGAAAATTCCTCCTTCTTTTTGTCGACACTTTTTTCATTCCCTAATCAACTCTTATATCACAATTACAAGCACCAAAACCAAACGTTTTACGGAAAAATTAACCTTCTTTATTTATGCACATCGCTTTTTCTTTAATTTGTATCTTCACTTTCATTAAGTCCTTTCACTAAGTTGTTGAAACTATGTATTTTCAGTATTGAATGAAAGTTTGTTTTCGTGGAAGATATTCGTTTCTTGACATACCTTTTTGGGAATTTTAACCTTCCACAGTCTGAAAATGAAAAAAATGTTAATTCAAAGAAATCTGTACAAGAGTAGAGGGGCAATAATCAATTTGCCCCGATCAGTTACTGCGTTAAGAAGACTGTTGTCTTGAAAGCAGTTTATTATTTCGTCAGTAACGTATCGAATACTAAATTTGCCTATACGACGAAAAAAAAATTTAAATTGACTAAAAATACTTCTCTTTTCCGAAAACGTTGACGTTTCGGAGACTAAATCTGTCTCCGTTATCAAAACTCGAAAGATGAAGACTTGCTAAAATTCTATTTTTATCGGTTTGAATATGAGGGATTTGTTTTGACAAAGTCAAATGAAATCTGCCAAATATTTTTAATGATGACATTTGCTGTCTGGATACATATAGGGTGTCTGATATCAATCAATCAATCTGTTATTTCTCAAATCTTCTCTGAGGAGAGGTAACCATGTGCTATCCATTTCTACTGAGTTGGTCGAAAATCAGTTCGTCGATAATAAAATACAGGCAGTTTCCTTCAACTTTCTCTTCTCTTGATTTGATTCACTCATTGAAATTTTGGTGTCATTCCATTTCATCATATGATCGCCATCCGATGTCAGAATATGTTCGGATATTTTCGAACCAGTTATTTTCCGATTCCTTATATAACTTTTGTGTTATTCCTTACGCACAGTCAAAGGTATCTTTCTTTAACTATTATTTAAGACATAACCAACTTTTATCTTTTAAGGAAAAAGAAAATACAAATATAACTCATGACATAAGTGACATAACTTTCGCAAATTATGAAGACCTGTCAAAATTAAATGAAAATCGCAGTTCAGTCTATAAATAATAACATTGAAGGGGAATTTAAAAAGCAAATGAAAGAACATAAGAAACTATTTAAAATAAAATTAAGAATAAGGACAGAAAACATTGGTTTATACCAACGATATTATATTTCGGGTTTATAAAGATGAATAAAATAAAATAAGAAATAAAAATGAACCAATCAAATGGCACCTTTTTTGACAATGACTTTTGTCTTTTTTGCAAGTTATGTGAATTTTAATTTTTCATTTTGACAGATGCCAAAAATAACATCCACATTATTTGAAAATTCTGTATTGAGGTTTTGAACTTTGGAGTGAAATGGATGATGGTACAGCCGCAGTGCCTGCCATCAACAACATCATCGCCCCGAGCTTAGTATTTCTATTCATCTTCTATTCAACTTCAGTATCGACAGAAAATGTCATTTTTAGGTTAGGTGAACTCGGAACATTAAGAACAGAAAAGATTTCGGTCATGCGCAGTATCAGTTTCCAAACAAAATAAAACAAGACAAAAAGATAAAAGTTGGCCGTCTCTTGTTGTTATTCTTATTTCTTATTTTATCTTATTTCTTGTATAAACGCTTTCATAGAAATGTACATGTTCAACTTTCTTATTTTTTTTTGTTCCTTCTTTTATTTTATTTGCTGGTTTAAACTCTCCTTTTGACCTTTAAAACTATAAATATGTACGATGACGGCTTGCTAATTGATTTAGTGCATCATTATACAGTTTTGTATAATAAATTCAAGATTAGGTTCTCAAAAAAGTGTCAATAAAAAGAAGGAGGCATGTTGTGCGAATTTTGCTAGGAAAATGAACTTTGAAAATGGTCGATTTTCAAGATTCAGAAGGTCGGATTCGTGTTCGGGAAATAAAACTACGTAAGTAACAGTACATTTCTTTTTGTTTCGAGAAAAAGACCGATAAATTGAATAAAGCGAGTGCATAAAGGAATCAAAATTATCAAAGTTAAGTTTAATGTCAGTCGATGAAAGTTACAGATTAATGAAAAAGCGATGTGCATAAATCCGCCTAAACTGCTAATTTCGATGCATTAAATCATTGTTTTTCTATTCATCTGGGCTACAGCATCGTCACCTTAAAGATGGCCACTTCCTACACGGATTTGTCATGTGAGACTGATGCATAAAAATCAAGTCAACATTACCTTACTAATTTATGATAAATATTGACTCAAATGAAAGTCTTTGTGATTGTGAATATTATTAAAGCTATAAATAACAATAATGAAAGTTTTTAATAGTTAATGAATAATTTTTGTGCACTTTGTGGGCTAAACGGTGAAAAAGTTGAGTTCAACGCGGAATATAAAAGTGAATTCAATGTCTGCAGATTAGGCTATTTTGAAGTGCACTGATCGATTGTCTTGAAGATTTTCTTTATTGCAAGAGCATAAAATACCTTTTATGGGAGTTTCCTTGCTATCCGCTGCTTTTGACGGAGGATTTCTGCTTTCCAGGAAACTGGTGAGTTTCTTTGTAACTCAGATTCTGCAATTTTGTTTTCTTTATATTCAAGATAAGTTTTCATCTTAGATTTTTCCATTTGTATAAGTTTTTGTAAAACTTACAACAGTTTTTCCAAAAAGTACCGGCATCCACCTCCGCTTGTTGATTCTTCCCGTTCATATTTTTTACTCCTTTTCTTTTTTATCAGGGCCTTATTTCACACCGAAAACACTGCACTTTTGATCTGTTATTTTATTTTTCACTTTGTACTTTTAATTTCTTGAAACTACTTAACTTATTCACAAAAATATGTTTTGGTCAAACATACTTAAAATTAGCATATTTTCTATTATTGAAGTTATCACATTTGTTTATTTTGTGTTGTTTTTCTTGACAGTTGCTAATATGACTCTATTTTTGACCTTTCTGCAATCTCGTTACCTAAATCAAATTCTACCTGTGATTGGTTGTCAACAAAGTTTCATATACTGGGTGGTTTGAAATTAGTTTTAATTTCTACTCCTATTAAAAATAAAATTGTTTTTCTTTAATTGTTGTGTCATTTTTGGACTTGTTATAGTTTAATTAATAAACTAACTAAGTTTTGTTTTCAAATATTTAATTTCTGTCAAGAAATAGTAAGCTTTTAGGAAGATCTTCATACTCTCCGAAGACTGAACTCGTAAAGTAAGAATTTGTTTCTAAATTTAACTTTTATGGGCTTGTGCATGTTTTTGATTGTAACTATTACCTTTTGAAGAAAAAGTTAGATACTTTCTGGTAAAATGAAGTGTCTTCTTGGGCTCTCTGATGAATATTTTTGGATTCTTGTAGATTTTATGTCAATTATTTATTTTCATTGCTTCATTTCATAACAATACATTTTCGAGTCATTTCAATGATTACAATGGCATCGATATAAAGCATTGTATAAAATGAGTTTGAAAATAAACAATACAACAGAAACATCCTTAAACATATGTACACCAGTCATAGCTAACTAAAAATGAACTAAACAAATTGAGAAAGTGTCTACTAGGTTTTTTATTGATTAAGAAACCATGATTTTAACTTCGATTCGAAGGATGTTGAGGATGTCAAACGTTTGATCTCTTCAGACAGATTGTTATAGCTATTGAGTCCCTTGAAAAAAACGGAATTTTCTGCATGTGTTAATGTTAGTTGTTTAATATGAAAGTCACTTTTGGATCTTGCATTGTATCCATGTATTATTGTACATAACTTTTTTTCGTAAATGTGTTGGAGAAATTTTATTTGTTATTTTGAATATTAATGTTTGGGAAAGGAGAAAAGAATTAATTGGTGACCATTGTAGTTGTTTCAACATCTCTCTTACTGGTATTAATCTTTTGCAATTTGAAATTATGCGCATAGCTCTATTGTAAAGTTTCTGTAAACAAGCTAAATCATTTCGTTTCAGTAGATACAGAATTGTAGAATGATAAGTAAAATGAGAGAGCACTAATGAATTTTACAATAATATTTTTGTCCACCTTGTCAAATATGAGGCACAACGAGATGTATTTCAAATGCTATCGTCTTTGTCATGAAGCTGGGATGTTCTTTAAACTATAATCTCCTATCCACATGATTCCCGAGATATTTGAATTGGTTGACTCGTTCCTCATTATCAGGTCCTAGCATTATCCCAAAATTTTGATTAAAAAAGCCTCTGAATAATTTTTCTGTACTTATTACCATATCCTTGGTCTTCTCAATATTGATCTTCTAATAGTTAACACTACACCAACTATAAATAGATTTTAAAGTTCTGTTGACGGTTTAGTTTGATCATTACATGAGAAATAAATCAGAGTAACATCTGCAAAGAGATGGACCTAACCTACCTCCTCTGGCAAATCATTGATATACATCAAAAATAATAACAGTCCCAGCACACTTCCCTGTGGTACTCCCTGATCACGTTCTATATCATCTGATACTTCATTTTTTATCTTGAACTTTTGTTTTCTGTTCTTCAGAAAGCTTTTCAATCTACTGCTACTAATTTTGGTAACAGTCTATCTCTGTGTATTGATTCAAAAGCACTTTGAAGATCCAAAAACACTGCAACTGCACATGTTTTTCTAGGCTAATTTTCCAATCATCAATGAACTGCTGTTTTACAACAAGGTTTATTTCTGAACCATTATTTGCCAATAATAAACAATAATAGATAACAGATGGGCCGTGGTGGTCGGCTGGTAGTGCGTTCGCCTCGCATGCGTGGGGTCGTGGGTTCGATCCACCGATTCAACGGTCTCGTGCATGGCATCACACGTTGAAAGGTAAGGGCTGCGTCTTCCCTAGCTCACACAAATCTCTCGAAGACTTCTGAGGGTTGCGCGTAGGGGTGCAATCGGTTGACGGAAATAACAATAACAAAAGATAAAAATTGAATAAAAATTGTATAAACATTGAATAAATCGTTACCTTAGAATAAGAAAGTTCTATCAGAACACATAACTGTTTTGATAAAATGGCCGTCAAAGCTTGTAACACTTATATTCAGATTAGCTAAAGGAAACCACATTGGAAAATATTTTTGCATGTGATCCGAATTAAGAAGAATAGGACTAAATTCAAAATTACCCCATGTTTATATCTTGTTAGAGTGCTCTACTCAGACGTACCTCCCAGTATTTATTTATTTGTCACCGGAGTTTTAAGGCTGCAAGATAAGTGTATCAGATGTTAGTCAGATGTTAGTCAGGTGATTATTCATGGTGTTGGGAATTATTAGCTGCGATTATTCATTACGTTTGTGATGGTGATGGAATAAAGTTGTGTGAGGAGTATTCTCTTTTAATACGTAGTCATGCCCTAAGTGTAACAATTCAGAAGTAGGATGAAGAACAGGTTTCAGTTATGATTGGTGACAGTGAAGCCAGTAGTAAAGTGAAAACCACAAAAGGATATTAACAGAAATGTCTGGACCATCCCGTCATGGCAAAGGAGCAACCCAAGGATTCTCCAAGAACCTCAACGCTGGGGGTGCAAGATCCATAGCAAGTAAATGTACCCATTGTAGCCGAAAAGGGCATTTAAAGGAAAATTGTTGGTGTCTAAATCTGGCCATGCTATAGCTACTGAAAAAGCAAGTGAAAAAATTTATATATTTCAGTGATGATCTTGTTTTGGAATTTTTTTTATGTGAATGTTACCTGGATACAGGTAGTCGACCAAATTTTGCAAACGTTTTGCTAGGAAATAAACTAAACATCATATATTACATTCTTCCGAAATTCTAGTAAATGTTATTGAAAAAAAAAAAAAAGGAATTGATAATGGAATCAGCACCAACTGTTTTGAATCAGACAAACTTTCTATTGCATCTGACTTACATTAATGGAAACCGATAAAGGTGACATTTAGGCCAAAATTGGCCAACCGATTATATACCACAAAGATATTATGATGAATATTCATGGGGAAAGTAGACGCTTAATAAAGTATACTACATGCGCTCTTTATAGAGAAAATGTCATGATACATTCACATTCTACCTCTACGGTTTTTTCCGAAGTTATAACGAAAAATATTTATTGATTTTATTAAGAACATTATTCAATTCAAAAGTAAATTTTGGTTCAAAGGTATGCCACGATTCATCTGAAAAATGTTCACTTATTTCTCGACTGCGCTTATAAACAGAACTCTTGAGCACCTGTTATAATGATAATAATAATAATCTTTCAAATAGAATGGACGGAGTGTCAGCAATTTGCTTTGTCAACTCATACATTTATGTCAGTAGTGTCGGTGGATGATTCTGTTTTGATTTAGCGACAGTCGATCCATTCTTGAAGCTTTTATTCTTCCGAATACCATAGACCAGTGAATCAGAAAAAATAAAAATGAACAAAACACATTTTGAGAGATATATTGAGTATGTTTGCAGTACTACATACTAGTGTTTATAAACGACTTTGGGTAACGAGTGAGCACGAGTGCAGCGTAGCTGAACGAATGTTTGAAAGACGAGTGTCTAGAAGAGTTCATGAACACGTTACAATGCTACGAATTCATATTGAAACAACAAAATTGAATTATTTTAGTTGATTTCTCTTATGTTATCGTGATAGTTTCAGTTGACAGACAAAGACCTAGTCGTGCAGATAGGTTTTCATTAGTCAATGAATTACTGAAATCAACAATAACAATAGTAATGTATTTACAAAAACATGGAATTACCATGGTGAAGTTTTCAGTATTTTGAATGAATAACAGATTTTGATAAATCGATCTCTTAGAACGGTATCCATTTCTAAATACCATTTTAGTTACCTACATGAAAATAAAAACGAAATATATCTGATCACAGTAAGGTTTTCACGAGTCAAAGCTTCAAGGCATTCACCTTGGAGTACTCATTTGAACAAATGTATAGCAGTGAAAAGTAAAGGAAAAAAAGCAGCACAAAAAAAATAACCAATAATCCAAAAAATTATTCGATTGATTGACTCAATGTTTGTATTTGTAGTTTATCCAGAAGGCCATTCAGAGTTCTCGTGAA
The DNA here is from genome assembly GCA_944452925.2 of Chrysolina oricalcia. Lineage (NCBI taxonomy): Eukaryota > Metazoa > Arthropoda > Insecta > Coleoptera > Chrysomelidae > Chrysolina > Chrysolina oricalcia. The sequence continues at coordinate 37,892,783 of OX101813.2, read as the reverse complement.
TGAAATACCAAGCCAGGATATAATACAATAAAAATGTTGAGCACCAGTGAGCATAAATAAAATGAAAAGCCTAGTGAGCATGAACAAAATAAAGAGGTGGTGAAAAAAAAAGTTGCTCTATAACATATGTGAATATTTGATTACTTATATTTCGGACGTCCATCATCTTAATGGTTGAAAGATTTCTATCTCTTTCAAATTTTTCCACAACGTTTCAATTGCTTGAATCCGCAATGGTCTTCTGGTGAATAGTGACAAAATCAGATGCTACGCGACCTTTTATAGGTCTATAATTAAGTGTAATTACGCGCGGTCTTGTGGCGCGCGTGGTTTCGCGCTTTTTCTCCCTCCAAAACGGTCCATGAGCGGTTTCCATACGTTTTTAATTTCCACGCCTGTTTGACTGAAGGCACCATTGGCTTCTATGTAGGTGGTTTCCATAAATTTCCGTTTGAACCAATGTTCCTCTCTATGAAGAACACTAGCTTCGTCCCAGAGAATTCGGTGGTGTTTTGTCCAGGCGTGGTCAGCAATTCCCGATTTTGATGTTTCCCCTCGTTGAGTCCACTTTTTGTGTTCGGCTATTCTTACTGATAATGGCCTCTTGGTATCTCCGATATAGGAATCTCCACATTCACATGGGACTTTGTAAATACAGTTTTTGCTGGATTCTGTTGTGTTCTCTGGTTTCCTCTTGGTGAGGAAGCTTCGTAAGGTACTGCCGGATTGAAAGCAACTCTTGATGTTGTATTTATTTCCGATCCTTCTGATCTTCTCGGAGATACCCCTGATATAGGAAAGAATGAGAACGGGGTTTTGTGGTCGAACCATCATGGTGCAACAAAGAGAGGGGTTGTTCGATCGCTGGTGGACCGTGCCTACAACCTATGTAACACAGATAAAAGTCTTACCATCGAATTTGACAATATCAAGAAAGATCTGCGACGAAATGGGTACCCCAAAAAACATATAGAAGAGGTTCTAGCTCGCAGGGGGGATAAGAACAAGAAACCAGATGAGCCGACACAAACCACACTGTGCGTTCCGTATGTTATAGGTCTATCGGAAATAATAAAGCGAATTGGGTCGAAATACAAAATACGGACATGTTTCAAGTCAGGTAACACTATTCGCAGCCATCTCACAAAGACCAGACCACGTAACGCTGACATTGACTCCAAAAACTGCATCTACCGCATCCCTTGTGAATGCGGCGAAGCTTATCTTGGAGAAACTAAGAGACCACTTAGCGTTAGACTTGCTGAACACAAGAGAAACACTCAACGAGGAGAAACATCAAAGTCAGGAATAGCGGATCATGTCTGGACCACCCGACACAACATAAAATGGACTGAAGCCGAAGTCATCCATAAAGAAGAGGGCTGGTATAGAAGGAAGTTTGAAGAGAGTGCATATATTATGAACAACAAAGTCTTTAGTCAAGCTAGCATAGAAATCCGTAATGTGTGGAAACCCTTAATTAGTGGCATGGATCAATTGAAATTGCGATAAGAATTAACAATGCTGTACCGGAGGGAACTGGCACAGTAATTAACAAGCTTATCTGAATAACGCCAAATTTCCCCTAGGCTAATGACACAAAATTATCCACAGCATATATAAGAAGTATCCTTGAGATTGTCGCATTAAACACTTGATAACGACTGTAGATTTTAACAGTTGAAACGTCGTGAAATTGCAGAGAATTGAATTTTTCTTTGTTCTTTTTTAGACAATGAAAGTCCAGAATAACCTTATTTAAAAATTCTTTATTGAGAAAATTGGTTAGACTATAATAATGTTAGTATATTGGTAATCTCTTAAAACTTTTTATTTATGATAGGAATACAAAAAAAGAATTCAATAGGTATATAAAGGAATTTTCATATTCATGCAAATGAGAATGCACAAAAATGTAAAATTGTAAATGGGCGAGTCAGAAATGCAGTATTTCAATCATGTCAATAGTTTTTGGATGTTTTGTAATACCTATATGTCAGATAGGTATTTATTTTTGCCTTGAGTTTTTTGCTAAAGCTTGTTATGTTCATGAATGCTAGGCACTACTGTAAGATTCAAATTCGATAATCGATATTATTTGGTTTTTTAGTTATTAGCAAGCAGTACCTCAAATTGATACCCAATTTTAAAAATTTGTATTGATCAAACAAAGGTGGGTATATATTGACTAAGAAGTTTTTGGGAGAACAGTAATCTCTACTTTTGAATAATGAACCCCTTAATGGAGAAGTTTCAGAGTTTTTATAAATGGTTTGTAACTCTGTGGATATATTTAATCTATCATTGGCAACTTTTATACATCATTCTGAAAACAATACAAAGTTCTGCCCTTCTAGAAGAGCAGAGATGGTCGACGGCTGTATCTCCATGTTCCATAGTGACTGGTGGTCAGGCCACAGAATATCGGGGCCGTGTCCGAAAGTCGACGCTTTTTTGTAATTCGAGTCAATTGTACACATGACAATTTCAATCCATAAAAAAGTTAGAGTTGGTTTGTATCCATTGAAATTGAACATGATATCCATAATTCACTTATTTGACATTCTGACTTACAAAAGAAACATAACCCAACTTTTTTTTCAAAATTATCGGTTCCCTCTCTCTTATAACCCTTGCTTCCTTTTGTGGGTTATTTGGAACATTGGAAATATTTAAAGAGATTGAAACTATTAGACCCACCCATTGGCTACACCCGTGAGAAGGCCAAAGCCTTCTAGGATTCAGTGACCCTAAGCATCAGTGCATTCACCAAAATGTGAAATTTCAAAGCATGTTCATATACATCATCAAGTAGTTGTCATAGTTGATAACACGACTCCATAGCTCCTGAGTAGAAAATAGGTCGCAATGATTCGTTGGTGAAATACGTTGTTTGTTTAAATAGAAAAGGTTTTTCAGCGATTTCAAACCCTTATTCCAATGCATTCATTCGTTTTGCTCTTGAATGAATTCCATCCAACCTAAATAAAAAGGATTATTGTAATTGTCTCATTTTGAAAAATTTTAGGAAACCCGAACGTTTTGAAACAGTAATTACCGTTGATTGAAAAGTGAAAATAGAGAACTGGAAAAATTCAATGATTGACGATGACGATTATCATGTGAATGCATTTTTCGGAAGAAGAGAAATGAGGTGCTAATATAATCAAATACGAAGCAAGATGGTTATCAGAGGGTTCATGCAAGAGCAGGGAATAAATTACGAATAAACCTGCAGTCCTGTTGTGGAGTTTGATTCCAATAGATTCATACTAGCTTTGGCAGCAAAATTGAAATTTCACACATTTCAGTTTCTGGTAAAAGCAGCTTTTTCACATAGTGATCTGACTGACAAAATGAAGATGGTGCAGCCAGAATTGTCTCAAGCTGAACCAGATCGAACAACAGAAGAATTTATATGTTCCTAATCAGGCTCCTAGACAGTAGAAAAATTTAGTGGATTCTTAAATAGTTATGACCTTTTCGCTATGTAACTAAAAATATATTAAAAAACCAACTTTGACTTGATGAAACTTAATAACAAGAGTTGTTCAAAACAAATCTATTTTACACATATGAGTGAAGCTATGGTACATTTTCATTCGTGTTTGTTAATAGAATACTCAACGTGGATTTGTTTGAAAAAAAATATCGAGAATCATTTAAAAAATTAATGTAATAACTTGGAACATCTGCAGAAACATCTATTGAATAATACGGTGAAACTCTGGCCGTGGCATTAGATTCCTCTGAAGTGTTTGATCGCGTATAGCACCAGGCAATCCTTTCCAATCTTCCATCGTATGGCTTGCAGCTCCCCCCAATTCTGTTATTTGCTATCTAGCTTTCTCTAAGGCAGATCTTTCCACGTGGTGGTTGATGGACTTTCAGTCGAAACTCTACCGATGAATGCTGGTGTCTCGTAGGGATCCATTTCGGCACCAAAACTGATTCTTCTTAACATCAATAATTTGATGGAAGCTAACTTATGCCCAGTTCATAGCTTTCTCCGTTTTCTCTCTCAACGTTTCGATATCAGCCTGTGAATCTAGAAGAGAAAGGGGAAGAAACGTTTCACAGGTCCAAGTTAACCGTCACATAACTAACAGAAAGCTTAAACGGTGAATGACATTCCTTCAATGGCGTTGACAGGTTCCCATTCTAACCATTACTTAATATTTCTGGACCCTAACTGGAACCTGTGAAACTGGCCCTTAAATGTGTACCAAGCTAAAATTGTAAAGTGGAGATCCAACATTGGAAGAATTCATTGCGGTTAAAACCCAAGCATGTCTTCTCTCTAGAAAGGCAGATCTCACAGTGGTAAAGTTACCTGAAGGAGTTCATCATGTGAATGGATTTTTCGGACGAAGAGAAAAAAGATGGTAAAATAACCAAATACAAAGCAAGATTAGTGAAGTGAATAATATTCATGATTTCCTCTCTTCAACCCAGCCGTTCAAAATCCATGAGAGATACTGGACTTGATAAGTTTGTTTCTGTAGAAATTGAACTTGTTAGAAATCGCGCATTCGCCAATATCTGAAATTTCAGAGCATGTTCCTAAACACCTCACTTGTTTTTCATCAAGTAGATGAAATTGAATTCAATTAATTCTGAATAAATCGATTTATTTTTATTGCTTCTATTTGAAAAAGTTCGAGGTAGCCCGAACATTTTGAAACAACAATGATCTGCAATTTATGAGATTTGAAAGATGCATTGCAAATATAAAACTGGAAAAATTCTATGATTGGCGAATGTGAAACACTGATAAAAAATGGATCGTGTGCTTTAGTTACCCAAATATAAGAGTTCTTTATCATGTGAATATATTTTTCTGACGAAGAAAACTAAGGATGGTTATACCAAATACAAATCAAAATTAGTCATCAAAATTAGTTCATGCAAAAGCAGGGAGTAACTTACGAAATAACCTGTAGTGAAGTTTGACTCGATACGATTCCTACTGGCTTTGGCAGCAAAATTAATATTTTACATATTTCAATTTGACGTGAACACCGCTTTCCTACAGAAAAAATATACACGATGCGGCCGGAAAGTTTTCAAGACAGTCATCCCGAGGAAGATGATGAATATCTCCAGAGAATTGACTACTTTCACTAAAAGAACTATTTTTGATTCATAATCATTTCACTACTCGAAAGATTTTCCTAATCTTGATTCCTCTTAACAGGAAATTCGAATTTTCAGGATTTTTTTTTTTAATTCTTGATCTGAAATAACAAATTACCTGATTTGAAGTGAATTTCGTCAGTTGAGTTGATACTTTCGAAAACACTTCATTCTCCAATTTATTTTATTGATCGTATATAACAGAATTATATTCTTGGAATATCGAAAGTTACATAATTTCGAAAACTTCTTCGTGTAAATCATGAATTCAAACCTGCGTTTGTACATGTGCTTTAAAGAATGTTTATATCAGTTTTTGAAATGAAAATAGTAGTTTACTCCTAAGAGTATTGCCATTTTCTCAGCCTGCAGAAGTGGTCATTTGTCTGAGTATTTATAAAATTTCAAAATCAAATCATCAGAAATGTTATTTGAAGGAAACATAAGTATATGTAATTTGAGGATTATATTAACTTGAAAGAAGAACATTGAATATTTTGAACTAAATTTCATAAAATATTCTAACGAATACTTTTGTAATTCCAATAAAAAATTGTTTTCTCAGAATTAGCAAATTGCTCAAGAGTTTTAAAGTTTTGAATTAAAATAACATTTTTTTTAAATAGAAACGATTTGCAATCAATCCAAGATAATTGATACAATACTTTTGGAATTGTTATGTTAAGAAGTAATTTTTATGTGTGACCCATTACAAGCAAAAATAGTGCTTTCTCTGATGTAGCTACCTTCACACAGGAACAGTAAACTGGCATAGTTGCAGGAACTGGGCTAAGAAGAATCCAAAACGGTTGAGAGAACATCACAAGCAGTATAATTTATATCACATGGAAGGGTGTTTATGTATGCTGACGATACATCTATTATAACTAGAGGAAGAATACTCGATGAGGTCACTTCCAGAGTGAACTCTGTGTTACAAGAATTCCATTCATGGTGCTTCAATAACAGACTCATTATTAATTATAAGTTTGTATGTTTTTCAAATAAAAATCAAATAGAGTTGATACCCATGATATTAATATCCATATAAACAACCATAAACTCAATTTCAGTAAAGAAACGAAGTTCCCTGGAGTCACAATAGACGAATGTCTGAGTGGGACTCAACATATAAATATACTGTGTCCCCGCTTAGGCACATCTTGCTTTGCAGTGAGTGAGTACATTGAAATATGCTCTGGACCAAAATTATCTAGTGAATGTGTATTACGCTTTATTTCACTCAAAAGTTTCCTATAATTTAATCGTATGGGGACAAGGTATCGATGTGTATAGGGTATTTACTAAAAATGAACCCTAAGAACAATTTTTGGGATGAAGCAGACACCTGCAGAAATATCATGAGAACACACGAAATACTGCCAGTAATGGGAATCTATCTATACAAACTTCTCTCATACATCTACTAAAACAAAATAAAAATTAAAACTAACTCTGAAAACAACGATTATTTCACACGTACTAATTCAAATCTGTACACTGCTAAATGAAACTTAACTTCTTATAAAAAATCTCCAATTTATGCAGGAAGTCATTTATACAACAAACTTCCAGTGGACATCAAATCCATAACAACCGCAATCGCTTTCAAAAGACATCTCAAGAATTTCCTTTGTTATAATTGTTTTTACACAATTGATGAGTACCTGAACTTGAATCCAGTGAATGTATAAAATATGCTTGTAACTTACTGGTGGCAATTTAAAAAAAAATGTTTTGTCTTTTATCTTTACATTTAAAATTATTTATTTTATTCATGTTTTTATTTGAAGCCATCGCCGGTGACATGTACAATTTCTACTTAATAATTGTATTTTCTGTAGTGTTATATATACAACAAACCTGTGACGTATTCTATCCAATTTTTACATTGGCATAAAGAATAAATATATATTCTATTCTATTCTATTCTATCCTCAGAAAGCATATGTATGGGCAGTGATTACAGAAGATAAAATTATTGGAGCCTACTCATTTGAAGAAATTTCAAATGGTCCAAGTTAACTCCAATTCCTAAAGGATTATGTTATACTCATTCTGGTGACATTATTTCCTAATGCAAGTAGTCCTGCTGCAAGGAAATTAAACAATATCTGTATAGGATGGTTCAATCGGCTCATTTTATCATCCCAAGGTCAACAGTTTGTGACGTCACGTGAGGCCTTCTGTCAATTATGATTTGATGTATGTCATAACTGATAACTGTCATCATATCGATAAATGTGAAATTGAAAATAAAAAAAGGAAGTGTTGCACAGTTATCGTTAAAAAGAATGGGAATATTGAATATTCTAAAGTTAAAGCCATGCCCATGATATCGATGTCAACAGATTTCGAACAGCTTCAAAAGGAAATTGACATTCTTTGAAAAACTCGTCTATTTTGTTATGAACTATCACTATTTTTGGTCATGGCCGGTACATGCAACGTTCATATCACTACATTAACAAAAGTTAACCACTAGTACTTGGAAAACCAACGAACAAAATATACCAGCCTTTAATTTCTGAAAGTTCCTGTGTTGTTAGCTATCTCATATTAACTGCTGCAAACACAGATGATAGTTCATTGATTTGAGAAAGCCTCATTTCTTCTTTCAGCAACCTGACAGTCACGACTCTCAAAGGTTTGTTGGGACTCGTATGACTCCTAGGCAGTTGAAAGGAACTATATTTGTTTACTAATCTCCCCAAAACTGTGGCCACTTTATCATCTTTACCGGCTAATACCTGATACATGGCTTCGATTTTGCTGATCTGTGTTGCAATGCTTCAGTTCCATACAAATGATAGTTATTTGTGCATCACGTTGGATACTGCAGACCTCTGCTCATGAATTATTGTCAGTCATGTCCACATTTCAGTCTTATTACAACAAATTATATTTTGAAGCTGTTCAAATTCTATTGATGCTAATATAATGAGCTTGGCTTTAACATTAGATCTTCCAATACTTTTTTGTTTTTTCTCTGCATGTACCACTGATAATTTCACTCAAATTTGCAGCACGGAAGATAATTCTGATTCTTCCAGAGTTGAAAATTTTACCATCGAACTTGAATGATATCACCTTGTTTATGATGTCACTTTTGTCTCCAATGCTTTCTCAATAATATCAGAAAGAGGCTGGAACACATTTTTTTATTTGTTTATTAACAAATAATTGGCCAATAATCAGAATAAGTTCTGGTGATATGGCCTACAGTACATTCTTATTGTTAGTCTTATAACAAAATAATGATAAAATGTAAGAATAAATATTTTAACAAAGAAGAAAATATTACTGAATCAGCATACTTGTTGACCAGGTATCTGTGTAGCAACAATTTTTTTCAACTTTTTTTTTAATATAGTCTTCGAAGCAATGTTTGTAATTTCCACTGGCAGATAATAATAATAATATAATTTATTTCGTTTGTTGAAAGGTACAGTTGTACAATAACAAAGAAAACGTCTAGAATATAGAATAAATGTAAATTAAATTTAAAACAAAAATACCAGTGGAGACATTGATCAAGTGAAAATAAACTATTAAGATTTTACATACGAATTATGAGAGAAATTCGTCTACAGAGTAGATATTCTTATTTATTAAATGGGTTTTCAATGATTTCTTGAGTAAACTTATATTAGAGGCACTTTTAATATTCTGATCTAATTTATTGTAGACCTTGCAGCCAAGAAACAGGTGGCTTCTCTGAATTTTTTTTGTACGGTGTTGGCCTGGAACAAGCATATTTCTAGATCTTGTTTTGTGCAGATGATTTTCTCCATTACGAGCAAACTTATCTCTGTTCTGATAGACAAAAATACACAGCTCATATACATACAGGCCTGCTACAGTCAAAATCATTATATTGTTGAATTCCTCTATAAATAATTAAATTGTGACAATGTCAAAAAGTTTCGAAAAATGTCAATTTCTCCCATCGGAAATTTCGTCACTGATATGGAAAATATTTCTCAATTGCTCTACTTGAATTGATTGCAAAGTCGTTAATGATTGAAAAATAAAATACACAATCGAAAATGCTTTATTGTACTTAAACAACAAAACATTTTTCAACAAAGCTATCTAAATCTAAAATAAAAAAGTTACCACAAACACATTTCAATAAACAGCACACTGTATAAGTTTAAATAAAAAATAAAGAATAGTTACAATAACACAAGATTAGACAGCTTTATAAAATATACATTTAAAAAGTAAATTTGAACATCAACAATGTAACTATCCTTTCAGGAATTGTTCTCATAAGTTGTGAAACTGTCAATGAGGAATTCATCTGCATCATAATAGACTCCCCGGAGGAGGAGTTTTTTTTAACCTCTTTACGGAATTGAAAATTATTCGTTATTTTTTTGATGGGAAGATGAAGATGGTTGAGGAGGTTCTTTCCATTATAAAATATAGAGGATTTGATTTGGGAAGTTAACGGAATAGGAAGACTGATATTATAATAGTATATGAGTTGGTTTTCATGGTTCGATTGATGAGGCCTAATGTTCTCCTTGTAGTTCTTATGAATAAAAAAAAAGATTCTAAGATGAAGAGGCAGGCTAGGGGTAAAATTTGTTCTTGAGTAAAACCATCTTTACTTTTGATATTCAAATGTCTGAGGAACTTGCTGAAAGGAATTTGTCAATTTTCAAAATAAATTATGCATATAGACATATTTGGAATAATTTTGTAAATTATTTAATCACACTAATTTGTTAGTTTGTTGATTTTCTCGATTTTTCTTCGTTGTGCTTGCGAATCCGTTTCTGTAGCTTTTCTTTTCTTCTGAATTTTCTTCTCTTCATTTTTGGCATTTAAGTAATTTATCCGAATAGTTGTCCTCAACTTGCAGAAGGCAGTGATAATATCAATAGGAAAATCATCACACTTCTTTATTTTTGCAGCCAGATTTTTTACAATACCAGTTTCTTTTCTATGACTATCACCGTGAAACTTTTGAAAATACCTGTTCCACTTTTTTATTTTCTCGAAAAATGCACCATCTGGCTTTATTAGTCCACCATAGGATAGCTGTTGTACCCATGAAGGCAAGTTATAGTTATGTTCAACTTTAATCATGTATGTGTATTGTCCCAAGTTTGGCATATTTTTTCTGAATTTTTTAGCTAGATAGCCTGCGATGTATTCAAGTGCATCGCTGTTTATTTCCTGGGATTGCTCACACATTGCACTGCTCTTATTCGATGAGTCTGATGATGACATTGAATCACTCTGAAAGCTACTTTCACAAGCAGGCTCTGCTTCTTGTATCTTGATTTCTGCTTGCTTCATTACGCTTGCAGATATATACTCCTCTAGTACTGGCTCCTCAGTATTTACATGGGCCTCTAGGATACCAGGATTCTTTCCGAGTATGATCATTCTAATCCGCTGCATAGCAATAAGTGGACTAGGGTGATCATTCGGCCCTCTACTCCTTAATTGGAAAAAGAAATTTTCCAAACAATCTTGATTCAACTTGTGTGTACACAAGTATGCTATTTGAAATTCTGTGTTCATGTCGGAGAACAGCAGCTTCAGAGATTTTATGGAGATTATCATGCCTTTTTGGAAAGTTTGCAAGGAGTTCTTACCATGGGCTCTCATCATTTGGATCATTTGAAGTACTTTGTCCAAATGTTCTTCTTGCATTTTCCTATGTACCCCATAAGCACACTTAAACGGAACTTTGCCGTCTTTCATGTAACTATTGAAAATGTCAAACTATTTGTTCATATCACATATGAAAAGTCCCACATTTTCAGCAAGCTTCTTATCTGGGCCTGGTTTATAACGGATCAATGCTTCGCCAACCGTATTTGATATTAGTTCTGCAGCCAAGCGAACATTTTGTCTTTGCGTTTTCTCACACTCTAAATGTTTCTGATGTACCTTGTAGCACACACTAAGCTCTTGATTTGTGCTCTCTAATAGAATTTCGATGGGTGTTTTATTTATAGAAATATTTCCAATGTCAAATCCAGTGTCAATTAACCAATTTCTTAGCAATTTCAGAAGATGGGGGGCATCAGCAAACATATAAATATGTTTTTCAGTATTCGGATGTTTAAAAAAAGAGTTATTAATATCCACACCCAATTCTGACCATAGACCTACATTACCTCCACCGCAATCACTGACACATTATACTACATTATATGACACATGATACAGTTCAGAAATTAAATTTAATAGAATTTCCTTTGTCATTTTTCTATCAAATCCAATATATATATATGGGTTGTTTCCACTTAGAAAACAAGCCACGAGCCATAACAACCTGCATTTGGTTATACGGACCTACAATTTCATCTGAAGAAACATCATACTCTAGGAGAGACTTGACTTTCACTTCATCATAGGAAATGACAACAGTCTTCTCAAAATTACTTTTGTCTTCCCCAGCTAATTTCAAAAAACTCAATACATTTTTCAAGAGTCCTTCTCTCATGTTTATTTTTGATGCCCACCTTCTGAATGATGATAGACCCGGCAGAGGGTAATGTAATTGATGTCTCATAAATAGGTAGCATTTTTTACTGTAGTACCTCAAAGTAAATGCTGTTGAGACTTCATCATAAGTCCAGTTGACTCGTTTTTTTCTTTTCAATAAGAGAGAAATTTGATTGTCAGTGAAGACATGCTTCAATATACCCCTCACAGATAAACTGAAATTTGATTGGTTTCTTTGCCTCAAACATTTTTTTTTATAATAGTTCAAGTTGTTATTGAGGAGTTTTATTTTCATTTTACTTGATTTCTGCAGTTCGGCATATTCCTGTTTCAATGTATTGAATTCTCTTAGAAGTTTGCCATATTTCATTTGTATGTTGTCGGTCGAAGTAGAAGCTTGCAAGTCTGATGTAGAAGCTTTCAAGTCTGATGTAGAAGCTTGCGAGTCTAATGCCAAAGCCAATGCTGATCCACACCTCATTTTATTTGAAGTGGAGAGTTGTAAATCTGAAGATTCAACAGTAAACTTCAAGTTTGTATCCTTCACACTATCTATAACGTTCGTTACAATCTTTGGCATCTTCATTTCAGGACCAGGCAAATTCAGAGTTGGAATGGCAGTTTTTTTTAATATCCTTCTCAATGGTAAACCTGCAAAAAATAACATAGTAATTAATATTACTGGAAAAAACATGTGATTAGTTTGAATCGGCATTAATAAAAACATTCTTCACTGTAATATTTCGGGTAATTATTATATGTCAAGTGTTAATGATTTTACAGCACATAAACTGAACAATGAATTGTTAAATATTAGGTCTGAATTTGCAAAACTTCAATTTCTCAAAGCAATTCACTTGGTAACAGGAAAGAGCAAGGAATTATTAATAATTACCTAATAATTCATTTTGCATATCCCTCTCATAATCATTTTCAGAGAAATGTGCTGAACAAATCCTGCTTGTATCAGGATTCCATGAATCAGCTCTCTTGCACCTCCTAATCCATTCTTCTCGCACTGTTCTTGAAACGAAATCATTTTTCTTTGAGAATGCATGAAAAAATATAGGTAATTTTTTCTCTCTAGCTGACTGCCAATTGTTTGAACATCCAAAAACAGCACAAATCATTCCAGGCATTGTGAAAGTTTCTCACTTGAAAGAACACCATTAAATTAAATAAAACTTCATTTGGAAAATGTCATGAAATCTTCCGAAATGTACCTTTAATCTCCAATGAACCATTTCACAAGTTCATGTACAAATATGTTTATTTTGCAAGATACAATTTCGGTGAAAACATTCCTACATAATCAACATGTATTTTTCTAATAGTCAGTTTGTTCATGCTCAAACTCTTTCTATATGTTACTCCGAGGGACAAGTGGGTTTGGTTTGGTAAACAGGTTAATAGTTTGAAGTGCAAAAACGGTTTTTTTTCGAACTTTGTTACAACGGAAATGTTTAATGAATATGTTAGGAGGTATGCATAATTTGAATGAAAATGAATTTCATTATAGAGAAATATATTATAAACTTACCTAGTGGGAGAGCGGATTATTTCAATTCACAAACACGTATTTTTCTGAAGTACAGGAAGAAAACTATTATACGCAACCACAGATTAACTTAAAGACTGAAAACTATGATTTCTCGCTTTGAAATGACAACACTTCCAATTTTCCTAATTTTCATCAACATCAACAAAATGGGTATACGAAACGAATTGTAGTTGTAGGAGGATAAAGGAAAAGAACGGAAGGTAAACAGAGTGAGATAGTGATATTGACAGAAGGTATCAGGTGACGTCATTTGACAGTTCAAGCAGGTGGGAAAAGGATTACATTGCGGCATAGGGATTGGACCATCCTATACAGATATTGTTTAATTTCCTTGGTCCTGCTGTACCAAATGGAAACTAAGGTTACCAGGCGCATGACCACATTATGAAGTTGATGTTGGTAGGTATCTTGACCAAGTCTCTCCTATCAGATGGATTGGCAGGCGTAGTTCTATTGAATGGCCCCCCAAGATCTCCGGACCTTATTCTATTAGATTTCTGTGGGTCCATCTGAAGTATGTAGTGAGGCCAATAGGGTCCAACGAAAATTTATTGATCGTCTTGGATAGTGCTAGGCTCAGGAAGGACTTCAGTCCGAATACAATTAATTAGTTTGTTCAATAATCTGAGTGAAATTTATTAATTTCAATTCATTAAAACAATAATTTTTTCGAAAATTTTCTCATTGACCAAAACTTTTGATGTGCTGAGTGCTGAAAAATACACTTTTTTGGCGCTGTCAGAATGAGAAGTGGCAATTTGAAAAGAATTACATTGACGTCATTTCCGTAACAGTAATAAGATAACAAATGTGACTAGAACATTAAAAGATGCTCATTTTTGAACAAAGATTGATGTGTCCGAGGAGTTTTCGAACAGCTCATCTTTCTGTAGATAACAAATTCATTCTTTAATTTACGTATATACTGTATACATCTTTATGTGTTCCGATCACGGAAGTGAGTTTAAAAAAAATTATTTCATTCAAAAACTTCGATTGATAAAAATAAAAATACAAAAAGATGTTTCTAACTCGAAGTCTATATGTGTTCTGAATGAAATGAAAGTTCATGAACCGATGTTGAATCTAACACCGTTTCGACGGGTTCCTGGAAATATGTATGCACAGCAATGCTTGGTTCAGTGATTCTTACGGGAAGGCATACATAACTCCATCAGGGAGTGTAAATTAGAAATAGGAATTGACGATAGGCCAATCAATAGGGCTATCAACCTCAACTTAAATTGCTCCGTCGATAATTTTTTTTCAAATTGTAGAACACAGTGTGCACATTACAAAATTATCACCTCCAGGGGGGAGTGGAACGCCCCCAAAAAACGCATTGAAATAAATTTTTGAGGTAATTTCGAAATATCTCAAAAAAATTATTTTAAATCAAAAAAATAACTTGATATTCAGAAAGAGCACAAATTTTTACAAAAATACAGTCACTACCAAAATTTTGAGAAATCGTACGGTATTCTTGAAAAAAATTGTTGAAGTTATATGCTTTCGCAATGGGTGTTGCACCGGCTCTCGCCAACGTGCATTTTTTCAACTAGCGCGTGAAGTAAAGTTCTATAACTCCTCACATAAATGTTCAATTCGGATAAATCTTACGTCGTTTTGAAGATAAAGATCGCAGCTTTGTATTCAGATATTATTTATATTTATACGCGTAGTTGCCAGCTGCAAAATTGCAATTGAAAATCTTATAATATTAAAGTTCCTGACTTGGTGAAATAATGCTTGTGATTACTGAAATAATGTCTTATCACTTGTAGCAAGTAAAATGAACAGTTGGGGAATACTTCATTGTCAAACTGCATAACGTTTAACCGGTCCAAATAGTGTTGGTTTTAAATACGATTGTTTTCAATTCTTTCCATATTTTAAGTTACAAAATCTTGAGGGAGTTTATAAATTCAAAGGCTAATAACTCAGAGATAAAAGCACGTATCAACATGAATGAAAAGCCAGTATGCAGAAAAAAAAACCTGCTCTTATTGAAAATATTCATACAAATTTGGTTACTTGTACAAATTTTAAATGCAATCCAGTCAATCTTTTAAGTACTTAAAATAGAGGTTACTCAGCATTTGATCGCATTATTGTGCTACGGAAAGAAAAATAAAATCAGTCCTTGATGGAATATGGGGATTCGAGACCGAGGAAGACAGTGCACCAAAGGAAACTATCCCAAAGTCTACCTGCTTTAAACTCATTGAGTTTTTAAAACCTGAGAAATATCGGCTTGGTACCTTATCGATGCGGCAGCTAGCGCGCCGATACAGCGGCGCGGTTCAGTCGGTGCGCAGAGGGTAGCAGTCAACGTTGCTCTATGTAAAAGTCAGATAATATAAAAGTTCCTGTGCGGAAAACACTGGATACTGGGATAACATCGATAGTCGGAGACGAGGAAACATCTCTTATTGCTTTGTCACTGGTATTAATTAAAAATGGTGAGATTATTTTTAAGATTTTTGTTTCATGTTCAACTCAGCTCTATTTCAAAATATCGCAATGTCAGATATCTGTAGAAACTTGGCAGTGATTTTTCCGGGTTGTGAAGATGAAGACGAGGAGACTGAAGACGAAGTAGATGATGAGTTGTATGAGTGAATAAATATATTTTCCTCAATGGTGATTACTTGTGGATTCATTTCTCCATAGCCTTTCCCGACATCATTGAAAAACACTCTCATATTTCGTTACCTCTGGTCCGCGTTTGATTTATACCATAAGTTGATCTTCTCTCGAATTAGCGAATAATTTTCATAACAATACTTCTCAACGATTATTTACCCAAATTTATATCTAAGAGTAGTAGTTTGAGAGTGTTTTCAAAGTTCAAAGTTTTCGCGATGCGGGGGATATGCCCCGAATGCGGGGAATATCGTTTCTAATAATTTATACCTATTATTTTTACAAATTTTCGCTCAGTTTCATTACTCAGGACTGACAATTTTACATATTTATAGAAAATACCCACAAAAAACACGATTTCGGGAAGGGGTTGATGCCACGGGAAGGGGTTTAATTGTTAAAAATAATTCCCTCATTATTAATACCGATTTTCACTCATATTTATTGCCTAGAGCTGAAATGTCAAGAAAATACCTACCAGAAAAAAGTGTTTACGATTTTGGGGGGTTGCTCCCCCCCAGGATGTGATAACTTTATTGCTAATTATTCAACCCTCCGTAACGACCGAATTGCAAAAAAGAAATCGGCGGAGAAATTTAAGTTGAACTTTTATGAGAAAAATTGCTCTGTTTATTGTCCTACGACGATTCTCATGATTTTTAAGAGATTGTTCATGTTGTTATGGCAAAATGAGAAGAATTAGAAAGTTGTGACATATTACCACATTTACAGCAATTCTTTTTTTCAGATTTTTTTTTACTTAGAGAAATATCCAATCAAATTTATCTATTTCTAGTCATGTGTATTGGAATAACCAATAAAATCAGCATTACAGTGATAACTACCTGTATATAGTTTTCACTGCTACAGGTCTATTCACTATCTTTTAACGATATTGTTACCAGTTGTTATCAAGCGGTAAGCCGTTAAATACCGACAAAATCACAGAATCATATTCACTACCTGTTTTTTCATCGTTATATAACGATAAATCTTTGCCAAAACATTGCTGAGCAGACGACACCTATTTGGCTCTCGTAACTGTCAACGATAATAGCTGAGTTCAGCAAAAAAATTATTCATACTAGTCCTTTGCAAAATTTGAATTGCAATCAAATAGAAATGGATCATTTCAAGCAGAACATTTTGTTTGTAATCATAGAACTGTGAAGAAGGTATTATGATGAGCAACCCTTTCGAAACTCCAGAAGAAAATGTTCGGATTTTAGATTAATCCGAGAATTGGCTTGGGAGCTATTAAAGGAAATGAGCGATGACTTTGCAATGTGCCACAGGAACACGAGGATAGCTCGTCGCATACAAATCAACAAAAAATTGTGGATTTCCGTTCTATAATCAATTGCACAGTTTTTTTATCAGCATTGCATTTTCTGCCCATGACAATTACCAGAAGTCTATGGTAAAAGAATAATCTTATGCCATGTCCCAGTCTTCTGTAAGCAGGTGTATTTACGAAGTATCAGAAATATTGGTTGATCATTTGGCTCTACCATAAAATTCCCAACAGAGCTGTTCAGTTTGGCTGTTTTAGGAGGTCCCAAGTTTCTTTGAGAATTTCTGGTATATGCTTGGTTCATACTTATATGTTAGAAATCAGTAGGTTTTTTTCAATTCATCCAAATGTACGGAAAATCGTTGCCTATATAATGGTTTTGCCTAATTTTTGTACAATTTCGTATTATTCACCATTTTCCATCCAATGATCAAATAACTGACACCGACAGTTTCAAAATTTTGTTTTCATCCATCATTAAATCACAAAATATGAATTTACGTGTACTTAAATATCTTAAAAATTTAGGTTTGTTGTTATTTATTTGGTAATGACTTGAAGCCGTAACGACAGTGTTTACAAAATATGAATTTCTGAATTGTCATTTAGATTGACGTAATCGTAAATTGAAGTACAATCATTAATCAACGACTCGTAAAATAACGACTTTTTAAAGAATAGACCTGTTAGTTATTACTAATGTCGCGAGGTTGACAAAAAGTCTTTGACATTTCATTAATTTAGTTTTAATTTAATTTATTTCTTATATTCTCACCGAATTTTCTCGAACATTGATAAATAACTCATAATTTTCGAGCTGTTTTCGAAAACTGTGATAACATTTTTTCGTTAGTAATGAATGTTCTTGAGATATCTTCGTTAGCTATTCTCTTTTTCCGAAAATCTTCTGTGTCTACCATTAGATTTGTTGTTGGCAAATTCATGAAAAATAAATAAATGATCACAAGATAAAAGGAGTTGCTTATGCTAGATAACCTTTCAGTCCCTTTGGCGATCCATGCTGCCTGTGCGTTATCCTTCGAAGATCACGAGTAAGGATATCCCGGAAAAGTTTCACCAGACTTGTGAAATCCAAGGGATAATGAAACCGTGCTATCCGGAGAATGTAGGTCATCGTTGTCAGACGCTGCCCACGCAAATCGTCGGCCTTTATTATTCGGCTATACATGTTGATGCCTTTTGTGTACAGCAAATTATGGAGGAGTGATGTCAACAATAGTTTGTGTATTGATTCCACAATTTTGAATGTGTCTGTGGATATCCTGGATAGCAGATGGCACAATGATTTTCGAATCGTTGGGTTTCTCTTTATGTTGGTCGATTGTGTCAACAATACAGGAACATTGAAGAGAATAAAATGTTTTTATTTCTTGAATATAGCATAAGCTGCATATGAATAGTCAGAAATACCTAAACTATGAATACATTTCTCAAAACACGCTTGGAAACTGATGACTTATTCTCCTGAGCATGGAAAATTAAATGAATTTAGCTTAAATTAGTGAATGAAAAAACTCAAACTGTTGTCCAATTTCTACTTCCTGGTTTACATGTTACAGCCGGTTTCAAATATCACTACAATTAGGCCACCTGGGATGGTCTTCATCAACATTTCTATGAAAAAGAGTGTGTTTCTCCTTTGGAGATCGGAAACAATAACCAATACAATTTCTGAGATCATAATGCTAGGGATGGAAACATAAACATGGAAACATAAACTCCATTCAGCAGAAACTGTTCCACACATGTCGCCTTCAAGCAGGTACCATATCACCCATGGAACAAAAACATAGGCCCTAATGCTCATAGGCGCTTAAGGTTCCGTCAAACCAAAGCGGGAACGCGGGAACGGAACTTTGGAACCGTGCGAGTTGCTAGAAAAACAGTACACGTAGCAAACAATACATATTTCTTTGCTTGTATGCATTTCGGAACACGAATAATCACACCGGTATGTCCTACTATGGATTTTACTATCGGATTCATCTCGTTCCCGCTCCCGCGTCGGTTTGAGGAAACCTTTAAGCGTAGCTTAGACAATCGGGCTTATAATATAAAGCTCCGCTTGAAATTTTTCTCTATGGACCAATGAAAGGTAAGCGAAGTTTAGCTTATCCTAAAATATGCCTAACAACACAGGCAAATCAGTGTCTAACGTGAAAATTTGAAATCTGCCTCTCAGTAGTTCTGCAAGTTGATTTTTCTAAGGCCCACTTGTATACTAGCGGCTAGTTCAACCGATACAACTTTATTGGAATCTACTGATCCTGCTTAGTGGATTCCAAAGACGGATGAATATGGCTGACCCACGGCTGATCTCTTTGAATTTTGGATGAATAGTAGTTATATTGTGACAATTTTGTATTGTTATTATGTCTAGGTAAGATTCGTCAGGTCAGGTATGTTTAGCTAGTAATTCACGCATTTACAACTCGATTTGCATGCAGCTGTTTCCTTAGGTAGGTTAGCTTTCTCAGGTAACGTTTGTGTGTAAATTGCGAGAGAAAAACTGATTCACGCGTCTTCGAGTCTCGCAAGCTAGGTTAGCTTGATCAGGTTAGGTCTGTGTGTCAATTACGAGCGAAAAATCAAATTCAAGCATTTTCAATTCAGTTAGCATTCTTGTTTTGTCACCTAAACACCCCGCCATGTTGAATAACAATATTTTAATTCGAGTTTGGCACATGCTCAGTAGATTCCAATAAAGTTGCATCGGTTGCACTAGCCGCTTGTCACTTGTATAGGTGTAGTTTGAACTGCAAGTGCCAGTTGAACTTTGGTTTTATGTAAGATGTCTAAAAACCTTGGTGTGTTGACACATACCTGCAAAACTTTTGAATAAAACGGGGAGACAATTCGCCAGCTTGATTAAGAGAAAACAAAATCGTGACCTGTTTCCCAAATATTCCGCATTTGCGTGTACCGCCACGGTCTGTTTTCCTGTTGGGGTAAATTCACAAGCACAGAAGTTATCAACTGTTGCCGACGAATGAAATGAACAAAAAAACGTAATTATTGGAATTTATTGAATCATTATCACCAATCAGTTTGATTTGTTACATTTTCGACCAATTTATATAATTTTTAACAAAAATGCAATTAACTACAATAATAACCACTAATTTCATTTGGAAGTATTGAAATTAAGCATCATGAAAATTCACCATCAAAACCTGTCAATCTTAATATATATATATATATATATATATATATATATATATATATATATATATATATATATATATAAGCAGGAATATACATAAATTATTCGTTCGTCTCTCTGGATTGCCCACAAACGATACAAAAACGTAACATGATCAAATTATTATTGTACAAACTACACAGAAAACGATTAGATATTCACAAATTTTATTCAATCAGTCATGTTTCGCCAGCATGGTAGCTTCTTTACTGTCTGTTGAATAAAGTTTGTGGATATAGAATCGTTTTCTATGTATTTTATACAAATAATATGGATCTTCATCAAGAAATGGTCGAGTCAATCAGGCAAATTGAATTATTATTGAATGAATGATGAATTTCTAAGAAAATATACACTAAAATGGAGGAAAACAATAATAATAGTCATCAATACAAGGAATACAAGGAAATTGCACTATGAAATTCAGATTCCGTCACAACTATTCATTTGTGAATAGTATTTAAAGTTTGTTGAAATTCCATAAAATTCACAACAGCTATCAATCACCATATCCCTGGAATATTGACAGGACAAAATTTCTGTAAAAACGCCATATCTAGAACCAACTGAAAAAGCCGACCACTATTTCATTTATTCATTTGTCTTCTGAAAAATCTAAACAAAATCGAATCACTCGACACACCAGGATTTTTAGGCATCTTAGTTTAATGAATAAAGTTTGTTGAATAGGTGTATGTGACTGCCATTCGGAGTTTAACTGTCAACTAATGGATGGAGGGCCAGTTGAACTTCAAGCTTCGGTTAAACATACCTATAAGCTGAAAATGTTTGTAATTGCTTTTGAATCCTTTTGTGTGTTTTCAAAATGTACGTATTTGAAATATTTGAAGATATTATTTAACGATGAAGACGATATAGTTATTATAAATCTTGTGGAAGATCCAAGAAGACCGCGAAATTTTCTTCCGCGAATCAACACCATTGATATTTGGATGGACCAGGAACTCATCAGTTGGTTCAGGATTTCAAAGGTAGTGATAAAGTTTCTCTTTCTCAGCTGCAAATTTTTTCTGGGAGTAAATTTCCCCACCTTGCTTCAAGTACTTTGGAGGTACGGGCTTCTTTCGTCATACTGTTTTCGTTAAACTGTAGGCACAACTTCTGCCAGCTTCCATTGTTTTCCCTCCATGTTACGGCGTCACTTTTTTTGGATCTGAGATGTTCCTATGTTTCATCACCAGCTGTATTAGTTCTTTCAATTCCTGCATCGAAAAATTGGATGACCTGTTGATCCCGCAATCCATATTGATACAGGTCAACAGGCCACAAGTTAATTAAACATAAACAATAATAAAAATTCTGGGACACAACTAGTCTAACATGACTTGTCATTCTTGTCAGTACTGTCAATTTTCCCTCAAACCGGAAAAAAATATTGATGTACTTATGTGCTTTGAAGTTACAAATTCATCTTTAACAAATACAAAAAAATTGTTTTAGGTTTCGTCGGTTTAAACTTGATGTTAAATTACAGTTTATTCTTAACTTTGAACTATACTATAAAGGTAACCTTTAACTACCAGAATTTTTGATAAATTTAGAAAAGTAAACATCACGTGTTCATCATGAGCAAAATGGTCGAGTGCCAAACTTCACAATATCCGAAAAGACTCTTTCAATGCGGGTAATTGCAAATAAATATGCTTTGACTTTGGAAGATGTTCTCGTTGTACAAAGAAAGAAACTTGGCAAAACCATGAATTCAATGCATCATCTAGCAGTTGCACATATAGAAATACCACGTGTTTACAGAAGTGTTATGAAAACTGCAAGAAAGAACTAGGAAAAACTTTAGCCGAAGGACAAAGACAAACAATGCTAACAGCTGAAGGTCTCCCTCCAAAAATTACTAAGGGTGAAATAGATGACATTTTAAATTCCTCATCAATAAAAAAACACTTGTGGGGCTCAAGAACCCAATGTGATGATGATGGAAATATGTTCCTCATCATCGTAAATGAAAAAAGGAATGTCAATGTGGTTATGGAGTACATTATTTAAAGAGATGAAAGGATAGCTGAAAGAACATTGCCAGTATGTTTTCGAGTATATGTGTTTTATCAATAGTATTTCACTGTATTTCATTTGGGATGAATTTACCAATGATGAGTTTCAAGTTAAGTGAGAAATAAAATATCCATCTGAATAGTGCTGTTGGTTTACCTACAGTGGTTTCAAGTGTAATACTACGAAATATAATGAAGATAATCCTGAACTGGGCCATCTAGCTCCAATGTTACTTATTGTCCACTCACTGTTACACATAAGTTTAGCATTTATGGAGAAATACGACTTCGAGTTTCTATACACTTCTCTATTCTCTCCACCGATTCACTCATCTATGTCATTGGATCTATTATAAAAGCGACAAGAAAATCCAAACCCAATTATGTCCAAAGAAAATTTTGTTAGGTAATTTTTAATCACTCGTTCAAGTAAGTGTTGACAAGCTAAAGGGTATGCACCGACTTAAAAAAACACTAAGTGGAGTTGGGGGGGTTCAAAGGTTCAAAAGATTATCAGGATATTAACAGTTCATACGGGCGCCAAGTGATTTCGCTAAATCACACACCCTCACAAAAAAAAACATTAAACCACTAAATTACATACTGGCTTACTTGACTTTACGTTATCATGAAATGACAGATGGAAATCAAAAGAATAAATATATATTTACTATAGCAAAGCCGTCTATTGTATACAAAAAATATATCAGTGACAGTGTAGATATTTGATCAAAAACACTCTCGAGAGTAATCTTCAAGAATAAAGCTGAGTGTATATGAAAATATTCGTAAACGAAATCACTACCAAAATTTTTGTCAATTCTTGCTTTTCGTTCTCGAGAAATTCAGTACGAAAGGTTATAACATTTTGACGTCTGAACACTTGAAATATTTGGCAATGCTGCTTCTCGAAAAAAAGAGCAAGTTCTATGAATCAAAACATAATTACAATTATTCAACTTCAGTCTTTCAATAATTAATCGGCAGAACTTTTAATAAACTACCGACACTAATTCGATGATTATCATAATGAAATTTTATCATCAGATGAGTTCATTCAGTAAAACAGAAACAGAAATGGAAGATATAAAAACGATTCAAATTTACTTCATTTTTGGATCCTTGTTGCCAAAGATTCGAATTATGAATGAACCGTAGCAACCAAATGAAGCCAAGATCTTGTCTATGCATGAGAACCTAAATTTCACACTCTCTCTCGCTCCGTTTGATGGTAACAAATTACATCTATAGTGTGCTCTTAGATCTAAACAATTATCCGTGATATATGAGAAGAAGAATACGAGGTCTCTTTGACTCTGACAGCTAGGTAGACCATATCCAAAATCTGGGTTTTATTGATTTTATTAAATAATCGATCATCTACTCAATAACAATTAACTGAGAATATTTGAAGACTCGGTGTAGTTTCAGAAGTGACCTTCGAGCTGTAAAATGAAAGATTAACAGATACATAATCGGATTGAACTCAGTTGGTGTTTTAATTCATATTCCTATGCTCAAAGGTAGAAATGAACGTATGTAGAAATCTATAGGTTATAGAGTAACAGTTCATGAATTCATCAAAAATATTTTAATTTTCGGTGCATTGTAAGGCTTGTCTTCAACTATGTATTACTTCGAATTTTGTGTTTGTTACTTTTGAATCAAGCTGACACTCAACGAAGCCAACCACATGAGTGTCCTTACCTAGGGACTCGCCCGCCGCTAGATTAACTGAATTTCATACATATTATACAAACATGTTTCAAATGAACTACAAAAATATTATCAAGTATTAACACTAAAGCATAATGGAGGATGTTTGTTCATTTCAAGCTGAGGTTTCTTTCCAACACAAGCATACTTGCAAAACCCTGTGAATGTAATCCGATTTAAACTTCTCAAACTGGAAAATATGTTTCCATCTTTCAGAATATCTTGCTCCTTTAGTCGAGTAACTTCGCCACTTCTTATTCTGGAAAGTTTTGCTGAAGTTTTAATCTGAAATATTTTTTTTCTCTTTTGAAGATAGTAAAAGGATGCTTATGAAATTTGTGAGTAAAAACTGTGCAAATGAAATTGTATTATCAGTATTCAGAAAAAATACCAAGGCAACCTCGATTTCTGTTTTGAATTTTTGTAGCACCACGATTATTGATATTGAAAATGGTGAAAAAGTAGGAACTAACAAGCAAACAATATTAATCACAGACACAAAAATTCTGTATCTGAATTGACATTGTACATCAAAGAAAAGTAGTGAGATGTTCGTTAGCACTGGATTAATCCACAGAGTAGAAGCAATTCCTTGAGAAATACTTTTTCAATTTTCTCTTGAAGGAGTTCAAACTGAGCTCTTTGAAATCTTGAAGCATTATATTGAATATAACATAATCTAAGCAATGTTTTTGGAATAAGTGAAGACGAAATCGATTCAGTCTGAGAGATTCGTGTATTACATTCGTGAATATGAGATTATTTCATCATGGTTGACTTCTTCTTATGTATTTCAATCAGAACATGATATGGGAATAAGGTTGGCAGTGGTATAATATTAGGAGTTTTTTTTTTTCATTTCTTGACAGTGATCCATGTATCTAATCTTAGCCAGCACTTTCAATGATTTCTTTAGCATCCTAAATATCTGAATTGCGTGATATGAATTTCACCCAAAGTTGTACACCATAACTTATATGGAAGTGAAATAGCGAAAAATATGCGGTATTCAGAATATTTGCGTTTATGATGTTCTTCAATTGACGAAGTAGAAATAGAGAACCCGAGAGTTTTTCCTTCAGTTGGGAAATATGTGCAGACCAGTTGAGTCTATTATCTGATGTAATGCCAAGTAATTTAAATTGATTAGTTTCACAATTAGAAATAATTTGTTTATCAGCAGAAATCTGGATGTATTGTGTCTTCTCACCATTTATTTTTAGCATATTAGATGAACACCACTCATTTGCACTATTACATGAGACAGTAAATTATTATTATTATTATCCGTCAGAATAAAAATGGTGTCGTCCACAAATAGGACCGACTGATCGGCATCATATTACCACACAAGTCATTTACATATATGGCAAATAAGAGAGGGCCCAATGCGGACCCTTATGGAACGCCATGCTTGATTGTTTTGAAAATTTGACAGGGTTACTGCTTGTTGACGATTGGTAAGATAAGTTCTCATTAAGTGACTCCGTAATAGTTCCGTGATAGTTTAATTTTTCCCAACGAAATTGCATGTGATACTCAGTCGAATGCTTTCGACAGGTCACATAGCATCAACGCACTATGATCGCTCTGCTCAAGTTCCTCATCCACGCCTGACACGACGGTCTATTGTTGAACGAGACTTTCTGAAACCATTTTGGGACTGTTGTATGTGACAGGACTGTAGTTTCTGGGTGGGATATTTTCTCCTGTTTTGGGACTAGTTAGACTGTTGCACTTTTTCAAATGATAAATAACGTTGAATAACTCGCAAAAAACTGCTGTCAGTTTGAGGGATATATTTATTGCGGATGATTGGCAGAATTTCATCGGATCTACTAGCTTTATTGGTATTGAGACCCAGCAAAATGCTTCTCATAGTTCTTTGGCAAAAAAGTATGTAACGAATATGACTGTCAATGGAAGTGATGTTCTGGGATCATTTTCCCAATGAATCCAATGGAGAATATCCAGAAAACTTATTTCTGGTTAGGAAGGAAATGAGCTGGATGTACAATTTCTTTCCACATCTTCGAAAAAGACCAACACGAGCAGGACCCATTGGGTAACTAGACGAGTTTTGATCGTTAATTAATGATGTTAGCATTTTTCGAGGTTTTGATTTTTCTAACACACAGTAATAGTAGTAGTTCTTTAGGAAGGCTGCAACCGCAGCCAGGCAAGTAGGCCCTCATGGACCCTTTTTGCCATCCCCTGTTCTCCACTCATCTACATTCATGCTCTTAGTCATTTTATTTCGAACCTAATGAAGGTCAGTATGTCCGAACACTCCAAGTCGACTAGTTAATTTTGTTGGAGTTTCTCAACTCCGAAGGTTTCAAATCTCAGCCTCTCGTGCGCCTCACACTCTTCGAGGAAGTGAGATGAAGTTTCTTTGTCTTCTTCGCATTTGCAGCAAGTGATAGGTGTCTGCCTAACTTGTTATGTCCTGTTAGTATTCCTACAGGGAGGCGTAGTAGTTGGCGGTTTCTGCCTAAGATCCATTTCCTCATTGACTTACTGGAGCCGACCACAGAGTCTTTCGACTGCCTGCAGCTGATATTATCCCTCCAAAGTTTATTCAGCTCTTCCTCCACCCAGTCGTCGAGAGCTGAAGAGGTTTGGTTTCTTGAGATGCCTAGTACAGGCTTCAGCCCACTGAACGGCGTTTTGGTTCCGAATCTGGTGAGCCTGTCTGCCACCTCGTTTTCGCGTAGCCCTCTGTAATCCGGGACCCAAACCAGCTGAACTTCCTTCGTTTCAGCTAGCTTCTCGAGCGCATCTCGTCATTCCTGTATAAGTCCTGAGCTTAGTTTAGGATGGCATACGGCTCTGAGCGCTACCTGACTATCTGAACAGATATATAAAAAACACATGTTTTTAGCTTCAACATATTCTGAACTGGTATCAGGAACCTGATTTTTGTACTATCGATGGAATGCTGCCTGCTTGAAGGCAACAGCTCCGATGCTGCAGATAAAGAAAACTTGGTTATCAAAATGCGCATCTAGAAATAAAAATGCAAGAGTATGTGGTAGAGGGAACATTTATTATTTTATCACCCATCATGCTTGTCCATAATCCCAACTTTCATTTCTATTGCACATTATACCAGCTGGAAAAAATATGATAAATTATTTGAAATGAGCATCAGCATCTCAGTAACGAAACGTTCACCCTAATCTCATCCGTATATTTCAATACATAGCTTAGGAAAATCCAACACATAAAAATTTCAG
Organism: Chrysolina oricalcia; assembly: GCA_944452925.2. Taxonomy (NCBI): domain Eukaryota; kingdom Metazoa; phylum Arthropoda; class Insecta; order Coleoptera; family Chrysomelidae; genus Chrysolina; species Chrysolina oricalcia. Next base: position 37,865,467 of record OX101813.2, on the reverse strand, counting down.
CAATTTCAATGAAGGCTACTTTCCATTTGAAGTGTGCTGTAATATTCACATTTGAATAACTGAGAGCCATCGAAAGAGTTGTAAATATATCGAAATATGAATGTATGATGAGGGTGAAGCTTGCAACGATCCATTTTGTAAGGAAATCGTGGCATGCAATAAAGAGAAACGAGGAACGAAATATCATATGATCGATCAGAGTTCGCGTTGAGATAAATCCAGCTGAACTCATAGTATGAATGTTTATGAAGACCTTTTCAGATCGCTATCTCTGTCTACCTTCAGTATTTATGAATTGAAATTCGTATATGGGATGAATTTCTAGACGTCTGCGTCTGTGATGGAAACATTCAATGTGTTTTTTCTTTTCACGCACTTTTACTCCATCCTAGATGTGCATTTTGGTAATTCGTATCAAATAATTCTCGTACCATCATTTGAGACATGTTTTCTCATTTATTTCCAGTTGCTATGTACTGACATCCTTCCGTTTCACTCCTCATGGAAACAACCTCGTATCTTCCGTATTTTTTGACGTAGAACCGTGGAATTTGGATAGATACACTGGAAATGAACTCACTGCTCAAAAGGGGTCATCCTACGTGGAATAAACTTCACGCCAACGTGGAAAGTTATATTAGGGAGCATAATATCTCCCCGAAGTTCCTTTGGATTCGTGTTCAAGATCCCAAAATTACTACTGAGACATCTCAAATAAATGAATATTTTGGAACCTTTGGTGTAAATACAATTTGAAAAAAGGAAACTAACCAAAGACGTAGTTTTGGTGTTTGGGTACTAAGACATCTGTCTCCTGAAAATAATCAGTCCTGAAAAATTCTAATTTGTTTCACTTCTCAAAGAAACACCCTCGTATCTTCTGTAATTTTTTACGTGAAACCATGAAATTTCCAGGATCATTACATATACCAAAAATGAACATCCTGCGCAAAAAAAGGTTATCTAACGTGATATACTCAGCACGCCAGCAGCGATGTGAAAATGGGTGGTTACATCACTGCTGGCGTGCAGTGTATTCCACGTAAGATGACTTTTTTTGTGTAGTTTCAGTTTCAGTGTATCTATCAATCCTGAAAATTTCTTGGTTCTATGTCAAAACTTACAGATATTACGAGGGTGTTTCCATGAGAAGAGAAACACACTGAAATCAATGATAGCTCATACATAGCATAACGTACAATAATCATTTTTAATTCTTGATGGGATTGACTAATAATTTCTAGTTGAAGTCAAGTTGAATTCAATTCGATTTGATAGATGTATGCAAATATCCCTTCAATAATTCATTAACAGGATAGAAAAAACGCACACATACATTTTTTGATATATATTTCAATTTATTTTTATCTATAATGGATGCTATTATTACAAATGAAAATACTACGTTGTTGGAGTATTTTTTTGCAAACCAGTATGAATTACATTGGAAACTATTTATCAGACATTGAAAGCCATATATTGATTTTCCCGCTCAATGAAGTTGGTCTAAAAAACACAAATAAAGACAAATCTTGAAACTGTGATTTTAGATTACTCTAGTTTGGAAAACAGTGAAACAAAAATACTGTTGGGTCATTAATTCAACACTGAAAAATGAACAAAATTCCCAAATTTCACTAAACCAAGATCATTTATGTTATTATCAATGTAGTATTAAAACAGACTGAAAATATTTTGGATTTATACAGGGTGTTTCATAATAAATACGCAGGATGTGATAGCTCGTCCAAAAATATGAAAAAAAGTTTCTATTAACTTACCCTCTAAAATGCACCATTTTCGAGATACAGGGTGTTGAAACTAAAAAAAAAACAGTCGTTTTCTGCGAATATCACTGGAACCGTTTATCGCACAGAAAATAGATTCCGTAGGCATTTTCTACTCATAATAAGCTATGTTTTGTGTGGATTTTTTATTTTTTCAAATTCATAATTGGTGAAAATTTTGAAGGGGTAGTGGGTGTTTTTTTCTCCAACTTCTACGCTACGGGAAAAAATACAGTTGTGAGTCTCCTATTTGAACCGGCAATGTTTTCTACACAAAAAATGTATTCTTGGTCATAAACTCTAAAGTTGACCGTTTTCAAGAAAAATCAACTTTCATGTTATTTAACTAAAGTTTTTTCCTCGAAAAATTGCTGCGTGCATTGAAGCTATCGGCGTATATTTTCAACAATTCAACTAGTATGATTGTTATTGTTTTTTTTTTCATTTTGCAATTAAATAGTCAATGGTTTTGTTACTTGTTCTAACGTTTAAATAAATTTTGTATAATTAGGAAAAAAATTATTTAAAAAAATTTACCATGTTTTTCAACATGAAAGTTGATTTTTCTTGAAAACGGACAACTTTAAAGCTTATGACCAAGAGTACCTTTTATGTGTAGAAAACATTGGCGGTTCAAGTAGGAGGCTCAAAATCATAATTTTTCCAGTGGCGTAGAAGTTGGAGAAAAAAACACCCACTACCTCTTCAAAATCTTCACCAATTATGAATTTTAAAAAATAAAAAATCTGCACAAAACATAGCTTATTATGAGTAGAAAATGCATTCAAAAGCTGTTTTTGTGCGATAAACGGTTCCAGAGATATTCGCAAAAAAATATAATTTTTTTAAAATTTCAGCACCCTGAATGTCGAAAATGTTGAATTTTAGAGGGTAAGTTAATAGAAACTTTTTTTTATATTTTTGAACGAGCTATCACATCCGGAAGTCCTGCGCATTTATTATGAAACACCCTGTATAATTTTATTCAACCTGTTAGTTCGTCACCGAGAATAATTTGCATGTCTTAATTGAAGGATTTAATATGGCTTTAATCAAAAATGTCGTAAAGAAAAGGTCTTGACATGTATCTCTTTACAAAACGTCAGCAATCCCCTTTTGTCACTAAAAGTGTCACTCCATTTCCACTCACGTCAAAAATAAGATTTATATACAGAGTCATCAATAACAATAAGAATACGTAACATCCTCCCCCCTCCAGAAGTGCAGTTGATCTCTTCAGCTCTGGTTTTCTACGTTGACACGACATAGTCTGGCTACTGGACGCTTATAGACTCCAGTGAAGTCACATCCACCACTCGAACTCTGCCATCAGGTCCGGGGTAGACTGCTATGACTTTTCCTATCTTCCAGGATCTCCGTGGCACGTTGTCCTCGATTATAATTACTATTTCGTCGGTTTCTAAAGGTTTTCTATCGTTTGTCCATTTGGTTCTTTTGGTCAAAGTTGTTAAGTACTCTCTAGTCCATCTTTTCCAAAATGCTTCAATAAATGACAGTGATTTTCTCCACTCATTCCTATGATTTTGTTGGAGGTCTCTGAATTCGGTTATTCTACTGCTGGGATTTATCAAAAGGTGATTTGGGGTCAGGGTTTCTAGAACATTTGGATCAGTGGATAACTTTGTGAGCGGTCTTGAGTTCACTATGTATTCGCATTCAGCAAAAAGTGGGAGAAGAAGCTCGCCTTTTCAAATTTGAATTGAACGTAGTTTTCACAGAGCGTACCAGTCTCTCCCACGCACCAGCCATATGAGGTGATGCAGGAGCTAAAAACTTCCAGTTCATTCCGTTTTCCGTGAAACTGTTGACCATTTTCTTCCGATCAATTTCTTTGACAGCTCGTTTCAATTCTTAGGCAGCACCTCGCAGGTTCGTCCCGTTGTCTGAAAGTATTTCTTTCGGTTGTCCCCTTCAAGAGATCATTCTTCGCACGGCCATGATTGCAGATTCAGTTGTCAAGTCCATTGTGTATTTAATGGACGAATGATTTGATCTCTCGCCATCAAGATTCTAGCAGGATTCTAGCAGGATGAACAGATATCAGGTGCTTACGCCGGCGCAAGAATGTTTGCCATTACGAATGTTCGAACAGTAGATAATCTATCGTTGCCACTACAAATAATAGAAAAATCAAATTGGGAAAAATATACCCACCTACGAGGGATACCGTTCAACGAAATAATCGAGCGACACATGATTTTACTCGGACAAGACCACATTCGACTAACTGTTGCGAGAAAAGTAGTGCAGACCGAGGAACCTTCTCCAATGGCTACCTAAACGAATCTTTAGTGGATTCCTCATGGTATCGATGACAAAAATGACAGTCCTACTCACTCGTTTATTTCTGTCATAACGAGCTTTCTTACGAAGCACTTCATCAGTTGGTAAAACGCTCATTCACGACAGTTTCCTTTGGAACTTCACCGCCACAGACAAAATTGAATAAAGCACAATCCAGAGCCAGAGATATCATGATGAACACGACGAAACAAGTGGGTGACAGATTTGAAACTGGTCTCTTGTGGAAAGACGATAATATGACTTTTCCAGATAGTAAAAAGACAGCTATTCAAAGACTCAAATGCGTAGAAGGGCAGATGCAGAAAAATGGCATTTTCAAAGCCCGATTCTGTGATAAGATAGCCATTTATGTTGAGAAAGGTTACGCACGAAACTTTACCACTGATGAAGCAGCTCAAAATCATCAAAGTTGTTGGTATTCACCTCATTTCGGAGTGATCAACCCGAATAAACCAGACATGCTGCGCCTCGTCTTCGACGCAGCATCGAAATCTCATGGAATCAGCTCAAATCTCCTGCACTCTTTGATAGAAGTGCTTATGAAATTTCGTCTACGACAAAATTGCCTTCTGCAGTGACGTACGTGAGATGTTTCATCAGATGCGAATCATTGAAGAAGATCAACGTTCTCAAAGATTTTTATGGCGGAACGGTGATATCCATCTGGACTTCGATATATATTATGAGATGCAAGTTATCACATTTAGGGCGACTTGCTCTCCCACTTGTGCACTTGTTAAGAATCTCAATGCTGAAGAAATGACAGAGAGAAAAGACGTTCTGGAAGCTATCATCAAGAAGCATTACGTTGATGACTACCTGGATTGCACTGACACAGTTGAGGAATTGCTTGATATCATCATGGGAGTTAGGCGGATTCAGAGGCTGGGAGGATTTGAGTTGGCCAATTGGATACCCAACTCCAGAGAAGGCATGATTATTTTATACAAAGACGATATATTTTGTAAAGATTTGAATTCAACATGCGAAACAAGCCTGCAACGAATATTAGGACTATTATGGAATGCGTATTCTGCTACACGTTGAAAAACTGAAACAGAAAATAGAAATGAAAAGACTTGTGAATCAACTGAAATTAGTAGAAATGGAAAATGATGTGGCAGAAATTGAAAAAGACGAACAACACGAAATTCAATCAATTCAACAGAACTTTCCCCACGGAGTGTCTTTTCAGTGAAATTCCTATATTTAATATAACAAAATCATATTTTTACAAAATTCTATGCCTCCAACATAAGGATAAAAAAAAACTTAGTTGCTATCTCCCATGTACATGACACAAGATACAAAAAAAATGCAGAAAATCGAAACTTGAAAGTTATGAAATCAATCGGTCAGAGGTCTTACCTTTACACAGCTTCCCGAATATATTCCCAGGTACCACAAATCATAAGGAATATTAATAATAATCAGTTATATAAAGAAAAATCAAGGATTGGTTGAGAAGTTTATCAATCGACAATTTGAGAATCTAAAATAAAATCTTTAATGCAAATACCAGATAATGAATAACATTGAGAAGTTTGGTCTATGGGTGTTAGGCTTTGCTAACAAAAATAGTTATCTTCCTTATGTATTCAGATATGCCATATATATTAAAATTTCTGTACCTATATTCATATTCATATTTAACCTTCTTTACTTGCAATCATTTTATCATTTCCTATGTGTGTAGGCGTCTGTGCGTGTGTGTATGTATGCTCTGTTGAAACTACAAGATGGATATGTAAACTGAATACTCCCATAACAAGGAAACTTCATGGGAGCCATTGAGTTTATTCGAAATCGAGTAGAATAAATGTAATATTATATTATATTTTATTGTATCTAATTTTCTATAATTTTGTTCTTATCTTATATTGGTGAATAAACTTATTATTATTATTATTATATTTCTTACGAATGGCAATTTTGCTATTTCATGATTATTTGTAAAGAAATTCTCACTCATAGAAAATAACTGTTGGTTAATATTGTTTTTTTCCGTTAACCAGCTGTCGTCCCCTTACGAACGGCAACCCTCAGAAGTCGAAACTTTTGCGAGCCAAGGATTAACGAGGTCTTGTCTTTTTACGTGCGATTCCTAACACTTTCTCGGGCCATCAGAAAAATTTCTGCAGTCGCCATGGTTGGAACCATCGCCGACTGGCAGCCAAAGTGATTGAAAAAATGTCGCTTTAACCACTCGGCTACCTGGCCCCTGGTTGCTAAAATAGACTATATTAGGTTGTCACTTCTAAATAGTGAAACGAAAATTCATCAAGAACCATCCCCTTTTAAATTGGCAATTTGAAAATTATTTAATTGACCATGTGAACTTGAAGCACAAATAATCATGCTTATTCTATCAAGCGAGAGATTGATGGATGGAATCTAATCAATATTGTATTTCCTTAAGCATTTTCTATTCCATCTGGAAGACGGACCCAATTTGCAAAATCTAGAAAGTGTCCTTTAGTAGTGACTAACTATACGTGAAATTCAAACTGACAGTAAGAAAAACTGTTTTGGTGTTTATTTAATTTTCGAGTGTTAAAGCGTTAATAGTTCACGGTGATAATGGTTTAAACTTTTTTCAATTTTGACATATAAAATGACGCTTTTTAAAACTGACGTAAAAGTCCGAACGTCCAACTTTTCATGACCAGTTAGAAAAACTTAAAGTTTTCCTTCTGGTTAATAACGATCTTTATGTTATTAAGGTACGACTTTATGACTATGCCCTTTTTTCAAAGAGATCAGTTCTTAGTATTGAATACTGAGTCCATAGAATAGAAGCTTTAAATTTTTTCTTTCTTTCCGAATGTAACAGATCTTTTTTATCATTAAGATTCACCTTCCTTTATTCGCACCATTTTCAAAGTTATGCTAATAGGCTAAATCATATTTCGCTTATGATTTGGCAGGAATCAATGATTTGAAATTGAAAAAAATCGTATAAAATACTTTTTTCTGTTAACCAGCTATCGTCCCCTTTCGAATGGCAGCCCTCAGAAATCGTGCAAGATGAGCCACCATGTTGCCATTTGAAAAAAACTAGTAATTCAAAATTAAAATTTTTCAAAACACAACAAAATTTTTTTACTGAAAGTAGTGATTCGAAGATATCGATATCACTCTTAAATAAAAAATTAATTTAAAAATAAAATTCGGTTACAAAAAGTGACAGGTAATACATTGAGTAAGGTTATTCTAGACTTTCATTGTCTAAAAAAGAACAAAGAAAAAATTTTAATCACGACGTTTCAACTGTTAAAATCTACAGTCGTTATCAAGTGTATAATGCGACAATCTCAAGGATATATTATAGAGTTAGATAACTCAAAAAGTAAATGACCGGATTCAGCAATCAAAATGTTGTAGTTCTTATTTTTTCCTGTCATTATCATTCTTGAAAAGTTACAGGATAAATCCTTCATATAGTTTATAGATTAGGTTAGGTTATGTACACAAAGAAAGCTACATTCATCTATCAAACGAGCTATAAACCACTTACATAGATCAATAAATAAGAAAGTTATAACAAAATCAATTTAATTCAGTTTTTTGTGGATCACTTGGCAAATACAGTTTTTCTAAATACGGCCCTGTATGACAAAACATGTTTCACATCCCAAGTAACAATTTAAATGTTATTTGGATTTATCCTAGTTTTATGAAAGTTTTATGAAGGTTAGGTAATGCCCAATTTGATTTGTGCAGGTCATATATTATTCCTAATACGCTACCAGAGCAAACAGATTTATGAATCAGTTTCAAAACACTCCTGAAGGCTATAAGATAAAACCATTAAGCATTTAAGTATATTTGTATTTATGATGGTTTTACAATGGCTTATACACATACACGATAAATCTTTTTGGTATTTAAATAATCCACATAGAAACTTAGTTTTGTTATGGTTTTACAGCACTCCTCAAGTCCATGCAACGGTTCTGTAATAAAACTAACGATGAGGTTTTATCAAGGTTTTGAGATGTACTCTCGAGAACCGCTATAAAATCAAAGCATAAAACTATTTCTACTTAAATGCTAGTAGCTCCCCCTAACCGGTAATAAATAAATCACATTGGGTAAAGATAATTGGAAAAAATAAATAGTAATTAAACGTTTCACAAGACTTAGACACCAAATACTTATCACGGGAGTATAGACACTGAGTATACTGACCACGTCGATCACGAAAAGACGAATGTCAGGCGGGATTGACAATTGACAGTCGAAATATTTTGGAAATTGGATTAAATAATACCAAACGTACTTTTTTAGGATAAAATGGTTTCAAAATGGTTTATTTTGAGGAGAAACGACTTTATGACGGCAATATGTGCAGCTAAATAGAATAGAGGTAGGGTAGCCATATTTTATTACAACCAGAGGGAACAACTAAAGAGATCCTAATTCCAATTCATGTTTCTTGCAATTTGGTGTGTATGACGGAAAGGAAATACACAATTATTGGTATTCATTTGTATTTAGATATAGTACAAATCATTCCGGGAAAGATATGAGTCAAAATATTTTTTTTAATTTTATGTGGTATTTTGTTTATTTTCTTAATTTCGCGTTGTTATTGGGGCGCGTTGCAGATTTACCACCTAACTGATGTCATTTTGTCAAAAAAATTTCATTCGCAGATGATATTAGACATTTCACGTTGTTGAATACCAATATATTCTTCATATATCACTGCCAGGACGCCATCATTATATTTTTGCTTGTAAATTAGTCGCCCTATTTTTCGCAACTGAAGAATTAGATTAATTTAAGTCCGTTTTGGCTGTAGTTATTTATGGAATATTTTCTAACCTCAATTAATGACTTACAGGTTTATAACAGCCCCATGATTTGGTTTTATAATGATCCTCAGGAGGTTATTAAGAATCCTGCGAATAAAGCAAGCAGGTTTTATGCTTGCATTTCAAAATAGCCCTGAGAACCTCCATATGAGTGGGCCCTCGTAGATTTATAGCAGCTTTAAGGAGGTTTTATGGATGTCGTTACAGCAAAACAGTTTTATCGATGATGTGATTGTTATGGTCTTCAGAACCTTCTGAGGGCTATTACAAAACTGAAATTGTTACTTGGGATAGGACTTGTGTTAAACGACAAATGCTGAAATTCTGCAATACTTCTTATTTCGTTAAATTCTAATAGGAAATAAAAAAATTATGGACTTGAAAAAAAAAGGCGTCATTGTTTATTTGGCACTTATACTAAATACGGCCCTGAGAGCTAAATCATTGGTTTTAGAGGATTGGGCCCATGAGAACATTTGATCAGAAATTCAATACCAATAACATGTGTAAATTTCAGGCAAATCCCACTGTGAGCCAATTTCCTATGCTATTGTGCGGGGTCCTTTCTGAGCAACTTCATATGGCTACCAAGTGACCCCATATCCTGCAGCGTTGCAGAAATTTGCAAATTTCTCAAAAAGGGTAGCACCTAGCGTTGTGGAGCAAGTATATCTTTCTTGCTTAGAAAAGTTGTAGAAATGAGAAATGGATATGAAAGATACCAAAAGTTCACTGTCAAAAAAGTTAGAGCGAATTGAAATGAATAATGAGAGCGTTCGCAGCGCACTCTGATGCTACATAAAAATGAGTACCAAATTTCGATTTCTCACCTCAAAAAAACCGCGTTCATCAAATTTTGTGAAGAAAAAACATTTTTTGCAATTATTCAAAATATTTTAAAATAAAATTTCAACTTCTACACCCCGTATCTCCGAAACGAAACATTTGATGACATATGTTCATATGAACTTTTTATTAAAATCATTAACAGATATAACCTTCGAAGGTTGAACATCCTGCATAATTGCTCAGGTGATGTTCAATTGTTCTCAATATATTCAATATACAGGGTGTTCCAAACTCGATGGCCTATTAGACGTTTCTGGAATAACTGGATAATCTTTCTGCTCTACTGATCTAGAATATTCTCAGCGCTGCGGCGTTGCCGCTTCTATCGAAAAGTAGCAAGAAAATGCTTTTTGAATGTTTTCACTTGATACTTCTCTATACCTATCTCCAGTGATTTCAGAGAAAATTAATAATTTCCTCGTTTTATGTGCGAAACATAGCTTCAATTAAACGTTTATTACTGCAGTATTTGAATACATTCAAAGTTGAAATTTTGGATGTAGTTTGACAATGTCCTGTGTATTAGTTATGGCTAAGGGAATTTGTTCTTCATTATACAGGGTCTTTGAAAATTTGTGATTTTACCGATAGATACAAAAGTGGAACACCCTGTTCATCAAATATCCTGAATGAAAATTGAATTTTCTTTCAAATAATTTTAGCATGTTCCTATACCTAAAGAGTCAGGTTTCCGAAATAAAAGCAAGTTTTCTATAAAATTTGGATATTTTGTTTTGGGTAGATATGAACTGTCATGGAAAATGTCATTATGAAAATTCGAATATTAGTACATTGATAATGAAACGTTTGCGCGTTCATTTACGTGAATTTAATTAAAAAAGAATCTAAATGGAAGACAATAATTATCAAATATAAATCTGATAAATTTTTGTCGAATTTGTCTCATTTTTCTAACTGTTCATTGGATATTGATATTTTATACTTTTTCATAACAGTCTTCTTCAAAACTAATATTGCATTAACCGAGAAATTCAGCGATTTAAAATTTTAATTCAGATTTGAACAAAGTATGCTTGGTTCAGTTTTCCATCTCCATGATAATTTTATCTCCCATTCAGGGTATTTGAAAAACGTGTGTCCTCAAGCAGAACTTAATTTTATTTCAATCAATAATTTTTTTTCTTTTAATTCGTGCTAAATTTGGATGAAGGTCACTGAATTTCCGGAATGTTCTGGAAACATTTCTTTGGCACTCACCATGAATATAAAATAAATTCAAAATATCTGCATTTGAATATGCATTATATTCCATTTTTTGTAATTCTTTATGGTAGAAACACAATTAAATCCACTGTTTGTCAAACTCACAGGTTACTTTGCTCTTTTCTGATCACGGCATACTGCGGATTGTTTCAATTGGGCAATATTACCTATTTCGAATCGGGTAATTGAAAATGATAGTAGTGTGCCGTAACCGGAAAAGAGCTAAGCAAACTTTTAATTTAATAAGCTGTAAGTTTCATGGTATTTCTGTCAGAAGAAATAAATAAAAATGGATTATAATGCATATTGAAATTCTGATATTTCGAATCTGTTTTATATTCACGGTTAGTGAAAAAACATTATTTCAAGAACATGCAGGAAATTCGATGATCTTACCACAAATGAATAGAATAAAATTCAGAAGAATCGAACGGAATTATGCTGTGTTTGGGAACTTTCAGGTGTCAAGAGGTGATCCTTCAAAATCGTGTTGATTTCTGTGAATGGATTTAAATATGGACTTATGAAAATCCAAATTTCCTTCAGAAAATTAAATGGAAAATTTCACACCTCTACTTTTTAACCAATAAGATGCCTTAATTTTGACTAGTTACCATGGCAACTAAAAAAATTTCCGGAAATTTTTTCGTGGCGCCACGATATTTAAGTGGATTTTTTTTAACAGTTAAAAAGTTAGACATATGATCTACAACGATTAAATATTGTGGATATACCTGTGGATAATGCAAAATTTCTATAAGAATTAACATTATTATTTATTATTCGCTATAAAGTTTCATTAAACAGAAAACACAAATTTGTTTAATTATTATGCATTAACAATTATTAATATTTCAAAAAACGTAGGATCTACAAACATAGTAAGATTTAAATGTTACTTGAATTCTAACCCACCCTCTCTTCTTAATGGTGAATAGGAAGGTGACGAAATAATTAGATGTCTGTGTTTAAGACAAATATGTAATATTTTCAAACAATTTTGTTCAAATCTCTTTTACGCAAAAGGCCATATTTACTTGACATCTGCGGCAGACTTTCTTGGATTTTCGTAAACAAACCATTCGACTCTAACGCTTCCTGGTCGCAATCTTCCATTAAGTTCGTTAAATATATTAATTTTGGATGACATATTTGCACTTGACTCAATTCTTTGCAGTATTTACATAAATGATACTTTTCAAAGCATTTCATTTGTCTCATATTGTTTAACGCAAATGCTTACAAGAAATGTAATTTACGAATATAAACCTCATCTGTAAAAGCATGGCCGCCTATATCACGGCCACCTACTGCAACAAACCATGTCAATATTATATTTTTTACATTGGAAGTGTTATGGATTACTCCAACAAAAAATACATTTCTACCACCTATAGTAACCTAAAAGTATGAAAGAGCGATAGACTGATCTAATACCCAGTTTTAGCATTTGGTGTAACTAAAGTTGGTGATATTTTTTATTTAACGAAACATGGTGGACTTGACAAGCAGTGAAATTAATTTAAAATGTCAGATTGGATTAATATTTTTTTTCCAAATTATGGTGTGAAATTTTCTTACCGAATATCACGCAAGCTTGAATTATTCCTGGAAATTTTCTTTTGGGCACGAATATTTTAAGAAAATTATCCCCCGCGAACGACGGGGGATAATTTCCAAAATATTCGTGCCCTCAAAAAAATTTCCGGAAATAATTTAAGCTCTTTTGATATTATAAGTGAAAATATTTGAATAATATTAGAACAACAGTTAGGAACTTTTTGGCAATTTGCCGCTTCATGTATATCAAAGTTGTTGGTAGCAGCTGAACGGTGTCCCCCTCTCTGTAGACAAGGTGTGAGTAGAGAACTGACTACAACATTTGAGGATCGGTGGATAAGACACTTGGGTCGACAGCCTTAGCCACCGCGATCCCCAGATCTAACTCTTCTAAATTTTCACATTGAATCAAATTGAACATCACTCCGAAAACATGCATTAGCAACTGATAGGACCTTCATTTGTATATTGATTTCTCAACAGACACACTTTTTTCAGATACCCTGAATGGGAGATATAATTATCATGGAGATGAAAAACCAAACCAAGCATACTTTGTTCAAATCTGAATTAAAATTTCGAATCACTGCATTTCTCAATTCATGCAATATTAGTTTTGGAAAAGACTGTTGTGAAAAAAATACAAAATTTTTAAATATCTAATGAACAGTTAGAAATATGGCACAAATTCGACAAAAATTAATGAGATTTTCATTCGAATAACTATTGTCTTCTATTTTGATTTTTTTCTAATGTACGAGCAAACGTTATATTATTAATGTACTAATTTTCGAATTTTCATGATGACGTGTTCTACGACATTTCATATCTTTCCAATACAAAATATGGCAAAATAATCCAATTTTTGATTTCATTGAAAATATGACTTTATGAACATCCTGTTCATACTTTCAATGAAATCAACATGCCATACCCATGACAGGTTTTATGTCAGAAAAATATTTTCAAAGTTTTACCGCACAAGAAATAGTCCAACAATTCCTCATTACAGTGTGAAATTGCTTCTGAAGAGTATGGATTCCAATTCTTCCGACCTCCCTGATGATCTAAGAAGAGTGAAATAGATTTTTGTAGACCAAAATTGATTGGAGGCCTAGCGAAAGAAATGCAATTATTCACGCATCAACGGATTGAGCGATTTTCTGAGAGTGATACTTCTGAATAACATTCTCCCTTATCTCATTCATAGATAAGAATCTCCAGTGGAAACTGGACATTTAATAAAAATCAACTATCTGAACGAAAATGCAAATTTTCACTTTCAGATTTTTTCTTTCAAGTTATATAAGGTCTTTCTCAATATCTATCAGATGTAGTTCAATCTCCAGCGTGGCTTTTGCCGGGGAAGTAGTTGTTTTCTGTTAGATATTACAAAAAAGTAACTTCAATTTTATCGTAGGGTTTTTCCATTTCCAGAGGAGTCATGTATTGATTCAATTTTCAATTGAGGATGTTTCTCTTTAAATCCAATTTTTATTGAAAACTTTTACTTCGGAAACCTGACTCATTAGGTATAGAATCATGATACATCATTTGAAATGAAATTCGATTATGTTTCAGAATATTTGATAATATACAGGGTGTTCTATTTGTAAAAATGCACCTTCTACCATTTTTGTATCTATCGGAAAAATCACAAATTTTCAACTACCCTGTGTAATGGAGAATAAATTCTCCTAGTCATAACCAATACACAGGACATTGTCAAACTACATCCAAAATTTCAGCTTTCTACGTATTCAAATACTGCAGAAATTAACGTTCAATTGAATCTTTAACTGTTTATTAAAGACTTCTGATTTCTAAACAACATTCAATGGTACACGATCTGTGCTTTCAAAATATTCATAGTGGTAAAAGGAAAAAAAAAAATATTACAAGAATCCAACTAATTCATAGTACATGATTGCAAACTAAAACGAGCTGATGAACAGATATTCGCTTCAATTAAGCAGTCTCTATGAAACACGTTCCCAAGCTGATGAGACAGATATTGGTAGGTGTATCATTCATACTTCAGAAAGTCAGCTATATAGGGATGTAATATGCTGAAATAATTTAATCGGTAATCGTAAAGAGCTGGATGAACAGATATTCTTTACGTTTAGCCAATCTCAACAATACAGTTCCAAGCTGGTGAACAGTTATTGGAAGATGTACCGCTCATATCTCAGTAAGTTACAGGTAGGAATTGAAATTCTTGAAATATGTGACTGGTAATCATAAGAAGCTGAATGAACAGATATTCTTTATGAATAGTCAATCATGATAATACATTTCCAAGCTGATGAACAGATATTAGAAAGTGTATCACTCATAATTTAAGAATCAAAGAAAACAGGAAAAAACACAAATTAATTGATTAAATGTGAGTTTGAAGATATACTGTGTATGTAACGCTTTGTATTAAATAAAAATGCCACACAATGTTTACTAAAAATTGCATCAAAAATACCCAAACTTAGTTAATACCCTGTATACGGCTTGTCAAAGAACAAAAAAAAATATTTAAGAAGCAAAGTCGTTCATTGAAATTATGAAAAAGAAAAAAAAATCTAATTGGAATTTATTTTGAAAACAGAAAATTGGATTTATTTTTTCGTCATTGGAAAGTAATGGTGGTTGGATGAATCAAACAGCTTTCAAATTTATCATTTTAAATTAAGGAAACGAGACCGGCAAGCCTCCACCACGTGTCGCAACTCAGAACTCGCTTGGCTTTTTGAGAGGATTTTTAACTGTAATTCACCCAACCCACATTCATCCAATAAATAAAAAAACTCATTTTCTAATCGAATTAATATTTATTAAGACAAAAAAACAACATAAGAAATTAAACTGTTACAGAAAAAACAGGTAAACGAATGACCACGCTGAATAATAAAAAACCAAACGAAAAAATATAAAAAAAGTTACTTACATTGTGCTGGCAACCAGCAGAGCCAGAGATGGGGAGATGCCAAACATTTTCAAGTAATAATTAATTTACGAGCTGTCTTCAACTCAGCTGACGAGTGACGAGTGATAAGAATGAAATCATGAATGAATCTTGACCTGCCCAAAAGGTGTATTTATAGAGAAACAATATGACTAGCTTGCATTTTTCATTAGGTCGCTGCACGCATAAAAGTGCTTACCTTCTCTGTGCAAGTCTGTGAATTTCGAGCTAGTTTATATTTCTGTATCCGGTAATTGTATCAATTTTGATGTCTATGAACTTGGAAAATTAAAATATGGAATTGTGAATACTGAGTGTTTTTATTTTAAAATGTTGAAGTTGATGTTGAAAGATCTTCAAACTTTGCATTTGCCTACATGGATTTGAATTATTTCATGATTATTTTGTATATTTGACACTATGTTTCGCACAAAAAATAAGGAAATTATTAATTTTCTCAAAAACCACTGGAGATAGGTATAGAGAAGTATCATATGAAAATAATCAAAAAGCAATAACAAAGCGAAAATGCAATAATGTACAGAGTATTTAAAATATCAAAGTTGTTGCTACTTTTCAATAGAAGCGACAACGCCGCAGCCCTGAAAATATGTTAGATCGATAGAGCAGAACTGATTATACAAGAAAACAAATTTTCAAAATAATCCTAACTCCCTTTTTCCAGAAATCTCCAATAGGCCATCGAGTTTGGAACACCCTGTATTGTGGGTTACTAGAAGACCAATATTTACTACAGAAACCGTTTACATGAACCCCCTGGATATAACGAATGAATATCCTGTGGCTTTGACTAGAACAATATAATATAACGTTTACGAATAGAAAGAGAAACAGTAGTACAGAGAAAACAAATTGTGGTCGAAATAACAAAGGCCATAGTAGGAAAAGCTTGTCGTGAGTTATACAAAGAAGAATAACGGACAGCGTGCATATTAAAGCTAGCAGTCGACACAGGACAAGAATTATATCGTTGAATGTAATTTGCTACATTTTTCTTTTGGTTCGTCTATTGCATTGTCGTATTCATGCATATGTATCAACATTCTAAATAAAAATTAAAACATAATTTGATTGTTCCTAATGAAGTTATCAAAAAGTTATCGAACGAGTTATCGTTATTCAATACCAGTTGGTGCATTGGAATGAGAAAAATCCACATATATTTCGTGAAGGAAATATGCAAGATATTAAGCTAGTAAATGTGGGTCTAGGGCAATTCCCCGACAATTCACCGATGGACAATTTCCCGACAACAGTTCACCGACTGAACAATTCACCGAGAGGACAATTCCCCGACGGGGACTATTCCCCGACAACAATTCACCGACGGGCAATTCACCGACAACAGTTTGTTAGTCTGATCTAACCTGAACGAACTAACTCAGCACGCAAGTTGGGAGCTTGGGATTGAAAGAAAAATTCATTTTGATAGTAGTATTTTATTAGTCTGATCTAACCTGAACGAACTAACCTAGCTCGCAAGTTGGAAGGTCATTATTGGTAAGGATATTATTGGACGGGAGATTTTTGGAAGGATATTTTTGACCGTCGGGAAATAATCCAGTCGGTGAACTGTTGTCGGGGAATTGCCCGTCGGTGAATTGTTGTCGGGGAATAATCCCCGTCATGGAATTGTCCTTTCGGTGAATTGTCCAGTCGGTGAACTGTTGTCGGGGAATTGTCCGTCGGTGAATTGTTGTCGGGGAATAGTCCGGTTCCCAGTAAATGTGTATCAAGCTATGAGATATTCATTTGCTTTCAACATTTTGATGATTGAGCTCTCATTTCAGGTCAAAAATACGTAAAGATTCTTGAAATTTTCATTGATCCATTTTTAGACTATCTTTCTTTGATCGACAATAAAAATATGTGGTGTCATCATCATAGTGTCCCTCTACGTAATTTTCATTTACTGAATTATTTTCTGGAAAGTATTTTTGGTAATCTGTGGATTGCAAATACTGGCCGATACCGATGGTTACCATCTTCTACTTACATGACAACGTTGGATTTTTTCATCCAGGCACACATCTGGAATGACGATTATGATAATCTATGATATGATATATTTATTCCGACATGTTTACAAGAGTATTTTTTGCGCTAGGTGCGTTGTCTAAGCTTTATGACTTGTATTACAACTCACACCGAGCAAGAAAGTCATTTTACAAAGAAAAAAAAATTTTGAATCAAATTTATATTTATACCTACCTTAAAAATATGATTGATCGGTAGACACAATCAAAAGGAAAGGAAAAGAGAAAAACTGAGAGAATGAGAGCGAGAAAAAGAAGATCATTGGTTACAATTCTATTTATCTATGGTGATAACGACATGTTTTATACAGTCTGTCCATAAAGTAACCCCCCCATGTTAACGTTTAAACGGAGAGGAATTTTCCTTTGAAATTATTTTTGGTCAAATGGTAGTTCATAAGCTACTTCTTGACAATGATAAAAAAATTCTATCTTTCAAAATAATAATAATAATAATAATAATAATAATAATAATAATAATAATAATAATAATAATAATAATAATAATAATAATAATAATAATAATAATAATAATAATAATAATAATAATAATAATAATAATAATAATAATAATAATAATAATAATAATAATAATAATAAACTTTATTCATGAAGTAAGAATAATTGTTGAGAATACATTTAAAATAAGCATAAATAAAGTTGGTAATCGATAAGTGCAATGCACTTGTTTCGATTATAAGTAAGTGGATAATGCAAATATAGTATGTACATGAAATGCAATAAAATACTATGAAATACAATAAAATACAATGAAGACGATATAAAAATACAATACAATAATCAAAAATAAAACGCAACGAAAATGCAGTGAAATACAATAATAATATTCAATGCCACCAATGCCATAAAAAGCCATAAAATACTATAAAATATAATAAAATACAATGAAACACAATAAAATACAATACAGACAATATGAAAATACATTAAGATGCAAAAAATTCAATGAAAAAGCGGTAAAATATACTTTTTAATTATGGTCGAGATTAGCAATTTTTTTATTCAGTCATTTTGACTCTATCAAGGTAGTAAAATACAATCTAGGAGTCTGGAGTAAAAAAGTTTTCAGTTGTGTTTTGAATGTTTTTTTGTTGCTAAGAGATTTTATGTTTTCGGGAATAGAGTTGTATATTTTAGTGCCGATATAGGAGAAACTTCTCTGTGATAGCGATTTCTTTACCAATGGTTGCATACGTAGTTGGCGCCCTCTGGTTTCATACTGATGGCAAGGATGAGGTGCTTTATCTGCACTGAAATGATATGTTATACACGCATTGAAGTAAAATAGCTGGCGAATATCCATAATCTGTGATGTACTGTATAGGTTATCAGAAGAATATCTACGCGGTTTTGACATAATTATTTTCAGGAACCTTTTTTGTAAGATTTCCAGTGGATTTATATATATTCGCGCAGCTGCGCCCCATGCCTGTATTCCATATCTGAGATGGCTTTCTGCAAGTGCAAAGTACAATGTTTTTAATTGTTCTGGTGGTAAGTATTCTTTCATATGTTTAAAGGAGTAGATTATTTTTTGCAGTTTTTTTATCACGTAGTTGACATGTCCATCCCACCTCAGATGTCGATCGAGGTATACGCCCAGGTATTTGATTTCTTCAACAGACTGAATACCATATTCCTTGCCATTTAGACTCATGTTGATTTGTCCCATATCTGTCATACCAGCAGTATTACAGCTGAAGGGTAGAAATTTAGTTTTTTTGAGGTTCATGGTGAGGAGTTTATGATCAAACCAGTCCTTTATCACCTTGAGATCTTTTTCGTCTTTCTTCCTTAAATTTGGCCAAGTATCTGCTTCATAAAAAACCGCAGTGTCGTCTGCAAAACCTATGATATCACCAGTTACTTTCAAGCTGAATAAGTCGTTAATATAAAGATTGAATAGTGTTGGACCCAGGACCGTTCCTTGTGGTACTCCATACTCAATATCTAATTTCTGACTCGTTGTATCTCCCACTCTAACCACCTGCTTTCTTGTGCTTAGGTAACTTTTGAATAAACTCAACACCATTCCTCTGATACCAGAGTCTTGTAATGCTCGAATTAATAACGTGTGGCTTACAGTGTCGAATGCCTCACTTAGGTCTATGAACAGGCACAAACTGGGTCTTCCATTCTCTAGAGATGTATGTACTTTTTTGGTTAAGTTGATTATGGCATCCACAGTTGAAACTTTTTCTCTAAATCCAAATTGTTTCTCAGACAACAAGTTAAATTTATTTATGAATGAACTCATTCTGTTTTTTAAGAGTTTTTCGAATATCTTTGCCAAGTGACTAATGAGGGAAATTGGTCTATAATTACTGACGGATGTTCTGTCACCATCCTTAAATATCGGCACTACAACAGAACTCTTGAAGGCATCAGGCCAAATTCCTTTTTCAATGCACTTATTTATTATGAATGTTAGTGGGGCCGAAATATGACCTGAAATCTTTTTCAAAAGTTCTGCTCTTATGTCGTCAAGTCCTGGAGATTTATTGTTTTTTAGTTCACTTATCAGATTGCATATTTCTTTGGAATCCGTAGGACGTAGTTGCATAGAGTTAGGCAAGATCTTTGAAGTGTGTTTAAAGTGAGGGTTCCTTTCAATTTTTTCGTCAAGAATTTTTACAAAACTTACAAATTAACTATTAAATTCGTCTGCTTTTTCTTCATAGTTTGTCAGTGGATCCCCATTTTCATTCGCGATAGTGTCGATGTTAATTTTTTTTTGTTTCCTCCCACAGAGTTTTCGTACCATGTCCCATAAATATTTTGCATTTGTTTTATTTTTTCTCAGCTGTTGCTCATAATAATTCTGTTTGGTTTTCTTCAATTTGTTCGTGAGTTTATTTTTGTGCCATTTATAGTCATTTTTCAAATTTTGATTTTCAGGATGAATCTTTAGTTCTTTATGCATTTCGTTTTTCTTGTTAATCATCCTCAGTAGACTATTTGTGAGCCATGGTGCAAACGGCGTATTTTTGCGTTTGACTAGTTTTTTTTCTGTGCAATGTTTCATCGCTAATTTTACTTCCCTAATGAAGGCATTCGTTGCTGCATTCGGATCTTCTTGTAACGCTAGGCGCCATTTTGAAATATTTTTTTAAATGGCATGGGGGTCAAGTGATACCACATTCGATTCGTTTTTTGGCAGCAAAATTTCAATCAGAAATATTGGTCCAAAACAAAATAGCGGTATATTATTTTAGAACTCTCACGAGAGGATTCTGTCGAAAAATGGCTATTAAAGAGCTTTAGTGCAATGATAAAATATTGTTTCGTTTCTGCAAGAGTTACTTGTCACTCAAAATGGCAGATGGTTGCCATATTAGAAAAAAAATCAAATAAGTAGATAAGTAGTGTGTAATAGGTACCTCGTTTTATTGAATCTCAGCAAACCTCAGAAATCATGTCCCATATACGATTCTGAGGGACAGAGAACATTTGTAGATATCAAAAAATATTTTTTCATTTCAATTGAGCTCGTTTAAAGCCATTCATTCAGAGAAATCGCGTATAAAAGTTCTAATATAATGTGCCGCCATTTTGTTTTGGATGAATATTTTTGTTTGAAATTTTGTAGTCGTATGGAAAATCAAAAGACAATTCGAATAAGTTATCACTCGGACCCCCATACCATTTAAAAAATATTTCAAAATGGCGCCTGTCCGCCATTTTGAAGGATAGACATTTTTTATTATAGTCAAAAAGTAGCTTATAACATACCATTTCACCAAAAAAAAAATTCAGAAGAAAATTCCCTAGTCCCCCGTTCAAAAGTCAACAGAGGGGGGGGTTACTTTATGGACACACTGTATAGTAATTTTATGCGTACATACAGTGTCCGCCAAAATGTTGGAACCATATAGGAAACTTTTTTATCCATAGTTTCTCAGAAAATTTCATTCTTCATAAAAGTTGGTGCATTCAACTAGACTAAGTACTGTTATGATTTGCTATAAGACACCAAATTTAATCCTCACCCAGTATAAAAATTTCAATAAAAATATCCCAAAACGACAAAAACTTCATGCAAAAGGACACTTTTAAATACCCTGTATTATATCAGGTAGATTTTTGGTGAAACGTGACGTCAGAAATGTCATACAATTTTTAATGACTTTCAAAAGGAAATTTGAATAAACTGGCAAGCAATGGATGAAAATGAATGCATGTGGAACAATGATGAAAAATCATAGAATCTCTGACATGGAGGTTCTTCAGGTTGTAAGGCCGACGTATGAGAGATCTTCTCTTAACATACGTCGGCCTTACAACCCGAAGAACCTCCATGTAAGTGACGATGGCCGCGAAAGCCTTTCACAATTTATCATAGAATCTCATTGTTATAAAAAGTTAAATAGTCGTTCCATTTAATTAATTAGAATCAATAGATGAGAGCCAACAATAGATTCAGACATTCAGATTTCCATGACATAAAGTGATACTTTCACAAAATTGACTGTAAAAACCAACTGGTAGAAAAATGTAATGTTTATATGCCAAATTCAGAATGTTCAAGGTATCAAAAATGATAATATTCATGTTTCCTAGTTTAGTAGATAATTAGTAATTAATTTGTAAAGTTTGAATAGTTTTCTAAGGGCCAGTCTTTTCAGTTCCAGTTAAACTCCAGTTAACTAACTAATAGTTCAGATGGTGAATGGCGTTCTTTAAATGACCTTTAAATGACTATTAGTTAATTAATCTGGAGTTTAACTGGAACTGAAAAGACTGACCCTAAGTGTATCGGTTGCTAAGGTAATTAGACTTTCGATTTTTTTTATAAACTAGGACTGAGAGGACAGTTAAGAAGCTCTATGGGGAGTGTAAAATGAGCTCTTAAAATAAAGTGAAAAATTACCTGAAATATAAGTTGAAAGTGTTGTACTACGTCGAATTAGCAAGATTTTCAACATAGAAGGAAGACACTCCCGCTGCTGTTTCCAGAACATGATGGAACATCCCTCATGTGTGCTCCAAAGAACTTCACCAGGTAACAAAACAGGACTTTTCATTTATTTTTGCAAACATATTGAATACGAAACTAAGTACTGATGTCATTACTATCACATTTTCCACAAAAGCTAGCAAAATAAAGCTTTCTTTTGGCATATCCCACGAGTTCTTTCGCGTGTGACTATTTTAAAACCGCTTATTCTCTAAAACTATACAAAACGTTGATATTTACTAGACAATTTCAGTGATTTCCTTTTAAATTTGATCAAATGATGCTAATATTATGGTTTAGTTATAGGTTAATTTAGGCATATTTGTACTTGCGCAGACCATTTAGTCAGTAGTTGATATAAATACCACAGAAGTCGAATCGCGGTTCAGATACAGTTCTGGACCAGACTCAAAAATATTCAGAGGGGCGTCCCGCACTAAGAATGACTAAGACTATTTGAATGCTTATTTTTAATTTAGAGTTTTAATTCATTGAGATTGCGTTTATTTATTGTATCTTTGTTGTTCTATTGATTTATTTATTTATGTTTATTATACTTGTTTATTCATATTCAATCCACTGGCGTTCCTATTTCTTTTTGGTATTTTTACATTTCTTACTCATATTCAAGATTTTGCTAGATCAGGTAATTGCTATGGCAGATAATTTATGCTAATTCATTAACTTACTACTCAAAAATTATTGTGGATAATTCCCATTAAAAATTGAGGCAACTCTTTAAGTATTCATTATTATTATTTATTATTAGTTATCAAAATTGGTAATTGGTAGACTAAACTAGATAGCTGAGAATATTATTCAATTTCAAACAACTTTTTAAAGAACATTTTTCGATATTTTGCATATTAATGTCACTTTATACACCATAGTGAATTTTGAATATCGGACGTTTCCCGCTTAGCAGTACGCCACTGGCATTAACCGATATGCGCGTACTTAGTCTAATTGATTGCACCAAATTTTATGAAGAATAAAATTTCCAGAGAAACTATTAATAATAAAGTTTCCCGTATGGTTCCAACACTTAGGTGGAAACTGTATAAGATATCGGTATACAATATATTTTAGCTTGACGTTATTTACAACAAAATTGAGGCAACTCTTTAAGTAGTTATCAAAATTGGTAATTGGTAGACTAAACTAGATAGCTGAGAATATTATTCAATTTCAAACAACTTTTTAAAGAACATTTTTCGATATTTTGCATATTAATGTCACTTTATACACCATAGTGAATTAAGAATATCGGACGTTTCCCGCTTAGCGGTACGCCACTGGCAATAACCCACATGCGCGTACTTAGTCTAATTGATTGCACCAAATTTTATGCAGAATAAAATTTTCAGAGAAACTATTAATAATAAAGTTTCCCATATGGTTCCAACACTTAGGTGGAAACTGTATAAGATATCAGTATACAATGTATTTTAGCTTGACGTTATTTACTTCAAAATTGAGGCAACTCTTTAAGTAGTTATCAAAATTGGTAATTGGTAGACTAAACTGGATAGCTGAGAATACTATTCAATTTCAAACAACTTTTTAAAGAATATTTTTCGATATTTTGCAAATTAATGTCACTTTATACACCATAGTGAATTTAGATTATCGGACATTTCCCGCTTAGCGGTACGCCACTGGCAATAACCCATATGCGCGTACTTAGTCTAATTGATTGCACCAAATTTTATGCAGAATAAAATTTTCAGAGAAACTATTAATAATAAAGTTTCCCATATGGTTCCAACACTTAGGTGGAAACTGTATAAGATATCAATATACAATATATTTTAGCTTGACGTTATTTACTTCAAAATTGAGGCAACTATTTAAATAGTTATCAAAATTGGTAGTTGGTAGACTAAACTGGATAGCTGAGAATATTATTCAATTTCAAACAACTTTTTAAAGAACATTTTTCGATATTTTGCATATCAATGTCACTTTATTCACCATAGTGAATTTAGAATATCGGACGTTTCCCGCTTAGCGGTATGCCACTGGCAATAACCGATATGCGCGTACTTAATCTAATTGAATGCACCAAATTTTATGCAGAATACAATTTTCAGAGAAACTATTAATAATAAAGTTCCCCATATGGTTCCAACACTTAGGTGGAAACTGTATAAGATTTCAGTATACAATATATTTTAGCTGGACGTTATTTACTTCAATGAATTTTTTCAATTTTAAATAGAGTTTGACTTTTGATTTGATTTTTCGTATATATTCTGGAACCTTATTGAGAAATTTTGGGCCGAAATAAGTTATGAATCATTGTGGTAGAGACTTTTTGTAAAATGGAACATGCACTAGATTATTGGATATAGACCTCGTGTTGTAGGAATAACAAGTATATGTATAGGATTTGGTTTTCATCCATTGAATACATTGGTATATATGAATTTGTTTAAGATTCAGTAAGTTTGCTTCACGATAAAGTTTTATAGTATGAGCTTTATAATTTTGTTTTGAGTAATTTTTAGATCACATCTTGTACTTACCACCCCCTCCCCCCTAAATAATGACACAGTATCTTATAATGGACTCTGCTAGTGCATTATAACAATGGTTTTTCTGCTTGAAATATTTCTCAGCTGATAAAATTCACGTATAAGTTTGCGGAAACTCAGAATTGTAAATGAGACAAGCTCAGACCATCGTAGGTGATGGTCAAGATTACACCCAGATATTTAATTTTTTAATTTTTTTTATAGTTCGGCATTTACAATATATATGGTCACAGGTTTTTTTTAATTGTTATTTTATCAAACTCCGGTTGATCTCTAATATCAGCACTAGATGTGATAAATTTTGTCTCATCAGTATTTAAGCTAAAATGGCTACTATCTATGTAATCAAATATACATTTAACTCTTGTTCGGCTTGTTGGTATACTTTTGTCAAAGAATCTCCAAAAAAAATATCGCTTTGTCATCTGCATATGAGATTACAGAGCTATCAGTATTTCTCAGAACTTCAGTATTGTTTATATAAATTAGAAAGAGTTTGGGACCCAGCACTGTTCCTTGCGGTACGCCTATGGTGATAGGAAGGGGGTTACTAAAATAGTTATTGATTTTTACTTTCTGAGTACTTCCAAGGGAACATTTTCAAATGAGTTGAGAACAGTGCCACTTAACCCTGATCTTTCCAATCTATGCAATAATATTTTGTGATCCACGGTGTCAAACGCCTTGGCGAGGTCTAGAAATATTATTATCATTTTTGATATTATTTTCACTTTCATTATTCATAATCGTAGAAAACTCCTTCCATCAAAAACTAAATTTTGCTCTTAGTTTTATTTTGTTTTAAAACCTCTATTTTCGGTCACCATCTATTGACAAATTTCTGATAAAACTCCAGTACATTCTCGAAATTTGGTACTTTAGCAATACAGGTGTTTGTACCCAGGTTAGGTTCTTTCAGAAAAACCATCAGTTTCCTGTGATTTATACAGTGCGGCTTTTTTTAGTCCCTCCCCCCTGTTAACTTTTGAACTGTTCGACGTACAAACATGAAAAAAAATAGTTTGGAGGGTTTCACTACTGCTACTTTTTGAAACAAAAAATATGGTGATTGCTCCACAGGGGGCGCGGGGAGACATATCAACTCAAAATTTTTAAATGGCATGGCGGGTCTAGTGTCACATCGTTGAAAAGAGAATTCAATTCTCTTTACAACCATCTAAATATTTTTGGATTTACCGTTCAAATTTATCAAGCTATGACTAGTTTTCAGATCCGCATTTATATTTGATATTTCGAATTTGAATTGCAAAAAAAATATTAACGAAATTTAAAAAAAATTAGATGGTTGTAAAGAGAACTGAATTCTCTTTTCAACGATGTGACACTCGACCCCCATGCCACTTAAAATTTTTGAATTGATGTGCCCACCCGCGCCCCCTGTCGAGCAATCACCATATTTTTTGTTTCAAAAAGTAGTATCGGTGAAACCCTCCAAACGGTTTTTTATTCATGTTTGTACGTCGAACCGTTCAAAAGTTAACAGGGGGGGGGCTAAAAAAAGCCGCACTGTATGTGAATATTTTGTTCATTAGCAATTTTTGCACATTAGAACAGCTCTCATAGCACTATTTTGAACTTTTTACAATTTATTGACTCATTCATTCATTATGGACATCAAAATATTGGTTCAGAATACTACAGAAGCAAAAATGTGCCTTGTGAGATTATTTAAAAAGCTTCTCTGCAAAAGAGGCAATAATATTAAATCGGATAGGTTATTCTTAACCTCGAATCCTTTTTGGAAAAGACCCGAATCTACTACCTGGTACAAAAAATGCCCGATAGGAATAAATCAAAAATCGAAATGGACCCAAGACAGCACAGACAATCGGAATTAGGAAAGCAAAAATATCGAACCATTCTAACCGATCAACAGCAGTTAGTAAGCTAGCTAAAAGTGGAGTTCAAGAACAGCAACTAATCAAAATCACAGGACATAACTGTGCATCTTGTATTAAACCATATCTTTAAATGAGTCCCACTCATCATCTGGATATACGAGGATATATTGAAAAATTCTTAGCCTACTATAGAACCAAACAAAATTTCAATGTCAAAATATTTTATTACTCAACATATTCTCCTCTTAATTGGATACATTTATTACAGCGAACCAGCAACGTCTCTAGACCTTTAAAAAAAAAAATCTTCTTGCTTTGCAAACCAGACCTCCTCAGCTTTTATTACCTCCTCGTTGGAAGAAAATTTACGACTTTTTAAACTTTCTCTCAGTTGAGGAAAGAGATGATAGTCAGACGGAGCCAAATCTGGTGAATAAGGGGGGTGTTTTAGTAATTCAAACCCTAAATCACGAATTTTTTGCATGGCAACATGGGATTTGTGTGCAGGGGCGTTGTCCTGCAAAAACAAAACACCTTTGGATAGCTTTCCGCGTCTTTTTTTTCAATTTTTTCCCGTAGAGTGGTCAGTAATGTCGGATAGTAATCTCCAGTTATTATTCTACCCTTATCCAAAAAATCAATCATGATTACTCCATGGCAATCCCAAAAAACTGAAGCAAGAACTTTTCCAGCAGATTTTTGGACACGAAACTTCTTAGGTCTTGCAGAACCGGAGTGTCGCCATTCCATCGATCGTTGCTTTGTTTCTGGATCGTAGAAATGTACCCAAGTCTCATCCATAGTAACAATTCAGTTTAAGAAATCTACATCGTTTTCAAATCGAGCATAGATCAAACGCGATGCTACTACCCTTGCACGCTTTTGGTCAACATTCAAACATTTGGGGATCCATTTTGCAGCAATTTTTCTCATGTCCAAATTGACGTGAACTATATGAAGAACGCGTTCGTATGAAATATTCAGTGCTTAAGATATCCGTTTTAGCCCAATTCGACGGTCTATTAAAATCATGCCATGAATTGCATCGATATTTTCGGGGACTGCCACAGAAACTGGCCTTCCCGATCGGTCATCATCTTCAATGGAAAATTTACCTCTTTTGAAGCTTGCAGTCCAATTTTTCACGGTCGCATACATTGATCACCAAGGGTATTAAGCATATCTTCGTAATTCTGCTAACCTCTTAACCCTTTTAAATACAGGTACTTGATGATGGCTCGATACTCCAATTTTTCGATTTTCACAATTAGAAATTAATTTGATTTGATCGATTGATTGATATAATGTAATCTTTCGTCCTTGGATGGTTGGTACCCTATATACAGGGTGTTAATTAAGTACGTTGACAAACTTCGGTAGGTGATTCTTTGAAGGTTTTCAGGACGAAATGTTTATATAAACATATGTCCCAAACGGCTTGGTTTTCGAGATACAGGGTGATAAAAATAAATTTTTTTCAAGATTTTTTAGAGTTAACTTCGACATTTTCTACAATAATCAGTTCAAATTAGGCAAGTACAATCCATTCAATAGTACGCACGATACAAAATAATGCATTTCTCAAATAATTCACAGGGTCCTCCTTTTTTCAGAGTCAAGCTTTGTTCAACCCTTCAGAATTTTTTTTCCGCCGCCACTGACATATTATGAGAAGAGAATAATGAATGTTGTTTCATTTAACATCTTTTTGCTCTCTTAATGTTTTTTATTTACTTGTACGGTTCAGGAGTTACAATGAAAATTTTAACGCAAACATTTTCCAGTAACGCATAACATAAAGAAATTTGAGAAGCCAATAGTCTAACAAACTTGAAGGGTGATTTTTTGAAAGGTTTCAAGATGAAAAGTTCATATAAACATGTCCCAAGCGGCTTGGTTTTCGAAGTACAGGGTGATCAAAATACATTTTAGGAGTTTTTGGAGTTTACTTCGAAATTTTCGACAATAATCGATCCAAATTAGTTCAAATTGGACAAGTACAATCCATTCAATAGTGCGCATTGCCACTCTCCAAAGATTAGCGCGTGACGCAATACGTCATTTTGTTCTCATTACACAAATAGCTATTTTCTGCTCGTGTAGAGAAAATGTAATGTTATGGAGCTCCCATACATTTTTTACCATAACTCAGGTTGAATATGTATTGCACAAAGTTAATTATGGCAAAATAATTTTGGACATTTTCAATAGTGAATAACTTTATTATCAAATACTAGAGCAAAGTAACATAAATTCCCTAGGAATAAAATTAAGTTCAGAAAAGGACCATTATTGAAATTGATATGTCAGAGCAGCTGCTGGAAATGGCCACCGCCAACTTCAATGCATGCGTTTATGCGCCTAACCATAGACTGGCGGACACGCTCAAAAATACCAGAAGTGTTTCTTATAATTCCGCATGACTCCTGTATGCGATTCCTCAGGTCTTCTTCACTTTGAACTGGAGTTCGGTACACTAATGATTTAAGGTGCCCATAGAGGAAAAAATCAAGTGGATTCATATCGGGTGACCTTGGTGGCCAAAGTTGTGGCCCACCACGCCCAATCCAGCGATCAGAATAATTCTCTTCTAAATATTGGCGTGCAACCAATCTGAAGTGTACTAGAGCACCATCATGCATAAACCAAATTCCGATTCTTTCCCTCAGTGGGATCTCTTCTAGGAGTCCAGGTAAGATGAATTCAAGAAAATGTCGATAATGGTCACCATTGAGTCTATGAGGCAGAAAATGTGGCCCGATAAGGAAATTCCCTACAATTCCAACCCAATCATTCACAGAAAACGTCCCTTGAAAATGGTTTTCAATCACGGCGTGTGGGTTTTCATCAGCCCACATATGATTGTTGTGAAAACTAATAATGGCTTTACGGGAAAAGCATGCCTCATCGGTGAATAACACTTGAGATAAAAACCATGGATTTTCCAACAATTTATTTCGAATCCAAGTGCAAAAAGTTAATCTCTTTGGAAAATCCCTTGGCAAAAGAGCTTGAACACGCTGTATGTGATAGGGATAAAGTTGTTGCTCTTTTAAAATTTGCCATACCAATACATGGGTTACGTTAAACTGTGCCGCAATTTGTCTTGTACTGGTGTCTGGATGCTGCTCAATTTCGTTAAGTACAGCTTATTCTATCTGAACTGTTCGAACTCTCCTGGGTCTTCCTATGAGAACAGCAGACCTCTTGAAAGTACCCGTTTCACGAAGACGGGAGTGAATATTGATGAACATTTGTGTGCTGGGAATATGATGTTGTGGAAATCTTTCTAGATACATTCGTCTGGCGGCACGAGCGTTACCATCAGCCATTCCATACATTAAGTGCATGTCTGCCATTTCTGAATTTGTATATTCAACCATTTTATCCAAAGGAATATTGAATGAATCTGCTTTATAGCTTGCACTAATGAAGAATTAACAATGAGACAGTTTCTCAACTTTCGATAACTGTCAAGTTGTTGATATTTAGATAAATGAATTAATATCAAAGCCCACTTTGCTATTTTTATGAATTCAAATTGATTACAAAATTTCTGCGTTACTGCAGAAGAAAAAACAAACCGAAATTTCTGATAAAATAATGTACTCCGTACGGAAACAAAAATTTGTTTGATTTAGTTTTTCGGAGTTATGACCAGAGATTCATAAATGAAAATCAAATGTGTAATGATCTGCGACTATTAGATAAACCCTATTAACTATCGTCCATTACAGGATTACCTTTCGGAAGTTTTTTATGTTGAAAAGGAAACGTTCAATTGAAAACTAAAAAATATCTTTTTTTAAAATAACAAAAAATTTGTATGAGTTCTCTATCAAGACTTATGGGTAAAAACATTTTTAATCAAATATCTCAATGAAAATGCACATTTTTACCATCAGAATCTTCAGGTTGAAAGTTAAGGTTTTCCCAATATCTGTCAGATCTAGTTTAACATCCAGCGTACCGCAGTGAAGGGGAGATAGTAGTTTTCTGTTAGATATCACAAAAAGAATTCACATCTTTACAATAACAAGCTTTTATTTAGCTTCACTTGTAACTAACTAACAAACAATTTAATAAAAGTTGAATTTGACCCACTTCTAATACTCCGATTAATTTGAAATCTGGCAGGTTTCCGTAATTCCGGTGACAATGCATTAAAAAAATGTTTGTTAAAAAACAAAATGGCGGCTCCAATATGGCGGACGAGTTTTGTGATTATGATCCGATTCTGTTCAAAATTGGTATGTGATGGTTTTTGGGTTGGAGATTTTCAGTTTCACATAAAAAATAAACTAAAATGTTAAAAATGAAAATTATAAAAAGAAAACATTTTAAAGTTTTTATACAATACACTGAAAAGGAAAAAATAATTCATTTCATTGTTTGATCTAGGTAATCTTGTACAGAAAGATTTTTATACTCACAGAATAACCTACAAAAAATGAAACAAATTATTTTTTCATTTTCAGAGCATTTGTATAAAAGCTTGTCTTTATATTTTTTATTGTATAATTTTTATTCATCGTAGAGTTTTCTAATTCTGAAAAAATATTTCCATCAATTTACAATAATTGAAAATGTTTAATTTTCAAATTTTCTAATGTTATGCCACACTGGAAAATGTTTAAATTAATATTTTCATTATAGCCCCTGAACCGTACAAGTAAATGAAAAAATGCAAGATATCAAAAAGATGTTAAATGAAACAACATTGATTATTCTTTTCTCATAATATGTCAGTGGCGGCGGAAAAAAAAATTCTGAAGGGTTGAACAAAGCTTGACTCTGAAAAAAGGAGGACCCTGTGAATTATTTAAGAAATGCATTATTTTGTATCGTGCGCCCTATTGAATGGATTGTACTTGCCTAATTTGAACTGATTATTGTCGAAAATGTCGAAGTTAACTCTAAAAAATCTTGAAAAAAATGTATTTTTATCGCCCTGTATCTCGAAAACCAAGCCGTTTGGGACATATGTTTATATGAACTTTTCATCCTGAAAACCTTCAAAGAATCACCTCCCGAAGTTTGTCAACGTATTTAATTAACACTCTGTATGTGATCACATAACTCACCCTTTTTATCTTTGGTCGTGAAAGTAACAACCTTGAACTCGATGTCTATCAGATTGGCACTGGAAATATTCATCACATCCATTTTGAACACTTACAAAAACGATCACTATCATAACACACTGTAAATAACTAGAAATATTCCTCGAATCAACTTCAAACTGACTATTTCAACGCATATGAGTGAAATACTCGTGTTTGGAGAAGGTCGGATGACAAATAAACAGAAAAAAGGTAGCTGGATTGTTTTGGCTGTCAAGATGGGTGGGTTTAAGCAAACTTGATTCCGCGCGAATATTGTGGATTTGTTGTTGAATAGATTTTCGCGATCGTTGGATAGTCTGTCATGGTGGGGAGCGGATTCCACCTAGCAAAAAACTGGCTCTTGGCGAAATTTCAAGCGAGCTTTGAAGGTGGCCGTTTCAATGGACACCACTAATATCTAGTATAGAAAAAGTTATACAGACTCATTAATACATCAGGGTCTTTCAGGGCGAGCCTTCGTTAGAAATAATATATCTGTTTCCTTAGACCAGTGGGATAGTTAAATGTCTCTTGAACCGATAGGAATTTTCAAAATATTTTAATTTCTCGTCATATCGCATTATGAGAGTCAACTTCAGGAAAAACTATTTTTTATACGAGGGGCTCAAGACAGGCTCACAAAATCGAATATAAGTTTTTCACCAAATTGAATATAGCCTGTTCTGTGGAAAAGCCCTCTCGTAAACCAAATTGCGAGTTTGATAAGATGTTATTGGATTCTAGAAATTGCAAAAGGCGCAGTTTCAACAATTTCTCGAAATGTGGAGGAGCGAATTTTGTATTGCCTAAACGTCAACTGACTTTGAACATATTTCGTAATTTTTTCAAAAACTATACCTTTCCTGTAACATGGGTTTCTTTGTTGAACAACGAATGTCAATTCAAATTTCCACATTACTTTTCACGAATATTTTCGATGACGACACAGAAAAGTGGCAATCCCATTCGAAAAAATTGAAATATTGTTGTTTCGAGACAAAAATGTCTTATTTTGATATGCTTTCATGATAACATATGTTTTTCATAGTTCATATTTGAGGTGAGGTATTTGTTGTATGCATAAAAGATATTATTCTGAGAAGCTGCAAATGTGAAGAAAATAAAAACGAAAGGAAAACTGTAAATTTTATACATAGGTACAACATTTTTCAAAAATGTACATGGTATTTTGGGTGTTTTAAACTTCCACAGTCTAGGAATAAAAAAATATATATTCAAGGAATACTATATAAGTGAAGTTAGATTAATGATCTTCCGCCTGGTTTAATCGACATTATTCTCGTAAAACTTTGCCTTATGAAAAAGATGCTATAGTCGGAGTGCTCTTTGGATCCTAGAGATTGCGCTTGATACGTACTTCACTGCTTATCTTAGGAATTCCCACAAAAGCAGTATTGTTTTTTGTATTCAATTGGGAGAACTAGCCTTCGCTAATAAGACTCAAGAACTATGAAACTGGTACGTACGTGTTCCCCATTCAAATCGGAAAAAATCCCAGCTATGGTATTTAAAGAGCACTGCAAAGAAAACTTTTCCAAGAATCTAACATTGACTTGCAGACGAATATAAGTACCTATTGTTAAAAAAATTGTTGAAATTGTTGTTTCCGTCAACCGTCTGCACCCCTACGCGCAATCCCCAGAAGTCTTCGAGAGACTGTGTGAGCTAGGGAACACCCAGCCCCTACCTTTCAACGAGACCAATGACCATGCGGGGATTTGAACCATCGACCCTCCACTTCAAAGGCGAACGCTCTACCAGCACGGCTACCAAGACATAGGTAAAAGCGATAGATTGGATGATTTAACCCCTTTTTCATTATTAGAATAATTGTCTTCCGCTAGGTAGTATCGACATTGTTCTCATGAAACTTCGCCTTCGGAAAAAGTGGATGCTAAAGTCGGAGTGATTTATGGAACCTAGAGATGGCGCTGTATACATACTTCAGTGTTTATCCTACGAATTCCCTACAAAGGTAAGTTATTTTTCGATTCAATGAGAATTAGCTTTCGCTGATGAGTGGCAGGAACCATGGAACCGGTACGCAGATGTTCCCCTATTTCAATAAAAAAAATCTTAGCTGAAGTATTTGAAGAGCACTGCAAAGTAGTTCTTGTAGATAACTTTACCAATAATCTAACAGATATAATTCAACGGTCGTAGGGGGCAGTAGATTTTTCTGTTGAAGACTTGCCGACGAATATACTTGTTGTTTAGGTTGAATCGGAAGACTGGATTATGTAATCCATTCTTCAATACTAAAAAATACTTCTATATTAAAAAAAAAAAAATTGATTTTTTTGGCGACTTCTGCTGTTCCCGTTATTAAAACACGATGAAAACTCTATTTCTATCAGATTTGGAGATGAAAAGATCTTTGGTGACATTCAGACTGTGGAATGCAAAGGACCACGCACACATTTTATGGGAAAAAGTCTTTCGGCTGGATTTTTGATATGTTGTAGCTGGAGCTATCCTGAGTAAAAGTATCCAATGGCCCAACTCGATTGTATGACCAGATAAATTTTGTGATTTTTGGAGAAATTCAGCTGAATATAAAAATAACAACATCACCTTTATATTCAATATTGTGTATTACTGAACATTCCTTAAATTCGTAAAAAATAATTTTCCATAATACAGAAATAATACGCCTCTGCTTTTCAACAGGGTATTTATAGTCAACAACATGCTCAACTCTTCAGTGAATGAATTCGCCTACGAGGTTATAAGTTGATTGAGTTTATCATTGAGGATCAATCAAGATGGATTGTTGATCGACCAAAATTCAATGATGCTATGAATACAGAGTGTATGAAATAAGGAAGGGTCCATATTATATACGGGGTGGCCCATTAGTGTGGGGAAGTATAGTACCTCGCCTATCCTGAGGAGTATGAAAAAACGTTTCAGATAAAAGTTATACGGTTAACTTTGTTGCTTGTTATAAAAATATTTCACATGAATAGTGTTTCTTTAAAGCGGCGCAACACAAAGCATCAATTTTTCAAGAATCACCCTTCAACTCTTCTCACCAGTTAACTGAGCAAAATATTCTACAAACGGAATTTGTTCCGTTTTTTCAAAAATTATTCCACGTTGTCAAGTTATTGCTGAGAGAAAGAAAATCTTCTGAAAAAGAGACCATCAAAAATGCCACCATAAAAACTTTAAGAATAGAATTCAAACAAAATTAATCATACGTTCCACTAGGTTTTTTAATCAAGGGCTAGTTCAATAACTCCGTGCCTATAATTGAATTCTCCTTGAATTCAGATAGGTGAACTCAGTTCATTCAGTTCAAATATATAGTCGACGGAAAAATACTCAATATCCTCAGAAAATCAAGTACCTATATAGCTTTGAATGACTCACAAAATATATTCATATTTCATAGCTTCCTATATCCTCCAAAAACACAAAATTAATTATTTGGCGCAGTCTATCGCCGAACATCTAGGTATTACGACGTAGTTAGGTTGATAGGAGATGACTTCAAGTCTCTGTTGAGAACGAAATCATGATTGTATTTTCGAGGAGAGTAATTACTTATTCAAATGGAGCCTTCCCTTTGTAAAACACTATATATTTTCATTCGGATTTTTTTTTTTAGAGATCAACTTCCATTCTGATCGATCTTCTATAATAATTACCTCAATTAACTTATAGTTTCGAAGGCGAATTTATTCACCTATAAATTGATTATATTGGAAACTACCATTTAGAAAATCGTTTTGTTTCTGTTTTGTAGAAGAATCATTCACAATCTCAGTAACAGTAACAGTTGACTATCGATTACAAATAACATTTAAATAATATTCATTTATCTGAATTCACACAAAAAGAATAAAATTCGTCATCTGGAGTAATTTAATTAATTTAATAAATACACGTATATACAATATGGACCATCCTTATTATAAACATAGCTCATAGCTTCATTATATTTTAGTCGATCAACAAACCATTCTGATTGATCCTCAATGATAAACTCAATCAACTCATAACCTCGTAGGTGAATTCATTCACTGAAGTATTTATTGTTGACAACACTGTAGAAAAACAGATTTTTCATTCTCTATCATGGAAAAATATTTCCCGCGACTTTCAGGAATCTTCAGTCGTACACAATATTGAATATAAATAAGATATTGAAATTTTTTTATTCACTTGAATTTCTTCAAAATTCACCAAGTTCATGATTTGGCTCCCTCAAGCACCGAATCTAGTTATACGATCAAGGTTGGCCAATAGAGACTTTTACTCAGAATGGCTCCAGCTACAATATACCTATCAAAAATCCAGCCATTTTCACAGAAAAACTTATTCCCATAAGATGTGTGCGTGGTCCTTCCTATCCAAAATGAAAATTTCAATTAATATTATTCACATAGTAATCATGATGTGGGAATATAGAGGGAATTTAAGGTGACCTTTCAAAATATATAAAAAAATCGGGCATCTCATTTGCAATAAAAAAGTTCTGCTTCATCCGGAAATGGATATTTAACGAACATAATGTATGTCCTAAAAGTTTTTGCACAAAATTCATTGGCTTTAATTCCAACAAAAACAAAATAATATCAAGTTGCCATTGGAAACATGAGTTTGCGCAATTCCTAACAGTGGTGTATCCCGAGCTTTTGAGGAAAGAGTGAGGGGTGAAGCTTTGAATAGTCAGAGTGAACGCTCTTTTCACATTACTCGTTTTGGTCCGTGCGGGAAAAAACCGCATGGGTTTTAATCGTGGTCGTTTGTTTTTCACTCTCTTTTCAAATTATACGTTTTCGTTCGTACGGGAAAACGATTTTAATCGTTCAAAAATTACATTTCCACCAGTCCTGTTGAAAGTAGACCGGGAGAATCGTGAGCAAGTCATTGCATTATGGATAATGTATACCGACAGTTGAACTTATGTCTACTTACCAAATGCATTTCTGGTTGTCTCACTGATGCTCTCGAAATTTGGTTTCATTGCTATACTTCCTCCCAGGCTTTCCTTGTCGCTATTTCATCCTTATAAATATTTAAGGTCCCATAACACAGGTTTTGTTTCAGCCAGCGTCAAATCCTTCCATTCTTACAATTTCACTGACAACAAAGTAGAGATGCGTCGGTATACAGACAGCACCCGCACGACTGAAATCGTCCAGTATGAAAGCGTGCATTTGGTTACGTAGGCCACTGAGCTAAGTGACGATACGGTAGCGGTGTTGATCCAGTAGCACCGGACGGCTACAACGCGACTTAAAATCGTGCCCGTGTTGTAACCGTACAATGTGAAAAGTCTCGTACTCTTTATCAGTCGACTGAGAAAAATTGCCAGTGCGGTTTTTTCCCGCACGGGCGAAAACGTGTAATGTGAAAGGAGCTTAAGAGCGCCGCTTCATGACTTCACAGTTGTAGAAGTGCGAACTCTGCCTTTTGCAATGATAGTGGTGTTCAAGTATTTATATACATATTATGTAATAGCATATGTACATAAGTGTTCATTAGTACATAATCCATTATTTTTCATTTATGTATATGATCACCATGTACTTATCTATCTATTGCAATAAAATCATTTATTATTATTACTAGTATATTGATAACTGTCTTTTCAAATTACTTCAGTTTGTCCACGAACATCATGCTAGTGACGATAGCATGTTTTGGCTAGACCTAGCATCATGCTATTTATTACTCGAGAGATACCGAAAACTGGATTCGACAACACCACATACCTCTTGTTTCCAAAAAAGATAATCCTACAAACTTGCCGCAGAGAGGACTTTTGGGCTTTACTGTAAGGAAGGTGTCTAGGAAGGAGTCTTGGAAGCTCAAGATGAAGAACTATTAAGACGGCGTATTTACGAAATACTGAAATAAATATGAATTCCTTCCAGAATCTCATTAGAGACATTCGAAGAAATTTGCGTCTGGTAGATCAGAGTGGGCCACTCCACGTAATTCAATAGTATAGTTCAGTTAAGTATTAAGTTGTAATTTATGATAACTAGTTAGAATTTAAATACATTTCTTCATAAAAAAATCGATAAATATTTTTTGCCAAACCTTTTAGGACATACATTATCCTAGATGAGTCCAGAATATCATGAAAACTCAAGATATCATATTAAATCCCGAAACTTCTGGAATTGACAGAGATATCAATCGATCAAGCTCATTGTGAATTGCCCTGTATTCGAGTACAACTTCATGATTGAAAATATCACGAATTAACTGTTAAAATATGTTTTGTCTGCGGCTTGCTATACCCAAATAGGAAATTAGGAGAGATCATCTATCCGAATGAATTCTTTAGCTGATGTTAACATTGGAACCTCCGCCATATTATGCTCAAAGGTGTTCCACTGCAGTAGTGACGTGGCGCGGAAGGGATGGAGGATATCGACGCCTGCAGCGTAGCCTTGTTCTCTCATCGGCTTTGAAATCTTCCCATTCATTCAGCGGGTGGAGTATTGAATTTCTGTCTGCCTTGTTGGGACGTTAGATATTAATTATTCATTAGTGGAGGGTCAAAGAATTAATCGACTGATCTCAATTGTTATGCTCGGCGAGCACATTAATCTAAATGGAAAATTCTGCGATGTAAATGAGACTTGAAGGAAACGAAAAATTATTTTTAATCAATATATGGTATAAGTTCATTTATTACCAAATGTATTCTTTCGAGATGGTGCTGCCTGTCCTCTTGTTGGGACGAATCTTGGCATTGCCATCAAAAATTAATCAGTGCGTGAAATTCAGTAACATCCATATGAATTGAATGGAAATAAATATGACTTAAGAATCATTTAGAATGTATATAATGTCCAGATATAATTAAAATAATTTTCAACTGATGCTTGCTAGAACATGTTTTCTTGCTTACACATCTCCAAATGGAATGCATGACATGACAAAGCATGGTTTAAAACATGAAGTATTTAAAACATGAAGTAATAGATTCTCGGGCTGGGATGAGCGCAGCGGTTAAGCACCCGCATGGTGACTGAGGTGTCCCAAGATCGGTTCCCAGCCGGGACGAGCTTTTTTCATTTTCAGATGTGGATGTCTGAATGATTGAGTCTCGTGTCGGCTGGGAATAATCTTCCACGATTCATTGTTGCGTTAATGATAGACAGTGCTGCTCCTAAGGTGGCGTATGGAGTTAGTAACATGACCTACACAGAACACACTGCTAATGACCATAGCAGCCGATGCCAAAACACCAAAGAAAAAACATAGATTCCCTCATTGAATGCGTTAGGGTTGTAAAACTTGAGTGATCGAAAATATAAAGAAATCTTCCTATTGCGTCTCCTTGCAATATTTGCATCTCGAGGAGTATTTCGGAGAATAACAGCTAAAATCATTAACGAAGAAATTAAAGAAAGGTTCATGTAAATGAATGTTAAGGTAACGCAAGAACGCACGGTAAAGTAATGGAAATGTACGGTTCACAAAAAAGTAAATTTGAATATAAGTTTCGCGGATGCTAGAGCGTTTGAATTCATTAAAAGGCTGCACTACAATGGCAACTATAACAAGACACACGACTGACAGTTCTTTATTTGAAATTAGACTGTTAGTTTAAGTCTGACAACACATATTTTACGGTACCTGAAATTTTGTCCAGTGAGCAGTGAGCAGTGAGCAATGGGTACTAGCTAAGCCCGGTTGCGGTAGGTTTGGGGTCCTTCAGGTGAAAAAGGTTTGAAAATTAGGTAAATTTTTAATGTATTTTACGGCGGCTGCCATTTTAATATGTCATAATATACCTCCACTAGAACTGAAAAATTACAATGGCTGTCAATTTCAGCGGTTGTAAAGTCACGGCAGACACTTTTCAAAATTCGAAAAAAAAAATTAAGTATTTTACGACTTCTAAAATTTATGTATGTTATTTATCAAACTATTTTGAGCTTATATTGAAAGTGGCTGCCTTTTTTTCCGGTTCTAAATATCCGGCTGACAGCGAAACCTTACCTGCAGCCCGTACATAGAAAACATGTAGTATCGTGAGAATACTAGTTTTTGCTCTCTCTCTCTCTCTCTTTTGCTTAATGATATAGTATTATCGTACTCACTCTAGTCAAATATTCTCTTCATTTATGTTAGGGCCGAGTGGTGGGGTTTATTGTCCTTTTACTAACACAGAGGCACACCTAGCCTAACGGTCAACAGACAAATGTTTTAGTTTATTTCTGAGCCTTTGCCATGGACATATAATAATATGCTACCACGTACTTTCACATACAGTTCCTTGCTGCCAATGTAAAAGTGACAGATGTTGTGAAGGTAAGAATGAGAGAAGGCAAAATTTACAATTTTGGACGTGTCTTGATATCGTAACTTTGATGCGAGCTTGATCCCTCCGTGTGAGCCTGCATTATTTCAGCAGTTTTTGAGGACGCATTATATTCACAGCATTTGGAGAAATGCTTCTGCGAATGAGCCCACACCACTTAGTCCCCTGGAATATGGCTGGATGGAGGTAGATAACTCTTTTGTGTTCAAGTGATTCGAAGGAGATCAGCTTCCTTGCGTAATCAGCGAACTAATTGAAAATTCCGAAGGTACTAATAGCATAGCATATTAAGCTCAATTAATAAATTTCAATTTCATTTTTACAGAATCTGATCCGGTGGTAGGAAAAACTTTAATCGTTTTTGAAATACCCAAGTGCAATTTGCGTTTCTCCATACGATGAGTAAGGCTTAAGAGTGATAGGAAATACCTACGTAAGGTATTTTCTATCACTTTTGAGCATTACTTAAGGCTTGATGAAAGGCAAATTGCACTTGGGAATTCCTAAATTTGATTTGAGTATTTCCTAACTTTAGGAATTAGTTTGTGGAATTGGCCATTAGTGGTCTTCAGATTAATTACACAAAATATGAGATTTTCATACATGAATCTGATAAAGAAGTAATTAAAAATGGATTACATAATCTACTCTTCCGCTTCTACCAATATAATATGTATATTCGTCAGCAAGTCTCCAACAGCCAAGAACTACTGCCCACTACGACCGTTGAATTATATCTGTTAGATTTTTGGCATAGTTTCATACAAGAACTACTTTGCAGTGCACTTCAAATACCATAGCTAAAATGATTTTTTGATTCAATTGGGAGAACACCTCCGAACCGGTTTCATGGTTCTTGCCAATTGCTGGTTATTTTCTTCAGTGTTCATCTCCAACAAATTACTCGCGTGTTTTGTTGAACTCTGCTTCGTTTCATTCAACCAACTTCACGATCATGCAAAAAAGTCCTACTTTACGAATTCCTATCATAAATTAGTTATTTTTGTATTAATCGCGTGAAATGAGAGTTTTTCAATGGCACATGGGAATGTTTACGCATTCATAGAGATGCAGAAATGTCAAGATTTTTTGACTGTGGTACAAAATAGCTATTTATGATACAAGTTCGTAAAGTAGGACTTTTTTGTATGGGTGTGAAGTTTGTTAGATGAGGCGCAGCCGAGTTCAACAAACACGCGAGTACAAAAAAGCCCTTTACGAAAGTGTTTCATACAAAGTTTTTTCTTCGACAGTTATTATATTGCCAAATTGTAGCAACTATATCATTAATTTGAATGTTTAATGTTATGAATTGTCGTCGTATAATCAAATATAAGATTTCCGAGTTATATTTGACGCAAAATACTGTATTTATCAAAAATGAATAAATGGATGAACAGTGTGTAAAAAATTACTCCACTCACAGTTGATGATTTTACGCAATTGAGCGAAAACGTATTTCTTTACGCACTGTCAGCTTAGTTTACGCACTGTCGTAAGAAAAACAATTTTCAATGTGTAATAAATTGGTCTTATTACCACTGTGATGTGTTAGCTTCGGATATATATTTTCCATTTATTTTTCTTTTTCTATTAGAAAGTTGATATATCTGGCACAGTTGGAAATGTGAAAAACATGTTTTCCAGAAATGTCATCTTTCCAGAAAACTTTTGCAACTTCCTAAACCTAAAATAAACAAGCTAAGTAACGATCAACTCTCATTTCATTCGATAGATGCATTTAAATTTGGATATGTTTTCAAAGTGAAGGTACAATATTTGAAATATATAAAAATGTCATTAGAAGTTATCTCAAACTTAAACAGTGTGTCAAATACTGAGTTTTATGTACCCATATGAAAAATATACAAACAACACTTTCAACAATTTCAGGTACCCTATGTGGACTTCATCATCGAGTGAATTCATCCTTTGATTCTCTAAGGGCCAGTCTTTTCAGTACCAGTTGAACTCCAGATAACTAACTAATAGTTC
This sequence comes from Chrysolina oricalcia, assembly GCA_944452925.2. NCBI lineage: Eukaryota > Metazoa > Arthropoda > Insecta > Coleoptera > Chrysomelidae > Chrysolina > Chrysolina oricalcia. The sequence goes on along the minus strand of OX101813.2, from coordinate 37,823,092 downwards.
AGATCATGAATGACACCCTCAAAATGACGTTGAAGGATCACATTCTAACCATCAGTTGACTAATCTGGAGTTTAACTGGAACTCAGAAGACTGGCCCTTAGAATACACCTGATTTCACTTGACTCTCGACAAGGAAATAACATCATTCAAAATTATTGTTGAAAATTAATAGTTCAAACCATATATTCAGCTCATATTAACAGACATTTTCATGGATAGTCGGAAGTATTCGTCGGAAATGGTAGAAAAAAATTGACAATCAGTGTTCAAAGTTGATTTTCGAAATGATATTCATTTCTCATAGATGTCTAATTATTTTCACTTCGATAAAAAGTGTTTTTGTGATAGGACCATCACTGATTCTTCTTCACATGAACTCATACAACTTTCTATTCCAAGTTCTAATATCTGCCCTTGGAACCAGGAGAGAACGGGAAAGGAACATATGTACTATTCAAATATAGACTCAACAAAAATTCTATAATGGGGTTGCAACCTTGGTGGAAATCATTGCGAACGAAACCTAGAAAAGAAGATCTCTCATTGTCTAACGTGAGTATTTCAGGAGTATACATACTCCATCTCTATCTCGATGTTCGGTATTACCATCAACAGTACCTTTTCAAACAAAAGCCATGTGAGGTCCATTCCCAAAAGGGCCTCCCAAAAACTTTGTTTCTCTGTTTCGTGCCAAGTTCAGAATCCAGTTGGCAGGTGCTTTTGCAACGAAAATTTCAGTGTGTTGTTTGCACATATTTAGTGATGTCAAATCCAAGTTTTCGACCTCGAGGGAGTTGTGTAAAATTTTTGGTGTCTGAAAAACTGCGAAATTTTTTGCCAATAACTCGAATGCTGTCAATCCTAAGTGAAGAGACATCGTGAACTAAATTAAAGAGAACAAGATTCCCCGTCGATCAAAGGAGATAAATCCAAAATCTTACGGAAAGGAAAGTTTTTGAGGACAATAAAATATGGCGATTTTTTCCAATTTTGGTGAAAACTGCATTATCCATTATCAAACCCACCCACCTCCTCCCTGATAGTTGAAGATCATTTATTTGAATGAGCCGAAAAAATTTGAAATTGGCACATTTATTTCTATTGATGATCCACAACTCTCAAGAAAGGGGTAGAAAATTGGGATTGATGGGATTGCTACATGACTTTGAGAATGGGTTATAGCAGTTTTGACCAAAATTGGAAAGAAATTGCCATTTTTTGATCGTCCTTAGAAATTTTCCTATATAACCAATTTCAGGTTTAATCCTCTTCATCGACGGGAAATTTAGTTTCCTTCTATTTAGTTTGGAGTTATTTCTCACTTAGGATTGACTGTTTTCAAGTTATAGGCGAAAAACTAAAACAAGTCCAACTATTTCGCGGTTTTTCGGCCACCAAAAATTTTTCACAACCTCATCGAAGTCGAAAATGTGACATCACTAAACATGTAGAAACAACATACTAAAATTTCATCAACCTGGGAATATCTCGTCGTGACACTCTTTTTCCACGACCTGCCTACTGGAATTTATTTTGCTATCTGTCGATTGATTATTATTTATAAGGCACGGATTCGATCTGTCCTGGAATATTGCTTCCATATGGAGTGCAGCTAAGCACACACAGTTTCTTAAAAAAAAGATCCATTCGTATCATCGGCGAATCTGCGCTCGCTCACTTCTCTAGAACACCACAAGAAGGTTGGCAAACTTTCTCTGTTTTGAAGATATTTTCATACCCATCCGAAATATTATCAACCATTCCACCCGTAGCGGTCCCATCGAGATCACTTTCCACATCAGTTCGTCATCACTTTGAAGATGCGCCAAAGTCTCTGTTTTAGGGTTCATTCTTCCAACAAACAGCAAAGCTATGGAATTTACTGCATCGGGAGATGTTTCCTGAGGTAGAGCCTGTAGAAATTCAAAATGAACACCTTCCTACCAACTTTTCCTCGGCTCTCGAGATTTTTGAACAGTTCAGAGTTTTCCTTTTTGTCGAAACCAACACATAAAACATTGCTATTTCTATGTTTCAACACCTTTTCGAAGAGGAGATGATTTATTTTGGCTTATTGAATAGACGGAGAGCTCGTGAACAGGAGAATAGAAAGGCGTGTAGTATATGATTTAAAGTAAACTGTGTCGTGTTAAGCTGAAATTCACTAATATGTTCGATTCAGCGATTTAGAAAAAGTGGGTACAATGACAGGCGGTTCTGGCTAGCATAAATCCTTGACATAGGCGAGAGGGAAGATGTAAATAAAGCACGTTATGAAAAATGTATCGCTACGTATGAAAGACTATCTGGCAAAATGGTCATTTGAAAGAGCAAACTGTTCTTGAACCTGTATAGATAATGGTTGGAATTCGATCGATGACCTATATGATTTTAATTTGGTAGGTATACAGCCCCGTCTACAATTCATGACATTCTCGTACACCAGTCTACTGATACTGCCTAAAACAAGTCAAGTGAAGCTGAGGAACACATTTCAGGTAACCCATGATTTTTGTCTCCACGTAATGTCATATTATATGTCGCACCATTGAGTTCTCGTTACGCCTTCCTCTCGCGTTCCCTCAGCATCTTTTCTCTCGCCTGTCGGGGACTTATGCTAGCCAGGACCGCCTGTCATTGTTCCCACTTTTTCTAAAGTGCATACTCAATCATATACAGTGCGGCTTTTTTTAGTCCCACCCCCTGTTAACTTTTGAACGGTTCGACGTACAAACATGAATAAAAAACTGTTTGGAGGGTTTCACCGATACTACTTTTTGAAACAAAAAATATGGTGATTGCTCGACAGGGGGCGCGGGGGAGCACATCAATTCAAAATTTTTAGATGGCATGGGGGGTCGAGTGTCACACTGTTGAAAAGAGAATTCAATTCTCTTTAAAACCATCTGAATATTTTTGAATTTAGTTGAGGTAATTTTCCCAATTTCGATTTTTATGCATATCGAAATTTTCTAGTTGATGTGCCCCCAGCGCCATCTGTAGTGTCATTGCAATATATTTCCTCTCAAAAAGTAGTATCTATGATACCCTTCGCAATGTTTTTGGTTTCATTATTCCACAACAAACCGTTCAAATTTATCAAGGTATAACTAGTTTTCACATCCGCATTTATATTTGATATTTCGAATTTGAATTGCAAAAAAAAAATATTGATGAAATTCAAAAAAAATTAGATGGTTGTAAAGATAATTGAATTATCTTTTCAACGATGTGACACTCGACCCCCCATGCCATTTAAAAATTTTGAATTGATGTGCCCCCCGCGCCCCCTGTCAAGCAATCACCATATTTTTTTGTTTCAAAAAGTTATATCGGTGAAACCCTCCAAACGGTTTTTCATTCATGTTTGTACGTCGAACCGTTCAAAAGTTAACAGGGGGGGACTAAAAAAAGCCGCACTGTATATTGTTTTCCACATCTAGTGTATCGCTTGTCAATAATTTTTTGTACTTCAGAGTGAATTAACCAAATCATATTAAAATTTCATACTTTCAGCGGAAACATTTTATTCTATTTTTTATTCACACTTTCAAATACTCAAGGTCCGAATACGGTCTGATCACTGCCAGGTTTTAACACCGTACTTAACATGCTATGCCTCATCACTAGAAAAATTTGTAGCTTTACAGAAAGACCGTTACTATACTATAACTAGATGCACCAATAAGTACTTTTTATCCCATGCGTCTTAGTTTCTGCCATTCTATCAAAGTACCTACGTTTCATGACTATTCGGAACAACGGATTTCGATACACATTTGATATCGTTATAGCATGGTGATATAACTTGAAACAATTTACATAGACACCCCACACATACAAATTCAAGTCAACGAAGCATTTATGTTCGGAGCACAAACTTGTTTTGCAGAGAGCGTAGATTTTACAGGCGTTCAGTTATGGCATACCCCGAATTCATCGATTGGATCACTTCAGTGTGTGGAATTCTGAATGACCCTCTGATTGCGAAAACACCACACTAAGTGGGTTATAGAGTTTCGAAGTGATTTTATGTTGGTCATCGGAATATTCAGGAAATTTATGAAAACATTTTCATCGAATTGTTAACGTAACTTCTTTCTTTTGTTAACCGGAAAACTCGATATTACACGAATTCGTTTAAGAGCTCGATTGAGATTATTCTGTAACAATGAATCAATAAACTAATTCAGGATTAATGCCATACTCTATATTAGACACGTATGAACTGTAGGGAATTTATGATTGCTGGTGGAATTGAAAGTTCAATTCCTAGAAGAAGTGTATTGAGATGTACACTATCCTGTTCACTTTCAAACGGTTTAAATTGGAAGAAAACAGTTTTGAATGATTTCACCGATAATTTCACTCGCCATGTGAAACTCATCTTTCCTGCAATATTAGGATGATAGCGAAGTGGTCGAGGTGTTAAAGCGTTTGGCTTCCACCCAGACGGTCCGGGTTCGATCCCCGGTCGTGTATCACTGAGCTGAAGTGGTTCGGATTCCACTTTTATTTAAACTGTAGGTCCCGGATCTCCCTTGCTCGCACAAGCTCTGCTTTTGAGGGGTTTTCTACGAAAACCTGGGAGTTTTGTAAAAACAAAACAAAAAAAAAAAAAAAATAAGGGACGTTTGCCTCGATAATACGCAGTTCTTTACTTTCGAGCCGGTAATACCACTTTGTCATGGCAACCACGTACCCAAACAAGAACGCAGAATAGAAAATCATGAATGTCAGTCTAACAGACTTCATGTAAATCAGGCTTTATCTAACTTTTGAAGAATTCACGACAATGGGTATTTTACTTGCCGAATGAAACCCTCCATTCCTACAATATTAGGACCAATAAGGGACGTATGCCTCCAAAATACACAGTTGCTAGCTTTCGAGCCGGCAATACCACTTTGTCTTGGCAACCATATATCCAAACAACAACGGAGAACTTGATATCATCTTGCTACTAATATTAATTTTAGTCTGACAGACTTCATGTCTATTAGCATTGTTTATATAGAAGATAGTTAGTCAACCTTATGGGATTATAATTGGATCAAAATGGATGCGACATGTAGATGGCGATAGTGAGCTCGCATCCAAGTCATGTCGTAACTTCAGTGATCTGGCCTCCAAGTCATGTCGTAACTTGATTAAAACAATGGGACAGCATTAAAATCAGGGTTTTTTGAAGAAACCTGCATTAAAGTGACGTCAAATCTTCATGTTTGTAACTAATCACGCTAAATGACACTCGCGTTTGTGTCCAATACCTTTTCCACAGGCATTGACCAACTATGTTCTATTTAAACAATGCTATTAGGCATTATCAATAATTATTGAAGAATTCACGACAATGGAGCTTTTTTTTACTTTGTTGGTTCGTGAAATTATCTCAATAAATACTATTCGTGCTAACAATACTATCGATAGTTCTGTCAGAAATCTTAAACTCGATCAAATTGCTTTGAGGTAACACCACTCGTCCTAAAGGACTCGTGTGAGTTACCAAGCAATTTGATCTCGTTGATTTCTGATAAAATTACTATCGATAGTATGGCGAGCACTATTGGTATTACCCCCGATAACACTTTTGAAAGTAAGAGATACTGTAATTGTTTGATAGATGGCGCGGGGAGCACATCAACTCAAAATTTTTATATAGCAGGGGGGGTCAAGTGTCACAACAACAACAAAAAATATTTAAGTTGTCTTTTCAACCATCCTAAATTTTCGAATTCTGGTAATATTTTTTTCACAAAATGCATTTAAGTTGTCAATATAAGTGCGTATCACTTCGATGAATGTGAACGGTCATCGAACCGATAGGTAATATTTTGAATGGTAGTACCAATACTACTTTTTGAGTAAAGATGCATTACAATTACTCGATAGATAGCTCTGCGGGAATCAACTTGAAAATTTTGGAAAGTATGGAGATTGAAGTTGTAAAAAACGAGTTAACGAATTTCTCAAGAATGTATACAGTTGAAAAGAAAATTGATTATTCATCGTGTGACACTCAACCTTCCCATGCTATTTGAAATTTTTATATTGATATGACCCTTCACGCCATCTATAGGGCAATCACGTCTTCCATATCAGAAAGTATTATCGGTGGTATCATTCAAGATGGTAGTCGCCCCAGGATTATACGTTGAACCGTTCAAAATTTAACTCGAAAGAAATCGGCCAAAATCATTTATTATGCCGAAAGGAAAAAAAGTAGAACTCCGGAATAACTAAGAAGTTTTAAATTTATAAGTTATCAAAACAAAGCCAATTAGAAACAGTAAATTGAAGTAAATTTCATGATATTTACGTTATTCAAAGAGGTATTATTTTACTAAAGCATTAAAATGATATTACGGAACAGATCATTTACCAGAAAAAGTGACATTATTGTCAAACAACTAACTCTCACAAAATTTGAGACGAGACTGAAGTTTAGGAGCCTAAAATCTCTGGCCTCCATATGGCCCAAATTCTACTCAGACCTGGCAATAAATATAAGGGTTGTTCAAAAACCAAATAGTAAATTGAATCTCTTTTCGTTTTTATTTACAGTCTGCTTATGCATTAAATATTTTCAACTCAAATATTCCGACGTTACGAGAAAAAAATATTATGCAAATTTTTCGAAATATGAAAAAAAACTCTTTACACCTAAACAATTATTCTTATGTCTACTCATTCTATGACATAAATCTTACTGTTACACTCAGTTATGGTTTGAATTAATTCTCTTAATGGAAATATGATTTTGAATTCATTATGATACAAAATATTTTGTTCGAATTATCAAATTCCCCTCGTGAAATACTCGAGTTTGTATTGCAACAATGCTATATCCCTATGTGCACAGGTTCTGACCCTTCTCGGTATCTTAAATGCTGAATTTAATGGCTTTCAGGTGTAAATTCAATGGCTGTTTTTTCTGAGCACTATTTAAAATAAATTTCGAAATTACGTTTTCTTACAGTTATTTTAGAGCTTGCAGCGCAATGTTTTTAGTTTTAATATGAAAGCGACAAGCTTTTGAGAGTGTTACTCACAGAATAACCAATGTCACACACCTAAAGAAACTATATTTTACTTTTCAGTGCATTTGAATCATACTTTGGCTTTAAAAACTAGGTTCTCCCAATTTTATCATCTTTTGAATTCCACTTCTGTAATGATTATATCCTGACTCAACCTCTCCTCCTGTATTCTGCATTGATGGAGTATTTATTAGGAATAACAGCATTCAAAATTTTTCAACATTATTTAATTCAAAGAAAATTCAGTTCTGATGTAGATTGTATAGGAGCTGTTATCTAGGATTTTTTATTATTGACAACGTAATCGTAATAACCGTCCTCAAATTCCCTCAAACACCAATTTTCATTAGAAGTGGACCATAATCACAAAACTCGTCCACCATCTTGATGTCATGAATTTTGACAGACAAATCATGATCTACTACCCCGAAAATCACCACATAGCAATTTCGAATAGAATCTGACCATAATCACAAAACTCGTCTGCATCTTAAAGTTGCTATATGAAAATAATGAATTTTGATAAAAAATGTATAATCTCCGACCCCCAAAATCACCACATACCAACATTTAATCTCGTCCGCCGTCTTGGCGCAGCCATATTGAATTTATTTTTATTTTTCATATTCGTCTCAGAAAACACTTTCATTTGGTGACAATATCAGAAGGGTGCATTGAAAATAATTGGTCAGCCATCAAATTAGATTCAGAATGATGTTACTCTGCTACCATGCACCCAAACCAAACATGTATGAAAAATTTCAGCTCAATTGATTTGTGACAACTGGTTTAAAATTGGCAATGAATGAATAAAATGAAAGTGAAAAATCATTTTAAAAAAGTTTTTATTTATGAACTATTGAAATCAACAGTTAAAGATAATATTTAATATATGAAAAACAATATTTTAAATTTGTTTGTTTTTCATGCACCAAATATTATTATAATTTTCAGTTCAGTTTTTGAAAAGTTTTTTGAGTTTATTTGATTTCGTACTTTGTAGCATTATAATTTGTTCATTCGTTAATAGTTCGTACGTTAATGGCATGCGTATATTTGCTCCCACTTACCATATTTCACTATTTTTACGGATTTTTCTGAATTTCCACGTGTTCTCCAACTAGCCTTCAGATGGAAAAAAACAATGTTCCAAATCAATTAATTCGACGGTCATGTGTTTTTTACTATTTTTGAGGATTTTTCCCAATTAATTTTTGCTAGTTTAAGCAACTCATTTCGAGAAGGAGGGGGTCCGAGCCACCCGATTTTTTTTCAGGTCATAGTTAGTCCAAACTCTCTATCTTGCCTTGAGGGGGCCAAGGGAGTAACATAATTCTAAATCAAATTGTTCGATGTGTTTAGTAAATGTGTGCAAAGTTTTGAGAATTTCACGTTTATTAAAATATACAATTCCACTTGAAAATGTGACAGTGACAGTAAAAATAACAAAAAATCTCAATATCTATTCAAATACATATTATCTCCTAGCGACGAGCCGTGTTTTGTTCAACAGGGCCGTACTCAACACAACATAATAGCCCCGGCCTTGAAACACTGCAGGGTTTCAACATGAAATCAGGGTTGATTTGGTAAAACGCAGATCTTGACAATTGGACGTTTCAGTTCACCTGTAGCTGTTTTGATGGTTGCAGAACGTATGATACCATCAGCACCTTTGTGAATTTGAAGTATTCTACCCAGCTTCCACTTCAAAGAGGGTAGTCCGTCTTCTTTGATGAGCACCATTAAACCAGTTTTGATCAGTTGCTGATGATTTATTTTCCATTTCACTCGAGTTTGTAAATACGATACATATTCCTTGTTCCATCTGGACCAGAAGTGCTGCACTATTTGTTGTGTCCTTTGAAAACTTGAGAGTCGGTTTTCTCTGACGTCTAACAAATTAGGTTCAGGTATCGTTGTAAGACTTTTTCCAATGAGAAAATGTGCCGGAGTGAGAGGAGTTGTATCATTGGGATCGGTTGACATAGGATAGAATGGACGGAAATTAAGACAAGCTTCTATTTGACATAAGATGGTAGTAAATTCCTCAAAAGTTAAGGATGCCTTACCCATTACACGTTTCAAATGATACTTGGTGGATTTTACGCCAGCTTCCCAAATACCCCCAAAATGTGGAGCATGGGGTGTAATAAAATGCCACTTGATAGTTGATCAGTTATGGAAATTTCCACGAATTCTAGAAAACGTTTGAGTTCACTATTCGCTCCTACAAATGTGCTACCGTTATCGGAATAGATTTTATTGCATTTACCACGTCTAGCCATAAAACGACGCAGACATGTGTAGCCTCATTTTATTTATTTTTACTAAAGGCAACACATTGGCGAACGGTTGCTCAGTTTTTCTGGAAGCTGAAAGCGTGGGTCGAATAGAAATAAAAATAACCATACCTCAGGGCGCCAAACAGTTTTATTTAAAGTGAATATAGTCTATTTACTGATAATTTCAACTATGTTAATATTGGTTGTAAAGTAATAAGAAAAGTGTGCATTGAGTTTCTGGAAAAACAGTGAAATCTCATCTGGAAATATTAAAAATAAATTATGAAAAATATGTTCATAATATACCTTTCAAGTAGAAAATTTTTCAGCGATTGTATACGTATACCATTGCCTCACAGTTCACTTTTAATCTGGTAATTACTTATGAAAAAAAAATATCTTAAAACTGTAAAACATCAGTAGGTACAGGAAATAATTCATGTTAAAATTTATATAAAAAATTATGTCAAACTCTTATCTGATTTTCCTTGGGGTGTGCACAAGCAATCTCCAATCCACAAAATCATCATCTGAACCATCAATCATCGATTTCAGGGAAGTTTGTCATTGGGAAATGTTCCTAGACAATTTTTTTCTAAATTCCATTAATTTAATAACCATTAACCATAGGGGTGGCTTCTTTCATTTAGTGGTTTTCGAGTGTAACCGATAGTTGGTAGAAATGCGTAAGAGGCCGTTGGTGGAAGATGGCCTCAAAGTAAGAAGTGTTTCTAAAGTGATTTTTGAAAGTATTCACTAAACAAGACTCGTGCTTTGTGATTGAAACAAATCCATCTCAGATGATATAACCACAAGCACTTACTATTTCTTATGTGATTTCAAAATCAATCAGTATCTAATCAACACTTCGAGAATTCAAGCAGCAATGAATTCCCGACGTCGAATTTTCTATCCATTCTGCGGGGACACCAACTTTCAGGGCAGCGAGATAATTCGGCAACGAGCCAGCGCTTCCCAAAATGTTTTGGAAATGCTCTTCCGTTTTTTAAATAAATCGGTAGCAATCATCAAATTCAATGATGAAGAATGGTAGTTGAAGACTTTGTGATTATTTATCGCTGATATTGTATCATTTTTGAGGGAAGATAATTCAGTAAAAAAAAACTTTCTATTCAAAACACACTCTATGAAGTAACAAACATTTTTGTGTTCTCTGAGAATAGGAGTGAAATTGGTAGAATTGGGTTTTATACTGTGTATTAGCTTTTTCTTTTGAGTTCTTGTCTTTGCGATAGGATTACTGAGGCGTTCATACAGAGTGGTCAATAATGATATTACTTAGACTATGTGATATTATTTGAATATTGATTTCTGTGGCGATTAAAACGCTACACCACCCCCTTCCAAGAAAAAAAAATTTGAACATATAATGTTTAATTTTACTTTGAGTCAGATTGACATATGAAGTAATTAACAATGTTAAATGGTGCACTGGGTGAGAAAGCCATATTTTGAAACATCTATGGATAATTTTTGTATCTTCGCGTACTACTCGCCAAGTTGTATATTTGGATCTTCTTAAATATTTGCACTAGTCAGGAAAATGGTCAATATCGTGAGGGGACATAATTAGAAAGAAATCTTGAAACTAAAGTGGCTACCATAGTTGGCAATTCACCAGTGCCTTTTATCAATAATATAGAGGTGGATCTTATATCTAATAAACCTTAACCTAAATGAACGTTCTATTTACAACAAGCAAAAGTTGTGTTAGCTAATAATGAGCTAACATTTAAACTCATAACCGGCAATCTCAGCTAGATCCGACCGAAACATCGGAATTTGAACCATAGTATGGTTTTATATCCTTGACATGCCATTCGCCAACATAGTTGTCATCCATAGTCTTCAATCCATATATCAACCTGGAGACTTTTTTGACAACTGTACATAGTATATATTTCGGAGCTAATTTGGACGAAAATCGCTTTTCAGCATCCGACAAAACTTTATTTCGGCGCCATACTTTGTCGCCTACTTTAAAACAAATATCACGCTTTCGCAAATTATAGTTTTTCGCATTTCTCTCATGAGATTTGCGGATTTTACTTTGAACATCTTCAAAAATTTCGGAAAGATTTTTCATACCTTCCAAATAATTATTGGTTCTGTCTCCAGGACACAGAAAAATATCTTTTGTGGAATGTACTTGTCCATAGTAGGATCCTGTGATAGGGACATTACGACCAAAAAGTAGAAATGGTGGGGAATAGCCAGTTACCTCGTGAACTGACGTATTGATTGCGAACCTTATCTCATTGAGATGTTTGTCCCAATCTTTATGTTCCTTGATATAACAACGAACAGCTGTTCCAATAGTTTTATTTGATCGCTCAACAAAATTGATTTGTGGATGGTATTTGGCAAATTTTTTGGACATTATATTTGTCGATGAGTTTTTTTAATGTTTTCCCCACAAATTGAGAACCATTATCACAGACAACTATTTGTGGTACACCAAATGTGAGGAACACGTCATTTTTCATAAACTTAACTATGTTGGAAGCGTCAGGTTTACGAAGTGGGCACATAAGTGTGTACTTGGTAAACCAGTCGCCCACAACTGATAAGTGAGAAAACCCTCGTGGACTTCTAGGTAAAGGACCTATGAGGTCTACCGCGATGATTTGAAAAGGGAAATTCACTTTTCTTTCGGAATCCATCAAACCTAGTCTTCCAGCACATGATATCTTTTGTGAACCACACACTTCACAACTTCTGATATACTTAAGAACATCTGCTCTCATTTTGGGCCAATAATAATTTTCTTTTATACGAGACAACGTTTTGAAAAACCCAAAATGACTTGAAGTAGGGATATCATGACACTGTTTGAGAATTTGAAGTTTTTGTGATTTTGGAACTAGGAGTTTCCACTCAGATAAATTGGATTGAATTCGGGTACGGGAAGGACAATACTTGTAAACCTTATCGTCAATGACTTTCCAGTTAGAATATTCTTGAGGATTATCAAGGATATTTTTGCGGAGACGAATATAAAAGGTACCTAGGTTGTCTGGAGAAACATCTAAAAGTGAAATTTCAGGAGGTATTGGACTTGCTTCATCCGGAATTCTTGACAAAGCGTCTGGTACTACATTGAGAACACCTTTTCTATGTTTTAATTCATAAGAAAATTGTTGCAATTTGACAGCCCACCTTGCTAGTCTTCCGGATGGTCCTTTCGTATTGTTACACCAGAGTAAAGAGAAATGATCGGTGTAAATGGTAAAATGGGTGCCTTCTATATAAGGACGGAACTTGTCTATGCTGAAAATGACAGCTAAACATTCACGTTCTGTAACAGAATAATTACGCTCTGTTTTAGAAAGGGATCTACTAGCGAAAGCTATTATACATTCTCCATCATCAGTGTTCTGAGTCAGGACACCGCCTAAACCTGTATTAGACGCATCGCACTGTATAATGAAAGGTCTAGAAAAATTTGGGCTCCGAAGAATCGGTGTTGAAACAAGAATTTCTTTGAGTTTCAAAAATGATTTTTCAGCATTTTCGGACCAAACAATAGACTGTCCTTTTTTGCGACCTTTGAGGAGATCATTCAACGGCGAAACCAATATTGAAAAATGGTTAATGAATTTTCGATACCAAGAAGTCATACCAATAAATCTTTTGACTTCTGTGGTAGTTGTAGGCCGAGGATAATTAACCATACAAGAAATCTTTTCTGGATCTGTTTTGAGACCATCCGAGTCCACCACAAAACCTAAATATTTTAATGAAGATTTGAATAATTCACATTTTTTTAGGTTAACTGTTAAATTGGAATTTTTCAATCGATCCAATACTTCTTGGAGTATTTTCAAGTGTTCATGAAATGATGAGGAAATTACAATGATATCATCTAGGTAACAAAAAACATTTGGTTCTAACTCAGGGCCGAATATTGCATCCATCAACCTTTGCTGGCATTGGGCACTATTCCTGAGGCCAAAAGGAACTCGGGTGAAATTGAAAAGTCCCCTTCCTGGTACTGAAAATGCCGTTTTCTCTTTGCTATTCTCATGAAGTGGAATTTGCCAAAATGCCTTCCTAAGGTCTATACTAAAGATGAAACGAGCGTTTCTAAGCATACTCAAGATTCTCTCCACGCGAGGGAGCGGGTAGGCATCGTGTTTAGTAACTGAATTGAGGCTTCTTCCATCAAAACAAAATCTGTACTCGCCAGATTTCTTTTTGACCAAAAGAACAGGAGAATTCCAGGCTGAATGTGAAGGTTCTACAATTCCCAGTAATAACATTTCATCGAGCTCTTTATTCAACAAATTCATCATAAAAGGAGAAAGCGGGTACTGTCTATTTCAATTTCAAAAATCATTTTGTCAGTATGGCCTAGGCGATTATCAGAACTTATCTCTTTGAATGACTCAAAAAGGGCATCTACTTCATTCCTTTCTGACTTGGTCAAATGTTCCATACTGTACAGTTTGATTTCTTTTTCAAAACTATTTGTGACATTCAAATCTATGTCTGCTGAGCTACTATGAACATTCCAAACATTATTTCGAAAATTAATTTCAACTGAAAATATCTTCAGAAAATCACTACCCAAAATGACCGATTGAGCTAATGAAGGAACAACAAGAAAATTCAACATATTACATACATTTCCGGCACAAACTGGCAGATCAATTGAACCGCTAACAATATGTGGAGACCCATCGGCAGTATGCACAGCCTTCACACACGTTTTATCTAAAACTACATTGAACTCATCGATTAATTTCATTGCTTTACTACCTAAAATTGATTTAGAAGCACCAGAGTCGAGAAGTACAATTAAAGATTTTCCAAATATATTTATCTCTATGAAAGGTCTATTTTCGGAAGGCTTCTGTACAAGAAGTGGCGAAATTTGGGGAACATCATTAAGGAAACCAGTTTCATAAAATCGAGAGACAATCATTTTCCATTCTTCCCATTTATTTTCACTGGCAAATTTTGAATTAGCTTTTCTGTCAACATGATTTTGGTAGTAGAAATGCGATATTTTTTCATCTTTCAAAAATGAATTTTTGACCTTTTGACCTTTCAACACTTGACGGTCTCTTTCAAATGTCGTATCATTTAGTTTTTTGTACAATTACAAGTACGTATAGTTTCATCAGATTTACCACAGTTGAACAAAATTTGCTCTTTGGAGCTGTACAATGTTGATGATTATGATTTTTTAGACCACAGTTCCAACAAGTCATATCAGTTCCATTATTTGAAAAATGATTTGATTCGCCTGTGACACCTCTCGTTTTTTTTGTATAATGTCTCTTATGCTGGAAATTTTTTTTGTTCTTCGGAAAAGTTTCATTTGGAACGGAAGAAATAGTACTGACAGATACAGTCGAGTTCGACGTCGAAGGCTCATTGCTGCTCAAATAAACGAGTTCCGGACACAAACTTGAAGTTTTTGGTGGTGATCGATATTCACTCGCATACTGTAGAGATTCATCAATTTTTCTACACCATTGTAGTAAACTTTCTACACTATCGATGGCAGTGGGAAGAACGGATAATCTTTCGTTATAAATAGGCAAAATACCTCTTCTAATAAATTTAAGTTTTACACTTTCGTGAACAGGCTTTTGTAAATTACCGAAATAAGTTTGCATAACCGCTATATAAATGAAAATAGGTTCCTTTTTGCCTTGTGTTCTTGCCCTGATATCTTCCCAAATATGATCATCAAAATTCATAGGAAGAAAATAGGTTTTTAGTAAAGAAACTAAATGATCCCAATCTCGAATTGTAGTTTCAATCGATTTGTACCAAATATAAGCTTTTTCTGTAAAAAGATCTGCAGACGAAGCTAAAAGTTTATCTTTTGAAACATTTCTGGCCTTAGAGAGTTCATCGACCTTGTTTAAAAATGAAATAAGTGTTTTTGATTCCCCGTTGAATTTTGTGACATTCCACTTATAAACTGGAACGGATTTTGAAATAGTCTGTGCCATATTACTATTCGGTAGTTGAGAAAACATAACAGTAGAATTTGAAGAAGTGGAAGGAGCATTACCTGTTGCTGGTAAAGGATGTATATTGATCACACTATCAAATAATAAAGTTTCTAATTCCAAATAAGAAGCTAAACTTTCATTCTTGAATATTTCGCAAGTTTTATTTATATCTAGGTCAGGAACTTGAATACGCTTAACTCTATTTGTGATGTATATTAATCTAGATTTGATTCTTTGAAAAGATGAGTCACTTTCAGGACCAGTGAACTCATCAATAAGAGTACTCAGTTGGACGAAAGTATTGTTGATAACAGTAACTTCATCTTCAAAAATATATTCTGGATCAACTAAGTCTATATTTCTACCGTACTCCGTATCTAGACGTCTCTGTAACATTTTTCTCTTCGTCGATGCATCTTTTCTGGTAGTAACTATACCTCTTATTTTTAATTCATAGTTCAATTCATCAGTCAATAAATGAATTGGTTTCATATCGCGAAACTCCATTTTTCGTTCAATGAAACAAAACAAAACGAAAATATTCTAAATTATTCGTCGTTTGCCTGTACTATAATTGAAATTAAAATTCCCAAATAGGTTTACCATAAAATATGTATTCCTTTGACTTTTTTCATTTATCAAGGATTGGAATTCATACAAAAACTTGTGGCACCGACTACGGATAATAAAGGGTCGAGAGTATGAGAAACTTTTTCACCAATGGTCGGCGAAACTATTCAGAATGTAATTTTTCGTAATTTAGGAATCTGTTTCCAAAAACTCATTGCACTAACTAAAAAAATTGGTATGGGTATTTTTATCTGAAAAAAAAAGGTTTAGAAATTCAGTATCAGGCCCCGCGTTGAGGCGCTAATTTATGTGTAGCCTTTTTTTATTTATTTTTACTAAAGGCAACACATTGGCGAACGGTTGCTCAGTTTTTCTGGAAGCTGAAAGCGTGGGTCGAATAGAAATAAAAATAACCATACCTCAGGGCGCCAAACAGTTTTATTTAAAGTGAATATAGTCTATTTACTGATAATTTCAACTATGTTAATATTGGTTGTAAAGTAATAAGAAAAGTGTGCATTGAGTTTCTGGAAAAACAGTGAAATCTCATCTGGAAATATTAAAAATAAATTATGAAAAATATGTTCATAATATACCTTTCAAGTAGAAAATTTTTCAGCGATTGTATACGTATACCATTGCCTCACAGTTCACTTTTAATCTGGTAATTACTTATGAAAAAAAAAATATCTTAAAACTGTAAAACATCGTAGGTACAGGAAATAATTCCTGTTAAAATTTATATAAAAAATTATGTCAAACTCTTATCTGATTTTCCTTGGGGTGTGCACAAGCAATCTCCAATCCACAAAATCATCATCTGAACCATCAATCATCGATTTCAGGGAAGTTTGTCATTGGGAAATGTTCCTAGACAATTTTTTTCTAAATTCCATTAATTTAATAACCATTAACCATAGGGGTGGCTTCTTTCATTTAGTGGTTTTCGAGTGTAACCGATAGTTGGTAGAAATGCGTAAGAGGCCGTTGGTGGAAGATGGCCTCAAAGTAAGAAGTGTTTCTAAAGTGATTTTTGAAAGTATTCACTAAACAAGACTCGTGCTTTGTGATTGAAACAAATCCATCTCAGATGATATAACCACAAGCACTTACTATTTCTTATGTGATTTCAAAATCAATCAGTATCTAATCAACACTTCGAGAATTCAAGCAGCAATGAATTCCCGACGTCGAATTTTCTATCCATTCTGCGGGGACACCAACTTTCAGGGCAGCGAGATAATTCGGCAACGAGCCAGCGCTTCCCAAAATGTTTTGGAAATGCTCTTCCGTTTTTTAAATAAATCGGTAGCAATCATCAAATTCAATGATGAAGAATGGTAGTTGAAGACTTTGTGATTATTTATCGCTGATATTGTATCATTTTTGAGGGAAGATAATTCAGTAAAAAAAAACTTTCTATTCAAAACACACTCTATGAAGTAACAAACATTTTTGTGTTCTCTGAGAATAGGAGTGAAATTGGTAGAATTGGGTTTTATACTGTGTATTAGCTTTTTCTTTTGAGTTCTTGTCTTTGCGATAGGATTACTGAGGCGTTCATACAGAGTGGTCAATAATGATATTACTTAGACTATGTGATATTATTTGAATATTGATTTCTGTCGCGATTAAAACGCTACACATGATAAAAAACATTCTGATGTGAGATCACTAACGACCACTAAATGTATAGCAAAACAAACAAACAATGCAATATATGCCTTGATAATTTTGAAGTTTCTGCCTTTTCTATCATGGAGTTGGAAAGGTCCCGCATAATCTACTCCACACAAGGAAAATGGACGCGACGAAGTTATTCGTGATGGAGGCAGATTGCCCATGATATACTCTTGAGGTTTAGCTTTACATCAGAAGCATCGTACACAGTCGTGCACGACTTTTCTCACCAAATTACGACCGGACAATGGCCTAAATCTTTCTCTAACTGATGCTAGAAGAGCTTGAGGTCCTGCATGTAAATGTCTAACATATTCTTGACAAACAATCGTTATAGCCAAGTGGCTGTTTCGAGGAAGAATTACAGGATGCTTCTTCGAAAAATCAAAATCAGATTGGGTTAATCGACCACCTAGACGAATAAGTTTTTTAATTTCATCATAAAAAGGGTTTAAGTTCAGAAGTTTACTTTTTCTATGTACTGGTTTGGAGTGCGTTAATTTATAATATTCGTCAGGAAATTCGAGACGCTGTGCAATTTGAATAAGAAAATAAAGTGAATCATCAAGTTCGTTTGTTGTTAAATAACCTTGCCGTTTAGGCTTATCTTTGTGTCTGATATTGTTCAAAAATCTCAAATAGTAGGCGAATATACGCTGTAATTTTATCAGAGATGAACGTGAACTGATGAAGATGAAAATATATGAAACATATGCCGTATTGACAAATGCAACAGGTTTATTAAGATGTTCTGAAAATTCAGTAGTTATGAGACTCGTATCTGTTCTTGAGAAGGCCAATTGGACTCAGGTTTTACTAGCCATAGAGGACCATGAAACCAAAATTCAGATTTTGTTAAATCAAGTGGAGTTAATCCACGTGACAGTAAATCGGCAGGATTATCGAAAGTGTTTACATGTTTCCATGACTCAGGCTTTGAAAGGTTCTGAATCTGTGAAACTACTCGATTAGCCACAAATGTTTTTAGTATGTGCGGAGGATTAATAATCTACGAAATACATATTGTAGAGTCACACCAATAAAAAATGTTGTTGGCATCAGTACTACCCAAGAGTACTTTATCCATGAGGTCAGCAAGCAAAAGTGCCCCTGATAACTCGAGTCTAGGAATTGTCAGAATCTTTAACGGTGCTACACGTGTTTTAGCACAATGTAAATTGGCTGTAGAATTACCTAACAGATCGTTACAACGAATGTAAACACAACCACCGTAGGCAGACTGCGATGCATCACAGAAGCCATGGAACTGTATGGATACAGGATTGGGGCATGTTGTTTGTCGAGGTATTTTAATGGAATTCAGATACTGTAATTGTGATTGGTATTCACACCAAACAGTATGTCAGTAACTAGGGAGCGACTTATCCCACGACAACTTGAGTTTCCAAAGTTCTTGGAGAATAATCTTTGCCTTTATCGTGACAGGCGAAAGTAGTCCTAGTGGATCAAAGATCTGAGAGGCCAATGACAAAATTTGACGTTTGGTTATTTTGAGGTAACGATTAGTAGTATTGATTCCAGAACAATCAAAGTATTTTACTTTCTTCTTTATCTCCTATATGAATTACGTTAGAATTAGTTTCAGAAGAGAAGATTGTGGCATTTGAAATCCATTTTCTTAATGAAAATCCGTGTGATAATAAAAGTTCTGAAATATTCTCTTTTACGTAAGTAAGTGTCTATGCAGATGTGCAATTTCTTGCAATGATCTGATAGCAAGGAATGCTGACGATGCTAGTCCATAAGTTATAGTTCTTAAGACATAAACATCAATGTTACTGTTGGGATTGAAACGCCATAAAATTTTCTGAAAATTGCATTGTACCTCCTATACTAACACTTGACGGTACATTTTAGCAATGTCTGCGCTCAAAACGTAATTGTGCCGTCGGAATCTCAACAGAATATAAAATAGATTATCCTGGATATTGGGACCTACCATCCTCATATCATTTAGTGAAACACCTGACGTGGTTTTGGCTGAGTCATCGAAAACAACTCGCAACTTTGTAGTAGTTGAGTCTTCTTTCACAACACAGTGGTGTGGAAGAAAATAACCTGAATTATCGTTCTGATCTTTTGACAGAGACATGTGACCAAGTTGAATATATTCTTCAATGTTGATGGTATTGTGATTTCAAATCAGGATTTCTCTCGAGTTTCCTTTCCAGATTCATAAAACGATTAGTGGTGAAAGCTTTAGATTCACCAAGAAGAGAGGAATACTGTTTAAATGGAATGGCTACAATAAAACGGCTATCCTCATCTTTACATACAGTATCCCTGAAGTGTTTTAAACAATAATCTTCTTCGTCAGACAAAAACTGATCTTTTGGGTATTCCTCTAATTCCCAAAATTTAGCAATCTGTGTTTCTAAATTATTATTATTCGTTGAAACAGTGCAACGGTGTGCTCTGAAACTATTACCTTTCACGTATAAGGAACCAGATACAAGCCAACCCAGTTTAGTTTTTGCAGTATAGGAAGCCCAATGCTTAATTTCACCTGACCAATACTTAAAAGTCCCAAAATGTATCAGCACCTATGAGTAAATCTATAGGAGCCGGTTTATCAAAATTAGGATCGGCCAAGGTTAATTTCTTAGGAATGTTCAGTTCTGTTAAATGCAAAGGTAGAGAAGGTAAATAATCAGTGATATATGGTAAAACAATACAAGAAATAGTTTTTTCAAAGTTATTGATATTTGATTTGAATTTAAGTGAAACGGAGAATTGAACCTTGTTTTGCATTTGATTCACACCCGTTACTGATATGTTTATTGAATGCTTATTCAAATGAAGAAGATTGGAAAGTTTTTCGAAAACAAAAATTTACTTGGTTACCCCTATCCAGCGGTACTCTACAATGGTGCGGTTTATTACATTTATCATAAACTGTGATGACTGCAGTAGAGAGCAAAACCTGTGATGTTGTAGATATACTAGTGGAAAGGGAATGTTGTAAGTTGGACGTGTTGCCAGCCATACCTGAAGCACCCGTACTATTTGAAACAACCGTACTATTTGAAACACCCGTACTATTCACCAACCGAAGTACTATATATTCTCACTTCTCTCGTTATTTTCAAAATGTAACATACTGTGATGAATTTTGCCGCACCTTTTGCAGCCTGCCGCAGTGTTGAATCTCTCTGTTATTGTTAATTTATTGAAATCGAAGCATGAATACAAGCTATGACTATTTTTGCAAAAAACGCAAATAATCTTGCTTGAAGTCGTTGTGAAAGATCTTGAATGTTTTTGAAATGATTTCGTCGCGTGATGTTTAGATCCCTCTGTAGATTCAGAATACAATGATGACAAAATCCGACAACGGTCTTTAAAAAATTCCAACAAAGTTGCAAGAGTCGGAATCCTTTCAGAATCAGCTCGAGATTCCCACTCGCGCTTTTTAGTGCTGTCAAATTTTGTCGTCACATGGTAAATGATAAGATCATCCCATTGGTCAGTAGGTCGTTTCAAAACTTTTAAAGCATTTAATTTTTTTTTCAATGCCGTCGAGAACCATGCTCAAACCTTGACTCATCTTTCAGTGTAGGAATTTCGAATAGAGCCTTAACGTGGCCTTTACTCAAAGCTTGTTCATTTTCAAAACGATCTATGAGTAATTTCCATGCGACTTCATAGTTATCATTGCATATTTGCAGAGATTTCACTTTGTCTGCAGCACATCCCTGTAGGGACAGACGTAAATAATGAAATTTTTCGACATTTGACATTGACGAATTGTCATGAATGAGTGATTTGAAACTGTCTCTGAAAAACAACCATTGATTGAGAGTACCATCAAACGTTGGCAAATTTATTTGTGGTAAACGAACATTCATCAAATTCGAATCATTCACCAATTTGTTATTAGAATAGTGTGAACTAGTTTCAGTAGCGTTTTCTTTGACATCTTTCGAAAGCAGGAATGTTTTGACTTCCGAGGTAATTGCAAAGAAATCATTCTCAAATTTTTGACGTTCCGGCGAATGAATAGTCGGAAAATTGGTATCAAAATCAGGGTCTTCAGCCTCAATTGCAAGCTGAGCGTTATTGAACTCTTCTAGAAGATCTTCGGCTTTGTTCAACCGACGATTTAAATCTTCAATGTTAACGTTTTCTAGGTCCTTGACTGTGTTGAAGTGATTAATGAATCTTGTCAATGAACCTTTGACAGATGTGCGTTTTACTTTATTTAAGTTCGACATGTTTATATGAATGAATATAAGTAAATATAAGCGTTAAATCTACCAAGTATGGGAATACCAATCAGTACGTATTAACAGTAAGTAAAGTAAATGAAATTCAATAGTAGCGAAATCGTAGATGTCAAATAAAAGTCGTACTAGGTGTAGGATGGGAAGGAAAGGAAGGCACTAACCTGTGCGGCCGGCGTTCAGCAAAATGCGTGTTCCATCCATACTCGAAGGACCATGTTAAATAATTGTGTGCAAAGTTTTGAGAATTTCACGTTTATTGAAATATACAATTCCAATTGAAAATGTGACAGTGACAGTAAAAATAACAAAAAATCTCAATATCTATTCAAATACATATTATCTCCTAGCGACGATCCGTGTTTTGTTCAACAGGGCCGTACTCAACCCAACACGATGGTCCGATGTTTTTCACTATTTTTATGAATTTTTTATATTTAATTTTTGAATCTTTCGTGGAGGGGGGCGCCGACCGACACTTTCTCCCAACCTAAATTTCGATGACCGACACAGTCGAATTTTTTGTTTCGATTCACTTCGCGTATTTTAGGGGGCAGGGATGTTTTTTAATTACTGTATTGTCATCGGTTTCTAATACGTGTGCAAAATTTCAGCCAGCAAGTTCTTGAAGAATGGATTGCGAAATTTGAACCAGAAAGACAGACAAATCATGCTAGCCAGTTAAATTAAAGCTTGTAGTGTAATAAAAGCTTGTTATTGTGGAATTAAAATATCAAAAACTATCCAAGCGCTGAACATATTGTGATGGAATAAACACACAACAAAAGATAATGAACAAAATGAATGTGAAAAGTATTTTTAAAAACAATGTTAGGAGCAGAATTAAGGAAAGGGAGCAGTGAATGTGCAATTATGTTAAGAAGTATATCAATATCAAACCTCCAGTAAGGGCTATGCCTGTGATGTCATGATGATAGCTAAAAATTATTAATATGCCTTAAGAGCACCTTAAGCTGAACTTATCTGATAGTGAGTAGATTTTCTCAATAATGCCAGTTCACCAGTTGTAGTTTATTAATCCAGTGCTTTGATCAGTACAGGTGTGCACTGTGGGTATGACACAATCAAACGAAGGACATAAATAGATATATAGATGGATTCTTTATTGCCTGATTTTCTATTGTTCAATAGATAAGACATTGTCAAAAAGATAAAATATGCGTATTATAAACACGTGTAACAGGTATTAACATAACATAAAAGCAAGGAGTGCAGAGATCTAAACAAACGAAGGGGAAAACCGAGAAAGAACTCCAAACAACAAAGGAACCACAATAACACTAGCGGAACAGTGGAACTCTACCGGTACTGTAGAAAAACAACAGTGGAGCACCAATTAAAGGTAGGGGAACAACGGAATAGTAGCGGAGCACCCTAGAATGAACAATACCAGTCTGACTTTTGATTACACTTGTAAGGTATTGCACAAATCCAAACACTAACTTCTATCAAATGTGAGGGTTCTGATAACAGCTTTTTCTACTACTGCATACCAAAGTGGCCTCTGACGCTTTCAAATCTCAACGCAAAAATGACGTTTTCCTAGGAATGTCATTTTGTAACAGCTTTTACGCTCTACAGCGAGAATATTGAAGAAACGCTCGATTTCCCTAGCTTTTGTTGAAAACGAACTTATTCTTGCATGATGGAAAGTGCACACAAGAAATTCAAAGCACTCTAAGGAACTGGAGTGGGGTTAGGGTTAGAGATGCTTCCTACTAAACTTTGTTTTCGAACTTGGCGTGAGTTCGATCTCGGGATTCGTTATTTTTTTTTACAAGTATTTTCCCTTTTTTACTTTTATTAGAGATGTGAATTATTTGATATTTGGATAGCTTATACATTTGGGATTACTATTTAATGTAAATTTTCTTATAGGCAATATTATGTGCCTATGTTGAATCTATCGTTTTTATGTCTAATAGAAAAAATCATGTGCGTACTTCGAGCACAAAGTGTTATTGCCGCTCTCCAAAGATTACCGCGCTTCGGTTCGCGTCGCGCGGTATCTCTCTTTGTCGAGCGGCAATCAATCACTTTGTGCTATGAATACACAAATAGCTATTGATGGTCTGTTTGCTGTCTGATAGCTAGTTTTCTGTTCCAGCAGTTTTACCGATGAAAAAATGACTACTGGCCCTCCTAACCTCAAAAATCCGGATCCATCGACTAGAGATCTTCTCGAAAATATACAGCGTCAAATATCGCAAACAATATGAGAAAATCCACAGTTACAAATTTTCCCAAGATTCAACAACGATGATCAAAATTTAATTTGATAGAAATATTCTAAGTAGGTTATTTGTCAAGATGTCACTCTATCAAATATCGAACCGGAAAACGTCACTCAGATGACTCAGACGTCAAAAACTGTCACAATCAGACAAAGCGCTTCCTTGTTCGTTTGCGGTCTGTAAGATCAGTCCAGGAACTACCTCGGGCTACTCAGCTACTCCTGGAGATAATTGGACAACGACTCAGAACACGTAAAGATTCAGTGTTGCCAACTGAACCAAGACGAAAACGCCACCCTTTTTCAATCTCAGAACTAATCACAAACAAGGTAAAGTATTCGAAAGTTAAGTACCTCAATGGCACAGAATAGAGATAAAGGAAAAATAGATTTTGTGTTCTAAACACAAAAAAATAGAATAACCAAAAGTATGTTTACCGCAAACAACTCTGTACCTCAGAGCCAGATGGACGTAAGTCACATTGTGCTAACTTTACAGGAGACCAATAAAAGTGAAAATAATGATTTCATCGTTAAGCTACAAAGCTATTGTTCGAGATATCATATCAAAATCCATCAAAAACATTGAAAGGGTCGTACCTTATTCATTCATGTACAATTTTTGTGTGAATAATTTACAATTGATATAATTATCGTGGTTTAATTAGGCAGGAGAGGACTTTTTACGTCGTTTTAAGTAAACATAACTACGCAAGCATTCATTTAAAATTTGTAATTAACATAAAAAAACATAGACGAACTACAATATAATATTTCATTACTCCAGAGCAGTGGAGTCTCCTTCCGTCTCTCCATGTGGAAGCCTTTCAAAGAAGGCTCTATATTCTTCAGGAACCCACTGCATCAAATTCATGAGATCTTTGTATTTGTCGTTACTTATTTTCTTCTTTGTTTTTCTCACTTTTGGTATCGCCGCTGGCATAACGAACCTTCCTCTTAGATTTCTTTTGAATTCGACAGTTTTGAAGGCCTCATCTGCAAAACTTGTTTTATAGTACAACTTGCTGTCACCTTTGCGAAGCTGCAACCACACTACACGGGATATCAATAATGGTTCCTTGTCTGTGTTTTTCTTCCTTGCAACAAATGGACCATCTCTGCTTCTCAAGTAGAGGAAATCAAGGAAGTCTTCGAGGCACATTCTCCTCACAATGAAGGGGTCATTTTTTGAACATGAAGCGATAAAATTTACCCAGTCGTTAGTTGTAAAAATAGTGTGACTTTTCACATTCTTCTTCGCCCTCTCTATCATACTATGCTTAACATCGACTTCCATGTGTGTGTGCCCAGCAAGTAGGAACTTATGATTCACTTCTTCTAGGGTCCCTAATTTTTCTAACAGCCACTGATACATGAATACCATATTAATATTTCTGTTTTGCCCGCTGCAGTTATCTGTCCACACTGTCAACTTCTCCGTAGATCTTTCAGGATTACTTAGTTCTTCCATCGCCCAAACGAATGAACATGAAGCTATTTCATTACCTCCCCGACCAGCTGTTGTCTCATGCCACATCATACACCAAGTTCTGTCAACGGTCGTGTCATAAATAGTACTATTTACCCTGTGTCAAGTCACCGGTCGGACCAGGCACGCGCGTTCAGTATGAAGTATGACCATGAGTCGGACCGACCAGATGATTGAAAATATTGGTCACATACATACAGTTCTAATGAGTTCGTCAAGTCAACCATATGACCGCGCTGGTCGAATCATATTGGTCAGACCGTAGACTTGACTCAGCCTTAATGTCCAGAGCTTCCTTGAGTAGAAACTTTGTGAATTCTTCAAATCAGGCGTTGGAAGACATTTTTGGAGATCAGACATAATCACTCTGGAACCTTGAGTAGCACGGGCTTCCAGTTTATCTTCCTTCTTTAACTTATACCTATGTGATGCATCTTTAAGGTGGTTTTCTTTTTGCAGAGTGAGACCAATAAGATGTTCATCATTCTTTTCATATTTGAGTTCACAGTCAAGTTTATCGCAAACATCACAATTGTCATTGTCTGGTAAGTGGAAAGACAAGTTGAAATCTTCATTGAATACTTTGGAATAAACCCACATCTTTTCTGGCATAAGATTTTCTTGTTTGCACTCATCTACATACAATGAGTACATCCTGGAAATGTTCAGATGATTCCCCAAATACTTACGCTTGGATCTTTCCCTGCTATAGTGGCTTTCGTAAACTGGAAACTTCGAAATATGGTTTCTGATCCGTTCTAACCTTTCACTCGACAATTTTTTGCTGGGATATGTTTTCCTCTAAGGTCTGGTGTTACTGAACCAATGTCACTGCTTTTTTTCAAAGCAACTCTCATAAATGTTTCCGAAATGGAAAGTGTGTTTAGAAAATAAATTTTGCAAACGACTTCTTCACAATTCAAATTAAAAATGAATGAGTGGCTCTTGGATTTGCCTGTTCTTGTGCCTTCTCTTTTCCGTTGTCTAACAACAGGCTTAGTTCTTATACAAGAGATCACAAACTGACGTTTTGAGTCCCAGCTCCTCTCCGCATTCCAATAGACAGAATGTATTTTCAACCTTTGGTCTCCTGTAATCCTTTCGTTGCATTTCAGGCGACACTTATCATGGCAGGGAGGCTTCAGAGATTTTTTACTTGTGAGTACATTTTTTGTAGAGGTGTAGAGGTGATGCAGAATATTTCTTCAATCTCAAGAGAGAGAATTCCAGCATTCTGTAATCAAATTTGATTTCAGAATTGGCAAATTTTGTGATGATCGTGGAGAAAGGGCTTTCTAGTGCAAAATAAATCCGTAACAACAATGTAAATTGTTGGCCGAGGCGTCAAGCCGAGGCCAACAAGCATCAAAGTCTGGGAATGTGCTTTTACTATGAGGTACACATACTATTTTTTCTGAAATCGCAATCAGCACTATCAAAAACTAAGGAATTCTACATATTGTTTGCGTTAATTCAATAACTGTCTAAAATGTAAACAAGCCGGCAAAAATATTCCCCTATCGAATTCAATGCTTGTTGGCCTCGGCTTGACGCCTCGGCCAACAATTCACATTGTCGTCCGGGAATGTATTGCTTTTACTACTAGATACACAATATACTATTCCCGTACCGTTTAGGTCCGAAAACGGTCCGGGAAAGTTCGTTCCTCAGCAACGGACTAAAATACTAGATTAGCGTATTTTGCTCCGAGAAAGTGGGCATTTTTGAACGATTTTATAAAAAAGTTTTAATCTTCTCTTCAATGCTTGAGGCCTAGAACGTCATTAAACAAGAAATACAGCATGTACTCATTTGCGGTTATCTGAAAGGATCTGTAATATTAGAAAATGTTGTAAAAGGAAGATCTTTCAAACATGGAAGTAGCACTCCTTTAGAAACGTATGAGTGGATTTCATTTTGTATAATGCTATTGTGTAAAATACAATTACGATGTTAATCCATTCCAATTCTTTCATCTTGCGTGAGGATGCTTTATATTTTCGTATTCCGAATATGAAACTCACGCATGCTTTGTGGACGTTCTTAGTTGGTCATATTTGGTTATACTAACGTGGTAAACATTATCCATGTAATTGAAGTGGTATAAAACTGAAGCTTCACATAGGATGATTTTTGATTTACGATCGAGATAATAATAACAGCCATACATGTTTTTCAGATTACCGAGGGCTCTTATAATATAGTTGAAATAGCTGAAAATATGAGAGTTGAATTTTTTTTGCAGATTCAACATATGTGAGTGGTTCATTATTGAGAAATTCCTATGTATTTTATATCTGGAAAGTATAACAGATGATTTGGATGGGTTGAGAATTAATTAATGTTGTTATAAAACTCTTTGTAGACAAAGGAGAACTGCATTGTGGTTTTTGAGTGCACCATTTGCATCAATCTGTTTGAATGATAGAAACAGCAGAGTAATGGTGGGATTCCCAGAAAGTAGCATCAGTGACAAAAAGTGCATTGGGAATGGTATGAAGTAAGAGACCCAATATCGAGCCTTGTGGTACTCTACTGATTACTGGCAAAGGCTCCGAGAAGCTACTTTTATCATTAGACGTTGAAGACTATCTGAGAGGTTGCTCTCGATCGTTAAACTGAAACTCTTCAGAGAAGTCGAAAAGGATCGAGGCAGTGACTTCATTTTCATCAGTGGCCGACAAAATGTCATCAGTCATCCCCCGAATTGCAATAGCACAGCTGTGGTTAGGTCTAAATCCTGATAGAGTTGGTGGTGGGATGTCAAACTTTATGATATGTTTCCTCATTTGGAAGCTATCTCGATGAATTTTGACAAAACGGGAATTATACTTATCAGACGTGAACCTTTCAGATAGGTTTTTGATCTTGGGAATTAGCACAATATGTGCCAACTTCCTTTGCTCATGCTAATGGAGCCTCATATTTTTAATTTGGTAACATACACATATTGGACGAGGAATCTGTTATAGATCTTATGTTATAAAGGAAACATGGCTAATTGGAGTAACTTTATTTTTTTTAATTATAGCAACAGCTTTCCTAGGATATGTACTACCTTGAGGACAAATATTCTTTGATTTCTTTTTCAACGGTGTGAATCAAATACATTTTTCATCGACTTAAAAGCCGTTGTTAACACCAGCAATCCTCTGAGATAGCTGGTACCCTATTGCAACAAAGTGTGTGATTTCCAGATTTGATACAATATAATGATAAATGGTCTTTATTCATAATAATTAAACAGTTCTACAATCACAAAGTTGTAACTTGAGGATAGTAGACATCAAGTCGCGGTTAGGATACAGTTGTCTCAGAACATTGAAGGGAGATTTAGTTAAAGAAATCACATGTTTTGTGGACTGAAGTTCGGGATCTAACCAGAATTTTTGGTATTATTTGCAAATTCTAGATATGTGTCACCAACTTCTATTTCAAGTTGATTCACGATGGTTTATCTCACTTCATTTGGTCCGCATAGCATCACTGTCGACTTGCCGGCATTTAGTTTGAGTTGAACAAAGAAACAAATTCAAGAAACGGAATGTGTACCAAATGAACAAATTCATCATCGTATAAGAAAGATTGCATGCCTTGATTATGACTTAGTTTCGACATTCCAAAGATTTCCAAATTCTCAATGGTTATGAAAGGTAACACATTGGCTAAGTTGCTTATCGGAGTTCGAGAAAGCAACGATAGTTTTTCAGATACTCAGCATTCTCACATAGTATCCGACATGAATTATTCGAAACGAACGAGTTTGTAATGGTAGCGTATACCTACGCAACTCGAGAAAAATTTGCAGTGGACAATCCAGCAGGAAGAATGCGGTTTTGCAGGCTACAATTACGTGATGGACATGTGCATTAATAAACGTTAATGACTCTCACTGGATTGCGAATATTTTCGTAGTTTTTACATCTCGCGGGAATTCAGACAAGTTGCCAGGAGAAATGAAACGAGCGTTGATTGATTTCCCTTTTGTTGTTCGTCTGCCGAAGTAGGAACCTTTGTATAATTTTTTGAGTGAAGTATAGATTTTGCAAACTCGTTGGGGTTTAAAATATTATACCGGTTGTCTCTTAGGGCGGCTCACTTCTTAAACTGCTTATAAGATCTAAACACACACTTTCTGATTATTTCATCCAACTTAAGGATCGACCTGATATGTCATCAACTTTCACGTAAGACCAAGATAAACTCGATAAGATAAATATCCACAAATTTTAATAAACTCTGCTCCACTGTAGCTCTCTCAAGAATGGTATATACACTGATATATTATTTGTTGTATACCTTTTTTTTCAAATGGCAAAGAGAGCTGCTTTTAAATGACACTTGATAGACTTGAAAGGTGTATTTTTACTGCCTAGTCAGAAAAAGTTCGTTGGAATACGTCACAGCTAATAATTCGAATCAGAATGATAATTAAAATTTACTGTGTCATTAGGTTAATGAAAAATAATGGAATTCTAAATAATTAAAAATATACAGAACTGGTTTTATTACATTACAGCTACAAATTACAAGAGGAATGTTTTACTTACTGGAAATATTCATGGCGAATTGTGAACAATTATTTAATACAACTGAACTCTCCCCACTTTTATACTTCTTCGTAAAATCAATGATATTATTATCCACGAAACGCCTCAAATAGTTATTTATGGTACACGTTCCTAAACTATGGAACTTTTCTTTTGTCGGTATTCCACGACTCTGCAGTATGTGAGTTCATTTACAGTTTTGGAATCATCCGGTCATAGATTCAGTTCCACATTTCTCACCAGGTCTCCAATCTCAGGTGATGTTGATGGTAATAAATAATTGATAGATATTCATTTCCCAGAAGATATAGATTAGTGTTATGTGGGTTTGGGTGGTAGATACCCATACAGATAGATACAAAATACAATCAAATATATCCACATCAGTGTATTTCAAACTCATAAAGCTTATAGTATGGGGGCCCATGAGACTAAATGATTATTTACTGGAGCGTCGTAGGATTTTGGATTCTGAAGAATAGATGGTAGAAGGAAAATATG
This sequence comes from Chrysolina oricalcia, assembly GCA_944452925.2. Lineage (NCBI taxonomy): Eukaryota > Metazoa > Arthropoda > Insecta > Coleoptera > Chrysomelidae > Chrysolina > Chrysolina oricalcia. The sequence goes on along the minus strand of OX101813.2, from coordinate 37,792,486 downwards.
GATTTTTTGGTGTATACTTTTTCATCGGTGGGAGAAGCCCTGAATGAAAACAATACTTGGACAGAAGGCAACTTACCAGACCACAAACATCCGATTCAAGCAAAAGGGGTTTTCAAAGTGAAATCCAATGAAAAAGGAGAAGCTGCAGGGTATAAAGCAAGACTTGTTGCAAGAGGTTTCCAACAGAAAGATGAATTTGATCTTTCTGAAATTTATGCTCCTGTCGCCAAATTGTCAAGTCTCAGAATTCTCCTTTCCATAGCCAATCAGTTACACTTTCCTATTTTTCAAATGGACGTCAAGAGTGCCTTTTTATATGGTGACATCAAGGAAGAAGTATACATGATGATACCCGAGGGTATGGAGTCAGCAGAAGGACGTTTACTAAAATTGAACAAATCATTATATGGCCTGAAGAAATCTCCAAGATACTGGAATGAAAAATTCAACAACTTCATGGAAAACCAAGAGTTTCGCAGATTAAAGGCCGATTATTGTTTATATCACAAAAGAAATCAGAATAATATTCTGTGTATCCTCCTATATGTCGACGATCTGATTATCTTTGGGAATGATTTGATAGATGTCAAACTTTTTCAAACGTAATGAGCACATTCCTTTACTAATGGGATACGCAGATGCCGATTGGGCTGGTGAAAGTGGAGACAGAGAATCCACGTCAGGCTATTTATTCAAAGTGTTTGGTTGCACCGTATCATGGTCTTCTCGAAAGCAGCAAAGTGTTGCATCTTTTACATAGGCAGAGTACATGTCTCTCAGGGTGGATTTAGTCAACTTTAGCACAAGCATTATCATAAAGATAGCGGTAACGTCAAAGGTTTTTAGCATAAACTTAACATTGTTGTTTAAATGGCGCCATTTGATATAACAGATTCAACTTTTGTTTTTGACATATATTTAAGCACAATTTTTAAATAATGTTGACTAAATGCACCTTTAGTCAATCAGTTGCGGAAGCATGTTGGATTCGGAATGTTCTACACGAGCTTGGACTAGAAATGAACGAACAAACAATTATCTGGGAAGATAATCAGTTTGCAATAAAGGTGAGGAAAAATCCGGAAAATAATAAGAGACTGAAACATATAGACGTGAAATATCATTTGCTATGAGAAAAGGTTACTGAATGCGTAATTGATTTAAAGTATGTCCATTCCCATGATCAAGTTGCTGACATACTGACGAAACCTTTGGGAAAAACACTTTTTGAGAATCACAGAAGAAGCCTGGGTTTAGATGAAGTTTAGATTATGATGATGCATAGTTTAATTTTTTATTTTATTGAAGGGGGGTATTGAGTTACAATACATGCCTTATATTTATTCAGTAATATTAAGTAGTCCGTTGTCAAGATATTGATATTTGTACTTTTGTCAAATAAACAAGTCTACAAAAACTAATCATTCAATTTCAATATTTAATATCTATTTCCAAAAATATGAGAGCAACAACTTCATATGATTTATATAATATATGTAAAAAAACGTTCCGATGAAAATAATTGAGCGCGTCAGATATTGATAGTGTATATGCATCACATATATCTGATGATGGAGGTATGTTAATCTGCTCTTTTGCATGGTGTGACCGGCCATGCAATGGAGAAATTTTTCCAAAAATACTATTAAAAAACCGACTGTGCCATCAAATGGAAGCAGTTATATTCTGTTATGTTTTCTACTCGCAACTGTCATTTATTAGTTTGTTATAAACATTAAACTAACAAAAAACGTGTTTTTTCTAATTGTTCTGCTCATAAAAGGAAAACTAATTGAGAAATCTGGTTGCTACGATGAAAAAAATTGTAGATAATTGAAATACAGAACAGAACGAAAAATTTTACGACATGATCGGATTATTAGTATTAGTAACGGAGGAAAACCGAAAAAACTTGAAAATTTTACGATTTTTTCAAAAATTTATAACTACACCATTTTTCAGGTAATAGGGTTGGTTGGCCCTTCTCATGAAGGTATTGAATCATGTGTACTTCATGTGTGCACAAATCAGGCACTAACGGATCATTAGTTTTGGCAGAATTGCAATTTGAATAATTTTTTTTCACTATCTTGCAACGTGCCTGGATGCTCTGGTGATAGTCCGATTTCAATTTCTAAAACAGATTTTGAAAGTGGAAGTATAGTGCCCCAAAACGTATACCGGGTGGCTACGGAAGTATTGCCTACGGAATATCTCAGTTATTGTATGAAGTAGGTTTGTGAAATTTGGATCATCGATATAATGACATAAGAGCTAGAATTTGAGCATATTAACATGTCGAAGTTAACTTCCGGTCTGACCGGAAGTAACATCAACTTTCTTATTTTAAATGGAAACCCTATTTTTTTCTTTTCGCTTTATTCAGCATTGAATTCCCTTTCTAATGACATATCACAAGTTGGTATCTAACCAGAAACTAGATCAGAAAAAAATTATTATTGAAATTCACCGAGTAGGCCGTGGAAGCAAAATGAAAGCCAAAAATTGAAAAGTTGGCTATGGAAACCATACGTCGCTTGATAACAGTTGCTACTACTGTGATATTTTATTTTCATTCGTCGGCGTTATAAAAAGCCGCCAAAAAAAATATTGGAAAAATTGGGAAAAAAACAATACTCTGTAGGTCCATAACTTAAATAGGAACATACAACTTTTTCTTGCCTGTACTATTCAGCATAACCATTCCTTTCTAATGATATAATAGAAAATATTTTTTTGAACTGAGATACCGAAAAATCCAATTATTATTCTTCAAATAACAAAACAGATTATCGCCATACGCAAAAATAAAATTAAAATAATGTGGAATGATAAATTATATCCTGTAGGTTCTAGGTTAAATAGGAACATAAACGTACTTGGTCTGTGCCATCGTCCATAGATATTCTAATATCTACCTATGGACGATGTTTGTGCTATTCAGAATAATCATTCCATTGCAATAATCATTCGAACCAAAATATTAACAAGTAGGCTGATTAAGATGTATTGTAGTAGATTTATACTCTAATTAACTGACTATAAAATAATTTATTTAACGAAATACAATGATTCACAGTAACAATTACTCTAGTATTTATATTCGACTTTCACTTCTCTGACTATCTGACTGTCTGCTACGTAGTTCTTTTTATATCGAACGCCCACTTCTCCGAAAGCTTATGAAGCCTCGAATCTTCCAGATTCTTCTCGGTGCATAGCGCAACAACAGTTAGCCGCGGCCGAGTGCCGGCTACGTAAGAGTTCAGGTCCGGCATCGCCCGCAGCTTCGCCACAGTATTTTGGAATGAAACAAAAAAGAAATGAGAGCTGTCACGAACGCTGCTATCCATATTATTTTGACGTTCGAAGTAGTGTTTTTGATTCTGCCATTTTAAAAGGATTTAAAAGGAAATGCCCCGTTATTCACGAACCGAACAAATTGACATGCTTCTCATTTATGGTGAATGTTTAAAAAATTCTTATGCCACTGAACGATTGTATTTAGAGCGATATCCAGGGAGGCAGCAACCGTCAAGAAGGTATTTCCAGTGGCTTGAAGAAAAATTAAGAACTGAGCCTGATGTTCACGAAGACCAAGAAGCATTTGCTATTAATGAGGAAACTGAAATTAATGTATTAGCTTTAGTACAATATGATAGCACAATTTCCTCAAGGCAGATTGGCGCCGAATTAGCTATAAGTAAGGACTCTGCTAGGAAATTTTTGAAAAAACATCGATTGAAATCCTTCACGTATCAGTTGTATGAAAATTTGTATGAAAATGACGGTGAAAGGTGCCTGGAATATTGTAATTGGTTTCTTCGACAAAATGCTGAGAATCACCTATTTAACTATTATATCTTGTTTACGGACGAGTCAAGATTTACCAACAATGGATTATTTAACAGGAATAATACAAGGTAGGTACTGTACTTTATTTGGATTATTGTCGATAGTCGAAGTGTAAAGTGCAAAAAGTGTGAACGGTCTTTTGTTCCAGGTACTGGGCGATAGCAAACGAGCACCGGTTTCGACAAGGCGGCTTCCAGGAGAGATTTGGTGTGAATGTTTGGGCAGGAATAGTTGGAACTCATATTGTTGGCCCCATTCTTTTTCAATGCCAACTAACCGGAGACAGATACTTTAATTTTTTAACGAATGAAATTTCGGAATTCATTAACAACCTACCAGCGGAAATAACTAAGAGAATGTACTTCCAGCAAGATGGCGCCCCTCTGCATAATTCAAGAATAGCGAGAAATTATCTTCAAAATCGCTTTCAAGAGAGACTTATAACAACCCATGGTCCAGTCAGGTGGCCACCAAGGTCACCTGATCTTACTCCGTGCGACTTTTTTCTATGGGGGCATCTTAAAAATAGGGTGTATTCCACACATCCTACAACTCTACATGAGCTGGAAGTAAAAATTTGTAGAGCTTTCCAAGATATCACGCCCCAAATGTTGAGAAACGTTTTACATGAAAATATCACCAGAGTCAATAAATGTATTGACGCTGAGGGAATGCATTTCGAACATTTGTTTTGAATTTATTTTATCTTTAATCCTATCAATTTGAATTTTTTTTCGATAAATCAGTTTTTTCGTTATTTGAAGAATAATAATTGGATTTTTTGGAATTTCATTTAAAAAAAATTACTTTCTATTATATCATTAGAAAGGAATGGTTATGCTGAATAGTACAGGCAAGAAAAAGTTGTATGTTCCTATTTAAGTTATGGACCTACAGAGTATTGTTTTTTTCCCAATTTTTCCAATATTTTTTTTGGCGGCTTTTTATAACGCCGACGAATGAAAATAAAATATCACAGTAGTAGCAACTGTTATCAAGTGACGTATGGTTTCCATAGCCAACTTTTCAATTTTTGGCTTTCATTTTGCTTCCACGGCCTACTCGGTGAATTTCAATAATAATTTTTTTCTGATCTAGTGTCTGGTTAGATACCAACTTGTGATATGTCATTAGAAAGGGAATTGAATGCTGAATAAAGCGAAAAGAAAAAAAAAGTGTTTCCATTTAAAATAAGAAAGTTGATGTTACTTCCGGTCAGACCGGAAGTTAACTTCGACATGTCAATATGCTCAAATTCTAGCTCTTATGTCATTATATCGACGCTCCAAATTTTACAAACCTACTTCATACAATAACTGAGATATTCCGTAGGCAATACTTCCGTAGCCACCCGGTATACTCATTTTGTGCAAAAATGCTACGAAATGGGTGAAACATGCTTGCAAACATGGCTGAAACCGGCCGAACTGGTGGAAGCGGTCGAGTGGTAGGAAAGAGCGGGAGATGAGGGGAAGCGTATCATCACGTAACCCGTTCACTAGAAGAATTCCCTTTTTCTCCCAGACTCTCTTCCCACTTGGCAGCTAACCCGGCACGGCACGTCCGTTTTCAGTCATGTTTGCATGCATTTTTCACCCAGTTCATCACCATTGTAGCGCAAAATGAGAATGAATATTCTGTAGTACTATACATCTACTTCCATAATCTGTTTGGGAAATTGAAATCGAGCTATCACTAGTGCATCCAGGCACGCTGCAAGAAAAATTTAAATTGCAATTGTGCCAAAACTAATGATCCGACAGCGCCAGTTTTGTGCACATATAAACACACATGATTCAATACTTTCATCCTACTCCTTGAAAAATGGCGGAGTTATGGATTTTTAAGAAAATCACAAAATTTTCAGGTTTTCTCTGTAACTAATGATCCGAGTTGTAAAACATTCTATTTTGTTCGTATTTTAATTATCTTCAATTTTTTCCATTGGAGCAACCAGATTGCTCTATTAGTTTTCATTTTATAAGCAAAACAATTACAAAAACACACGTTTTTCGTTATTTGAATGTTTATAACACAGTAATAAATTACATTTGCGACTCGAAAACATAACAGATTATAACTACAGATTGTCTTTCATGTGATGGCATAGTCGGTTTCCTACTAGTATTTTTGTTAAAAACTCGCTCATTTTGTGCTCTAATGCTTGGTGTATATCGCCTCTCAATAATTTACAAGAGGAATATTAAAGACTTTGAAGTTTACACGGTTGTGTTGCTTTCATAAGAGTAGACCTAGTTTCATTTATATTTTCATTTTCTTCATGATAGTTCATTCAACTGCTATATCAGTCCAAGTGCCATTGTGAGATTCATCAGCTCATCAGTCGCTATGATAATTGAGCATCAAACCGCATCTCACACTTCGATAAAATAGAAAAAAAAAACTGAAATCCTTGTGATCCACCGGAAAATGCCCCCTTATTAACAATATATTTTTTTCGAAAAAGAATTTTGGCAACTTCTATATCTTTCTAGACTCTGGACAAAACGAGCATAGAGAGAAATCAATTTGACACAAAATAAGTTCAAGGATCCAAATCAAGTAATAACGTTTTTTTGTAGACCCTGAATGCGAAAATCTGCCTCCTACGATTGTTACAACTACTATTCAGTCATATTTATCGAAAATAAGAATTAAAATCAAACGCTCCTAATTTGCTTGAAACATATAAGAATGATCTGAGATGGAAAGTGACTTTGTTCTATAAAATTTCCAATATCTCAAAAATAGTGAGGTATTTACTGAGGTCAAGTTGTGGTTTTCTGATATGTTATGAAATTATTCATTACCAACTACACCATGATTTATCGGACACCCTGTAAAGAAAACTAAGAGTAGAGCGACTCTGGAAATGGGCGAAAAACTACTGAAGAATTTAACTAAAATAGTTTTGTTATTGTAACTTTCCCGGTTACACCGGAACTAACGTCATCTTTGTTATTTTTGATAGCACACCGATTCTAACTCAAGTATCATACCCTATACACAATATGAATCGGATTTGAGTTAGATGAGTTTTTATTTTTGAAGAAATGACAGATGCAGCCTTTGCAGCCTCTCGGACAGATGTAATTTTTAGTAAATTACCATTTTGAAAAATACGCATTTAGTGAATCATGTATATTGAATAAGTGAATGAGAAGAATAAAAAACCTCAACTTTTTTTCAAATGGGAACCACCTTTCTCTCTTCAAGGTTCATTTATATTATGAAAATTAGCCCCAGTTATGATACACTTTCCTATAGGTACCTTATAACTCATAATTTTGGAGATATTCCGCAACAGAAGTTATTTTCAAGATGAAATTTTCGTTTGTACCCCTCAGTTTTGATCGATAATATTTTTTGGATTGACTGGGACATTACTTGATGGAAATTCATAATGAGTATACAACATTGAAGTAAAGACGATAAGATTTCCACAGATTCAATTACACTCGCAACATGTTTCTCTAACACAGTATGTAGTTTTATCAAGCGATTAGTTTGTGGTAGGTGGGCATGTTAGACCGAGAGCCAGCAAGAAAAACGACGTATGATTAGCAAAACTCTGAAAGTTTTTGACAAGTGAGCCAGTTTTATGAAGAACAGAGTAACGCAAGTATGGCTGGCCGTAGGTATCGGCGTAGTGCTGGGCAATTTTTTGAAAGTGTCAAAAACAAATATGCCCTTGGGGAATGAGCTCAAAAGTTATTCTTGTTTTATATCATATATTCCATAGCCAGAGTATGAAGGAGTCGTACGTCATACCGATGCGGCGTCTCAAACTGTCCGCCATACTGTATTGAACATGTAATTTTTTTATGTTATCATGAAGTACCAGCAAAAAGCTAATTTGTCATCCAACTATACAAAAAGATATCTCATCACCGATTATGACCATGCAATACTGTTCCGGTGTCCCTAAGTATACGCCATACTGATTCAAAGATGTCGAATTGTTCACCAGTCCACGTATCAAAGGTAACAAACGTTTTCATGACCTCCGTGGTCCATTTTGATGAATAGATGCAATGCCATACTGTTACGGTGTCCACAAGCACACGCCATACTGATTCAAAGATGTCAAATTTCTCAATAGTCCATTTATCATAGGTGAATGTATGGCGGTCCGTTTGTATGAGCCTCATGGTCCATTGTGATGAATAGATGCAATGCCATACGGATAGGAGGTATATAATGGCAGCCATGATGAAAAAACTATTTTTTCTTTTTCAAAATATTCATAAAATCATTCTTAAGAGTTGGAAGATGATTCTCTAATCGTTACATGAATGAAAAAGTGATAAGAAATGAATGGATTCAAGAAAAATTAGGACTAAGACAGTTTATTAAGAGAAATGAAATTCATTAAATTTGTATTATATATTTCGCATTAGTCATTCTTATTACATGTTTCATTTTCATCCCCGCTGTCTTCATCTGATGATACGTTGTAATCAAAACCACTACCGTCGTCGTGTTCCTCTTGAACCCAATCTTCGTCGCCCTCGTCAGAGCTGACAGTTTCTGCAATTGTTAGAAATCGATGATATTCAATCATATACACTGCAAGTATTTTTTGTGCATGAGTGTAAAATATAATTTTATATATCAACCTTCATCTTCATCTGGCTGTTCATCTTCTGGTTCGGTTATTGCGTCGTCGTTTAGATTTTCAGTCACTATCTCCTTGATTGTTGCATTCAGCACCCTCGAATCAATAGAAAGTGTAAGCTGTCACCCTCGTTGATATGAGAAAAATTTGGAAAGTTTATTTATTCTCTTAACGAGAGTAACCTGAATGATAAATTTTTCAACTAGCTTTTAAACAGCGGAGATGGTAGCGGGTCTTTAATTCTGGGTGAAGGTGTCAAGGCTATAATTAATTTTCACAAGTATAGCAAATATAATCTTTAATGTGAATTTGTTGTTACATAAATCCGATCAGATGCGGACCACATGGTCTTGTGTTAGGACCAAAATTTTAGTTTAAGAAAAATTTTTTTAAAAAACTTTTTTCCCATTGAATGTGATTTTTCCACCATAATATGATCGACTTGTAACTAACTCATATATTTTGCTGAAGATAAAGGTTTAATCCTTCGAAACATGTCCTCCCCCTTAATGTTAGTCTTCTGACTACATGATATCAACGTGATGTCAGTCTTCTGACTGCATGACAGCTGCAATAAAGAATATTTTTGGTGGAGAGAGACTGTAAGTTTTTTCAATTTCCTATTGAATCTCACCTCCACTGTATGCGATGGATCGTCTCCGATGGATTATCAAAAATGTCCGACAATCAATATATTTATTTCTCCAGTGTATCCAGGTACTTGCCACACTATTCATATAGAATTTTGGTAATTGTATTCCTAATATTTTCAGTATACACTTTTAGGTTATGTTTTGTTTTGTTTATATTTTGTTCATATTTTTCACCTATATTTCTGGATTTGAATGGAGGGTCAAAAGACGCGAAAAAGCCGACATTGGATCATTTTGCCACCAAAAGTATCATCAGTGATAACTGAGAGTATTTTACTTGGAACAAGGGAGTGGAAACGATGAGTTCGTACCAAAAGCTAGTCAGCTAGGAAATACCAACCTATAGAGCTCGGCTAAGAACGAACGAACTCCCTACTGCTTTATCAAAAAGTGAAGATAACCAGCATTACAAGTTATTTCCAAATATTTCAACGAAGTTTTGTTTCAGATTCCAACCTACTCGCTAGAAGATTTGATTATGATACTTTAAGTGGAATATATTGAGTATTGTGAATAATTCTGAGTGGAATTCATTAAAGATTACTTTCTTGGCCTCATTGTGTTGCATACTATGGATCAAATGAAGTTGGTGAAAATCAACCAATAACAAAGCGCCTTCGAACAATTTCCAGCCATAACAATCAGCAGAATCGTTACATGATGGGTACTGTAAATTTGCCAAATGTTGCTGACGTACAGAACCCTCATTACCTGTTGAAACAATTCGGCTTTACATGGTGGAATTATTGAGTCATCAAAACTTTGAACAGCTTTATCGAATGCCTGATTGGTGTCTTTGATGCTGTAAGCTCTCAAGAATGAAGCCAATCGCACTTCATTCACGCAGTCAATCCGTTGATGTCCATACAGTATAAAAAACACTGTTCTGTAAAATTTTCATTGCTGGATTTACAAATGAAACACACTGCATCTTCATCATCATTATTTTCACTCATAGTTACAGCGTTCACCTTTCACAAAGAATTTCGAAAGAAAACCCTTACATTCGTCACCTCGTAACGTACTGCGGCCGGTGCCGGCTATCTGGCTTCGCACATTCGTACCTCTCCCTTATGAACCCTCACCGCACGTCTCTCTCGTCCCATCATCCCAACAATAATCCCCGGCCTCGTGCGCGTCAAAATTTTTACAACTTTACAGGTTTGTTGCTCACGTTAGAGACAAGGTATCGGTATGGCACATATTTATTCGTATTCTAGACATTAAGTATGTCTCAAAAACATGAGTATGGCACGTTCGCCTGTTATACATGACACTTGTGAAAATTTTACAATTTTAAAGGTTAGGTTCTCACGTTCGAGACATGCAATCGGTATGGCACATACAGACCTGTCTTTTAGACATCAAAATCAATCGATACTTGTCTTTTCCAGGTATATTTTTATGATACATGGACTGGTGAATAATTCGACATCTTTGAATCAGTATGGCGGGTACTTAGGGACACTGAAACAGTATGGCATGGTCATAAACGGTGATGAGACATCGTTTTGTATGGTTGGATAAAAAATTAGCTATTCGCTAGTATTTAGTAGAGAACATAAAAAAAATTTACACGTTTAATGCAGTATGGCGGACAGTTTGAAACGCCGCATCGGTATGACATACGACTCCTTCATACTCTGTCTATCGAATATATGATATAAAACAAGAATTACCTTTTAGCTCATTCCCCAAGGGCATATTTATTTTGACACTCTCAAAAAATTGCGCAACGCCACGCCGACACCTACGAGCAGCCATACTTGCGTTTCCCTGTTCTTTATAACACTGGCTCACTTGTCAAAAAGTTTCAGCGTTTCGCTAATCATACGTCGTTTTTTTTGGTGGCTCTCGGTCTATGTGTAATGAATTGATTCGAAAATACTATCCTCGTTGATTTTGATCTACTTTCTTGTTCTCTAAATTTACTTTTTTAGTCTAAGGCTGATATTCTTCACTCAAAGGAATTATGTGTGTGGGAACTTTTCAAATGACAGTATTGTTTATGCACACCATCTTGTTGGGTTGAGAGATACTTGGAGAACAGTCAGTCCACAGCGAACTCATTCAACTTTACATTATTTACGTAAGCCATTTCTAAATTATTTACATACTTTCAAATTACTACCCCCTGTTGCCGCTGCCAGGAAATGAATACAAATCGTCTGATTAAAATTCAAAGTAAACACATCGTGACAAAACTCCCATAATTTCATACATTAACAATTTTGCTCGCCAGCATTTTTATTTTATCATACTCTATTGAATATTCATGGAAGTATGTGTGTGTGATCATGAACTTTTCAATTTTATTGAAATTACAAATCTCGTAGTAGTACAATGTAATGGAGGTGAATTCTGAAGAAGGATGTCTACTCAGCCAAGGGTGTGTGGAACATGCGGTAACCTGTGTTTCGTAGAGTTAGATCATTGATATAAACAATGGTTAGATGAAGCATCGAATATTATTAGAGTCGTGCCCATATGGAATAATAACTGCCAAATGAAAAAATTTAAATTTTCAAAGGTATCTGAAGAAGTAGGAAGATGTCTTGAAGCTAAGCTAAGCTTGATTGGCACAATGTGGAGCACACGAAATGTCTGGGATCGGTGTTTATCTTTATATTGACTTTTTTTTGAGAAAACCTCTATAGCCTGATCTACAACCACAGGTCTTATTCTAAAACAAGCATGATTTGAGTTGACTAGATTTAAGTCATGTAGTCCAGTGCTTACTTGAAGTACGCTTCAACCACCAGGGGTGGTGCTGTCGGCTTTCAGGATTTTCTCACATCTGAAAAGTGAATAGGCAAACAAAAATCAGTAAGTCGCCCGGCACGATACGGAAAATGATAACAATAACCGTCCTGTACCCGCACAGGCTATGCACGGTGTTAATGAGGAAGTACTATTATTTTCCGTTAGGAACATCCCAGTCGACCCTATTGTTTTTAGATATAGTCCAAATCATTCCGGAAATAACATAAAACACAAAATATTTTTAATTTCATTTGGTAATTTGTTTATTCTGTTAATTTCGCGTTGTTGTTGGAGCGCGATGTCATTTTTTGTCAAATGAATTTCATTTGCAGATGATTTGCGGTATTTTACGATGTAAGAGCAAAATAATTTTATCGTAGCTGTGATTGGTATTGTATTCAGAATGATCACAAAACTGAAATTGTTAATTTGGGCACGTCCGTGGAGTAAGAGTCTATTGGGTCCGAGAATCATGTGCCCTGAGTAGACGATATGAACCAAGGATGAATATAAAAAAAACGAATGTTATATCTTTCAAATGTACCTTAGACAACATATCATTGAACAACTATATGGTTGAAAATAAGGAGTGTACGAAGTTTTTAGGACTCCTCCTGGATAACAAATTGAAATTTGAAGGTCACATTCATAATTTGAATAATAAATTATCATCTGGATGTTACGCAGTTAGAGTGATTGCAAGAGAACTGGGATTTCAGCCCGCCAAAATGGCATATTATGCCTTAGTGGACGCCCACCTTAGGTATGGTATACCATTTTGGGGCGCATGTAATAATAGATTGATGAGTTCAGTCTTAATCATACAAAAACGAGCTGTGAGAAACATATGCAAAGTTCACCCTAGAGATTCGTGTAGAGAGCTTTTTAGAATAAACAAAATACTCACAGTTATTTCAATTTTTATAATGGAAACTGTGTCTCTCATACACAAACATAAGTGTAAGTTCTGTAGTAATCCGGGTCATCATGTTACACGTCAAACCAGTAATAACCAACTGAATCTTCCAATTCCAAAATCGAAACTGGTAAAAGATTCAATTTTCTATAATGGACGTAAAATGTACAATCATATACCAAAACATATAAGAGAGATTGCTCAATATGATCACTTCAGACATGCCCTAAAAGATTTGTTCTCTTCCAGACCATACTATAATATACAGGAGTTTTTTGAGGAGGAGTTTTGATAACTATACTATTATTGATATACGTTCATTGCTTTTTATATTTACATTTATCCATTTTAAATAATTTTTATATATACACATTTTTTTAATTTAATGTTTTTATGTTTTTTACATTTAGTTTTTGACAAATATGTGCACCGTACATTTTTATGTGTGTATACAATGTATGTATGTATATATGTGTATATGTGTATATATATATATATATGTATGTGTATATAGATATTTCCATGTTTTTATACTTATTATAATTTTTTTTTTTTTGACTGTTATGTACACCGTTACATTTTCATATATATATATATTTTTATTTTTATTGTCCATATTTTTATATCTTTTAAATTTTGACTGACGTGTATATCGTCATATCGCAATTATTGTCTACCTACGATGCTTTGTCTACAAAATTGATATTTTTTTTGACAATAAAGTATATTTATTATTATTATTATTATTATTATTATTATTATGACTGCCTTCTGAATTCATCCGGCTAGGACTTCTGCCATATTACGGCAAGCTGGGATAATTTTCAGATTCGAGAGAAGTGTGCCAATCATTTTAACAGAGATACTTAGTCAGTTTTTCTTCCTCTTTTAGGAGCGTGTTTGTTTCTCCAGGAGTAGAATATTCTATGATGACTTTGACGGTCGAGGAGGACTACATTAGTCTTATTGGCTTGTATTTATTCGGGTGGGAAATAAGTAACTAGTTCCAATAGATTCGGCACTCCTCAATCTCCACAACAGACTCAATTTAAAAAAAAATGAAAGGAACTGGAAACTTTCTGGAAAAAAAATCAGTCAATTTGCACTACATTATGGTCTCAAATGCCCCTCGACACGCTCAGCATCTAGGGTCTGGGACCTCTATACCTATCACGCACCTACGGTAGACCAAGATGTTAAAAACACCATGCTGGAGGCCATCATGAATCCCTTGTTTTCCAACTCCAGCACACTTGACCTGACGAAGGAAAAGTCAAATTTTTGGATGATCCAAGGTCTTCAATATTACTGAAGAAGACCTCATGCATTGGCTAATCCTTATGTAGCCGCAGGAGGAACTTAGTCCCCGCAGCATTGATGTGAGCTTTTTTGCTGAGTGGGTTACAATTTGGTGACAGAGTCTCGATTTGCTCCTTCAGACCAAGTTCATCTGCTGCAAGGCTTGCTACCTTACTGAGAAATGCTTCGATCCCTCTGCTCGTTCATAGTCGCAGACTCTGCAGAGCAAGGGATCTAAACTACTGATAAATTCACAGCCTCAACTCAGTATAATTCTGTTATGTCGGTGTAACAATTGTCATTGTCAGTCAATAATAAGGTATTTCCCGAATCCTATTTTTATAAAAAAAAAAATTCTGCAGCTATCGCTTGAAGTACAATCGTCAGAATTCACGACATGAAATCTCATATATTTTTCGACTAAGCAGACTGTTCAGAATTCACGAAATATACTTTTATTTTTAATTAGCAACTTAACATCTCTCCACATTTCAATCCCGATCTACCTGGTGAACGTCCATTATTCGAAACCACAGTGCTATCGAGGAAATCTATTTAATTATTTTCGAATTTTTTGTCTCTTACACGCACATTTTTTGGTTCTTCGAACCGGATAGATCAGTGCTTTAAATTAAATGTCAAGTTTGGAAGCAATTCTAATTTTTTCAAAATTTTAAAATTTCAAAATATCGCCTTAAACTACCTGAATTTTCTAATTTTCGCATTGATCAATTTCCCAACTGACCATTCTCGCAAAAACTGAGCATTTTTGTGATTTTTCAATTATTTTTTGACCTGTTATTCGCAATATTAGTAGTTTCATCATTTATGAAAATTTAATAATTGAATTTTTTCCCATTGTGATCGCCATTACTTTGTCCCTTTCGTCCTGCGACGCATGTGGGAGGTGGAGCTTAGGTCGGTAAGACTCGTATCGTGTCTAGTGGGGATAGTCGCAAATTGACCCATATTCAAGTCTACAATCAGCTGGCCAGGCTGGCCTACTGTTGTTTACATTTTTTGTCTTGGTTCGATTTATTTTAAAGTATATACGCCAAAACATTTATCTTAATTTCAATTTGAAAAATGTCTACGACAGAAAAATTAAGACGCTATAAAGCCCTTAGACAAAGCTCTATTAATGAAATTGGTACTATCGAAAAACTCGCACAAGAAGCAAAAGCTGATTCTAAAAATGTTATCCTCTTTAAAGTGCGCTATTATCATGCGGACACTATACGCGAAGATTTTATTAAACACCATAGCACTATTTTGCAACTGCTAGCCGCAGATGAAACTACGGACTTAGGCACGGAAGATACGATAAAAGAAGTTTTCAATAAGGCTTATTTTAATTCGCAAGTTGTTTTTGAAGAACTTTGTAAACCTAAAGATGATCCAAGTGCATCTATTATGAATTCAACGCAAATCAAGCCTGTTACTTCGCAATCTAACGCAATTTTAAATAAACTAAATTTAATTACATTTGATGGAGATTTGAAAACTTTCTCAAGTTATCGTGATATGTTCGATGTTCTAGTGCATAATAATGACAGTTATTCTCCTATTGAGAAATTTTCTTATTTATTATCCTCACTGCAGGGTCCGCCTCTCGCACTGGTTCAGACGCTGCCTATGACTGCTGCAAATTATAAAACTGCATATAACAGTTTGATTAAACGTTACAACAATAAACGCCTTATGGCCAATCTATTTTGGTCAAATATTGAAAATTCTCAAAAGTTAAATCGGTCTAATGCCCAGGAATTACGCAAACTGTTAGACACATTTTCAGAAAATTTGAGCGCATTGGAGAATTTGGCACTTGAAACAGATTCGTGGAATTTTATTCTTTCGCATATGTTATTGAATAGATTAGACTCTGAGTCTGCGCGCGCTTGTAAATTGCAACACAAAGATGCAACTGAAATTCCCGATTTTAACGTTTTAGAAGACTTTCTACTCAAACACTGTCTTGCTTTAGAAACGCTTGTTATGGGTTTATTTTGCACTAGAAAACCCTTTCTGTTTTAATACAATTACATCAGAAATTCTCTGTAATTGATTTACACTTTCCACTCTGTACGCCACTGTATTCTTCTTCTTCAGATTTCTCAAAATGACAACTTGATCGTTGTCATGTATAGCTTGTTCCGAATGTTAGTACTTACCTTTGCTGTACTAGTTCGAGCGGACATGAACCGGCCTTAAGCTAATGACAGTTATCAGTTGTTCTATTTTGCGGTATGACAGCGTTGTTTTGTAAACATACTTATGGTTAGTCTTTTGTTTTGTACTTAGAACACAAAACCGTAACATTCCTACTCTATCTCTATCTTGTGTCATTGAGGTTACCTACTTCACATTCGAATACTTGACCTTTTGTTTGTTTGTTTGTGTTTGGTTCTGAGATTGAGAGGCTGGCGTTTTCGTCTTGGTTCAGTTAGCAACACTGAATCTTAAGGTGTTCTTTTCATAGCTCCTAGTAGCTCGAGTTAGTTCCTGGACTGTTCCCACCGAACACTAATGAACAAGAAAGTGCCTTGTCAGATATTGACAGTTTTGACTTTGACGTCTGAGAGATATTTTCCTCTTCCTTATTTGATATTGATGAGTGACTGTGACTGACCTATTTTGAAGATTTCCAATTAAAGTTTGATCATCGTTGATGGATCTTGGAAAAATTCATATCAGGAGAGTTTCTCATATTGTTTGCGATTTTTGACGATTTATATTTTTGAGAAATCTCCATTCGCTTTGCGGATTTTTGAGGTTAGAAGTCATTTCATCATTGTGTTAAACCACTGGAACGAGAAACAGAGACAGCAAACAGACCATCAAAGCTGTTATCAGAACCCTCCCACTTAATAGAGGTTAGTATTTGCATTAGGGCTCTACTTATGGCCCCATACAAGTGTAATCAGAAGTCAGACTGGTATTGTATATTCTAGGGTTCTCCTCTGCGGTTACCACTCTGCTACTGCTCTTCTGCGACTACCACTTTGCTACTGTTACCTCTTCGCCGCTGGTAGTGCTCCACTATGGTTTATTGCTACTACTCTGCTACCGTTTATTGGAGTTCCACTCATGTGATTGTTCCACTGTTTCGTTGCTACACGTTTGTCTTTCCACTATTCCACTGCTGTGATTGTTCCTGCTCGACTGTGGTTGTCCCGCTGTATATCTGTTGTTCAGCATTCCTTCGCTATTCGTCCCAGCTGTACATGTACGTTGATTGATTGTGTCGTACCCACTGTGCACCTGTATACACCAAGGCACTGATGAACTACAACCACAATAATTGGTGAACTTGCATGCTTGAGAATATCTACATAGTATCAGATAAGTTTGGAATAAGACTGCCCCTAAGGCGTAAGTATCGATTATTGTAAGCTATCATCGTGACGTCACAGGCATAGCCCTCACTGGAGGTTTCATATTGATATATTCAAACAATACCATACTCTCAAACACAGCATTCACTTGAATTCATCTTGGTGGTTGATATTTACATTAATTTCATTTTCTTTTGTATGGTGAGCTGAACTGTGCACATACAGGGTGTGTAACGATCAATATATTTTATTGGTAAGGGACATGACTATTTCTTTTATTCTGGTCCAAGTTATCTAAGCGTAAGGGAAGACAAAACCTCTACATATTTATATATTATTATTATACCATTCACAGGTATCTATTGTTCAATATTTTAGTAATATTAGTGCAGTGGGTTGTCCCATTCCATCAGGGTGGTTTCGGATTTTTCACTAGCGATAAATCCGTGGCGCTCCGGAAAATTAACCCCATATTTCAATCTTATCGAAATTAATTTTTATTGTCGAATCCACGCCTACTGAGCTGCTGGGTATGTTAGAGGCGTGACACATCATTGCACATTCACTGCTCTCCTTTCCTAAATTTCGCCCCTAACACGCTTTCATTTTCAGCGCCAAATCGGTCTCAAGAAAATTTGAAAAAATATATTGATAAGATTAGGTCGAGTCAAATTAAAACGCCATGACAATATTCATTCTTTTCCAAACCTGAAAATCAGAATGATACAGACCATAGTCATTGTAGTCTCTGTGAAGGAAATCATCGGCTTTCCTCTTGTAATGAATTTTTAAGAAAATCTCCGCAGGATAGATTCAAATTTGTACGAAGTGTACATTTATGTTTCAATAGTTTGAGCTCGATTCACGATTTGCCACATTGCCGATCGACTCATAATTGTAGAAAATGCAATGGACGTCATAATACCCTTTTGCATTTTAACAAAAATTTAAGTCTTCCTCCGTCCAATCAAATCTCGCAAGAGAGTCCGTCTACTTCCGAAGGTCATAATATTATACAGACCAATCACTCCGCTATCACTGCGATGACTAGAAATCACGCAGAAGTCTTACTTGCGACTTGCCTCGTAGAAGTACGCGATAGTAACGGTTACTATAAAACCTTTAGGGCTTTATTAGATTCAGGGTCAATAACATCATTGGTAACGCAAAAATGTTATAATTCTCTTGGTTTACGCAAATCTAGTTCCTCAATAATTGTTCAAGGATTGGGTGAATCGCAACCTCTTCCTTGTTCAGGGGAAGTTACATTTTATTTGAAACCTATAAGAAAACTGAAACCTATACTTACAGTAGATGCGCTAATCCTGCCAAAACTCTGTGATAAATTGCCTTGCAAACCCATCTCTAAAGGAAATTGGTCCCATATCGCGGACTTACCCTTAGCAGATCCCACATTTTCAACCCCTGCAGATATTGATATCCTACTCGGGGCGAGAACATATTCAAATATCATGTTGAATAATAATTAAAATATCTGGAAGACCAGGTGAGCCTGATGCGTTCGCAACTATTTTTGGATATGTTTTGCTCGGTTCAACTTCTAGATCTGACGTACCGGTCTATAGATCATTTTTTACTACAACTTGTTACGTTTTATTTCATAAATCAGTAACCTAGTTTGGATATCTATTCTATGGGTTATCCTGTATATTGTTTCGAGCAAATGGAACTCCGTAAAAACGGCGATCTCGAAAAGGTTTTTGCGGGTGGCTATCGTCGCACGGAGAGTATGTGAGGAACTGGCATTTTTATTTAATGAAGAGTGAAACACAGATCGTTCGTTGCTGTTCAGAATAAATAATTTTGGTTGATACAATTATTTATTGTCATTTTGGATTTTTATGACTTCTCTTTACCGATGTTTGATGGTGGATTTGGCATCTAACGAAACAGATCTCATTTAGTATGTTTGAGATCTTACCTTTTGAAAAAGGGATTTTACTGTGTGTTTTTCCATTGCCTCTGGAATTCTTTCGAGGTTCGTATACTTTTTATTATTTCTCCTAATCATAACTCGATTTTCAACTTTATCGATTACTGTTTTATGAATATACTTTTTTTGTAAGAATAAATGTTGCACGAATGTTAGTCTGAAGAATGTATGCGACTTTTCATCTTTCTTCAAGTATTGAAATATTGAAATATCGTATTTTAGGCAGTTTGCAATACCTGAGATTCTTCTCGGAATAAAGGAACTGGAAACCTATGGTACTGGTACTTGCTGTGAATAAAATAAAATCATACCCGTTCCGCCAACTAGATAGTTTTGATTTTGGAAACAAAGAGAAATTGGCTTTTCCCGTTTATGTAAACCCCGATACCAGCCAATCATACCGGGAGGATTCATGGTGACAGTTGGAATAACCAGGTGCATTCTTTCTATTATTATTACCTTTATTTACCTATTTTTGGGGTGTACAAACCGACAAACGTATTTAAATTTATATTTTTGGCCTCATCTGGATTGCATTGTTCACTGTTTCTTCCGGAATCATGAAAACTCGTACACACCTAGCTATTTTGTAGTTTTGTTCAAAAGAGTTATTTATTTCTTCTTTTGGACATTAGATGATATAAGTACAAGGTTTATAATTTCTAAGTATATATTTTCGGTACCGAAAAGAAATAACCTTTTGGATCTTATTAGTATTATTATTATTTTTTTTTGTATGGAAACTTGTCATTTCTTCCTTGGAAAAACTTAGTAAATTTCATCAGAAATACTACTTGTTAGTTTTTGTAATTTCTCATTTAACAATAGATAATTTATATAAAAATTCATATCTATTTATATAAAAAAATTGCATGGCGCCCTATTTCGCCTACTAACCTTACCAAGCAAAAATCGATAAAACTATAGTTCGTTTTCTATAAAGAACCACCCCCATCTCGCTGAAGCGTAGCCGTGGTACTGTGCTTATTCCCTTTCTGGGTTCCGGCGTAGCAAGAATTTGGCGCCCAACGTGGGGCCTTTTTTTTGTTTTTGCTGATGATTTTTGCTTGGAATAATTTCCAATAAGGTATTACATTTATTTGACATATATAGTAGGTTTTTATAATTTTTCAATTTTTCATCGAATCATTTGGTAGTGTATCGATATTTATATTTCTGAGATTTTTTTATTGTGTTTTTTTTGTTAGTGACCTTGCTTCAGTGAGTTGAATTATCGAGGTTCATTTAATTATTTTTTTTTCCTTTGTAAGAACAAAAACACAAAATGGCTAAACTACATGTGAATCGATTGGTTCAAGATGAGTTACAATACGAATTATCTACGAGGGGTTTCGAAAATATTGGCAATGTTGAAGCTATGCGAAAATGTTTGAGAGAAATATTGAATTTAGAAAAAGAAGGTAGTGTTTTTCATTGTTCTTTGAATAAAGATGTTGATGTAAATAATGAAATTGAAATTTGTGGAAAAAAATTGGAAGAAGTTAAAGGTTTATTGACTGACTTTTCTCCCAACAGAGGTGAAAAAGTTGAAACAAAATTAACTCATATTTTGGGTCGCGTGGGACGGTTGTCTCCTGCAACTGATGATTTGTCCAATAAAAAGTCTTGTTTATTGAAAAACATAATGGAATCTGTTTTGAAAATGAATTTAAAATGAAATTGAAAACTTCTGCTCAAAACGCCCCTGTGATTTTAGACCCTCTGAATGTAAGTAATGTATCTGAAACGAATTCTCTTGGAAATCTGTTGGTAACAGCTGATCACGGTGAACCTTCCCATAATAATGATAATAATTTGCCTTCTGTTGCTGTTAATAAATGGAACTTGAAATTTTCTGGTAAGTCTGATGGTATGAGTATCAATGAATTTTTAGAAAAGATTGAATTTATGTGCACATCTAGGAATATTTCAAAAAAATTACTTTTACTTTCTGCCTATGATCTTTTTGAAGACAAAGCACTGGTTTGGTTTAAAGCTCAACAAAGATTTGTTAATGATTGGGATACTTTATGCAGATATCTTAGAGAAGAATTTTTACCGCGTGATTATAATGACAGATTGTGGGAACAAATTAAAAATCGTACTCAAGGGGAAGATGAAAGCATTGGAATATACTTAGCAGTTATGGCAAATTTATTTTGTAGACTTGCAGTACCGGTTTCAGATGAAATTAGGTTGAAACTTATTCGTAAAAATATACTTCCTTTTTATCAACAACAATTGGGTTTGGTAGAAATTAATTCTGAATTTGAATTGCAACAATTGTGTCGACGAATTGAAGATACAAAGATTTCGGTGCAAGCATATAAGCCTCCTTCTTCCCAACGTTTTGATTTAGAACGTGACTCAGCTTATTTGGAACCTAGCTCTAGTAGGACCCATCATACTTGCCATAATGTCTTATTTCAATCCATTTCTTGTTATACATGTGGGAAAGAAGGTCTAGACATTGCTTCAAATGTGGTAAAGCGGGGTTTACAAAACGGACTTGTCCAGTTTGCAATCGTAGTTCGAATAATGATAGGAATTCGGGAAACGTAAACCAGAGGAGATTGTAGGTCGAACTATGTCCTCCCGTGCAAAAACTTTATCGACCAAGATAAACGTAAAGTCGCATGATACAGACACTATTGATAAAAATAAATTAATTCTAGATTATATTTTGTCTCAAGCGGAATATGATGAATGTCCCTATATGAAAGTCTCAGTTTTCGGTATAGAATTTTTCGGACTTCTAGATTCAGGTGCTAGTCAAGTTTTTATTAATGGTACAGGGTGGTCCCTTTTACAATCAGTAGGTATTGAATTGAACACTTCTAAACAATCATTTTGCACAGTTGCCAATTCTAGTACAAGTCGATGTATAGGCACAGTTACTATCCCATTTCTTTTGAAGGATAGGCTGCGTGTTATCGAATGTTACATTATACCAGACTTGATGCACACTTTAGTTTTAGGAGTTTCTTTTTGGGTTACTATGGGTATCGTACCAGATATGCGTAGAGGTGAATGGTATTTTTCTAGCCAAGAATTGACTTGCAATTCTGTTGATAATATTCAATCAAGGAGTGATTTGAGTACCGATCAACAGTCTATACTCGATACAGTTATTGAGGATTATTTTTCACAAATAGATTCTTCCAAATTGGGTTTCACTAATGTTGTTCAACATAAAATTAAAACAAGTAGTTTACCAATTAAGCAGAGATATTACCTTGTATCTCCTAATATGCAGAAGTTGATCGATAAGGAGTTAGATTTTATGTTGGAAAACGACATTGTTGAAAAATCTTCCAGCGGTTGGTCATCTCCAATTTTGATGGTTCCCAAAAAAAATGGGTCTTACAGATTCTGCGTAGATTTTCGGAAACTGAATGCCGTAACGGAAAAGGATGCTTATCCTATTCCATACATTTCTTCCATTCTTGATAAGCTTCGTGGTGGTAAATATTTGTCGTCTATGGATATAAAATCTGCCTACTGGCAAGTGAGTTTAGATGAATCCAGTAGATCTTATACAGCCTTCACTATACCTGGTCGGGGTCTTTTTCAATTTAAAAGAATGGCTTTTGGTTTACATGGAGCTCCAGCAACTTTTCAGAGGTTAGTTGATACAGTATTGGGTCCAGAATTGGAACCTTACTGTTTCGTCTATCTTGACGATATTATTTTAGCTACCCCCACTTTCGAAAAACATGTCGAGGTACTCCAAGAAATTTTTAGGAGCTTGAGGAAGGCTAATTTGGTTCTTAGTCGAGAGAAGTGTGATTTCTGTCGCAGCGAATTGAAATATTTGGGTTATGTTGTTCATAAAGGTGGACTTCATGTTGATCCAGATAAGGTTAGCGCTATTGTAAATATGCCTTGCCCCTCAAATGTCACTCAGGTCCGTAGCCTTATAGGAGTTGCCTCTTGGTACAGGCGTTTCATCCCTAATTTTTCTACGCTTATATCGCCTCTCACTGCTTTGACTCATAAGGGAAAAAAATTTGTTTGGTCGGAAAGTTGTTCTCGTGCCTTTC
The DNA here is from genome assembly GCA_944452925.2 of Chrysolina oricalcia. NCBI lineage: Eukaryota > Metazoa > Arthropoda > Insecta > Coleoptera > Chrysomelidae > Chrysolina > Chrysolina oricalcia. The sequence goes on along the minus strand of OX101813.2, from coordinate 37,769,050 downwards.
AAAGCATCAAAAGTGCATTAGTATCTGCTCCTATTTTGAATGGTCCTAATTTTGACTACCCCTTCCTATTACAAACTGATGCCTCTTCTTATGGCCTTGGATCGGTCTTATCCCAGGTATATGATGGTAAGGAGTATGTAATTTGTTATCTCAGTCGTTCTCTGACGAAACAAGAACAAAAATACTCAACTACTGAGAGGGAGTGTTTGTCAGTTATTTGGTCTGTGGAAAAGCTGCGATGTTATCTGGAAGATTCTAGGTTCACTGTAATAACCGATCATTACAGCTTATTATGGTTGAATAATTTGAAGGGCCCTCAAGGTCGTTTGGGACGTTGGGCTCTCAGACTTCAACAGTTTGAGTTTAATATTGTGCATCGAAAAGGCAAAGAGCACGTATTGCCGGATGCTCTATCACGTCTCATTCCGACGGAAGAACCGTTGGTTGTCAACTCATTGGACATCAATACTAGTGAGATCAAAGATCGTTGGTACGTAAAGTTGAAGCGTCGGTTAGTTGAGAGACCTTTGTCCTATCCTCAATGGCGTGTGACGGATGACTTGTTATACAAGTTTGTTAAATGTGATTTTCCAGAACTTCGAAACGATAGTGATTATTGGAAAATTGTTGTTCCGAAAGAAAGTCGCCTAACTGTGCTCAGAGAGTGTCACGATTCTGTGAAGAGTGGTCACTTGGGTATTTACAAAACTTATCATCGTATTGCTCAAAAATATTTTTGGCCGGCAATGAAAGCCGATATTACGAGATATGTTCGACATTGTAAAGTGTGTATTCGGGCAAAGCCCGAGCAAAAATGTAAAGCTGGTTTGATGGGTACTAGACCATCCATCGACATTCCTTGGAAATGTATTAGTACAGATATTATCGGTCCTTTGCCAAAAAGTTTGAATGGTAACATGTTCATCTTAGTTGTTACCGACTTATTTAGTAAATTTAGTTTGACTTTTCCTCTTCGTAGGGCTTCCGCACTGAATGTAATTAAAAAGATAGAAAATGATGTTTTTCTTCTTTTCGGAGTTCCTCAGACCCTCATATGTGATAATGGAGTTCAATATAAAAGTAAAGAATTTCAGAAATTGGCCAAGGATTATGGAGTGAGAATCCGTTTCAATGCTGCATATCACCCTCAGTCTAACCCTACTGAAAGAGTGAATAAAACTCTAAAAACAATGCTCACTTGTTTTGTTTCTGAAAATCAAAGAAAATGGGATACTGAGCTACCAAAAATATCATGTGCGCTTAGAACAGCTCAACATGAGGTAACGGAGCAAACTCCATTCTTTGTTAATTTCGGTAGAGAGATGGTAAACGATGGTAGGTCTCATGTTAAAAATATTGAGAATTTGGTGGTAGGAGCTAAAGGAGCACGAACTGAAGGGTTAGCAAAGCTTCACGAATTCGTGAGGAAAAAACTAGAAGTGGCCCAAGAACGAACTCGAAAAAAATACAACTTACGAAGAAGAGATGTTAGGTATACGGTTGGTCAATCGGTATGGAAAAGAGATTTTCATTTGAGTAATGCTGCTAATTATTATAACTCAAAACTTGGAAATAAGTTTTCAGGACCTTTCGTAGTGAAAAAGGTAGTTGGTTACAACATTTACGAGTTAGTCGATGAAAATGGAGTGTCGAAAGGAAATTGGCATGTTCAAGATTTGAAGCCTGATCCAGGTTGATTTCAATATCCAAAGTATTTCTTTTAACGTAAATTTCTGGGAAATTTACTTTTTTTTTTTTATGAAGAGGGGGAGTTGTTACGTTTTATTTCATAAATCAGTAACCTAGTTTGGATATCTATTCTATGGGTTATCCTGTATATTGTTTCGAGCAAATGAAACTCCGTAAAAACGGCGATCTCGAAAAGGTTTTTGCGGGTGGCTATCGTCGCACGGAGAGTATGTGAGGAACTGGCATTTTTATTTAATGAAAAGTGAAACACAGATCGTTCGTTGCTGTTCAGAATAAATAATTTTGGTTGATACAATTATTTATTGTCATTTTGGATTTTTATGACTTCTCTTCACCGATGTTTGATGGTGGATTTGGCATCTAACGAAACAGATCTCATTTAGTTTGTTTGAGATCTTACCTTTTGAAAAAGGGATTTTACTGTGTGTTTTTCCATTGCCTCTGGAATTCTTTCGAGGTTCGTATACTTTTTATTATTTCTCCTAATCATAACTCGATTTTCAACTTTATCGATTACTGTTTTATGAATATACTTTTTTTGTAAGAATAAATGTTGCACGAATGTTAGTCTGAAGAATGTATGCGACTTTTCATCTCTCTTCAAGTATTGAAATATCGTTTCTATGATATTTTAGGCAGTTTGTAATACCTGAGATTCTTCTCGGAATAAAGGAACTGGAAACCTATGGTACTGGTACTTGCTGTGAATAAAATAAAATCATACCCGTTCCGCCAACTAGATAGTTTTGATTTTGGAAACAAAGAGAAATTGGCTTTTCCCGTTTATGTAAACCCCGATACCAGCCAATCATACCGGGAGGATTCATGGTGACAGTTGGAATAACCAGGTGCATTCTTTCTATTATTATTACCTTTATTTACCTATTTTTGGGGTGTACAAACCGACAAACGTATTTAAATTTATATTTTTGGCCTCATCTGGATTGCATTGTTCACTGTTTCTTCCGGAATCATGAAAACTCGTACACACCTAGCTATTTTGTAGTTTTGTTCAAAAGAGTTATTTATTTCTTCTTTTGGACATTAGATGATATAAGTACAAGGTTTATAATTTCTAAGTATATATTTTCGGTACCGAAAAGAAATAACCTTTTGGATCTTATTAGTATTATTATTTTTTTTTTTTGTATGGAAACTTGTCATTTCTTCCTTGGAAAAACTTAGTAAATTTCTTCAGAAATACTTCTTGTTAGTTTTTGTAATTTCTCATTTAACAACAGATAATTTATATAAAAATTCATATCTATTTATATAAAAAAATTGCATGGCGCCCTATTCCGCCTACTAACCTTACCAAGCAAAAATCGATAAAACTATAGTTCGTTTTCTATAAAGAACCACCCCCATCTCGCTGAAGCGTAGCCGTGGTACTGTGCTTATTCCCTTTCTGGGTTCCGGCACTTTTATTTTGCAATCCCCAAAAAAAAAAAGAAAAGAAAAAAAAAGGGTAGCAAACTTTTGAAACTCCTCCATTAGAGGATATAGTTCAAAAATTTTGGCAAATTGAGAATGTACCCGAAGTGAACCGTTTGTGTCCAGAAGACGAATACTGTGAAAAATATTTCAAGGACACAATCAAACGCAATGAAGAAGGAAGATATATAGTATCTTTACCTTTTCGCGAACCATCACCTTTCTTTCCAGGCATGCGCAGTTTAGCCTTAAAACGCTTTCACGCACTCGAACGCCGTCTTTATTCGGATATCGCACTCCATAAAGAATATTGCAAATTTATGGAAGAATACTTAAGTCTAGGTCATATGATACGTATAGAAAATCCTGAAATAAATGATTATTCGTACTATATTCCCCACCACTGCATAATCAAACCAGGTAGCTGTACCACGTGCTTAAGAGTTGTTTTTAATGCCAGTGCCAAACTCCCTAATGGAAAGTCACTGAATGATTGTCTTTTTCCTGGACCTAAATTACAAGCGGATATTGTAGCAATTCTATTGAATTTTCGCACTCATGAAGTCTGTTTTTCTGCAGATATACGTATTCATTATCGTCAAATTTTAGTTAGTCCTAGTGACTGTAATTATCAACGCATTTTTTGGAGGTTCTCCCGAAACGAACCTGTTCAAGAATTTTTGCTCCGCACTGTAGTTTATGGTGTTAACGTTTCACCGTTTCTCGCGATCCGCACCCTCCAACAATTATCATTTGAGGACGAAAATAATTTTCCTCAAGCCGCTAAGGTCCTTCGTAACGATACTTTCATGGATGACATTTGCACGGGTTCTTCATCTCTGCAGTCTGCAATTGAGCTCAGAGATGAATTGATTACCTTGTTACGCAACGGTTGCTTTGAACTCCGAAAATGGTCATCTAACTCCCCTGAATTCTTATCAGTTTTTTCCGAATCCGAGCTTTGTACAAACCCATTATCTCTAGACAATAATTCTGATTCCTTAAAAATACTAGGGATGGAATGGCATCCATCTGAAGACTATTTTTCCTTCTCGATGCAACCACTGGATCGCGCATGCACAAAAAGGTCAATATTATCTGAAATTTCAATGGTTTTCGATCCAACAGTCACATTTTTCACAAAGTATTTAATGCAAAGACTTTGGAAATGCCAATTGGGGTGGGATGATACTCCCGATGATGACGTCCTACGTATCTGGAAGCGTTATAAATCGGAGTTGCCACTTTTATCAAATATTCGCATTTCTCGCTTACTATTTTCATCTAATGTAACTAGCTTAGAACTCCACGGCTTTTGCGATGCTAGTGAAAGGGGCTATGCATGTTGTATTTATATTCGCGCTCTCTACCCTAATGGTGAATTTTCTACTTCATTTTTAATTTCAAAAACTAAAGTAGCCCCTATAAACAATAAACGTTTAACCATTCCTAGATTGGAACTGCTTGGTTGCACACTCCTGGCTAAACTGATATCCTATGTTCTAGGAATTTTTCATAATAAAATTATTTTTGATACCATTTACGCATGGTCCGATTCGCAAGTTGCACTTGCCTGGATCAAATCCTCTCCCGACCGTTGGAAAACTTTTATTTCTAACCGCGTGTCCTATGTCCAGGAGAGAGTACCTCCCTCCTCTTGGCATTATGTCAGTACTTATAGCAACCCTGCGGATGTCGCTTCTAGGGGTGTGTTCCCGCGAGAATTGTTGGATCACCCTATATGGTTTCAAGGTCCTGATTTTTTGCGAACACCTAATTCCGGGTGGCCAGAATTCACACGACATTACAATATTCCTGGTCACGGTCAGGAGGAACGCAATTCAAAAGAAATCGAGCATGATTTTGATGCCAACATCTCACGCATTTTCTTAATAAAAGCAGACGAATCCAACTTTATCAGTACCCTCTTGCACAACTATTCCTCGTTGGATAGAATTCGGCGCATTTTATCTTATGTTCTACGATTTATTTTCAACATTCGTAAAAGCAATCGCAATCTTAAGATTTCAGGAGCTCTGAAGTTTGCCGAACTGAAGGCATCCCTCCTAACTCTCTCCAAATATACACAGTCTATCGCTTTCTCGCAGGAAGTAAAGTCAAAAAAATTATCTAAACCCTTACGCAAATTGAACGCATTTGTTGACAATGCGGGTATTTTAAGAGTCGGAGGACGTCTTAATTATTCAATTCTTACTTACGATCACAAACACCCTATACTATTGCCCCGTAACAGTAGATTTACTGCACTTTTAATTGACCTTGTTCATACAACCTATTTACACCCTGGCCTACGTACTATGCAATTTCTTTTATCGCAAAACTTCTGGATTTTGTCACCACGACGTGCTATCAAGTCAGTCATCTCCAAATGTCTCAAATGTTGGCGCACTAAACCTGTTTCTTTTCAACCCCCTATGGGTAATTTGCCTGCAGCAAGAATAACACAGGTTAAACCATTTTTACATACAGGAATCGATTTTATGGGTCCAGTATCGCTAACGATGAATAAACACCGGGGTGCGAAAACTTACATAGGGTATGTGTGCCTGTTTGTTTGTTTCGCAGTCAAAGCGATCCATTTGGAATTGACATCAGATCTCTCAACAGAGTCATTTCTCGCTGCTTTACGCAGATTTGTTGCTCGTCGTGGTACAGTGGCGCATATTCACTCGGATAATGGGGGAAATTTTGTTAGGGCTTCTCGCTATTTCGCCGAAGCAGATAAAGCGATGAAGGCTGCATGTGATAGAGAGTCCATTCAGTGGCATTTTATTCCGCCATCATCCCCCAATATTGGTGGTTTGTGGGAGAGTGGTGTACGCTCAACTAAAAGTCATATGATTAGGGTAATTGGTAACCAAATACTCTCTTATGAAGAGATGAACACGGTTTTGACACGAATTGAATCGGTACTAAACTCACGACCCCTAACACCAATGAGCGCCGACCCCAATGATTACTCAGCTCTCACTCCAGGGTATTTTTTAACGCTTCACCCCCTCAGTGCATTACCTGAAGATGATTTATCTAATATTAAAATAGGCAGGCTCGACAGGTGGCAATTGTTACAACGCCTCCACCAGGATTTCTGGCGGCGTTGGTCACTAGAATATTTACACACGTTACAGCAACGTAGTAAATGGATAGATCCAGCAACTAAAGTTGACATGGGAACTCTAGTTTTAATTAAATCTGAACTTGTAGCACCCTTAGAGTGGGTAATGGGACGCATTATCGCGTTGCATCCTGGTAGAGACGGTGTGGTTAGGGTGGCGACTGTCAAAACGCCAAAGGGCATTATGAAACGGCCAGTTGCTAAATTGTGTCCGTTGCCTATCAGCAATGATGATTAAATGCCCCACTTAATGTTTCTATTTATGTTTGTTATGTCGTAAATTAGTTTACTCAATAATCATTTGGTTTGACCTGTCCGAATAAATTCAGTTTAATAATTTTTTTTCTCGAAAATGCTCAGTATTCCTCGCATTTGCCGGGGGAGAATGTTCAGAATTCACGAAATATACTTTTATTTTTAATTAGCAACTTCATGACTTACCTCGGTATATATTGAATCAATCCAATCTATATCTAGGTGTTTGGGAGTTTACGGCGATTCATCGGTTTAAACATAAATCAGTGCCAATCAGCCAGTTCAGTAAAAGACTCGTAAATGTTACAATCAGTTTTTAGTACATTTTTTCGCACGTTCAAAAGAAACACGCAGTTTCTGTTGTTTGGTATTATTGCTATTATTGCGTTACCTAGTTTCCAACATTGTGTCGGTGGTGACTATTTGCTCAAATTCAAACTCCAAAGGCCATAGAAGAACGAAGAAAGAAGAACCGGTAAGAGAGCTCTTGAGAAGAGGCACCCACGCCGTTTGGAGTTTTCCACCTTACGCCGCGCCGGTACAATTCCCGTAAGTTATATTCGATTATAATTCAATTTAATCAAAATTGCAACCAGACTTGACATCTCTCCACATTTTAATCCCGATCTACCTGGTGAACGTCCATTATTCGAAACCACAGTGCTATCGAGGAAATCTATTTAATTATTTTCGAATTTTTTGTCTCTTACACGCACACAGACCACCAAGATCGTTTGCTACAATGTATCGAATATGAAGACGATTAAATTTTTTTAATTTATTATATCGAAACACTCCCAGAACAAGGCACCAAGTGGGCATTATTTATAAATTGACTCCAGTAGACATATAAGTTAGTGAAACACCTGAATTAGTTGAGGGGATTATAAGTTGATAGCCCGAAGACAAACACTTTTTTTGTGGTTGAATAACTATTATTTGCTTTTGATACTTCCAAATTTTCCTATCCAATCAGATATTGTTATTCTACAACCTCTTTACAAGAGGTTTCCGTTGTTTTTATTCCAAATTTTACTTCTGTTTATTCAATAGATTTAATATTTATCCAACGTCTGTGTTTAATTTGAGCATTCCACTAACACCAAAATATCATCAGTTGAATCAATTTTATTGAAGTCTACCCCTTCGCGCTGGTAGCACGAGCATAAAACTCCTTTCGTAAAGCTGTATTTTAGTAGAGCCACAAAACGGGTTTTATTAGTATCTCCTGGCAGGCAAATATTTAACACCTCACCCCTAACCACAGTAGTGGCGACAGCAGCCTTATTGAAATCTATTTAGGAGTCTAGTACGACCAAGAACCGGTTTCAGGTACTTCCCTTGAAACAGTAGAGTCAGTGAGTATATCTCCTAGACGAGAAAGCAGCAAGAAATTAATCAGGTAAAACCGAGTTTAACCTACCTACACAGTCAGAGATAATCTGCAGTTTTTTGTTAATCGTGGATTATCGAGTTGTTCACTGCATAGTTAGAACTTTAATCCTGGTTTGATTCCAGGTTCCAGGACTAACATAACAAAATTAGAACTGCAATATGAAATAGTATCGAAAAATAACCGGAAATCACTTTCATAAAAACGCTCATGGACGATGATATAACATAACTGATGATTAGGATATCATTGAATTAGTGAATATCCATGCTCCTATTAGGGCACCTCGTACTTATAGATTACGTGAAAATCATTTAGAGAAATGGTCACATGAAGAATTTGTATATAGGTTAAGATTATCAAAAGATATTGTGAGGATTATTGTGAAATGGTCTCTAATGAAATCGATAATAAAACTAAATGGTAAGTGCATTATGTAATTTGATACTATTAGGTATTTTTGTGATGATTCCATTACTAAAATTTATTTTGTGGTCGACATCACATACACAAAATATCACAATGGCACATCCTATTAAAGCATTTTCCTTTTCATGGGTAAAAGCTAGGACATATTTACATATCTATCTTGAACGAATCATCATATCTACCTCAAAAGATCCATCACATAAGATGGATAGCTCATGAATTTCATTCTTTATTATTGTTTAAGACGCCTTCAGTGATTCCGTTTTCTACCAAGCTTTCTAAAAAATTACAGGAAAGAAAGAAACTACGAATGGAAAATATTTGGTAATATTTGACATGAATTAGTAAAATCTTCTGAAGTGATGACGGGCGTTGTGTGGAATTTTTATTCTCATTAAGGTATATGCGCTCGTTCTTGCATCAGTGACTCCTCGTCTCCTCAGTTGGTACTGTAGGGTTTTCCGTGTTTTTCCTGCAGTTGGAATAGCAAATACGCCACCTTTCACTTGTTAAGTCGCCCCGAAGCGCATATTGTGGTGGTACTCTCTTTCGTCTGCACATGTTCAGAACGGGAAAATTATCACCATAATAGTCTATAATACACAACTATTTCACATTCTAATTTATACTTGAAAAGCTTTGTCGATAAGTTGAAAAACTTCTGACATTAAAGTATATTTTGACTTTGACTTTTCATGAAATAGTTCAGATGAACTGTAAAATCTTGGTTTTCGTTATCCATAGTCGAATTTCTACTGAACAACACATTTGACGGTAATCTAGGATTCGACTCCAAACCAAGTTTGATAAATCTTTGGATTTTACCATGGACTGAACAACCGACCCTTAGGGGAGATAATCTGCAGTTTTATGTGAATCTTGGTTTATCGAGTTGTTCACTGCATAGTTGGAACTTTAATCCTGGTTTGATTCCAGGTTTCGCAAAGCAATCAAAATCGATGGATTAAGCACTCAATTTGACATAACTAACTGACATAACATTAGAACTGCAATATGAAATAGTATGGAAAAATAACCAGAAATCACTTTCACAAAAAGGCTCATGGACGATGATATAACATAACTGATGATAAGATATTATCGAATTAGTGAATATCCAAGCTCCTATTAGGGCACCTCGTACTTATAAATTGCATGAAAATAATTTTGAGAAATGGAAACATGAAAAATTTGTGGTTCAGATTATCAAAAGCTACTGTGGGGATTATTATTGTGAAATGTTCTCTCATGAAATCGCTAATAAAACTAAATGGTGAGTGCATTATGTAATTTGATACTATTAGGTATTTTTGTGATGATTCCATTACTCAAAATTCTTTTCTGGTCGAAATTACATTTAAAAAAGATTACAATGGCACACCCCATTACAGCATTTTCCTTTTCATGGGAACCAGCTAGGACATATTTACATATCTATCTTGAACGAATCATCATATCTACCTTGAAAGATCCATCACATAGGATGGTTAGCTTATGAATTTCATTCTATTTTTTGGTTTGAGGCGCCTTCAATGATTCCGTTTTCTACCAAGCTTTCCAAAAAATTACAGGAAATTAAGAAACTACAAATGGAAAATATTTGGTTATATTTGGGATGAATTAGTAAAATCTTCTGATGTGATGATGAGCGTACTGTTATTTATTTTTATTCTCAATAAGGTACATGGGCTCGTTCTCGCATCAGTGACTCCTCGTCTCCTCAGTTGGTACTGTAGGGTTTCTCGTGTTGCAGTTGGAATAGCAAATACGCCAAAAAACTTCTGACATTAAAGTGTATTTTGACTTTGACTTTTCATGAAATAGTTCAGATGAACTGTAAAATCTTGGTTTTCGTTATCCATAGTCGAATTTTTACTGAACAACACATTTGACGGTAATCTAGGATTCGACTCCAAACCGGTAAAAGTCAAAATATACTTTAATTTCAGAAGTTTTTAACTTATCGACAAAGCTTTTCAAGTATAAATGAAAATGTGAAATAGTTGTGTATTATAGACTATAATGGTGATGGTCTTCCCGATATGAACATGTGCAGACGAAAGAGAGCACCACCACCATATGCGCTCCGGGCCGACTTAACAAAAAATGGTGGCGTAATTGCTATTCCAACTGCAGGAGAAACACGGAAAATCCTACAGTACCAACTGAGGAGACGAGGAGTCACTGATGCGAGAACGAGCCCATGTACCTTGATAAGAATAAAAATTCAACAGTACGCTCATCATCACATCAGAAGATTTTACTGATTCATGTCAAATATAACCAAACACTCGTAGTTTCTTACTTTACTGTGGTTTTTTGGAAAGCTTGGAATCATTGAAGGCGCCTTAAACAATAGAATAGATTCAAATTCATGAGCAAACTATCCTATGTGATGGATCTTTCAAGATAGATTTGTAAATATGTCCTAGCTGGTTCCCACGAAAAGGATAATCCTATAATGGGATGTGCTATTGTAATCTTTGGTGTATGTTATGTCTACCAGAAAAATAATTTTCAGTAATGGACTCATCACAAAAATACCTAATAATATCAAATTACATAATGCACTTACCAATTAGTTTTATTAGCGATTTCATGAAAAACCATTTCACAATAATCCTCACAATATATTTTGATAATCTAAACCTTAATACAAATTCTTCATGTGACCATTTCTTGAAATGATTTCCACGTAATCTATAAGAACGAGGTGCCCTAATAGGAGCTATGATATTCACCATTTCAATAATATACAGTGCGGTCCAAAGGTATGGAATAAATTCATTTTTAGCGTTATTATGTATTTTATGAAAAAATCCTGAAACAGGTCAATTTTTATTGGCAATTTGACAATTTACAGTATGAAAATATTACCCCCTTCTTGCACCCCCTCTGAATTATGAGCACCCCCTCAAAAATTTTAAATGAGAAGGGGGGTCGTGTGGCATCTTGTTCGAAAGGGATTTTCATTATCTGTTCAGCAATACTAAGTTTTTCATATTTGGTGCAACCATAACGAAGAAAATTTTTTATTAAAATTTAAAAATATTGACACTGTAAATTATGTATCCGTTGAAACAACCTGAAACAGGTCGATTTCTATTCTCAATTTGACAATTTATAGTATGAAAATATCACCCCCTTCTTGCACCTCTTCTGAATTATGAGTACCCCCTCAAAAAATTTGAATGAGAAAGGGGGTTGTGTTGCACCTTTTTCAAAAGGGATTTTCATTCTCTGTTCAGCAATACTGAGAAAATTTATTCTGAATATGTAAAATGTTGATAGACTGAAGGAAATAATGTAACATAATGTTTAGGAAGTATATTTCAATTTGTTTTACAGTTAAATTAAATGTTCAAAATGACCACCATTCACTTCTTGACAATAAGCAAGGCGATCTTGGAATTCTCATAGAACATTTTGTAGGACCTCAGGGGTTATGTTGTTAATTTCTTCCGATATCCTAGTTTTTAAATCTGCAATATTGTCTGGTCTATTGAAATATACTATTGATTTTAAATAACCCCATAAAAAGTAATCGAGAGGAGTCAAATCGGGGGATCTAAGCGGCCATTCAATCGTTCCACGTCTGCCAATCCACCTATTGGGAAAAACTTCTGTCAAATAATCTCGAACAATACGTGTGTAATGCGGTGGAGCTCCGTCTTGTTGATACCAAATTGATCTATCTATTCCATTTGGATCATTAACATCGGGAAAAAGTCTTTTTAATGTAGGCACTAAAAAGTTCATCAAAAAACCTAGATAAACCTCACCATTAATTGTGCCTTCAAAAAAATAGGGGCCAATAATTTTGTTTTTAATGATACCAGCCCAAACGTTCACTTTTTTGGGATATTGTGTGTGAGCCTCACACATCCAATAAGGATTTTCTCTGCTCCAATATCTACAGTTTTGTCTATTAACCGTTCCATTTAAATAAAAAGTAGCTTCATCAGAAAACACAATTTTGTTTATGAACTGCAAATCTGCTTCGATTCTATCCATCATCAGTTCACAGAATTGTTGCCTTCTATCAGGGTCATCCTCATTTAACTCCTGAACCAACTGAACTTTATAAGGATGGTATTTTTCTTTATGTAAAGCTCTCAATATCGATGATTTACTTACATCATTGTCGGCGGCAAGTTGTCTACTTGTCATATGCGGATTTTCCTCAATCGCTAACAGTACATCTAACTTTTTCTCCTCATCCAATGCAGCATTTCGACCTGGTTCTTGACGAGTTTTTACATGTCCAGTTTCACGGTATTTTGTTTCTATTTTGCTAACTGTAGATTGTGATACGTGTTGACCAGGGTATTTATTATTGAACATTTCACAAACTTCCGTTTGAGTTCGTGTTTTATTACCGCATCCAAGCATAATTAAAATGTCTATTCTTTGAGTTTCGGATAAATGAGCCATAGATGAATCGAATACACACAAAAATATTTTTCAATACACCGACGTCTGCCAGCAACTCACAAATATCAAAATAACAGTAGTTTACTAGATTGACATTATATTATTTATGGGTTTTGTGAATAATTTTTTGGTGTCTTCAACGACTTTTTCCTGACTTTTTTAGCAAGACAGATAAGAAAGTATAAATTGTCAAATTGAGAATAGCAATCGACCTGTTTCAGGTTTTTTCAACGGATACATAATTTACAGTGTCAATATTTTTAAATTTTAATAAAAAAATTTCTCAGTTATGGTTGCACCAAATATGAAAAACTTAGTATTGCTGAACAGATAATGAAAATCCCTTTCGAACAAGATGCCACACGACCCCCTTCTCATTTAAAATTTTTGAGGGGGTGCTCATAATTCAGAGGGGGTGCAAGAAGGGGGTAATATTTTCATACTGTAAATTGTCAAATTGCCAATAAAAATTGACCTGTTTCAGGATTTTTTCATAAAATACATAATAACGCTAAAAATTAATTTATTCCATACCTTTGGACCGCACTGTATAATCAGTTATGTTATATCATAAGCATTTTTGTGAAAGTGATTTCCGATTATTTTTCCATACTATTTCATATTGCAGTTCTAATGTTATTTATGTCGGTCAGTTATGTGAAATTGAGTGCTCACCATCGATTTTGATGGTTTAGCGAAACCTGGAATCACTTAAAACTCAAAGGTCTACGACCTAGTTGTTATTTGGGGAAGTGAAACCGTGGAACGGATGATTTAGGATGTTAGCTTTTATGAAGATCCATCATTTTGCGAGTTTTTATGTCGAGTTGACGCAGGTCTTCTTGAGTCCATTTCACCACTCCAAAGAATAAGAGTAGGATCAGAACGGCAGATCTGTCGGAGTTTATGCTGATACTTGCCGCGGAGAGAGTTTTCAACTGTGGCTACCTCTTGGGAACGGCACTGTCCCACCGCTAGGTAAGTATATATCTCTACGTCATCAAGATCGTGTAGGATGCTTCAATCTATGAGCTGGACATCGTCTTTGTAATCCTCCAAGATAAATCGTGGCAATCAAAACAAAATATTTATATTATATTGACCAAAATGCAGTCAAAACATCTATTTCAGTGAATTACGAAATTATTCCTACGCGCGAATCAGCAATGATTTTAGTAGGATATTTTTATTTCCTGTATTATGGATGTTTTGATGCATTTTATCTCTGGAAACAAATTATCAATATTATTATTGTTATTATGGGGCAGTTCTCCTGTTATATGAAATTGTGATACTTTTTTCTGGAAATAAACTTATTATTATTATAATTATTTGTCCATTCCGAATTTTATTCCGATAGCTTGCGTGTTATCTTCCACCACCCTTAACGACTGATGTAGCTCCTTTTTTCCCGAGGCACATAGTTTGAGGTCGACCATAACAAATAAATGGGTGACATTATCCCTCCGGTTGCTGGGGGTGCCACAGTTGTACCCTGGGTGATGAGCTACGAGCAACGTATGTTTCAACATGAATTTTTGCGACTCCATCGAACCTATTTTACTAATGCGTTCTCTGTTGCTCGCCTTATTTTCTGTTTAAAAGATCCCCCGCAGACTAATGACTTTTTATCGGCCGACAGTTTAATCGGGCTGTTAATCAGTATGAACATGTATGAAAGTACGCACATTATACCGATTTGGTATCGGCCGAGGAATAAGTTTGATGGGCTTCACGATTGCCTTCAAACTGAGCAATCGGCACACTATCGGCCAACTGCTTGATCAGTATGGCGTAGAAGTCACGCGCGCACACTACCGATAGTTTAGTCGGCTGACTCGTTCACTGAAACTGGAAATGTATGGTAATCTAGTAATTGGGAATGTGTGAAATTGTCCATGAGATAATCCATCACTGTGGGGACAGGTAGCCGAGTGGTTAAAGCCGGTCGCTGGTTCAAACCATAGCGACTGCACAATTTTTCTGATGTCCCGAAAAAGTGTTATGGTGAGATACAATAGACATCTCAGTCTAGGTGTCATCGGATCAGACTGGGTGGCTGGACGAGCCTACCACGCACGAGGGAGAGTGTTAAGTGGATATACCTGAGGGGGATTCAATTCGGACTCAGGGGACTCCCACACTACCTTATGGGATGTGTGAACTATTTGTACCATTTCTATAGTATTAACTACTTGTAATTTTTTTAAAATTGTTTTATATTGGAAATTACATCACAAAGTACATCACTTGTTTATGGAATACTGCATAACAACTGTATTCCTAACATACAAACAGTACTCATAATCAAATCACCTGCGCTCAGGCACTGCCTTTGCAGGAACCATTGTTTATTTGCACTGCATTGTAATATGTCACCACCGTACAAATTTTATATGTCCTATCTCTTAAGCAAGTTAAAGTACTATGTACACATATTTTTATCTGCTACTAAACGTTATTATTAAATCTAAAAACTGATAGACCTCAAACAGTGCCTCGAGGAATACCACTGAAAATTTATTTTTAGAGTACTCACTTCACCATCAATATAAACTACCTACTTCTACTAATTGCGTAGAAAACTAGAATACTTGACATGAAACATAATTCACTAAATGTCACCTGATGAGTTAACAGTTATTAAACTAATGATATTTTTATAGAACCGTAACCGATAATCATATTTCGATGACATTGAAAAATCTCATTTATTTCAACATAATTAACGATGAGTCAGGCAAGAATATTATTCTCAACCTTGATTTTCATTCATTAAGTTAATGTTATGTAACGAACCAATTACTGCAAACTTGATTTATAAAAACTATGTTGATGTTGCCTACTGTCATAACAATGTGAGGTTCTGGTAATCATATACCAGAAATTGTTATGAACGAATATATTCTACAGCCAGACACCATTTTTATTTCATATTGATGATCTGTTGAAAATATTTAAATTTAGTAAAATCCGGTAGACTTTTCAGAACCGTTGGAGTAAAATTGTTCCATTTCACTAGTTTTTGTGCCTTCGGGTGATGAAAATAAAAATAACGTAAAATGAAACGATGATTAAATAGTTGACATTTAATCCATCTAATGAATAACAAAATTCAATCAAGACATAAGAACTTCATGAACGATCCTTTGTAATTCCATGCAAATTTCATCATTGGTTTCTGATGGACAAATGGCGAACCCCCTTGTGTGATACAGTGTGATACAGTTGTACCCAATTTTGGTAGCGGAGTAATTGTAAAAAAAACAGAAACACTCAGTTGATAATTTGACTTCTATCTATTACTGTCTCTTATAAGGTTATTTTAAGGTAACTCTTCTGGATAGTAAAGTTCACCAGTCTCGTGCATGGCATCAAAATATTTTTTTTCACTGCCAAATTAATTCACAAAATAAATATGAAATATTACTTTTTGAAGGATTTATTTTTAACAGAGTCAATTATTGATTATTCATTATAAAACAATTTCATTTATTGGAATAATAATTTATAGTAAAATTTAAATAATTATTTCTAACATAAATTCCCGAAGATATTTCGTGTTTCTGCTGATCAGAAACGTAAGATATTTCTTGAAGAGTCGATTCCACAATTTTATCAGATACTTTAAGTTGTTTGGAAGAAGATGGACAATTCAATATTTTGTTAGAAATCTCCATTTTGTTATTCAGACAATCTTCTATATATGCTTCTACGGGGGCAGATTTCCAGCCACCGTGGCGTTTTATGGATGTAATGTTGCCCCCTGCATTGGCCAGAAGAGTTACAGAGCTTCTCCTGAAATAGTGACCTATGTAGCTCTAATACATGTGTTTTCCAAGAAAATTTGCTATCAAGCTGGGAATTTCTCCTATTTTATTTATGTTGGTTAATACAGTGACCGCCAAAAAGTATGTACCATATGGGAAAAAAATTTATTATTGGAGTGTTGGAAAAAATATTCTGGGGAAAAGTTTGTGCATGTCCGATAACCTAAAAATCGATTTTGACACATGTCACGTGATCGCTAGAATGGCGGCAAAATGAAAAAAATTGCAATGCAAAGGCAAAAAAAGGGGAAAGATGGCAAGATATCAAAAAAGTTATTTGAAAAATTCACTTAGAATTCAAGAGATAATTCAAAAAAATTGAAAATAGCAATTTTTTAAAAATATTTTCCCATCTATTTAAAAATATTTTTTTTTATGAATAGCTTGACTATACTGAAAAATTTGCATTTTAATGATAATAAAACTTTCTCATTTTCTCCACACCAGAGGGCACTAAATTAAAAAAATTGGTTTTTGCCAGAACCCTCGCTGTTACATTGGTTCTTATCTAACAGTTATATCAGAATTCCAAGACTATTGTGTTGATATGGCAATCTAGAAACACCATGTTTCCTGATTTTAATCAAGTTTCAATAATAATGCTGTATGAGCGTTTTACTTTGCACATAAACTTTAAGAATCTTTAATTTGACGCACTATTTTCAAGTTTATGTGCGAAGTGAAACGCTCATGCACGATTATCATCGGAACTTGATTATAATCTGGAAATTACCATGTTTTTGGAGTGTCATGTCATCACAATGGTCGTGGAATTCGGATATAACTGTTAGATACGAACCGATGTAACAGCAAGGGTTCTGACAAATTCCCATTTTTTCAATTTAGTGCCCTCTGGTGTGGAGAAAATGAGAAAGTTTTGTCATTATCATTAAAATGCAAATGTTTCAGTATAGTCAAGCTATTCATAAAAAAAAAAATTTTTAAATAGATGGGAAAATATTTTTAAAAAATTGCTATTTTCAATTTTTTTGAATTATGTCTTGAAACTCCGTTTATGTATATAAAATTGAATTCTAAGTGACTTTTTCAAATAATTTTTTTTGATATCTTGCCATCTTACCCCTTTTTTTGCCTTTGCATTGCAATTTTTTACATTTTGCCGCCATTCTAGCGATCACGTGACATGTGTCAAAATCAATTTTTAGGTTATCGGACATGCACAAACTTTTCCCCAGAATATTTTTTTCAATACTCCAATAATAATAATTTTTCACATATGGTACATACTTTTTGGCGGTCACTGTGTATTTTCCTCTCGAATATTTCAATAATAGTCTGTTACTTTTTGTATGAGGCGGCCGTAGTGCTCTATAGTTGCGGTATACATCAGTATAATCAGAATTTGAAACAGTAAACGTTGTTGTGAAAAAAACAGAATTCTTTGGGAGATCGTTTAATAACGAAGTTGTTGCCGACCGATGATGAACGTTCTTGCGCAATAGATCTTCGTATCAGGTATTTTAACAATCAATATAGATCCAGCATCTTCAAAGGCATCAATAGTTATATGTAATAATTCTTCATGACGACAAGCACCGCTACTTAATACCCAAAATTAGGACAACCTACAAATAAAAAATATTGAAAGTACTACTAATCTTACAAAATTATGATTATATCTGTTAATTTGTTATCGTTATAATGTTAATTTGTTTCGTTATCAGCATCTTAAATAAATTTATTGATATCATCCCTTGATAAAACTTTAGATTTATTTCCTCAGTATCCGACGCATTTGTTCTCGATGAGCGGGACCAATTTTGAAAACTTCCTTTTATCAATGTTTTCCTTAACATTCAATGTACTTTACATTTGAGTAGACACTTCATAACGTAAGAAGTTTTATAATTTTTTATTTTTCCTCAAAATAGAATATAAGCTCAATGTCAGAATCCTTTTTTACATGTTTCTTGTCGTACCATTCACGAAATTTGTAAAAAAATTTCTCGTATTAACTTGTATTTGACCGGTAACATATTAGATACTATCGTATTTGCTTTCTCAGAAATGTTTGATGGGGTATCACTACCACTATCATAATCAACATTCTTGTTCTTGAAAATAACTTGAAATTGATGCAACTACGAGCAAACACAGTCAAACAGTCAAACACGCGACCTGCCAACAAACCGTTCCTATAGTAACGACACAGACAGAGCAGTGGATGCTGTAAAACTGTATTGGAAGTATAGATAACATTAAAGATAACATGTATGGAGAAGAGAGGTATTATTTAGTTATTTTGGATTTATTTTTTTCAGACAGGAAATATTTTCTAATACGATTTTACTGAAAACACTGAATAATATTTTCAAGACAACAGTCGTTTAAAAGCGATAACTTATCGGGACGAAAAACCACGTCAAGATGGATTTGATGTATTTATTTTTAATATATTTCAGACTTAGTAAATTTACATTCACAGTTGTACAAAAAATGTTGTTTGTATTTCGTGTATAAAATTCATGTTTTCATGACACATATTTTTATGCGCCATTAAAAAAACACTTATTTCACGCACTTAATACAAAAATAACAATTTTATATGACAGTGCCTTAACTAGCGTTTTACGCATTGTTCCCGCAGTGTATTTGTTGTTCGATGGTAGTACAACCAAGAATAATCAAGAAAAAATAAACCATTATCTATTCTCTTCGATTCTGCACTTGGAGATCGTAACATTTGGCAACACTGCAGGAGCACGTGAGGTGGCTCATGAATACCTTCTGCGGGAGCATATGGCTGTGTTTCAGTGTTGCCAATCTCCGGGAAATATCCCGAATTTCGGGAATTTTTGAAGCCTTCGGGAATTTTACCTGGAAATGACATATTTCGGGATATATCCGAGAAATTATTGGTGTTCAAGAATGCTATGAAAAATATCTGGGCTACAACTGTAAGAAGGTAATAATGGGCTAAATGGCATATTCATCCTCAGTGCGCCCTCTAGCGGCTTGATAAAAAACTCGCACGGGAAATAGCAACCAACCATTATTGAGGTAGGTATATTCAATAATGCTTGTGAAAGAACAGTTTCGTGACATCAGTGTTGTTCACGTTCCGTAATTTTGTGGTTCATGTGTTTATGATCCTGTGATTTCTGAATATGAAATAAATGAAATTTAAAGTGTATCATCAAATTAAACCGTATCACTAAATGTTAATTCAAAATTGACCAGTGCTAAAGTGACGAAAGGTCGAACCACTTTCATGTACATTTTGCCAACATAAGAATAGAATATGTGTATCAGTGTACAATATAATATTAAGAACGGAGTGTTTTTGGTGGAAAAATTAACACTTATGAATTAATTTACATAATAGTGTATTTGTGGCATATTTTCAGTAGTAATATCCCGACAAAATGCTGAATTTTCAAAAAATACTTTCACCTTGCTTTCACGAAAACTTTGTCGCTTAGAAACACCACGAGTGGTGTTTTGTACAGCAACACAGTTTGAGCGACTGGCAAGGTGAAAGTATTTTGAAAATTCTGCATTTTGAAGGGATATTCGATCAGACAATTTCACGAATACATTAAATTATTATGGACTAAATGCGTATTGCAGGAACGATTCATCATTAATGTCAGTTGAAGAGTTGAACCGTCAAACTGGCGTTTCTCTATTCACAGAAATTGTGAAATTGTGAAATTGTGGAAACGTATAAATAAGGAAGAAGCGAAACACTGATTTGGAAATACCACGGGCTGGAGTCAGTTTTCGAAAAGTCATTTTCTCATTGGTTTGAATTCAAAAAATGATGGCATTTGGTTGGTTAATGCCTAATATGAGGAAAATTGTCGATGAAATGATTGAAAATTGTAATGACCGGGAAAAACCGGGAATTTTTGGTTGGCTAAATCGAAAATTTCAATCAGAACCTCTGGCAATACTGCTGTGTTTACCTGACTCCATTGATGCAGTGGAGCATTCATATATGTAGGTTGTCGTAGAAAAAATTGTCACGGATAGTTTTCTAATTTTGCAGGTGCTTTCGCACCCAGGTCAATACCTCATATAATTTTTAGTAAGTTGTAGTAGTTCACCCTGTGTAAGATAAAGCCAAAGCAAATTACTTACTTGTCTTGTCCTAATGATTAGTTTTGCGGCGAAAATGACTTCACTTATGGAAATCCGCAAAACAACTGATTGTTTTGACTCTACCCTCCTAAAGGACCTCTTTCACTAATAGTCCAGTCTACAATAATGAGTTGAAGTGATTACAGTACGTGAAACTTCACGTAAACGTTAAAGTACGAAATATAACGTTAACGGGTTGTTATGAAATTGAGTTGAAGTTGAACGTATGTCAACCGTTAACCCAAACATGTTTAAGGTATCTGTGTGAGACCGTTAGGTTACGTATGCCCGTAAACCTATTTTAAAAGTTAACGTGAATAGCTGACGAATGCGCATGCGTAGATGTCGAATTGTACGTTAACGTTTACGTTCATGGCATTACTTCAACTATCTAATAACTATTTTGGTGAATTTCCCACCTCCCGTAACTCTACGTCCAATATTTAGAATTTTAATTTAGAGGCGAAAATAGCGCCAAAAGCGGGTGATGCAAATCCCACGTGCGATGACTGATACGGACCATTGAACAATAAAAATAATTTTAACCCATTAAATATCAATGAAGAATTTACTTACCTTTCAGACACTCATATAATCGAAAATCAATAGAAAAAATGTTTTCCCGTAATTATTTTATTACAAATGCTTTTGTTAATTAACTAATCTTTACAAGTTTCAAATTTACATACAAACCCTGATAATTGTTAAACTAAAAACCTCAAATTTGTTTTACTCCTTGGAGATAGATATTCTTGGAAGGCTTTAAAATAGATCCCCTTTGAGAAAATAAAAAAAATTGATTTTCCACTTTGTTATTAACAATCTAAGAGACAAAATAAAAAATGCAATGCGGAAGCGGAAGCTATGAAAAATATATTTTTTTTTATATTTCAATTTGTTCGTATTTCAATTATTTAAAGTTACATACAAACGATTTTTTAAAATTTCTTACTCTGATTGTTTGAATAATTGTTATGAACAAATGCATTGTTTTTGAGATATTTGAATTTTTGTTTTTATATTTTTGATCAGCAATAAATATTATAATATTTGAGAAGAGAATCATTTCTAAAACAAATATTCATTTATATTTTCTTTGTGTATTTAATAAACACTTTGTTATAAACAAATGAATTTTCACGATACAAATTTTTTACACAACAAATGACACATGATTGTTTTTGTTATTTTTTGTTTATAACAAATTATTTATTAAATAAACAATGGAAATGTAAATAAATATTTTTTTTCGAACATTGAAGATCAAAGGAAATTATGATTTTAAATAATGGTTCCTTAATATTAAAATTTGGAAGTAAAATATATTTAATCAACAAATGCGTTTTTAAACAATAACAATATTTTTTAAAAAAATGATATTGTTCTTGATAATATTTATTACTGACTAAAATTCCAAAAACAAAAATTCAAATAAACTACTCAGCTGGGTATTTGCTGCCAAGATGTTAACACTTAGTGTTTTCCCGGCTTCGGCTGTTTGGCTGGACTGCTTCTTCGCGTGGTTGACTCTCGCTCGGCTCGGACACAACTCATTTTCAAAAAGCTAGCCTCAAAGAGTACACCAACTAACAAGAGGCGAAAGCTTTGTCGGAACCTTTGATGTTGAGTACACACGATTTTGAGCGGAAATACGTCACAACATTGAAAGATAAACTACCTGATACACTGAGAAAAGTAACACAAATAGTGATTAAAATTCTAACAAAACCGAACTACACCAAGAAAAACAATTATGTTGTGACAAAATTTAATATAATTGACGGAATGAGTTGATGACAAACTTTTATTATTTAATTTTGTAAAATCCACTAATATTTTAACAGAAAACTTGCACTTTGATATAAAATCGTGATTTTGATAGACAAAAATTGAAGAATCTAAATTATACCAATGAAATTGATACGGGCACGAACTTTTTTGTGAAGTTATGAATTTAGTATTTCCATCAGTTTTCCTGAAACCACATCAAAAATGTTATAAATTGAAATGGCTACAATTGGTAGGATATAAGATATAGATTAACAAATAAACTTTAATCAACTTAAAAACAATGCTTTCAAGCAACACATGTATTGTGAGAATTTTAATAAAATTTAACATTTTTTTTTATTTTGTGTAGTAAATCTGAAGCAATTGTCTAGTTCAATTCCTATTGCCAAATAGTCTAGAGATGGAAACATCATTAGGTAATTGTTGACTAACACTAAAGAAACAAGAATTTCAATAAATAGGCTGTTAAAATTCTGGTAATTTGATAGATAATTGGAAAAAAACAACAAAATAAATAAATAAACTTTATTTTCCTTTTGATAATTACATTTCATATTATATACGAATCATCGATATTGACCTACAATAAATACAATAAAAACAGTTACATAGTCTTTTAATCTATTCTTGAAAATGGTCAACGTTTTACAGTTCTTTATAGTTACTGGCAGTAAGTTGTACATTCTGAGAGTCACGAGGTTGGGAAAATTATTGTAAGTCAGTTTACCTTTACCAAATGGGTAACGTTAAAAATGTTATACTTGATAAATGAGTTTCTGCAAGATTCATTCATAGCTAGCATTGCTCTTAATGACCTAACTATTTGTGCTAATGCCTTGTTTGAAAATATATCATACATTTTTTTATTAAAATCAGATAGGCTATATTTTACGTTTTCTGATTTTCCTGCGCAACTTATTTTTTCTTGGGGAGCCTTTGCACAACTGGGCTGTATAGTTTGTATCAACATGCTTTAAGATAATCCTGGAGTACATGGATTACTGGTTGATGGAACACAAACTAAATTATGAGCATTAAACAGCTCCGATGTTGTTACTGGTACATCTGAAATATTGAAGGAGATTAATCATATGTAAATAAAAATTAATATTGGACTGAAAATGTATTTATATTGAAACTGTCAATTTGAAATCATTTCAGGTTGACTTGATGTTTCCATTTCGTATTCTCCACTTTGTGCTGACGCCACTTCCTTTGAGAATGAAGTAGTATTACCATTACCTACAAAACTAAAATCACCAGATATATTTTAAATACTAGTGATGGTGAAACTATAATAAGCACGCACCTTCAAGTATTACCAGTTCCTTGGAACGTTCTCCTCTTGACTCAAACTGGTCCTTGTGTTTCAGATGTAAAAACACAGTAGAATATACCTACTTTCCTTCAAAATGAAGCTAGCACAATTTGTAGTTTTTGTGTTAAGCTTCGATGTTCTTCTCAATAAGATCTAGCCTATTGTAGTTTTTCAACCCAACTTCAGCTCTAGAAAAATAAAAATAAATGAGTTTTCAGTAAATGTCAACGATTTTTCTACATACCTAACACGATCATTGGGTATTGAAAAAATGCTCAAACCTCCGCCTGTTCTTGAGTTACAGCCGCGGCATACAAAAAAATCCACCTTTGCGAGAATTCATTGATATTTAACAATACTATGCACTAACCACAATCCAAATTATCCAAATACACAAAAGAATGTTTACTAATATAAACTATGAACTTCAATAAACTACAAATTCACCATAAAAACAATGTCAATGAAAATGTAATATTTGACAATGTTTACTATTTATTTTTGGATGAATAGACAGTATTGCCAACAGGTCAAGATGAAATTACTAGACAAACTTGAACTTGATTGTATGCATAATTTTAGGATAGCATTTCCTGCAATGTCTGAGATTTTGATGAGTTTGTTATATTGGTATGTACCTATAACATGTTCGTTTTTTATTTCAAGGATCTTAGCTCATATATTTCCGCTAGTATTACGGTAAATACCAGTAATTATTCTTAAACCGGCAACACTGCGACACAATTATGAGACCGGAAGTGGCTGACACTGACAGTTAAACTACTTGAATCGCGCATGCGCTCTAAAATTTGTGATCACGAAAACCGCTTTAATTCGCCTCTTGTTAGAGTGTACTCTTTGGCTAGCCTAGCCATCCCCTCACAAGCTCAGTTGCGCTTGCGTAGATCGTTTATCGGACTTGGCGACAATTCAATATTTACCTTCCTTCGGTGACGTCAGCCGGCCAGTCTCTGTTAGATTTCGTGTATCGTCGAACGCCTGCTCGAGCCAAAACTGAACTTCCTTCCACATCATTCACCTGGAGGCTTTTATTTTCGCGGAGAGGGGCAGCACTCTGAATTGGACTTTGGTACGTGATATCCAGAAATCGTATTTACTTTATCAGGACGCGCGTATACTGAGGGTTCTATTTACACAGGGATAATAAATGGAATATTTACAACTTAAACTGGTATTTTTATGCCGATTCATAACGGAGATATGAATAAGTATGTAATTAAATATAAACTGGTTACTTGTGCCTGTCTGAAAACTAGAAACTAAGTAACTTCGTTACAAGGTTTTCCGCATAAAATCGCTACAGGGTATTATCTGAAACTGTGCAAAATTTCTGAATTTTCAAAAGGATGCCAAATGAAGAAACAATTTTTTTTTTTCAAATTTGACAGCAGTGGCATGAAGATAAACTCATTACCTCAAGAAATTTTTCGAATTGTTTTATTATCTCCTTTGTTTACAGGGTGATCTCAATAAATTAACTTTTTGGTTTTACAATCATAACTTTTTTACTCGTCAACCGATTTTCAAAATCTCCGGCTCATCTTGAAGCTAAAACTTTAGATGAAGAGATTTGAAGATGAGAATAGTCTCAAGATGAAGATTGAAGATCAAGGGTTTCCTCAAAGGTGACCCAAATCTGAAACACCCTCAAAATCCGGTTGGGAGGAGAATTAAATGAAAATCAACTTGTTTTCGGAATACGTCCAAATCATTCTTGCTGTCAGTAGTCAAGAATTGTGCATGAATATCGATGATTGGGAGTAGTGAATTGGTGAGTCTGAGAGGAGACAGTATGAACGGTGAGAGGTATAGAGATTTATGTATGAGAGAAATCGTGGTTCCTTATGCCGCAAATATTGGCAACAACTTTCTTCTCGTTGATGACAATGCGAGACCGCATAGGGCTCACATTGTCAACGAGTTTTTGAGGGATCACGGTATTGAGCGAATGAACTGGCCGCCTTTCTCTCCGGATATGAATCCGATGGAACATGTCTGGAGTCGTATGAAATTGAAATTGAAATTGAAAGAAAGGGAAGGGCGAATGGAAAATTTGGATGACTTGGTGAATGCGGTACAGCAAGAATGGACAGCTGTACCACAGGAGTTCATTGATAGTCTGATAGACAGCATGCCGGAAAGGGTCAATGAAGTAATTGCCAAAAGGGGAGGGCCCACTAAATACTGAATATCATAAATATTTTTCAATTCTAATGTTATCCAAGTTATTTTCTCTTTGTTGTTGTTCAATAAAAACTCAATAAAACTTGTTTTCTTGTTCTTGCTTACTAACACGATTAATGCTTCACGATTGAGAAAAAAACCGCTATTGTGGAATGAGCCTCAGCTGGTCAGGCTTGTCAGTCACTGAATGTGATTCTTGTTACCTTGGTTACGGGCCATGCATTTCAGGCGAACAATGGGTTGTTTTTTTTTTTCAAAATCTTGCCGTTACAATTGGGTTTTTTCATGCACAATTCTTGACTACTGACAGCATGAAAGATCCAGACGTATTCAGAATGGATGATCATTCCGAAAACAAGTTGATTTTCATTTAATTCTCCTCCCAACCGGATTTTGAGGGTGTTTCAAGTTTAGGTTACCTTTCAGGACACCCTTGATCTTCAGTCTTCATCTTGAGTCTATTCTGATCTTCTTATCTCTTCACCTAAAGTTTTTGCTTAAAAATTAGCCGGAAATTTTGAAAATCGGTTGACGCGGAAAAAAGTTATGACTGCAAAACCAAAAAGTTATTTTTTTGAGATCACCCTGTAAACAAAAGAGATAATAAAACAATTCGAAAAATATCTTGAGGTAATGAGTTCATCTTCATGCCACTGCTGTCAAATTTGAAAAAAAAAAATGTTTTTCTTCATTTGGGATCCTTTTGAAAATTCAGAAATTTTGCACCGATTTTATGCGGAAAACCTCATGTTTTGAAAAAGTACGAGATTATAGCTGAAGGACTGGGATTGCGAACAGTATTTACAGAATTCAAATTGTTCAATGCAGAAAAGAGTTATTCAGATTTTAATAGGGTCAAAATTTTGGGTTGCGACGAAATTAGTGTTGAGTAGTTTATCTTATAAACAATGCATTTGTTTATAACATTTATTCAAACAATCAAAGAAATCAAAAAAAAATCATTATTGTGTTAATTTAAATAATTAAAATACGAACAAATTGGAATTTAAAAAAAAAATCATAGCTTTATTTGCATCTTTCATTTTTCAGTCTATTAGATTGTTGATATTATAGTGGAAAATCAACCTTTTTTATACCTTCAATGGGGATCTTTTTTAAAGCCTTCAAGAATAGCTCCAAGAAAAGAAACAAATTTTAGGTTTTTAGTTTAACAATTATCAGGGTTTGTATGTAGATTTGAAACTTGTAAAAATTAGTTAATTAACAAAAGCATAAATAATAAAATAATTACGGGAAGTTTTTTTTCCATGGTGTTGTACTTTACCTATAATTGTTAATATTTATATCCCAGCTCGAAGAACCAAAAAGTTAGACTTGTTCAAAAACTGTTTATTTTTCTGACATCATCATAATCTTTTTTTTATATATCACATTTCACTGATAACTAAGATATGTCATAAACTTTTAAAAATAAAATACAGAGTGATAAATCAAACAAATTATAACAAGTAAAATATAACATTTTCTCCCCCCAGTAATTGAACCGCAGGAACCAATTACTTCTTCACATCCAATACTATCAATCTGGATA
This sequence comes from Chrysolina oricalcia, assembly GCA_944452925.2. NCBI lineage: Eukaryota > Metazoa > Arthropoda > Insecta > Coleoptera > Chrysomelidae > Chrysolina > Chrysolina oricalcia. Next base: position 37,741,459 of record OX101813.2, on the reverse strand, counting down.
CTGGTCGCCGGAAGATAGCTCCAGTACTATTCTTCACATCCACAATTCTGACGTTGCCATCTTTTGCTGGATATCGGTTGACGACAACACCTTTCTGCCAAAAATTCCTTGGTCCATTTGGATCTACCATGATTACAATGTCACCTAGTTGTATCGTATTTTTATTTTCAAACCATTTCGTCCTTTTTATCATGGTAGGCAAATATTCTTGTGTCCATCGACGCCAAAACAAATCAGCTAATTTTTGAGTTGCCCGCCAACTTGACATCAAATTGAGATCTTTCTCGATAGTCTTGGTACAGGGAAGGCCAGCGTAGAATGGTCCAATCAAAAAATGATTCGGGGTCAAAGCTTCTGCGGAGTCCGAGTCGAGGGATACATGAGTCAATGGCCGCGAATTCAGAATATTTTCAGTCTCTACCAAAAATGTTCTCAATATATGTTCGGGTGGATATCTTGATTTCAATATTCCATTGAGGGTCTTCTTTGTACTCTGGATGAATCTTTCCCAATTACCTCCCATGTGGGGTGCTAACGGCGGATTGAAGTTCCACTTCATTTTCTTCAAAGTACAGAATTTCATGATTTCATCTTGCTGCAAATTTTGGAGATTTTCTGTCAGTTCTCTCTCAGCGCCTCTGAAGTTCTGCCCATTATCACTAAAAAGTTCTTCAGGAAATCCTCTTCTGCAACCAAATTGCCGGAGAATGTTGATGAAAGAATTGGTGCTCAAATCATGAGCGATTTCAAGGTGAACTGCTTGAGTCACCATACAAATGAAAATAACACCATATCTCTTTTCCCTACTTCTTTTTACTGGCACTTCAAGGGGTCCGAAATAGTCCATTCCAGTTTTGATAAGTGGTCTGATGGTAGCTTCTAATCGACATGGTGGAAGTTGTCCCATTTTCGGTACTTGTGAAACAGCTCTCCTATTTTTGCAGTGTTGGCAGTTATTCCAAACACTTTTCACAGATTGTCGCAATCTTAGGATCCAAAATTTCTGCCGCAGATTATTTATAACGGTTTCTTGTCCATGATGGTGTACGTTCAAATGAAAATTTTCAATCAATAATTTTGTTATTCTGTTGTCAGGATCCAAAATTATCAGTTTTTTCATGTCATCGTTAATCAATGCATTGTCCAGTCTTCCTCCCAATCTGATTAAATCTTCATCATCTGAATATATACAAGAGAGTGTATATAGTCTACTCTGAGGGCTCAAACATTTTCCAGTCCTTAACAAATTGACTTCAGTGGGGAATGCATCCGCTTGAACTTTTCTAAAAAGTAGTTTTTCTGCTTCACAAATCTCGTCAACGGTTAACTTTTCTTTATTTTTCCTACCAGTTTGTAAAAATTGATGAATCGTAAAACGTAAGCAGTTGCACGTACAAGTTTCGTCCATTTGGAAAATCTGGTCGGGTCTGGAACAATAATGTTGTTTATGATACAATTTAGTAAAACTATTTCATTCTTTTTATATTCCAAGATGTTGGTATCAATTTTTTAGTCTCCTTTTCTTCAGGCCATTCTTCTGGTGATAACAGCAAAAATTTGGGTCCATTAATCCATCTAGACTTTTCAAAGAATGAAAATTCAGTTTTTCTTTTGGTTGCCTCATCAGCCACATTATCCTTTGTGTTGACATATTTCCATTCAAATACATTCGTCAATTCCTGTATTTCTCAAAGTCTCTGGGCGACAAAAACCTTGAACCTTCCAGCTTCTGAACGAATACAGTGGAGAACAGTTTTGGAATCGCTCCAGTAATATACATCACGAATGTTCAAGTCCAGAGAATTTTTCAAAGTATGCCCCAACCGAGCAGCCATAAGAGCTGCCTGAAGTTCCAGCCTAGGAATTGACATCGGCAGTTTCAGTGCTGCAACTCTTGCCTTCGCACTAACAAAACTGGTTTGTAAATATCCATTGTGGTGAATTCTGAGATACGCCACAGCTGAATAACACTTCTCAGAGGCATCCGAGAAAACGTGGAGCTGAATATCACCTTCATGTCGATCGATAGTAAAATACTGTCTAGGAACAGTGAAAGTAAATATTTTTTTCAAATCTTTCAACCAAGTCTGCCAATTTTCGTCAAGACTGTCAGGGATTGTATCGTCCCAGCCAATCTGACTCCGCCATATGTCCTGTAAAAGTATTTAGCCTTGTATTAAAAAATTTGCCAAAAATCCTATAGGATCAAAGATCGACATAACAATTTTTAATACTTCCCTTTTTGTAGGCCTTCTGTTATCTTCTAAAATATCTCCTGGAATTTTATGAAACTTCGTATGAAATTCAAAAGTATCTTTTTCAGAATTCCAGAAAACACCCAATATTCTTTCTGTTGCCATATCGCTCTTGGTTTCCAAACTTTTCGCACCTTCGGACAACAACTCACTTGGTACACCTTCAAAAACTTCTCTGTGATTGGAAATCCCATTGCAGATGACAAAACCTCCTTGTACAAAAATCACATCTTGTATCAATATCCTGGCTTCCTTTTCAGTATCAGCGCCTCCCAAATAATCGTCCATGTAATGGTTTTCAACTATAGCTCTGCATGCCTCCGGATATTCATTTTCAAAATATTCTGCATTTCTGTTCTTTGCCTCTTGAGCCAAGCAAGGTCCACACGTTGTGCTGAAAAAAACTACAGTAATTTCATAAGTATCAGGTTCTCTATGTCTATCCATTCCTCTCCATAAAATCCGTTGAGCACAATAATCTTCTTTCCTAACTGTGACTTGTAAAAACATTTCTTTGATATCAGAGGTGAAAGCATACTTTTTTATTCTGAAATTCAACAAAATCGTATACAGAGAGTTGTACAAATCAGGGCACGTAAGAAGATAGTCATTTAGGCTCACACCATGGGATTTACTAGAAGCGTCAAATACGATCCTTAATTTATTTGGCTCATTTGGATTTTGAATTCCAAAATGGGAAAGATGCCAAGTTTTATCTAATCTTTCTCTGGCATCATCGTCTCTGAGTTTCCTGACATATCCCTTTCGTTCCAAATCCAAAATTTTCTCACAGTACATTTTCCCGTATTTTTCGTTCCTATCCATTTTCACTCTGTACATTCCAACCTTCTCAAAGCGTTCATTCTGCTTTCGGGTAAAACCACATTTTCGTTCTTCCATAACAATCCTGTTTCATATCTTCCGTCGATTCGCTTCACTGTTTCATTCAAAATCATTTGTGCTTTTTTATCATCAGAAGAAAGTACTTTTTCTACAGGAATATGTAAAGATTCTGACTTCCATTGCTCTTTCACCATGTCATGCAAAATATCTAAGTCATCTTTCTCTCTTCTATCACATACACTCAAATGACAAACGATATGTGTAAATCTGTTATTCGTCAAATTCCCATGTAAAACCCATCCTAATAATGTTTTACTCATTACCGGTTCATCCCAAGATCTATTTTTCAATTTCCTAGATACAATCAGAGGCCAGTTGTCTTGACCAATAATAATTTTTGGTTGAGCATTCTTCATTGAGATGATTCTATTGTCTATGTACGGATACTTACATATTATAGATTCTATATCAACTGTCTGAGATGGCAAGGATAGTTTTGTTGTTCTTACGTGACTCAGTTGAAAACCACGATCTGATCCTCTGGATGATATTGTGAAACTCACCATTCTCGAGTCATTTTGTCTATGAACTTCGTCTTCATTGGCCCACTGCAAGCATAGAGGCTGTGAAGGTCCAGAGAGATTCATAGAGTCTGCAAATTGTTGATCAATCAATGTTATTGTTGAAGCGTCATCCAGAAGTCATCCAAACCGTCTGAACTGGTACTAGGTTTTACAAAATCATGAGAATCCTTTTGAAGCAATGGATTGTGTGTCTTTTTACAATCATCAATGCCACAGATTTGTCTATTTCTACACTGTTTGACATTATGAAATGGCTTTAAACAAGAAAAACAAACTTTTTTCGATGTTATAAATGACCATCTTTCATCAGGAGACAACGACTTAAATTGTGAACACTCTGTGAGGTAATGTCTATCGTTAGCTCAGCATAAACATTGCCTAGCAACACAATTATTCTTACTATCATTTGTTGCCAATGATACATTTCTTTTGACAGTTTTGAATTTTCAATTTATCTGACAGCTGTTTTGATGTAAGGAATCGTCAAATTTCAAAGATTGAACGTGTGATGCAGTATTTGCCTTATCATCTAACCATTTCGAAAACTCAATTAGTTTCAATTGAGGATTCTGTACTTTCAAGAAATGTTCTGTCCAAGATAATTTATGAAAGGTTGGTAGTTTATTCAACAATTCATTTAATAAAATTGGATTATGCAAATGATTTTCCTCCTTTAGAGATTCAATCGTGGCGACAAAATTCTTGACTTCGTCCGAAAATTCAATAAACATTTCGAGTTTATCTTCTTTTATTTGTGGAAACTTCTTTATATCGTTGAGCAATATCATAATAACTTGATCAGGACGTCCGAACCGATTCTGAAGTAGTTCTATCACTTTCTTCACATTTTGTGGCATTATAAGAAGAGAACGAACTACTTTTCTAGCGGTACCTTTTAAACATTTTTGTAACCTAACTTGATTCTCTTCATCTGAATATGCACAAAGCGCATTAGAATTATTATATTGATGAATAAAGTTAGGCCAATCTATCGGATTTCCGTCAAAAATTGGCAGATCCCGTGGTAGAGACTGTCGCGTTAGAATCTTCGTAATTTGAGGAAGATTCACTTGATCAGGGATATTAGTGATAGAACTATGACCACTTACCTCAGATTTCACAGTTTTAGTGGAATGTTCTTCATCCTTACTTAACCTGTATTCCCATGGAACTTGTCCTTTTATCCATTTTTCCATGTTAGGCTCATTAGACTCATGCATCTCCAACCCAAACTGCGTACTCCCGTCACTTTCTTAACCGATTTCTTCCAGTTTCAAGGCTAACTCTAGGTCCAACAATTCTTGCTGCGTCTTGAGTTCTTATTGTTTCTTCTTTATCGCATTTTCTATTTCCGCTTTTCTGATTCTAGAAGCTTGACTACTTTTACTTCTTATCGACTTGGATTGAACGGGCTGAATTGATTATGTGACTCCTGTCCCATTTCCATCATTTGTCTGACTCATCTTGACAAGATTACCTACGGATTGGGCGTCTTTGGGGGCCACATTACTCCTCAGTCGTTCGCTACGTCTCACATAATCGGAATTTGGTGGTACATTCATTGCTCTAATTGATTTATCCACAGTGCTAGTTAAGTAATGACGAGTAGGACCATATGTTGTTCTTTACCTATAATTGTTAATATTTATATCCCAGCTCGAAGAACCAAAAAGTTAGACTTGTTCAAAAACTGTTTATTTTTCTGACATCATCATAATCTTTTTTATATATATCACATTTCACTGATAACTAAGATATGTCATAAACTTTTGAAAATAAAATACAGAGTGATAAATCAAACAAATTATAACAAGTTAAATATAACACATGGATTTTCGTTTATTCAAGTGTCTAAAAGGTAAGCGAATTTTTTTATTTCCTAATACTGATATTTAATGGGTTAAAATTATTTTTATTGTTCAAGGGTACGTATCGGTCAGCGCACGCAGAACTCGCATCACCCGCTTTTAGCACTATTTTCGCCTACAAATTAAAATTCTAAAAATTGGAGGTAGATTACCAAGAAATGAGATTTTTTCAGGAAATTTTCTCTTCTTTCAGGATCTTTTTTTCAAATTTTGGATATCTTCAATAGTTTCCGAGATATTTGCGAATAACCAAACCAAGGGGTTTTTTTTACTAACTTGTTTATATTTTTCGCAGGCAACCTTCAAATTTTTCAAAAAGTTTCTTGAGGTCATTCCGAATCGAATGAACCTTGGGTCATAATTTTCGGTGCCCTTGAAGAGAAATTCACCGAAACAGTTCTTGTTTTGTATATCGAGTATTTACGAAAAAGGTAAATAGGTGAGCGATTGATTGGAAATGTTTTTTTAAATTTTTGCAGGATATGGCATATGAATACTGTTCATTTGAAAATGCCGTTGTAAGTACTAGAACACAATGTTTGCATAGGTCATTGGTAAAGCACTTTACGTAAATACGGAAAAAAATTTTTTCTATAAACGCTTAACAAAGTAGCCTTTGACGCTTTCAGATTTCGACGCAGAGTTGACGTTATCCGTGAAATGTCATTTTGTGACAGCATTTGCGCTTTAGAGCGGAAATATTTCGAAAACGCTCGCTTCTCCAACGTATTTCTGCATGATGATTGATGATAGTGACAGCGAATTATCAAACACTCCTCCTGATGTAGCAGAAAGTGCAAAAATTGTTACTTTGAATCTCCTACCAGAGAAATCAAGGAAGAAATATGAATTACAATACGGTAAATTCATGACGTACTGCCAGTCAAAACATTCACCACTGAAGATATTCACAAATTTTTACAAGAAGCGCCCGATGGAGAATATCTACTAAAAAAGGTAAATTTTAATATTGCATGCTTTTAGTAGTTTGAGAAGCGATTAGTATTTTTTTAATTTAGTGCAATTTGGTTAGGATATACATTATGAAAGTTTGTTATAATGTGATGTACTTTTGTTGAATAAAGCATCTGGTGTTTCTTTTTCTGAAAACTGCGTTTGTAGAAAAAATTTTGTGTGTATTTCGAGCACAAAGTGTCATTGCCGCTCTCCAAAGATTGCCGCGCGGTAACTCTCTTTGTCAAGCGACAATATATCACTTTGCGCTCTTAATACACAAATAGCTATTTTCTACAAACGCTTAACAAAGTAGCCTTTAACGCTTTCAGATTTCGACGCTAAGTTGACGTTTTCCGTGAAATGTCATTTTGTGACAGCATTTGCGCTCTAGAGCGGAAATATTTCGAAAACTCTCGCTTCTCCAACGTATTTCTGCATGATGATTGATAATAGTGACAGCGAATTGTCAAACACTCCTCCTGATGTAACAGAAAGTGCAAAAATTGTTACTTTGAATCTCCTACCAGAGAAATCAAGGAAGAAATATGAATTACAATACGGTAAATTCATGACATTCACCACTGAAGTTATTCAAAAATTTTTACAAGAAGCGCCCGATGGAGAATATCTACTAAAAAATTTTAATTTTAATATTTCATGCTTTTAGTAGTTTGAGAAGCGATTAGTATTTTTTGAATTTAGTGCAATTTGGTTAGGATATACATTATGAAAGTTTGTTATAATGTGATGTACTTTTGTTGAATAAATCATCTGGTGTTTCTTTTTCTGAAAACTGCGTTTGTAGAAAAAATGTTGTGTGTATTTCGAGCACAAAGTGTCATCGTCGCTCTCCAAAGATTGCCGCGCTCCGCTTCGCGTCGCGCGGTAACTCACTTTGTCAAGTGACAATATATCACTTTGCGCTCTTAATACACAAATAGCTATTTTCTGAAAATAAAGGGAACACGTTGTATGATTCTTGAGTTCTATCTTGAAAGCAATACTCTAACAATAGGTTAATAGGTATCTCCTGAACAGTTCAGAAAAAAACTAGAATACACGGATTGAGACTGAAAATACCTGCGGAGAGAAGACTCTCCTTTAAAAGTTCTTGAACCAACGGAAAAGGACGGTTGTTGAGTCTGCTAATGATAATGTTGAGATTAAAAAACGGTTATTGATTGAAGTGAATCACGCCACACGAAATGGGAGCAGAATTCGCGACAAGCTGCAGGCTATAACGCTCATCCTGTTTGGCCTTGGCAGCTTATACGAGATAACAAAATCAGTTACGGAGCGTACTCAAAGTAATTATTAATATTACTTTTTTCCAGTGATGGGTGTGGGTATCCTCCGAAGGTAGAAGCATAGAAATACCTATGTTGTTACAATGTCTTTTGGAAGACTGTGTTACACGGTAACAGAAATGTTCGTAATATTTGCACAGATGTATGAATTAATTCAGAAATATCAAAAGGATGAATAAATACATGATTATGCTTTCTATGTATTACATCAATTTCGAACATGGCGTCACAATCATCACTAACGATTAAAGTTGTCTTCTGCTCCAGATACTCATCAACACCGGTTTTCAATACAAGTATGAAAACCGATTTTTTTCTTCAATTTATATAGGGTCATGGGTGTGTGCATGATCCATAACTTTTTTTCTATCCAAGCTATCGACTCAATTTTTCTTGTCAAACGATAGGTTCAACAATTAGCACATCCTGAAATATTCTCATTATTATACCTATAGGATGTCACAAATTGAAATGCACAAATAAGTTATGTTTCTTCAAAAAATAGCAACCCTCCGTTTTTGCTACATTTTTGGATTCGCCACTAAATTGTCGATATAAAGCACCCTGGTTTCATAGACTTATCTACAGTAGTTTTTGACTTATGTCAATTTATGAGTCAAAATAGCGTCGTACATGGACCCACAGAAAAATTCATAAAAGCAGAACCATTCAAGATAACTCAACCTACTTCTCTTCAGTTGATTCCTTAAGCTTCAGCGCATCATCTGAAATGCAGGTGAACTGAAAGTCAATGTTTCATTGCCTACTACGACTTTTTTCAAATGACGATTTACAAATGGCAAAAACTCGATTTTTTCGAATGCAACACCCTATATTTCATTACACCATTGCATGGCTTTTCGTAGATATAGGGTTTGTGGGGTCTACTTTCTGAAGTTCGTGCAATATGTTGAAAATAAGAAATGTAAATGTTTTTTGAGGAATCTTGTAGGCCGCTTTTGTAAAATATCCTTGTACTGTCAATAATTGTACACGTCGGATTGTTAAAAATGAATTTCACTCGCGAAGAAAAATCCTTTATTAGCAGCAGGATCTATCATGAAAAATATCCAGAAGCAAGAACTCCACAGGTATCTTCATTCGAAAAGTTAAGAGATTGGTTTGAACTCACAGATAGTGTGTCTTATACCCAAAAGGAAATTGTTGGTGGTTGAATCAATGCGGAAAATGAGTTGCAAGTTTTATTGATGCTACAGGAAAATCCTCACGTAAGCACTAGGGAAATAGCAGCGGAAACGGATATTTCACAAAGTAGTGTAATAGTATATTACACACCGAGGTAGGTCGTGAGATTACTTGGTTAACCGAGACGCAAAGCGTCGAGGTTAGGTATGATCTCGAGACAGGAATGAAACTTTCTACCGAGGTTTGTATTCAATTTTATTTACAACCATCATATTTCGATCAAAATTAATAAATCTCTGTTTCGTTCTGAACATACCTAAAATATTACATTTAACGACAAATTACCAAGAACGCGGTTTTCTCAGAATAGTGACTACGGGGTATACAATTGTCACCAATATAAATAAATGTCAGAAAAAGTCAGTAATTATCAGATAAAGTTGGATATTAAATTCGCGAATGATAAATTGAAAAAGATGACTTATGACGAAGAATTTATGGATTGTACCCCACCAGAAGTACGACAGGCTGCTCACGCAGCAGTCCTGAGCTTGGTGCCATAGAAAAGTAGGCATCGGTATCTAAAAGCCATTGAATTATACCGGGTGTCAACGAATCTATTAGACAAGTCATAACTTCTAGACCCCAGGGTGTATCAAAATGAGATTTGGTGTAGGTAAATGGTATGTGAAGAGGAGAGTTTTCACATATTTTTAACTTTCCGGTCAATTCCGGTTTCACCGGAAATGGCTCCAGTTCTAAATTTTTAAATTGAACACCCTGTATATTGTAACATTTTTGGATTTCCGAGACAACTCTAGATCAGAATGTGACATTTTCGAAAGTTTTTATGCCTGCCTAATTTTTTCGAAGTCACTTTTGAAATTACATCTAGGTGGCCATGATCGGAACTGAACTAATCTAAGGACCTCAGGTGATATCAGAATATTACAATCGCGAAGTTTTAGTGACTAGTATGATAGATATGAATAAGACAAGTTGGCAAAATTACATTTTCGTGTCTAACTGTTATTTTTCAAATGGCGACCATTTTTTGACAAGCACTTTCCGAAAAAAGGATATTTTGACGAATCTAAAGATACTAATTTATTTGCGATTGGATCAACAAATTTAACAAAATTAACAATAATTTCAGCGATGCACTTACATTTTTTACAATATCCTAATTTCTTATAGTTTTCACTATAGTAAATTTTCAAAGTACATTCCTTCTTGTTGAAGACACATTTCAGCTCGTTCAATTGTTTCTCTCAACACATTTCGTAACATTTGTAACGTTATACTTCTAAATGCCTGTAGAATCCTTTCTTCTAAGATTTCGAGAGTGGCTGGGGCTATTGCATAGTAGACCCTTTCTTTAACATATCCCCAAATGAAGAAATCTAGCACAGTCAGATCCGGTGAGCGGGCAGGCCACCGTACTGGACCATTGGTTGCAATCACTTGATTATTGAAATGCTCTATTAAGTAATCAAGAACGTATCTGGTATTATGAGGGAGTGCTCCATCTTGTTGGAAGTAAATTTGCCGTAAAACTGCTAATGGTAGATTATTAAGATGATCCTCGATTTCATGTTGAAGAAAACCTAAGTACCTAGCCCCTGTTAACTGACCTTGAAATAATATTGGTCCAATTATTCTGTTTCTAACGATACCAGCCCAGACATTGACGCTAAACCTTTCTTGAAAATTGCCCTCTCTCATTGCATGTTGATTTTGTTGGGCCCAGTACCGAGAATTTTGATTATTAAACAAGACATTATTTGTAAATCGTGATTCGTCGGAAAATAGAATAAAGTTGATGAAATTTGAGTTAACTCTATGATTTTGAAGCAACCAATCACAAAACACTACTCGTCTATCGCCATCGTCAGCATACAAATGTTGATGTAACTGATATTTAAATGCTCGATATCCGTGCTTTTTCAATATTTTTCTTGCTGATTCGTGACTTATCTGCATTTCTCGACTGATTTCTCTTAAAGAAACCGTTTTGTCAACCTCAACCATAGCAAGAACGTTAATCTCACTCTCTTCATTTATGATAAACCTCTGTTCTGCCTCTCGATTTCCGACTTGCCTAAAACGATTCTCAACATACGGAAAATACTGATGGGATGGATGTTGCCGATTGGGATATCTCTGAGCATACAACTCAGCAGCATTCCTTGAATTTCTGTGACATTCTCCAAACAATAACAACATATCCACTTTTTCACTTTGAGTATACATTATTTTGAGAGACAATTGAACTAAAATTTAACGATAATCAAGAAAATATTACCTTCTGCTCTTAAAGCTTATGTCACTGTCATAACCTAAGTAAGTGTTTTGGTCTCCAAAGAAGACTTGATCAAAATAACTGCAAAATATTATGCATCATGTCTATCCTCGGCCAATCCTATCCAATCGTAAATAAATTAGTATCGTTAGATTCGTCAAAATATCCTTTTATCGGAAAGTGCTTACAAAAGTAAATGAATTATTATCCATGGCACACTTGACAAAAGTAAATAAATTATTATGAAGTATTTTCCTCAGTAATATTTAATTTATTTTCTTATGTGTAATCCAATCGCAAATAAATTAGTATCGTTAGATTCGTTAAAATATCCTTTTTTCGGAAAGTGCTTGTCAAAAAATGGTCGCCATTTGAAAAATAATAGTTAGACACGAAAATGTAATTTTGCCAATTTGTTTTATTTATATCATACTAGTAACTAAAACTTCGCGATTGTAAAATACTGATATCACCTGAGGTCCTTAGATTAGTTTACTTCCGATCATGGCCACCTAGATGTAATTTCAAAAGTGACTCCAAAAATTAAGTAGACATAAAAACTTTCGAAAATGTCACATTATGATCTAGAATTTTCTCAGAAATCCAAAAATGTTACAACATACACTCTCCTCTTCACATACCATTTACCTATACCAAATCTCATTTTGATACACCTAATGGTCTAGAAGTTATGACTTGTCTAATAGATTCGTTGACACCCGGTATAGGAAGTGGAGCGAAGAAAAAAAGGTTAGAAATATCGGTTCCGAAAGTGTACTCCTGGCATATTTTGAAGAACATACCAGACAAAAGAAGCCGCCTACTTTTTGGGCAATGTTCAGTATGATACGAACGATGCTAGAAATTGAAGAGAAAACTAATATTTCGAAACGACAAAATGTGGGCTTTAGGCCCAAGAAATCGGACTAGAATAGATGAAATGAGTGCGGGAAATGAGGGCGGGAAGTGAGGGCGGGAAGTGAGGTCTGGAAGTAGAGGTGTGTAATGTGACACTTCCCAACCTTCAATGACGTTAGTAATGACAGCATTACATATATGGTTGTAAATAAACAGAATAATATTGAAACATGAGTTCCACTCTTTTCATCTGAACTCACATCAAGAATTGTATGGTGATGATTTTGCAAATAGAGCTGCGTTATTTATTCAAATGAATAGCATGCTTGATGAGGATTACAATACTTCTAACAAAATTCTGTTTTCCGATGAAGCAACTTTCGTTATCAACGGGTTGGTCAACAAATATAATATGCATTATAACGCAGTAGAAAATCCTCACAGGTTGAGGACATTTGAATACCAACAGTGATGGTGACTTTATGTTTGGGAAGGAATTATTGGAAATCAAATTATTGGACCCTACTTCTTCGACAATGAGCTGAATGCAGTGGCGTGTCTAGAATTTATGACCCCCACCCCGCGAGAATTGGGCCAAGGGCCCTTGTTTTCAGCTGAATCTATTTACTAATTTTGTTGTGGAAACATGCTATAACCACCTACGAACACTGTGAATAAGTTACAACTTCTTGGAAAACTTGGAGAATTTATATTGAAATCTCAAAACAAACGTACCATTCTTTAAAATAACATAAAATATAAAAAAACGAAGGAACAAACTGAGATCAGTGAAAAAGGACATGAAATATGATTAAAAAATTAATAACAATATCAAATCCCTCGGAAATGATCATTGAATATAACCAAAACATGTATATAATAGAAATTCAGTGAAAATCTCTTCTTCTTGCCTTCCTATCTGCAAATTCGTTTATAAAAACTGATTTGTCAATTGCAGCTGATTCTTCTGCTTCTATGGATAATATTGCAAGTCCACTTAGTTTCTCTTGTGACATTTTGTTCCGCAAATAATTTTTAATTATTTTTTATTTGGAAAATGACCTCTCAGCAGAGGCCACAGTTACAGGTAATGTCAGAAACAGCAACAGGGATGTAATTACTTCAGAAAAGTTGGAAGATAGCGTAGAATTCATGATTCTTTTTTTAGAGGTGAAAGCGAAATCATCTCGAAAGGAAAAGTAGAAGATAAGTCACTGGGGTATAACTTCTGTAGGTTTTCGGATGATTTGAACAAATCCTCTTCCGACATTTCAACTAGAAATTTTGGATTAAGAAAGTTGAACTTGCTGACAATGGTATTCATGGCTCCAAATCTATTTTTGATTTGGAGGAGAACGATATCAATAGTCTTATAGTAAATGTTTACTTTGAAGAAATGTTCCCTTTAAGAAAATAAATATTGTGTGTTGGGTTGGCGCTGAAAGCTTCGATTCGGAACGCAGGCTGCTGAACTGGGCTGGCTTGCATCGACTTGCGACAAATAATAAATAATAACGTGCACTCGCGCCACTCTATGCACACAGAGGGTAGAATATTTGCAGCACATCACAGTAAGAGTCGTAAGAATGGAGAATATATATCCTGAAAACTTATTCGCATGTGGAAATGTTTCGAGCAGCTTACGAGAATAACAAGTTATATAGGGTCTTTCTCAATATCTATCAGATGTAGTTCAATGTCCAGCGTGGCTTTTGCCGGGGAAGTAGTTGTTTTCTGTTAGATATTACAAAAAAGTTACTTCAATTTTATCGTAGGGTTTTTTTCCATTTCCAGAGGAGTCATGTATTGATTCAATTTTCAATTGAGAATGTTTCTCTTTAAAACATAAATCCCTTCCAAGAGAGGTTATCTTGTACGATGGAAAACAGCGACTAAATTCCAACTTTCAGTCGCAGATGATTCCACAACTGACTTTATGAACATCCTGTTCATATTTTCGATGAAATCAACATGCCATACCCATGACAGGTTTTATGTCAGAAAAATATTTTCAAAGTTTCACCCCACAAGAAATAGTACAACAATTCCTCTTCACAGTGTGAAATTGCTTCTGAAGAGTATGTTTTCCAATTCTTCCGACCTCCCTGATGATCTTAGAAGAGTGAAATAGATTTTTGTCGACCAAAATGTATTGGAGGCCTAGCGAAAGAGATGCAATTATTCACGCATCAATGGAATGAGCGATTTTCTGTGAGTGATACTTCTGAATAACATTCTCCCTTATCTCATTCACAGATAAGAATCTCCAATGGAGAATGGACATTTAATAAATAATCAACTATCTGAATGAAAATGCAAATTTTCACTTTCAGATTTTTTCTCTCAAGTTATATAGGGTCTTTCTCAATATCTATCAGATGTAGTTCAATGTCCAGCGTGGCTTTTGCCGGGAAAGTAGTTGTTTTCTGTTAGATATTACAAAAAAGTAACTTCAATTTTATCGTAGGGTTTTTTTCCATTTCCAGAAGAGTCATGTATTGATTCAATTTTCAATTGAGAATGTTTCTCTTTAAAATTTTAAACATGGTTATCACTTACGCGTGGGCCCTCCGGGTCCCCGTAACATCCGGGCCCCCCCGCACCACGGGGTTTCGCGGTATAGTAGAACCGCCACTGGCTGAATGGTGAATGATATTTACATTTCCTTGGCGAACATCTTCCGAGAATGTTAGAAGAAGTGGATTTGAATACCCAAAGAACCATGTTGTTGCAGCACGATGGTGCGCTATAACCATAGGATAGCTCAAAAATTTTTAGATCAATCCTACCCTAATCGTTGGATAGGTCCAGGAGGAACTATTTCTTGGCCCGCGCGATCCCCAGACCCTACGCTTCTAGATTTCTTTCTTTGGGGTAGATGGAAGAAAGGGCACTCATAAGTAGCCCTTTACCAAAATTTTTACATAGTTCATTGTTAATCACTCTCTCCTGTTCTTGTAAGTATTATCAGAATGTTTTTTTTGTGATGTACTCCTGTTTCTATTACAATTTCAAAAATATGCTCTTTCTATAATTTTATAGATATGTCAAATTTCACGAAAGCGGCCTACTAGATTCCTCAAAACCCATCAATATTTTTCATTTTGCAACATTATTCACAAACTTCACAAAGTAGACCCCACAAACCCTATATTGACAAAAAGCTCTAAAAATGTTCTTTGAAATGGTTGCATTTGAAACAGTCGATATAATGCCATTTATAATTTCTCATTAAAAAAAAAATCGTAGTCGGCTATGGAATTGACTTCGAGTTCTCCTGTATTTCAAAAAATGCACTGAAGCTTGAGGAATCGTCTAGAAAAAAGTAGGTTGAGTTATCTTGAATGGTTCTGAAGTTATGCATTTTTCTGTGGGTCCATGCACGAGGCTATTTTGACAAATGAATTGACATAAGTCAAGAACTATTGCAGATAAGTCCATGAAACCAGGGTGAGTTATATTGACAATTCAGTGGAGAATTCAAAAATGTAACAAAAATGGAAGGTTGCCATTTAAAAAAAATAGAACTAAAGTTGTGTATTCTATTTTAAAACATCCTGTATATTATTAAAAATATTTTTAGAATGTGCTCCTTGTTGAATATATCGTTTGAAAAAAAAATCAAGTCGATAGCTTCTATAGAAAAAATGTTATGGGCCATGCACACACCCCCGGGTCACCCTGTATATCTGTTCGAGTGACAAATTGAAGAATTTGATGGAACAATACACGAAGATCAAGGGCTTATTATTGAATGAACATACTATACAATGAGAATATCAATAGAGCCTTTGCCAAGAATCTGACGGATATTATGTTGTGGCCATGAGGAACAGTAGTTGTTCCCTGTTGAAGACTTGACGAAGAACGGTTTTCTATTGTTTAATGAAAATCCCAATGTGCAAAATCCTGCTTACCAGTGAACTGATAAAATATGCGAAAACAAAGTTCATAATTTAATATTCAGAGTTAGATTGAGTTTACCAGAATTAGGCCAATCCCTTCATCAGAAATAATGCAAACCTTCACAAAAATGTAAATTTTAAACAATTCTGGTTATTTTATAGAGAAAAAATGCAAATAAGCTTCAAAATGACAAAAGCAAAGAAAATACCATCCCATATCGTTCCCCAATTTTGCGTCCACTTACATGTTTGGCATCACAATAAATGAGTAATTTATTCACATTTCTGTTAATGACCAGGCCGAAAAAATCTAAAAGAGTGCCAAATACAAAGAAACGTTTTTCCTTATGTTATGAGTGTCGTCGAAACTTCCTTACTCCGTCGATGATGGCAAATAATTTCTTTTGTTTATTTTACACTGAGCCGCAATAGGCGATTGGCCGCAGTGGAGGGCCTGATACGGGCCCACTCACGTTCAAACCTAAACCTAACCTTATTTTACACAATTTTTTTTCTTATTGCAACTTGAATTGATTATGGAAATAATGCTAAAGTTTTTTGAATTGGTCGGGAAATTAGGGAGTCATTTCCCAGAAAACGTATAAAAATTGGCCACCACTACAGATTTTGGGAAATTCGATTTGTACTCGTCGATAAAAACGTGTTTTGTTTCTTGATAACTGTATCTGTTTGAAATGCGAATTTTTTTAATTTTGGATTGTACCCCCACACTGAAAACAATTGACATATCGTTTTTGGATACAAAAAAAGTTATTCATTGCGAATGTTGATTGAATAAAAGATAAGGTAACTTTCTGATGAATTCAGTTGTTCAATATTACCTTCCATTCACATACACTGTGCTTTAATTTTTTTTTGAGGTCATTTAGAATCATTTTAATGAATATCTCAGAAACTGTTCCGTCAATTTGCACCTAATTTCACTCACAGCTATTTTGAAAATGTTGACTATTATGAATGAAAGTTTTGTTAATTTTGTATGTTGCGTCTCTAAGATATTCCTTTTGAAAGTGTACTGTAACATGATATATGGGGTTGTTGGAGTGTAAATTTTAATATGTTCTAGAGATTGCGTGTATTGATGAGTTCAATCTTGTTGTTGAGTGTAGTTTGTGTTGTTTATAGTATCAAAATATTGATTTCGAAAAGTTAATTTCTCAAAAGGTTCCCTAAAGTTTTGTTTAATCGATCTTAATCTACCCATATATCGTAATAACGAAAACTTTGAAAAAGCATGTCTTCAACACTTTTAAATTAGTGTGAGTAAAATAATGTTCAAATTAACGGAACACTTTTTGATATATTCAATAAAATTCAGAAAACGTATAAAAATTTGCCACAACTACGGATTTCGGGAACTTCAGTCTATTCTAGTCGATAAAAACGTGTTTTGTTTTCAGATAACTATATCTGTTCTGTTTGGAATGCTATTTATTTTTATTTTGGATTGTACCCCTACACTGAAAACAATTGACTGGTCTGATTCATTACCAATGTTGATTGAACAAAACATGAGGTAAGAATTCAGTTGTTCAATATTACCTTCTATGAAAATACACTGTGCGTTACATTTTTTTATTTTCAGTTTATTTAGAAAAATTTTATTGAATATCTCAGAAACTATTTCGTTAACCTCTACCTCTTGAAACTAATAAGTGAATAAGTGAAATGTACACAAACTCAGAAATTTATTTTCAACTTCAGTGACTATACATTTTCCTCTCTTATCTATGGTACTTGATTTGTTTCTCACAGTAGAATTTAAAGAAAACTTTTGCGAAGTGGTAATAGTTTTTCATATAATGATATTTCGCCAATTCAGCTGAAAAAGAACATATATTTTTATTTATTCATTTCGGTAAACAAAACTTGAAAAGTATACAAAACTCTTTGGGAGCTAGATACAATTTTTGAAGAATCTCGATGAGTATTTCTTTTTAAATTTAATATATAACATAAAAAGAATGTTAACAATTCTACCGAGTAAAATATTTATTTGAAATTGAACATTCCATGACATTATTTTAATTATATCACTGCTCAACAATCTGATATATTTACCTAAATAATTGCTATTTATCTAATTGATGAAACATTAGGAAGAAATTCGAACAAACGAAGTCTCAAAACTCGACAAAAGAGAATTCTAGCTCCCAATCATATATTAAAACGAATGACAAATTTGAGACAGAATACAAATAGCCTTGCTTTCCTGATCTCGGTAATTTTTCTATATTTGTTAGTGTTAATTTTGAATGCAACTTACATCAGCAACAGGTTCTTACAATTCCAGTTTCCTATCCTGACCAGGTCTGCACAAATATTCATCAACTCGACTTCCAAAGATTTTACCCATCTTTCTACTGAAATGAAAATTTTATTGAAATAGAAGGCCAGTAAAATCCATGAATAAATGAACAATAAAATTGACCGATATTGGTTGTATAAACATGGCAATTCATTGGCCAAACAAAGCTGGTGTTACTTTTGTAAGAAATGAACACCAACATAATGATGTGAAACGACCAGAACTTCGCTATAGCTTATCAAATACAATTATACATTCTGAAATATCGTTTAAAATGGGACTAGCATGGTCACTGGTCTCGTGCATGGCATCACACGTTTAAAGGTAAGGGCTACGTTTTCCCTAGCTCAAGTCTTTCGAAGACTTCTGAGGGTTGCACAGGGGTGCAACAGGTTGAAGGAAATAACAATTCTACAACAATGGTTCATGAACTGATGACAATTTTCCTTTTTTTTGTGAATCTAGGGTCTATCCACCTACAACATTTTGTTCACTTGAGTTTTGCAATGCACATTAATGTGCATAATTTTTCGTAAAATAATGTTGTACTCTCCTTGTAAATCGGTACCTATACAATAACTTCAACAATCTAAATTTATGTTTTGAATGAATATAGGTTTTATAACAGGCCGAAAGTTGCCGAAAACCGTGTGAATTCTAACTAAAACAAGTGGTTATTTATGGCCACTACAAGTATAAAGCAATAATAGGCTTGAACAATCTTAAAACTATTCTAAATGGTTTTTATTATCATTTCTCATAGTAACAAGAAACTGCTAAATTATTCGAAGTGTTCTGAAATATTCTTTTAATGCTGTCATCAATGTATGTAATGGCTTTAAAATAGTTTTACCTCCATACGATCTAATAATTGTGTGATGAAAAGCATGTCATTTATGAATCAATTATCAAAATTATCTATGAGGAAAAATCCGATGACGTTAAGTTCAACCTTGCTTTTTTTTAGTTTATATACCTACTTCAAATCAGGGATGACAGAAATGTGAAAATCAGCTTGACTCACAAGCTACAGAAAGTGATAATATTGTCAATTCAATTGAAATACTTACATGAAATGATCACTGCATATATAAATTATGATTTTTTTATTTGAAATGCACTTGCACATATTAATTATACACACACAAACTTCTGAATACTTCATAATTTCACTGGAATAATGGAATGGAAAATAATCTCCACATTCAACATAGTTTTCAATGTTAAATTCCTGGAAATACACATAATTTTCAAGGAATAATCAAAACAAATCATTTGAAACTGTCAAAAATTGAAAAACATTCTGTATATGTCAATAGTCCATTTATTCAAGGAATTTTGTTCACGGCTCTGTTTCGAAAAGATATATAAGTGTTATACATATTCAGAATCAACGCTTTGAGCTCTATTCACTGTAAAATTATGATTTTTTTTGGGTTCCGATTCCTCTTTGTACTTTACTCAGTTTGTAAAAATAATTTCCAGATATTAGACTGAAACATAGCAATTTTCCAGAGCTTGTGCCATAATCCAACTTGGAGAGTTCTGAAATGAAAGATAATCAGTTTTGAATATTGCATTACTTAGAATTTACCGAATCTGCTTTCTTTGTAGTTGGAAATCCAAAGAGTTCATTACTCAGATAGTCCGTCGGTTACAGTTTGGAGGATATCGTTTGTAGACTTCCATTTGTGGTGGCGAATAGATTTCATGATTTCTAATTTATTCGCCTATTTATGTGTGTCCTCAATTATAGCAAAGTGACGAAACCTCACTTTTGTCTGACAGCTCAGAGGACAATTGAACTAATTTCTCTTATCTGTTTAGACAGCCAGCACTATCAACCTAGAATCTAATGGAACTCTGTGGAAATATCTAGGGGGGAGAGGAATTTTTGAGGTAGAAATGAGGGTATTTCCGAGGAATCTCTTTTTTGTGTCCTAAGAAGGTGAGAAAATGTTTTAGGCGATTTTGCGGATTTTCTACAGAAAATCTTGGTATTTTCGAAAAATAATAATCAGAGAAAGGTCCACTTACTACCTCAATTAGAGAATTCACTTTCATTTACCAAACTTCTCTGAAATCATTTCGCCCTACATCAAGGTAGGTAATGCCAATTATTATACCATAACTCAGATAAACTACCATTTTGACTCATTCATCTAATTGTTCAATTTCCATTGCTTTTTAGATTTATTTCATGTCGATCGGTAATCAATCACTTTGCGCTCCAAATACACAAATAGCCATTGTTATAATTGCAGAACAGTGTAGTAAAATTCTTGTCCAACAAATTCAAACTGAAAAAATATCACTAAACTACCTATCGTCGTTGATACTGCAATACGAGCCATATCAAGAAAAACTTATTATTTAAGACTGTAAAATGATTACAAGTACTATATAAGAATTTCTACCGGCTTTTATTTTGGAATTTAAAGTATAAACAATTTTTATTTGTGTTTCGAGTAATAAGAAAATTGTCCGTTTGTTGAAATTTTGTGTACTGTGTCAATTCATTGTCACCACTTTTTCATACTCTGTATGCTGATCTACTAGTAGACGGTAGTAAATACATAAATAAATTAATTTAATCATATTATCTACAATAATATTGCGACTTATTTGCCATGACAATGATCAGATGTGCTAATTTTTTTTCTCTGGTGTTTTGGCATCGACTGCTATGGTCATTAGCCACGTGTTCTGGATAGGCCTTGTTACTAACTCCATGCGCCACCTCAGGAGCAGCACTGTTAATTGAAACGCAACAGTGAATCGTGCAGGACTTATCCCAAGTTCAGCCACGAGATTTGAATAATTTAATCGGTCAAATTAAATTTAAAAATCCCAGCCGCAACTGGGGCTCGAACTCCGGACCTTTCGACCCAAAGTTGGACTCTCAAACCACTGCGCCACGCCCCGACATTGATGTGCTTATATTTGTGATCTAATTCTTATCAAGATTGAATAAGAAATTATTTTTAAAATTAAGATGAAAAAGTCGGGGTTTTTTATATTCAAAATAATTCAGTTTTATTCAAAAAAATAAGTAATCATAACAAAAAAATTAAATTAGTCTAATATATCCAACATACATAGAACAACATGGCTTTCTCCAACTGAAATTGAAGATTTCATTTTCCGTCAGAATACACGCCCTGTGGCCATATTGCTGCGTTCTTCGAGAAATGTTTGTAATATTTCCCAACACTGAAAAAAAAAGTAATTTACATAACCTAACGTTGGCCACATTCACAATACGTTCTGTAATTCATATCCTCCATGACTAAACGTGTAAAATTGTCAAGTGTTCATTATGTATTTTCATATTACCTCTTGTGTAATTTTACACCATATGAATTATGGAAATACCAAATTACAACTCACAATATACATACTTATTATGTAGTGTTCATTATATATCATGTAATATTACCATATAAACTTTGTTAATCACCCAAAATAACGGTGCAATATCCAATTACTTTCAATGTAAAATGTCTGTACTCATCATGTAATCTCTCAAAGTGGTCATGTAATTATCAAGGCACAATTTGGAATTGTTCGTAATTTCCTCCGTATTTTTCAGTGATATTTACCAGCTTCTTTAGGTAATACTTCCCGTTAAGTATCGTGATATTACTGTGTAGATTTACATTTTGATTTCACATTTCACTTTTACATTTCACTTTTACATTTCACTTTCACATTGTAATTATTTTCTGTAAATTTACACTTAAGTACAAAAAAAGAAAATAACTTTCATCTAATTTCCACTAAGACTTTACCTATTTATCACGACCAGTTTCGGCTTTTACGACATTCTCTAGTAATTAATAAGTAACCACAGTAGTTACCTATAAGGTAACTATTGTAGTTTTTTATTAGTTACTTCAGAATGGTGTAAAAGCCGAAACCGGTCGTAATACATAAGTAAAGTCTTAGTGGACATTAGACAAAAGTTATTTTCTTTTCCATGTACTTCATGAATTTTCACAAAATAAATAGGTCAATAGAACAAGTTAAATTTACACACGAAACAACTTTTTTTAAATTGCTGGAATAAATATATCGACGATGTGTTCCCGGGTGGACACATGAATAGGTGTACTTAAACATTTTTTATTTGAAAATTAAGAAAGCAAATGGATAGTGTTGTATTTTGGAGATCCACCTTCACAATTTTACAAGGACCGAACTATCTTCAGGGTCTTAAATGTACGAAAAAAATTTATAGAGAAAAGTTGTTGAAATTGAAAGTTTATGTCGGAATTTTAACCAAATAAACTAATTTCAACAAACATATAGTTTTATTAAAATTTAAAAGTTTGTAATTTACTAACTGTTTATGACACCATATCTAAGTTCAGTAATTCTGTATCTTAAAAAATAATAGATTCTAACATGAATCTCCATTCTAAACAAAGTGCCCAATATTATTCGTTTTTAAGTCACATATATTTATTTTATAGTCAACCAACCAAGTTTTTGAACAAAGTTTCTATAATTATCATGATTTCATTAACAACACGTTACCATTTAGCAACAATTGTTTAACTTATGTGATAACTTTTCAGTATGCACTTCTGCTAATTTGAGTTTACTAAACTATGGCATTATTTAGAAAGATCAAAAACACAAAAATATTAAATTAAACACTCTGATTTCTTCACGCGTGAATATTTTACAAAATACCTTGACCTGTTATACATATCTAGTATGAATTTTTAAGAGAATCAAATCATGGTCAGACAGGCGGAAATTACAAATTTATTGGCTCTCAGCCAATTTTGATTTTTTTTTAGTATATTGTAGTAAAAGTCACTAGAAATTGCGCGTGCAAGTTTAATTTTAGAGTTATGAATTTTTGAAAATAATAAAAATTACCATTTTACTAAAACATAGTAAGGTTCACTTACCCAAAAGTATTACTTTTTTGATAAATAGTAACAAAATAATGGCATTATATTGGTTTAAATAAAGTCAAATGATATGCCAGTCAGTCGGTCGTTGAAACAAAATAAGCCACTTATTCTACAGTGTGGGTCAATTGTAGCGACAATTTCACATATTTAGCCAATCATATCATTCTTCATTAAAAAATATATCCCATTGGAAGTCTTTTATTATGACTAGAATATTTTCTGTCAAAGTTTAAACTTTTTCACAAAACAAATCTTGTTAAGTCTTTGTTTTTTATACTTCATGTCACTCAAAACAGCACTTGTGAGTCCATAAATCCGTTTTGGAGCCAAAACTACTTGAGGGAGACTTAGTAATTGCCTAATATGACTAGCTACGAAAAGATACGATCTTATTTTATACGGGGGGTGTTTACAAATATAAGTTGAAATGGGATTTGTACCTAATTATATGTTTGTTAATTATTTTTGAACGGATCAGCCAATTTGAATCATATTTTTCAGTTATACTACAAAGTTAATTACCATACATTTGTGTAAGAGTCATTAATTTCCTAAGTTTGGTTTTTGAAATATAAATATTGAAATTTATTATCCAATCTTATTTCTTGATGAAATAAATATGAACTTGCGGCGCAAAATAATAATTGCAACGGTAAAAACGGCGTGATCATAAACCACATGACTATTAACGTTGCAATCATTTTGCGCTACAAGTTCATATTTATTTCATCAAGAAATAAGATTGGATAATATATTCTATAGAATTTCAATTTTCAATATTTATATTTCAAAAACTAGACATAGGAAATTAATGAAACTTACACCAATGTAGGGTAATTAACTTTGAAGTATAACTGAAAAATATGATTTAAATTTTCTGATCCGTTCAAAAATAATTAACAAACGTATAATTTGGTACAAATCCTATCTCAACTAATTGTTGTAAACACTCCCTGTATAAAATGTGATCGTATCTTTTTGAAGCTAATCATTTTAGGCAATTACTATAAGTCTCCCTCGAGTAATTTTGGCTCCAAAACGGATTTATGGACTCAAAAATGCTGTTTCGAGTGACTAATGTTAAAACATGAAGTATAAAAAACAAACATTTGACAAAATATTTGTGTGATGTAAAAAAGTTAAAACTTTCAGAGAAAATATTCTTGTTTTCTTGTTCTTCCAATGAGAGATATATTTTAATGAAGAATGCTCAGTCTCACCAATGGGACCAATGTTAATGATTGGCAAAATATGTTAAATTGTCGCTATTATTGACCCACCCTGTAGAATAAGCGGCTTCTTTTGTCTCAACATCTGACTGACTGACATGTCATTTTACTTTAATCAAACCAATAATGCCATTATTTTGTTACTATTTATCTAAAAAGTAATACTTTTGGCTAAGTGAACCTTCCTATGTTTTAGTTAAATAGCCATTTTTATAATTTAAAAAAAATCATAGTTCAGAAACTGGACAAATAAACTGATTTAAACTATCACGTATAACTCCCAGTGATTTTAATATCCCAAAAAAAATTTAAAATTGGCTAAGTGTCATTTTCCAATATATTTGGTGCGGGGTCCTTTGAACATAAAACCATTATTTATTTTAAATTAAGGAGGAAATGATAAGTTAATTTTCCAACAACATTTTCAAACTTAAAATAACAGTCTATTGGGCCAGATTATCATGTAGTTACTCAAATAAAAATGAGAAAGTAATCTCAACAAAAATAAACTTAAACATAAATAAGTACATTTGTTTGTTCACCATATAGGTACTACTAAAATATATCAAACAATGTCAATCGTGGTCGCGAATGAGAAATCCAAAAATAATTATATTTTAACGAACCTATTGATAAAATTAAAAACCCTTTTTTTAGTGGGATTTACTTTTATACATCAGGATGTATTTTTAAAATAAATCTTTGAAGTAACTCTAATGATACTGCGAATGATTTAGGGTACTGGATGTTCAAAATAAAAAATAAGGCGAAGGCTACTTTGAGAGCTTCTAGGAAAGTCGCCTAACCTTCGGCAGTGATGACCATCTTTTCCACATACACAAAGAACACTGGAGAGCCGTTACCTGAAAGCAATAAACACCCAATTTGTAAAAATGTTAAAACTCTTCTGAGTGAAGAGTATGCCAGTTGTGAAGCTGAGGGCTACTAACAGAACATAGAATAATTTTCACACAATATTTATTTTTAGTAAAGAAATTATTATTTTCGTAAGATGAGCTGTCCAATATATTTTCATATACGCCATCTTCGGATTTTCGTTCAGTAAAAAATTGTTCATAAACATATTTATCTTTTAATAACATCTGTAAACTTTCCAAGATAGGCACATAATAATAAAACGATTCATTGTCTTCATGAGTTCCTAATAATATTTTTTTTAGGTTCAACGAAATTATACTGCTTTTTAAAATATTTTTTTCTTGAATATATTGACCTCAGTTGGCTTGTCTTTTTACTATGTGCCGAATGAAACAACCCTATTTTCAAATCTAGATCTACTCCACTGTCTTTAAGTTGCTCTTTCATGTAGTCAAAATTCAAATTATCCAAATCTGAAAAGCCATCAATAATTGTATTCAAAGATTTATCAGACAAATGAAATTTGGACTGAAGAGTGAGATACATATTTCCCAGTAATCTAAGACTCATATTTTCAAAATCACTATAACTTAATTCAGTCTCATCATTCACCTCGTGTTCATCAGAAGTATGTGCTATGTCGGTATTCTCAGATAAATAACTCATTTCCGTCTGATTAACCAATCTTGATTCCTCAGAATCATTTAAACCATTACTATAAATTGAAGGAAAATGTTTCCTACTATAATGAGAACGCAGGCTAGACAGTTTTTAAAAAACGTTATTATTGTTGCAAACTTGTTGCATTGGACATTTCACTTCAATACCAGCTTTCAAATGTTCATACGTATGAGTAAATAAGGCTTTGACAAATTCTGTTGAAAAACCACAATTGAATGAAGTACATTTGTGGGTACAAGAGTTGCTATTAGAGATTGACTTTTCTCCATGGATTCTGAAAATATGCTGTTACAATGCATGTTACAATTCTGTATTACAATGACTGTATATAGAGTGCATGAACAAATTATCGAAATAAATAATTTTTCAGAAAACATCCGAATTGTGAGAAAAAAACAGAGTTCGATTTTAATTGAATATTTCGACAAATCGTTTGACAATGACACAAGACAAACATGTCGTAAGACAAAATCGACCTGCCTGATCTATTTCTGGAAATTCGTCTCTGCCTTCCCATAGTTCAGTATGTCTCACTAAGTTGGAACCATATGGAAAACTTTTTTACTATTAATTTTAGGAAAAAATGTTCTTCATGTCTTAAAAGCTAAAATAAAATCATCTGATATCAAATTTTTCCAGTTGTATAAGACGTTTATTTAAAAATACGAATCTAATGATGAGTAAAGTATACCTCTGATTTTGACAGTTTCGAAAATTGCCAGGGTACCTATAAAGTTGGTTAGAATTGAAAATTACGTTCAGGTATTCAATCTCGTCTATCTACCATGGAAAATTAAGTGGTGTTATTTTTTTAGTATTTATCAAGTTTTAGGTTTCCGACCATGATGAAGTTTTTTCTAAAACTAACAAAAAAAGTGAAAAATTACCAAAATTTAATTTTTCATGGAAGATAGATATGACTGAATATTTGAACGTAATTTTCAATTCTAAACAACTTTGTTACATGACAATTTTCGATATTGTCAAAAATAAAGGTATACTTTACCATTACGAAAATTCATATTTTTTTAACAAACCGTGTATAAGACTGAATAACTTTTCTTTGTAAAAACTTAGTGAGACATACTGTGTATGTACATTCTGTATTTGAATTGCATGTCAAGTCATGTAAAAACGCTTTATATTCTGTGAGGCCAAGGCATGTTACATACAGATCTATTAATAATACACAATTAGTAAGGGACATTACAAAATAAGTTATGTTTATTATTTTTTCACAAGTGAACTTTACAATGTACAATTTTTGTACATAATTTCCTACGCAAAATCACTTTCAAGGTGAATTTACATGAATATTCAAGTGAAAACCTAATTATCGTTAAATGTTATGTGAAAATTACATAAGTAAATGTATAATTTTCACATGCATTTTTTTGAGTGAATGGGCATCTTTCAATTTGAAAGCGATGACCATCGGATGTTCCAATAGAATCGCTTAATATGTAGCAAAAAGAAAAAGAGAGCTGATGCTTATATAGTTATTTTTGTATCTAGTGCGCGAAATGCTACTTTGGTGATCGAGAACTGATTTTTTTAACGAGGCGCAGCCGAGTTAAAAAAAATAGTCGAGATTACCAAAGTATTTCGCGCATGAGATGCAAACAAAATTTTTTCTACAAACGTCAAAAATATTGTTCTAAAATAAGTAATAACTATGAAAAATAGTATTGAACTGTCTTAAATAATTTTTCCAAATCAAGTAATTACTGTAACTATGGAAATAAAATGGCATTTGTTGAAAATTATTTCAAAGTGACAGTTCTTGATAATTATTTTGGAGTGACTTTTTATTCGCGTCAATTTCGTGCGTGATATTTATTATTGTAAAAGAATGGAAATTTCTAGCGACGATGAACTAAGCAGTACCCCACCTAACTTGATAGATGCGGCCAATTCCGTAATTTCCAACCTTTTACCGGAGAAATCGAGGCGGCAGTATGAAAATGCATATCAGCAATTTAAAGAGTGGTGTGAATGAAGCAAATAAAGCCAGAAAAATATCTCTCAAAATTTGAAAGCCTTAATTATTGTTCTACATTAATAAATAAACGATATCTTGTTTTTTGCTTGATTGAGGAGTTGAGGACCATATAGGTTAGAATATGAAAATCCCATATAGTTTACATGCAGTGTGCGAAATATATTTCGCACATTACTTCGCGCACGGTATCATGGTAACGAATGAAAATGAAAAAAAGTGCCACTTCGCATACTGTTGTCAATGCGCGAACCTTGTCATTTTTTTTGTTTGTAGAAAAAAGATATTTTATAAATTACAAAATAATCGCGTGTAGAAATTTTTATGTAGTAATTATTATCAATTTACATTCTCCTGAAAATAAATGTTTCGTGACATATCTCGTATTTCAGTATCAACGACTCTATGTATTAAGTACTCGAAAGACATTCCAACAAGACAGAAGAGTTGAGTTTGCTTACTTACTTACTTTTTAGTGTAACTACAATGCAACACGTTTTTTTTCTAATTATTGATAGGTAATTGATTTTAAAGTCGACTTACATAGTAACGAAGCTTTTTACAGCTATTTCAACAGATAGTGCATTTTTGTCTCAAAATCGGGATGAAAATGGGCAAATTCAATGAAAATCAACTTATTTAATACCACTAAGGCCCAGTTCCACAATGACTGGTCACCAAATGGTTATAGGATTTGACTATGGGTCAAAAAGTGTTTCACAGTAGTTGGTGAAGAATTTAATTAAAGTTAATCATAGGTCAACTTTACTACAACATAATTGAATGGTTAAGAACTAACCAACCCTACATTTGCTCTGTTTTGAAAGTTAGTTTTTGACATAAAAAGGTCAAACATGGTTTATGCCATGATTACCACGCTGCGACGCCCATGGTTTGATTTGACAAGACGACAAATAGATCATAAACGGACGTAAACAAATAAGATCGACAAGTTAAGAGTGAACATAATACGGAATTCCAAACTTATAATAATAATAATAATAATAATATCTCGTATTTCAGTATCAACGACTCTATGTGTCGGTCTGGCTGTGGAGAATGCTCGCATCATACCACCGATGGTGGTTCTGATCATAGGAGTCCTTGGTGGAATGATGGACACACTGCTCTCCAATTTGAAGATAATAGCTGCTTGCCGTAATATGGCAGAAATCTTAGCAGCACGAATGCAGAAGGCCGTTATTCTTGGTTCGCTCCGTCTGCTCAGGGCACATGATTCTCGGACCCAATAATCACTCACCCTACGGACGTGGGGAGTGGTTGTTGGGGTTGACGACACCAGCGCGCCCTCCGGATGGGTCGGAGCACCGGAGACAGGGCCTGACTGGTACACTCCTAAGGAGAAAAAAAAAATAATAATAATAATAATAATAATAATAATAATAATAATAATAATAATAATAATAATAATAATAATAATAATAATAATAATAATAATAATAATAATAATAATAATAATAATAATAATAATAATAATAATAATAATAATAATAATAATAATAATAATAATAATAATAATAATAATAATAATAAGGCCCTGGTGAGTTGCGACACCACCTACCCGAGCAAAGGATGCAAAATCGGACCGGCAGCTCATGCGCATCCGGGAGGGAAAAGGCATATTTCCCTCCGGTGTCGGCCGTGGGTTTACTGGGTTAACCCCCCAGTAAACCCTAATACTCGGTTCCAAACAATCGGGGAAGAGGCCCCCACAACCGACCCCCTCGGATTAGGGGTCAAAGGCAAGGTGGTGGGGCCAACAACGATGATTTGCCAAATGACAACCGCAATGACAACGGACGCTTTGAGTGGACGAACGAATTGAGAGACGGACTTCTGTATATCTACGAGAGCAGTGAGCCCGCCCGGAGAGGATACATGGCAAGGATGCATGCTCTCTGGTGTGAAAGACACCCAGAGCATGCCGCCGTTTCCGCCCAAAATCTCAGGGATTATGTTTCCTATCTCCGGGCTCGAGGCTATGTTAGAGCTCCTCCTCAGCCGATTAACGAAGTGGCAGAAGTGGTAGATATGCCACGTATCGGTCTGGCTGTAGAGGAGGCTCGCATCATACCACCAATGGAGGACATCAGAACCCGCAGGGCGCTTCACAATATGAAGCCCCTGAAGCCGCAAGAACTGGCACGAGTGGATGCAGAGATTGGCGATGTTCTTTCAGAAGAGGCTACCATCTGGCAGATCAATTCTGTCGTGTACGACGCCGCTCGTGCTCTATCCCAGACGGAGAGGAGGGAAACCACCGCTCTTGTTGGGAGGCATGAGCGACGCGTTCACAAGATGGAAGCTAAGATCAAGTCGGCGAGACAACACGCGTCTCGTATCCAGTGTGTGGTGGACTACATGTCGGCCAATAGGCCTTTTACGCCGGCAGTGCGGCGAATTGCTGCAAAGCTAAGACGAGCTCACCACACATTGAATCAAGGGGTGCTGTTTACCATCAAACAGCACTGTCTTGATAGGATACGAATGCTAGTGGCTGCAAAGAAGTCACTAGTGAGGCGGGCGAGAAGTATCGCGGAAAACATGAAGTTCCGCGATAAACCTTCTCGCTTATTCCAAGAGCCTCCACGTGTTGTCGATAACCCGCCGGCTGCTGATCGGGTAGAAACCTTCTGGAAGAACATCTATGAGTTTCCGCAACCACTCAATGTAGACACTCCAGCCCTAGCGCAGTTCGAAGCTTACTGCAGGACGCTTCGGCAGCATGAGCACAATGATCTGCGCAATCCGATAACCACGGAAGAAGTTCGAAAGGCCCTAAAAGGTTCTAAGAATTTCGCTGCTCCAGGCCCTGATGGGTTGAATAACTATTGGTGGAAAAAGTTTCCAACAACCCACCGCCATCTGGCTAGAGTTTTTAACTCATGGCTAGATGGGGAGCAGCAGATTCCGGAGTGGTTTGTCGAGGGGCGAACCGTGCTCATCCCCAAAAACGGAGATTTGTCTGATCCAAAGAATTACAGGCCGATAACATGCTTGAATGCGTGTTATAAGTTGTTTACACGCATCTTATACACGCGCATTCTCTCCGCAGTTGATCCGGTGTACGAACGGATATATGAGCAAAGAGGGTCAAAGAAAGGGGTCGCCGGCTGCAAGGAGAACCTGCTCATCGATAGATGTATCACGCAGGACTCCGTGCAGTATAAGCGTAACCTTTCGATGGCCTGGATCGATTACCGCAAGGCATTTGATACAACATCGCATGAGTTAATCATGCATTTGCTCAGATGTCTTGAGGTACCCGATCAAATAGTGGGATGTATTGGACAACTGATGCCACTCTGGAGGACTCGCTTCACCAT
This sequence comes from Chrysolina oricalcia, assembly GCA_944452925.2. Classification (NCBI taxonomy): domain Eukaryota; kingdom Metazoa; phylum Arthropoda; class Insecta; order Coleoptera; family Chrysomelidae; genus Chrysolina; species Chrysolina oricalcia. The sequence goes on along the minus strand of OX101813.2, from coordinate 37,710,042 downwards.
AAGATCTGGTAGAGACACAGTCCAAACAGAGCAGGTCATCATTAGAAGAGGCGTGTTTCAGGGAGACTCCCTCAGCCCTCTTCTCTTCTGCATCTCACTATTGCCATTGTCCGTTGTACTTAGGAATACCCGTGGGTACAACTGCGGCACCCCCAGCAACCGGAGGCATAAAGTCACCCATTTGTTCTACATGGATGACCTAAAATTATATGCCTCTGGAGAAAGGGACCTACATCAGTCCCTTAGGGTGGTGGAAGAGTACACGCATGCTATCGGAATGGAATTTGGGATCGACAAATGTGCCACGGTTCATCTTAAAAGAGGACGATGCGAGGAATACGGAGAGGATGTCCAGCTCGTAGACGGAAGCATCCTACATCATCTGGATGCCGGAGAGACGTATACTTACCTAGAGGTGGAGCAACGCCACTCCCAAGAGGTATTCACAGTTAAGAACTCTCTCCGCGGCAAGTATCAGCACAAACTCCGACAGATCTGGTCATCAGAACTGTCGGGGAAGAACAAAGTTGCTGCAACCAATATGCTTGCCGTTCCGATCCTTCTCTACTCTTTCGGAGTAATGAAGTCGACTAAGGAAGAGCTGCGACAACTCGACGTTAAAACTCGCAAAGTGATGCATCTCAATAGGTGCTTGCATCCTAAATCGTCCGTTCCACGGTTATACTTTCCCAGACAACGGGGAGGCCGTGGACTTTTGAGTTTGGAGTGTATGCATAACAGAATGGTTCTGGATGGGGCCTGTAAAGTCATCAGGAGTTCAGATCCCCTTCTCTGCATGGTCCGCGACCATGAAAAAGCAGGGATTGGAGCATTTCTTTTTAAGGCAGCAACCCGTGCGGCCGATGAACTCGGTCTCGTATTCGACACTGAACGGGCTAACCCAAACTCTGTCACCGAGTTGGGACCCGTTCAGCAAAAAGCTCACATCAAAGCTGCGGAGACAGAGGTCCTGCTACAGCTACATATGGATAAGCCAATGCATGGCGTCTTCTTTCACAACATCGAAGACCTTGGCTTATCCAAAAGCTTGACCTTTGCCTTCCTCAGGTCGAGTGAGCTAAAGTCGGAGACCGAGGGATTCATAATGGCCTGCCAGGATGGTGTCTTCAACACCCTCGTCTACCGTAGTCGCGTGATGGGTATAGACGTCCCTGACACCCGATGCAGGGCATGTCGTGGGGCACCTGAGACCGTAATGCATTTGCTATCAGCATGCCCATCTTATGCGGTCTCAGCCTATATCCACAGGCATAACGCGGCGCTACGAGTGTTATACTACCATCTACGACACTCGTACGGTATAGACGAGACACCGGTGTTGCCTTATGTTCCGGAGGATATTGAGTCCGTGGTGGAGAATGAGAGGTGCCGGATCTATTGGAACTACTCATTCCCCACCCTCAGGCAAATACAAGCCAATAAGCCTGATGTTGTCCTCCTCGACCACCAAAGTAGAACGATATTCGTCATGGAGTTTTCCGCTCCAGGCGAAATGAATATCGTTCGAAAAGAGGAGGAAAAACGGACTAAATATCGAGATCTTCTCTTTGAACTCCGCAGGTTATATCCGGACCATTCTGTCAAAATGGTGGTTCTGATCATAGGAGTCCTTGGTGGAATGATGGACACACTGCTCTCCAACTTGAGGATAATACCTGCTTGCCGTAATATGGCAGAAATCTTAGCAGCGCGAATGCAGAAGGCCGTTATCCTTGGTTCACTCCGTCTACTCAGGGCACATGATTCTCGGACCCAATAGTCACTCACCCTACGGACGTAGGGAGTGGTTATTGGGGTTAACGACACCAGCGCGCCCTCCGGATGTATCGGAGCACCGGAGACAGGGCCTGACTGGTACATTCCTAACGGAAAAAAAATAATAATAATAATAATAATAATAATAATAAATAGGCAGGGAGGTCAAACAACACCTAAGGCCCTGGTGAGTTGCGACACCACCTACCCGAGCAAAGGATGCAAAATCGGACCGGCAGCTCATGCGCATCCGGGAGGGAAGAGGCATCTTTCCCTCCGTTGTCGGCCGTGGGTTCCAAATAATCGGGGAAGAGGCCCCCACAACCGACCCCCTCGGATTAGGGGTCAAAGGCAAGGTGGTGGGGCCAACAACGATGATTTGCCAGCTGACGACTAACGCTATGAAAACGGACGTGTTGAATGGACGGATGGATTAAGGGACGGTCTCATGCATTGCTACGAGAGCAGTGAGCCCGCCCGGAGAGGAGACATGGCGAGAATGCATGCTCTGTGGTGTGAAAGACACCCAGAGCATACCACCTTTTCCGCCCAAAATCTTAGGGATTATGTATCTCATCTTCGGAGACGAGGATATGTCAGAGCACCTCCTCAGCCGGTTATCGAAGTGGCACAAGTTATGCCACGTGTCGGTCTGGCTGTGGAGAATGCTCGCATCATACCACCGATGGAGGACATCAGAACTCGCAGGGCACTTCACCATATGAAGCCACTGAAGCCACAAGAACTGGCACGAGTGGATGCGGAGATCGGCGATGTTCTTCCAGAAGAGGCTGACATCTGGCAGATCAATTCTGTCGTGTATGACGCCGCTCATACTCTAACCCAAACGCAGAGGAGGGACACCACCGCTGTAGTTGGGAGGTATGAGCGACGTGTACACAAGATGGAAGCAAGTCGGCGAGACAACACGCGTCACGTATCCAGTGTGTGGTGGATTACGTGGCGGCCAATAGGCCTTTCACGCCTGCAGTGCGGCGAATTGCCGCAAAATTAAGACGAGCTCACCACACATTGAATCAAGGGGTGCTGTTTACCATCAAACAGCACTGTCTTGATAGGATACGAATGCTAGTGGCTGCAAAGAAGTCACTAGTGAGGCGAGCGAGAGGAGTCGCGAAAAACTTGAAGTTCCGCGATAAACCTTCTCGTTTATTTCAAGAGCCTCCACGTGTTGTTGATAACCCTCCGGCTGTTGATCGGGTGGAAACCTTCTGGAAGAACATCTATGAGTATCCGCAACCAATCAATGTAGATACTCCAGCCCTAGCGCAGTTCGGAGCATTCTGCAGGAGGCTTCGGTAGCCTGAGCTCAATGATCTGCGCAATCCGATAACCCCGGAAGAAGTTTAAAGAGCCCTCAAAGGCTCAAAGAACTTTGCTGCTCCAGGACCCGATGGGTTGGTGGAAAAAGTTTCCAGCAACCCACCGCCATCTGGCTAGAGTTTTCAACTAATGGCTAGATGGGGAGCAGCAGATTCCGGAGTGGTTTGTCGAGGGGCGAACCGTGCTCATCCTCAAAAACGGAGATTTGTCTGATCCAAAGAATTACAGACCGATAACATGCTTGAATGCGTGTTATAAGGTGTTTACGCGCATCTTATACACGCGCATTCTCTCCGCAGTTAATCCGGTGTATGAACGGATATATGAGCAAAGAGGGTCAAAGAAAGGGGTTGCCGGCTGCAAGGAGAACCTGCTCATCGATAGATGTGTCACGCAGGACTCCGTGCAGTACAAGCGTAACCCTTCGATGGCCTGGATCCATTACCGCAAGGCATTTGATACAACATCGCATGAGTTAATCATGCATTTGCTCAAATGCCTTGAGGTACCCGATCAAATAGAGGGATGCATTGGACAACTGATGCCGCTCTGGAGGACTCGCTTCGCTATAAAATCTGGTAGAGACATAGTCCAAACAGAGCAGGTCATCATTAGAAGAGGCGTGTTTCAGGGAGACTCCCTCAGCCCTCTTCTATTCTGCATCTCACTATTGCCATTGTCCGTTGCACTCAGGAATACCCGTGGGTACAGCTGCGGCACCCCCAGCAACCGGAGGCATACAGTCACCCACCAGTTTTACATGGATGGCCAAAAATTATATGCCTCTGGAGAAAGGGATCTACATCAGTCCCTTAGGGTGGTGGAAGAATATACGCATGCTATCGGAATGGAATTTGGGATCGACAAATGTGCCACGGTTCATCTCAAAAGAGGACGATGCGAGGAATACGGGGAGGATGTCCAGCTCGTAGACGGAAGCATCCTACATCATCTGGATGCCGGAGAGACTTATACTTACCTAGGGGTGGCGCAACGCCGCTCCCAAGAGGTAATCACAGTTAAGAACTCTCTCCGCGGCAAGTATCAGCATAAACTCCGACAGATCTGGTCATCAGAACTGTCGGGGAAGAACAAAGTTGCTGCAACTAATATGCTTGCCGTTCCGATCCTTCTCTACTCCTTCGGAGTGATGAAGTGGACTCAGGAAGAGCTGCGACAACTCGACGTAAAAACTCGCAAAATGATGCATCTCAATAGGAGCTTGCATCCTAAATCGTCCGTTCAACGGTTATACTTTTCCAGACAACGGAGAGGCCGTGGACTTTTGATTTTGGAGTGTCTGCATAACAGAATGGTTCTGGATGGGGCATGTAAAGTCATCAGGAGTTCAGATCCCCTTCTCTGCATGGTCCGAGACCATGAAAAAGCAGGGATTGGAGCATTTCTCTTTAAGGCAGCAACCCGTGCAGCCGATGAACTTGGTCTCGTATTCGACACTGAACGGGCTAACCCAAACTCTGTCACCGAGTTGGGACCCGTTCAGCTAAAAGCTCACATTAAAGCTGCGGAGACAGAGGTCCTCCTACAGCTGCATACGGATAAGCCAATGCATGGTGTCTTCTTCAACAACATCGAAGACCTTGGCTTATCCAAAAGCTTGACCTTTGCCTTCCTCAGTTCGAGTGAGCTAAAGTCGGAGACCGAGGGATTCATAATGGCCTGCCAAGATGGTGTCTTCAACACCCTCGTCTACCGTAGTCGCGTGATGGGTATAGACGTCCCTGACACCCGATGCAGGGCATGTCGTGATGCACCTGAGACCGTAATGCATTTGCTATCAGCATGTCCAGCTTATGCGGTCTCAGCCTATATCCACAGGCATAACGCGGCGCTACGAGTGTTGTACTACGATCTAAGACACTAGTACGGTATAGACGAGGCACCGGTGTTGCCTTATGTTCCGGGGGATATTGAGTCCGTGGTGGAGAATGAGAGGTGTTGAATCTATTGGAACTACTCATTCCCCACCCTCAGGCAAATACAAGCCAATAAGCCTGATGTTGTCCTCCTCGACCGTCAAAGTAAAACGATATTCGTCGTGGAGTTTTCCGCTCCAGGCGAGATGAATATCGTTCGGAAAGAGGAGGAAAAACGGACTAAATATCGGGATCTTCTCTTTGAACTCCGCAGGTTGTATCCGGACCATTCTGTCAAAATGGTGGTTCTGATTATAGGAGTCCATGGTGGAATGATGGACACACTGCTCTCTAATTTGAAGTTGATACCGGCCTGCCGTAATATGGCACAAATCCTAGCCGCTCGAATGCAGAAGGCCGTCATCCTTGGTTCACTTCGTCTGCTCAGAACACATGACTCTCGGACCCAATAATCACTCACCCTACGGACGTAGGGAGTGGTTATTGAGGTAAATGACACCAGCGCGTCCTACGGATGGGTCGGAGCACCGGAGACAGGACCTGACTGGTACACTCTTAAAGGAAAAAACAAATAATAATAATAATAATAATAATAATAATAATAATAATAATAATAATAATAATAATAATAATAATAATAATAATAATAATAATAATAATAATAATAATAATAATAATAATAATAATAATAATAATAATAATAATAAGAAGAATAAGAATAATAGTAATAATAATAATAATAATAATAATAATAATAATAATAATAATAATAATAATAATAATAATAATAATAATAATAATAATAATAATAAAGTCATACGGAGTTCAGATCCCTTTCTCTGCATGGTCCGCGACCATGAAAAAGCAGGGATTGGAGCATTCCTTTTTGAGGCAGCAACTCGTGCGGCCGATGAACTCGGTCTCGTATTCGACACTGAACGGGCTAACCCAAACTCTGTCACCGAGTTGGGACCCGTTCAGCAAAAAGCTCACATCAAAGCTGCGGAGACAGAGGTCCTGCTACAGCTACATATGGATAAGCCAATGCATGGTGTCTTCTTTCACAACATCGAAGACCTTGGCTTATCCAAAAGCTTGACCTTTGCCTTCCTCAGATCTAGTGAGCTGAAGTCGGAGACCGAGGGATTCATAATGGCTTGCCAGGATGGTGTCTTTAACACCCTCGTCTACCGTAGTCGCGTGATGGGTATAGATGTCCCTGACACCCGATGCAGGGCATGTCGTGGGGCACCTGAGACCGTGATGCATCTGCTTTCAGCATGCCCATCTTATGCGGTCTCAGCCTATATCCACAGGCATAACGCGGCTCTACGAGTGTTGTACTACCATCTACGACACTCGTACGGTATAGACGAGACACCGGTGTTGCCTTATGTTCCGGGGGATATTGAGTATGTGATGGAGAATGAGAAATGCCGAATCTATTGGAACTACTCATTCCCCACCCTCAGGCAAATACAAGCCAATAAGCCTGATGTTGTTCTCCTCGACCACCAAAGTAGAACGATATTCGTCATGGAGTTTTCCGCTCCAGGCGAAATGAATATCGTTCGAAAAGAGGAGGAAAAACGGACTAAATATCGAGATCTTCTCTTTGAACTCCGCAGGTTATATCCGGACCATTCTGTCAAAATGGTGGTTCTGATTATAGGAGTCTTTGGTGGAATGATGGACACACTGCTCTCGAACTTGAAGATAATACCGGCTTGCCGTAATATGGCAGAAATCTTAGCAGCAAGAATGCAGAAGGCCCTACGGAAGGCCCTACGGACGTAGGGAGTGGTTATTGGGGTTAACGACACCAGCGCGCCCTCCGGATGGGTCTGAGCACCGGAGACAGGGCCTGACTGGTACACTACTAGGGGAAAAAAAAAGTAATAATAATAATAATAATAATAATAATAATAATAATAATAATAATAATAATAATAATAATAATAATAATAATAATAATAATAATAATAATAATAATAATAATAATAATAATAATAATAATAATAATAATAATAATAATAATAATAATAATAATAATAATAATAATAATAATAATAATAATAATAATAATAATAATAATAATAAATAACCAACACCTAAGGCCCTGGTGAGTAGCGACACCACCTACCCGAGCAAAGGATGCAAAATCGGACCGGCAGCTCATGCGCATCCGGGAGGGAAAAAGCAACTTTCCCTCCGGTGTCGGCCGTGGGTTTACTGGGTTAACCCCCAGTAAACTCTACTACTCGGTTCCCAACAATCGAGGAAGAGGCCCCCACAACCGACCCCCTCGGATTAGGGGTCAAAGGCAAGGTGGTGGGGCCAACGATGATTTGCCAAATGATGACGACCGCGATAACAACGGACGCTTTGAGTGGACGGACGAATTAAGAGACGGACTTCTGCATTGCTACGAGAGCAGTGAGCCCGCCCGGAGAGGATACATGGCGAGAATGCATGCTCTGTGGTGTGAGAGACACCCAGAGCATGCAGCGTTTTCCGCACAAAATCTCAGGGATTATGTATCCCATCTTCGGGCTCGAGGCTACGTTAGAGCTCCTCCTCAGCCGGTTATCGAAGTGGCAGATATGCCACGTGTCGGTTTGGCTGTGGAGGAGAATCGCATCATTCCACTGATGGAGGATATCAGAACCCGCAGTGCGCTTCACAATATGAAGCCCCTGAAGCCGCAAGAACTGGCACGGGTGGATGCGGAGATTGGCGATGTTCTTCCAGAAGAGGCTGACATCTGGCAGATCAATTCTGTCGTGTACGACGCCGCTCATGCTCTATCCCAAACAGAGAGGAGGGACACCACCGCTCTGGTAGGGAGGCATGAACGACGTGTACACAAGATGGAAGCCAAGATCAAGTCGGCGAGACAACACGCGTCTCGTATCCAGTGTGTGGTGGACTTCGTGGCGGCCAATAGTCCTTTCACGCCCGCAGTGCGGCGAATTGCCGCAAAATTGAGACGAGCTCACCACACATTAAATCAAGGTGTGCTGTTCACCATCAAACAGCACTGCCTTGATAGGATACGAATGCTAGTGGCTGCAAAGAAGTCACTAGTGAGGCGGGCGAGAAGTATCGCGGAAAACATAAAGTTCCGCGATAAACCTTCTCGCTTATTCCAAGAGCCTCCACGTGTTGTCGATAACCCGCCGGCTGCAGATCGGGTGGAAACATTCTGGAAGAATATCTATGAGTATCCGCAACCACTCAACGTAGATACTCCAGCCCTAGCGCAGTTCGAAGCATTTTGCAGGGGGCTTCGGCAGCCTGAGCTCAACGATCTGCGCATTCCGATAACCACGGAAGAAGTACGAGGGGCCCTAAAAGGCTCTAAGAATTTCGCTGCTCCAGGCCCTGATGGGTTGAATAACTATTGGTGGAAAAAGTTTCCAACAACCCACCGCCATCTGGCCAGAGTTTTCAACTCATGGCTAGATGGGGAGCAGCAGATTCCAGAGTGGTTTGTCGAGGGGCGAACCGTGCTCATCCCCAAAAACGGAGATTTGTCTGATCCAAAGAATTACAGGCCGATAACATGCTTGAATGCGTGTTATAAGGTGTTTACGCGCATCTCATACACACGCATTCTCTCCGCAGTTGATCCGGTGTATGAACGGATAAATGAGCAAAGAGGGTCAAAGAAAGGGGTCGCCGGGTGCAAGGAGAACATGCTCATCGATAGATGTATCACGCAGGACTCCGTGCAGTATAAGCGTAACCTTTCGATGGCCTGGATCGATTACCGCAAGGCATTTGATACAACATCGCATGAGTTAATCATGCATTTGCTCAAATGCCTTGAGGTACCCGATCAAATAGAGGGATGCATTGGACAACTGATGCCGCTCTGGAGGACTCGCTTCGCTATAAGATCTGGTAGAGACATAGTCCAAACAGAGCAGGTCATCATTAGAAGAGGTGTGTTCAGGGAGACTCCCTTAGCCCTCTTCTCTTCTGCATCTCACTATTGCCATTGTCCGTTGCACAACGATGAAAAGAAAAGAAAATACAAGAACGACATAAAAGAAACGAAACAAAAATCGATAAGAGAATACATCACCACTAACGGACAGAACGACCCATGGGGGATAGCATATAAACTACTTAGAAGAAACAAGAAACAAAGAACACAACTCAGTACAATACAAAAAGCAGACGGATCATGGACAGAAAACGGAGACGAAATTCATGAAGAACTGATCAACACCTACTTCCCAAAAGACACCGCAAACACAGAAGAGCACACAAACATATTACACAACATAAACACACAACCAATACACACCGTAGACGATACACCTTTCACACTGGAAGAACTACATGAGCTTGCCAGGAAGCTGAAACCGAACAAAGCAGCAGCGAAAGACGGTATACCAAACGAAGCGGCAACACATATAGTAGAAAAAATTGGGCAACACTTACTTGATATTTACAACGATGCACTGGCACAAGGAATCTTCCCAAAGATATAGAAAAAAGACAACATAATATGGATACCGAAGAAAGGGAAAGGCCAAAGACCTATTTCGCTGTTGCCAACACTCGGGAAGCTACTGGACAAGCTCATAACACAGAGACTCACACACCATCTAGAAAACACAAATAAAATAGACAACAGACAATACGGATTCCGAAAAACTATAAACACTACAGACGCCATCCAAAAAATCATACTAAACATCAACAACAACAAAAGCAAGAAGCTACACACGCAAATTATCACGCTGGACATAGCTAACGCATTTAACACAGCCTGGACACCAAACATCAACAACACTATGACAAGAATAAAGACACCCAAGAACTTACAACACATCAGCATAGACTTTTTAAAAGACAGGAACATAACGAGCGGTAACATCACGAGACAAACAGAACGGGGCTGCCCCCAGGGATCAAGCCTAGGACCCATACTATGGACCATAGTAATGGAGGACTGGTTTGAGACCCTGGATGCAGCATCCGAAAAAGACGAATACATCAAAACCCAGGCATTTGCAGACGACCAAGTCATCATAATCGCGGGAAGGACGAACCAACAAATAATCCGAAAATGGAAAAGGATCTGGGCCGCCTGCAAAGCCTGGGCAGACAGGAACAAACTGACATATAACAAGGACAAAACAGAGACTATGTACATCACCGGGACCACGCAGACGAACATCCCAGACATAGACATGGATGGACACAACCCAACAAACAAAGAAAGCATTAAATACTTGGGAATAACGATTGACCGCAAAATGCTATGGATAGAGCACGTCAAAAACATAAGAACCAAAACGCAGGAGATAGCAAACAGACTCTTTGTGGTCGCTGGCAGAGAATGGGGAGCAAGCAAAGATAACCTGAGAACGATATACCAAATGGCAGTAAAACCACTCATCCTTTACGCTGCAAACATCTGGGGGAAAAGAGCCAAAGATACGAGGATACAGAGACACTTGAGAGCAACAGAAAGACCATTCCTGCTAGCGATCACAAAGGCATATAGAACATCGCCAACGGACGCACTGCATGTACTAGCCGGCACGACACCACTCCAGATTGAAGCAGAAGTAGAGTTTATCCACACACAAACACACAGACAGGCCATAGAAGGAAACAAAATTAAACACGTACACAAGACCCACCCAGCAAAAACATACGGAAAAATAGAGGAACAAGAAGAATACAAAACACACACCTACACGGACGCAACATCGAACGAAAACGGGAGAAGAGCCTATGGAGTAACAAAAACAAGAAACAACACAACATGGAAAGAAAAAGGAGGGAGAGTAACGGACAATAAGAATATACACACTATAGAGCTACACGCAATCAAGGAAGCCGTAGAATGGACAAACATAAACGATGGAGACACAATAATACACACAGACTCCAAAAGATCTATAAACATGATACAAAATAGAAACAGCACCAACACCACAGTAACAAGAATACAAAAACAGTTACAAGACAAGAACGACAGAGGGCAAAACATAACAATAAAATATACACCAAGGAACAACGGAGGAATTAAAAAAGCAGAAGGCATAGCGAAAGCAGCCATAAACAATGAGGAAATACAAGACATACAATACAATAAAAAGGAACTGAACAAACTAAAGCACACACAAATGAACGAAAAATGGCAAAGACACTGGGATGGAGCAAAGTCAGGAAGAAACACATACAACATATTCCCGACAGTGAAAACACAAAGAATAGGAATAAACTGGAAGACCACGCAATTAATAATCGGCCACGAAAATATGAGAGGCTACTACAAACGCTTCAATCTGAGAGCAACCGATGGGACATACAGCTGCGGAACAGAGGAAGAAAACGCTACACACATCATACAACACTGCACAAACACACAGAGGGAAAGAGCAAGACACGCACTATCAGATCAACTAATCACATTGAACATGGCATATCCACCAACTATAAGAAACATAGACACACTAACACCAACACTAACATCATACATAAACAAATGGGGAGAAGACATGATCTTCGATGATGACGATTGAGACACCCTCATGTGCAAAAGCAAACAATTAAGTACCCTCTTGTAGGCCACGCGCGCGTAGGAAACTTAGTTAAGAAAACCATAATTATAATAGAAATAAGGAAATGTAAAAATCGAAATAAAAACGGATGAAAAAAAAGGAAAAAAAAAGAGAAAAGAAGTCACAATCTTGAACCGCTAATTTTTGGAGTGTGGAGATGGGATGGGTTCCATTGACACTGGCGAAGCTAGATAGACGGTAGAAATAGGCCTAATACCTAACGGTGGGAAGGCCATCCAGTGCCCCGTGAAGGGATCTGGAAAAACACACTTGTCATGTCCGTTGCACTCAGGAATACCCGTGGGTACAACTGCGGCACCCCCAGCAACCGGAGGCATAATGTCACCCATCTATTTTACATGGATGACCTCAAATTGTATGCCTCTGGAGAAAGGGACCTACATCAGTCCCTTAGGGTGGTGGAAGAATATACGCATGCTATCGGTATGGAATTTGGGATCGACAAATGTGCCACGGTTCATCTCAAAAGAGGACGATGCGAGGAATACGGAGAGGATGTCCAGCTCGTAGACGGAAGCATCCTACATCATCTGGATGCCGGAGAGACTTATACCTACCTTGGGGTGGAACAACGCCGCTCCCAAGAGGTATTTGCAGTTAAAAACTCTCTCCGCGGCAAGTATCAGCATAAACTCCGACAGATCTGGTCATCAGAACTGTCGGGGAAGAACAAAGTTGCTGCAACTAATATGCTTGCCGTTCCGATCCTTCTTTACTCTTTCGGAGTGATGAAGTGGACTAAGGAAGAGCTGTGACAACTTGACGTTAAGACTCGCAAAATGATGCATCTCAATAGGAGCTTGCATCCTAAATCGTCCGTTCCACGGTTATACTTTCCCAGACAGCGGGGAGGCCGTGGACTTTTGTGTTTGGAGTGTCTGCATAACAGAATGGTTCTGGATGGGGCCTGTTATGTCATCAGGAGTTCAGATCCCCTTCTCTGCATGGTCCGCGACCATGAGAAAGCAGGGATTGGAGCATTCCTTTTTAAGGCAGCTACCCGTGCGGCCGATGAACTCGGTCTCGTTTTCGACACTGAACGGGCTAACCCAAACTCTGTCACCGAGTTGGGACCCGTTCAGCAAAAAGCTCACATCAAAGCTGCGGAGACAGAGGTCCTGCTACAGCTACATATGGATAAGCCAATGCATGGTGTCTTCTTTCACAACATCGAAGACATTGGCTTATCCAATAGCTTGACCTTTGCCTTCCTCAGGTCGAGTGAGCTAAAGTCGGAGACCGAGGGATTCATAATGGCTTGCCAAGATGGTGTCTTCAACACCCTTGTCTACCGTAGTCGCGTGATGGGTATAGACGTCCCTGACACCCGATGCAGGGCATGTCGTGGGGCACCTGAGACCGTAATGCATATGCTATCAGCATGCCCATGTTATGCGGTCTCAGCCTATATCCACAGGCATAACGCGGCTCTACGAGTGTTGTACTACCATCTACGACACTCATACGGTATAGACGAGACACCGGTGTTGCCTTATGTTCCGGGGGATATTGAGTCCGTGGTGGAGAATGAGAGGTGCCGAATCTATTGGAACTACCCATTCCCCACCCTCAGGCAAATACAAGCCAATAAGCCTGATGTTGTCCTCCTCGACCACCAAAGTAAAACGATATTCGTCGTGGAGTTTTCCGCTCCAGGCGAAATGAATATCGTTCGAAAAGAGGAGGAAAAACGGACTAAATATCGAGATCTTCTCTTTGAACTCCGCAGGTTGTATCCGGACCATTCTGTCAAAATGGTGGTTCTGATCATAGGAGTCCTTGGTGGAATGATGGACACACTGCTCTCCAATTTGAAGATAATAGCTGCTTGCCGTAATATGGCAGAAATCTTAGCAGCACGAATGCAGAAGGCCGTTATTCTTGGTTCGCTCCGTCTGCTCAGGGCACATGATTCTCGGACCCAATAATCACTCACCCTACGGACGTGGGGAGTGGTTGTTGGGGTTAACGACACCAGCGCGCCCTCCGGATGGGTCGGAGCACCGGAGACAGGGCCTGACTGGTACACTCCTAAGGAGAAAAAAAAAAAAAAAAAAAATAATAATAATAATAATAATAATAATAATAATAATAATAATAATAATAATAATAATAATAATAATAATAATAATAATAATAATAATAATAATAATAATAATAATAATAATAATAATAATAATAATAATAATAATAATAATAATAATAATAATAATAATAATAATAATAATAATAATAATAATAATAATAATAATAATAATAATGATAATAATAATAATAATAATAATAATAATAATTTGTCGAGGGGCGAACCGTGCTCATCCCCAAAAACGGAGATTTGTCGGATCCAAAGAATTACAGGCCGATAACATGCTTGAATGCGTGTTATAAGGTGTTTACACGCATCTTATACACGCGCATTCTCTCCGCAGTTGATCCGGTGTACGAACGGATATATGAGAAAAGAGGGTCAAGGAAATGGGTCGCCGGCTGCAAGGAGAACCTGCTCATCGAAGGATGTATCACGCAGGACTCCGTGCAGTATAAGCGAAACCTTTCGATGGCCTGGATCGATTACCGCAAGGCATTTGATACAACATCGCATGAGTTAATCATGCATTTGCTCATATGTCTTGAGGTACCCGATCAAATAGTCCATAAGATCTGATAGAGACACAGTCCAAACAGAGCAGGTCATCATTAGAAGAGGCGTGTTTCAGGGAGACTCCCTCAGCCCTCTTCTCTTCTGCATCTCACTATTGCCATTGTCCGTTGAACTCAGGAATACCCGTGGGTACAACTGCGGCACCCCCAGCAACCGGAGGCATAAAGTCACCCATTTGTTTTACATGGATGACCTCAAATTATATGCCTCTGGAGAAAGGGACCTACATCAGTCCCTTAGGGTGGTGGAAGAGTACACGCATGCTATCGGAATTGTATTTGGGATCGAAAAATGTGCCACGGTTCATCTCAAAAGAGGACGATGCGATGAATACGGAGAGGATGTCCAGCTCGTAGACGGAAGCATCCTACATCATCTGGATGCCGGAGAGACTTATACTTACCCAGGGGTAGAACAACGCCGCTCCCAAGAGGTATTCACAGTTAAGAACTCTCTCCGCGGCAAGTATCAGCATAAAATCCGACAGATCTGGTAATCAGAACTGTCGGGGAAGAACAAAGTTGATGTAACCAATATGCTTGCCGTTCCGATCCTTCTCTACTCTTTCGGAGTGATGAAGAGGACTAAGCTGCGACAACTCGTCTTGAAGACTCGCAAAGTGATGCATCTCAATAGGAGCTTGCATCCTAAATTGTCCGTTCCACGGTTATACTCTCCCAGACAACGGGGAGGCCGTGGACTTTTGAGTTTGGAGTGTCTGCATAACAGAATGGTTCTGGATGGGGCCTGTAAAGTCATCAGGAGTTGAGATCCCCTTCTCTGTATGGTCCGCGACCATGAAAAAGCAGGTATTGGAGCATTTCTTTTCAAGACAGCAACCCGTGCGGCCGATGAACTCGGTCTCGTATTCGACACTGAACTGGCTAACCCAAACTCTGTCACCGAGTCGGTACCCGTTCAGCAAAAAGCTCACATCAAAACTGCGGAGACAGAGGTCCTGCTACAGCAACATATGGATAAGCCAATGCATGGTGTTTTCTTTCACAACATCGAAGACCTTGGCTTATCCAAAGGCTTGACCATTGCCTTCCTCAGATCGAGTGAGCTAAAGTCGGAGACCAAAGAATTCATAATGGCCTGCCAGGATGGTGTCTTCAACACCCTTGCCTACCATAGTCGCGTGATGGGTATAGACGTCCCTGACACCCGATGCAGGGCATGTCGTGGGGCACCTGAGACCGTAATGCATTTGCTATCAGCATGCCCATCTTGGTCAGAACAACGAAGTGTTGGCTGCCTGTCAATTTGTAGACAAACCTCTGCTTTGGATTCCTTGGTTCGTGTCAAATTAAGTTTCAACTAGTGACTGTAGATGTCATAAGTAACTTTCTGTTATATCTGTCTTGCCTTCACGGTACTAATTCTTGATTGGATTCGTTTTGATTTCGAGAGCTCCATAAATACTTTCTGATGAGTGCGTTAGCACGAAACAGCTGTCAAAGGTTGGAACTCTCGGAGTTAAAACGAAATATACTCTATTTTCACTCATATACATACATATATAAACATAAGTGAAAATAGAGTATAAATATAGATATATACAACAGATAAAAAAAACTAAATAGTTAAAACCAAATACTCGAATAAAGACATTTACAGACGTTAAGCATTAAAAAATTCCTGCAAATTATAAAAACATCCTTGAATTAAAAACTTTTTCAACTCTCTACTGAATTTAATGAAGGGGTGGGCATCCTTTGCATGCTTTGGCAGATTATTAAATATTGTTTGTCCCATCACGGATGGCGAGTACTTGCAGTACGGAATATGAAAATTATATTTTTTGTCTGGTGTTCACATTATGAACATCTGAATTAAAGAAGAATTTGGTCTTATTATTAAAAATATATACAGACAATTCAAAAATGTAAATACAAACAAGAGTCATAACCCTAAACTGCCTGAATAAACTTCTGTAAGAAAAAGTGCTGTTAACTCCAGCTTCCATTCTCAAAATCCGTTTCTGTGCTATAAACACATCTGATGCCATTGTAGAGTTACTCCACAACCATATACCATATCTCAGCCTGGATGCCTGAATTTTCGAGTATTAGGTCCAGTGTACTGAGTCGAATATCAGGACATTGTTTGTGGCGATTATGGAATCTTATCAATTGTGTCTTACTGGCGTTGAGATATAAGGAATTCATTCCACACCAGTTCGTTACTTTTTGTACCGTATATTTACATTTGTCATTCAGAACTGCTTCTGAAATATCAGACACGATCAGTGAAGTGTCGTCCGCATACATCGTCAAGAAAGTTTCTCCCATGGCTGAGTCCGTTTCATTGATGTACAATACAAACAGTACCGGACCTAACACTGACCCTTGAGGTGCTCCCATGGAAATATCCGCAAAATCAGAGTGATGTCTAACAGTTGTACTTTCATAGTTATGCGTTATACTCACATACTGCTTTCTAAATACGATTGAATTCAGTCATTTGCTACCCCTCTTATACCATATGAATACAATTTCGATAATAGTTTTCTCTGGTTGACACAATCCAACACCATGCTTACGTCGCAGAAAACACCAACAGGACATTCTCCTGCTTCTAAGTATTTGATCTAATGTTCATAAAAATTAATCACTGCTGTCTTAGTAGATTTACCCAACCGAAAACCATGTTGCTGGTCAGTAAGAAGAAAACTCAATGAGCGTATCCAAGTACGAATATTCGAATTATTTTGAGAAACTAGATGTTAATGTTACCGGTCTCTGATTTTCCAGTTTTTCTCGGTCCTGCTTTTCATGTATTGGAACCACCTTCTCAATTCTTAGTTTTTTCGGAAATGACCCTGTTGAAAATGACAGATTGAACAAGAACGTCAAAGGCTCTATTATAATGGGAAGGCATTTTTTATGAGAAAACAAGGAACCTCGTTATGGCCAGAAGAATGTTTATTCTTGAGTTTGGTACTCAATAGAGAGAGTAATTCTTCTGGAATGAAAGATTCAAGAAATATGGAATGTTGATGAATATTTATGAGACTCCCGTCTCCTTCATTATCCTCAATGATAATATTATTCACTGTTTCCAGCGGTGTGTCAAAAAGTTGTTGAAAAGATTTGAAACAGTCACGGGATCGTCATACTCGATATCATTATGTTTAATTTGAATATTTCCTGATATTTTTTTTCTGTTGGATAGTTCACATATGACTTTCCAAGCTGCCTTACAAGAATTTGAAGAATCCGTTATTCTCTTTTGATAATAAGTCCGCTTGGAATGTTTTGCCAAAGCTTCATGCTCCTTTTTGGCTTTTCTGTAAGAATCTTTCACAGTATCAGGATTGGAACACTATAAAATATGTAGATCTCTTAGTTTCATACTGGATATTTTTACTTCATCTGTTACCCATTTTTTATTTGAAGTATTATCACCATTCCAATATTTCTTTAAGAGAAAAAATAGATTTAAATAGTACATGAATGTATTATGGAACGATTCAAAAGCGTTACTCATAGTACTTCCCTCAAAAACATCACTCCACGATTCACGCTGCATCGCTTCCCCAAAATGTTGAATTGTATGCTCATTGAAGCTTCGCCTTGTTTGTGACGTTTTCGGACAGGTCGTTAATCTTTTGCAAAATTCAAAGAGTACAGTTTTGTGGTCAGAAATATCGTTATCAACAACACAAACGACAGAATCATTCAAGTTCGTGAAATTCTGATCAGTAATAGTACATGAATGTGAGGTAACTCTAGTCGGCCATTTAACTATGGATGTAAATTGTAACTGGAACAAATATCTTTGATCTTATCCGGTTAAAATAATATCTACATTTGGTTTATATAACTCTTCCAAAAGATGATGAATATGTTCATTAAAAATATTACGATCACCACAAGGTGACCTATAACAAGTTAAAATGATTGAACCTCGGTTGTTTGCCTTCCAGGTGACACCACAAACCTCGAAGTGTTTTTCAATGCAATACTTATCTAACTTTAAACTTTTACACTTCAATCCTTCTTTCGAAAATATAGCTACACCACCTTGTTCGTAAATACTTCTACAGTGTGAACTACTGAATCCATCAATGTGCTTAATTTGGGTAGAATCGACTCTTGCATGAGTTTCAGTCAAACATAAAAATAAAGGATCGGAACCGATGATTTCAATGTCTAATTGACTAATGGAATTGAAGTTCAAACTCTGCACATTTAATAAAACTATTTGAGGTGAGAAGGCTAATTCACTGCAGGAATTGAATTCACCCGTTTCCGAAAAAATTTGCTTACTGATCACCGATTGCAAACAGATTTATCCGACAATGCCATTTTTTAACATGATTCGGCCTGAGATGTTTGTAAACATCGTCGGGTGTGTTACTTCCAAGAAAGAGACAGGAAAGCCCTCTCTATATGTTTTATTGCTCGGAGGTCCGTTTTATCGAGGTGTAGTAGTGGCCAGAATCAACTCCAGAACCACAGTGAATGATGACTGCGAGAAGCTCATAACGGCAGTCGGTTAGATTAGGATGTTTTTCGAGCTTCAATTTTCCGAAAGGGGTTCTTATTTTGTCCGTATGATCTCATGAGGTCTTTGGGACCAATAGCTATGTGTGGATTCAGAGCGCAAAGTGATTGATTGCCGCTCGACAAAGAGAGTTACAGCGCGACGCGAACCGGAACACGGTAATCTCTGGAGAGATGCAAATTGCCGCTCGACAAAGAGAGTTACAGCGCGACGCGAACCGGAACACGGTAATCTCTGGAGAGATGCAATTACACTTTCTGCTCGAAAAACATACAATATTTTTCTTTACAAACGCAGCTCTTGACAAAAAAAATACTTTATTCAACATAGGCACATAATATTACCTATGAGAAAATTTGCACTTAATAACAATCGCAAATGGATCTGCTATCCAAATATCCAATATTTTACATCTTCAACAAAAGAAAAACAGGAAAATAACTTGCTTAAGAACAAAAAAAGTACTGTTTGCCGAGATCGAACTCGAGGGCTTACTTATATTAAAATTCAAATGGATTTATTCTGTTGAACTGCATTTACAATTTGAGGTCTTTGTGAATATACATGAATTGATTTCTAAGGTCTTCACGGTGCCGTTTTGGAAAGCTGAGAATCAGAACGACGCGACGCTACGACGTCCCAATCCAAATTAATCTGGATCTTTTGAGCAGCGACTACGCTTGAGAATGACTGTGTGTATAGTGCGGTATCATCCACCTACATCGCAGCATTCACTCTCTCGGATCGTGGAAAGTCGTTTGTATATAGGGAGTTTAAATGAGGAGAGATAATCGAACCCTGCGGAACACCTGATTCGTTGAGATCTGAAAGCGCCTAACGCTACTTTCGTAAGCGGTTGTAGAATAGTATATTCTGTAACAAGGTTATAATGAAAATTCGAGGAGAGTGGAAAGTTC
This sequence comes from Chrysolina oricalcia, assembly GCA_944452925.2. NCBI lineage: Eukaryota > Metazoa > Arthropoda > Insecta > Coleoptera > Chrysomelidae > Chrysolina > Chrysolina oricalcia. The sequence goes on along the minus strand of OX101813.2, from coordinate 37,690,322 downwards.
CGAGCGCGAGCCGAAGGCGAGCGTGAGGAACCAAGATCATCACGAATTTTCATTCTAACCGAGTAGCAGACTATACTTTCTCCATGATCAAAGATAGGAAACGTGACAGCAATAATTTTGACACTTACTCAAATTTTGCCACTACGATGACAATCAACTGCGTCAAGGCTAATGTTATTATTGCTAACTAGTGTGAGAATATTATTCTATCACAAGAGAGATAATGTAAATACATTCAAATTGCACGGGGGCAGAGGTGTTCTTCAATCTCAAGAGAGAGGATTCCAGCATTCTGTAATCAAATTTGATTTCAGAATTGGCAAATTCTGTGATGATCGTGGAGAATAGTTATTAATGATACAAGTTCGTAAAGTAGCTCTTTACGAAAACGTTACATAGAAAGGTTTTTCTACGACAGTTATATTGACAAATTGAGGCAATTATTGAATGTTATATCCTATGAAGTTTTTAATTTTCGACGTATTATCAAAAACTGACCTCCGAGTTAAATCAGACTCAAAATACTGTCTCTTTTAGAAATATATGAACAGTGCGTAAAACATCACTTTACGCACACTTGCGATTTTTAAAAGTTTTTCGTGTTTCCTCATTTGTTTGAAATGGGATTCACAGCTCAAAAAAAGACGATTACAGGTCTCCACAAGAATTATGGAAATTTACCATTTCAGCTGATGCGTATTCTTCAATTTATCCTGAAAAATATCATCCACACCCAATTTATTCAAAGGGATGTTTTGAAATATGGAATTACTCGGAAAATCTCTTAGAAAATACAGGAACAAAGCAAATTTGCTCGATTAGTCAATCGGCCGCATTTTTATGAGCAACCCTCATGAATATTCAGCTGAAATTCACTTTGGAAACTTAAATTTATAACTCATGAGATTGTTCATGTCAGATGGATGCAAATTCATTGAAATCGACTATGCAAATTCCATAAGAAAGAATAGATTTGCATATTATAAAATCAAACTATAGTATACATATTACATTGATGATTCCTGGTGATTCCAAGAAGGCGCTTGGATATTTGGAATTCAAATCCACTGAAATTGAGAGAAAAGCTGACACTTTAAAAAATGTGATTTTTTTCTGAAAAAAGTCGATTTAGTAACTTGGGTATGTGTGATAGATAAATAGATACCTCATTCATTCTCCGTTTAAAATATTCACAGTTGAAATATAAATGAACAAACACGTCATAGAACGTGACAAAAAATATCATTTACCTAGTTGTTCCATTGTATAGTGAGTAAAAAAACCGAATGAGGAATCACAATTTTAATAATAATGCATCCTTCAGTCTATATTTGAACTTTCTGACATTTGTTGAAGATTTCGTGTTTCCAGAATGTTCTTCAAATAGTAGTTACCTGTCAAAAATAACCTCTAACGTTTTCAGAGAAGCATAATTGTTTTTCTGTTTCTTTGAAGATTATAGGTGAATCTTGTCAGTCAAGTGAAGTATTTATTAATCCATTAAAACGAGCTTACAAAAGCAATTGGACAAGTCAGTATCAGGTACATATCAAATACAAATATACAACAAAACACATTCAGAAATAACAAAAAAGTATTAAAACAATCGAGTGACTAAACAGAACAGCAATGCACATACAATGTACATATTTAAAAAATTACATAACAAAAACATTTATAACTAACAAAATGCATTAAAACAATCTGAGTTAGTACAAAGCAAAAAATACAAAAACATTTTATTAATGTTGGTAAGAAAAAAACTCATCGATTGTGTAGGGGCTAATTTGAAAAAGTAACTGTTTTATTTCATATTTGAATTCTTGTTCCTTGGTTATATTTAAAAAAAACTGCGGAAGTGCATTATATAGTCTCAGACCCAAAATCTCGAACGACTTATGACATAGAGATAAACGTGATTTGGGTATATGGAAATCATTTCTGACAAGAGTGTTATAATCATGAAGAGATTTGTTTTGTTTAAAAACTTCTTTTTTTTTCGTGAATGTTCAACAGCACTTCCAGAATGTAGAGACCTGAAAGGGGTAAAATATTTAATTTATTAAACAATGTTCTACACGATGTTGTTCGTGATGCGTTTGCAATAGTTCTGATAATTCTCTTTTGCGTCATGAAAACACCGTGTGCAGCTGGAGAATTACCCCATACAATCAGCCCATAGTTAGGTCTTGATTGTATCTTCCCGTGGTAATATAAAAGAAGACCAGAATTGTCTAGAATTCTCTTCGGGTTTCTTGGCAGGTAACACTGCTTATTGAGTACTTTAATGAGATTATCGCAGTGCTGACGGAAATTGAGATTGCTGTCTAGAAAAATCCCAAGAAACTTTATACTGTCACACATTTCTATCTTACCACCGCATATTTTAATATTAATGTCTACCATGTTAGTATTTTGAGCAGTATGAAAAGATACTGCTTTCGTTTTAGAAACAGTTAAAAACAATAAGTTTTCACTGAACCAATTTTGCAGGCAATCAACGTCAGAACTGATGTTCTGTTGCAGTTCAATCAAATCTTTTGATTTAAATAGGAGATAAGAATCATCAGCATACAAACAAGTGAAAGAATTTTGCAATACAGACGGCAACTCATTGATAAAGAGAATGAATAGGATCGGCGCTAAGACTGATCCTTGAGGAACACTTATGTCATTAATTAACTGATCAGGAAAAAAAGTTTCGTTATAATTCTCATTCGAATATTGTATTTTGACAGTCTGGGTACGATTTGAAAGATATGATACGAACCATTCATGCAGAATACCTCTAATTCCAATCTTATACAATCTTATACAGAAATATCTTCAAGGAAAAAAAACTTCTAACTTTCACGAGTATTTATTTATACAAACTTCTGACTCACACTTCCGTCCACAAGAATAATCTCACGCATAATACAAATTTTCATAACTATCAAACATGAATGTTTGTTTTTGATTTTGTTCCTGATAATCATCTTCACATCTTCACTGACATATGTAATGAGCATACTATTTTTAATACTTGCTAATAAATTAGTCCTCAAGGGGTTATTTTCAGTTTCAGATATTTTGTCAACAATATCATGTGGTGCATTCACGAAAAAGTTATTCAAAAAAAATTAGCGATATCGAGTGGATCTTCTACAGGACCAGTATTACTGTCTATAGTTATATTACTTTTCTTTGAGGTTTTTCCTGATAATTCGTTGACAACGGAGTAAATTTTATTTTGATAATATAGACTTTTAGTTTTTCTTACGAGCGTTTTATGATGCTTTTTTGTGTTTGGTAGAATTCTTTCAGTGAGGGATTAGTCTTTACCAGCTGATACAATTCTTTAAGATTTTTACTTGATATTTTAATTTCGGTGCTAACCCATTCAGTTCCGGTGATTTTATTTTGGTTTTTCTTAATAGGTTTAATTGGACATTCAGAATTAAAATGAAATAACAGAGTGTCATGAAAACTGTTCAACTTATCGTCTAGATTATCAAGTTGATACATTTCAGTCCAGCTCTTTTCTTTTAAAACATTGGACAAGTTCCTAATATTAGTGTCATTTACCATTCTCCTATGATCATATGACAATCTTTCATTAATTCCATGTTGCTCCGTTGAGAAGAAGACAGTTTGGTGAGAAGATATACAGTTTTCGTGTACATCCTATTCGTTATTAGCTGGTAAGTTCGTGTATATTTGATCAAGAGTCGTTTGACACGTTTGACCGACTCTAGTAGGTTTGGTTATTCTGGGACTGAGACCATATGATGTCAATAACTGTGTAAAGCGATTCAAGTTGCTATTACTCATCCAATGCGAATTGAAATCTCCATTTAATATTATTATTATTGTTTTGGGAACAAATATTTTGTCAAGAATTATTGAGATTTTCTCATAAAATACTTTGAAGTTTCCTGATGGAGAGAGGTAACAGCTCAAGATGATGATATTGGTATTATTATTTTTCCATTGGACACTACAAATCTCAATGTTTTTTTCAATGCAGCACTCTTGTACATTTAACGGATATACTCTAGATTGGTCTGAGACCATATACCAAGTACACCCCCTATACAATCGGTTCTGTGATATGACTTTGAAAGATTTGGAAAGTTAAAAGAGTTTACAGAATTTTCAGACCACCAGGTCTCTGTCAAACACATAAAATTAAGTTGATGTTTATCAGTTAGATATTCAGCACTAATAGTCGAGTTTGTCATAATTCAAACATTCAGCATTCAGCAGCAATAGGTCAAAATATTGGTAATTCGCCTAAGTTGATGGGGGGGTTCACTGACCTCCGTAAGTTTAAAAAGCGTTCTTGTCTTCTACGTCCTCTGAATATAGCAAATGATCATTTTCAGACTAGCGTGGTATATTATTGTATACTATTTCTGTACAACTGATCATAAATTACTGGCTGTTACCAGAGATAATGATGTTGGTATCATCTGCATAACAAATAATCGTATGTAATACTTTCCTCGCAGTGTATAAGTTCATTTACAAATATGTTAAAAATCAGGGGCCCTGAAACTGATCCCAATGGAACTCCCTGTGTGGAGCTACAAGAAAAACTATACTCAAATGCCATCGAGTAATGCAACCTGAGTTCTATTGAAGAGATATAGTTGAAAAAATTCAAAGGTATCGTTCGAGTTTGAAAAGTAACTTGTTATGGTCAACCATATCGAAAGCTCTGTAAAAGTCTATAAACGAACCATTCACATGATCTCCTTTGTATAACCTGCAGATGAGTTCATTTTGAAAGGCATTCAGTGCAGTCTCGGTACTCTGTAGTCTAGTACGAAATCCATATTGGCTTGTCGATAAAATTCTATGTTCTGTGTAAAAATAGTATAGCTGATTTTTTTCTGGTTATCTCACTGATTTTGGACTAACTACAAAGTCAGCTGATAGCTCTGTAATTCGCAAGGATTAATACAATCTACTCCTTTATAAAAGGGTAATACTTCGGCTAGTTTGAGACAGTCTGGAAAATTGCCCATTTCCAGACTAGTTGCTTTTTCAATTGAATTATTTGAAACTTGATCATATCCTGAAGAAATGGATGTCTATGGAGTATCAATCAGAAGATATTTATCTGAAATCGTTCAAGAAAGCCCACTTTCTCGGAGCAACTTCAGGCCTCAAAATACGCTAATCTAGTATTTTAGTCCGTTGCTAAGCAACGAACTTTCCCGGACCGTTTCCGGACCTAAACGGTATGGGAAAGTACTTTTTCGGCAACCATCCGGGAAGTGTTCACTTCCCGGACACTTTTTCTTTGGGAAAGTAGCACTAACCGGCCTAGTCCGGGAAGTACGTACTTCCCGGACTAGGCCGGGAAGTGCTCGAATTTTAATACAAATATTAATATAAATAAGAATTAGAATGTTTCTGTTGGTACCTATATTCTGTTCGAATTTCAATATATAATACAAATAAGAACTGAAATGTTCGAAATATTCAAATTTGGAATCGTTTCATCCGGTTAACAGATGGGTGAAATTCGACTTCTCTTCGTCTCTTAGACTAAATGCGTCTCATTGATTTGTTATTCTACATGATTGCCGAAAATATAGTGTACGCAACACGTCCGAAAACAGTTTTTTTTGGACTCGTAGACTTGTAGAATTTGGTCTACTCGTCCAGAAAAACAGTATTTTCCGGACTTGTTACGTAAATTACTATTCCCGTATCGAAAACGATACGGGAAAATTCTTGCCGGCTTGTTTACATTTTAGACAGTTATTGAATTCACGCAAACAATATGTAGAATTCCATAGTTTTTGATAATGCTGATTGTGATTTCAGAAAAAATAGTATGAATACCTCGTAGTAAAAGCACATTCCCAGACTTCAATGCTTGTTGGCCTCGGCTTAACGCCTCGGCCAACAATTTACATTATCGTCCGGGAATATATTGTTTTTACCACTAGATAAACAATATACTATTATCTGCAAGTGTAACAGAATTCAAGAAAAAAGTTACAGACGGGTATATGCGTAGGTAATATCCCAAGACCATGACAAATAGTCGCTATTTGTCATGGTCGAGTGATATTCAGGAGGATTATTTCATGAACAAAATCATCCATGTACTCGTTCATATACGTTTCAACATTTAATTCAACCCTTATTTCATCAACCATTCTGTAGTAGAAGATAACTCAAAACGAGACACTTCAATTTTGAGTGACTGTGTTATGTCAAACTATGACACTTATACAAACAAAAGAGAGCTGCTAATATTTCTTTGTCTACATGAATAGCCGTGTTCACCTATATAGCCGCTTTTTACCTAAATACCTGCTCATACCAAACATCATGTGACTCCGATCATGAAATTTTATTGGTGCAACCAAATGTTATGTGAATGAGATGATCGTGGGTAATATCCCAAGACCATGACAAATAGCCGACTATTATTCTCTTCATAATTCTATGAAGAGGACCTTGTATTTTGACAATTTGATGAGACTATATGAACATTATTCGGAATAACTCCTGAGATCTTTAGCTCGAATGACTTATTTTTTTATTATTAATGTTGGTATGGTCGAATTGAATTGTCACAAAATACAAGTTACTCGAGATGAATTAAAGAAAGTTATAGTCGCTATTTGCAATGGTCGAGTGATATTCAGGAAAATTATTTCATGAACACCATACAATCCAAGTCCATATACTTGTTCATAACGTTTCAACATTTAATTTAACCCGTGCTCTACCAACTATTCTGTAGAAGAAGATAACTCAAACGAATCATTTCAATTTTAAGTGACTGAGTTATGTAAAAATTTGACGCTTATACAGGCAAAAGAGAGCCGCGAATATTTATTTGTTAACATGAATAGCCGTGTTTACCTAAATAGCCGCTGCCCAAGTAGCACACCTATATTGGTAAAATATTGGTACAATATTGTGAACATATTGGAGAAATATTTGAAATGCAATATTGGCGAGAAAAAAAATGTGAACATTGGTCCAATATTACTTGAATAATATTGGCAAAATATTCTTGAACTAATATTGGCCTCAAAATGTTCGGCGATATTGGTACAATATCGCTGATACAATATTCTGACAATATTGGCACAATATTCAAAAGTTATATTGTCGAAAAGTAAAATGTGAACATTATGCGATATTGGTCGAATATTGTTTGAATATTTTTGAAATAGTTTTGGTTAAATATTCTTGAAGCAATAATGGCCTCAAAATATTTATCGATATTGCTACAATATTTATCGATATTGGTACAATATCATTTGGATGTATTGGTGGATGTCAATATACCTTGGTAAATTATCAAATGTCTTTTAGTTGATGAAGGTGACACCAGAGTCTGCCTTTTGATCGCCATAACCACTGAGTGAGCTGTCTTGAAAACAAGTTACGGGAAGTATTTAATATACTTTCGTAGGTTTTAGAAGACGTTCTATATTTAGAGCCACCTAGCGGATTTTTATCCAGGTGTGATCATGATATAATTCTAATGTGTTTCATTGAATATTCGGCCAATATTCTAATTTCATCTCAATCTAGATGTAGGAAACAATATGATGACAATATTGTTTTAACGATATCGATAAATATTATTGAACCAATATTGACCCAATATTAATTAATAAGATTTGTTGAATATTGGCGGAATGATATTCAACCAATGTGTGATCACACTTGGAGATAAAATATAGCTTTTATTCCTAGAATCGATATTAGGGGAATATTGGGATTGCGATATTTATTCTAGATGTTAAAAACGATGTGAAGACAATATTGTTTTATCGATATTGGTAAATATCATTCAACCAATATTGACTCAATATGAGTTATTACAATTTGTCAAATAAAGTGGAAATGATATTTAACCATTATTCTAACAAACTTGGAAATACAATATAGTTTTTTCCCCTATAATCTATATGACTGGAATATTTGGATTGCAATATTTATCCTAGATATGAACAACAATATATAACCAATATTGTATTATCGATATTGGTAGAAATTATTCAACCAATATTGACACAATATTTCGTGTGATAATCTACATTCAAAACTAGTTCAACCAATATTCCACCAATATTATTAATATAATATTGTTTTTTGAATATTCGCCCATACTGGACCAATATTGAATTTTCATTTACAATATATCTATATTGGCCCAATATGGACCAAGATTCAGCCGATATGATGTGCTACCTGGGTGATATCATACATCACGTGACTTCAATCATGGAATATTGTTGGTGCAGCCATGTGTTAATGAAATAATCTAATACTATCTAATACTACGGTTTTGGACGCTCTTGTGAATTTTTAGCAATACCAAATTTAATGATTCACTCTTCTTTTAATTAATTGTTCCCTCTCTCTTTGTATCTTTGTGTTCATCACTGTCACACAGACATTTGTGACACACCTGGAAACAAAATCACTCGTTCTATAAATTGTTCAATATCATCAGTCATCCACGCATTTTTCACGCCTATCTTTTGGATTTTGAGCAATTTTACGAAGAGGGAAGCGGTGATTTTTATGTTTAATTATATGGTCTTGAAGGAGTTTTTCCAGGCAATTATTATTACTTTCATTATTTTCACTATTTTCATTATTTTCAATATTTTCGTTATCTTCAATATTTTCGTTATCTTCATTATTTTCATAATGTTCATACTTTCATTATTTTCATTATTTCTTTATTTTCATTATTTTCATTATTTTCATTATTTGTATTATTTTCACTATTTTCCGCAATTATTAGTTTTCCGTTCATTATAACCCAGGTAGCACATCATATCGGCTGAATCTTGGTTTCATATTGGGCCAATATAGATATATTGTAAATGAAAAAATAATATTGGTTGAATCTGTTCTGAATGTAGATTGTCACATGTAATATTGGGTCAATTATGATTGAATGATCATTATCAATATCGATAATATTGTAATATTACCAATATCGATATTGTCTTCATATTGTTTTCAACATCTAGAATAAATATTGAAATCCCAATATTGCTCTCATATCGATTCTAGGAATAAAAACTATATTGCAGATCCAAGTGTGATTGCAATTTGGTTGAATAATATTTCGCCAACATTCAACAAATCTCATTAACTTATATTGGGTCAATATTGGTTCGATAATATTTACCGATATCGATAAAACAATATTGTCTTCATTTTGTTTCCAACATATAGAATGAGATGAATTTCAAATATTGGCCGAATATTCAATGAACCATATTAAAATTATATTATGATCAAACCTGGATAAAAATCTGCTAGGTGGCTCTACATATAGAACGTCATCTAACATATACGAAGATATATTAAATACTTTAAAGAACTTGTTTTCGAGGCAGCTTACTCAGTGGTTATGACGACCACGAGGCAGTCTCTGGTGTCAACTCGATCAACTGAAAGACATTCAATAATATACCAAGGCATATTCACAATTCACCAATATATATCCAAAAGATTTTGTACCAATATCTATGAATGTTTTGAGGACATTATTGCTTCAAGGATATTTCACAAATACTATTTTTGAAATGTTAAAACAATTTTTGACCAATATCGCAAAATGAATATGTTCACATTTTACTTCTCGGCAAAATAACATTAGAATATTTTGTCAATATTTTCAGAATATTGTCCCAGAGATATTGTACCAACATCGCTGAATATTTTGAAGCCATTATTGCTTCGAGAATATTTCACCAATATCATTCAAGTAATATTGGACCAATATCGCCGAATGTTCACATTTTTTTCTCGCCAATATTGCATTTCAAATATTTTGCCAATATGTTCATAATATTTTACCAATATTCTACTAATGTAGGTGTGCTACTTGGAAAATATCATTTCAATTCCCAGCTCCCAGTTATTCTGAGAAATTGGTTTTATTGGTATGTATAACGTTTGGAGCTTTCCATCAAACTTTTTACGTAGACAATCTTCTATGTTGATTATCGCTATCAGATAGACGAATATTCTCCACACATCAGACATGTTGACGATACAGCAGGTGTCCTACACTGACCGGTATAAAAAGTGGGAAAGCAAGAAAAATTGGCATATTTGCGATTTACAGTTTCCTCAGTGTATAATTGATATGTGGCATGATTATTTTGGCATTCTGTAGGAGTTTTTGTTGACTTTTTGTTGTTTGTTCATACGATTAGAAAAAGTCAAGTATGCCGTGGTGGTCAATAACAAGAAGAAATTATCCTGTAGTATTGATTCTCAGTCCGCTGATTATAACAATTGGTGAAAATTTATGGAGATTCCCTTATCTTCGGAAGATTCTGCTAGAGCTATTGCTTTGCTTGATGCAGGCTTCAGCATTCGTGAAGTCGCCCGACGATTAGGTTTCTCTCGATCCACAGAGCAGTTGTAGGTACGATTTCGCGAGTGTGGTAAATACCGTAGAAGGCTGGGATCTGGAAGTCATCGAAGTGCAACTCCTCGCGATGAGCACTAAGTCGTGCTTGCCGTCCTGCTAGATCGGCATATGACTACGGTGCAAGTGAGAAATGACCAGCAAGACGTGAGGCAGGTGAACGTCATTGAGAGAACTGTTAGGAGAATGCTTGTAAGAGCTAATTTGTCTGCTCGAAGACCTGCAACAGGCCCTGAACTTCTCCGGAATCATCGAGCCGCCAGACTGGCGTTTTGCCGCGAACACCTCAATTGGAACATGCGCCAGTGGAGCAAAGAGCTCTTCTCAGATGAGTCCCATTTTGCGCTGAGATCTCCAAATGGACGAGAGAGTATGTGGAGACGACCAGGAGAAAGATACGCGCAATGCAACTTCAGCTTTGGTGGTGGGTCTGCAATGGTGTAGGCTGGCATTTCTTACGAGTCTAGCACATAACTTGTGTTCATAGATGGAGGTACGGTAACGGCTATAAGGTACATACCTGATATACTGGAGGAGCATGTGGTGATATTTGCGGGGTTTATTGGTGAAGACTTCATTCTGATGCACGATAATGTTCGTCCGCACGTTGACAGAATTGTTCGAGACTACCTCCAGGACGTTGGAATCTACGTTATTGATTGGCCAGCACGCAGTCCTGTCCTCAATCCCATTGATCACGTATGGGATATGCTGGGAAGACGGATTAGACATCGTCGTGGGCAGTTATTGACACTACAGCAACTTCGAGATGCATTACAGAAAGAGTGGAATCTCATTCCACAAGAGGCAATCCAACATTTGATCGAAGGAATGCATCGTCGACTTGAATGTGTAATAAGAGCGAGGGGAGGAAATACTCGATATTGAATGAAGAATTTCCATGTTATTATAGCATATTCTTTGCTGATGTCTTGTACCCGAATTATGTTCTGACTCTAGCTACCCTAAAAATCAAATTCGTCTTTGTCGAATGACAATGTTTCAACGCAAAATCGATTGGTAACAACCCCATACACGATTTCATATCGTTTCAATCCACTACATATAATTTTTTTTCAAATTACTAATTATGTTGCTGTCCCACTTTTTCTGCTGGTCAGTTTAGTTGGTGATTTTATTCCTGAACACCGATCATAACAGCCTTGAAAATCTTCCAAAAATGTCTATAGCGAATTCAAAACAGAAGAGTGTGGAGTACTGCTTCGCGGTCTCAGGAACTATTGTGCATTCAACTATTTTCCAAGCAGAATCATGCTCAAAATATTGTGATAGTTTAATCGACTAAGTTTATAGGTCTTGTGATAGCGAAGTAGTCGAGGTGTTAGAGCGTTTGGCTTCCACCCAGACGGTCCGGGTTCGATCCCCGGTCGTGTGTCACTGAGCTGAAGTGGTTCGGATTCCACGTTTATTTAAACTGTAGGTCCCGGATCTCCCTTGCTCGCACAAGCTCTGCTTTTGAGGGGTTTTCTCCGAAAACCTGGGAGTTTCGTAAAAAAAAAAATTACAAAAAAAATATAACATACGAATATTCTACCAATTTATCCAAATAATATTCTACCAATATCATCCAATATTATGACCATATTGAATTGTTTCAAACAATATCGGTTCAATTTTAGAATATGCTTATTTAGAGCGCCTTAATCTTCATCAGGATCGATATAAGTTTATATCAGATAATCAACATGGATTTTGTGGGAACAGAAGCACTACTTCTGCTATACCTCTATAATCAAATTGTTAGACTAATCGAAGCTAAGGAGTATTCAGTTGGATTCTGCGATCTGCGATCTAAGTAAGGCCTTTGATTGAGTAAATCATCAAGTTCTTGCTTACAAATTAAAAAGATATGGTATTAATAATGCAGCCCTCAGTTGGATTGAAACGTCTCTCTATGATAGGAAGCAGTATGTGTCCATGAGAAATACAGGTGAGAATAATTTCCAGAAAGACGTGAAATCGTTGTTAATTAACACTTCCACTGGAGTACCACAAGGATTTGTTCTGGGTCCAATACTCTTCCTGGCGGGGCCTGGTAGCCTAGTGGTTAAAGCGACATGGTTTAATCACTTTGAATGCCAGTCGGCGATGGTTCAAACCACGCGACTGCAGAATTTTTTCTGATGGCCCGAGAAAGTGCTAGGAATCGCACGTAAAAAGGTAAGACCTCGTTAATCGTTGGCTCGCACAAGTTTCGACTTTTGAGGGCTGCCGTTCGTAAGGGAACGACAGCTGGTTAACGGAAAAAACAATTTCAACTATTTTCTTTTAACAATATATATTAACGACTTAGAAAAATCTATTTCACCTTTTATGCCGATGACACATCAGTGATCAATTCTGATAAATCTGACACTATTCTTGAACACAAAGCTGATAACACTTTCAGTGAAATCTCGGCATGGTTTTCTTCTAACCACTTTTACTTAAACAACACGAAAACACAGTATATGAGGTTTATAACCCACCAGTAAATCATGTGATAATTTACAAATAACTACCGATAACGAGGACGGATCATGCCTTTTTCAAACATCTTGTGTTAAATTTCTAGGTCTCCACATAGATTGCTGTCTAAATTGGAAAACACATTGCGAATCTCTAGTATCGAAACTCTACTCACTAAATTTTATGATGAAGGATCTAAAACCAGTTCTAATCACAAAACAGTTGATCAATGTTTACTATGGTCGAATTGATTCACGACTGAGGTACGGCATTGGTTTCTGGGGTTGGTCTTCAAACTCGGGTGATGTGTTCTTTGCTCAAAAGAGAATAATCAGGACGATTGCTGGTGTTCCAAGTGATGTTAGTTGCCGAAACATTTTCAAGTAACTGGTTATTTTAACGCTCACAGGTTTATTTATCGTTGAAACATGTACACATATTTTCAAAAATCGTGATCTTTTCACGAAAAATTGTGGAATACACAATTTTTACAGGAGAATAAAGGATAACTTTCATGTACCTTTAACAAAGTCCATCATTTCATATAAGTCGCCAAATAACGTGGGTATTCTCATATTTAATAGACTACCTCCCGAAATGAAGTCTTGTTCTTCGGATATTAATTTCAAAAAAGGTCTGAAGGATTTGCTCGTCCGTCAGGGTTATTATTCAATGAAATAATTTTTGTGAAAAAGCGTTTAGTCAATATTGTAACATTGTGATATTAGGTTAAGATCTAGGTTTAGCTTTTTTCTTATATGACGACTCCTATACAGTTGTAATTGTCTCAATGGAGAATAAATGGTGAAAAAAATATCACAAAATGTTCACTTTTGATTAGGTATAACTTTTGTCGAAACTGTCATAATATTGTACCAGCGATATGGTACCAATATCGCTGAATATTTTGAGGCCCAAGTTGCTTCGAGAATATTTCGCCAATATTGTTCAAGTAATATTGGACCAATATTGCTGAATGTTCACATTTTTTTCTCCCCAATTTTGCGTTTTAAATATTTTGCCAAAATGTTCACAATATTTCAACAATATTTTAAAAATAAAGGTGTGCTGCTTTGGAATAGTTGCCTCATCCTAGTTAAGGAGGACTGCTGGATATATGGGTATTTTGATTTTGTCAAAATTAGATATTTTTGCTTTTTCATGTCCATTCTCTTGCAAACTTCTCGGACTATGTTCGAACTCCTGTCATTTGCTAATAACGATAATAATTCGTCACCACTATGCGTTGCTTTCAGTAGAGTTCCTCATACACGGCTCTAATAAAATTTTATAGTTCACTCCCGTTAATCCCGAAAATCGTTTTTGAGAACCGCCCAACTATAGAAATCGATGGGAGTCATTTCTGGTGAACGAGGGATTTAATCAAGAGGACCATCGAAAGCAATCTATCTGTTTCGATGAATAGTGAAACAATGTACTTACAGTAACAGTAAATTATGATACTTGAGAATATCTGACTACACGAAAGTAATATGAACGATGTTTCAAGATATCTTGATTGCCCATGATAATCCTTTAGGTTACCTGCTGAATTGAAACATTCTTTTCCGAATAACTCTCTCATATCCAACTACGGAAATACAAGTAATGAATTTTTTTTTGTATTTTCTTTGTCTTAGGAATGTGATAATAAAAAGAAAAACATGACAAATTATTATTCATTTCAAAAATTCAATTTGAAAAAATTTTATCTCTCAATTTGGTTTTATTTTCTTCATCGAGATGGCCATGAAAAACGCCACCAGTTTAATAATAATAATAATAAATATGCTTTATTATCATAAGACAGGGTCTTGTTGACAAAGCTTAGGTAATTGTCTTAAATATTAAAAATGGTAAATCATAAAACTGTTAATTCGTCACAAACAAAAGTAGAAATTACAAATGGCGTGAGGTTATAAACAGATATAAAACAGACAACCACAATTATAATAGTTCAGCTAAAAATTATCATTGAAATATTCCTGCAAACTATAATAGGGTCTATAGGATAGGAATCTTTTGACTGCCTCCCTGAATTGGGAAACACTCAAATCAACAGGTCTTATATACAGGGGTAAATGATTGTACATTTTCCCACCATTGTAGAATATAGAGTCTTTTGTGATATTTTTGGACGGCAACGGTAGTTTTAAAGTGTGGCTGCTGTTTCGGGTGTTATAGTGAGATGTGGATGCAACGAGGTTTATTCATCAAACGGATTCTAGTATAAATAGTGTTTATTGTTCTTAAAGTGGAGTCTACAAGATTCTCTCGGTTTTAGGTTACAAATATACCTCATAGCCCTCTTTTTGTAGAATCAGTAGAGGTTTGAATAATGTTTGACTGCACGCTCCCCAAAACGGCATTCTGGAAGTCGATAAGTGCATAATACGCCATTTTGGCTGTGCTGAACCCTAATTCATTGGAAATCACCCTAACCGCATAACATCCCGAGTCGATTTTACCTTAAGTTGCCTAACATGATTCTCGAATTTAGGATTCTGATCTATGAACACTCCTAGAAATGTCGTGTGGTTTATATTTTCCAATGATTTATCTTTCAAGAGAAGTTCATCTAGCGGACATCTAAATGAAATCAAATTTTTTTTTTTCAAACTAAAAGATAAGACGTTTGCATCGCACCAGTTTTTTACTTTTTTTAGATCGGTCGATATTATGTTGTGCAGGTCACCGGTGTTTTTACTCCAGAGAATAGTTGTATCGTCTGCAAAAATGGTGAATTTTCCAGAAATATTGATAGTGGTGATGTCATTTATATACAATAAAAACAATATGGGGCCCAACACAGACCCGTGTGGGACTCCCGAATCGATTTTGAAAACTCCGCTGTTTTTACTATTTGATTTCGCCCTGTGAGGTAAGATTTGAACCATTCAAAAGTCAGTCCTCTGCATCCATATTATTGGAGATTCCCCAGCAGTATTTTGTGATTAACACAGTCAAATGCCTTTGACAGGTCACAAAACACTCTTGCAGTCTTTTCGCCGGCATTTATCTCCTAAAAAACTTCATTTAGGAAAGAGAATATTGAGGGTCATCAGAATCTCCGCCCTTGTGCAGAGGTATGACCACACAGGTTTTCAGAAAAGTGGGAAAGGAACCCGTTTTGAAGGACATATTGATCAGCGTAGACAATACCTGAAGGGTATTAAATGAAAGGTTTTGTATTATTTTGCCAGGTATTTCATCGTAACCTGTGGTATTTTTATATTTTGTCCTTCAAGATTTCGATCAATTCATAAATGTCGGTATCATACAGAATTAGGCTCTCTCCTACTCCTAGATTTTCAAGATGGATTAATGGATCATATGGGCTAGTAATAATTTTACTCATATCTTTTGCAATGGAGCAGTAAAAGTCGTTTATAGTATCAGGACTTAGAGTAATGTTAAATTTTTGTTTTCTAGATTTTCCCCTTAAGTCATTTATGATTGACCAGGTCTCCATCATCCTATTGTGGGACTTATTGAGTCTATTATTGTAAAATAATTCTTTTGCTCGCTTGATTGTGGCTCTATAGATTCTACGGTATTTATTGAAATAGTTTAAGTAACAGAGATTATTGGTGAATTTTCGAATATAATGCATTGACCGCAGATTACTAGAGGATATTATCAGTCCTTTTGTCAGCCATGGTTTTCTTTCTTTAGTTTTCATTATCTGTTGTGAGAACAAAGTATTAAATACACCCAGTAGCACATTGTGAAATGAAGAAAATGGTTCCGTATGACAAAGAATATACTCTCCTAATCAATTTTAAGGCAATTCTGATAGTTTGCTCCACTAAACAATCTTCCGTACTTACATTTGTTTTGCTTCTTTGAAGAGCAGAACCCCACTGAGCAGCCGACTGCCTCATGGTCAGATAATCCTGACGAGTAGACTGAACATGAAATGTCCTGCTCATCAATGTTGCTACAAATATAGTCAATCCGAGTCGACGAGAATTGTTAAAAGACAGCAAAAAGTTTCTAAGAGAAACAGTTGCTGGCGATTCAAGATCATTATAGTTAATATTGAAATCGCCAGCTACGATTAAGAAGCAATTCACTGATATTTCTGACAGTACTAACTCTAAATTATTTAAAAAATTCCCAACATCAGAGGAGGGAGATTGAAAACTCAAAGTTTTTGTCCTCCTGTAATTCCTTGAACTTGTCTACTTGAAGGAACCCGAAGTCATTAGCAGCGGTGTTTATTATCAGTATGACAGTCCCTCCTGAGTAATCAGGTATATTGATGAGTTCATTTTCATTACACCAGTGTTCGGTCAGTAAAACTAGACTTGGAAAAATAAGACTATCCAAAAATATGTGGAATTCATCAGTTTTATTTCGCAGGGATTGTATATTGAACAAAACAAGTTTGAGAAATTTATCTTTAATTTTAGATATTCTATTGTGGCATAATCTGTGTTCCTGAGTAACAGATCTGATAGGGTTTCCTGAGTTCTGCATAAAAAATTTTCATGTATAGGAAATTTTTTCTGCAGAACTCAGGAATCCCTATTAGAACTGTAACTCAGGAACACAGAGTATGCCACAACAGAATATCTAGCCAATTTAACTTAATTCGTAGCGTCAATAATAACGGATTTGGCAAAGGTGCCGATTTAATTTGGAACAGACTGTATATTTTTAATACAAAATGTAATCTATGAACTATAATGTATAAACTCTGCAATCATTGAAAAAAATTGCACTAGAAGATTTCCATAAATCTTTCCACCTTACAAGGAAACACCGTGAACTTGGCAACGTCGCGCCCGACTGTCTCTGATTCCCGCTAGCTCAGCTGACTGCAGCGGTGCTTTGTGACTTAAGTCGGCCTTTCGACCGTCTTAAAGCCGGTACCACCGAAGAATGTGCTCGGTACTTGCTTGTTTATGGTCCGGATCATTCTAAGTCGATATCACGTTGTGCATATCGTGGTTCTCGTTTTGTTTCTCGGTTCTCAGCAGGAACTGTCTCGTTTGTGAGTTTTCCACTGATTTTTGTGTTGGGGTGTTCTGAGTGACTTGGATTACCTACTGCAGTGGAAGGTAAATTGGGTCATGGAAAACGGGGGTCGTCTAACAGTTATTTAGTATTATTATCGTTAATGCACCCATTAGATACGGTTCGAATTCTTGAAATTCTTTAGATGATAGTGTTGAATTTCTCTCTGGAATTGCCTGTGAACCAGAAACTGTTTGAAATACAAGTCAAACAGTTCTCCAGAATGTAACAGACAATCTTAAGAAAATTGACATTTCCCAAATTTATTGATTATGAGATAATCGAGAAAAGATTCACATTGAAGTTACAAAAATTGAAAGATATAGTAATGAAAAATTAAGATCTCACAATTAAAATTGAGACTCTCTTCTCCATTTCATTCGCACACTTCTCATGGACACTCCTAAGGGTAGTTCGAACAGGGACAACTTTTTGCCAACAGAAGGGCAAACTATAAACTCATAGCCAAAATGTATATTTTTGTACAACTGTCAAAAAAACTAGACATTTCTGTCAAGTTTACTTTTTTCACCGTGAAAAAATACATAGCTATTTATGATACAAGTTCGTAAAGTAGGACTTTTCTGTATGAGCGTGAAGTTTGTTGAATGAGGCGCAGCCGAGATCAACAAACACGCGAGTACAAAAAAGCCCTTTACGAAAGTTTTTCATACAAAGTTTTTTCTTCGACAGTTATTATATTGCCAAATTGTAGCAATTATATCAGTAATTTGAAAGTCTGATGATATGAATTGTCGTCGTATAATCAAATAAAGACTTCCGAGTTATATTTGACGCAAAATACTGTAGTTTTCAATAATGCATAAATGTATGAATAGTGTGTAAAAAATTACTTTACGCACAGTTGATGATTTTACGAACAGGTGATTTTTTTACGAACTTGTGCGAAAAAGTATTACTTATCGCACTGTCAGCAGTGCGTAAAATCTTAGTTTACGCACTGCCGTAGAAAGAGTATTTCTTTTAATGTAAAAAAAGCCAATTTTTCACTGCCAGGTAATTCACAAAATAAACAGGAAATATAAATTTTTTATGAATTTATTTTTAACACAATTATTAATTGATTAATCATCATAAAACAATTTCATTTATCGAAATGATAATTGATAGTAAAGTTTGAACAATTACTTTCAACATAAATTCCCGAAGATGTTCCATGTTGCTGCTGATCAGAACCGTTAGATATATCTTGAAGAGTCCATTCCACAAATTTATTAGATATTTTAATCTGTTTGGAAGAAGATGGACAATTCAATATTTTGTTAGAAATCTCAATTTTGTAATTCAAACTTTTTCTATACATGCTTCTGCTACAGAGGCAGATTTTCAGCCACCGTGACGTTTTATGGATGTAATGTTGCCCCCTGCAATGGTCAAAAGAGTTACAGAGCTTCTCCTGAAACAGTAACCAGTGTAGCTCTTATACATGTCTTTTCCAAGCCATTTTGCAATCATGCTGGGAATTTCTCCTATTTTATTCATCCCCGCATGTTGATTAATACATTTTCCTCTCGAATATTTCAAAAATAATCTGTTACTTTTTGTATGAGGCGGCTGTAGTGCTCGATACTTGCGATATATCTCAATATAATCAGAATTTCAAACAAAAAAGGTTCTTGCGCAATAGGTCTTCGTATCAGGTATTTTAACAATCAATATACCTAGATCCAGCATCTTCAATTGCATCAATAGTTATATGTAATATTTCTTCAAGGCGACAAGCACCGGTGATACCCAAAATTAGGTCACCTTTCAAATAAAAAATATTGAAATTACTACTAATCTTCCAAAATTATGATTATATCTGTACGTCATAGAGTGAATTTGTTTCGTTATCAGCATCTTGAATAAATTAATTGATATCATTCCTTGAAAGATTTCTTTCTTCGGTAACCGACACTTTTCTTCTTAATGAGCGAGACCAATTTTGAAAACTTCCTTATATCAATATTTTCATTGAAATTTAATGTACTTTTCAACATTGAGTAGACACTCTATAACGTAGGAGGTATTATTATTTTTGATTTTTTTCACAAAATAGCATAGAAACACATTTTCAGAAACCTTTTTTACATGTTTCTTGTCGCACCATCCACGAAATTGGTACTATGTTTTCTCATATATCAACTTGGATTTGGCCGGTAACATTAAATACTGTCGCATTTGCTTTCTCAGAAATATCTGATGGGGGATCACTACCACTATCATAATCAACATCCATCTTCTTGAAAATAACTGGAAATTGAAGCAACTACGAGCAAGCATAGACAAACAGTCAAACACGCAGCGTGCCAACAAACCGTTTCTATACAGATCATCCCACCACACTGCGAACATAGGAAAGAAAATACAGTACTTCTCACAGGGCACTGAACATAGGTAGAGTTAGAGCAATTGATAATTGTCCGGCCTATTTTCAAACTTTTCAGTAAATAATGGACATGTTCCGATATTCCCGAACAGAACTGTCCAGTAATTTTGGTCGTTCTGATTTTACTGAAATTGTCTGGTACACATTTCGCGCCACTTTTCATGGAACCTTGTTAGAGGCTAGAAATTTACTGGTTGCTACTGTTACAGAAATGGTCGTGTAGTCCCAGTATCCCCTCCCCGTAGTGATAAACGAGTCAGGTTAGGATAATTTATTTCATATTTATTCAATTTATTGATAGCAATATCGTTAAAATTAGCTCATCTGAAAAGACAGCAGAACAGTTGTATCAAGCAGTGGGTATTGCCGAAACCGCTGCTAATTTACGAGCTCTGTTCTCTCTCACCTCTTTTGTTCGTGTAGATGCATGAATATAAATATTTCAGATCAAAATCGTGCCAGGCGAAATCGTGCAGGCTCTCAAAAGACATATCTACAATGAATTCAAACCATCAGACCAAGAAAATGAATCCAACAGGTCATTATAACAAAGAAATAATACCTATCTTATATTCATAGCTCCGCTAGAGCTTGAGGTACTTGAGCTATCCGAATTTTCTGATGATTCAGAATCCCTATCACCTAATATTTCCTCTATTATTACTTGATTAATTGCAACCATCAATCAGTATCACATAATGGTAATGATATTATTTTGAACTATAGATATGTTCCCGCCTTACATTTGACAGTCTGACTTTCCGAATCGGTCCGAAATTAGATGGCAGTTTCAGTTACTCTCACTGTTAGGCGTTCCGAAATTACTTACTGTGGCCAGTACTGTTCTGTAATATCGGAACATGAGCAATACTTTGATCTGACGGAATGTACGTCCTTGATCCTTGAAAATACCATTTGACAATTTGCACTTTCTCAGCAATTTCGTAAACCATGATCAACAAAATATGTTATTACGTCTTAATGAACTACCTATAAGTGTGTTTGCTAGATAATTATCAGTATGGCATGATGACAGTTATTGTCATCGTGAACAGCGAAACCGAAAACGGCGAAAACTGAAGGGGTTGGACGATAGTTAATTGGTCATATATTCTCCTATGTTCGCAGTGCTGTGAGATGATCTGTATAGTAACGACACAGACATACCACTGGATGCTGTGAAATAATTGTATTGGAAGCATTGATAACATTAAAAATAACATGCATGGAAAAGAGAAGAATTATTTAATCATCTTGGACTTATTTTTTTCAGACAGGAAACATTTTTGAATACGATTTTACTGAAAACATTGAATAATATTTTCAAGACAACAGTTGTTCAAAAGCGATAACTTATCGTGACAAAAAACCACGTCAAGATGTATTGGAAATATTTAGTTTTAATATATTTCAGACGATGAAAATTCACATTCACAG
This sequence comes from Chrysolina oricalcia, assembly GCA_944452925.2. NCBI lineage: Eukaryota > Metazoa > Arthropoda > Insecta > Coleoptera > Chrysomelidae > Chrysolina > Chrysolina oricalcia. The sequence goes on along the minus strand of OX101813.2, from coordinate 37,668,576 downwards.
TTGTACAGAAAATGTTGTTTGTATTTAGTGTATAAAATTCGTGTTTTCATGGCACATTCGACCTACCTCGACTGCTTCGACCTGCAGTCTCGGGCAAAAAATTAACACTCCTATGTGACATTGAAAAAACTCATTTTACGCACTTAACACAAAAATAACTATTTTTAACAATCCGTCAGTTTTCACAAGGTATTACGATTAAAATAATGGTAGGTTGTGTTCACAAACCTCAAGTCCGCTTTAATGTCAAAGTGTGGAAAAATTGCACAATATGGTCACCAAAGCGATTTACCTGAAAATTTCACAGATGATTCCAGATGCATCAAAAACAATAAATCTCTTGAAAATTTCCTGCAGAAATGCCTGGAAGACAGTATTTTTGAAAAAATGCTCAATGGTAGTGTGTACAAATGCACAAACACTAGCAACTGATACTAGAACACAATAAGATAGCAATTTCGAACCACACCAAAAGCGATTTGCAAACAAAATCACACAGAATAATGCTTTATAGCGTCCGACTCTGAGTCGAAAGGTCCGGAGTTCGAACCCTGGTTGGGCTGGGATTTTTTAATTTAATTTAACCGATTAAATTATCAAAATCTCGTGGCTAGACTAGGGTGACTCCTGCACGATTCGCTGTTGCGTTCAAATTAACAATGCTGCTCCTAAGGTGGCGTATGGAGTTAGTAACAAGGCCTATAAAGAACACATGGCTAATGACCATAGCAGTCGATGCCAAAACACCAAAGAAAAAAAAATTATGCTTTATAATGAAATTATTTTTACATTCAATTTCAAAATCATTCATTTTGACGTCTATCTAATTTTAACTTCTAATGTCAAATATTCTGAAGAGCACAGAGCGACGTTGTCAGTTTTTTTTTAAATTCCTGCTTACCAAGTGAAAATAACGTGATTAGTTTTTAGAAGTATCAACATTTGTTTTTTTAAGAAAACATTCATTAAAAATTAACACGGCACATAATTTGAATTTCTTACATGCCACTCGTATTTAATTGGTGTGCCCTTGGCGTGCCTTTCGTATTGCTACGTTTTCGTTAAAGTACCGAATTTCTTAACGTTGAAAAGGGACACAACCTAATATCTAACCAAGCGAATAGTATGAAGAACTGAAATCAAAGCAGATGCTTGCTCCAAGCCTGCGCAAACCCACAGACCTGCGCAAAGTTTGCACAGAGCAAGCGAGGACCTGCGCACAGCCTGCACAAAGCTGTGCAAACGTCGAATATGACATGGAAAAGCTAACCTAACCTAACGTAAACCTAGCCTAACCTAACATTTCAGCCTTTGACAGAAATTATTAACGTAAAAACAGGAACACAACCTAACCTAACTAACCCAGCTAGTAGCTATTCAAGTTGCTGGTAATTCAATCACTCATTAGTATGAAAAAGAGAAATCAAAGCAAATGCTCGCTTCGCTCGCATATATAAATTGACAAAAGAAAGAGACACGCCTTCGGCAAAAAAACTGTCCGAGTTTCTCATAAAGGATCATTGGAAAAAAATACATTATACCGAAGGTCCCAGTATAAAGCATTAAAACATGAGTGGAGTGTCACTTGTGATGGGGAAACGTTAGGTGTTACATGGGGGGGAATGTTTACTATTGGAACGTTGACTGCACTACAACGATTTTTCTATGTTGCATTCGACCGTTCACTTGATCAAATTATTATTATGAAGGACGCCCTTTTTTTCTATAGCCCTAAAGGAATGTCTAGTGAGAGATGAGCTCTTTCATTTTCACTTCCCCTGTAACTACCATCAGGCTTGCTCAATGCCTTCGCTTTAGCTACACTACATTTTGCTTCGATCTGAACATCATCATTATGTGATCAGACATGGACGGTTCACTATAGATACTCTCCAGTTTATCACAAAATATGTCAGACTCATTTATTTATTCATTTATTTATTTATTACACGAGAAGAAATACCCATTTACAATAATATAAAACACTGAGAAAAAGATGTAAAAACTTGAAAAATAATTATAACTACCTGTATCTACAGTAAACTAGACAAAAACAAAACAAATTAAAATTAGATGAGCAATTAAAGCTATAACACTTGAGCTCTCTTCATTTGCCAAAGCGAAGATAAAAAAATATCTATAGCCCTTGAGTGAACATTTGCCTGTCGCAGTAATCTAATCATCCCTATGTTTGCACCATAATTCGATCGATGTGAAACCAAGGAAAATGTGCTATATTCACGTAGTGCCCTAGGAGATACATATATTTTCACTTCTTCTAATAATTCAGGAGCATCTATCAGACCGTTCAAAATTTTATAAATAAACAAGGTGTCAAACCCTTGCCTTCTGTGGATCAGAGGACTCAAATTCATTACTGACAGCATGTTGGTATAACAGTAGGGAATGTTCAGCCTAAAGGAGCAGTACATAAAAAATCTGCGTTGAACTCTTTCACATTTTTCGATGTGGACTTGAGTATAAGGGCTCCAAATAATCGAAGCTTATTCAAGATGAGATCTAACCAATGAAAGGAATAAGATTTTCGCTGTACTCATATGAACAAAATCTCTAGAATGTCTCTTTATGAAACCCAACTACTTGAGTGCTCTATTGCAGATGTACTCATTGTGCGAAGAAAATGAGAGGTTAGATTGGAAGATGACTCCAAGATCTTGGAACAAGGCAACTTTCTCAATGACAGTGTTATCAAATATATAGTTGAAGGTTATCTCTTGCACTGTGCGTTGGAAACTGATAACTTTACATTTCAAAGGATTGATGCTCATTTTATTTAGCAACAACCTTGTGAAAAAACATCCAAGCTCATCTGGATTTCGTAAGACATGAAATATTTTGATATCATCGGCATACATGAGGAATTTGCAATCGGATATTTCTTTGACAATGTCACCGATGAATATACTGAATAGTGAAGGCTCTAGGTGGGAGCCTTGTTGCACACCCGAAGTGGCAGTGTATTCATCGAAAATGCACCTGTTCAACTTGACACATAGGAGGCGATCTGATAAATACATTTTCAACCAGTCCAGAAGAGAACCACGAATGCCAAAATACGATAACTTCTGGATGAGAATAGCATGATCGACTTTATCGAAAGCCATAGTATAAAAAAGCCTGTATAAAAAGAATCAACCTGTAGGCCCTTCTCTAAAGCCGATATAATGAAGTTGGTATAAATCATGAGGTTAGTGCACGTCAATTGTCCATCTTGAAACCCATGTTGACCAACACTTATTCCGTTAGCCAAAGTTGAACTGAGGAATATATTAACCAAGCACTCAAACACCTTGGGACTGACAGAGAGAATATTAATAGGTCAATAATTTTCAATTAGAGCAGGATTTCCAGATTTGAGAAGAGGTTTTACGAATGACTTTTTACAATAGAAAGGATAAATACAATTTGTCGAAGATTTATTAAACATTAACCACTGCGGTCTACTTAGTGAAAAAGCACATTCCTTCAGGAATACGTTAGGAATGAGATCAGGGAGATTGGTATACTAGTTTCACAAATCCATCGATAACTTCCTGAAGTACTTTTTGGAAACCTATTTATACCTTTCAAATCATCATCATCTGTGGAAAATTGACATTTACTACATTGAAATGTCTCTTGTAAGTATTTTGGACCGACAGAAATTGCCTTCGTCTACTTCAACAATCGTCATTACCCTTGCGAAATTCCATTATCCAGACTCACATGCACTTCACCGTATTCCACATTAACCTGATTGCAATCGAAAACTGCCATTCCTGTTTGCTGTGCTCGAAACTAATTACCGTGTATGAACAAGGCCTGAATAAATAGTATGCGCAGGAATATGTAATGATAACAAAAACTAAATTGAATTCGAGTTCACCTGCATCGAATATTCGACCTAGTGTATTTATAGTTCCGATACGGAGAACTTTCCCAGTAATGGGAAAAATTAGGCATGAACCAGATTTCCATAATGAATCAATTATGTCAACGTCGTCAGTAAGATTCGTTTTTCATTCTAAGTAGCTCTCATTGTTCCACTCGGTGAATGAATGAATCAGGCGGATTCAAGGTGAATTAAACTTGAGCGGTTTGAATGAAATTCAATCCGCTGATAGCGCTGATTTCTTCTTCACATTCTAGGGAAATCGTGCGTTTTTATCAATGTTAGTAGTGCACTATTTCTGTGGATCAGTGTTGCGATCTTTTAAAACGGTTTTGTGAATGATATTCAGTATTGATTTTTGGAAACCAACCAAAACATAACCTCAAATTAACCGTCAAAATGGTAAAAAACTTATTTTTCATTTTTTTTCTCGCGTACGAAAATTTGTAGATATGTCTTTTTTGTGTCGAATAAGCATGTTTTTTTCTTAAATAAGGAGACTTCTAGTTTTCGAGTTATTTACTTTTTTCGAAAAAAATACCCTTATCTTCAACGAACAATTTTTTTGATATTTTTTTATATTTCATATATATATATATATATATAAGTAACCATATTAATGTCTACTTTGAAATGGTCCATGTTAAATCGATTAAAATTGAGAAAAAACTTTCTGTCTCTCAATATTTTCAATTATTTTCGACTTTCTTCATTATTTTTACAACAAAAAGGAATTTAGATTGAATTATACATAACAAAATATTGAAAAACATTATTACACTACAAAAGTGATTTAACAATATAATTTTTATTCTTTTCTACAACTACTGAAAATCATTGGAAATATTGAGAAAGTCATGATTCAGAGAATTTTAAGCGCTTTCGATCAATTAACTACCAACTCTTATAGACCATTTGAAAGTAGACATTTCAACAATCAAAATTATAAACTTTGAAATACAAAAAACACCATAAGAATTGTTCGTGGAAGATAAGGGTATTTTTTTCCAAAAATTCACCTAACTCGAAAACTAGTCGTCTCTGAATTGTGAAAAATTCATGCTTATTATTAACCAAAAAAGACACATCTCTACGAATTTTCATCTAAATTAAGTCATTCATACACGAGGTAAAAAATTAAATACTGTAAAATCGGTTTTTCGCCATTTTGACAGTTAATATGAGGTTACGTCGAAAAGTGTTGAATACAAGAGTTTTTGATTTTATCTTTAACCAAAAATTTTTTGCTAAGAGGTCAGGCAAATCGCAAAAAACCGTTCTCAACCCCTAAAGTGCAAACCTATTTCACCATTTTGAGTGTTATCGTGTTTAATTTTTTTTTCTTATAGTTCAATCAAACAATCAAAAAATACGTTATTGTCCAAGATGATATCTTATTGACAAATCATTGTTAGGAATAAAATGAAATCTATATGCTATACAAATGAAATATGTATATGTGCACTTGCACACTCATTTATATATGAACATGAGTTCTCAATAAACATCTACCAAAAAATGATAAATGTTACTGTCATTATAAATAAAACATACAGTGTATATCATATAAAACATACATTGTATAACATATAGTGTATAGTGTATAACATATAAAACATATATTGTACAACATATAAAACATACAGTGTATAACATAAATAAACGAACAATTTGAGTATAAGAAACATCAAGATACAAAAACAAGTTTAAATGGTAAAATTGATAAAAAATATGGGAAAAACGAATATAGATTGAAGCTAGGTCAAGCTGTCACTGTAATATTCCTGCAGGCTATAAATAGTATCCTTTCTTCAGGAGTTCATATTGAAGTGATCTCCGAAAAATTGAGAAATTCACCATATTTTTGAAGATGAAGGGGAGGTGATTATTAATCTTTTACTCTCATATATAAGGGAATTTTTTGTCAATGTCGATGTCGGTCTAGGTAGTGTGATATTATCATTTTGGCGTGTATTATAAGGTCTATAATTACCAGCAGATATTTTTGTTTTGTGCATTAGGCAGGCTGTATCTAAAATAAATATGCAGGTCAGTGTTAAAATTATATGTTTGATAAAAAGTGGCTTACAGTGTTCTAAATACTGAGCTTTGCACAAATACCTGACTTCTCTTTTTTGTAAAACAAATACTGAATTCATTAGCTGGATGATGCAGAAACCCCAAAAAGGAATTCCATACTTCGGGTGGGATTCAGTTAGAGACAAATAAGCCATTCTGCCTGTATTGAAACCAAGTTCTCTAGTTATAATTCTGATGGCATAGCAGCCTGATGCTAATTTATTATTCAAGTTTCCTATGTGATCCTCAAACATCAGCTTATTGTCAAGGTGAATACCTAAGAATTTTGAGCATGATTTGTTTTCTACGGTGTGACTACCTTACCCTAGTTGGAATCCCCAACAACATTTTCCACCTGTTCCTTGACTGTTACTTTTTCTTTTTCATAAAAATTGTAGGCACCAGTCTAATAGGGATTGCTGCATTCAAATAAAGTGAAAAAATGTATAGGTAACCTGGATACGAACTAACAGAATAGTTGGGAGTTGATGGAAGAGAAGCATTTGAAGAGTGCAGTCATTGCTGAGAAATTTCAGAAAAGTATTCAATCAAGAATACAATTTATAAGATATAAGAACAACTGAAAGCAGTAGGAAACATACTTGTGTACGAAAAAATCGTGAAAACTCCAAAATTATCCAGAATCAACTAGTAGAATCCCAGCTGGGCCAATAAAAAAATTAAATAAAACTTCAATTCTAATGACTTTCACAGATTTTGAGATTATAAAAACACTGGAGGTGTTTCTCCTTGCAATGGCTTGTTGTTATTGTCAATACTTTGAAAGAAAATAGACACTGAAACTTATACAGTCTTTTTATCGAAAATACATCTATTTCTGATCGATAAAGAAACGACAAGCGTACTCGTGATTCTTTTGCCAAAAGTGTCTACTTTCAGAATATGTATCTAAAAACCTCTGATGACAAAGTTTCCATTCATCATTTTCTATATTTCCTGGATGTTCCCCAAAACTCATCAAAATTCTTCTGATAAGTCTCGCAAGTTTATCTCATCGACTATAGCTTTATAAAATGTGAGAACCTATAGTTGAGAATCTGCTCTTTTTCGCGGTGTCTTTTTTTTGTTGAAAATCTGAGGCCAGTTTTATTTTGAATTTCCAAGAGGCAATTTCCCACCACGGGAACCGAGTCGGCACAAATGTTCGCGGGGTGCCACGGTCGACTCAATCAGATGACGTTTGCTCCGCATGTCATGTTGTAAACAAGCAAGTCTGTTTGGTGATGTTTTTCTGAAAGTTTTCATTGAAAGTTGTGTCAAAGAGTATACATATTATAATATCTGTATTTTCATGTGTGATTCCGTGAAATGTTACATTTGTCAAAAAACTTCAAAACAGTACGTACAGGTATGCCGAATTTGAGCGGGGTTCCTGTTGAAAGAAATGATGGCAGATACAGGGCCGTTGAACATTCATCAGAGTTGGAAGTGCACCGTATTTCTTACCAAAATTATACCAAGCGTATTAGAAATAAAGCACTCCAACATAATACTACTGAATTTTCTCCAGTCATGCCAAATTTTTCATATAGTCCACCCGAAAAGAAACTAAGGAGCAGTGCTGGTTTTAACAAAATAGTTAATTGAGATTTGTACTACCACTGTAGTTGTTAAAAACGTAAGCATTGGCTTCAGTTTATGTGAGGAGCCTAGAACTTTTTTTTGAATAAAATTGTAGAATGTTACTACAATTAGAAATAAGAATGCCAGAACTAATGTTTCCATAATATGATACTTATTTTAAGTCTGAGTTCAAGGTATTTATTTTGATTAGTCATACATATTGTATTTCTATTGCCTACATCGAAAAATGAGCCTTCGTTTTGATGTTTTCAACAATTCAATTCTTCCACCTACGTCTACACAACATTCTTGGTGAAACAAGTTTCAAATGTTTTTCTCTTTCCGAAACCTCTCTCTATCACCGTCCTGCTACATTCTTGATTTCACGTTCTTGATTTCTAACACCCTATTATAGTTTATGTCCCGTTAGTGTTAGAACTTGGAATAGCTTCTTTCAATCTCTGCGCATTCTGTTTTGTCGTTTACTTATATAATTATTATGAGAATAGAATAGAGCAGTCATTTGATGAATCATTCATGGATATATTTGTTTAAAATGACGAATGTCATGTTAGGAATGCTCGTTTGATTATTTCAGGACAAATTTCTCGGCTCTCTCTCTATGTATTGTAAAATGGGACCGACAAAGGCTCTTCCGATCTAAAATCTGCAAAGATAAACTCACCTGAATGGGAGCGACAGAGACTTTTCCTGTCTAGATCAACGAAATATCTATCCTGTTCATAAATTCACCATAAACACCTGGTTTTCCGGTCGGATGCAGAAAAACATATATTAACATATTCATTATACGTGTTATAAATTATGCATATTAGAGATAAAAACAAATGAAATATTGACACAACGCCAACGTTTCGACTTTCAGTTAGTAAAATTAGGAACATGAAATATGTAATTATGCCCGAACTGTAGACAACTGTGCGAAATGTTTGATGGTTTTGGATAAAAATGTACATTCGTTATTTTCTATGATTTGAATCTCTACGACTAATTATCAATGCCGGAAGTGGATCTGCTCTTCAGAAAACTCGGTATGTCACTGAGGGCAAGGTAGGTCCTTGGTACTCCATCAAAATATTGAACAACAGTCAAGGTGGTATTCATAGAGTGCGTTCATAAATTATGCAGACAAGTTAACCCCTTCGTCGCCAACCATGTGTAAGGGCAACTTTTTTCATTGTCAAGAAACAGAAACCATCCAAACACCAAAACTACGTCAATTTACAGTCGACGCGCGTTTCGCAGACAAAGTTGGTAACTTCAGGACCTAAAAGCTGCCAAACTACTTATTCTACCCTTATCCGATTTATACTACTTGGCTGAGTGGTAAGGCGCTCTAATTATTCCAGTCTATACAATTGTCTAATCTAAATGTTAAACTGATTTGAATTTTTCTCTGCTACTCATCTGAACGGTTGCGCGCATTCAGTATCAAATTGTCTACTCTTATTGTTTTCCTAGTTTCTGGAATTCACCTGTTCTAAATTAAGTTTATACCTCCTTGTTTTGGAGTTAATGACATACATTTTTTCTATAGATTAATGCCTTATGACTTTTTTATGAAGTGGAGAAACCTTTATTGTACTGTGAACTTGAACAACAGGCTGCATGGACCATTTAAACTATTTTTGTCCAGACTCTCGAAAGTAAATGTTTCATCAAATTGATGGTCGTCATCCAAAACATGTTGGTCCACAATAGATTTTTTGTTATCAAAAATCGGATATGAGCAATGTGTTCTTTGAATCGTACTTTCATGACCCTTTACAGTCTGCCCCACATACTTCTTCTCGAAGTCTTTACAGCTAATTTTATAAATAACCGATTTTTGCACTTCTGTATTATCTTTGGGAGTACCCAAGATTTGTTGTAGTTTATACAACCTTCATATTAAAGGTTCTTGATCAGTTTATCCTCGAATTCCTCAGAATAAACGTTTACCTCAGCCTTTTCCCTGACAATCATTTCATTAGTTCGAGTCTCTCTTTGTTGAGTGGAAACGACAAGAGTCGATACACAAAGAAAGAAAGAAAATTTGCGCCACGCCATTTTGTGCTGTACGCAATGGTGGGAACTCTAACGGTTATATCTGAGTGATCGCGTGTCCTTCCGGTAGACATCAAATTCAAGCTGATTTTGGTCTTTCCTAATCAACACATCTAAAAATGGCAACTGTTTCTGGTTTTCAGTTCTATACGTGAAAGATATGGTTTAAAACTGGCTATTCAATTCTGAAACAAAACTGTCCATGTCGACAGGTTTTGTATCGAAGTAATCTTACCCCAACCTAAGGCAAATAGCTGTAACTTCATCTTGCTCTCATATCAAACCTACTCATAAACAAATTCGCTAGGAAGGGAGACAAATGGTTGCCCATAGCTGTAATTTCGAGTTATTCGTCTAGAAGCGGTTATTGAACTGAAAGCAATTCTGCAACATGCAAATACTGGCGGGGCTTAAATCCTCTCTGAATATTTCTCCAAATAATTTTGTTAGCCATTTCGCTATTTTGTATGTGGGGGATCCGATCGAAGAGACGATTGATGGAACCGACTTTCCAGGTTTGTGCTTTTTGAGTGGACCATATAGCTATATATTTTTGTAACATGACCACTGTCTAAAACCATCTTGAGCAATGGGTTGCTAGTCAACTGTTGCCACATGGTGCCAAATAGCCACTCATTTCATCTCTACATTTGTATTATTATTTTGGATTTAAAATTCAACGATGTATTGAGAAACCGTATTGTGAAAACTCATGTCCAAGGTACCTTAATATTATTTTCAATTCAAAGTTTGATAGGCCCATCAATAACATCCAGAAAGACAATTGACATGACATTCCACGAAAATGAGTAGACATAACGTCTTCTAATTAGCTTCTGCATAATGTGAAATTTTGATTATTTGTGCGTTTACCCGAATCTTCGAATACTGAGCATACTTTTTGGCAAAATTTGAAGACAGCGTGATGGATGGTGGCTGGCATACTATGGATACAACTTTTGTTGATATCTTTGTAATTTGATCTGTTTGCTCGTGGAGTTGTGCTGTGCTGTGGTAGTTTCAGGAGGACTGAATTTGAGTCCTTTCTCACCTACCGAAATTGAAAATTCATTCAAAATACTTTGCATCAGCTGTCTGACTCAGTTGTTGAATCAGCCACTTTCTATAATTACCAAAGCCATTAATATATCTGAGAACACTGAACCCCTAGAAGTTGAGTCAACACATAAGCCTTTCGATCACAATGTGTCAAACCCCCGTGTATTACTTTGAGCGATTGGAGTTTTCAAGTTTTACCTCCTTATTGTAGAAGTAATAATTGTGGGGATGCCGCTACTGCAGCTGCTAACCCCTGTTCTTCACTAATCTACATTAATTCTCCTGATCTTCCTTTCCAGACCTTCGTGACATCCTGATGAAGGTCCAAGTCGGTTAGTTCTTCTTGTAACCTATTTTTCACATTTACGACAAGTTGGGCTGTCTTCTATGCCTGTTAGTGGTGGGTGCCTTATTTATGCCTGTTAGGATGTGTGATTTATTCCTTAAAGCCATATCATCAGCAGTCTCCTCCGAAATAATACAAACTTTCAAAGAATTGTGCACAAAAAATTACCTTATTTTGAATCTCGATAAAAGTATTTATAAGAATTTTGAATGTAGGTGAAACAGTCCTATAGAATATATGTATACATGATATCGAACACAGTATTCACACAAAGTTTTTGGGCGTTCATTTAGATCAACATCTTCCTTGGGGAAACCACCTTGAACAAGTCTCTAAGAAAATGAACTCAGCTTACCATCGAATTTCGCAACTAAAGAAAACACCAGAAAGAATTGTCCTTCTAGATGTGTACTACACTGAAGTATACTGTCACCTAACCTCTGGGGAGATTCGGTGCACTCTGAGAAATTATTCATTCAACAAAAACGAGTGATAAGGCTAATATTTGGAATAAATTACAGAGACAGCTGGAAAACACTATTTTCAAAGCACAAAATATTAACATTGCCTTGTATTTATTTATACAAAACTTTAACGATGCTGATAAATGAATTATCAGACGGGGTGGGTAGACTCCAATATCGAGAGTGATTGGAACAAGAGTAAACTTTTTTTATAACTCATACACAAGATTGAAAATGATTCTAAATTGATAATAGCAAAAACTTATTAAAAAAGTCACGTTGATAGGTAGTCTCCTAATTATTTTCCTTTTTCCTTCCCGATTGCCTTGGAACCACGATAGTTGTTAATCTCCATATTGCACTGTCTGGAGCGAGGTTTCATAGTCCAGTAATTTAAGGAATATATTAGTGAGAGAGTTGTTACTAACCCTTGATTTTCCTTAAATACATGGTGTCCCTGGGCTTCCTCTTTTTCTCTCGGGAATATATAGATGGGTCAAAATATCACCAGTACTTCATATAAGTTTTTTTCCCTAAAAGCCTTCGTTACCAAGTTACGGGCCCTCGAAGTTATAATATGATGTTTTTCTCTGCTAAGTTTCAAAGTGAATATGCAAAATAATATAAAATTAGTTGATTGACTAAACAAATGAATTCCTTTGATGAGCGTTCCCTGCAGGAGTCAGTTGTTTTGTTACAAAGTCAGGAACGCACTACCCCATATGGTGCACACCCGAAAACTTTGAAATGACAGATATTTTTCAATATTTCTCAACAAAGTGAGGTTACGTAGATAATTTTCTGAATAAAAGTACTCGTGTGGAAAGTCGATCGGAGCAACGATTCTTGATAAAAATGCAGTTTTACTCGACGACATCAAACCCGATCTTCCACCATTATTTGAAATTTAAAAAATTCACATCAGAAATAATAATGATAACGTTGATTCATCAACATTTTATAACAGGGATAATACAAAAGGTGCTAAAATGAAGACGTAAACAGAAAGTACAGTACCCAGTTGAAAGTTTCATTCGCAATGCAGATATTTTTTCAAATGAAATATCAAGTTCTGTAGATTCGTGGTGTTTTTGAACTAACAAGCTACTCCACTATGAAATACCGAATTCAGACCATAATTTTTTGTACGTGTGGAATGAGCACGTTTCGTGTTGTGTTATCTGAATCTCATGAAACTGAACATTTGAATGTTACCAGTTCGTATTGAAAGCTTAAATGTTGAGAAATTTCACTGATAAGTATAATTTCATGGAAGAAAATCTTTAACCCGAATATAAATTCAGCTGAAAAAACGCATATCGGAAGAAGTAACTAATAGAAAGCAAATGAATAAACTAGAAACTAGGAATAAACTAGGATAGGTGAAAAATATCCGGTGAATAATTATGTTCCATTTCTTCCACAGATGTTGACAAAACCACCTTGAAGAAAGAAATACAATTAGTTTTGATAAAAAATGACAAACTGGAATGCGATTTTGTTTTGTTGCCCGTCGTCTGTATGCCAAGCATTTTCCCAATCGAGCGTTACCCGCAAGAGAAACGTTCGAGAGTGTCGATCGCAGCTTGAGGAAGACAGGTATATCTGATGGATAATTAATTGAATCCTATTGTTTCAAGTCGATATTATTGTAGGTACAGTTTTGCCAAAACAAGGTGGTGAGGGCGCTTCTAGGGCTGTGCGTACCGTTGTATTGAAGGAGAATATTTTGGAAGCTGTCGCTGATGATTCTTCAATGAGCATCAGATATCTATCAGAACAGTTCCATCATTCCAGTCCAGTCCACCATTCATAGCACCATTAGGAAACAACTGCTCCACCCATATCATATCCAGAAGGTACATACCATGACACCTGCAGATTTTCCAGCACGACTGGAATATGACAATTGGTTCATGGTCACCGCGGTATCCGGATTTGAATCCATTAGATTTCTTCCTGTGGGGGCAACTAAAAAGCCTTGTTTACGCTACACCTATTCACACACGAGATGCCTTGTTGAATAGAATAACATTACATTGTGAAGCCATACGAAACGACCCTGGCTTGCTATTTCAAGTACAGAGCCGACTAAGAAAATATATTGAGAGAGAAGGGGGTCATATCGAGCAGTTTTTGTAGCGGATTTTTTATTTCTGTTTGCTTTCGAGGCTTGCGATTGATATTTACACCATGAGTTTTGTTACGAAAACGTATTTGCATTATAAAAATTCGTTATGAACATTTTACCTATCATTTCTATTTTCATTACAAATTAATCTCTTTGAATAATGGTAGACATCTCAGGTTGGATGTCATCGAACAAAAACGGATTTTTATCAAAAATCGTTGCTCCGAACGATTTTTACACGAGTACTTTTATTCAGGAAATTGTCCAGGTATCATTGTTTGCTCAAAGCATATTGACAAATCCCATTCAAAGTTTTGGGGTGTATACTATCGGGGGCCGTCCGTTCCTGACTTTGTAGCCAAACAACTGACTCCTGCATGAAAGCTCATCGAAGCAATTCATTTGTTGAGTCAATCACCAAAATTTGGTTGCTTTTGAATATTCACTTGAAAAGTTATCAACGACAAACATTTTTCATTTTGTATCCTTGAGGGCCCGTAACTTGGTAACGAATGTTTTCAGGAAAAAAAGTTATATGAAATACTAGTGATATTTGGACCCATGTATAGATTCCCGAGAGGAAAAGAGGAGGTCCAGGGACACCCTGTATAACATAAGTTAGTTTGAGAGAAATTCTGATCATCATTAATACCTAGAAACGGCAACTCTTTGTCAGCACTAAAACACCTGAGTAAATATGAAAAAGCTCCCAGATTTCCTCCCGAACAAATTTGAATATGGGTCTCAGACAATTCAAAACGGCAGTGAAAAAAATTTTGATTGAAAATTGTTACTACTCGGTTGAAGAATTTACCGCTGATAACATAATTGTGTAAGTCCACTCAAACGAATAATATGTAAACATTTTAATATGTTACACACGTTGCAAAATTGTAATTTCATCTCACTCTACATTTGAATTATTTAAATATTTTGTGTGAATGGTATGTTCCCAACTCTATAATCTTGAGTGTTGTATTGATCTTTCAGCATAGGTAAATAATCGTTAGGGTGCGAATACTATGATAAATCCAACTGTTCCGTTGCATTTTAAAATGTATTCATGCAACTTCTATTGAATGTATCAGGTTAAGATTGAGTTCTTCCATGAAAGTTCGGAATCCAGGAGCAACCCCAGGTATTTGACATCTTGGACTAACTCCAGCTCTCGGATGGCCATCGTAATTCGTATTTTTCTTTCATTTGGTGAACAGAATCATCCTTGTTTCTGTCGGATTTAGTGAGAGCCCTGCTTCACCGCACCATATTACCATACCCTTCCTATTCTGTAATAGGTTTCTTGATTGTTTCTTTGGAAACAGATCTTGTATTTTCTTATAGCTATCTCTGGATACCTAACAGGAAGGAATGTACTGGCCATATTATTACACTGGTTAATTCGAAGTGGTTAGAGTAGCATTGAATAGGTCGTTTCTGGTTCCAAAAACTACAGCCTTCGGCCATATTTTCATCAGATCAGCTTGCAACATTCAATGTTCACTTGTTTATTTGTTCACTTCTGTGTTTACTTTCGTATCGAACAATACAATTGAATCAAAACAAAAGTGCTAAGCAGAGCACGAACCTCTTGATATATTTATCTGTGATCATTTCTTTTATATAACCTTCATTTGAGATTCAAATGATATGTATCAGCTCCCATTAAAATTTCTAATTAATATATTAGGTAATGCTTTCAAGACACGCTATCCAATAATGCAATAGCTGATAAATCACCATACTTGAAAAAAAAGGAAAGCTACACCACGTTCCGATGCAACGCAAGTGGTATGTTGAGAGCGTATTGTAAAAGCAGGTAATTAACAACTTCAGAAAGTAATTCTGAACGAAATATCTTCACTTGTATTTCCAAATAAGAAACTAGGATCGATAACTATGTTTGTTCAGGAATATCCAATTAGGCACACTGAGTTATTATATTCAGTATATTTTGACTACACAGAAATGCACAAACAATGATGTTATTCTGTCATCTATTTAAGCTTCCAGGCGGAACAGGTTGTGGTGTATGGGAAAATTATGTATAACAGTAGTTGTTAAATTATAATCATTGAAGAATTCGAATTTATCTATGGAGCTAATTTTATCAAAAAAGTTCTTACAGACTACACGAAAAAGCACAAACAATAATGTTATGCTGTCATCCATCTAGGATTCCAGCCAGAACATTTTCTGGTGTATAGAAAAGTTATGTATCCCAGAAGTTAATTCACAATTACTGAAGAATTAGAATTTATCTATCGAGCTAATTCCATCAGAATAGTTCTTAGGTACTTTATAGAAAAGCTTACTGATATTCTTATTTCAAATATTATGATTGGGAATTTGACATTGAACGTTGCTTTTACATTTTCTCTTGTAAATTTAATTATTTTTGGTATCATTTCATTTGATTGATCTGATTTTATCATTCTGCAGTAAACACAACGAAGGTGGAATCTCTGTTAGTGGGTATTGAAAAAATAAGATCGAGCTAGCAAGCAGTTGCAATTTTTCCACTCCCATAATTCTCAACTGTTTGTCTTGATAATAAAATACAATTTAACATATATTTATTGATAAAAAATACCTCTGATCACAAATATTTAAATAAATAAACCTTTTGAATTTCCTTTCATAAAAAAATATGTCTTTTCTGAAATCGTTCAAGAATGCCCACTTTCTCGGAGCAACTGCAGGCCTCAAAATACGCTAATCCAGTATTTTAATCCGTTGCTGAGCAACGAACTTTCCCGGACCGTTTTCGGACCTAAATGGTACGGCCTAGTCCGGGAAGTACGTAATTCCAGGACTAGGCCGGGAAGTGCTCGAATTTTAATACAAATATTAATATAAATAAGAATTAGAATGTTTTTGTTGGTACCTATCTTCTGTTCGAATTTCAATATATAATACAAATAAGAACTGAAATGTTTGAAATATTCAAATTTGGAATCGTTTCATCCGGTTAACAGATGGGTGAAAATCGACCTCTCTTCGTCTCATAGACTAAATGCGTCTCATTGATTTGTTATTCTACATGATTGCCGAAAAAATAGTGTACGCAACACGTCCGAAAACAGTTTTTTTGGACTCGTAAACTTCCAGGACTCGCTAACGCTCGTCCTTGAATTTGGTCTACTCGTCCAAAAAAACAGCATTTTCCGGACTTGTTACGTAAATTACTATTCCCGTATCGAAAACGATACGAGAAAATTTTTGCCGGCTTGTTTACATTTTAGACAGATATTGAATTCACGCAAACAATATGTAGAATTCCTTAGTTTTTGATAATGCTGACTGCGATTTCAGAAAAAAATAGTATGTGTACCTCGTAGTAAAAGCACATTCCCAGACTTCAATGCTTGTTGGCCTCGGCTTCACGCCTCGGCCAACAATTTTCATTGTCGCCCGGGAATGTATTGCTTTTACTACTAGATACACAATATACTATTTCTTGAAAGGAGCAGTTGAATAATGTTTTCTTCGGAACCTAACAGATATTGTGTACCTACTATTTCCAAAACTGGATGAACATTGCTAGCCATAAGACCTTTACCTTTCCCGTATTTTTGAATAGTAATACTTGATTTAATGACATTTGGAACTAATTAACAAGTAATAATTGGTGGAGTAGGTACTCATATGGTCGACGTCATGGTGTCATTGTGATCTATAACTTTGAATAATATCATATGGCGAGTAACATATTCTGTGAATTCTATTTAAAAGACCATCTCATACATGATGATTCTGTTGTTACGGGTTATCTTTGTGGTACCCTGAATCAATCACCAGCCACCCTACTATCGAACAACCCTTAACATAAATAATGCTAGGCTATCTCAAATTTTCCAGGAAGAGGCTATCGGGGGTAATACCAAGAGTGCTCGCAATACTATCGATAGTAATTCCGTCAGAAATCAACGAAATCAAATTGCTTGGTAACACCACGAGTCCTTTAGGATGAGTGGTGTTACCTCAAAGCAATTTGATAGAGTTTAAGATTTCTTCCAGAATTATCGATAGTATTGTGAGCACGAGTAGTATTTATTTAAAAAAAGTTTGAAAATTACCATTGTCGTGAATTCTTCAATAGTTATAGATAACTGCTGAAAGACATGACGTCTGTCAGACTGACATTCATATTAGTCAGGGTTCTTATGATAGGAAGGAGCTATGAAGTAAATGAGCATTTAGACAAGGGGAAGACTGAGGAAAGGGAGAGAATACGTCATTGGAGGGAAATTAAGATGGCTATCCTGAAATTGGTAACTTTGGTTATATTTACGTCAATTTGCGAATAAATAAAGTTACTAAAGCCCGTGGCTCAGATAAATCATAATAAAATATTTTGCTTATTTCTTGTATTTTGTATTGCTAGTTGTTAATTACTCGTTTAATACTCCTGCATCATACCATGATGATAAATTGTCGTTCCATATATTCCCAAGGACAGTAAAGCAACAATGGACCAATTTCTGTAGTATTGATTTTTCCAGGATTTGTTCGGACCATTTTAATAAAAGAGATTTTGAAACCAATCTTCAAGAATATCTCCTACATGAGAAGTCAAGACGAATGCTTAGAACAACGGTGAGTTCAAACTGTTCTAATGAGAAACAAGTCAATTTGGTTTTGGATAGAAACTGTTGAAAGCCAATATTTCTGCTTTGACAATATGATATAATGTTGGTGTTCCTTTTTAGTTATTCCTACCAATACGTGTTGGTAAAAATCTGGTATGTCCACTGTGATATCGTATCAATCTATTGGAGTTCCATTGGAGATAGAGAGATACTTGCTAGAATCTGTACCCAGGGCGGATTGTTCACCATCAAATAATAGTTTGTTCATTATATTCTATTCCTGGTGCCATGAAATGATTCATATTGATAGGTCTTTATGCCATTTCAGATGAGGATTCACAGTCTCCTTCCACCCCTTGTTTACAACAACGTTACAAAGAACGAGAAAAACTCATTGAACAGTTCTGTGCAATAACACTATTGTACAACAATAATTATCAGAAGGAAGAAATAAAATTAAAACAAAAGTTCCCATTACCAAGTGTAAGAACTATCCAAACTCAAACTTAACTATCAAAATTATTATGGAACGTTGCAAAAACAAATGATATGTTCAGCTTTATTTAAAATATTAGATATGCACAATTTTACTACTTGCCAGTAATTAGGATTTTAGGTAGATATACAGAAATGTTAAATTTTTTCTACATAAAGAAATTATAAATTACTATTTATATAATAGTAATGTATATAAATGATACCAAAATGTATAAAATAAAACATTTACTCGTATCATAAATAACAGTACTCAAATCATTTCTGAAAATATTATAAATGTTGTGAACAAGGCAGGGTGAATGACAGTGACTATAAATGACGAATAAATATTCATCTATCATTTTAATCATTTACCCATTTCACATCCACACATTTTAGAATAAAATAGAGATCAATCATATTACAAATCACACTTTCTTCTTGCACCTGAGGTTCTGGAATAATTTCAACACAAGAGACTTGTTTTGATTTCTTTCATTAGACATAAAAAGAATTTCTCTTTGAATGGTGCGTGCAATTTATTCAACTAGAGTTACAACAGATATATTGAGATTAGTCTTTGAATCTTTGAAATATATTTCAAATCTCAGATTCTTCCACCTTTTCTTTTTTTTTGAAACGGCTCATTAAAAATTTGTTATTTTCAACTTTGAAACTCTCAGAAGCCTTCGAGATACTTGTGCGAACTAGGGAATATATTAATAACAATTATGTATTAATCACTCGCACGTTTTTCAATTTACTCCCACCGATTGGTTTCGAATTCAATCCTACAAAATGGGATTTTAAGTGTAATTCAAATTTGGCGCCTCCAATCTCAGGATAGCCACCTTAATTTCCCTCCAATGACGAAACAAGATGCCCTACAAAATCGATGACATTTCATAACCCCCTATCAAGGAACCCTGATGTTAGTAGCAAGATGATATTAAGTTCTCCGTTGTTGTTTGGATACGTAGTTGCCATGACAAAGTGGTATTACCGGGGGTAATACCACAAGTGCATTGAAAATTACCGATAATTCTGAAAAAAAACGTGTTTTTTTTAAAAACTGCACGAGTTTATTTTTTTCGTTGTTTCAAAGCATAAATTTTTTGAAACAACGAAAAAAATAACCGATTGCGATTTTTTATAAAAAAAAACACGTTTTTTCAGAATTATCTGGTTAATTTTCAATGCACGAGTGGTATTCGGTAGGAAATTTCACACCTCACTCTTTTAGCCAATCAAAAAATTCGTTCTTGTTTAGTGAAAATTTCAAGAATGCACAATGAATTTTCATTATTTAATGTTATAATAAACAGTACAATTATTATAAGTAAAATTATATCCCAAGCTTCCCATACCATATTTCTGGAAGTATTCTTCCATAATCATTTTGGCGGTGACATTCCAAATAGTTTTCACGGTGCTTTCTTTGTACTCCTCACCATTATTTTTCTTCATGTTATGAGCCCAGTCCTTCAAGATTTTCGCAATTTCGCATACGTCTTTGTCTAATTTATACCCTCTTGCTTTACAAAAATCCATGAACTGATTCCAAATAAACTTCTCACTTTTCTTAGTATTCGCTGGAGTCGTTTTTGCGATATTCTTATCGATTTCGGCTTCATTAAAAGTTCCGAAACGGTTCATTTTAGACGAGAAATATGAAAACAATGATATTTGTTTACTTCAGATTAGCGTTGCTATGTCCGTAAGCTTCTCAGTTACTTCCTTAGCAATCGCGATATGAACACTTGTAGGTAGATGAGATATTTGAAGTCTCACTTCTGACATTAAAATCGCGCGACTTCACTTGAATTGACATCTAATGCGATAATTGCACTGCCGTGACGCGAAACGCGTCACTACAGTGCAATTATCGCTGTGAGACAGCGGTAATTGCATTCCTCTTATGGACGTTTTTACACGTGAGGGAAATTTCCGGCTCGAAAGCTAGGAACTGGGTATTATCGAGGTATACGTCTCTTATTGTTCCTAATATTGCAGGAAAGAAGGGTTTCAAACGGCGAGTGAAATTATCTAGGGGAGCCATATACTTTTGAAACGTTCACAATTAAAATATTAGATCCATAGGGTCAGGTAGCCGAGTGGTAAAAGCGCCGATCTTTCAATCACTTTGGCTACCAGTCGAAGGTTCAAA
Organism: Chrysolina oricalcia; assembly: GCA_944452925.2. Taxonomy (NCBI): domain Eukaryota; kingdom Metazoa; phylum Arthropoda; class Insecta; order Coleoptera; family Chrysomelidae; genus Chrysolina; species Chrysolina oricalcia. The sequence continues at coordinate 37,647,721 of OX101813.2, read as the reverse complement.
CGCTAGCGACTGCAGACGTTTTTCTGATGGCCCGAGAAAGTACTAGGAATCGCACGTAAAAAAGGTGTTAATCCTTGGCTAGCACAAGTTCCGACTATTGAAGGCTGCCGTTCGTAAGGGGACGATAGTTGGTTAATGGAAAAAACAATTTTAAAGAATAATTTTCTCATAGATACTAAATGCTTGACGAAATCACAATCTGCACTTTTCTGTAGGACTTCTATTAATTTCCAGATTATTTAATCACCTAGCCATTAGAGAGGAAATAATTGAAAATGAAGTAATAGCATACAATGTTATGACTCTATTCTCAATTATTACTAGATCGGTAATAAAATAATATTTATAGATAGACAGCGTAGATTTTAATTTCTTTTTATTTATTAGAGGAAGTAAATTCAGTAAATGAAATGAAATGGTATTCCAAAGGTATGAGAATTGTAAATTGTTTATCTGTTTCCCAGAAGTAATTTCAACGGAGATACCTGTGGATCTGAAAGGTTTTTTCGCTACGTTTCACTCAAAGTTCTGAAATACTCTTACACCATTTATACCGTGCATTAAAAATACTGCAATACCTATTCTCTGCATTACTGAAACACTAAAAGGAGGGGAAGACATAGTAGGACAAGACATTTTTTCTAATAGAAAAACCAGTTCTATAACAATACTTGTTTTATTGGACGAGGAACTAAAATCCAAAGTAGACAAAGACTTAGACGAAATGTCCTTTCTGGGCTTGTTGATGAAACTAGATCCCAAAGTATAAGATCTTCTTACGAAAGTTCAGAGCATCTCAGTAATCAACTCTTCAAATGTGATATATAGAATTTGAGAGCCATGGAGAATAAGTACTCACAGAATCCCATTAAACGGAATGATAATTTTCCTAACTGAAAATTTTGTATTTTTCACATAATCAAAGAAATGTTTATTTTGCAATAATGGCCTAATCATGCGTTGCAGGTGCAAAATATTCCACTAAAATATGCATTTGCTACTGAGATGAAGGTCTTTTCTACAACTGAGAATGCATCTCACTTCCACGAACTGCGGAAAGTATTTTACAATTGACATTTGAATTGTCAGTTACGATCCAGGATTCTAGAAGCTCTGCTCATAGTCGTATGCATAGGAGAAATTCCTCATTGGTCAATGTATTAAGTTGTTGTAAGTATCGCAAATCTGAAAAACCAAGCAGGTTTGCGCATTCATTTATACCCAACAGTTTCTGTCTCAGTAAGCTAGATACAGAAATTTCTAGAAAACAATATTATCAAATCTCTACGCCCTTGAATGAATCCATAGACTGAAATTCTGATCTCACGAATAGCATGATGTGGATATGTTTATTGTCTATCCTCCAGATTCATATCTACACTGAAAATGAGCGAACGGATTGTGCAAGCAAACAAATGCTACGGATATGACCTATAAATATTCCTATATGAAACCTAATATTGGTGTTGGAAAGTATCATTTTATCCATAATCATAATATTTATAGCATTTCGATCCCAGAATAAAAACCAATTGTTCAAGTGAATTAACTTAGTATTGTTGTGCTTGTCATGAAGAGTTTTACTTCGATAATTTCACTCGTCGTATGAAATCCCCCTTTCCTGCAATATTAGGACCAATAAGGGACGTGTGCCTCGATAATACGCAGTTCCTAGCTTTTGAGCCGGTAATACCACTTTGTCATGGCAACCACGTATCCAATCAACAACGGAGAACTTAATATCATCTGTCTACTACTATGAATGTCAGTCTGACAGACATCATGTCTATCAGGCATTATCTATAACTATTGAAGAATTCACGACAATGGAACTTTTTTTACTTTGTTGGTGCGTGGAATTATCTCAGTAAATACTACTCGTGCTCACAATACTATCGATAATTCTGTCAGAAATCTTAAACTCGATCGATTTGCTTTGAGGTAACACCACTCGTCCTAAAGGACTCGTGGTGTTACCAGGCAATTTGATCTCATTGATTCCTGACAGAATTACTATCGATAGTATTGCGAGCACTCGTGTTATTACCTCCGATTATTTCCCTCGTTGTAATAAAGACCAATCAGACACCACCATTTTTTGAATGAATTGTATTCAAATGAGCGGTAAAATTACAAGACCTATTTAACCGCGGTGATTCTTACAGTTTTTGGAAACATTTAAAAAAGCATCAACTTCATAAAAGCTACTTCAAAGCATATTATTGGGATGAACAAAAATATTAAATTTGGGATTTATTTCCTTTGGAAAGAATTGTTAGAAAATGTAAAATTTCATTATCAACACAATTCTTTTTTTTTTGTTGGCATCGATCTGAGTTATTCATAAAATAATTTAGCCCTATACCACTGGACCTATAAATTTAAATGGATTAAACTCTCAAAATATATATTATATGATTTTACTTTTTGGAAAATAATGACATGTAAAATAATTTTAAAATTAAAACCATGACCGCTTCGCGGTCTCGGGTTTTCGTTAAATTATTGTGAATTCAATTATTTTCCAAGCAAAATCATGCTCAAAACATTTACCCCCAGAGAACTGTCTCACGATTTCTTTTCAGTCCCAAAATCAGAAACTGTAACTTCAGTAGGTGATATTCTTAGAAGTATCCTTGTCGATGAAGACACCGTACCACAAATTTTGACTTTATTAAATTTTTGCCTTCCCCAAGATTTCTTCGTCTACATCAGACAACCACAGGGTTTAGCCTATCTCCACTGTTGGCAGATTTGTTCATGAACTACCTGGGAACAAACCACATAGTCAATGACAACAACAAAGAAATATTACATTGGTTCAGGTATGTGGATGATGGTCTGGTCTTTATTGAAGGCAACTCAGATACAGCCGCAAACCTTTTACTTTGACACTTGAAACTGAATCTGATAATAAATTAAATTTCCTGGACTTGTCCATCAATAAATCTGTTATCTTCGAATTTGGTATTTACAGAAAACCTACTCAAACTGATTATGTCATACCATTTTTGTTCAATCATCCACATCAGCATAAAATAGCAGCGTTTCACTGCTACTATCAATGATTTCTTAACAGTCCTCTTTCATCCATGGTATACAATGAAGAATTAAACATCCTCAAACAAATTGCTTACAACAACGGATATAATCCTCATATCATTTCAAATATAATTCGAAAAGTCAAAAATAAAAGATTAAAATAATACCCCATTTTAATATTGATTTTCTAAATTAATAGTTCTTAGCTCACTAGGTAGACTTTCACATTCTGTGGTAACAAGTATTGTCAAAAGTCATTATTGGTGCTTTAAATCTTATTGGACATGGACCTTATGTCAATGTCACTCTACATAATCTGCCACTTTTCAATGTATATCTCTGTCACATTTCATATTATTTTTCATTTTCGTCAGTACCTCGTGTCTTCGTTTCTGGTAGTCCAAAACGAGTATGTAGAATGCCACGAAATTTAAATTTGCAAATAAAAAAAAGAACCCAAACATGTTAAATGTATCTCCGTTCAAACATATGTCAATAACCATGGTTTTGTCGATTTTCATTAGATCTCCTGTATAGTACTTGACGAGTAAGGTATTAAAATTAAAATTTCGTAACTTTTTCCGTCTTTCAAATATATTACTTACAGGTATCGCACTGATGATGGCCTATTAGTCCAACCAAATAAAATGTACACTAAATACAACTTTCTTATTTAATTGGACTGTTACGTTTATACAGATTTAACATATTTTATCTTATTTTAGGGTCTATCTTCCACAGATTGCGAATCTGACCCCTGTTCTTCATCTTCTGCGATCTATTCAACATGAGTTATAACTTCTTCTTCATTGAGTTCTTTCGTCGGTTCTTCCATATGGTCATGATCAAGTCATTTATCCTGGATAAACTGTTGTTCCTCTGAAAAATCAGCTGCTTCCCTTAATGTGTATTCAGGTTGGCACCTGTTCCTGAAAAATATAAACGTAAGCTCTCCAAACTGTATGTCTTTTTCACTGTGGTTTTTCACGATATAAGTACTATTTTTTTTGCCTGTTATAAAGCCCTTTTCATTTCCGATTCAGGAGTTGTATTAGGATCATTCGAATTCCTCTCTTTTGCTATATTTAGATATTGTTTATCAAGCAAAATAGCCAACAGTACGTCCTTGTCACAAGAATTAAAAAGAAATCAATAATTTGGCTGAATTATCATTATCTAAATGTCGCTGGCATGTCCTCTGTAGCAAATATTTGAAAAAAGGTTAGTTTGTCGTGGAGATGACTCCACGAAAACGTTTTCAACTTAACTGAAAGACTGCCCACTGCTTTGTTGAATCTCACAAGATCGACTCCCCTTCGGGAAAACGTTTAACATAACTGAAGCTGTGACTTAAACGTTTTTAAAACGTTATTCCCATTCCCAAAATATTTACTACTTGTAGTCAGTCGGTTGGGAAAACGTTCTGATAATGTCATTGCTCAACTGATGTCATACTGAACGCTATCCTTTCTGCTACCAAGTTTTTGAATGAACGCGGACTACCACTTGCATTTTTTAATTTTTTTTGAAAAATCTTGAGGTAGCACATGACTCATAGCATCTATCTACTACTCTTTGTGGGATACCGTTTAGATTTGTCATTCTTCTGGCTACGTGATTTTTTATAAGGGCAAATCCTGAGACATCAGTCGATGCGCACAGTTCGAGGTAACAAACACGTCATGTTATCGTCGAGAACTGCGCATGAATATATTTTGCAAAGCAAAGACATCAAACCCAAGCGGGGTACAGATTGTACCCCAACCAACAAAATTGGTTCTAATATGAGAAACTTCTATTGTAAATGATTGACTGTGATGTTATTAGTTCACTAACTTAGCATTAATATCTATCATAAATGGACATCACATTTAAAAAATTAATCTTCCAAATACACGCAACTTTGTGCGTGTGGGGTACACAATGTACACCCTTGGTAGCACAAAGGTTGAGATAACGTTGTCCGGTGGTTCAGAGAGCGTCGGCGTTGTTTCATAAATGACTAATTTCTACACCAAGAACAACGTTAGTATTGGTGTATTGTGTGGTTATCGTCGCCAAAATGCTAGTTTGGGTGTTGTTTTGAAATTCTAATGAATATCAATATCTGTCAATAATTCCGAAATATTTTCACAAAAAAAAAAGTTTGATCGTGAGCAGAGTAAACATTGCCCATTCGCTTCCCTAAGCTCAAGAATGTCTTATAATATCTGGCATCCTGTAAAAATGTTAAGTAACTATCTGACCAGAGAAGTAAGAGTTATTAGTGAGTTGTTATGAATATTTATCTGAAGGTTACTAGAACTGGTACGGTGGAACACATTACGTATTGACATTCAGCCACCTGAATCGACCTCATGCATGGAATTATTTATGCATTATAGATATTGTAGCGGTTCCCAAAAGTTGATCCACGATCCAGATAAGAAGAATTGCCAACAACAAACAAAAATGAATTGTTTGAAATTTGATGGAACTATGCACATTTACAATAAATGTGCTGTCCGATTTGGAGATACAATCTTGATTACGTTTGTGCTCATTTTTTTTAGTGGTTTTTGTTGATTAAGAAAATGCAGTTTGAAAGTGACAAAAAAACAGGAATAGAATATAAATGTTACAATTCTACGCATTTCTTATATACAGTATTTTGATGAGGTATGGAATATCTTAATTTTACAGCTCTGGCTTGATTTCAGTAAAAATCCTGAAACAGGTCGATTTTTATTTTATTTGACGTGCACGTCGAATTCCTGAAGACATACATTCCAATGTAGTGATGTCAGCTCTAATTTTGTCCAATTGGTATAGCAATTTTCTTCACAACCAAGTTTTTTATTCGTTCAGTGTAATCTAATATCAAAGTTATGAATTGATTTTACGTATGAAAAAAAAATATCATTAGCTGAAACAGATTTATATAATAGTTTCCGTTAGTAGAAATATGTATGTATAAGAAATAAAGTAGCAATTGAAGTCTCACCTTGAGACATGCAGAATATACTCAATTATTCAAAAAGTTCATTATTTTTCACCCAACTACGGAAAAACCAATTCGATAGTATTTGAGGCTCGTAAACAGAGAGTTGATATTTATCACATACTAGTTGATAGTTTATGACATCGAAAAGCGTTAAACAGAGATACAAAGCATTGATATTCTCATTATAGAGCAAGATCCCAGGGCCGTCAGACGTTACTTATTTTTAAACGAACGAAATGTGTACGATTGAGTAGTGTTAGTATGTACTATGTTCGCATGCCTACCTGCTAGCTTGAGCAGATGACCATTCTTCAGATATTAGGGAATCAAGGTATGTAAAAACACTACTCACTTGGTTGAATTGCCAGTCTACAGATAATTCTCTGTAACCCATGGTGGGTTCGTGTACAGAGTAAAGGTTTCGTCAAACCAAAGCGGGAACGGAACATGGGAACCGTGCGAATTGCTAAAGAAACAGTAAACCTAGCAAACCAGATATATTTATCTGCTTGTACAACTGCATTTCGGAATACGAATAATCACTCCGGTATGTATTTTTACATATCCCACTATCGAATTTAGTGTCGCGTTCATCCCGCTCCCGTCCTGCGTTCTTGCGTTGGTTTGGGGAAACCTTAACTAGCTACCACCCCGGAGCTCCGAGTTCAAATCTCGTCTCCAACAATTTTTTTTTACCCAGCAGACGCATCACACTAGTATCAGCCATCTCGGTTGGAAACGGCTCCGACTCTGGGAGGATTTTTGTTCAAAAAATTTAAATGAAAACAGAATTTTGGTAAATGAAAGATTTTGTTAAGATTTCCTTATAAGTAAAATCCCAGGGCCTTCAGACATAACTCAGTTTTGAAAAGATGAAGACTTAGGTTCTGAGTGGTGTCTCATGTACTTTTAATACCTGCGTGCTTGTGGAGTTCGCTCTGTGACACCTGGGCAGGTACCAGGTGAGAAAGGTAACTAAAATTAAGAGTTACCTAACTTAAATTTGTGTGGCTTATTTTTATGTATATTTTGTAGAATATCACTCTGTAGTAATTTGTGGAGCTTCAAATTGTCAGACAAAAGTTCTGGTCAATGAAAAGCGTCTGACACTTTTGAAATTACTTCAGAATGATGTTCTACAAAATACATAATATAAAAATCAACCATACAAATTAAAGTTGAGTAACTCTTATTTTTAGTTACCTTTCTCACCTCGTACCTGCTCAGGCGTCCCAGAGCGAACTCCACAAGCACGCAGGTATTAAAAGTACACAAGACACCACTCAGAACCTAAGTCTTCATCTTTTCAAAAATAAGTTATGCCTGAAGGCCATAGGCTTTTACTTATAAAGAAAACTTAACAATATCTTTTATTTACCAAAATTCTGTTTTCTATTAAATTTCTTTTTGAACAAAAATCCTCCCAGAGTCGAAGCCGTTTCCAACCGAGGTGGCTGACCCTAGTGTGATGCGTCAGCTGGGTTAAAAAAAAAAAAAAAAATTGTCGCAGATTTAAACTCGGAGCTCCGGGGTGGTAGCTAGTGACTCTGTCCACGAACCCACCATGGGTTACAGAAAAATATCTGTAGATTGGCAATTCAACTAAGTCAGTATTGTTTTTACGTACCTTGATTCCCTAATTTCTGAAGAATGGTCATCTGGTCAAGCTAGCAGGTAGGCATGCGAACATAGTACATACTAACACTACTCAATCGTACACATTTCGTTCGTTCAAAAATAAGTAACGTCTGACGGCCAGAAGTTTGATGTTGATGTTGAACAATACCGAATTTCTCAGTCCACTGTGAGTAGAATTGAAAATGAATTCCAAGAATTAGTTCACGTTAAAAATCTTCCGAATAGTGGTGAATCAAAAATCCTGAACGATAAGAAACTGTTGCCAAAATTCAATTTTGATGTGATCTTCATGCTTTACAACTCACAATAAACGGGGGGTTTACAATATTCCTCAATTATTTGTATTCCCAATACACCACTACCTCATCCGTAACATTTTCGTTCTGAAAATGGCTTCCATTTTCCATGACATATTTTTACAAGTGCATAGTGCACATTTATCCTAAACCTCCAAATTTATTGAAGGATAGTATTCATTATTGAAGTAGCAATGTTCTTGTTTCAACCGATTCACATCATTCTACAAAAAAGTGCTTAGAATAGTGTCCATTATTGAAGCCTCAACCAACTCAAGAAGCATGTGATTACTTGTTTCAAAACATTTTCCTTTCAAGCTGTTGAGAGGAATCCATCAAAAATCTTTGGTCGTGTCTACTTTCGAAAAGTTTGAACGAAGCGCTCCATACTTTTTGAAGTATAGTTCAAAAAAATGTGCGTTTTCTCTATAATGAAGTTGAAATATTCGCAAGGTTAAAATGCGTATATCGTTACTATACAAGTCAATTTAATTATATTTTAATTTCAGGTGCGTTACGAAACCGTGTTTATAGATAAACTATATAATTTTTATCAAAACATCTAAGAAAGGAAGTTTATTATCTTTTCTCTGTGTTCCCTTTGTCTGAATGTTACGTGATCTTAGAAAAGGTTCGAGTGATCTCTACTCTGATTCCAAATGGCAAACACATCTTCAACATAAATCTATTGACTACGAATATTGATAACACGCCATGAGACGCAATGTATTCAAATTGAAGCAAAAAATATCTCCTTACCTTTTCTCAAACGGGCGCTGTGAAACTATTGTGCTTGCCGAATTCTGAAACATGACAAATGTCATAACATTTTAAAGTTATGCTCCTTTTGATATTTTCAACCGTCCCATATTGAACATGGGCTAACATTTTTCTATGATATGGATGAATCAAGAATGAGAATTATGCAAGACGATCAATTAAACTTCGTGTCATTAAAAAAACGATTTATTGATCCATTTGCTATCAAATGACAACTAACATACGACACAATCCAGTGTAATGAGAATTTGAGATTCCATAGTGCACAAGTTTTACAACGTTGCCAAGTCTAGTCTTGATGAACGTGACGTCACGAAACCACTTTTCTTCTGATTATAGAAAAAGTAGCGGTCAGAAAAAATAAATAAAAAATCCCGAGTGATATTCTATTACAGTGTTCTCCCATATGTCGTGGAAAGGTCTATTCGAAGACGATGCTCATTTTTTATGGCATCACATAGGCTTTCCTTATTATTCATATTTGTAGTTGATAGATATATGATCTTCAACATATCTCCACCATACACGAAAGACCATGATAAGAAGCGAATTTCTTTAACAAAATCAAACTCCCATGCAATCAATACATTTTTAATATTGAATAATAACTGTATTTATGCATTAGTCGGAAATTCACAATAATTTTGTAATCTATTATCGAGCAATAAATATTGTTGAAAACTACGTTCTAAAAGTTAGTTAAGTGATATTTCCACCAATTATAATTCATTGCTTTAAATCGAGTATACTGTAGCTTGTTGGAAATAATTTCAATACGAAAAAAATACAAACATTTGTGAATTAGCAGTTCTCAACTGAGATGGCTGAAAACCATGTTATGCTGAACGATACAATTTGTTTAGATTTTTATGAAAGAATTCGCAAGGGCGTCCTCATCGGATTTAGTCATTGACGTTTCAATGGCGAATTTCCAATGAGCTGAATTTTTAAACCATGGTGGAAAAATTATAAGTTATAGCTGAATCTCAACAAGACAATCAGAAAAACGTGGGGTGAGCCGTATTGAAAGTGTTGGACAATATTTATCATCACTGTTCAATATAATTGCTGTCATTAATAACATCACATGATTTTGTTGACAATAAACTTTTCATCATTCACCGTTTAGAATATCTGTATGTTGGTTATGGCTTAAATTTTATTCAAGAAACCTCGGAACAATGAGTAGTTAAAAAAAATTTATAATCATTCATGATAGTAATATTTAAAATTTTCTTGTTTAATTCAACACGTACTTTTTTCGATTTTAATGATGCATTGTTTTCGTCGATGAATCCAAGACTAACAGATTTGGCCTTGGCCTTCATTTTTTAAGTGGTAATCTCTGCATAAATTATTACTTCACCATCCTTATTGTCATTTGCTGATACGGTTATGAGCAGCCGGACACTGGGATCCATTTGAAGGATTAGTTCTGCAAGGAAAATTGCTTCAAGAAATATTATTTACTCTTATGCTGTAGACTTACCGGACTGAGTTTTCGTAAATATTCAAAAGGGAATAATTAATGTTTCCCATTAATTTTCGTAAATGTTCACTACTCAGTCGCAGATGGTTTCAATGAGATTCTCTCCGACTGCTTTCATATTTCAAATTAGAGAATGTAGAAATATTTTATATGCGTAAGAGCCGGTAATACTCATAATGCAAGTACTCTACGTAATGATTCGTGACACGAGGTAATTATCCTAAGATTATTTATGCAGATAGAGCTGAGATGAGGAAGCGTTTTGAATTAGGACTCAACGTCGTACCAGTCAGGAGCGCGACGACAACCATTTCGCAAGGGATTTCAATGCCCAACTAGCGATAGAAAAAGTATATTAGGCTGAGTGGTAGAATGTAATATTTAACCTTCACTAGAGGAGGGAAATTTTTTTCAGCTGGTGGTAGGGCCTGTCGAACAGGCTGAGTATGTTGGAACAAAGACATTCTTCAAAAAACTGAATAAAATTTTAATAAATGAATCATTCAAGAACATTTTCTACAATTAAAAATAAAAAATTTCAAATTTACACATCAAAACACATTTTTTTAAATTTGTTATTTGTACTCATTCACAATTTTTCAAAATCATAAAAACATACTTGGATACTCAATGATCCAATCCAAAACATGAAAAAATGAATTTGGATATGTCGTTACCTCTGCAAAAGTTTGCGAGTCATATTCCGCTGATCTTTCTCAAGAAATTTGCTCCCGAACTGACACCAGTTCTTTGCAAGTTATTTAACCTCTCTCATAATTTGGAGGTATTTCCGTCCAATTGAAAAATTTGAGGCGTACAACCAGTCCCCAAAAAATGAAAAACATGCTACCTTGTAACTACAAACCTATCACACCGCTACCTGTTATCTCGAAGGTCATAGAAAAAGCCATCAGCGTTGACATCATAAAATATCTAGAACTCTCAGGAATTCCGAATGATCGACAATATGGTAACCGTCGTCAGAGATCAACTGGTGACCTGTATTTTCTGTAGAAAAGCCGATCTCACAGTGGCCAACGTAATTATGTCAGAGGTCTCCATGCCAATGAAGTCTTCGATATCGATGCTCTAAGAGAAAATTACCGATAATTTCCATAAAAGATGCCAAGTCTTGACCTCGCAAAAGCATTCAACACAGAAAGACAGGATAAGTTGACGAGAATATTGGGGTATATTGGATTTCGGGACACGAACTTTCACCCTTCAAAATAAAAAAAAACAATTTGATCAGATCACAGACTCTAAGAGTAACTCTATATAGGTCAGGAAAGGGCGACTTGGTGAGTTGTGGAGACGATACAGCCATTTAATTGAAAGAGACCTCGTGGGTGAGACTTAAAGAAATAGTCAAATACGATTTGAGAACAATCTTCTCATACTAAATTTCCAGAAAACTTACTATGTCATCTCCACTTCATATGCAAATCCCTTGCCTAACTTACTTTGTATCAGGTGTCTTACGAGAATGAAAGGATATGTATTCAGTGAAGACTAGAAAATATCTTGGAATATATATCAGTAGTCATTTGAAATGGGACGTACATACTGATTACACAGGAAAAGTTCGATCGATACTGTAAAATGCGATTTTTTAACAAAAATTTTTCATTTCTCAACCTGAACAACTCTCAAAATAATATATTTTGCACTTGTAGAATACATATTGAAGAAGGTTATAGTCAGAAGTTTTCAACCATGTCAGTTATCAACTGCAGTTACCCATACTTCTCTTATTTTCTCAAAGTTTTCCACATACATTTGTGCTATATTGAGTTTCAACTCCTCAACATTTGAATCGCTTGGGCACAAAACGCCTCATATATTCCAGGTAAAAGATAAGTAGCTAAAACTAACTCCATTCAGACTACTTTTCGACCAGTTGAATAATTTTACCTACTCATTTCCTACCTATTGGACGGAATGTCTTGATGAAATTTATATTCTCATCTTCTGGATAACTACCAAATTTTTCTCCAAATTGGAAAGTACAACGTAATAATGATCTGAATCATTGAGAGGTCTAAATGACCTTTTGGCAACCTATTTTTGGAGACTGATGAAGATTTCAGAAAAATGTATTCACATGTAATATATTGGGTTCTTGTCCTGTTTTCCTTCCAATATTTATGCGGGTCTGTGGTTGATTATTTTAATGTCTATCGTAGGAATGTACGCTACTGGTATCAAATGACTTTTTCAACCACACAAGTATCTCAAGGAAGCCGATGGAGTCCGTGCATGAATATTATTATAATAAGTACAATGGTACAATCGAGAAGTGCAAGCACAGTTATCGTTTGTAAACGGTGTTGGAATTATTGTTTGTCTATGTTGATACAGTTACTATTTTATGGGACTTGTGATAGACACATGCTATGAGAACTTTGGCATTCAGTGATGGTTACTAGAGTAAAACTAAGATTTGCTTTTTAAACGGAATTGTAAGATTTTAACGGAATTGTAAGAAGGATACTGCTCTTCAGATTCATTAAGAGGTTGAACAAAACGGTTCAAAAGAAACCCAGATTTTTTTTATCATAATAAAAGCTGGGAGTGATAAGGGTACCAGGGCCGTTTTTCTTCCATAGCCTTAATTAACATTTCCTGTTTTGTTTCATACCCTTATGAACTGGAAAACCCGCAGCGATATTTTCATTTCATCTGATTATTAACTTTTGATTGCTACGAACCATATCAAAGAGAACGATCAAATTAAAACAGATCACGATGAGATTCATCAGATTTTAAATTATAATTGATTCAAAGGTAGACAAAATTATTGATAAATTCACATTATGAAATGAGGTTATTAGGTTACTCCTTCACAAATTTGAAAAATTGATAGGTCCAGATCTCTACAATTCGCTGGTGAACATTTTATGGAGGTTCAAGCAGAAAAATATAGCATTTTCCGCAGATATCGAAGAAATGTTCCACAAAATCAATATCCGCAGGGAAGATCAAAATTGTCAAAGATTTCTATGGCGAAATGGTGATAGTAGCGTTGAACCTAACGTTTATGTTATGCGAATAATGGTTTTTGGTGCTGTTTCGTCACCGTTCAGCGCACAATATGTGAAAAATACAAATGCTTTGGAATTTCAAAAGAAATTTCCAGATGGAGTCAATGCAATCTTGTACAGTCACTATATGGATGAATATCTAGACAGTGCTAATACTGAACAAGAAATCAGGAAGTTAGTCAGAGATGTTATAAGCAAACACCATCTGGGAGGTTTCAAAATAAGATGCTGGACAAGTAATCCAAAGCAATTATTAAGTAGTATACCAGAAGAATTGAGGGAAAAAGCGAAGTTGAGGAGTCCACATAGAATTTTGGGTTTAATATGGATACCCTGCAATTCCCTCTAAATTTCAATAAAGTTCCGGAAGAAATACTGGATAAAAAAGATATACCAACAGAAAGAGGCATTTTGAAGACCATCATGTCCGTTTTTGATCCATTAGGTCTTGTTGGTATTTTTACAGTTAGGAGTAAAATCATATTGCAAGAAGTATGGAAAAGTGGAATACATGGGGATGAAAAAATACTCGAACAACTTCGAAACAAGTGGTTCAAATGGCTAGATGGTTTGCAGAAAATTTATGAATTAAAAATCCCGCGGTGGTATATAAAGAATTCATATGATTACACTTTACAGCAACACTATTTGGTGATGCGAGTCAGCAAGCTGTAGCCACTACTAGTTATTTTCGTTTTAGTCGAGGATTGAATAAAATTGTCATCCTGGTGACGAGCAGGACTCAGGTCGCACCAATTCAGAATAAGACAGATATCCCAAAATTGGAATTGCAAGCTGTAGTTTTTGCATGCAGGATAGCAAAAAAAGTTCGGGAAGAACATTCTATGAATATTGAAACAACTTTTTACTGGACTGATTCGAAGAGAGTCTTATGCTGGATCAGAAATCAATCAAAGATATTCAAAACTTCTGCTTCTAATAGAATTTCAGAAATCCAAATGAATTCCGAGATATTACATTGACGGTGGGTACCATCAAAATTAACACTTTCGCTCATGGTGTCCTAAATTTAGTACACAACTTTCTTGTTTTTTTTGTGTGCAGAAAACTGTTTAATCCAAGTATTTTTGCCATTGTTTTATAAGTTGTTATTTTAGTTGCCAACTGTAATTATATCTGTCATCTATCAGATTCTTTAGGAAATATTTTTGGAAAACTTCATCTGACGAGAATGGACGAATCCTATCATCTGGGTCACCAGTTTGGTGTATGTCATTTTTTAATTTCTTAGTGTGGAATTTATTCATCGAAAAAAATACTGTGTGTTCACATTAGAGTATTTTACGTACTCGATTCAAAATATTTAAACATTTTATCACTATTTTGTAGTTTTGAACATGAATTTCGGTGTGCTAAATTTAGTACACGTGAGCTATTGGCATTGCAAATGTGGTAGTCATAACCTCACTTTATATCATTAAAAAATGTATATTTTGTTATTTTCACAGTACCATTGATTGGCATGGTTATTAGAAGGGCCTTAAGTAATCAGAAGCTATTATCAATATTAGAAAACAATTTATCTGATAGAATGTCAATGAAATCGAAAGTGACTTGAGTTAGGGCACTAATTTGGAAGCTTCTGGGGGTAAATTTCATGAGTACGAGATTGATACAGGATGTTCGTTTATTTACTTGGACATAGGTTCAGAGGAAGAACAAGAAAACGGGTAGTTACATTAGCACAAAAACTTGCCAGAATCAACTGAAGTACCTACCTACATTTTGATATATAAAAATAGTCTTGGAATATTACAGAGTATGCTGTGACATTTCTACTTTCGTTTTCGGAAGTTTTTTGATTTGTATGAAACATTTTTACTGAATTGCAATGTCTATCTCAAAATTTGTGTTCTCATATTATAATATACCATATACCGTTTGCTCATGGTGTACTAAATTTAGCACAACCCATATCACAAAATTTGGCAGTCGTAAAAATTTTTCTATAGGCTCAAAAATCTTAGAAAAATTCATTTATTATATTTGCAAAATTCAAAATTTTTTATTTCAAAAAACAAAAATTCATGAGTGAAAGGGTTAAATGTTGCTGACGACGCTACTCGAGATGACAAATAGGTTGACATGAATATGAATAGTCGATGGTATCGAGGGCCCGATTTTTTGTATCTGGACGAGGAGGAATGGCTTAAAAAAATTTCGACAATCATAATAATGAGAGTTTTGTGGAAGAAGGATTGGCTTTCCTGAAAGTCGAAGATGAATTGCATTTTTACCTGATATTTCCAGATTTTCCGAGTGGATACGGCTAATAAGATCTACAGCTTACGTTTTCAAGTTCATCAGAGTGTGTAAAAAAGAAAAAAATTGTGCGGCTGTTACGGTCGAAGAATTGACAGAAGCAGGAAATCATTGGTGTAGAAAGTCACAACTGGATAGTTAGGAATATCATCTACTACGAAAAAAGAAAAATGTACAGAACTCAAGCAAGCTATTGAAACGATCCTGTCGACTGGAAGAAGGGCTCATCACTCTCGAAGGAAGAACAGACTATTCACCAGAACTGATTCAATCAGCCAAACATCCTATTATATTAGATAGCAAACACAGATATACTGAATTACTCAATCAACATTACCATCGAAATTGCAGAATCTCTTTCGACAGATTCATGTATTATGGCCATAAGAAGATTCATCGGCAGGCGAGGACAACCCCAAATCATTATGAATGATAATGAAACCAATATGAAAGCATCAGAGAAAGAATTGAAGCAAGCTATCCGAGATGTTGACGAAGACCTTGAAAACCGAAATGATTGCACGTGATATAACTTGGAACTTCATACCACTAGATCGCACATGGGTGGGGCGTGGGAAAGAATGGTTAGGTCGGTGAAAGATGCTTTAAAAATAATATTGAAAGAAAAGGTGACCAAACCCGAGGTATTGGCAACACTTATGTGTGAACCTGAAAACATAGTGAATAGCAGACCTCTCACCTATGTATCATCGAATCCAGATGAACCAGAGAGCATCACTCCTAATCATTTTTTGATAGGTACTTCAAGTAATGTGAAAATCTCAGGAAATTTTGAAATCGACAAAATTAACATTTCTAAAAAATGGAGATACTCACAGATATTAGCGGACTATTTTTGGCATCGATGGGTGCGGAAATATTTACCGACTCTGACGAAGAGGACAAAGTGGTAAGAAACCTCTTGAACCAGGAGAACTAGTAATCATCATGGATAATAAAATACCAAGGCATAATAATTGGCCAATGGAGATAATCGAAAAGACGTTCCCTGGGAGAGATGGTCAATTACGAGGAGTTGATGTGAAAACAAAAACAGGAGTCTACAGACGACCTGAATTGTACAAAATATCTTTACAGTGGACACACAGTTGGATGAGCATACTTTTTACGAGGAAGAAATGTTCAGTTTCGAAATTTTATCATACTGTAGTTTTTCTAGTTTTGTCAAAAAGTTGAATGTATATACCTGTTGTTGATAAGAAATAAAAAGCTCGAATTTTGACAAGTTGACAAAAAGTTTTTAATATTGAATTCTTGGCAAAATCATAGGAATGTGAAAATCTGTCTGGATATTTTTAAATTTTTTCTATAATTTGTATGTTCTTCCTAAAGCACAGTCGATGGTCCCGATGTGGTCACCTGGTATTTGTTGAATATAAATACACTTCAATCATTTTCCACCGGTATTATCCAACGCCATGATTTAACCACAGTGAATCGCAGTTTTGTAACGAGCAGAGCGAACCCTGATGACTTTCATTACCTTCCTTTTCGAGAAATGTCTGATTAGCGTTCACACCACGTCCCTTGACTCGAGCCCAATAAAGTAATGTCCGCTGGAGAGTCGATAACCATCATTAGCCATAATTGTTATAACATGCACGTTGCCAAAATTAAAAACGAATTACCTAACAATAATTTCGTCATCCTATGGCTTATGCGGTCTGCATAGTTAATTGTCGAGGATAGAATTTCTACTTTGGATGGCTGGTGAATATACCTCGAGGGTTCTTCGGAACCAGTTCGATAACCTTTCAATTAAGATGGAATTCAGTACGGAATGAAATATTGATTCGGTCAGAAAAGAAAACGCTCAATAGTGTTATATCAGTTCACTGAATGTGAGCATGTTCGTTCTTCAGGTTCATAGAAATATGTATACCAGGTGTTTCACAGTGGATGGAACATTAGAAGTACCAGGAGAACAGAACGACAGATCATTTCAAAAATTTGTGGATAATCTAACATGTTATATCCGTCTAAAATATTTTCATCAATACAGTGTTGCGGCTTGTAGTAGAAAGTAATAGCTACGTTGTTATTTCAAATAGAACACTCCATATATTACAGCATTTTTGGAATCTCTGCAGGATTCGTCATAACTTTCCCTGGTAATTCCCTATAATACCTATCTGTGACGGTTTTCTAGATAAAAATTATTTTGTATACGCCACAAATCGCAAAAAAAGTTGTCAACCCCTATAGTGCATTCCTATTTCACCATTCTGAGTGTTTTCGTGTTAAAATATTTTTTTTCCTTAAAGTTGGAACCTCTACAACATTATGCACCTGCTCCTTGCCTGTAAATATTTTCTTATTGTAAGCGTTTTAAATTCGTTTTGGAACCAGCCTAAGTTGCATATATCAACATAAATTCATAGTAATTAATTATTTGATTTAGATATTTACTGTTAGTTTAGTGATTAACTGGTGATTATTGAAGGAATCGAATTGCGCATCTACGAGTAAAAATACTTGTATGGAAAAGGGGGGAATATTGTTTCTTGTTTTTGTTTGTTTTGTTCTCATTGTAGTTAACTGTTTTGAATAACCTAATTTGTAAAATATTGAGTTTATAAAATGAAAAAAAAAGTATATTTTCACTTTCAGTCATATTTCAGTCATATTTATCAATTTTTATTCATAAAATATGAAATACACATATGTATATTATTATAATAAATTATACATAGAAATAATAATTGAAAAATCATCTCATAGAATAAATAATATGCATTTTCTACTGACTTTTTTCTAACTTGCACTTATCACATAACGTACCTTTAAATTGATATTTCCGTCAACCGGTTGCTTTCCTACGCGCAACCCTGGGAAGTTTTCGAGAGCCTTGTGTAAGCTATGAAAGACGCAGCCCTTACATTTTAACATGTGATGCCATGCACGAGACCGATTACCGTGCGGGGATTTGAACCCTCTACCCTTCGCTCCAAAGGCGAACGATCTACCAGCACGGCCACCAAGCCCCTATGTCAATTGATTTGATATTATGTACGATTCGTAGGATATTCCCTAAACCATCCCTCATCAATAGTTTATCATTCCAATTGTTTGATGATAATGGTTGAATTGTGATAACTGGATAATTCGGTTGACTCCCCTCGTCTTTCCTAGTTCTTTTATATATTGAAAAGTGCTGACATTTCTTAATAACTGTCTTGTAAGTATACAATTAGATCCAATAAAAATTGACATTACTATTGTACAAATATTTTCTAAAGACACATTAAAAACTAAATACCAAAATACCCATATATAAATAAATAAATATATAAAAAAATAAATGAATATAAAATTACATATCAAATTGATGAAGGAATTTTCGTCCTGTTTTAGTAGACACACATGAGTAATGAACTGAAATAAAATCCAATAAATGATTGACATTTACATGGAGTGCATGTCCACTTAAATTTTAAATTTTGAAATTGACAGTATGTAAGGTTCAAGTCTATACAGTGCACCAAAAATATTATGAGTGTAGAATACCAAACCGGCCGTAACAAATAAATCAAGACTTCGATAATTCACCAATGTTTATCTATTCAAAAGGTGGGGTACGAAAAAATCACAAAATCACTTTCACAACTTTTGATCAATAAGTGTCATTAAACGTGGATATGTATTTTGGAATCAGCTGAATCCATTTTCATCCTAAAATAAAGTTCTGCCCTGTCATATGAGTCATATTTCGACAATGAGTTACTTACATGAGGAAGAGAAAATCAAATTGTAGTGTAGATAGCAAATTGTAGTAATGAAAATGTCGAAAAGAAAGTTAATTATGTATATACTATATCCAATGTCTCAAAAAAATGTCCCGATTGATAGTGGTGGCGAAAATAAGAAATGATTGTTCACTTGGAATAACTTGAAGTATGCATGTGATTTGTGACGTGGTTGATAATATTTTCTTTTAAAAAAAGTGAGTAGGTTACTGGTTACACTAACAGCATTTCACCACATGTTTTCTAAAATATTTGATTGATTTTATGTTATAAAGTACTAAACTACTGTTCAACGAAGAAAAACAAAATCGTTCTCGAGAAAAAACAGTTGATCCATTAACATCGGCTCATTCGCCATATTTGATGTACCGCAACAGTTTGATTTGCGCATTCTTGGTGTCCGAAACACTTGTTGAGGAGTTGGAAGTAGTAATAAAACTCCAGTCTATTTATTAATACACCAAAGGTTTCAACCAGTGCAGAAAGTACATTATTCTTAGTTATTAATAACAGATAGTACCTAATAATTCACTATGAGAATTAAATTCAGACTTTACGTAATCAGTGCTATTGCAATTGTTTCCTATCGAGAGGAGTAATGAAAATCAGACTTCTATGGTACCATAATGATTTTCTGACATCATCTGAAAATACCATCAACGGGAAATACATCAATATACCAAAATTTTTTTGTAAGTAACCACAACGAACAGAATCGCGTAGGTGAGAATATTATAAGTGTTTTATTTACCTCCAGCCTGCAAAGTTGCCCGACCTAATCCCTTTAGATTTGTTTATTTGCTAGTGTCATTCGAAATAACAAGTGACGAGTTAAAAAATGTATGGATGATGGTAGTGGATATTTTTTGGAAAAGCTCTTATAAATGTTTCGTTTTTTTAAGTTTTATATCGTTGAATGAGAAAATAAAATAAAATAAAAATAACGCAGTAGTAGTTCGGTAATAGCGCCTAATACGACGGTTTTCCTCAGTGCAGGTGTGCCATAGAAGTACAAAAAAAGAAATAATAATAAGTGTCGAATCATACTCATCCCCACAAACGAAGATTTGTCGGATCCAAAGAGTTACAGATAGAATGCTTGTTAAAACAGTCCGCATTTGATCTGGTACACGGATTGATATACCGGGTGACACAACAGACATGTAGCAGCCTGTAGTTTTTTTATTTGAATAGATAAAAATTTGAAATTTGCAGAAGTTACGTAATCAATGATAGCGCTTCATTTGAATCTAACGACAACTTTTTTCAACTACCTGTTTGATCGGCAGTTCAGAGCAGTTCTTTTCAAAACTCTTCCAGCGGTCTCTCGATTCACGCCGATTTCGTCCTCAATTTGTCTCAGTGATATCGTCGGATCTGCATGTACTATGGCCAAAACGTTTACTTCAATTTCCTCGTCGACAATGTATTGGAGATTGTTTTGATTTTCCGGTTCTTTTCTAAACTGCTCTTCTACTATAGCGAAATAATTATTAGACGAATGGTGTCTTCCCGGAAATCTTTCGACATACAATTGTTTAGCCTGTCTACAATTTCTCTTGCACTCTCCGAATATCAACAACATATCGACCTTTTCATTCTTTGAATACATATTTAGTATCTAATTAAACGATGCAATTTTAATCAGCATAAAACTGACGGAGATAATCAGTACAATCAAATGATGTTTACCTGTCAAACACAAAACATTCTGTGTACACCGCCTACTAGGCAAAATATTATTGCAAATATCTAGACTAATAGACTTGTGAATTGGTGGATCAGGGGAACAATTTTAATTTTGTTTCCAAATGGAAAGATCATGATATGGCTACATGGCCAAAGAGAATGACAGATAGTTCCTTCAGAAGTAGCCAAATTGAAAAAAACATGTTCCTATCTCAGTTTTCGCAATATCGTCAGTTATTTTCAGATGTTTTTTCTCTTTATTAAAGAAATTATTGACAATCTGTAGGAAGTGATCAGGTATGGAAAAACTGAAATTATATCGTTTAACTGGTACTCTTTGGATTTCTAAGCCTACCAAGCATCGAAAGATTATCGAATACGAATAACAGCCAACTTGATGTTTTTTAATAAAATGCAATTCATCTGCGAATTGAGAAACGAATGCCACTTTGTGATACATGGTTGAATAGAGAATTTCAAGACAAATGAGATAGGCTGCATAAATATACAGGGTGTCGTTCAAAAAAAAGAAGTTGGGGTTACTGCCGATCAAACAGTTAGTTGAAAGAAGTTGTCGTTAGATTCAAATGAAGCGCTATCATTGATTACGTAACTTCTGCAAATTTCAAATCTTCATCTCTTCAAATAAAAAAACTACAGGCTGCTACATGTCTGATGTGTCACCCGGTATGAGCAAAAGGGTTTGATGAAGGGTGTCGCTGGCTGCAAGAAAAACCTTCTCATAAACAGGTGCAGGACACAAGACTCCATGCAGTATAAACGTAACCTCTCGATGGCCTAGATCGATTCCGCAAGGCGTTTGATACAATATCGCATGAGCTCATCAAGCCTTTGCCCAAATGCCTCCTGACATCAAATTGTGAGATGCTTTGGACCGCTGCTAGCGCTCTGGATGACTCACTTCATGATTAGATCTAGTCCAAACAGGCTATATAACCTTTAGGGACACCTTCAAAACACTTCATAGGTCCTTCACTTCCCTGCTTCTCCGATTGTTTGTTGCATTCAGGAAAACCCAAGAACACAACTGCAGACCACAGGATTGGCATCTAGGCAATCCACATCGTTGCTTTCGAACAAGGCAAGACAAGGCACCTGTCGAAACACATATATCAGATAATTTAATTTCCTCCTGTGGAGGGTCAGGGTCTCAAGCCAACCTTCAATGATAGCTGAAATTTTAAAATTCAACCGGTCGACACCTACACTGCTCTATCAACCAACCGAATGAAATCAAAATCGACATATTCTTCAAACGATTATTTTTCCTTCTTCAATACAAAGCCTTTCAAACAGCAAATAGCACAATTCTCAACATTTCACAACTTTAGTCACTTTCGTTTTTCGACTAATGTCAAGAAACCTATGGTATTGTGTATAAATCAGTTTTATTCAATGACTGATTTTCAAAAGGTTTAAATTATTTTTGGAGTTTCTCCACGATGTTGTAACTGATTTGGGCCAAGGTAGACCCTTCACCTTTGTAAAAATCTCACCGTTTTCGAGATAATGAGCATTTTTTGAATTTCTGGAAAATCACTACCTCACCTTGGATTTTTAAGTGCCATGTCTACAAATTGAGACCAATTCAAATATCTTTGCTGATGAAGATTACTGATTAGTAATGCTTTCAGATGTACAAAACAGTTTTTCAGAAAACGCTACAATTTTTCAAGAAATAAGGGTAAAATTCCAGATTTGAGTTTCACCAATTTTTTTAATAACAGATTGACATTATTGTTTGGAAAAAACATAACCAAGTGAAAGTGGATATTCATTACAAAAGAATGCCCATTTTGTCCAGACTCTACCATGGTATGAAACATACGATAATTATTTTTGGATGGAGTAGAATTTCGATTATATTAGAGTATATTATTCTGAGCTAAAATCAACTCCATTAGACTTTGTCAGTAACGTCTTTTATTTTTATCCTATCAAGATGAAATGATTAAATAATTATGAGTGATAACGAATCAACTACTCAGAAGCATTCAAAGAGATGTAAATAAGTAAATACTAATTCAACGTTTTTTTTTAATCAAAATACACTATAAACCACAATAACGATTATTCTCAACATCGCACTAAATAATATTACAAAAATGTTATTTTCCATCCACTAGTACGCAGAGACGACATCTTTTCAAGAAGAACCTTTTCAAATGCTTTATAGGTTGTAGCCCCCAAATCAGCGATTCTCTGAGCGGCATTGTGCAATCGGATATCGTTCTGCATAAAGCGCTGCTGCAACAGTAGCACTACCTCCACATTCACCATAAATGTAGTGCATATGCGCATATTTTCGGGAAGTATAACGTGTGAAATAAATACCACTGAATGAAACAAGCAGAATAATTTCAAAATACTACGACAGAAGCCACAAGTTGTTCAAACAAAATGTGACAGCCACCTATTATATTTTTTCAATTCTATTCACAGAAGATCCGTTCATGCAAAATGCTGTATTTTATTTTTTCTTCAGGAAACTATTGCTTCTACGGACACCATACAGGAGTTAGAAGAGTTTTTAATTTTTGACAAGGATTTATTGCCGATCTCACCAACTGATTCCTAAAGTTAGGAAATACCTAAATCGACTTTACGATCGCCCAAGTGCAATTTGCGTTTCACCAAGCGTTGAAGTAATGATTAAAAGTGATAGAAAATACGTAGATATTTCCTAAGCATTACTTAACGTGTGGTGAAACGCAAATTGCACTTGGGCATTCCTAAATTCGATATAGGTATTTCCTAACTTTAGGACTCAGTTGGTGAAATCGGCCATAACCCCCTAAAAAATTTTGCACTTATTTGGTTACACCCTGTATATCTATCGGTCTCTGAAACTTCGTTGGAATCTGGATGTTGGACAATTGCGAAATTTATCACAAGAATTCGTATTAATCGGTGCCATGTCGGATAATCGAAATTTCATTTCGATAATTTTATTAGGCTTAATTACATGAAAAGTTAATTTTATTGGCATACTATCTAATGCTACCAAGCAGTCTATTCTTTATCATCAATAATCATTTTCATATTTTATCTTGATAAAATCGAAATAATATAATTTTTGGGCGTAAGCATAAAAGTTGATGGAAGCCCAGAGTAAAACCACGCCTAATTCAATGAAAATCACTTCCTCCAAAAATAATTATAGTTTGTTTTATATCATGGTATAGAGTCTGGACAAAATGAGCATTCTTTCGAAATGAATGTCCACTTCCAATTGGTAATGTTTCTTTCAGACAATAATGTCAAACTTTTTTAAAAAAATTGATGAATCTCAAACCTGTCATTTTACCGTCATTTCTTGAAAAAGAAAATTCACTCTCTGAAAAACTGCTCTGTGCGTCTAAGAGCATAACTCATCAGTAATCTTCAGCAGCAGCAGAATTTGTCTCAATTTGTATACATGGCACTCAAAAATCCAAGGTGAGGTAGCGATTTTCCAGAAATTCTTTAAATGTTTATTATCTCGAAAATGGTGCTATTTTTACTGAGGTGAAATTCCGATATTCTAAAGAGTCATGACCTGGTCTATCACCAGTTTCAATATTGTACCGGGTTACCGGTATATAATTTTTTTTAGTAAACTGCCCTATTGCGATAAAACAGTTTGTTCAAATGACATTACTCAAAGCTCGGTATCCTCTTCAAAAAACTTCGCACCGTTTCAGTGGGAAATTGGATTTCGGTAAATTTGCTCGATTTTTTTATATACTGTAGAACGTGATACCGATCAAATGTCTTCATTGCAACAAAGCTAGAAATTCAACGGTATAGATTATACGAATGCATGGAATTCCGGATAACTCGGTGATAAACTTGTTCATTTATGAGTTTATGATGAAAGGTTACTCTGCGCAAAATATGCAGGGTCTATCAAAAGTAGTGGCAAAATATGCACATATTCTATTACAAAAGACGTTTCGTTCCTATACAGAGTATATTACATTAGTGTAACAACAATCATTTTTATCATTACTGATAAAATGTCAGATGCTTCATTTTTAGATTCTATATAAATGTATATGGAATTTCAGACTGAACCATAACATCAGTATCTACATGCTTAAGTTGCGCAAGAGTTGGATGGTCAAAGATTATGTAGAAGAGATTGCTACGAACAAACACTTTATTACATACTTCAAGTTCTTAAGTGTGAAATTCTTTTAAAGGAAAAACAATTCATGGGAGGTTTCGAACAACTGAATTGAATGATTATTTGGACAACATACAGAACAGATTAAAACCTGAATAAATTGTTCCTATGTGCATCATCCTATATATAAATAACAAGCACATTTGAAGGAAACCTCATGTCTGTTTATGGTGAGTAGTAGTAAAACTGGCCACATGAGCACAACATCCAAGTGCCCTGGCACCAGTTTCACAAGTGTCTAACTACATCAAACAAATCACCATATTTTGTGTATCTGCAGAGTAAACTTTCATTACTGATTATCACCAAATTATCCGAAATTTGAGGCATTTATGGATATATCAACAAACAACAAGCATGATAGAACATCTTGTTTATGTAAGTCTGATTCAGGAGATACTAACATCACTAATTGGATTTGATCTTATTATCTTTCGAAATATCTGGAAATGAATGAAATTCCACTACTCAGTGTTTCAGAAATCTCTAAAAAACTTGTTAACTTTGAACTTTGTTTACATGTGTGAAAAATGTTAACTTCAGCATCGTTAAATTCGGATTCTTGAAGCAGTAAAAACAATTGATCAGCATCATAGGTTCTAGCATACATACAAAATTAGAGCAAATTTACCGAAAGCTAATTTCCCATTAAAATTATGCCAACTGATAGTTTGGAAGTAATCACCAAAAACTCTTCTGTATGATGCTCTCTCCGTGTTTCTATTAAATTATTTCGGATCAATTTCTTCAATGTGTAGTTTTCAGTAGTAAAAACAACTCCGACAAAACTCCTATTCCAGGCATTAAGGTATTCCGTAGAACATTTTCCCCGTCAAAGAAAAAAGACCAGGATTTCTCTTTTCTATTGCAAAATAACTGGATGTAACTCGCTGAAACAGCATGTGTCGCATCTATCGTAGCGAGTCATTGGATTTCGAAGTTAGATCATATCCCGGAGTAAAAAACCTATACCCATCAGCTGCAATTTTTCCTGAAATACAAGGAATTGACATAAAAAATACCTTCATTAGCCACTGAAGCAATTCCAATCATTATCTGGGAAGAGAAATCTCGGATGTTTCGTTAATAATACTAAATACCTTAGCAGATAAAAGTGTGCATTTGTTGAACATAATGAACTGTAACATAATTTAAAAGTTGATTTGATTCCAGGTGGTCATCGACTTCAAGATTCCACTGACATCAGTCTTCAGGAAATCGTGCCTTGAATGTACAATCCCAACATATTAAATCATAATTTCCTAGTTCCTTATAGGTTTAATTATTCTGAAGATCGATTACGATATGAACATGGAATCTGTGTAATAACTAACGATCAAATAGCTATAATTTGAATGCGTTGAACACAATTGCTTTGAATTTAGTAATGACCAACTCAGTTCATTGTTCTTTCATTTGTTCATTTGCAAGTATCAAGAAGCGTCTAATAATCGATATATTGTAAGTCAACAATGCAAAATGCAAATATTTCAAATGAACTGAATAATGATTAGTGATATTATAGCTACTTTGAAATGTTTGAAGGTTTGATAAATTGTTTCATACTTGCAAAGACTAGGGTATGGAAGGGTAGGGTAGGATAGGATATGGTAGGGTAGGGTAGGGTAGGGTAGGGTAGGGTAGGGTAGGGTAGGGTAGGGTAGGGTAGGGTAGGGTAGGGTAGGGTAGGGTAGGGTAGGGTAGGGTAGGGTAGGGTAGGGTAGGGTAGGGTAGGGTAGGGTAGGGTAGGGTAGGGTAGGGTAGGGTAGGGTAGGGTAGGGTAGGGTAGGGTAGGGTAGGGTAGGGTAGGGTAGGGTAGGGTAGGGTAGGGTAGGGTAGGGTAGGGTAGGGTAGGGTAGGGTAGGGTAGGGTAGGGTAGGGTAGGGTAGGGTAGGGTAGGGTAGGGTAGGGTAGGGTAGGGTAGGGTAGGGTGGGGTAGGGATAAACTTTGATTTTTTGTATCAAATATGTAAAATTTTCAATTAAAGTCACAAACATATGGCTCATCTCCTCTCATGGCAGTGCAAGCTTTATGAGGCTATCCTCAACAAACTCTACATTGTACCCATCCTTCTTTGTCTTTCGAATGCATGTAAAGCTCCTCACAAGAAAGACAATACCCGTATTTTTCCCAGAATTGGACGAAGACATCTCTATTTCTTCTACTACTTTTGTTTTTCTAGAAGATTTTTTTTTGGTTCTTCTCTTGAAGCTATTCGTGAAGCTCGTTGTTTCAATTTGTTTATTTTTATTTGAAGGAAGTACTCCTTACTCAAGTAGTGGAGTTCAGTAAAGAACAGTAAAAATCAGAGTCGTCTCCACAATACAATATATTCAACCACAATGAGAAGGGAACATTTTCAATGCAGCTTTCACAAAAATTTGTAAAAAATTGCATCACAAGTGAATTAGTGATTTAAAATTATGTTTTCGTGCATAGTAATGCTCATCTTCAGTTGAAATGAATAAAAGGTTAAACACTAGTTTAAATATTTCTAAACTATTATGCTTCTCTTTGAACACGCTTGCAGTTAGATGTCATTATTAATATGAAGGACATTGACTGGTTAAGGTTTGTCTTTTCTCCGATAGATGACACTGCTTTCACATAAACCTTTATTATCGACTTATCCACTCCATTTCATCCATCTGTCATACCCTAACTGTCATGTTGTTTGTTCTTGCTGTAAAAATTGGGAGAATAAGACAATAATAGATCTAACTGCGTTAGTTCGATTAATAGTGAGTATACTTTTATTGTATTCCGTATCTATCACAAATTGTGAAGTGGAAATGTGTCAGGATATTATTATTGTGGAGAAGTACAAGAGTTTTCTCGTGCTTATTATCAGGTAATCATCCTGATGGAGTTAAGGGTAGATTTAGTCAACTTCAGCACAAGCATTACCATAAACATAACGGTAACATCGAAGGTTTTTAGCATGATCAAACGTAACATTGTTGTTTCAATGGCGCTATTTGATATATCAGATTCAATTTTCACTTTTGACATATTTTTAAGCACAATTTCAAAATAATGCTGTTCATCAGGTGTATCAGTTGAAACAAAGTGTATTTGTATATATGGGCCGTGGTGGTCGTGATGGTAGAAAGTTCGCTTCTCAACTATGGGGCCTTGGGTTTAAATCCCAGCTCAGATATGACGATACAATAATAATGATATAATATTCTGAATAAAAGCTCATCCGTATAAATAATGCGAATATTCGTTCCTCAGGGGTATTTGAAGTGAAAAAATTGTGGAATCCTGTACATTATCATGCACTTATCTTCTGTGGAAGAAACGCAAGTACTTACTGCGTACCTATCAATCTGTATTTAGGATATTGAAATGTGTACCAAACTCATGGGGATTTAACTGTCCCTGGGCAATTATTTGAGAAAGTATTATGTTTTTTATAAATTGTAAAACATAATAATATTTAACTTCCTTAATTTGCTTTGAGAGAATGTTATATAAAAATGGAAGTTTCATCCTAAACATCATATTGATTCCAATCTCAGGTAACCTCCGGAAAGAAAATATATTAGCACAGTTATACCACAATTATATTACATATTGTACTATAGGTATTAACCAACCTAATAATCCTCATAAAAAGCATGTATAAGAAGTGATTCTTAACCATAACCTCAAAAATAAAATCTCACCTCCTATCGACCTTGGTAGATATTTGTCCCCGCATGTGTAGGACGATTATTACCCGTTTATAGAGATCAAAAAGACGGATTTACTCGAAATATGAAGCATTAACCTCACCCAACGTAACCTAAACTAGCCTATGGTTGGACTATTTTGAAGAGAATTTTATAGCTCCTCATTCCATCAAATCCGTTTTCCGACAGCCCTCTTACTTTCTGATAAAACTCAATTAACATTTTTTTAAATATAAGTAATTTTTTTTTGTAGTTCCACTACGTATTTTTTGGTTAACAATTCTTTCTTGTCACTATGCATAAAGTCACGTACCGAGTTTCACGCTAGTACAATTCATCCCTGACTTTTAGCAGGTTTAGCTCAAATTTGTTCGTGGTAACTGGACTACAACCAATATTTGTGATAAGAAAGGGGATTGATCGATATTTGCTGATAATTGTAGAGCACATTTCCAATAAAAGTTTCAGATATACGAGGATGTATTGATATCTAGTTAGCCTAGACCAATTCCCTGCATAAACATACCATAGCAACGAACGATAACCATAGCAACGAACAATAACTTATTAGAAGTGTCAGTGTAAATTTTGACGTCAAAAAAGTAAACCAGAGTTACGCAATAAATTAAAAGAAAAAAGATGTCCACCGAAATTGTAAAAATCGAAAAATTGGAGTATCGAGCCATCGTCAAGTAGGTATCTGTATTTAAAAGGGTTAAGAGGTAAGCAGATTTGCGAAGATATGCTTAATACCCTTGGTGATCAATGTCCTTCGTATGGGTATCCTTCGTATGGACTGCAAGCTTCAAAAGAGGTAAATTTTCCATTGAAGATGATGACCGATCGGGAAGGCCAGTTCCTGTGTCAGTCCCCGAAAATATCGATGCAGTTCATGACATGATTTTAACAGACCGTCGAATTGGGCTAAAACGGATATCTGAAGCACTGAATATTTCATACGAACGCGTTCATCATATAGTTCACGTCAATTTGGACATGAGAAAAATTGCTGCAAAATGGATCCCCAAATGTTTGAATGTTGACCAAAAGCGTGCAAGTGTAGTAGCATCGCGTTCGATCTGTGCTCGATTTGAAAACGATGTAGACTTCTTAAACCGAATTGTTACTATGGATGAGACTTGGGTACATTTCTACGATCCAGAAACAAAGCAACAATCGATGGAAT
Organism: Chrysolina oricalcia; assembly: GCA_944452925.2. NCBI lineage: Eukaryota > Metazoa > Arthropoda > Insecta > Coleoptera > Chrysomelidae > Chrysolina > Chrysolina oricalcia. The sequence goes on along the minus strand of OX101813.2, from coordinate 37,617,657 downwards.
GGCGACACTCCGGTTCTCCAAGACCTAAGAAGTTTCGTGTCCAAAAATCTGCTGGAAAAGTTCTTGCTTCAGTTTTTTGGGATTGCCATGGAGTAATCATTATTGATTTTTTGGATAAGGGTCGAACAATAACTGGAGATTACTATTCGATATTACTGACCACTCTACGGGAAAAAATTGAAGAGAAAATACGTGGAAAGCTATCCAAAGGTGTTTTGTTTTTTCAGTACAACGCCCCTGCACACAAATCTCATATTGCCATGCAAAAAATTCGTGATTTAGGGTACGAATTACTAGAACACCACCCTTATTCACCAGATTTGGTTCCGTCCGACTATCATCTCTATCCTCAACTGAAAAAAAGTTTAAAAGGTAGTCAATTTTCTTCTAACGAGGAGGTTATAAAAGCTGTGGAGGTCTGGTTTGCAGAGCAGAGACAGAGAGAGACAGAGAGAGACAGAGCAGAGACGTTGCAGGTTCGCTGTAATAAATGTATCCAATTAAGAGGAGAATATGTTGAGTAATAAAATATTTTGACATTGAAATTTTGTTTGGTTCTATAGTAGGCTAAGAATTTTTCAATATATCCTCGTATAGCAAAGAATTTATAATTTACAGAGTAGTCAATAGCTGTCTACAGTTTTCGTTTATTTTTCTAGAGATAGGAAATACGCCATAGGCGAAATGCTTCTTGAGAATTGATATACACCTAATAATATGTCAACTATAACAGTTAACGGCAGTCAGTTCACCCTTGAATCATTTCGACAATGGTCTATGAAATCCGTGTTTCATTTAATGTCATCCTCAACTTTACTGTGAACAACGATTTGTCATCGGTATATCTCAACACGCATCGTCCGAAACCATAAAGACTAGTTTTTGAGTGTATCGAAAGTTCACCAGACTCGTTTATGCAATACTTGTACCACTTTTGCAGGTGAAGTGTTTCTCCTGGGCATCAACGTTGATCTTTCTTACATAACTGAATATTTAATTTCTCAGAATCGGCGTAGCGGTATAACGATGTTTGGGCAAAACAGAACTCTTCATAAGGCAGCACGCAATTTTAAACCATACCAGTATTTATTTTTTCATATGGAAGATTTGATATTCCGTGTATTCGAAAGTTGTGTACAGCATGAGTGGAATTTACGAAATTAATTATTTCCTATCCACAGTTTTTCGAATTCTTGAGCAATAAAGAAATATCATTTTACTCTTAATGTCAACGTGGTGGTTCCAAAGATGTCGACTATTAAACAGTTCGCAAGACTGGATATAAATCTAGCAATTTACAGTTTGAAAAAATTTCAATTATCCAAGATTATTTTATGGCTTTGGCATTTCGTCAGTCGGCCAGAGACAAGTAGAATATGTAGTATAGAATAATTCCGAATAAAATAAATAACCTACAAATAGAACATGAAATGGGAACTTGAAATAGAAGTCCGTATAACAAGAATAGTAAGTTACATATGCTTCACGTCGAGGAGTCCGCCGGGAAGATGATTTTTCTGAGACATACAACAAATAGACAACACGGAATGATAAGTATAATGCAACACAAGGATAGGTCTATACATAAATAGCAACTTCAAAATCTACTACAACTTGATATTTGTCTTATTTAGGAATTCTATCAAACATTACTACAATTTCATTTTATTTTTTGAGGTTACTGACAAGACGCTGAAAGGTTTCGCAAAAAAATACTTATCATAAGAAAAGGATAATGGGAGCTGAAAATCCATCAAAAAAAAGTTGGGATATAGTTAATAATTTCAGAGGAAAAAACAACAAAAATCATATAGAATCATCATTGAGTCCTGCTACTCTGAATGACTAATATTGTTCCGTTGCTGAGAAGTTGACAAATTCTATTGTTTCCGTAAATGATGCTTTAAGTTATCTCCAAGATGTAAATGTCGGGAAACACCTAGTTCTGCGAGATACTACATTTATGAGATAATTGATGTAATTAAGAACATTACAAATGAAAAAACTAGTGGTTTAGATGAAATGTCTATAAACATTTTTCAAAATCTTCCTGAATCTGCTCTATGTACTCTTGCTGTTTTGATAAATGATTCATTTCACAATTGCATGTTTCCATCTTTTCTATTCCTATATAAAAGTTGTGCTATCGACGATCCATCTAACTTTCATCCTATTTCACTAATACATATTTTAGCAAAAATTATTGAAAAACTAATTCATTCGAGAATGACTGAATTTTTGAGATCCCATGATCTAATCAACAACCAGCAATTCGGTTTTCAGACAAGCAAAAACACAAGAGATGTGAAGAGAAAGTGGCAGCTGCTGTATTTTGTGATTTTTCTAAAGCATTTGACTGTGTGAATCATAACATACCTTTGCTCAAACTACAAAAATATGGATTTTGAGGAATCACTCTCAATTGGTTCAATTCCTATTTAACTGACCGAAATCAACTAGTAAAAAGTTTATTATATTCAGAATTGAAAAGTATTAATTGTGGAATTCTTCAAGGTTCCATACTAGGACCTGTATCATTTTTATTGTATATCAATGTCCTACTGACTATCCAAATTTCAGGTTCATTTACTGTTTTACTTTATTTTGGCACCACAAGGACAAAAAAGATCTTTATTTGATCTGAAAACAGTTAAAGATTGATGTTATTCTAATTTACTGTCATTTAACATGAAGAAAACTTACATGATTTCCTTCAGATGCCATCTTGAAGATATACCGTTGGACAATAACAATGTTGAAAATAAATTAAATTTGAAGTACCTAGATATATACATTGATAGTTCTTTAAAATTTGAACAGCACACCGAACTTCTATGTAAAAAGCTCTCTTCTGGTTGTTATGCATTGAGAGTTGTATCAGATGAATTGGAATTTTCAGCTTCCAAAACTGTGTGCCATTCTCTTATTGAATTACATCTGTGGTATGGAATAGCATTTTGGGGAGTATGCTGCGATTATCGATTTTTCAGAATGTTCTAATTTTACAAAAGCGTGCTCTCCGATATTTATGCAAAGCATAGTATCGGCATTCATGTTGACCTCTGTTTTTAAAACACAAAATATTAACAGTTGTTGCAATTTTCATACTTGAAACTGTGTGATTGATATACAAGCATAGAACAAAATCCACTATTGTAGCTCTTCTTGTCATATTACAAGACAAAATAATGAATTGAAATTGCCAATCCCTAAAAGTATACTCTGATCAAAAATTCAATAATTCATAATGGATGTAAGATGAATAATCACCTTCCATCAAACATAAGAAGTATCAAATCACTTTTTTGGTTTAGAAAGGACGTAAAGTGTTTGTTGTCTGCAAGAGTGTATTACAGTTTATTACAGTGTTCTATAATGATGGGTTCTGAAACGCATACTTCAAGCATGAATCGAACATATAGTTTAATCCAAATATCTTTTATTGTTTCCATCTAAACACTATTTGAGTTATTTTTTTTTTCTATGATTCCATGTACATTCTCGTCATTGATTGAAATGAAATGAAGGGGGCATTGATGTGATTATGAGTGTTATTGTTGTATTTTTATTCTCATTCAGTTACATGCGCTCTTTCTCTCCTCAGTGACTCTTCGGGTGCTACTGTAGAGTTTTCCGGGTTTTTCCTGCAGTTGGAATAGCAAATGCGCCCACCACCTATTTTTGTTAAGTCGCCCCGGAGCGCATATGGTGGTGGTACTCTCTTTCGTCTACACTTATGTTCAGATCGGGGAGATTATCACCATTATAGCCGATATAATACATACCTATTTCAATTTACATTTTAATTTATAATATAATAATATATTTATTTGCCATAGTTTCACAATATTTATGTTACAATAGTAGTACAATAGTACGCTACGCTACGCGTCTTTTTTCCTTATGGCATATATTATTGATACAGGGACAGCTGAGGCGGAAAAGCACGAGCAAAAGGTGCTCGGAGTCAGTCGGTTAAGGGTGTGGGTAAAAGGAGTAAAAGGAAGAGGGGTGGAGGGCGCCACCAGTTCGGAAATATCCGCAAGCTCAAACTAGAAAACTCAAAGGTGTCAAACTCTGTTATCCTAACTCTATCAATATACTACTTATTCAATTATTTATTTGATTATGTATTCTTTTTATTATTATTATTTGGAGCTGTCTATTATAATTTATGCAAAGTTAAGAGGGAAACAAGCAAATCAAACACCAAATTTCATTCCAACAAAAGATATCATGTATTTGAATTTTTCGTCCACAACTAGTTTTTCCCTCGTATAAATGAAATGAGTAGAATGCAAACGTGGAAGTACTTATAGAAACTAGCAAATAAATTGACCAGAAATTACCGTACGTGTACACGTAGAGTTTACAGTTAAATTTCACTAACATATCACACTGTATGCATGCGCGAAGTACTTGGTAAGCGAAGGGAATTATTATTCAACTCTGATACTAAATAAATTTAACCCTCCAATAGCACAGGGGTTGAGATTTATACTAAACTGGACGAAAATGTAAATGTAAATGTATCGCGACGGACCAATGCATTTAACGTTGCAGGAAAATTATGTATACAGGGTGCCTCATATATTCTGCCGCGGGAATTACTTTGATTGATATGGGGAAAACGAAACGTTACATAGTAGTACAATAGTAGTACAAGAACGGCTAGCAGTCAATGAAATTGATCATGTGCCATTACCCCGCACTCTCCAGATTTAAACTGCATCGAACATGCTTGGGACATACTCGGAAGGGCACTAATTGCCCATCAACCACCTGTTCGGGACGTAAGGTCACTGAGGCAAGTTGTTCCACAATTATGGGATAACCTTGATCAAAATGATTTGGATCATTTAATTTCAAGTTTGCCTCGCCGAGTTGAAGCAGTAATAACCAATAGAGGTGGAATCACACGCTATTAATATATTTTTCCTTTTTGATAATAATCTGTTTTGTTACATTATTAAAGAAAAGTTGCCTGTAAATTCTTTTTTTCAGTAAAACAAATACGTTTCATTTCTGAAAGAGATGGGAGTAAACGTATGTTATACAATGTTTCTCGAAAACTATTTTGTTCTCAGAGAATTTCCAATATCCTTAACTTTTTTCGATCAGTTTATTTGACTCGTAGACATACAGACACATTTTTGTTCAGATAGATATATATGTATAACATAACATATACGAACATATACACGTAGACACATTAACGTACATATAATCAAAACTGAAGAATAATATAGTGTAGCGCTAATAAGGGCTGATGACAGTAGGGAATGGAAGTATGTAAATATTGAATGATAACAGTCAACTGAACTCAAGTTGTATAAACATATGAAAAATATAAGAAATATAAGGAGTATGAACATGGACTCATTCAAACACGCTATGATCTGGGTAAGTTATGTAAGTAACTAAAATAATGTTATCTCTCTTACAGAGTATATTTTATGCGATCTAGGGTTCAATTAAACGATGTATAGAAACTCTATCTGTTTCTAAGATGAAACAGTTGACATCTTCCTTGGATGAAAAAATTGTCGAAGCAAGTCTGGTTTTAAGAGGTAAGTAATTGTAAAGCCGGTTTGCAAGATGAATATATGTTCTCTGAACGATTGTTTTTTTTGAGCATATCGTGCTCAGTTGCGCATTGGCTTTAAGTCTTGTGTTATGCTTGTGGTCTACATCGTTCAGTTTTGTTCGGTTTTTGTGTTGTTCAACCACAATTTTTAAAAAGTAAAGTTGTCTGAGGTCAAGCAATTTTGATTCTTTGAAAAGTGTCTCTGATGAGTACTGTGATGATTTTCCAAAGATAATTTTCAGAAATTTTTTCTGTAATACATCTAATTTTTTCAAATGCGATATTGCTACCCCACCCCAGCCTACTATTCCATATGCAAGACGAGACTCTACAATTGCATAATAGATTGTTTTCATTCGCGAGGTATCTAATATATTTCGTAAATGTTTGAATCTATAGAGAGTGCTTCTCAACGTTCTAGTCATTTGATCAACATAATAGTTCCATCTCAGGTGTCTATCTATCACTACTCCTAGGTACTTGACTTTTTCTACTGATCGAATTAATATATTGTTCCCGATATTCAATGTATCATATTGGGGTAGTGAGTTCGCATAGCACGAGAACGGCAAAAAGAATGATTTTTCGTAATTTATTGACAGTATTTTATCCGCGAAACAATCAAATAGCGTGGATACAACCGTGATAACCAGGACTGCACTGATGAGGGATTTCATCCCGAAACCGGTCTGCAGTTGGTTCCTTGTTTGGATCGGGCGGTGACCTGCTGTCTGTCTCTGAGAGCTCTTGCAAAGTTGTTCCTTCAAAGTAAGGATCTTTGCACATATGTCTGACAGATATAATTCAATATCTGTCGAGGTATTAGCCAGAGAAGTAGTTGTTTTCTGTCGGACATATGCCATACAATCTATACAAAGGTATAGTGAGTTCCTAAAGGATTGTTTTCGACTGTTTTACAGTCAATGGAACATTTATTGCTCCTTGAAACAAGTATTCAGCATATACCATTTCGCATCCGAAATGTCCTTCTGGAGCGCTCTCTAATCTGTTGCCGTGGTGGATCCTGTAAGCGATTGCAGTGTTCATCCCGGCGAACGATGACGGGCACCGGGCCCCCGCGTGTATACAACCGTGATAACCAGGACTGCACTGATGAGGGACTTCATCCCGAAACCGGTCTGCAGTTGGTTCCTTGTTTGGATCGGGCGGTGTCCTGCTGTCTATCTCTGAGAGCTCTTGCAAAGTTGTTCCTTCAAAGTAAGGATCTTTGCACATATGTCTGACAGATATAATTCAATATCTGTCGAGGTATTAGCCAGAGACGTAGTTGTTTTCTGTCGGACATATGCCACAATCTATGCAAAGGTATAGTGAGTTCCTAGAGGATTGTTTTTGACTGTTTTACAGTCACTGGAACATTTATTGCTCCTTGAAACAAGTATTCAGCATATACCATTTCGCATCCGAAATGTCCTTCTAGAGCGCTCTCTAATCTGTTGCCGTGGTGGATCCTGTAAGCGATTGCAGTGTTTATCCCGGCGAACGATGACGGGCACTGGGCCCCCGCGTGTATACAACCGTGATAACCAGGACTGCACTGATGAGGGACTTCATCCCGAAACCGGTCTGCAGTTGGTTCCTTGTTTGGATCGGGCGGTGTCCTGCTGTCTGTCTCTGAGAGCTCTTGCAAAGTTGTTCCTTCAAAGTATGGATCTTTGCACATATGTCTGACAGATATAATTCAATATCTGTCGAGGTATTAGCCAGAGAAGTAGTTGTTTTCTGTCGGACATATGCCATACAATCTATACAAAGGTATAGTGAGTTCCTAAAGGATTGTTTTCGACTGTTTATATATATATATTGTAAAGAGAATTGGCCCCAAAACTGTTCCTTGCGGTACTCCGCACTCCACGATCCTTTTTTCGTTGATGACGTTATCAATTTTCACGTATTCTGTCTTTACGGTAACTCTCCACCAGAGTGAATGTGTTTTCTCTGAACCCCATCTCTTGTAAGGTCGTCAACATGCAATTGTGAGTGGTTCACGGTGTCGAAGGCCTTAGCAAGATCTAAAAAAACACAAAGACTTGGTTTACTTCTTTCTAGGTTTCCTGATATTTTGGAGGTGAGGAAGATAATACCATATTGGGCAGAAATCCCTTCTTTGAATCCATACTGCTTTTTTGAAATGAAATTATGTTTGTCAAGGAAGGAGACCATTCTCTTTTTGATTAGTTTTTCTAGTGTTTTAGCTATGTTTGAAATGAGTGTAATTGGTCTGTAGTTCAGAACTTCACGTTTGTTTCCATTTTTGAAAACTGGTTTAATAATTCCTGTTTTGAGTTCTTTGGGAAATTTTCCTATTTCTATTATTCTATTAAAAATTTTGTTCAGAGGAAAAGCTATTTCTGTATTGATCTTCTTTAAGGTTTCAGCTCTGATTTCATCGATACCTGGTGTTTTATTCATTTTGAGAGATGATATTGTTTCAATAATCTCTCTTTCAGTTGTAGGTTCCAAAAATATAGAGTGCACAGAAGATGTTTTTTTCAGTGGAGAATTTACAGGTTTTTGTATTTTGTTAGCAAGTTTTTGCCCAATCGAGAAATAGTGATAATTGAAACAATCTGCAATTTTTTTTATCATATAGGTAAGACTACCTGTTTCACTTTTAATCATTTGAATTTTGTATTTTTAGTTTTCCCAGAAATATCCTTCACCGTTTCCCATAGCGCCTTCTCGTTTTGTGATCTATCCACACGATTTTTATAGAAACTGATTTTTGAGTTCTTGACATGTTTCGATAATTTCTGTATTGTTCTTTTAAAATTAGATTATTTGGTTCTTTTCGAACAATTTTGAATAAGCCATCTCTGGTATTTATGGAGTTTACTAACCCTCGATGTTTTAGTGTTTTGCAATCAAATTTTTCAGCAATTCTAGGAAACGTGTGAAGCTTTCGTTAGCATTTGCTGAGAGAATAGTAGACCAATCAGAGAGAGTTAATTCTGTTTTCAAGGATGTGACATCAATGTACTTACAGTATTTTGTTTCTGAAGTTTCATATTCCTCATCATTTTTTGAGGAGAGTTTAACGATTGTAGTGTAGTGATCTGTTATGGCACTTTTCAGTACAATAGGTAGGATTTCATTCGATTTTTTCTTAACAAAAATGTGATCAACGCATGTGTTACTTTGTTGTCTAGTTACAGTATTTATAACGGAATGATAATCAAACTCGTAAAAGTTATTTAGATATTCAGTAATTACGTCATCTTCAACTAGGATGTTCAAGTTGATATCACCTAAAAATACGTAATAGTCAGCATTGATTTTTGAAATATCAGAGAGGTGTTCCCGAAGATTTTTGACGAATATTTGTTGAAGGCGGACGGTATAAACCCATTAGATGTATATTTTTTTCGTCTACTTTTAGTGTGATAAAAATAGCTTTACATACACCTATATCAATTATGTCATAGTTATAGCATATATTTTCTCTTACGTAGGTAACAACGCCATCGCATTTATTAATGTTACCCTCGTTATACAATATATCGTAGACCTATTTATATCTTGAATATTCCATGTTTCTGTGAGTACAATGCAGTGAAAATGTTGTTTTAGTTCACGAAGGTATATTTCTAGTTCACTTAAATTATTTGCAATACTCTGTATGTTCTGGTGAAGAATGTTGAAGTTGAATTTTTTGTTTTCTTCAGATGAAATCGAATTGTTATAGTCGTTTATACTATCAACCTTTTTGGTTTCAATGAGTTCACATTCATAGTCTCTAATATATGGATTCATATTTAATTAAAGGAAGTATAAATTTTGTTTCTAATGGAGTGATAATGATAATAACAACAGTATTAGAATAAGCAGTTGAAGATAATACAAGTAAATAAAGGAAAGATAGTAAGAGTATTGAGTTTATCTAGCGGAGTGTTTTCGCAAGTTTGGTTTTTCTCGTACTGTTTCTTTGGTAATTTTTTTCGTTGCACCTGTTTTTGGAGTATTTAAGCCTTCAGTAGTGAAATCAGATAAGCTAGAAGTTTTGCTTTGGGTTGTCCTTATGAGTGTGAAGACAGCTTCTTCTTCCAGATTATTTTCTTTCGGAGTAGGATGCTCAGGGAATGGTGTACCTGGATCACTTCGTGGTTTGTTGTGGTAGTATGGTTCGTTTACGTCTTCCAAGGTTTCGAGTTGAGTAGCAGTATCTTGTTATTAAGGTGGAGTTTATTGTTCTTTATGAAGCAAATATTATTGTCTTTCTGCTTAGCGACATATAGATGTTTTTTCAATATTCTGTGTTCTGCTCGCTGTTGTTCAGTGAGATTATGTGCTATACTTATTGTAGATCCCTTCAGGTTTTTGGTATTTCTCAGAACCTTAGCTTTTTTTATTTAAGAGGTAAATTCAACTTTTACTGGGCTATTATAAGTCGACCCTAGGGGATAAATGTTGTTGAAGTCGTTTTCGACAAGCTCAACTATCAGGAGCTTATTCATGAATTCGAAGATGTATTCAGGAGTTATATAGTGTTCTTTCCTTTCTAGTCCGAAAATTATTATGCTATTTTTCTTCTGCCCTCTTTCGAGTAGCTTTACTTTGTTTTTCAGTTCTTCGTTTTCCCTTTCTGCGATAGTAAGGCAATGATTGATTTCCTCAATTTTCAAGCACAGCTTCATTTCAACCGCTTGTATAGCCGACTTCAATTCAGTATTTCCTTTCAATAGTTGATCCAGCAGTTGTTTATCAGTAATCTCTGAGCCAGGTATTTCTTTCCGTGTATGGTCACTTTTAATTTATTTCTATGGATCGGTAAAAAACACTTCAAAGTATTGTGATAAGGATTCGTTTGTTAATGTGTTTCAATCTTAATTCATCTATATGACGGTATTCCTGTTATTTTTACTAATATGTTTTTATTGTATAGTTGTGGTTTATCATATGGAATGGTTATTCAATTTGATTCAAATTATATTTGCCTTTGACATACCAGATTTTAGAGATTTGTTCAGGAGCCACTTCGAAGTACTCATTCACTTAAGACGACCACACACAGTTATTTTTGAAAGCTTTGTCGATAAGTTGAAAAACTATATTTTGACTTTGACTTTGAAACTGCAAAGTTCACAATATACATGCGGAAAATATATGATCTAGGTCTCCTTCTTGATTACAATATATACAATTGTTAGTAGGAATAATATTTATCTGAATAAGATGTTTTTAGTAACATACATGACTAAACTCAAGTTTTATGAGACTTGTGTTGAATGTGCTGGGTACATTAAAATTCGAATTCCAATGCTTTATAGGTAGGTATACAGAGTTGTGATGGTGTGTATCCAGTTGGATTCATATGACAGCATTCACTACAGCTGGATGATCATGTTAAACGTTATTTCATGTTCAAGTGAGCAAAAAAATCATTTGCTAATCCATGATGACCAATGATATCGCCTCTTTCAATACCAGCTCCAGTAAGTTGACCACTTGTTTATTGTCCTCCTGTCGTAAATATGCCTCTATCCGCAAGAAACAAATTTGTATTTCACTGAGATTTGATTTTTCTCATTTGCAATATCTACAGATTTTACTTAAAAGTTGATAGTTCGATTCTGATGTCTGAAAGTTCGGCATATGTATTAATAAAATAATTTAAAAAGTCTTTTGCTTCTGCTCGAATTATATGTTTCCAAAATACCTGTATCTACTCACTTTCTTTTTTACAAGATCCATATTCAACGATGATGAATAATAGGTCAGATCCAGATTACTATGAGCAATACTCATAGAAAAGTACATGAGGTAGTGTTGGGTAATACGGCCCACTTAACTTTTGCAAATCTCTTTATCCTTTATATTTCAAATAAAAAAACCGAAACTTGATGAGGTGATTGTTTGTGAGGTTATCATCAATATTCGTCTCCTTCAATACCTTAGTAATCAAAATAAGACAAATTTCAAAAACTTGCTGTTGGGCCTCATTACTCGCCTATTAGGGTAATAAAGCCCATAGTAAGTTATGCAGAATTTCGTTTTTTATTGTATACATGAATGTACACAGATCATTTGTATTAATCAAAAAACGTAGAAACTCAATGAAACTCCAGTAAAAAACAGAAATAAACATTATTTTCTACAAAAAGTGATAAACTTAACAAAATTCAAACAAGGAAATTGAATAATTGAAAAAAGCTGATAAACTAAATTTAAAGAACATTCCCTACAGTAAAAATCCTCAACATCTTCAGCCGTCAGACCTATGCAAATTTCGTGTTCCACATTCTAGACACTTCCGCATGTTGCCCGCGGGCCTTATTACGCGATCTTTGGTAGGGCCTCAATACCGGGCGAGCACTTTTTCTTAAACATGCAATTTCCACAAAAATGAGCTATTATTTTAATTTTTCTCTTATTGCGAAAGATAGTACCAATGTTATAGTAACTGATGGAGCACTTTTCGTTTCTTCAATTACAATAGATTGAATTAAAACAGACGTCTCACCTTATAATCTGTGCAGCCTAAAACTGCACATTCACCTAGTGTTGTTGGCGAACTGAATTCAACGATCTTTCAATAAAGCTTCACCACTCGGATGATTAAACTAACCAGGTTGACAGATTTGAAAAAATTTGTCAGTCTTCAAGGAAAAGGACAGAGGGCCTTATTTACCGCTGGGCCTTATTCCCCAACACTACCTTATATGCCTCCCTGCACAGTAGAGATGTTGCTGAAATCGGTGACACCTGAGAGTCATTGTATATTATTGTATCTTAAGGGTGTCTACAGTGAGACGAGTATAGTCCGCTGTGATTGAATAAAGCATATAGGTTGTAGCGATAAGGAATTGCATTTTCTTTTGTATAGTTGATCATATCGAATCCGTCTACAGGAAATATTTTTTCCTGGATGAACAGATTGTGCAATATCATCCAGAAATTACAAAAAACCGTTCTCATCACATATGAGTATACCATTGATATCCAATGGAATCATTCATTGAACAATTCTATTGAAATGTCCACAACCTTTAAAAGAAAAAGAGAATGTTTTTAGCAATTTCGCAAGGGCTGTAAGATTGAAATATCTGAATTTGGATCACATTGCAAGTGTTCTACCGATTTCCGAAGAAGTAACCACTTGCACAATCCACTTGAAATATCCACAGCCCTGAATTCAAAAAAGAAATGAATTTCCCATTCTGCAAACGACTGTCAAGTTGAAATATATGAATTTGGATCTTTCCAAGTCCAAAAAATCCAATTTTTTTTCCAAATTGTCAATATGTACAGGTTGAGATAGTTATTTTTACATTAAGTGTATAAAATGAGTGTTTATTTTTAATGGCAAAGAGCAGTGATAATTTTTGGTCGAGAACACAGGAAGAGGACAAAAATTCTCTCGAATATGCCATGAAAACACGAATTTTATATACGAAGTACAAGCAACATTATTTATACAACTTTGGTATCATCTAAAATATGTTATGAATAGTTCTCAAAGGTACATGTTGACATGTTTTTTTGCCCCAAAAAGTTACTTAGAATAGACGGATATTGTCTTGAAAACAGTATGTGATTCTGTCAGTATAATCGTATGCTGAAATTTGCATTCCTGAAAAAAGTAAGTTCAAAATAAATAAATAATACTCCTCTTTTCCAAAGCGATATTGACGTTTCAGAGACTAAAATCATATCCGTTATCAAAACTTGAAAAAATTCTCCTGAGTCAATAAAGATATTTCCTCATTTTATGTCGAGAAATGAAATTCCTACACAAAAACAAACAATTTTCAATATTTCCTATTTAATTTTACAGAATCCAGTCGTCGTTCTCTGCCGTTAACATAAAAACACGCCGCATGTTTGACTGTCATAAAATAGCTTGTTCATATTTGCTTCAATTTCCAATTATCTTCAATATGCTGGATGTTGATCATCCCGTATATCCGATATGGTAAAAGCGATATTGTCTACCATCCAAATCCAAGTATATGAGAAAACATTTGACAAATTTCGGGAATGATGCGACAAGAAACACATAAAGAGGAACCCAAAAATATATATGCTATTTTGAGGAAAAATCAAAAATTATGAAACCTCCTACGTTTTACGTTATGGAGTGTCAGTGTTGAAATGAACATTGAATGTTAAGAGGTAAAATTCCTTTAAGCTACCAGAATAAATTTTGGGACTTACGTAATTTGGTCTCCTGAACAAAATATATATGATATTTATGCAAATGCAGGAAGAAATTCAGCGTTGTGCTCCACAAAAATAGACCACTTTTTACATAAAATAACCCATCCAATGACTATAACTTATTTCGACCTACCCGATCTTATGCCAACCTAATCAAGCTTACCCGACCATTTCATACTGTTAGGTTGTGTCTTTCTGTATACAAATGTTGTTATTGAGAAAAGTTGATTAGAGTTGAAAACTACGATCAGATTTCCAAATACACATATCTACAATGAAAAGTCAGGTTTTGTTATTTTTCACATTTTTTTTTTCAGATTGTTTCATATGAGAAACTTTTTTGTTATGGTATTGACCTAGTTTTATTTGATATTAGAATTACATAGGTGTAATTGTAGATAGGTGTGATTAGCTATGTGAACGTAGTTTTCAATTCATATCAACTTTTTTCACAACAATTTTTGGTTTGGTCAACGATTAAGGTACTTCACTCCTGAGAAAATTTCATATACTTTGAAAAACACTCCTACACGATTTAAAAAAATTGTCGTCTGATAGTCGTGTTTTAGGTATCAGACTAGGTATGCAGAACTATTTATGGGAAATGACATTTTTGTCGTGAAGGACCTCGCAAACTCCTTATGGAATTTGGGTCCCAGTGGATTTTTTTGAATTTTCGGTATTATGTGGTCCATGTAATTCTTAACCAAAGTTACCATTGTGCTAACCCAAAAAAATTAAGTTTTGCTGCTAGGGGGCGTTGAAATCACCCCTCGCGCGGATTAGACTATTTATTTTTTAATCCGGTAACAATATTTTCACTTGTGTCATTGTTGTTAATGTTGCGCAATACTATGCTGTTTTATAAAAGAAATTCTTACCCCCCTTCTTCCCCCCAACTCCTATTACGAAACGCTAAAAATAATTTCTCTCAAAGGTCACAAAACGAAAAACTGTTGGTGGATTTTTCTGAATTTTTAATAAGTTCAATTTATTTTGAATAGAAATTATTTGGGTGACAAACCCCAAAAAAGAATAAATTTAATGCTAGGGGGCGTTGAAAACATACCTTGCTCAGAATAGACTATTTATTCATTATAATAGTCCGAAATAATATCTCTACTTATTTTAGTTTACATCATGCTGAACAATAATTGTGTTATTCTTTATAAAAGAAATCTAAAACTTTCCCCTTACTCTCAATCCCTATTTTAAAACAAGAAAAAAGTTTATTCAGGCACCAACTCAAATTCAAATTGTTGATATCTAGTTTTTATTTATAATCAAGATTTTCGCCCAATAAACTGGTATTCAAATAACATGAACTACGCCCTACTAAGAAGTCAGCGAAATGCACCAGTATTTTTTTGAAGGGAGGAAATAGCGAAATTAAACAACTGAACGATTTCCCTAATTTGCACTAATTAAAACATTTATTTTGATAAGGCATTCATAAATAAATAGTCGAGAATTAATTTTGAACGTGTTTTGAAATAGGGGTTGGGGGTAAGGAGGAGGTTTTATACTTTTTAACAAAAAACTATTAATTTTTGGGGTTTGTTACCCAATTAATTTCTTTTCAAAATAACTCGAAGTGCATCATATTAAAATTTCAAACATTTTTTCGTTTTGTGCCCTTTGGTGGAAGGAGGGTCTTTTAGTACTAAAAGAGTTTCTCATATGTAGAGAACTTAAGCGGACCACACTGTATCAGAAAGAAAAAAAATAAACCTAACTGGTTCTTATATGTATTTCATAAGTTGGGAAAGTACCTGAAACGTACCTCAGATGTCAAACCAAAATGAGTCCCACTTGAGGTCGTTGTATTGTTGTTGCCTACATTGAATAATCAACCCATTTTAGACTCCTCCTTTCGTACACCAACCTATTTTTCCTTGTGAAAATACATTTTGTGATGAGTAATTTTTTAGTATGATCTAACCAGACGGAACTAACCTTACGTAGAAATTTGAGTGCGTGGAAATGTGGATTTAAAATTTATGTGTGACCGCAAGTGGAGTCACTCCTAACATTATTTTCTTTAAAAAATATCGATTGACCCCAAGTGGGACGAAAATTGGTCTGACCGCAAATGGCATGATCGAAGGTGGGAATACACCAACAAAATACCTGAGAAGGTCTCTCAATATCAGTGGGCCCAAAGGTTGTATCAAAACTCACAAATTCAAAAGAGAAGAATTCCATAATTCGAATGGCGCATTGGGTTCAAAAATTCGTTCATCTATTTCTAACGCTTACAACAATTTCATACGTGTTCCTATTTGCACGTATGACAAATTTCCATGCCAAAAGTAATTTTCTTCATCCTGTATTCCTTTATTCACATTAATTTCAATCAGTAACTACTCGAATCTATTGTCTTTCCAGACAGACCAAAAAACTCTGGAATTGATTAGGCATTCAGCCATACATTCAGAGCAAACCAACATGTTTTCCATGCAGATCGTGCTTCTCCATCGAAATAATTGAGTTTTCTTTTTCAGCCGGACGAATCAATCGAACACGACTTTCTTTAATTGATTTCCCAATTAAAATCAAGTCATCCGCGATGCAGGAGGCGTCGTCCTCTTTGCCTGATGGCGCCGATCTATGCGAATGGCATGGAATTGTTCGTTCCGACCAAAAGCGCCTCGAGTGAATCCGAGTTCGAATTTGTTTGTGCCTTTTTTTCGTAGCAATTCGCCGTTCATAGACATGATGCTGTCTACTAATGTGTTGTGCATGAAGAAAAGGAAGAAGAAGAGGACGTACAGTCTGTCCGTTGGGAAGGAGAAAGGAGGTGGAGTTGATCTGGCAAATTGTTCAAGGTTAGTTTTTTTGGTCCATAAGAGTGATTTGAAATTTTATGGTAATATTTCTTGACTTTTGCCGAACTGATTATTTTCAGAGAAATAGATTTGAAGACAATTTGTTATGCAGAAATCAATTATGATGGCCTTGTTTGTACTGAGTCTGTCGTTTCGACAGGGTACGATAACACGGTAGGTATTGTTCTGTAAGGATGATAACTAGTTCAATTTGAAACTGAAATTAATATAGGATTTGGGTCAGGTGAAGTAATGGTTTGATTTTGAGCTACTATCAATAAATTTTAAAAATACCTTCTACCTACCTTTCATAAGCTATGACATAGCCCTGCCTGAATACGATATTGCTCTTTCCGATACGACTGTTATAAGAAATGTCAGAAATATTGAGTACCTAGGTATAATCCAAGACAGCCACCTTCGATTGGACCAACATATCCATCACTTGGTGAAAAAACTGAGGTGCATTCTATGTAAATTCATAAGTATAAGCAGCATTTTCTACCTCGAAAGAAAATAACCATATATAAAAGTTTAGTTGAATCACATCTAAATTATGGCATAATTGGCAGGTATGGAATCTCAGAAATTCATCTGCGCTCTCTAGAGGTTATGCAAAAACGTTTGCTCAGATGTATTCTGCAGAGAGATTCAATCTATCCTAGTGAATCTTAGAGTCCAAGATTTTAGACCAAAGGCAGCTGTTCTTCGTCAGTATAGGTTTTTTTTGGTTTTGAACGTGAGTGGGCCCGTATCAGGCCCTCCACTGCGGCCAATGTTCGTCAGTATAACTACAGAACAATATAAGCACAGGCATGAACTAGGCCATCAATATAGCACCCGTCATGAAAGAAATATAGTTACACATTGCCGTGCAAAAGTCAGTAGGTAAAAAACATTATAAATAGCTAGGCCAAAAACTCTTCAGCTCACTACCTATAGATCTGGGGTGTTGCACAAATCCAAAAATGTATAAAAAATCTAAAGTTATATGTCAAACTCAAACCCCGAACAGAAGTAAATGAAAAAAATAAAGAACTAACTTCCAATTTTCTTAGCTCTTACATTCCTATTGAAGTACTTAAATTATCTAAATGATCTACCTACTTATCTGTACTTAATATTTTTTTACCATGTATATGGCTCTTCCATACGAATTCATCATGTAAAGTTATTTTCAAACACGCTCTCATGTTTGGTCTTCTCAATATCTATCAGATGTAGTTCAAATTCCAGCGAAGCTTTAGCCGGGGAAGTAGTTGTATTCTGTTAGATATTACAAAAAAGTAACTTCAATTTTATCGTAGGGTTTTTCCATTTCCAGAGGAGTCATGTATTGATTCAATTTTCAATTGAGAATGTTTCTCTTTGAAACATGAATCCCTTCCAAGAGAAGTTATCTTGTACGACGGAAAATAGCGAATAAATTTTCCAACTTTCAGTCGTAGATGATTCCACAACTGACTTTATGAACATCCTGTTCATATTTTCAATGAAATCAACATGCCATACCCATGACAGGTTTTATGCCAGAAAAATATTTTCAAATTTCACCGCACAAGAAATAGTCCAACAATTCCTCATTACAGTGTGAAATTGCTTCTGATGAGTATGTTTTCCAATTCTTCCGGCCTCCCTGATTGAAATAGATTTTTGTCGGCCAAAATGTATTTGAGGCCTAGCGAAAGAGATGTATTCACGCATCAATGGAATGAGCGATTTTCTGTTAGTGATACTTCTGAATAACATTCTCCCTTATCTCATTCATAGATAAGAATCTCCAATGGAAACTGGACATTTAATAAATAATCAACTATCTGAATGAAAGTGCAAATTTTCACTTTAAGAATTTTTCTCTCAAGTTATATAGGGTCTTTCTCAATATCTATCAGATGTAGTTCAATGTCCAGCGTGGCTTTTACCGGGGAAGTAGTTGTTTTCTGTTAAATATTACAAAAAAGTAACTTCAATCTTATCGTAGGGTTTTTCCATTTCCAGAGGAATTAAGAATTTCAAATTGAAATTGTGTAGATACTTGGTTCTTAATTAATAATAAAAAGTATCGGAATTATAATGTCCTGTAGATATTTCAGTGACTTCTTATGAAGCAGCTGATCACACTGCAAAATCACAGATTTCAAATTTTCTCCGAATAAAATAGGAATAGCTTGCGAATCTTCACAAAACATTATTTGAAATATTAGTGTTGGCTTTACTAATGAGTTTCTTCGTCAGAAATGTATGTTTCCAAAAAGATTTTTTTTTTGTGGCAAAAAATTGATTTTTATTTTTTTATCTCAGATCTTTTTCAAAACTTGTACATAGCTATAAAATGTCAATCTGAACAACTTTTCTTATTAACATTTCTCGATATTTTCACAAACAAGTGTGTTTTGAGAAATAATTTTCAATTTTTTTAAATTTCCCGCCAACCTCGAAAAGACGAACGGCACTGTACAACGTCTTTTGGGGTTTCTTTTGATGCAGAAGCGATTGCAAGTATCAATATTTGTCAAAATTTATTAATAAAAAAAATTCCCATATGATGCGTACTTTCTGCTGGTCACTGTATACACATAGCTCTAATCCCGCTCACATGATAACTGTGATTCTGTTTATGACGCTTATTTTCATTTTTTGTTTTGTATTTATCCATGTTATACATATGAAGTATTCCATGAAATAAAGATTATTTATTATTATTATTATTATTATTATTATTATTATTATTATTATTATTATTATTATTATTATTATTATTATTATTATTATTATTATTATTATTATTATTATTATTATTATTATTATTATTATTATTATTATTATTATTATTATTATTATTATTATTATTATTATTATTATTATTATTATTATTATTATTATTAATATGGATCGTTCCTTATTTCAAACACTCCGTATTCATAGCTCCATTATATTTTGGTCGATCAACAAACCATTCTGAATGATCCTCAATGATAAACTCAATCAACTTAAAACCTCCTAGGCGAATTCATTCACTGAAGAGTTGAGTAGGTTGTTGACTATACCCTGTAGAATAACAGTGGCGTTCTTTTTCTGTATTGTGGAATAGTATATTGTGTATCTAGTAGTAAAAGCAATAAATTCCCGGAAGACAATGTAAATTGTTGGCCGTGGCGTTAAGCCGAGGCCAACAAGCATTGAAGTCTGGGAATGTGCTTTTACTACGAGGTACACATACTATTTTTTCTGAAATTGCAATCAGCATTATCAAAAACTAAGGAATTCTACATATTGTTTGCGTGAATTCAATAACTGTCTAAAATGTAAACAAGCCGGCAAAAATTTTCCCGTATCGTTTTCGATACGGTTCGTTGCTTAGCAACGGACTAAAATACTAGATTAGCGTATTTTGAGGCCTGAAGTTGCTCCGAGAAAGTTGGCATTCTTAAACGATTTCAGAAAAAAGTATTTCTCGCGAATTACAGGAATATCGCAACAGTATTGAATATAAATGAGATATTGATATTTTTTTGGGCTGCTTTTCTACAAAAACTACAAAAATCACGATTTGGCGCCCTCTAGCGCCGAATGTGGTAATACAATCGAGTTGGGCCTATGGCGACTTTTACTCAGGATGGCTCCAGCTACAGCATATCAGAAATCCAGCCATTTTCACCAAAAGACTTTTTCCCGTAAGATGTGTGCTTGGTCCTTTCTTGTAATCTTTATTTATTTTTTGATAAATTCTTTTGGCATTATCTGTTATAACTCAGGTAGTATAGTTAAAAAAATTTGATGGTATATCAAACAGCAATGTTTGAAACCGACTTTCTGCACATGACAGAGACAAACTGATGGACTGAGCTGAACGAGTTTTTTTTCTAAAAGTCAGACCATTTTGTTCATGTGTTCGAGTGATTTCGAATAAATAGTTTGGCAATACAATCAACAAGCGCAATACACACTACTGTGATTTTCTGTACCCCAACTACAAATTGGTAGATTTCCATCAATGAGAATGTGATGTAATGTATGATTTATTCAAATCATCATCACCATTTCCTCGAAGACAACTAACTCATAAGTCGATTCGTTTATCCATTACTCTTCGGACTAATTCCATGGCAAAGATAGACTGCAATCATTTTAATGTAATTCCACCTTCCAGTGTTTGTATGATCGATAGCGGTTCAGCGGCCTCCGCTTCAGCTAGGTAGACGAGACATAATGGATGTAAATAATGTAATAGGGCCGATAGCATCTGCATGAGCAAGTAGAATTTAATCGAAACACACACTAGAATGACAACAATTGTGACACCAGGCCCGAACAATGGAAAAAGCTGTGTATTCAGATTCAACTCTGAATGGAAATATCCAGTGATAGTGGGTCTTATAGGATAAGCGTTAGAGCGGTTTTACATTTAATTTGTATTTTCAATGTCTGTCAGATCAAGTAACGCATGGCAATGAAGAATAGAGAACAAGATACGAATATGATTATGATAGAAAAGAGTCTTTCTGTCAAATTGTAAAATGTCCCTCTCACACCATTATTGACTGAACTCTAATGCAGGTAATGTCACTGAATTATTAGTGAGTTTTTGATCGACGCCATAGTTTCAAGTTGGCCAGTGCAACAGTGTATTTTCTGAGCATTTTTGAAAACAATGTACAGGGTATCTCAAGGCTTTTTCTGAGTTACGCAAATAAGTATTCTGCTTTGAATATACTCAAAAGGATCGGCTGAACCCAAATAATATGAATTGTTTTCAAATATACAGGAGAGATTGAAAGTATAACTGTGTTCGTTATTCAGATAACGAGATTTGATCAATTCTATGCACCTATTATATGTGCTATGTCGCCACTTCCAGGAACATAAATTATGAGTATTATAAGAATATACGTGACCAATATTTCATAAAATTAATAGAATGCCCTGTATATTGTAATAAGTAAATTTTTTGATTTTTGCTCATTACACTGAGCAGATTTGTGTGGAAAATAAAGATTTTTTCTATCTCTACTTTTCCTTTAATGGATGAAGATGCTGGAAATCCGAATGATTACTGTTTTGAAGCATCTTTCAAATCAATTACTCACAAAACGACTCCCACATTTTTTACTTGCTCATACTACTCTCCGTCTATAAACTCAAGAAACTTCCATGATAACTCTTTTGAATCTCTCACCTGTTTGAAATCGTACTGGGTGGGTTTCTACAGATTCAAATGAATTTTATTGCGATTCAAAACATCAATTGTATAGCACTGATTTTAAGCTTCGATGATTTCAGAATTTCTTCTATGGGACTCCAATACATATCACAAATATAATTGAGAATTTTCATTGATGGATATTAAACAGCTCCCAAATGACGAGCATATCCCAAAGAATATTTGGAAGTGTAATAATATTACAATATAGGTAGATCAATTTGCACAAATTTCTGAACTTTGAATACTTACACCCGAAACCTCAAAAAATTTGGATCATCTTCTAATTTATTGAATACGAAAACTTCAGTCTCATCTCGTTCTAGTTTATTCTGTAATATACTGGTGCTAAATCAACACATAATCACCCACAGCTGAGTCTCTGTGGTAAAAATGCCATTTAGTGTACAAAAGGAAATTATGTAATGAATTTTTCAAACGTTTATCACTGAAAATTATCATAATTTCCTTAGGTATTTCTTTAACCCACAGCAGATTTGAAACCTGACTGAAGAAAGTTACGTGATTGTTCAAAATTCCAATTGCAGATATTATTTTTCCTTCAATTTATATTCCCCATTCCATTATAGTGTAATTTCTATTGACTTCATGGTGAAGGAACTTTTCTTTCCCATTTTATTGCATAATCATAATTATTATTAAATAAAAAACCTGGGAACAATATCTATTTCAATGAAAATTTAACCACCTATGTAACAGTGTTGAATTATTTTGAACTTATCCGTACTTACACTGGTATTTTAATAAGTACTGACTATCTCCGAATCCTCTTATTTTCGAACAACCCTATATTGAATATATCCAACACAGAAACTTCAGTTTAGATACGATCCGATTTATAACGTTTATGCTTAATCCTTAAATCATTATCATTTTGTGTAACTCAGAAAAACGCATGATTTACCCTGTATTTTGTTTTTTTAAAACATAGTGTTGCACTAGGGATGTTTGACACTATGGTGTAGATCAAAAGGTTAAGATCAGTCAAAAATAGTATGAAAGTGACATTTTACAATTCAACACATTGTATTTCAAAATATACACATAGAATGTTTTTGTGCCCATGGTAACTTTTGTTCGATGTGTCGAGTTCGACAAAATATTGAAATTTTGGACAATTTGACCGAAAAACTTTTTGCATAAAGAGTGTGCGTGGTCCTTTCATACAATGGCGAGTTTGTTTTGTTCTGAATCTGTTGGTATATACTAGAAGTAGGAAGACATTCCTAAACTTCTTTTCTCAATAATATTTCTTAGTTTATTTATGATTCTATTAGAAAATGTATGAGGAATGTACAGCCATAGGCGTACATACCTCACTGGATAGCGAAAGAATGTACCATCTCATCTATAAATTATACATGGTCATCTTCACTGACGGGAAAAATTGTATATGAAACGTGACAACGGTGTCCATAAAAATAACATCCGATAACAAATTGCATTCTATCAAAATGCTTCAGAAACCTTCTCAATCATGCCTTTGGAAAAAATTGTTTTCATTCAAAAAATTTTATTTGAATGCGTTCAAATCCTTTAGAATATTGTCATCCCAGAAAATTACGTAATTATTTCTTCAGATATAGTGTCGCTAGTTACTAATATTCAAGCAGATTTGATCACAGAACCATTCGAAAAATTATAATTTAAAATTGAACCTCACAATAAACTTAACCTCGAATCCTTTTCAACACGATACGAACATATTTTTTCACAAAAATGTAACATCATACGGAATTCTACACCTGTTACGTATTTACACATTCAGTTTCAATTAGTCGGGGGAAAATAAATTGTACTATCACTTTTAAATGTTTTTGTTTTACATTCTTTCATGTGGTTACTGATGTTGATTTAATTCAACTCTGATTTCTGAAACTATGCATTCTTCAATTATAACTTAGATGATGTATTGTAGTGCCCTGCAGATGACTTTTTTAAGGTCGATACGTCTGCAACGGATCAATAGTGGTTTCAGTTATTTGATCCAGTCAAACTTTCAATGAATAAATATCCTACATCCGCAAGTCCTATCGCCCTGTACAAAGAATATAAAAACGTGTTTCAAGCACTAAATACTAAATGAACCGGCTGCAACTCTCTTCACCAATGTTCTCTTGTTTTGTCCATATCCATAATAATATGTCATACAAACTTTCGGACAGAATCATAATTTGCTGTCCAACTGGCAATTTTATCCGGTTCAATACATTTGCACTTTCTCAGTCTCAGTGCCTACTGAAAATATCCAATCTACGACTAGAGAAACTGTTTTCTTGAAACCCGACACATGCGAAATATACACTGTTCGTGACATCTGAACGGAGAAAACCGTACCGAAAATGGCAATTAGAATGAAGCCTTGCCATGCCAATTATTTTAGAAAGTATTAACAACATAAATATAGTTTCGCCAGAGAAGAGATCGAAATCGATTGCATCGTTCACATATTGATCATTCCGTGAATTCGAATAAGTTAACGATAGTTCAGTGATTTTCGTAATGATGCTGAAAATTATAATAACACATTCAATGAAAGGAATTTGATTCAGCGCCTGGGGATGGGTATGCCGACAAATGATGGTTATATTAAAAATACTCTTTTCTAGTTATATCACTAATATGACATTTAGCGTATGTGCACAGTAAATTTGTCATCCTATGTTTTTTTTTATTCGAACGAGATGAAAAATAACCAAAAAATTAGTGTCACGTTATCTAACTAATTTTAATTTTTTCCAAAAAAAAAAATCAAACTGTGGAGTTATATCTCAAAATATCGAAAACAGTTTGTAAAAAAAATAGAAGTTCATGCATTAATACATATATGAGAGTTTTGGAGGTCGGATATTTTGAATACGTTGTCAACATTCTTAAATACAAGATAACTCCTCCTATACTTAGTTAAATTGCGAATAAAGTGTTGATATAAAAAAATTATAATATGAAAATTAAACTCATTTAAAATTTCCCCTTTTTATTTGATTACAAACAATTTTTGTTATTTGAATATTTGATTATAAAATGTTCAAGACTTTTTAATATAATTACTGTATGCCAGTGTTGAGGAAGGTACCCTTCACAATTTGAATTTCCTCTAAATAGTAATATAGGTATATTAGGAGATGTTGAGCTAAAACCTCAAATTAAATTGAGCCCTTTTGATTTTTTAGAGTCTAGGAGGTTTTGGGGAACCGCATAAGTCTAGCAACTCTTCATAAAAGTAGGGGAACGGATTTTCGAAATTTTGGGACTTGAAACTCAAAAATATTTTGAATCGCGAATAACTCGAAAACTATGAGGAATTTGAAAAAAATGGCCAGAACAAAAAATGTAAATCACAAAATTCTCTACAAAAAAGTATCCACGGTATTTTTTCCTAACCTCAAAATGTTCACCTTAAAACGGGTTTAAATACTCAATAATAGTTTGAATCGCGAATAACTCGAAAACTACGAGGAATTGTAAAAAAAGACCCAAAACACAAAATGTAGAGCACAAAATTCTCTACAAATTGGTCCCTGAAAATTTTTCCTGATCTCAAAATTTTCATCGTAGAATGGGTTCATGTACTCAAAAACACTTTGAATTGCGGATAACTCGAAAACTATGAGGATTTCAACACAAAATGCCGGCACAAAAAATTTAGAGCTCAAAATTCAGTACAAGAGAGGTTTCTCTTTTGTCCTAACCTAGGAAAATATTTTGATTCAATTAGATTTATGATCCACAATTTTTGCACTGGCCCCAGTGAACAATCCAATTTTTTTATGTGAAAAACACCGTGAAGACTACAGAAAGCAGTACGCACTTGACAAATGTTTACTACACAAAACACGTCGTCTGCACCACAGAACTCATAATTATATCTTATGATATAATTATGAGTTCTGTGGTCTGCACACCTGCGTGGTTATCGGTGGTTAAGGCTGTGGTTGCCGAATTCTTCGCGGGAAATAGACGAAAAGAAAGCATTCGTATTCTTAAACCAAGTAATTGAATACAATGTAACGACCCGCAATCGATTCTTTGTAACGTGTTTTCACAAATACAACATGAATTTTTCGAAGAAACTCACTCTTGGATAATTAAGGAAATATTTACGGAAAAATGGGACATTTTGACCTTTCTATTCATTTTAAAATCTTCATAATGAGGATACATCATACTGAGAATGTTTTTATATGAACTTGAAGCTGAGATTCTACGCTTCAAAATGAATACCCTCATATTTGGATAAGAGAAAATATTAAAAAGTCTGTGAATATCGAAATAATAATCAATCGAGAACGAAGATCGTGTTCATGATCGCGTTTTTTGAAAGTTAGTTCATTTGAAACCAAGAAGTAATTCATGTATGTTATTTACATGAAAATATTGATAATAATACGAACGACAAATCTCTCGTTGGATTTGCTTGTTTATATTGCGAGTGATGGAATATATTCATTGAAACTTGAAGTGCTTGTGTGGCCAATATACCTCTTCATCTCGCAAGATTTTCGAAAATTTCCTGAGTCGAAATTTATGCTACCTTACCGGAGTACAAAATAGAGAACTTACCCATCATTACGCATTTTGATTCTTTGAAAACAGAGTAGTTTTCAACGAGTTAGAGCAATTTTTATTTGCGCTTGGGATGTAAATTTGCTTGAATTCGCACTGGCGGGAATTCGCGAGCGGGTGCTCCGGCTTTCGGCTTTGAGAGAGAATTACTCAGAAATAGTGGCTCCAACGGAAAAATAACTGGAGACTTTTTTTGTAGAAAATTTTGTGCTTTACATTTTTTGTCGAAGCAGTTTTTTTCGAATTCCTCATGGTTTTCGAGTTATTCACGATTCAAAATATTTTTGAGTTTCAAGTCCCAAAACTTCGAAAATCCGTGCCCGTACTTTTATGAAGAGTGGATAGACTTATTTGGTACCCCAAAACTTCCCAGAATCTAGAAAATCAAAGGGGCCCAATTTTTTTTGGGTCTTACCCTATTTAGCCTGTACTAAAAATAAAAAGGCACAACAACATGGTAGTTTAAAAAACCGCAACATAGATTCGATTTACAGGAATCCTGATCCCTGCATTCTATTATGAAATTTGGATTTTCTGTGGTATAGTGCATTAAACATTAGTATCATAGATGGCTCCTCCAAACTGTGAATTAACTGTGAAGTGATCCTCTTAGTGAATATTTTACTATTCATTTCTCCATGATGTTCTGTCAAAGATTTCGAACAGAACAATAAACTGGCTTCTGGAAAAAACCCTTTCGAAGAACCAGCATGCAAAACAATTAACTTTTTTCATCGCATCCTTCGGGTTTGGGTACACTTTCTATTATATTATCGTCCTGCCAAGACTTTGTTTCATTTCCACTGTTATCCCCGTTTCAGCGAAAAAAACTAGTTTTTGCGGATATGAACTTTTCGGTTTTCCTAGTATTCACGTAAAAATGATGCTTTATGTGAAACAGATTGAGGTCTTTCGATTACGGCTCTTATTCGATTATCATCTTTTGTAAATTTAAATCCCAGCTAGTTTGATGAAACATTTGAAGATGATTTGTACACAGAAACAATCTTCCCATTTTTCAGTTCATTATTCAAGGTTTCGAGTGTAACATGTTTTTCTGTAAAAAAGAAATAATTGTATGTAGTCACATTCAAATTTAATAGACTATAGGAGGACTGCTATAATTACATTTCAAAAACGAGGTACAAGTGAAGCTTTTCAATTAATAAAAAAATAGATGTATTGGATAAACTCACAGGTAATGAACATGAATTCAATGACTTTCCAGATACTTTCCAGATACAGTAGTGATCAATAAAACTATGGCACTTCCATTGATTTTAGTAATAGGTATGTTCAGGTAGATATATTCCCCTCATCCTGTAATAAAAAGCTGTTCTCACTTTTTTATACATATCTTACAAAGAATTTCATACTGCCATTTTCTATCCTCGAATCAGTCGTTTCTTTTTTATTGGGACAAGGTCCATGTTTTTCTGGAGTAGATGGAATGGGTTCTTTCTCGTTTCTTATTCCGATACACCGTTCTTCGTGATCTTTTAAGTGCATCCACCACTCTCTGAAACACAGATAAGAAAAGTTATGGAGTTTCCATTGCGGGATAATATTTACCTCTCGAACAAATGAAAATGGTACCATAGCTTCTCCCTACGTTATCTCCCTTTCAAAATACTCGCACAAGTTTAGTACAAATTGATGTGCTTTTGAATGAAGGATGGTTCCAGTCATAATCTGAAAAAGATTACAAATTTGTCAAATGATTTTGGTTTGTATTTTTAAATGTATGTGATTATTTTCTGTCAATAGGTTACCTCACTCTAAGTTACTGTTGTGTCAATATTCCGGTAATGAGGAGTCGTAGTCACAATTGCGTCGAATGAGAGGCTGGAAATTTTAAAATAAATATTTCGACAATAAACACCATGATATTGATGATGCCAAGAGGAGGTTAATCTTTGGGTGAAACGGTTTTTGTAATATATTCGACTGATGCAAAACACAAAAAAAAAACTCGCTGAAACGGTAACATACTAGCGTTCATCAAAAATTTCCTCGTCACTCGAATGTTCCAAGTCAGAGCCAGCGATGAACTCTCAACAAGAAAATCCAAGAAAATGGTACTCCGCAAGGTTCAGTTATCAGTATAACGTTTCTCGTAGCGATGAATGACGTTATTGAATACGTTAAACTTCCTATTAAAGCAAGACTTGAACGCTCATGACTTAATTCTTTTTGTCAAAGGAAAAAAATTTTGGAACAATGAAATCGATCCTCCAACAACAACTACAAAGCATATAACATTGGTCAAATACAACAGGTTTTCGATTTTCCACAGAAAAAAACAAAGCTGATTATTTTTTTGAAGCAACAAGCAACAAGAGCACTCGATGCTGGAAATTACATCGGAAGGAATATTAAAGTAAGTAGTTGAAGATTAATCATTGTTTGAGCAATTATTGGTCAATAAAGAATAAGAAAAATAATGGAAAAGTAAATGAAAAAGTATGTTAACAACATATCATTTAATTATGGCATGTAAATAGGCAGCTATAATGTCACCGGCGCATCGTGAAATTTTTCGGTATGCTAAATAAGCCTGTAAAAAGCTATTTGTGTATTTAGAGTGCAACGTGATTGATTGCCGCTCGACAAAGAGAGTTACCTCGCGACGCGAAGCGAAGCGCAGTAATCTTTGGAGAGCGACAATGACACATTGTGCTCGAAATACACACATGATTTTTTCTACAATCGCAGCTCTTAAACATTAAAACGATAGAAACCTCATTCAACACAGGCACATGATATTACCTATGAGAAAATTTACCTTCAATAATAATAATATTAGTAATGTAAGTATATTTATAAATAAATACATACATAACTGTAAAGTGTAGAATACATTGTATGAATAAACTGAAAATAAACCTCACTAAGTAACCTTGTTGTGAGGTAAAAAACTATTCTACTAAAGAACTATTTCAAAAATGAAAATAATTTTTTTTTCATTTCTAATCTCATTTCTATATAATTTTCTTTACTAATCTGTATATTTCAAAAAAATTTATGTCGAAACTCACCCATTAATTAATTAATACTATTTATCAAATTATGAAAAATATGTCTTTCTGTAGTATTCAACCAGACTTTCACTTCATATTTGTAAGAATACATGGACTTGGTCATTTTAATAATATCTGGTAGTATGTCAAACAATTTTGGGATAATGTGAATGAAATTTCTTGTGTCTATTATTTTATTCAATCTAGTTTTAACTGTGACTGCTCTTTTATACCTCGTCTCATAAAGATGATCACCAAAATTGATATCCATTTTATTTTTGAAAATGTGGATGAGAATTCTATACATAAACTATTGCACAATATCAAATTTTCTATTTTTTTTCATATAGAAGATCGGAAGAAAACAAATGATTTTGATCATATATTATTTTTAAGAATTTTTTTTGAACCACTTCCAAACTATAAAGATGACTTTTTTTAACTCCACCCCATCCCAGAATGCCATAACTCAACTGAGATTGTACTAAGGAAAAGTACAGCATTTCAAGGTGCTTCAATGAGAGAAATTGTTTTAGAAACTTGAACAGATGTCTCAGTTTTTTAATGACAAAAAAAATATGATGGTCCCACCTCAAATGATTGTCAATCATTATTCCTAAGTATTTGACACATTTGGTTTCATTAATTTTAAACTCGCTACCAATTTTGAAGGGACCTAAATTTGGCAAAGAATTCTGATAACAGGTGAAAGGAAGATAATTCGTTTTATCAAAATTTATAGTCAATAAATTCCGATCAAACCAATTTTTTATATTTCCTAAATCCTCATTGATTATTTCTTTCAGTTTATTCCAAGTTGAAGCACTGTAAGAAATCACAGTATCATCAGCAAAAGCATTTTTCCAATACGGTCTAAATTGAATAAATCATTAATATATATATATATATATATATATATATATATATATATATATATAAGTAGAAAAATTATTGGGTATAACCCTCAAAATGTTCTGCAACCGTAGACACGTGTTTCGAGCTTAAGCTCTCATCAGTACGGTAAAATCAAGTGCGAAGATGTACAACACTTGGATCCATCCTTATATACAGGGTGTTAATTAAGTACGTTGACAAACTTCGGGAGGTGATTTTTTGAAGGTTTTCAGGACGAAAAGTTCATATAAACTTATGTCCCAAACGGCTTGGTTTTCGAGATACAGGGCGATAAAAATACATTTTTTTCAAGATTTTTTAGAGTTAACTTCGACATTTTCGACAATAATCAGTTCAAATTAGGCAAGTACAATCCATTCAATAGGGCGCACGATACAAAATAATGCATTTCTTAAATAATTCACAGGGTCCTCCTTTTTTCAGAGTCAAGCTTTGTTCAACCCTTCAGACTTTTTTTTTCCGCCGCCACTGACATATTATGAGAAAGGAATAATCAATGTTGTTTCATTTAACATCTTTTTGATATCTTGCATTTTTTCATTTACTTGTACGGTTCAGGGGCTATAATGAAAATATTAATTTAAACATTTTCCAGTGTGGCATAACATTAGAAAATTTGAAAATTGAACATTTTCAATTATTGTAAATTGATGGAAATATTTTTTCAGAATTAGAAAAATCTACGATGAATAAAAATTATACAATAAAAAATATAAAGACAAGCTTTTATACAAATGCACTGAAAATGAAAAAATAATTTGTTTCATTTTTTGTAGGTTATTCTGTGAGTATCAAAATCTTTCTGTACAAGATTACCTAGATCAAACAATGAAATGAATTATTTTTTCCTTTTCAGTGTATTGTATAAAAACTTTAAAGTGTTTTCTTTTTATAATTTTCATTTTTAACATTTTAGTTTATTTTTTATGTGAAACTGAAAATCTCCTACCCAAAAACCATCACATGCCAATTTTGAACAGAATCGGATCATAATCACAAAACTCGTCCGCCATATTGGAGCCGCCATTTTGTTTTTTAACAAACATTTTTTTAATGCATTGTCACCGGAATTACGGAAACCTGTCAAATTTCAAATTAATCGGAGTATTAGAAGTGGGTCAAATTCAACTTTTATTAAATTGTTTGATAGTTAGTTACAAGTGAAGCTAAATAAAAGCTTGTTATTGTAAAGATGTGATTTCTTTTTGTGATATCTAACAGAAAACTACTATCTCCCCGTCACTGCGGTACGCTGGATATTAAACTAGATCTGACAGATATTGGGAAAACCTTAACTTTCAACCTGAAGATTCTGATGGTAAAAATGTGCATTTTCATTGAGATATTTGATTAAAAATGTTTTTACCCATCAGTCTTGATAGAGAACTCATACAAATTTTTTGTTATTTTAAAAAAAGATATTTTTTAGTTTTCAATTGAACGTTTCCTTTTCAACATAAAAAACTTCCGAAAGGTAATCCTGTAATGGAAGATAGTTAATAGGGTTTATCTAATAGTCGCAGATCATTACACATTTGATTTTCATTTATGAATCTCTGGTCATAACTCCGAAAAACTAAATCAAACAAATTTTTGTTTCCGTACTGAGTACATTATTTTATCAGAAATTTCGGTTTGTTTTTTCTTCTGCAGTAACGCAGAAATTTTGTAATCAATTTGAATTCATAAAAATAGCAAAGTGGGCTTTGATATTAATTCATTTATTTAAATATCAACAACTTGACAGTTATCGAAAGTTGAGAAACTGTCTCATTGTTAATTCTTCATTAGTGCAAGCTATAAAGCAGATTCATTCAATATTCCTTTGGATAAAATGGTTGAATATACAAATTCAGAAATGGCAGACATGCACTTAATGTATGGAATGGCTGATGGTAACGCTCGTGCCGCCAGACGAATGTATCTAGAAAGATTTCCACAACGTCATATTCCTAGCACACAAATGTTCATCAATATTCACTCCCGTCTTCGTGAAACGGGTACTTTCAAGAGGTCTGCTGTTCTCATAGGAAGACCCAGGAGAGTTAGAACAGTTCAGATAGAAGAAGCTGTTCTTAACGAAATTGAGCAGCATCCAGACACCAGTACAAGACAAATTGCGGCACAGTTTAACGTAACCCATGTATTGGTATGGCAAATTTTAAAAGAGCAACAACTTTATCCCTATCACATACAGCGTGTTCAAGCTCTTCTGCCAAGAGATTTTCCAAAGAGATTAACTTTTTGCACTTGGATTCGAAATAAATTTTTGGAAAATCCATGGTTTTTATCTCAAGTGTTATTCACCGATGAGGCATGCTTTTCCCGTAAAGCCATTATTAATTTTCACAACAATCATATGTGGGCTGATGAAAACCCACACGCCGTGATTGGAAACCATTTTCAAGAGACGTTTTCTGTGAATGTTTGGGTTGGAATTGTAGGGAATTTCCTTATCGGGCCACATTTTCTGCCTCATAGACTCAATGGTGACCATTATCGATATTTTCTTGAATTCATCTTACCTGGACTCCTAGAAGAGATCCCACTGAGGGAAAGAATTGGAATTTGGATTATGCATGATGGTGCTCCAGTACACTTCAGATTGGTTGCACGCCAATATTTAGATGAGAATTATTCTGATCAGTGAATTGGGCGTGGTGGGCCACAACTTTGGCCACCAAGGTCACCCGATATGAATCCACTTGATTTTTTCCTCTGGGGGCACCTTAAATCATTAGTGTACCGAACTCCAGTTCAAAGTGAAGAAGACCTGAGGAATCGCATACAGGAGTCATGCGGAATTATAAGAAACACTCCTGGTATTTTTGAGCGTGTCCGCCAGTCTATGGTTAGGCGCATAAACGCATGCATTGAAGTTGGCGGTGGCCATTTCCAGCAGCTGCTCTGACATATCAATTTCAATAATGGTCCTTTTCTGAACTTAATTTTATTCCTAGGGAATTTATGTTACTTTGCTCTAGTATTTGATAATAAAGTTATTCACTATTGAAAATGTCCAAAATTATTTTGCCATAATTAACTTTGTGCAATACATATTCAACCTGAGTTATGGTAAAAAATGTATGGGAGCTCCATAACATTACATTTTCTCTACACGAGCAGAAAATAGCTATTTGTGTAATGAGAACAAAATGACGTATTGCGTCACGCGCTAATCTTTGGAGAGTGGCAATGACACTTCGAGAAATGAATTATTTTATATCATGCGCACTATTGAATGGATTGTACTTGTCCAATTTGAACTAATTTGGATCGATTATTGTCGATTTCGAAGTAAACTCCAAAAACTCCTAAAAAATGTATTTTGATCACCCTGTACTTCGAAAACCAAGCCGCTTGGGACATGTTTATATGAACTTTTCATCTTGAAACCTTTCAAAGAATCACCCTTCAAGTTTGTTAGACTATTTGCTTCTCAAATTTCTTTATGTTATGCGTTACTGGAAAATGTTTGCGTTAATATTTTCATTGTAACTCCTGAACCGTACAAGTAAATGAAAAACATCAAGAAAGCAAAACGATGTTAAATGAAACAACATTCATTATTCCTTTCTCATAATATGTCAGTGGCGGCGGAAAAAAAATTCTGAAGGGTTGAACAAAGCTTGACTCTGAAAAAAGGAGGACCCTGTGAATTATTTGAGAAATGCATTATTTTGTATCGTGCGTACTATTGAATGGATTGTACTTGCCTAATTTGAACTGATTATTGTAGAAAATGTCGAAGTTAACTCTAAAAAATCTTGAAAAAAATGTATTTTTATCACCTGTATCTCGAAAACCAAGCCGTTTGGGACATATGTTTATATGAACATTTCGTCCTGAAAACCTCCAAAGAATCACCTCCCGAAGTTTGTCAACGTACTTAATTAACACCCTGTATATATATATATATATATATATATATATATATATATATATATATATATATATATATATATATATATATATATATATATATATATATATATATATATATATATATATATATATATATATATATATATATATATATATATATATATAGTTTGTAGTTTTTGTGGGGTTGCAGTCAGGGTTGCGGGCTATTTCAAAGAAAACTCTTTTATACTGTCAAGCTTTCGGTATAATTCGATACCTTCCTCAGGACAACTGAAAATACGCTTTGTACAATAAATGTAGGAAATAATAAATGGAGTACTTACTAACGTGAGAATGAATAATAAAATTGGCAAAAAACGAAAATGAAATATACATGAAGTGAAATGAAATGACTGATGTAAGAATGACAGTGACTTAATTTATTTCAGTAATCAAGTTGGAAGATTCTGATTAGAGGGTGATTTTATCCTATGTTTCTCAAAATTAAGTAGATACGTATAAATTTTGCTGAGATTACTCAGGTCAGTTCTTTTGTTCATCGACTGTTCTTCATTATTGATTTGAACCATTTCCATGAAAATTCTTTTAGACAGATTAGTTTCACTATTCAAAATTTCGGTATTATTATAATCCATCCTGTGGTCTCTAGAGATAACATGTCCTGCCAAAGCACATGAATCAACATTTCGTCTACAGTCGCTTTTATGTGGAATAATGCGACCATTCAGTGTCTGACCAATATATGACTTCGGACAGTCCATGCAAGGAATTTTATAAATAACATTTGATTTTTGTAATTTTGAAATAGGTGTTTTCACTTTACTATGTAATTTTGATATTGTAGTAATATTTTTCTTGGAGATTTTAATATTGTCAACTTTAAAAACGTTTATCAATTTTGGTGTCAATTCTTGTATATATGGCAGAGATCTGTAGATTGGTAGAGTATTTTCTTGTTGGTCTGAATTTTGAGATGGTGTGGGTAGAGTTGCAGTGACGATTCTTTCACAATAGAGTACATTATTAACTAAAGATTTTGGGTAAGAGTTTTCGATAAGAATATTCCGTAAATCATCCAAACTTTGTTTGAGTAAGCTAGGATGAGTGATATTTTGTATTCTGTTTTTTAGAGACTTAATAAGATTAATTTTCATCTTTTGAGGATGGTAAGAATGAAAATTGATAAACCTGTTACTACATATAGATTTTCTGTACCATCTTGTAACAATTATGTTATGCTCATTTCTTATTAATCTCATATCTAGAAATGGAATGTTGTTATTTATTTCTTCTTCAATAGTGAATTGAATATTCGAGTCGAAGGAATTAAAAACGTTCAAAATTTCATCCTTATTTCCAGAAGGGATTGATAATATTAGGTCATCTACCTGGTAAAATTCTTGAGGATGCAGTCCAGTGATTTGACTGCATCCTCAAGAATTTTACCAATTTATCTATCTATATATATATATATATATATATATATATATATATATATATATATATATATATAGAGAGAGAGAGAGAGAGAGAAGAGAGGTAGTCTATTGCTGACTAGTTAGAAACAAACTTGACAATATTTGGGACAGCAGCAAAACGCAAGTGTACTCTTATAACATTATATTTCCAATATTTCGACAGTGGTTACTGTCATCATCAGGGAGCTACAAAAATGGATGAAACTATGGTAAAATGGTGAGGATGAGAGTCCTATACTTACAATGTTAGTGAGATTGGTCGCTTAACATCGATGTTACAGAATTAAAAAAGACAAAATTCATGTGCAACTTGGGGTACTTAATAAAATTTATGTAAAACATTAAACAATTGAAAATTTTTTAAAAAAAAGGTGTCGGATGCACAACACCTGTAGGAATACCACGAGAAGCGTGGGAGAAGAGAAAATTGTTAGGTTAGAATTTATTAAAATTAATCATATGTCATATGTCAAAAGTCAAAGTCAAAATCTAATTTTTTTCATAGAAGTTATAGAACAAGAGAACAATTGGCCTGAGCTGCTGGGGTTTCCAGTACAGTTGCAATTACTGCTAAAGAGGATATATAATTATGGATTTCATGTAATTGTTGAGAAAATTATTAACAATTGTTTGAACAAGTTTTTGAATTAATGTGGAAATTATGGGAAGTAAAAAAGTGTAAGGAATACCAAATGAAATTAAATAATGCACATCATAGTAGATTGCACCCTGAGAGATGTGCTCTCAGTGAACATGTTTTCAAAGAAGGTCACTCAATGGACTACAATTCCACAAAAATTTTAACTAAAGAAGGTAATTCTTCAAAACGAATATTCTTGGAAATGACATTTATTTCTCAATCTGATCATTGTTTAAACAAAAGAACAAATCTTAACCACTTGAGTGAGATCTATTATTATTTATTATTGTTGGACAAGAACCCAAGTGCTCTCACTAACAGCTTCTTTGGCATTACTTAATTTCATTCGGTATTCCTTACACTTTTTTACTTCCCATAATTTCCACATTAATTCAAAAACTTGTTCAAAAAATTGTTAATAATTTTCTCAACAATTACATGAAATCCATAATTATGTATCCTCTTTAGCAGTAATTGCAACTGTACTGGAAACCCCAGCAGCTCAGGCCAATTGTTCTCTTGTTCTATAACTTCTGTGAAAAAAATTTGATTTTGACTTTGACTTTTGACATATGACATATGATTAATTTTAATAAATTCTAACCCAACAATTTTCTCTTCTCCCACGCTCCTCGTGGTATTCCTACAGGTGTTGTGCATCCGACACCTTTTTTTAAAAAAAATTTCAATTGTTTAATGTTTTACATAAATTTTTTTAAGTACCCCATGTTGCACATGGATTTTGTCTTTTTAATTCTGTAACATCGTTTTTAAGCGACCAATCTCACTAACATTTCTCATCCTCACCATTTTACCATAGTTTCATCCATTTTTGTAGCTCCCTGATGATGACAGTAACCACTGTCGAAATATTGGAAAAATAATGTTAAAAGAGTACACTTGCGTTTTGCTGCTGTCCCAAATATTGTCAAGTTTGTATATATATATATATATATATATATATAAATAAGGATGGATTTAGCGAGGGGCAATATATGAAAATATAAGTAAAAAAGTTATTGGGTATAACCCTTAAAATCAAGTGCGAAGATGTACAACACTTGGATGTAAAAATAGAAACAAAGGAAGTCAACAACAGGAAGCCAACCACACATTTGTGGCATCGGTTAGAAGACCTTGTACTCACAAGGCAACGGAGGTAGCTATAGCTATAGCTATAGCTACCTCCGTGGCGACGTTAGTTGTTGCCTTGTGAGTACAAGGTCTTCTAACCGATGCCACAAATGTGTGGTTGGCTTCCTGTTGTTGACTTCCTTTGTTTCTATTTTTACATCCAAGTGTTGTACATCTTCGCACTTGATTTTACCGTACTGAAGAGAGCTTAAGCTCGAAACACGTGTCTACGGTTGCACAACTTTTTGAGGGTTATACCCAATAACTATTTTACTAATATTTTCATATATTGCCCCTCGCTAAATCCATCCTTATTTGTATCTATATATATATATATATATATATATATATATATATATTAAATATTAGTGGTCCTAAGACACCACCTTGAGGTACTCCATAACCAAAAATAACTGGATCACTAAACACTTTGTTAATTTGTACTTGTTGTGTTCTACCAGTTATATAACTTTTCATTAATTTGTGAGCCACTCCTCGGAAACCAATGTGTTCTAGTTTTTGTAGTAGTCGTTCATGACTAACGGAATCGAACGCCTTAGCTAGATAAAGAAATATACTAAGATTTAGAGTGTTATCATCTAATGAGCTATAAACATGATTCGTAAGATGACATATGGCATTTTCAGTTGAAACTTTTTCTCGAAATTCAAACTGTTTAGAAGAATGGAAATTTAACTTATTAAGATATTTTTCAATTCTGTATTTGAGAATTTTTTCAAAAATTTTTGCTATACTTGATATATATATATATATATATATATACTTGATATATATAGTTTATTATAGTATAATTGGTCTATAATTTTTCATCTCATTTTTATTGCCATTTTTATAAATCGGTTTTATGATTTTATTTTGAAGGAATCAGAACAAATTCCTGATTCAAAATTATTATTTATGAGATGTGCCAAGGAATCTGAAATCAAATCTACTAAAACTTGTAAAACTTCTGATGTTATACCATCCACACCTGGGGATTTCCTTGGTTTAAAAGTTCTTATTATATTTTCAACTTCAGTGCAGTTGGTTTCTTTAATGTAAATAGATTTAAGATGACTAATTGATGTTTCCGTATTATTATCAATATTCTTAATTTTTTCTGCAAGATTATTTCCTACACTTCCATAGTAATTAATAAACGCGTTAGATATGGTTTTTTCATCTGATATTGTCTTATTGTTCAATTTAATCGACCGTATAGAATTCAGCTTTAATTTGTGTTTTTCATTGCATAACTTGTTGATGCTGTCCCATACATATTTTGATGAATGACTATTACTTTCTATTTCTTGTTTGCAGAATTTTATTTTGGCTTCATGAATTATTTGGGTTAAGGTATTTTTGTAAATTTTGTATTCTTTTTGCAAATTCAAATCATCAGCATTTTTTTTAAATTTTTGATATAACTCATTTTTTTTTATTAACTGAATTTATTATTCCTCACGTAATCCAATTTTTCCTTACAGTAATCCCAAATGTATAAGCTATCCAAATATTCAATAATTTACAAAACAAAAAGGAAAAAGGGAAAAGACTTGCCTGAAAAAAAAATACTGAAGCTCGAGATCGAACTCACGCCAAGATAGAAAACCCAGTTTAGTAGGAAGCATCTCTAACCACCGCACCCACCGCACCGCCGCACTTCCTTTGAATTTCTTGTGTTCACTTTCCATCATGCAAGAATAGGTTCGTTTTCAACAAAAGCTAGGGAGATCTAACGTTTTTTCAATATTCTCGCTCTAGAGCGTAAAAGCTGTCACAAAATGACATTCCTTGGAAAATGTCAAACTTTGGTTGAGATCTGAAAGCGTCAAAGGCTACTTTGGTAAGCGGTAGTGGAAAAATAGTGTTTTCAGATAGGTATAATGAAAAATACATTTAGTACAAATAAAATAAAAAAAAATGATGAATAAAGAGAAATTATAAAACATCAATACATCTGAAAAGTTGATAAAAACTTGATCATTGGACAAATTATTTTTTATTTCTTTTTCAAAAACAGTTAATAATATGTCAACTTCATCACATCTGATAGAACTTTGAATATGCTGCTAGGTGTAGGTAATTAAAAACAAATGGCGTTCTTGCTCATCAAACGGGGCGAATATTGAAGTTTAGTTGAGATAGTAACTGTAGGCACTCAATCAGGTAGTTTGTAAGCTTGTAAACGTATATATAGAAATGATATGTTCGGCAGTCTCCTAATGATAATGAAGAAATTTTTTTACCAATGGACTATGATATACTTCTTGTTCAGGATATACACTATCCATCTAGTATACAATGCTCTTCATGATTTATCGTGGAATGGATTCTGGCAGATGAATGTGTGAATATTGGAGACCAGATTAGTGACCCGTATTCCAAAC
Source organism: Chrysolina oricalcia (assembly GCA_944452925.2). Classification (NCBI taxonomy): domain Eukaryota; kingdom Metazoa; phylum Arthropoda; class Insecta; order Coleoptera; family Chrysomelidae; genus Chrysolina; species Chrysolina oricalcia. The sequence continues at coordinate 37,577,815 of OX101813.2, read as the reverse complement.
GTGATCTCAAATATGCAGTGGAATCTTTAGTATTGGCAATCTAAAAAAGCACCTGTATTTGGGACTGGGTATCACTTTAATTGTCACTAGGAAAAATTACAGGCACTGATTCCTTGCCATTATTAAACTGAAATTCAAATATAACGTATACTGCTACCTACTATCAAATGAAGTACTTACAGTAATGTCATGAAGTTTTTGCCCTTAATATATTGGGTGTCCCAGAAGTCGCGCACCCCATTGTAGGGATCGAAAGAGGAAAATATTCTGAGACGAAAAGTCCTTAGCCATTTTTCAATCAGATGCATAGATAATCAATTATTAATTAATGAAAGTGACCAATCAGGAGCGCGTACCTAGCATCACGTGCGACCGCCGTCCACGGTTGGTCCGTCCCCACTCTTCGTCTACTGCGTGAGAAGCCGCCAGCAGCTCTGGCGTCTCACTCTCGCGTCTCTTACTGCTTTTCCACTCACTTTTTATTCTTCTGTCGCGCGCTCCTGATTGGTCACTTTCATTAATTAAAAATCAATTATCTATGCATCTGATTGAAAAATGGCTAAGGACTTTTCGTCTCAGAATATTTTTCTCTTTCGATCCCTGCAATGGGGTGCGCAACTTCTGGGACTCCCAGTATATTTTAATTGTTGTTATTGTCGGTTTCATTTGTTATAAGAAAAGAGATATTTGTCGTTATTGAAGTACACATTTGGTATTGGTCGTATAGATAGATAGACCGAACGCGTCTATACCCGAATTTATTGCTTGTGAATTGTGAGTATCGTTAACTATATGATGGAATTCCCGAAATTACTGGAAGCTTTTATCAAGATAATTTTCATCAAAGTTTAGGCTCACTATCATTTATGTGCATAAAATATTTCTCATAGTATATAAAAGTCAACAATTTATTATGTTTTTCCATATAAAGTATCTCATTTCCAGTATAAAATATTAATATTAAAAGTACAAGAAAATTCAAATTTCCATTTTTACTTATAATATCAGCATTTTGTACTAATGAGGTATTCCATATAAAAAAACATACTGTATTATTAACTACATATTATTCTACAACAAATATTTTTTATGCATAATTCATAGACAGCCCAAACGTCGATAAAAACTTTGCTGATAAAATAACGTATACTCTCCTTGGAAACTATCGAGAAATGTTGATAATTCCCGAATATCCAGTAATTTCGGGAATTCCAGCATATAGTTCACGATATCCACAAGTGATATATTCGATTAGAGTCGCACCGTTCGATCTATCTATCTGTACGACGCAATCACATCATATGTCTCACTCTGATCGAACACTAATGACACTGATACTGGAGACTAGCTCGGGTAGCGTTACTATTGGCCGTTAATGATGAATTTGCGCATGCCCGTGATCTTTTTAATGACTCTGACTACCTACAAAACGAAGAGTCTTTGGAACTAACACTCTATGTGCTTGTGACTATCAATGACACATCAATTATTATATATCTTTAATTATGACAAGGAGCAAGTTTTTCATACTTAATATGCTGCCGATGACTGAAGTATGGGAACTTTCATAATGGTAATTACTCCATTGTCAGTGTTCTTTTTTATTTCCAGCAAATGCTGCATTTTAGTGAAAAATTTATTGCTATTATCAAAATAGTGTCAAGTGCACTAGTGCTTTTGGACCTCTTTTCTTGTTGTATTCCTGCGTGCGGAATACATTAGGAGTAGTTAGGAAACATGAAATAAGTTTCGGAAAGTCCGCAAGTTCCCGAACTATAACGGGGACAAGAAACTATGGAGTTCCACTTGGAACTAATTAGCGGCATGAACTTGAAACTCCGTTACACTCCATTGTAACATCTGTATAACATTTAATTTAATTGAATTACTTCCTTATCCTGGAGTGTAAGATACCGAAGAGATGTTATAATTAATGTGATTGTGTGTAAAATAAGTATTCCAGTCAATTATTGCAGAGAATTATTTCTTTCAAATATTAAATATGAATGAGAGGAAGTATGTTAAGGCATCAATTCGAAACAGATGTTTTTCCGTGCATCGATACATAGTATAATTATTCTTTGTTGATATGTAATTAATTTTAAAATTAGGCGTTGATCCGTGACAAATCCCCAACATACATTGTCCTTCCCTTCATGTGGGAAACGCTTTTAATAATAATTCATTTTGAAATCCGACCTGGGCGTTATTAATTTTGAGTTAATTTAAACTGAATAAGTCATAGTACCAGATAAATATATAAAATGTCCACGATAGGTGCCGTGGTTGGGCTCGCTAGCCCACTAGGGTTCTGTACCTTGCCATTATTGGGTTGTTATCCTGCAAGCCATCAGTATTACGGAGGATAAATCCTGAGGTTTCCTGTCTCACTATATGTTTCATATGACATTCAAAAGTGAGCTTTTTGTCTAATATTTTACCGAGGTATTTTACCTCAACTGCAGTCAGTTGATTGTTGATGTTTAGGCGTTCGTAGAGAAGGTTGAGGTTTTTTGAAAACAGAATATACTAACATTTTTTGAGCCTAATTGATAATCGGTTTCTGAGACAGAGTTCAGAGGAACTATTTATGTAGTCTTGAAACTCAAGATAGTCTGATGGTTATAATAATAATGATAATAATAATATCTTTATTAGTCTTGAGAAACACAAGGTTTATAGACATGTCGAAACAAAATAGCACAATGAACTGAAATTAGGTAACATACACCTTAAAATTTCACAATCAAATGGTAGTCATAAATTTAAAAAATTAAATACGAATACATACACATTAAAACAAATGAACACATCTGAAATTAGGTTACATATATGTTGGAATTTGAGAATAAGATGGTAATCATAATGTTAAAATAATAAAATACGAATACATATACATCAAGATGTTCAGTACAATAACATATGTGGTAAATTCACAAGATTTACATTGAAATAGAAATATATATTGAAATCAACTGGAAACATATTATTTAGGTGGCCACTTTGAAGGCATCTCTATTCATTTGGACGATTCCATAAAATTCATTAATGTCATACAGAGGATTTTAAGTTAAGAAAAGCTTCAGAAAGTACTTGAATATTTTAATTGGTAGATTGCGAAAATCTAGTTGCATAATATTGGATAGCTTAGGCCAATATTGTCTGCCCTATTCAGTCTATTTGCTTTCGTAACAAGGTATGATTTATTTCTAGTATTATATTGGTGAATTTCTGTTCGAGAGGTATAATTATTTATATTCAATCCTTACTTACTTTTTTGTTTGCTTCCAAATCATCTGCGAATAACTATTTTACAATTAAGAGGCCATGAGCGCGATCATATTTGGGGCGGTTTTTTTGGTAAAAGAGTTGATAACTCAAAAACGGTTAATGGTATCGATTTCAAACAAGGACAGGCTTCTAGAGGACGTTCGATTCTATCTAACTACGTCCACGGCAGTACCTCACAATGCTAATCAGAGATAATTGAGGTGGCTGCAATGGTATTTCTCTTCCATTAAAATTTGAAGCAATCTTCATCCAATCGAAATGAATTCTATATCAAAAGAAATGCTAAACGTTGATCTATGTACCTGCTGTAATGTTTTCCTGAAATTATTTGTTCATCTGCCCAAAAAATTGCTTCAAAATTACTGGCATTTTTGAGATTTTTTTTGTAAAAATTGGATTGAAATTTCAATTTCCATTACATCACGTACCTAGAAATGAACGTCCTCTATAATTCTATCATTGTTTGAAATCGACACGACGAACCGTTTTTGAGTTTTAAATTGACTCACCCTAAAAAACGCCCTAAATATGATCGCGCTCACGGCCTGTTAACAAACATTTCCCCAATATCGCTCATAAAAATACTGAACACAATTGGACCAAGATGTGAGCCTTGGGGTAAACCCGACTCGATAAGCTTTTCTTCGGATCTGAAACCCTTTAATGTGATGTTTTGTGATCTCTCAAAAAGATATAGTCAACACTGATAAAGAATATTTCTTCAATCAAAAATATACATACTCTTGAATAGAATAATCTTCTGAAAAGAATAATTATTTCTAATTGATGAATATACTCCTATTCCAAACTGAATGAGATGTTTGCTTCTTTACATAAATTCTCTTGGAATGAATTTGCTTGCAGTGAAAACATTCTACTCTTCATCCTAGAAAACACATTAACTCATTGTGAAACATATTCCTCTTGACACAAGAATCCTTGGCAGATATCACTACACCTGACACATTCAACCAATGAGCAATCAAAGCAGGTGGTGGCACCGCGACCTGTGAATACGACTTTCATTTCGACCATTTCATCCACAGTTTGAACATTTGGGTTGTGGGTTATGCGGCTATGCGTACCTATATGAATGTTAGTTTTGTGCCTAGTGGAAAGTGTTTCTATACAATAGAAATGCAATATCAAAAATTGAATTTGGCTTATTATGGGCCAGTTGTGAAAATTAATGAAATATATTGTGGTCTTCTACAGTTTTGTGCCTAAAAGCGAGTGGCGTTGTTTATGTATTCAATCAAACTGCCTCACTACTTACTGGTTTTATTGAGAATACAGTCATCAAACTTAAAACTTTTCTCATATAAAACATTATTGATACCTAAATTGTTCGTATTTAAGGATCTCTGCTTTGTTCAATCTATTCAATGTTGCCAAAATGAAAATGGCTTCCATTCTATATTTTATAACCAAGTGCAAAGCGCAGATTGTAACTCAACCTCCAAGTTGATAAAAGAATAGTATTCATTATAGAAATTGCAACATTCTTGTCTCAACCTACTCCCATGATTCAACAAAAAAAGTTCCCTTTATTGAAGCTGAAATATTCTTGCCTCAACCAACTTATGAAGCAAGTGTTCACTTTATAACGCTCTAAATCAAATTTGAATCTATTCCTCTCAAATTTGAGATTTTACGCTATATTGCTCCGGCAGCTCATTTTTTAATTTGAAGCAATAATGGTCAGATGGGTAAGAATCATCAGAGGTGGTATATCTTTTAAACCAAGACTCACTTTTATCACTTAATTTGGTAAAAAATTAGGACAATTAAAAGATGTCAGGAGGACGCCACTGAAAGTTAAAAAAATTAAGATCGGCCTAACATTTATCAAACTTAACTCCCTCTTTCAGTAGAAAAATTGACAAAAATAATCTTGTGTGGGTTTGTCACCTGAGAAGAGTGATTGAATAAATACGTATCAGTTTATGTACTAAAAATTTTAATTACGGTTCTGTAAATATGGGTAAGACTAACACAAGGATGACTGAACGCTGCTAAACATACAAATGTGAAACGTTTGTTGCCTAACGTGGCAGATGTATCAGTACCTGAAAATTTGTCCAAACCTAAAGTTGTCAACAAATCAAAAACGAATTTTATGGTTGTAGATAGAATTTTTGAAATTACTAGTGAGCTAGTTTCACATACATACATATTTTTGTTCCTGCTACAAGGCCTTGTAAGGGATTCACAGGTAAATTGTAAATATAAATTTCAACCTATTTTACGTATGGTACACTAAGTCATGAGGATATGTTGACACCAAAGTACATGCAAGAATATCAACAAAGTAACATTTGGGGTTGTTATGACTTGAATATGATAAGGCACTATTTAACTTGTGTCACCTGAGTCTCGTCGTAGCAACAAAACGTTCTCACCAAGTCCACACGACGATTGATGAAAGATAAATATTGTAAGCTGTACGTTACCAAGTTGCAGCAAATGTGATCATATTTAGTATCCTCATCCCATGTGATACTCTGTCCATAAAAATCATATGTACCAAAAGAGGCCCCCAAACCTGTGGAAGGGTGTAACTTGCTGGTTGTATAGAAATAGTAGTTTGTTTGTTTAATAACCATAATCTTCGCGCCTGTCCAGCGTATTCTCAATAAAATGGACTCTTGTACAGAACTTAACCTCTTCTTCGGTATCGAAAGTCCTCAACTGCTTCGTGTGCGAACAAATCCTTCGAGATCGGTTCGCAGTGAACCTCTGGTGACTCAACGGTTTCATCAATACGTTCAACCGTATTGAACTCAAAAATGAAAAGGCACGTCAAAGAGTTTGCCTGAATAGACTTCAATGCATGAAGCTTCGATTATGTTCCATTTGACTTGAACATTTGAGCTTGTATATAAGTATAGGCCAAGACAAATCTTCTAGAAACTGTCTAACTTTTGTTGAAGTAACTTTACTTCTACTCTTCAACAAATTAGCCTAGCATTTAGAAAATAACTTTATCATAATATCAGATAATAGCTTTATGTTATAACAATAGTTTTATGTTAGAACAATAATTTATTTTGTCAGAACCAGCATGCTACACACCGCAAAAGAAAGAATATTTTAGCATGTTCTTAAAATTCTTAATCCTTTTTTTTTGGTTTTGAGAAAACAATAAGTTTAAAAATATTACCAACCTGATTGTGATCAATTTTTCACCAAAGGAAAGTCCAAAGAATTTTCAAAAAATAATTTTTCCCATGAGGTCAGCAAAGTGATTTCGCTGGTTACAGAGATTGATGCAAAATGGCCGAAAAGTCCTTCTTTTCGCAGGAATATCTACGCAGTCTAATATTCTGACTTTTTTTTAAATAGGCAATCATGAGTTTAAATATTTACAATCTCATTGGTTTATACAAATGACGTATACTCTGACGTAGTTTGCTTTGTATCTAAATATTGCTGATAGATGGAGATAAATGACAGAAATATTAGAGCAATCATATTTTTGTATCTACTTTCTCTCTCTATAAACATGCTGAAACATTGTATTCAAATTGACAGGCGGATTCGATCTTTCCTTCCACCATTGTTTATATAGAAGATAGTTAGTCAACCTTATGGGATTATAATTGGATCAAAATGGATGCGACATGTAGATGGCGATAGTGAGCTCGCATCCAAGTCATGTCGTAACTTGATTAAAACAATGGAAAAGCATTAAAAATCAGGGTTTTTTGAAGAAACCTGCATTAAAATGACGTCAAATATTCATGTTTGTAACTAATCACGCTAGATGACACTCGCGTTTGTGTCCAATTAGGGTCACTGAATCCTAGAAGGCTTTGGCCTTCTTACGGGTATGGCCAATGGGTGGAGTCTAAATAGCTCCAATGTTCCAAAAACACCACGAAAATTAGGTCCGATGTTTGAACTAGTGACACATGTCAAAAGTCAATTTTTATGTCATTGGAAATGATCAAAAATAGTTTTAGCAGATTCACAGAAAAAAAAAGCAGATTGTTCCAAGTCCCAAGATCTTCTGATGAGCCCTGCTTTCACTGATTCAACCTAGGAATATGTTGTTTACTTTTTTACTGATGAAAATATTCCTTTCTTTTGAAAGTGAAGTACCTATTGTGCAGTAAAAACCTGCAAGAATACCAACAAAAGTCATAAATTATATTGTACTCTCAGAGGTGAGTTCAAGACCATTTTGTTTATAAATTGTTGATTAGTAGATTGAAGAATACATTCGTCCCATTTTCCTCACTAAAGACAATTCAGATTATATTTTCTTTCATACTTTTTTTTCAGGATTGAAAAAGGAAACCTTGAGAAAGAAATGGCTATCAATATTGAATAGTTTAGTGGAAAATTGTGAAAGAAATTAGTACTAAAACTAAATTCAAAAATGAATTTAAGAAACGTATACTTAACAGACTTAACAGAATTCCTATAATATAACCATGTTTCACCTTTGACTGTTTTTGCTTTGATATGAAGGTATTTACTCATTTCACAAATTACTCTCATCATTCCTTTTCTAATAATTGTTTGATTTCTTCATCAGTTTGTATCAAATATGTATTGCTCTTATACAATTTATGTAAAATGTAATCCCTCTTTAAACAAAAATGTTTCTAGGGATCAATAAATAAAGTAAAGTGTGTGCAGTGTAAGTATTGATATTTTTGTGTTCACCAGGACTGACAATTTTTTTCTGAATTGTACAGATTATCAACACATTTTATCAATTTTCAGATTCATTTTGGAACCAAAAACCAAAAAATGGTCTTTGAAAAAAATCACCTAGAAAAGAAAAGTTGAAATTGCAAAAATGGAACCTTTTCTTTCGAACAAGATTAAAAATTCTATATGGACTTTTATCTTAAGAAAATTGGTTCCACCATATAATATAAAAGATAGTGTTAGAATATTGGTAATCTCTTTAGAACAGCTATTTCATGAAAGTGAATGGCTATATTTTCTTGGTTCAACCATGCCATGTGGAGGTCATAATTCATATTTAGATTTCGGAGATATTAGTGAAAAGTGGAATTGTCTTTGCTGGATGTTTTTTGGTTATTTATACACTTTCTCAAGAAACTTCGTAATTTATGGTAGGAATACAAAAAATACGAATTCATTAGGTATATAAAGGAACTTTCGTACTCATACAAATCTGCACGATTCACTGTTGCCTGTTGCGTTCCAATTAACAGTGCTGCTCCTAAGGTGGCACATGGAGTAGTATCAAGGCCTATCCAGAACACGTGGCTAATGACCATAACAGTCGATGCCAGAACAACAAAAAAAAAAAGAATGTACAAAAATGAAAGATTGTAAAAGGGTGAGTCAGAAATGTAGTATTTCAATCATGTCAATATGTTTTGGATGTATTGTAATGTATGTCGGAAATTAATCTTTGCCAAAGCTAGATTTCATCTGAGAGGCTTTCAGCAAATATATTTGACATATGTTATGTTCGCGAATTTTAGGCACTTCTGTAAGATTCAAAATCGATAATCGATATTATTTGGTTTATGAGTTATTAGCAGAACCTCAAATGGATACCCAATTTTGAAAATTTGTGTTGATCAAACAATGGTATACCTATATTAACTAAGAAGTATTTGGGACAATACTCTCTAATTTTAAATAATGAACCCAATTAATGGAGAAGTTTCAGTGTTTTTATAAAGGGTTTGTTAACTCTGTGGATATCTTTAATCAACCATCAGCATTGGCAACTTTTACACATCATTCTAAAAACAACACTAGGTTCTGCCCTTCTAAAAGAATCTTTTGTGTCTGCAGCAGAGATGGTCCACGGCTGTCTCCATGTTCCATAATGGCTGGTGGCCGGGCCACATAACATCGGGGCCGTACACGGAAGTCGACGCTTTTTTGTAATTCGAGTCAATTGTACACATAACAATTTAATTCCATAAAAAAATTAGAATTGATATCTATCCATTGAAATTGAACATGATATACATAAATATAATAACAATTTAATTTATTGTTTTTGACTTTCTGACATTTCTGACTTTCAAAAGAAACATAACCCAACTTTGTCTTCTGTTCTCTCTCACTTATGATCCTTACTTCCTGATTGGCGCTTTTGTGGGTTATTTGTAACATTAGAACTATAAAAAGAGATTTTAACTATTAGACTCCACCCATTGGCCGTACCCGTAAGAAGGCCAAAGCCTTCTAGGATTCAGTGACCCTATGTCCAATACCTTTTCCACAGGCATTGACTATGTTCTATTTAAACAATGCTTCCACAGAATTTGTGTGCTATGATATTGGCTATTCCCCTGAGAGCCTATCAGCCTTAATCAGTTACCTAGATTAACTACTTGAAGAGTTCGGACTCGCAGCGGATCAGCAGTAAACTTGTGCACTTACTTAAAAACATTATCGCCAGATGACACGGAGTTAACAGAATGAGACGAAAGTTGGAACGGAACTTTTGTGACGTTACAACTTGTTTCAAAATGTTTTCCTTTGTAAGTGGCCAAGAGGAATCCGTCGAAAAATCAAACTAATATTTGGTTGGACCTAATAAAGAATACAATCTCTTTGAATCAACGCAATTATGCGTTGATGCAAAAAATCCTTTTTGTCAGTGAACCACTCCAGCTAAAGTTGCCATGGACACCGAAGTTTCTCGATCAAAGTAGGGTGATGTACTTTTCAGAAGGCCTCAGAAAAATCGGTTTACACAACAATAGTAACATATATCTTTAACAAAAAGTGCCAAATTATCAGTTAGTTGAAATACTTCTCTTATAACATCCATGTTGGTGAATGGTAATGTGATTTTCCACTAAATGAAACAGCTCATTAGTAACAATTGATTCGAACATTTTTCCACGTTGACTGAGCAAAGAGATTAGGCTATCGAAAATTTCTAACTTTTTATATGTACTGAAGTTTTTACAAAAAGTAATTTCAAATATCATCTGACAGAAAAATAGCACTACCCGAATGAAAAATTGAAGTTTGATATGCCGTGATCCCGATGATGAATGACCACAAACAATAATCTGATTACAATTATGGTTTTCATAGCAAAATCATTCCTCCTCTTCTATCACGTTCTTTTCGAGTGATATCAATCATTCTTTGACGTACAAATTCAGAGCGTCAAAATTAACTACAACGCTTTGAAGACTAAACCTGGTAGTTTCTCCCGCACAGTTTATATTATCATTTTATCAGTTATCGAGTACAAGCTATCTAACATGTTTTCGAGCATAGTAATGCTCATCTTCAGTTGAAGTAATACAGGGGTTAAACTGAAATCAGTAAGAAAAACACTAGTTACAATTTTGAAATATATGAAACTTACAAAAACTTGGAACTAAAATGGATACTCACATGGCATGGAGGCTTAAAAGTGTAAAAAACGTAAAATTTAAGTTTACATCAAAACATCAAACATCGGTGGCGCAATTAAGGGCCAAACTTTTGGTATTAAGGAGGAATGGTCGGGGACCATTCCAACAATGGAACCACCATCAGGAACATGAAGAAATTAAATTGTTATTTTTTAGATTTCAGACACCAATCAGTCCTATGGCGTTGTATGAAAGTAGAAGGAAATCGATTCAATAAGTCGATAATAAAGATTTGATTAACCAAGTAGCGCCATCTATCGGAGAAAAGTCAAAACTATTGAAAAATGGATTCATAATATATACATAGTATACGAAATATAATACGTAGTATTATGTATACATAGTGTACATAATAATAATTTTTGACATGAATCCATTTTTCAAGTCTCCCATGCCATGTGAGTATCCATTTTGGTTCCAAGTTTTTGTAAGTTTCATATATTTCAAAATTGTAACTAGTGTTTTTCTTACTGATTTCAGTTTAACCCCTGTATTACTTCAACTGAAGATGAGTATTACTATGCTCGAAAACATGTTTTTGACTTTCTTGTAACGCAGACAATTTGACAAGTTGCTTGCCAAAGCTGCGTTCCCCTTTGCCCTTGGAGAGAAATATATATTGTGGAGACGACTTCGAGTTTTACTTAATTTTATTAATGACAAGGTTCGTACATTGACAACAATATGCGAAGTGACCCTTTTTTTCATTTTCCTTCGTTACCATGACACCGTGCGCGAAGTAGTGTGCGAAATACTTCGCACACTGCTTGTTAACAATATCGGATTTTTATATTTTAGGTGCGAAATCCGAAAAACCCTCATTTTGACTGAGGACAGAAGGAAATCTCAGAACAGTTCTGATGGGAGTTCTGGTTAGCACTCGGCGTGTTCTACAAAATATGTTGATCGAGTGTTATCGAAAAAGCAAAACTTTTCAATTTATTACCTATAATAGGGTGCGAAATAAAAAAAAACAACATTCAAAATGAAGACAGAAAAGAATCTGAGAACAGTTCTGATGGGAGTTCTGGGTAGCACTCGGCGAGTTCTACAAAATATGTCAATCGAGTTTTATCGAAAAAGCTAAGCTTTTCTAATTATTAGCTACAATAGGGTGCGAAATAAAAAAAAACACATTCAAAATGAAGACAGAAAATATCTCAGAAAAGTTCTGATGGGAGTTCTGGGTAGCACTCGGCGAGTTCTACAAAATATGTCGATCGAGTTTTATCGAAAAAGCAAAAGTTTTCAATTTATTAGCTTGCACATGGTGCGAAATCCGAAAATCCAATATTTCGACTGAGGACAGAAAGGAATCTCGGAACAGTTCTAATCTAAGTAACACTCTTCGAGTTCCACAAAATATATCAATCGAGTTTTATCGAAAAAGCCGAACATTTCAATTTATTAGCTATCATAGGGTGCGAAAACCAAAAAATCAACATTCAGAATGAAGACAGAAAAGAATACCAGAACAGTTCTGACAGGAGTTCGGAGTAGCATTCGGCGAGTTCTACAAAATAGGTTTATCGAGTTTTAACTCGAGTTTTAACTCGAGTTTTAACTCGAGTTTTAACTCGAGTTTTAATTCGATTAACTAAATCCCATCAGAACTGTTCTGAGATTCCCTTCTGTCCTCAGTCAAAATGTTGGTTTTTCGGATTTTGCACCTTGTGAAAGCTAGTAAATGGAAAAGTTTAGCTTTTTCGATAAAACTCGATTGACATATTTTATAGAACTCTCCGAGAGATTTTGAATGTTGTTTTTTTTTATTTCGCACCCTATTATTGGTAACAAATTGAAAAATTTAGCTTTTTCGATAAAACTCTATCAACATATTTTGTAGAACTCGTCGAGCGCTATTCAGAACTGTCCTGAGATTCCTTCTGTATTCATTCAAAAAGTTGGTTTTTCGATTTTCGTACCTTATGAAGGCTAGTAAATTGAAAAGTTCTGATTTCTCGGTAAAACTTGATAGACATATTTTGTAGAACTCGCTGAGTGCCACTCAGAATTGTCATCAGAACTGAAATATCTGTTAGTTTTCTTTCAAATTGGTGGTTTTCGAAAGTAAAAAATTGATTTTCTCCAATAACTTTTTTATTTCGGCAGAACTATTTTCAAAAATGGTCAAGAACTCCAGAACTCTTTTATCTTTATCGAAAAATACCACCAGAACTCATTTTTTCGAAAAAGATTGCGCCGCGTGAAGTTAAAGCCACTAATTTGTTTTTCTTATCAAAATCCACAGTTAGCTGGAACTATTCAAAATTTGTATCAGGAACTCCAGAACTCTATCAAATCTACCCAGAAGTCCAAAAAAAGTTGTGTTTTTGCAAAAAGTTGGCGCCAACTTCACATGAGTCAAATACTCTCTCTAAAATAATTTTCAACAACTGTAACTTTGAAATAATTGTCAACAAATGCCATTTTATTTCCATAGTTACAGTAATTACTTGATTTGGAAAAACAGTTTAGGCCATAGACCAAGCTATAGAGGTTTTTTTCCCACAAAATAAAAGACGCAAATGACCTATACTAATTTTTATTAGAAAGTTCGTTAATGAAAACCACAGTTTCCGCCTCAGCAAAATCGCTTTACAAAATTTTTGTTGAGATATATGAAGCCTCCAAAATGGATTCTCATACGACCGGATCGGTGCATTTTCCACTTAGATAATTCGGGAAAACCTCGAAAAAGAGATCATTTTTCAATTTTTTTATTTTTATAAATCTGAAGGTGGACAAACAATATTGCTGAAACTGATAGATAATAATATGCGGTTCAACTGTACGCGAGATAGTTTCTGTCGGATGTGTAGTTTTTGCACAATCGCGTTATAAACAATTTGAGGACAAATCTTTCTAAATGCGCCGATTCAAGTGAAATTATCTTATTCAAATTCTGTAAGCGGCATCTAGAAGTAGAGACCAATATCCACAATTCGTATCTTTTGGATTTTCACCTGACAAGTGGGAAATGTGTTGAAAATGTCACTGAAAGTTGATCAAAACGCTTCAAAGTGCGTCCGAAGTCATCCGAAGTGACTCGAAGTTAAACTGAAGTTAATACGAGCGACTTCGGGTGCACTTTGAAGCATTTATAGTAACTTCCAGTGATATTTTCAACACCTCTCAGGTTAAAATACAAAATAAACTAATTTGGTCTCTTTTTCGAGGTTTTCTCGGAGTTTCTCAGTGGAAAATGCACCAATCTGATCGAATGAACATTAATTTTGTAGGTTTTATAAATCTCTTCAAAAGTTCCATTGACTTTAAAACGATTCCCTGAATAATCTTTGAAATATTTGCAAAAAACCAAAAAGTTGTAATTTTTTTCACTATTTCTTGTTTAAAATATTCCACAAAGCGATTTTGCTGTGACGAATACCGAGGTTTTCATTTAAGAACTACCTTATAAAAATTAGTATAGGCCGTTTGCGTCTTTTATTTTGTGTGTAAAGAGCCTCTTATTATCAAACGTTCAATAAGACCAAAGGAAGTGTGACAGCTGATGGCCGTTTCATACTTTTTCAGGTTCTATTACAAGTCGAATACAATGAAATGTACATTTTTCCACTCGGCCTACGGACCACCGTGTGAGTAGTCAGCAAAATATTTTTTGAAGAAAATATATTTTGAATGGTGAATACCCAATACACAAACAATACGTCCTTGAAAAACTACATAAAACAAATTTTGGTCAAATTGACATTTTACTGAATTGACAGTTTAGTTCTGAATGTAACTGTCAAAAAATAAGTGAAAAATAAGGCAAAACGCAAAACGCAAAACGCAGCGATAAAACAAAAAGCAATAATAATAATAATAATGATAAAGAACAAACAATGAAACATATTTCTTCACAGGAGGTGTTTGAAATGTCTACCAGCTTCTCCTACACACAGGCGACACCTTTTCTGAACGCTTTTTGCCGAATTAATCAGTTCAATAGGAGTGAGAGAAGCAAATCTTTGCATCACTGCCACTTCCAATTCGTTTCTAGAGTTGGTCGGCAATTTAAAAATAGGATCTTTCAAAATGCCCCCGAGTAAAAAGTCCATAGGCGTTAGGTCCAGTGACCTGGCCGGCCAACGTTTGGGTCCTTGGTTGGCTATTCAATTATTACTAATATTTGCATCCAAAATATTTTTGACAATTGCAGTGTTGTGAGTCGAAGGCCCGTCTTGTTGAAAACATATTTTCCTGAGCTCCATTAGTGGTAATTCATCAACAAAGGGTTCAATATTTTGCCTTAAAATTTCCTCTGAGATGTGAGACTGCCATTATAAATGAACGGGCTGATAATTCTACCCCTAAAACACCTGCCCGCACACTAAATCCAAATCTTCCTTGACTTCTCTGCTCCACAATTGAATGAGGATCTTGTTTTGCCCAAGTATAAGAATTGTAGCGGTTGAAAATGACGACACTGCTTACATGAGCAAATACAATTTTACGGAAAATCACGATATTGGTTACAATTTTCCAGGAGCCACTGGCAAAAATCAATGCGGCGTTCAAAATCACCTGGTCTGAGTTTTTGAACTTTTCTGGTCCTGTATGGCTTGAATTTGTGCTTTCTCAAAATCCGCCTAGCGTTAGTTCTTGATAGACCTGTTGATATTTTCAAATTTCGCGTTGTCATTTTGGGATTATTTTCAACAGCTCCTAAAACGACTATTCCTTCCAACTCCGTATCCTTATTTGATGCATAAAATTTTGGTATTTTCTTTTCAAATTGACCATCATCAATTAAATTGCGTCGCAATCTTCCGAAAATGTCGCTAAAAGGATGTCTTCTCTCTGGATACCTCTCGTGGTACAAATTTCTTGCTACTTCTGCATTTTCCCCGGTTTGTATAAAACAGACTATCATATCCCATTTTTCATAATTCTCATACTTCATTGCGAATGTGTCTGAAAATTGAACAAAAACCACGATTTGGGGAGCATCTTTACTGTTCAAATCGAAATTTGACAGCTACCAGCATTGTTTATATAGAAAATAGTCAACCTTATGGGATTATAATTGGATCAGAATGGATGCTACATGTAGATGGCGATAGTGAGCTCGCATCCAAGTCATGTCGTAACTTCAGTGATCATGTCGTAACTTGATTGAAACAATGGGACAGCATTGAAATCAGGGTTTTTTATCAATATGACGTGAAATATTCATGTTTGTAACTAATCACGCTAGATGACACTCGCGTTTGGGTCCAATACCTTTTCCACAGGCATTGACTAACTATCTTCTATTTAAACAATGCTACTAGTAAACATTTGCTTTTTGTTTCATCGCCGGGTCGTCTAAAGCCTACTTGTTCAAAATGTGTGTTTCAAAGTCTAGATGAAAAAATCTAAAAACTCTGTATTTCAAAGATGATTATAGCAAAATATCAAATGTGCTATATTTTTGGAAAGGTTATTTTAAGCTCTGTTGAAATATACAGGAATTTACAGGGTGTCTCATTAAAAAAAATCCATCAATTACTATCGATATGTTATTTGAAAAAATAAATGACTTACACCATTGAATTCTACTTAAAAAAGTGCGTTAAAAACAAGAAATTTTCGACAGGAAAAAAGTTACAGCAACTTTTCGTAAATGCACATTTTCGAAAAACACGCTGTAACTCATAAACGATGATAGATGTCGACATGCGGTTTTCACCATTAGGCTTGTCATAAAATTGATCCTCAGACACAGCCATCAGTTTTCATCTATCTAGTGTGAAAACAGGACTCCTTTGAAAGTGACTAATTTGGCCAACCCTGTACACTATTCTTCTCACGACCCCGCGATAATTTTACCAAGTCGACCAAAAAAATGCTGAGTAGGATCCATTTCAACTAATATGTTTTGAATAATTATTTTCAATTGCTAAACATTATTTAATGACATATGGTATGGTCGAGGAGGCAACAGTGACTCGGACGGGTACAGTGGATCAGGTATACACAGAAAAACAAGAAAGTATATCTTTCTGTCATTCCACTTAAGGTGCTTCGTAGCCGAACGTATCCGAACTAATTAGTCGGCAGCTAATTGGCAACGCGTTCTTAATATTTTGTGTTTGGTGTTTTCATGCCGGTGAAATTAAATTTTTAGGTGAGTTTCATCTACTATTACTGTATTATATGTGAAAGTTTTGGATTTGTGATATTTCAGTAGAATAGTAGGTCTAGTCTAGCAAATTTCTGAGTGGCTTTCACATCATATTGATCATAGGTTAGATCCGTGGTCGATGATAGAATCAAAATGGCGAAGAAGTATACAGTGGCTAATCTCGAGGTACACAGTGACTCATGAGCCACTGTTTACTTCTATGTTCTGTATTAGTAATTCGTATTTACGCTCTTCATTTTGAAAGTTTTGAATTGCTCAGTGACGTTACATATTTGTTGTAGAATGCCACCTTCTCGCCTATTGCTGAAACGACGAATAGGAAACCACTTATCAGAGGAAAAAATAAAAAAAAATGAGTTAGTCTTGATACGGAGTGGCATGTCCATAAGACAAGCTTCTAAGACGATTGGACTTCCATTTTGCACCATAGCGATTAGAGCCAAATTATAGCGTTAACAAGATATTTAAAACGACACAGCAGGAAAAACTCAAGGAGTATTTCAATCATTGCGCTCTTTTGTTTTATGGCTTAACTGCAATGGAATGCAGGAAGTTTGAATGTGCAAAAATAAACAAAATCAAAATTCCTCTGTCTTGAGAAAGGAAACAAATGGCAGGCAAAGACTGGTTGTTAGCATTCAGGAGTAACCAAAAAGTTGTTCGCATGTGGTGACGAAGAAGATGATGAAGAAATTGAATTGGTGGACTCTGACGATCATAGTGATTGGGCCGAAAATTATCAAGATTTGGAACTAGAAATTACCACTCTAACTGAAGAACATCCGCAACACGCCCTACCTCGTCAACAAAAAGAAGGGAAATTTCTGATTGTTTAATTAGCAACAAATGCAAAAATCGTTGTTTGTCGAGAAAGTAATAGAGAGAAAAAATATGAAGTTGGAATCCATATCCTTCCTGAGAGTTAAATCTGACACTGATATGTTCCACATGCCTTTGAACCAGATCTTTGTCTTGCGAAAGAGGATGACATGAAATTCATTCTGCCAAAACCTTCGATGGTCGGTTCAGCGTCTAGGTCATTTCATACTTTTCCATTAGACCTATCTCTTCTTCCAATTCGTTGAGATATACGTGTGGTTTTGATATATTCTTTAGATTTTTTTGATTCCAAGTTTAAAAGTTTGAGGAAATGAATCGTTACATTATTGATTGTACTCATATTGCCCGTTATCACCATGATTAGTTCATGTAATGAAAATAACGTTGCATAAAAGATTGTCTTTCATGTGATGATCCACTGTGTACTACTAGAGGAACTGTGTTCTTCAGGAGTGAGCCCCTGTTCCCGCCCCCCAGTACACAGTGGCTCATTTCTTATTTTGTTAAAAAAATTAAGTTACCAATTTTTGGTAGCATTTACCAAAATTGAAACAGTACCGAAACGTAGCCTGACAACCACGATTTTTGTTATGCCAGTTTTATTTGGCTCGGTGAATGAATCGTTGGAGTTTGGGCTTGTTGATAAAAAGTGAGTCACTGTTGCCGCCTCGACTCTACTTAAACATACTTTACTTTTAATTTAATATAATTCCTAGTTTGAAGTAGGAATTTCTTACAATTCTGACTTTGAAGTCAGAATATAAAAAAATTCTGAGTTTAAAGTCGGAATTAACCATAATTCCGAGTTTAAAGTCGGATATTATTGCTTGGTAATTTCAACGTTAGTTATAAAATTCCGACTTCAAACTCGAAATTTCATTAAATTCTGACTATAAACTGGGAATTTTATTAAATTCCTAGATCCTAATTGGAAATTTGTGAGAAAAATGAAAAAAAATTATGTGGCCCTTCCACGCCTTTGTACAAATGTTATTTTTGAAAAAGTTGAAAATTGGGTTCTTATTCTCGCTGCAATTTTGATATTTTGAGTTTATGCTAAATGTTTCTGAGGTGACGGTGTTTCGCTGTGGATGTTCAAATCATAATTACAATGGTTATAGCTCCTTGCACAGTTTTGCTCCTGCGCGAAATGAGAGGCTATCAGTAACATTTCACTCCAAGCCATAATTACCAGAGGGTGAGACAGCAGTCTCACCGATTTTTTGCTTATCATCCGGAGTTCCTAACCATCATAATTATCGAGTCTATCATGAGTGTTTTGTAACAAAGCCGCCAACCTTGAAAACTAAATATTGAGTATCAACACTCGCGAAAGGAAAAAGTAGTTATTTGCATTTACTGAACCAGTTTAGTACGCACCAGTTTCGCTGCAGCATCATTGTTTTTTTGCTGGACTACTGAATGTACTTGACGCAAGGCCATCAAATAAATAATTGAAAAATAATAAAAAATTACAAGGTCTACATGAAATTGTTGTTACCTACGCTTCCATTTTGCATTGTGAAAACCCTTCTAAAAGTCTGCGTCGATTGAGACAAACTCTCCACGTCATCCTTCGCTATTCCTACATGATAACTTTGCTGTTGTCACGTGCATCCGTTTTTGAATTTTGATTCAAGTACTCAACTTGGCTATACCTGATTCGAGCATGCCTGACCTAAAGTTGAAAAGAAACAGTACAATCCAATGGATTAATTAAGGAATACATTGGTGGCACATTATTTTTTTCTGTGGTGGCATAAATGAATATGTATCAATAATGTCAAATTGTCACGGTTGCCAATACAACTATACGCGTCACGTGATTTACTGTGAGGACGTGTGAATTGTACCATAAGTGGGGACTTTCAAGTTACACACATGAGCATATTCCCCGTAGTATGCCGACTATGAGAATATAAGCCAGTTTTCTATACACATAAATATTATGAATACGCGAATTAAATTTTTTGTACCTTTTGTAAAATCTTATTCGTACTCACATACCCTGCACTCACAATAAATTGTGAATGATGTCAATATTTGACCCCACATTATATTGATTTATAGCTGTGTATAAGATATCCCACTAGACTACCATGAATATTATTGTGTGTATGGAAAATAACGCATTTATCCTCTAGAATACACTGTACTCACAACAAATTTTGAATCAAATCAAAAAGTATAGATAGGTGTATGACCCCACAATAAATTGAGCAATAGAGCCGTTTATCAGTCCCCACTAATATCCCAATACTCTCAGTGTGTTTATGAAATAGTCAAGTCAAGTCAAGTATTTATTAATCCATTAAAACAAACAAAAGCAATTGGACAAGTCAGTATAAGGTACATATCAAATACAAATATACAACAAAAGACATTCAGAACTAACAAAAAAGTATTAGAACAATCGAGTGGCTAAACAGAACAGCAATGCACATACAGTGTACATATTTAAAAAATTACATAACAAAAACATTTATAACTAACAAAATGCATTAAAACAATCTGAGTTAGTACAAAGCAAAAAATACAAAAACATTTTATTAATGTTGGTAGGGGCTAATTTGAAAATGTAACTGTTTTATTTCATATTTGAATTCTTGTTCCTTGTAATAATAATAATCCGATATCCTCCAGAAACTTGGTACTAAATGAAAAATGATAAAGGAGAGACTGACTAAAAAAGTATTGCGGACATGTTTAATAGCTTTTTCGCTAATGTAGGAGAAAATCTAGCAAATAATTTTTAAATTAAATCCAAACTACAAAGGTAATAAGTATTTAAATGAAAATTATATTTTTCTCACACCAACAAATATAACTGAAATAAAGAACACCATAAATGATTTGAAAAATAATAAATCTCCCGGGCATGATGGAATTAAAGCAGAAAATTTAAAGATTATCATTGAATTTATTAGCAAACCTTTAATGGAAATTATAAATGAATCATTCGAATTAGGAATATTTCCCTCAATTTTGAAAAACTCAAATGTGACACCAATATTTAAAAGCGGTGACGCCGATAATATCACGAACTATATGCTTATCTCCGTCCTACCATCAATAAGTAAAATTTTCGAAAAAATTTTAGAGGCGAGATTAGGAACATTTCTTAAAAAATATAATCTTTTATCAACATCCCAGTATGGTTTCAGAGATAATAAATCTACTACTGATGCAATTCATTCCCTAACAAAATTCATCCATGAATCTCTAGACTCGAGTACTCCCTCTATAGATGTTTTCATAGATCTGAAAAAGGCATTCGATACGGTCGATCACTCCATACTTCTAGATACCCTGGAAGATATGGGTGTGAGAGGCATAGCACACAAGTTATTAAAAAGTTACCTAACAAACAGGAACCAAAGAGTAAGAATTGAAAGCCAGGTAAGTACAGAAATGACAGTAACATGTGGTGTACCTCAAGGGACAGTGCTGGGACCGTTGTTATTCATGATTTATTTGAATGACCTATTCATCCAAGATACAATTGGAAAGATCATCAGTTACTAGGACGACACTGTCATATTTTATAAAAACGATGACTGGTACAATCTAAAACTGAACATTGAAAAAGATCTAGGGAACATCAAAGACTGGTTTGATAGTAGATTACTTTCTATTAATTTCGATGAGACGGTATACTTACCATTCAGCAGTCATACTACATCCTTGCCAGAATACAATCCCAACATTCAAACTGATTTTGTAATCAAACCTGCCAAAAAAATAAAATATCTAGGTATATACAGGGTGTTAATTAAGTACGTTGACAAACTTCGGGAGGTGATTCTTTGAAGGTTTTCAGGACGAAAAGTTCATATAAACATATGTCCCAAACGGCTTGGTTTTCGAGATACAGGGCGATAAAAATACATTTTTTTCAAGATTTTTTAGAGTTAACTTTGACATTTTCGACAATAATCAGTTCAAATTAGGCAAGTACAATCCATTCAATAGGGCGCACGATACAAAATAATGCATTTCTTAAATAATTCACAGGGTCCTCCTTTTTTCAGAGTCAAGCTTTGTTCAACCCTTCAGAATTTTTTTTCCGCTGCCACTGACATATTATGAGAAAGGAATAATCAATGTTGTTTCATTTAACATCTTTTTGATATTTTGCATTTTTTCATTTACTTGTACGGTTCAGGGGCTATAATGAAAATATTAATTTAATCATTTTCCAGTGTGGCATAACATTAGAAAATTTGAAAATTAAACATTTTCAATTATTGTAAATTGATGGAAATATTTTTTCAGAATTAGAAAAATCTACGATGAATAAAAATTATACAATAAAAAATATAAAGACAAGCTTTTATACAAATGCACTGAAAATGAAAAAATAATTTGTTTCATTTTTTGTAGGTTATTCTGTGAGTATCAAAATCTTTCTGTACAAGATTACCTAGATCAAACAATGAAATGAATTATTTTTTCCATTTCAGTGTATTGTATAAAAACTTTAAAATGTTTTATTTTTATAATTTTCATTTTTAACATTTTAGTTTATTTTTTATGTGAAACTGAAAATCTCCAACCCAAAAACCATCACATACCAATTTTGAACAGAATCGGATCATAATCACAAAACTCGTCCGCCATATTGGAGACGCCATTTTGTTTTTTAACAAACATTTTTTTAATTCATTGTCACCGGAATTACGGAAACCTGCCAAATTTCAAATTAATCGGAGTATTAGAAGTGGGTCAAATTCAACTTTTATTAAATTGTTTGTTAGTTAGTTACAAGTGAAGCTAAATAAAAGCTTGTTATTGTAAAGATGTGATTTCTTTTTGTGATATCTAACAGACAACTACTATCTCCCCGTCACTGCGGTACGCTGGATATTAAACTAGATCTGACAGATATTGGGAAAACCTTAACTTTCAACCTGAAGATTCTGATGGTGAAAATGTGCATTTTCATTGAGATATTTGATTAAAAATGTTTTTACCCATCAGTCTTGATAGAGAACTCATACAAATTTTTTGTTATTTTAAAAAAATATATTTTTTAGTTTTCAATTGAACGTTTCCTTTTCAACATAAAAAACTTCCGAAAGGTAATCCTGTAATGGAAGATAGTTAATAGGGTTTATTTAATAGTCGCAGATCATTACACATTTGATTTTCATTTATGAATCTCTGGTCATAACTCCGAAAAACTAAATCAAACAAATTTTTGTTTTCGTACGGAGTACATTATTTTATCAGAAATTTCGGTTTGTTTTTTCTTCTGCAGTAACGCAGAAATTTTGTAATCAATTTGAATTCATAAAAATAGCAAAGTGGGCTTTGATATTAATTCATTTATTTAAATATCAACAACTTGACAGTTATCGAAAGTTGAGAAACTGTCTCATTGTTAATTCTTCGTTAGTGCAAGCCATAAAGAAGATTCATTCAATATTCCTTTGGATAAAATGGTTGAATATACAAATTCAGAAATGGCAGACATGCACTTAATGTATGGAATGGCTGATGGTAACGCTCGTGCCGCCAGACGAATGTATCTAGAAAGATTTCCACAACGTCATATTCCCAGCACACAAATGTTCATCAATATTCACTCCCGTCTCCGTGAAACGGGTACTTTCAAGAGGTCTGCTGTTCTCATAGGAAGACCCAGGAGAGTTAGAACAGTTCAGATAGAAGAAGCTGTACTTAACGAAATTGAGCAGCATCCAGACACCAGTACAAGACAAATTGCGGCACAGTTTAACGTAACCCATGTATTGGTATGGCAAATTTTAAAAGAGCAACAACTTTATCCCTATCACATACAGCGTGTTCAAGCTCTTCTGCCAAGGGATTTTCCAAAGAGATTAACTTTTTGCACTTGGATTCGAAATAAATTGTTGGAAAATCCATGGTTTTTATCTCAAGCGTTATTCACCGATGAGGCATGCTTTTCCCGTAAAGCCATTATTAATTTTCACAACAATCATATGTGGGCTGATGAAAACCCACACGCCGTGATTGAAAACCATTTTCAAGAGACGTTTTCTGTTAATGTTTGGGTTGGAATTGTAGGGAATTTCCTTATCGGGGCCACATTTACTGCCTCATAGACTCAATGGTGACCATTATCGACATTTTCTTGAATTCATCTTACCTGGACTCCTAGAAGAGATCCCACTGAGGGAAAGAATTGGAATTTGGTTTATGCATGATAGTGCTCCAGTACACTTCAGATTGGTTGCAAGCCAATATTTAGATGAGAATTATTCTGATCGCTGGATTGGGCGTGGTGGGCCACAACTTTGGCCACCAAGGTCACCCGATATGAATCCACTTGATTTTTTCCTCTGGGGGCACCTTAAATCATTAGTGTACCGAACTCCAGTTCAAAGTGAAGAAGACCTGAGGAATCGCAAACAGGAGTCATGCGGAATTATAAGAAACACTCCTGGTATTTTTGAGCGTGTCCGCCAGTCTATGGTTAGGCGCATAAACGCATGCATTGAAGTTGGCGGTGGCCATTTCCAGCAGCTGCTCTGACATATCAATTTCAATAATGGTCCTTTTCTGAACTTAATTTTATTCCTAGAGAATTTATGTTACTTTGCTCTAGTATTAGATAATAAAGTTATTCACTATTGAAAATGTCCAAGATTATTTTGCCATAATTAACTTTGTGCAATACATATTCAACCTGAGTTATGGTAAAAAATGTATGGGAGCTCCATAACATTACATTTTCTCTACACGAGCAGAAAATAGCTATTTGTGTAATGAGAACAAAATGACGTATTGCGTCACGCGCTAATCTTTGGAGAGTGGCAATGACACTTCGAGAAATGAATTATTTTATATCATGCGCACTATTGAATGGATTGTACTTGTCCAATTTGAACTAATTTGGATCGATTATTGTCGAAAATTTCGAAGTAAACTCCAAAAGCTCCTAAAAAATGTATTTTGATCACCCTGTACTTCGAAAACCAAGCCGCTTGGGACATGTTTATATGAACTTTTCATCTTGAAACCTTTCAAAGAATCACCCTTCAAGTTTGTTAGACTATTTGCTTCTCAAATTTCTTTATGTTATACGTTACTGGAAAATGTTTGCGTTAATATTTTCATTGTAACTCCTGAACCGTACAAGTAAATGAAAAACATCAAGAGAGCAAAAATATGTTAAATGAAACAACATTCATTATTCCTTTCTCATAATATGTCAGTGGCGGCGGAAAAAAAATTCTGAAGGGTTGAACAAAGCTTGACTCTGAAAAAAGGAGGACCCTGTGAATTATTTGAGAAATGCATTATTTTGTATCGTGCGTACTATTGAATGGATTGTACTTGCCTAATTTGAACTGATTATTGTAGAAAATGTCGAAGTTAACTCTAAAAAATCTTGAAAAAAATGTATTTTTATCACCCTGTATCTCGAAAACCAAGCCGTTTGGGACATATGTTTATATGAACATTTCGTCCTGAAAACCTTCAAAGAATCACCTCCCAAAGTTTGTCAACGTACTTAATTAACACCCTGTATTTATACAGTGACCGCCAAAAAGTATGTACCATATGGGAAAAAATTTTATTATTGGAGTATTGGAAAAAATATTCTGGGGAAAAGTTTGTGCATGTCCGATAACCTAAAAATCGATTTTGACACATGTCACGTGATCGCTAGAATAGCGGCAAAATGAAAAAAATAGCAATGCAAAAGCAAAAAAAGGGGTAAGATGGCAAGATATCAAAAGAAGTTATTTGAAAAAGTCACTTAGAATTCAATTTAATACATATAAACGAAGTTTCAAGAGATAATTCAAAAAAATTGAAAATAGCAATTTTTTTAAAATATTTTCCCATCTATTTAAAAATATTATTATTTTTTCTTATGAATAGCTTGACTATACTGAAACATTTGCATTTTAATGATAATGACAAAACTTTCTCATTTTCTCCACACCAGAGGGCCCTGAATTGAAAAAATGGGAATTTGTCAGAACCCTTGCTGTTACATCGGTTCGTATCTAACAGTTATATCCGAATTCCACGACCATTGTGATGACATGACACTCCAAAAACAAGGTAATTTCCAGATTATAATCATGTTCCGATAATAATCGTGCATGAGCGTTTCACTTCGCACATAAACTTGAAAATAGTGCGTCAAATTAAAGATTCTTAAAGTTTATGTGCAAAGTAAAACGCTCATACAGCATTATTATTGAAACTTGATTAAAATCAGGAAACATGGTGTTTCTAGATTCTAGATTCTAGATAAGAACCAATGTAACAGCGAGGGTACTGGCAAAAACCAATTTTTTTAATTTAGTGCCCTCTGGTGTGGAGAAAATGAGAAAGTTTTGTCATTATCATTAAATGCAAATGTTTCAGTATAGTCAAGCTATTCATAAAAAAAATTATATTTTTAAATAGATGGGAAAATATTTTTAAAAAATTGCTATTTTCAATTTTTTTGAATTATCTCTTGAAACTTCGTTTATGTGTATAAAATTGAATTCTAAGTGACTTTTTCAAATAACTTTTTTTGATATCTTGCCATCTTACCCCTTTTTTGCCTTTGAATTGCAATTTTTTTCATTTTGCCGCCATTCTAGCGATCACGTGACATGTGTCAAAATCGATTTATAGGTTATCGGACATGCACAAACTTTTCCCCAGAATATTTTTTCCAATACTCCAATAATAAAAATTTTTCCCATATGGTACATACTTTTTGGCGGTCACTGTATATATAGATAATCATCTCAGATGGGATCATCATATGAAGTATTTAACTAAAAAATTACGTTGTATTTTATATCGATTCAAACAAGTTGTAAAACCTTTGAACTACAAATACAAAAAAATTCTATACCATAGTTAAGTTGAATAATAATAATAATAATAATAATATTTATTCATCGCCAACAAACAGTACATCTTAATCACAAAACACAAAGTGTCTATAATTTTTTATAAAAAATAGAATCTGATGAATAAATCATAGTTCCACTGAGGGTAAAACCCTGTGTGTGGTAAAATAAACAAGTCACTATATGTATAAATAAATTTAAAGTTAAAATTATTGTGTACACAGATAAAACATGTATAAAGATATAAATCTTAAATACTAGTAAAAGGATACATGTGAATTAGAGTTTCCTTTGATTTAATTTTTTTTTTCAATTAACTTTAAGGATCGAAATCACACAACAGACATATCACACTTGCTAACATAAATATATAGAAATTAAAATTTTTATGCTATGCTTCAATAATCTTATGGAGATCTTTCCTTGGTGTAGCTCGTATAAAATTTTTCAATTGTTTTTTTAATATAAAAATGGAAGATTGGGCACTCAAATCGTGAGGAAGAAAGTTGTATACTTTGGGTGATAAATAATTATAACATCTTTGTCCTATTGCCTTATTCATTAAAGGTGTAACAAAATCATGTTTTCTTCTTGTGCTATATGAATGTGTTAATGTTCTTAGATCTTTTTTGCTTGAATATTGCCTAGTGGCTATTTGTATAATATATAATTGTCTAATATCTAGGGTGTTGGTTTCAGTGTGAAGTAAGTCACTTGAATATCTAGCATCTTTTTGAAGTATCAGCCTGAGAAATCTCCTTTGCGAGATTTCAAGGGCGTTGAGGTAAGTTCGTGAAACTCCTCCCCATCCAATGATTCCATATAACAAGTGCGACTCCACTAAACTCTGGTAAACCATCACTTTTTGTTTGAAATCAAGATGCCCAATCACTTGCTTGAACCTATACAAGATACATCGTAACTTTTTCACCAAATAATCAACATGATGGTTCCATCGGAGATGAGGATCCAAAATAATTCCTAGATATTTCATTTTTTCTACAGGCTATATAAAAAAGTTGTTTTCAATTGACAGGTTATAATTTGGAAGGGAGTTCTCAAAGCTACTGAATGGCAGATAGTGAGTTTTACTAAAATTGATTGATAATAGTCTACTATCAAACCAGTCTATGATGTGGGCCAGATCGTTTTCAGCTTTTATTTTAAGATCTTACCAATTTTCATCTTTGTATACTATGACCGTATCATCAGCGAAACTGATGATTTCACCATCCCTTTGTTGTTCGAATAAATTATTTAAGTAAATAGTAAATAAAACAGGCCCTAACACTGTGCCTTGGGGTACCCCGCATTTAACAGCTTCTTCTGAACTCATTTCATTTGATATTCTCACTATTTGTTTCCTTTCGGTTAAATAATGTTTGAATAGATTGTGGGCTGTACCTCTAATTCCAATGTCGTCTAGTGTATCAAGAAGTATAGAATGATCAACTGTGTCAAAAGCTTTTGACAGGTCTAAAAAAACTCCTATTGATGGAACACTTTTATAAATACTTTCATATATGATGTTAGTTAATACATGTATTGCGTCTTGAGTGGATTTTCCTTCTTGGAAACCGTACTGTGATTTTGACAATATGCTATATTTATTTAAAAAATTATTTAACCTTATTTTGATAATTTTTTCGAATACTTTACTCAGAGAAGTGATGAGAGAGATTGGTTTATAGTTACCAACATTATTTTTATCCCCGCTCTTGTAAATAGGGGCGACTATCGATAACTTGAATACAGAGGGAAAAACTCCTAGCTCAAAAGATTGATTAATAATATATGTTAGAGGCATACTAATATGAATCGATATTTTCTTCAGAATTTCTGCTTTTAAACCATCATATCCAGGAGTCTTTTTATTTTTTAATTGAAGAATAGTATTAATAACTTCCCGTTCATTTGTTGCTGCAAGAAATAACGAATTTACGGTTTTATTTGTTTTATGATTATAATTTGGTTTCCTGTTTATTTTTCGTGCCAAGTCTTTTCCAATATTAACGAAAAAGGAGTTGAACATTTCTGCAATTTCTTTAGGATTGCTTGTCAAATCACCATTTTGTTTTTTAATACTACATATTTCTTTTTTTTCTGTGGTTTTGAGGATTTCATTTACTGTTTGCCATAATTTTTTGGAATCATTTTGTTCTTTCTCAACGCGTTTTCTATAATAATCAATTTTTGTCTGATTAATGGAGCGTTCAACTTTTAATTTCATTTCCATATACTCATTTTTTAGTAAAATATTTGTTAGCGTAGTTTTCCACTTACGGTACATATAATATTTTTTATTAACGAGTTTGATCAGAGATTTTGTTATCCATTTCTTTCTTTTATGTTCTCTATTTCTTATTTTAATTATTTTTTTAGATCTCTGTAAACATCCGTTCAAAGTGTCAATGAATTCTTCAGCAAAAGTTTCTAACTCTAGCTCTTGATCGAAAAGTTCATCCCACTTGATCGCCTGTACTAAGTCCAGTAATTTGTTATCATCGATTATTTCAAATGAGTTTTTAGTCTTTAATTTTTCAGTTTTTTGTTTTATCTCCAGTACTATTTGTAGTATAGTTGTATAATGATCTGTTATTGATGTAGCTACAGTCATAGGCAAAATTGATTCCAATTTATTGTTTTTAACATGAATGAAAATATGGTCTAAACATGTTTTTGAGTTTTTTTGAACTCTTGTAGGGGTATTTATCGCAGACTGGTAACCATGTTCGCTCATCAGATCTAGGTAGTTTTTTGAGTCGTCGCTATCATTCATCAGGTCAATGTTTATGTCCCCGATAAATAATTTGTATTGACAACTTTCTTTTTCTCCACTTAAGATATTGTTTAGTTGATGCAAGAATGAGTTTACATCACTCGCAGGAGATCTATAATATGCATAGATGCAGAAATTTTTGTTTTTACTTTTAATTTTTGCTTTAATCAAAATACGACCATTTAGTTCAATGAGCGTGTGAGATTGGTACAATTCAGATTTAATATATACAATAACGCCATCATTTTGGTTCAGATTGCCCTGGTTATAGATCGTTGTGTATCCTATAATATTGGAAATTGAAATATCTGGAATATTTCTGGTTTCTGTTAATACGATACAGTCAAAGGAAGTATCAAGTCCCTCAATGAAAATATTGAATTCATCTAAATTTTTTCCAATACTGCAGATGTTATTATGGATTATTTTGAAGTTATGAAAATTGTTATTGATTTGTAGTACTTCTTTTGTTTCTTGGGCATTATTTAAGGAAAATGTTGTTAATTTTTCAAGTTCAAAGTCTCTTATATACTGATTCATTATTATGTTTAGTTTCTCAAGTTCGAGTTATTCACATGTCACACAAAAACTATTGTACGATATCTTCAATCTTCTTGATCCTTGGAGATAGAGATGAGATTAAGTTTATATGTTTCTTCTGGTTGACCGGGTGTTAGCAGTTTTCTTTGGTGCTTAGTAATAACGGAAAAATAGCGGTTGTTTTATGTAATTGACGAACTGGTGATTTCTATTTTTGGTAATTTGTCAGAGATCTGGTAATTTTCTCTATAGTTGGGTTGATGGGCTTCGGTGTCTTCTTTGATATTCCGCTGGATTTTAGAGAGTTTTCAACTTGACTTGTTGATTGACTCTGTTGAATGTTATTCAAATTGGATGTATGTGAAAGCTCTGTGTTTCTAATTTTATAATTTTCGGAGTTTGAAACTTGTAAGTGAGTTGGAGTTGATGGGGTACTATTTGATTTTTCCTCTACTTGATTTTTTAAGTTGTTCAGATCTTCTAGGGAAAATTCCGTATTCTCTACAACGAGTTTATTGCCTTTGATATAGCAGTTCTTGTTTTGTTGTCTTTCGTGGAGTAGAAATTTTCGTAGGGTTTGATATTCGCTGCGTTGTTGAGCTGTCAGGTCATGTGATATTGTTATACTTGAACCTTTTAACTTTTTGCAATTTTTCAGGATTTCCCTTTTCTTCAAATATGAGACAAACTCTATTTTAACTGGTCGATTTTTTGTTTTCCCAAGGCAGTAAAAATTATTGATATCTAGTTCGTTTACAACTACATTCAACATGGTATTAAGCTCTGTGCAGATGAATTCTGACGATATATTTTCATTTGGAACATATAATAATATTGAAATATAATAATATTATTTCGTTTTTCGTTCCTCTCTAAATCTTCAATTTTTTTCTTCAGATAATGATTCTCTTTTTCTAGATTGTTTACCTTGAACTTCAAGTCCTCAACTTTTAACAAAATATTAGTTTCGCTAGCTTCGATACTATTCTTCAGTTCTATTTTGCTATTTCTTATCTCATCTAATATTTGCTTAACTATAGTACCATCCATTATTTCCAGTATTTGGTTCAAAAACTTGTTTGTGTCCGTTGGTGAAATAGTCTTCCAACCTTATTCCTTATCAGTGACAATTTGTGATTCATCAACAATGTGAAATATCGAATAAATATTTCATATTTGGTATTTGACTCACATGTATGATGATATTCCACAAGATAATAACTTTATGAAGGCACTTTCACTTTTCACACTTTTTATTTTGATTCGGGAAAACGTTTATTTTGATTAACTTTTATGAGGATGTCGGACACATATGACTGAGACGCTATTCCGCCATGAATCACACCTGAATTATGGAATTATTGGTTGGGGAGGAGTATCAAGAACGCACGTATATGCTCTCGAAGTTTCTCAAAGGCGATTTCTTAGATTACTACTCAACAAGCCTGCAAGATATTCAAGTAATTTGCTTTATGCAGAAACACAAATATTAGATATCAGACAATTATATAGCATTCAAATAGGATGTCAAATATATAAAAACAAACATGAACATAACACTCCGAACCATCCATATGCAACAAGAACAAAACATCAATATTACATACCACTGGCATCTAAGTCCATCGGACAGAAAAGCTACTTGTAACTAGCCCCAAAATTACTGTATTATTTACCAAAGGAAATTATAGATGAAACTTCTCTGAAACGCTTTAAAAAGAGACTCATAACATTTATAAAGAAAAATGATAAAACTGATATTCATAAATTGATAGAAAATTGAAGAAAAACAATTAAACTGAGTTTCTCCTATATCTATTCCAATTCACTGAGCGTTTGATACTAAATTTTATTATCTTTATTTATTTGAATTTTGTTGTAAAAAAAACAAATTTTTAACATGTATAATTGTGTTCTCGTATTGTCTATTTTACCTCACCAGACACAATATTTATTTATTTATTTAAATCTTATTTTAATTTTATTGAAAAAATATTTAAACATATATAATTGTATTTTCGTATATATCTATTTTATCACACCAGACACTTTAGTTTCACTACATTTATAATTATTCACATTGTATTTGCCACAAACAAGTACGTATAGTACTTCTGTGGATATTTTCACGTTTATTCATAATTAATAATAAACGTCATTATTATTATTATTATTATTATTATTATTATTATTATTATTATTATTATACAACCTAATGCCCCCACTTTATAATAACAATGTAATTACAGTCATTTCAACCAAATCTAAGATATTCAAACGTTTCTTATGGTAAACCATTCTGTCAGGAAAATTCAAAAAGGAGCAGAAGAAATCATATTTTGGATTGACGTGGCCTTTACTTGATGGAAATTCATAGTATATGACACTAAGGTAAACACGATTAAATTTCCACAGATTTATTGTCTTCGCGACATGTTTCGAAACATGTCGCGAAGACAATAAATCTGTGGAAATTTAATCGTGTTTACCTTAGTGTCATAGAAGAAATCAAGTTAATGTATGGAAATCAGGTAGGTTTAGTATTTGATTTGTTGCATTCATGTGACCCTTTGTCGTAAGAAAAAACATCGTGTGTTTATTCAAACTACATAGGAAAAAGTTGACTAACAATAGATATACACTGCATTGCCATTTTATTCGAGATTCGGAATATCTTGAAAATGTATAGGGATGTGATGATATACCCGTTCATAATAAGCAAGTTGACATCTTCCTCTAGTATCTAGAATATCCAAAATCGAAATATAAACAAGGTGTTCTAAAAATCAGATCTGGAATAACGAATAAAAAATTGAAAAATCAATGATCAGATTTTGACAAAATGACGGAAAGATTTCGTAATTTATAGTCTAATTCTCGAAAGAATTCCATTAGGGCTTTTCGAGGTGAATTACATTTTTCCTCAAAATTAATTCATATTGGCAGATATATTTTTAAAATTAAATAAAACACTAATGAAAATAGTGACCAATAAGATCTCATCGCAATTTTCTTGAATACTATTTGCTAGATTTAAATTTGAAAGTTCCACAGTTTAGGTACATCTGTCTAATTCCATATAAATGGTGGACGTGGTGGTAGAGCGTTCGCCTTTGGAGCGAAGGGTTGAGGGTTCAAAGCCTCGCATGGTCATCGGCCTCGTGCATGGCATCACACGTAAAAAGGTAAGGGCTGCGTCTTCCCTAGCTCACACAAGTCTCTCGAAGACTTCCGAGGGTTGCGCGTAGGGGTGCAATCGGTTGACGGAATTAACAATTTTAACAATTTTTTAACAATATAAGACTATATCACCTGTAAAACATTCAATTCAACCGATGAGAATCAATGCAACCGTTGAAAATAAATTAAATAAAACATTGTTTTAGGTAGATGTTTTATTATAATTTACCTGAATATTGAAAAAAAGTTGCTATTTCTTTCTTTTCTCACATTTCTTTCTCTACCCTCAACAACCCTCAAGAACCATATATCCCTAATTCTCATTCAGGTAGAATGCAGTCTACATAAAATGCTTTCAGGTTTGGAAGCATCATTGATTCCCTGTATATTCTTCCTGTATTGAAATCATTTCTCGTATATACAGGGTGTTTATTAGGTACTTGTACAAACTTCATAGGGTGAATCTTCGACTAATTTTAAGATAAAAAGTCCATTTGATCATGTGTCAGCAAATGTTCCGTTTCGGAGATACAGGGTGTTGAAGTTAAAATTTTAATATTAATTATTTTTTAATACTTTTGCAAAAAAAAAATTTGCACAAAATTTGGCCAGTTGTTTTCTTCTGAGGTGAGAAATCCAAAATTTGGTATTAATATGTATGTATCACTTAGAGGGCGCTGTGTACGCTATCATTATTTTTTTATTTGTCCTAACTGTTTTGACAGTACACTCTTTTCATATTGAATCTTATTCCACACCTTTTCTAAGCAAAAAAGGTATACCTGCTTAACAACGCTAGGGGCAACCGTTTTTTGAGAAATTTACAAATGTATGTGTGCATCGATGCGGGTTATGGGGCCACTCAGGCGCCAGATGAAGTTGCTCAGAACTTCACAAAAATAAACAATTTTTTGTCTTCGCAGATGTATGGAGAAATCATTCATTCTCAAGATAGAAAAAGTTGAAAAAACGATATCTTTTTAAAATTTCAACACCCTGTATTTTGAGAACGAAGGGGTACACAGCGCCCTCTAAATAAAAATGATAAAAAAAAAATAATTTTTCACCTCGTTCCCCCCGTTCACCTAATTTTGTGAAAAAAAAAATCAATGAAATTACAAAAGTGTTGTAAATAAATTCAAATGATTACGATTCTCGAAATAATTGCCGCCAAAGTAGCAAACAAAGCCGTCTCCATGATGAAAGTCAATGTTTCGTTTGTTTGCGTTGCCACCCTGCCCCACTGGAATATTCAAGAAAAGTGCGCTGTAGCTTTTCAACTTCAAAGGGAGATCAAAAACGCCGCACCGCCCAAATAAAACGTTTTATTAGAAACCAATGTAGAACAGAGTTGCCGATATGTGAGTCATAAGAGCAAGTTATTCAGTAATGCGTAAAAATATGCCACCAACTCCGAGATTCTCGCTAAATAGCCATGAGGAAGTGGAAAGTGTACTTCCTGATAAATATAAATAAAAAATGTTTTAAGATAAGATTTTATTCAAATGCTCTGAAAACAAATATTTTCTTTGGATCATTAGTAAAATATGTGGTATTCAATTATTTAGATTCGAAAAACTCATTTTCTCTCCAAAAACTCCTATATTCAAAATTTGAACGGAATCGAACAATAATTATCCGTTTACCGTTTTGAAACAGTAATTTCAAATTATCAAATATTGACCAAAAAATCATGATCTTGGACTATAAAAATCCCTATACCTGTATGAACTCAAAAAATAGAATCAGACCATGAATCAGAAATTTTGTCCGCTATTTTAAAGCCGCTGCGTTGAATTCTGAAATATCAAAAACATCATGACATTCCAACCCAAAAGCTCATATATACCAATTTTCAATGGAATCGTTTTAGAGATTACGAAACTCGTCCAACATTCTAGAGCCGCATCTTGGGTTTTTCCTTACATAAAAATGTTATGGAGGATTGTCCCCCAAGTGATGAATACATCTAGTAATTGTGAAAGTCATAATATTCTGTAGATTCGTCTGACAGAATGAGTTTTATTTTTTCCCATTTCCGATCCGACCCTATGTCAGATGTCATACTGGCTATATGATACTCTCTCTTTTCTCCACCAGTCGTGTGAGAGGAGCAACCTGAGGGGCGTGTCATTTAAAAGAAATTCAGTTCCATATCTGAATTCAGAATTGTAAGTAATTATTAGTTTTTACTAGTCGACGGCTAAACCAAACCTTTGTTAGTTGACTTTGATAAAACTGGATATTACTCATTTCGAATGGAATAAAGCAAAGAAATCCATTTCAAGAAAACGATACATCTTTGTAAAATTATTCACAAAAAAATGAAACGCCTAGAAGAAAAATGAGTAAGTCGTTTAACCAAGTAAATGATAGACTCCAATATTGAAATGAAACAACACAAAAATATTCGTTCCTTTTGATGGTGGAACTGATCGAAAATGCCCAAAAATGGTGGAAAATATTCTTTTTACTCGAAGAATATTTTTTTATGATTTTTATCTGTATACAATCATACAACCCATTACCATTCAGAAAAAAAAATCGTTTCTGACTACCCTTTTTTTTCAAGAATGAAGACCCTTAAGCAATTCAGTGTTCTTTTCCCCAATGCTGAAATAAAATAAGTTAGTATATAGTAGAGAATTTCAACTCCAATAATATTATTGTGAGGTATATTGCCCACCGAAACATTTTACTTAAAGAAAACAGTGTCTACCTACTTGAGATTTCATTTTTTGCATTGCATAGCTGCTTTGAACTGACTGCATTTACTTCACATCATATGACACGTGTTATACTTAGCAGTAAATATGGATAAGCTACAATTTCGAAACATCAACAACGATCGTTACGGAACTTAGAATAATTATCAAATATCCATTATGTTTTGAGCGGTCATATATCTGGAACAAACCGTTTGGCACGATGATTTAATGGTATGCCTTGGTAATTAAATAATGGTGTTGATAGCGCATAAACAGGTTATCTGAGAATTATATAGTGTTTGATTTGATAAATTAGTCTGAATCTTCTAATTGAGGATAATTGGCCAAAAAAACAAAAATAAATTGCATAAAACTTCGAGCAGCCGGCGATAGTCTTCAGTAAAATAATAGATTCATATCAGAAAATAGATACACGTAGCTTTCCTAATTCTAAAAACAAATTTAAAATTCAAACGATGAAACTCACAAAAGTTTATATAGAAAGTGAAATATATATTTATGAAATCGTTATTCACGTAACCAGTTATGAAAAGACATTTTTTTAAAACATGGTTATTACAGTAATGTCCGCTTATAACGAACCTCAAGGGACCAACAAAATTGGTTCGCTATAAGCGAGGTTCGTTATAAAAGATAAATGATAATACAGATCAAGAATTAATTGTTTTTATCAAGGCATATTTGAAGCATGTACATGCATACATTAACAATTAGTTTTAAAAATATTTAAATGAACAAATCGTTTATTTTAGTTCGTTTGATTTTTGTGAAATAAATATCCTTAATATGTAATTCCACTTCGGCTAGTCGATCGAGTACATGTTCTGGAGTATTGTGGGTCTGAAGGAAATGGCGAACGCTGTCGATATGTCGAAGTGCGTCTGATATGGTTGGAACTGGTGTCAATTCCGTACTGTCGCCCTCTTCTTCTTTATCTCCCTTCTCCTCATCATCATCAACA
Source organism: Chrysolina oricalcia (assembly GCA_944452925.2). Classification (NCBI taxonomy): domain Eukaryota; kingdom Metazoa; phylum Arthropoda; class Insecta; order Coleoptera; family Chrysomelidae; genus Chrysolina; species Chrysolina oricalcia. The sequence goes on along the minus strand of OX101813.2, from coordinate 37,541,128 downwards.
GTATAAACTGCAGAAGACACAGAAGTGACAATGGCATCATCATCCAAGTATTCCGCAGTTATAAGTTGGTCATCAATATGGACATATTCATTGAATTAATTTTCATTTTACGGAAGATCATCTTGAATGTCGTTATCATTATAAACTTCTTGTTGAATTTTCTTCAGCCATTCGACTAATGGCAGGTCATCATCTGAATCAAAATTTTCATCAGCCCTAAGGAAACCGCCGTGTTGAAAACTATTAGAAATTGTTTGTTTTGATACTTTTTGCCATGCCATATGAATCAAGAGTATCGCATCCAAAAGATCAATAGAAAAAATTTTCCCGCCACTATCAATAAAATCTATCATATTCGAGAGAAGACGTCGACGACAATTGCTTTTTAAACTATGGATAACACCTTGATCCATAGGCTGTTGTTTCGAACTGGTATTTGGAGGCATGAAAACTAACTTGATCCAGTCCAAATTCTGAACATCTGGATGAGCTGGACAGTTGTCTACTAACAATAGGAAAGATGGACCCTAACAGAGAATTTATATCTGCTCGGATAGTCAGGCAGCGCTCAGAGCCGTCTGCCATCCTAAACCAAGCTCAGCGCTTGTACAGGAATGCGAAGATGTGCTCGAGAAGGTAGCTGAAACGAAGGAAGTTCAGCTGGTATGGGTCCCGGGACACAGAGGGGTGCGCGGAAACGAGGTGGCAGACGGACTTGCCAGATCTGGATCCGCAACGCCGTTCTGTAGACCGGAGCCTGTTCTAGGCAGCGCAAGAAGCCAAACCTCTTCAGCCCTCGACGAGTGGGTAGAAGAAGAGCTGAATAAACTTTGGGGGGATAACACCGGCTGCAGGCAGTCGATAGACTTCGTGGCCGGCCAAGGACGACATGGCTCTTAGAAATCGCCAAGTACTACGCCTCCTTATAGGAATACTAACAGGACATAACAAGTTAGGCAGACACCTATCACTTATAGGTATAGAAGACAGTCCCACTTGCCGAAAATGCAAAGAAGACGAAGAAACTTCATCTCACTTCCTCGGCGAGTGTGAAGCATACGGGAGGCTAAGATTTGGGACCTTCGTAGTTGACAAACTCCAACAAGAGGAACTAATCAACCTGGAGTGGTCGGACACACTGACCTTCTAGACCGTCAGATAATGGCAGATTTAGGTGCCCCATTTTCACATACAAGCCTCGAATAGGGTTGAGAAGTACATCGATGTTGAGTAAAATGGAGGGAAATTTACGAGTGGCTCCTGGGGATAACATATGGAAAATTCGATTTTCCATGGAAAATTCGATTTTCCATATTTTAACACGAGCCGTGTTCACCTAATCATTAATTAATAGAACCTGGCTTCAGAGGATCAAAGGCTTGAGTGTTGAAGGTGGCTAAAGGGTTAAAATGGGGCTATAATCTTGTAAAGAAAAATCGAGATTTTAACAGGTTTTCCCACGCAAGCCCATCGAAACTATGAAAACCTACATCATCACTACACCGAAAAACATAATGGCTTGAGTGGCGTGAATGGAAAAGTAGATTTTGTCGTCGGAAAATTTGATGGAAATTCTTTTTGATTTTTACATATGTTTTCCCCACGAGCCACTCGTAAATTTCCCTTAATTTTACTCAACATCGACTTACTTTTCAACCCTATTCGAGGCTTGTATGTGAAAATGGGGCACCTAAATCTGTCACTATCTGACGGTCTATTCATTAGGAGGTCACAAAGGTTCGAAAAGGAAAACTAGGAGGATGAACGTAGATAAGTGGAGAACAGGGGATGGCAAAAGGGTTGCACGGCGTAATTCATCATTCCATTTCCGTAATTCATTCTCAAAAATGTCTGCTTTTTTATTGGATTTGTAATTTACTGGTAACTGCACAAGATTCTTGAAACATCTGGGGTTTTTTGATTTTCCAATTACCAGTAACTTTCTTTTTTCTGTTCCGGTTAAATTTGCTACCACAAGCACAGTTATTCTTTCTTTAGAGAGCTTTCCACCGTCACATTTCTCCCCTTTGAATATCAATGTCCTGTCAGGTGTAAGCTTATAGAACAACCCGGTTTCATCTCCATTGAATATGTCCTCATGTTTGAAGTTTGCTCTAATTATTGGCAACTTATTTTGAAGCCAGTCTTTTACACAGTCCATATCAACTGATTTAGATTCTCCAACAATTATTATGTCTTTTTAAAACCTTTCTATCCAGCTTCTACTAAATTTATGTTCTTCATCTTTTATCAACTTTCTTCCAAGTTATTCAGCCTTCGAATGCAATATAGCACCACTATGGGTTAAATTTTTATTTCTTTGCTGAGAAAACCATTTCAAAAGTCCCTGATCAACTTCAGAAATCATGGGTTTTTTTATTTTTTTTACATTCAGGTTTTGGCTCTTTTCCAACAAATATATTATTTTTTGTTTATTTTTCCAAATTGTAGCCTCCTGAAATAAAAATTTTGAATGGTAATTTAATCGGTTCTATTTTAGGTGCTACACATGTTTTTATGCAGTAATCACCGTTGATTTACTCAATTCCATTTTCGAATTAACTTCGCTTTGCTTCACACCCAGTTGCAATCTTTTGACGATGTCAAATTTACTACTCAAAGTAAGAGCTTTACGGTTTTTTTTTTTAAATTACGTAACTCATGATAGTACGTCTTCAACACATTGAACAAGAATAACTAACAGAAACACTGGATTGGTAACTAGCAGCACGCGCCGAGCGATCGCCTAAAAGATTTCGGGTAATCCCCTGCTTTCTCGGTAAAATACCGTTTTAAGATCGTTATAACCGATTTTTTTTTCCGAATTCACCTAAAATAAAAGGTCGTTTAATCCGAAAGTTCGTTATAAACGAGTTCGTTATTGGCGAAAAAATTAACACATGTTTGATAATACTTAAGTTCGTACCCTACAGATTGGTTCGTTTTAAACGGAAGTTCGCAATAAGCGGGTTCGTTATAAGCGGACTTAACTACATAATTGTTTTTGTAGCATTTCGAAGAGAGTACTAAAATTTTTGCAGTGCATTCACTTCTTGAAATACACCAGAAAACGTACAGCAGTAGGGAGCTACAGCATCACCCCGGTTAGTCGCTTGTTCCCAAATGTGTTCAGCTTTGGAAGCACTACGCAATAATTGTTGTAGTATTGCACCCTTTGTTGGTGAAAGACTTTCTAGTGGGCGATTTTTGGATGTGAATAATTTTTGTCATGCTTCATTAACACTGCCCTGTCACTAGTTGAACAGTAAAGTAGTACTACGTACTTTTCAAATACGTCAACAATGTCAGAAGGAATTGAATTTTGTGAATCCATGTCTTCCAAGTTGATTTTTCCAGTGAAACTAGGAATGCTATAACAGCTTGTGAAAGCGTGCAATACTACTGAATCTATAGCCTTTTCCATCCCGACAGCTTCAGCTATTCCGTGAACCGGAATAAATCTGTATTTATTCCCTGATCCAAACGCAATCAAAAATATTTCAAGACCCGCTGTTGACAAGGTGAAGAAGTAAGCAGTTGCTGAAACTGAGACATCATTATCTATTATAGTGCTTATAGCAACATTTTTGTAGCTGCATTTCCTAGCAACTCTTGTAGATGCAGTATTATTCTCGAGTCCTCTTCTTCATGACCTATGAGGGACGTTTGTGCATTGATATTTCCTTAGACTTCTTCACCTGATATTGTTACAACCTGTACGTTTGTGACGGTATCCACAGATAGATTTCCAAGTAGACTGAAGAGCTCTTCTTTGTTTTTTGAATTTCTCAAGAAACCGTGCCAATTTCTAAGTAAAGGTACATGTGGATGAACTTGTTTCTTAGTTCCTGCTCCCCTCTTCTCTCCAGTTTCACCTCTGATACTTGGTGTAACATATCTAACCCAAACAACAACAATTCTTCGACATCCAAGGGCTGCGATATCCTCACAAATGTGAGGAGAAGTTGGTTCGTATAATAATCAGCAAACGCCTTGTGATCTCAATATGTTAGAAAAAAACTGTTAAAATTGTTATTTTCGTCAACCGATTGTATCCCTACGCGCAACCCTTAGAAGTCTTCGAGACAGCTAGGGAAGACGCAACCCTTACCTTTTAACGTGTGATGCCATGCACGGGACCGATGACCATGCGAGGATTTGAACCCTCGATCCTTCGCTTCAGAGGCGAGCGCTCTACCACCATGGCCACCACCGTAAGAACTGCAGCAACATACACGAAGGAGTCACAGGTTCCTGGAAAAGTTAGAGTGTCTCCCAAAATGTGTGCAAGGTCAGATTTATTGCCTAATAGAAATTACCCATTACTAGAAATTGCAATTGGAAAAAGATTAAAAAAATTAGACTGTATTTAATATCCAATTTACAACATGAAAAATGAAACCCATAACCTGAGAAACATGTAAATACATAACGCACGCTTTTGCATGATGGGTATGAAGAAAAGTGTAGCAAAAACAAAATATCGCTAGCCATTTTGAACCATATCCGCCATTTCGGATAATAGCAACTTTGGGCAGTGCCTCTTCATCTTATTTTCATTGTCTGGCAGTTTGCAGTTTTTATATACTCTCCCGCTAATTATATTGAAAATTTTGGTATAATTCGCGGATACTTATTAAAATTCAATGAAAATTCTCGAAGACTTACTTTCTCTCAAAACCTCATGGAGCAAAATTATCCCGTTGAAAAAATGGCGAAGCACAAGTTTCAATAACAGTTTCTAATTATGATTCCAATAATGATAGTACACAATTAATAATAGTGTTGAAATGTACAAACTGTTAATAACTGTAAGCACTCATGTACCAAGGAAGTAATTTCTATCTCTCGAAAAAGCATCGCAATTAAAGCAATCGTTCTAAATTTTATTTGTAGTGTCTGATTACAGTACTTTGCTATTTTCTCTGTGTTGGACTTCATACCATATGGGCAAGTAGTTATAACGTACTTGAACAGGTATATGCGAAAGAATGAAGAATGAGGCAGTTAATTCCTTTAATTATTGATCAATTACTGAAAATTACGGAATTTGATAGTTTCAGCCACCAAGTTTGTTTCTTCTTCTACTCATTCGAGCAATATAATACCACCAAACATTGTGTGTCATTGCGAATGATGTCATGTGGAGTAGTCCGGCATATTCTGTAAGTCTTCTTTCAAAAAATAGTTTGTGTTCAATATCAAGTTGAACGGGGTGATTCTAGATTGGAAACCTGTGAAAAAAAAAAACATAAAAAAACAGCGAGACTTCCAGGGTTGAAAAACTTGTTGCAAAATTATGACTTGAGAGTTCATTTACTTGCCTTAAATAAAATGGTATAGTTTGAAACGTTCTCAAGTTGATCCAAGCAGATTTTGTATACACACATAGAAAAAAGTTATGTAATACACATACCCAAAATGTTTAGTTGGTTAAAGGACGTACCAATATTGTACACCACCGTACTATTACATATTATAAATTTCTCTCATTGTTTGTTTGGGAATATATCATTCACTATGGTGACATTTTTTCAATAATCCTAACTGTGTGGAATTTTATTCTATTGTATGCTGATGAGCTTGAGATTTCGGAGCCCTCACTCAGGAATTCTACGTTTCGAAATTTTTTTTCAAAACTTTAAATGAAAATATATGGCAAATAAATTAGTTTTCAATTTTTAGTAATAATAGAAATTAACTGAATAACCTCCAGATAATTCCGTTCTTTCTTGTTGCTCATAGAAGAGGACCTATGAATGGTTCTCTGCTCATTGTTCCGGAATCTTGAAATAGTTACCTTGTAACCCTGAAATATATAGTTACCCTGTATATTGATAGTTGGTCAGTTGTTATAAATAAGTTGAATTGTCATACATTAGTCAAAAATTTATCATATTAAAGTTCTCCAAAAAGGCATATCATTACTCTACTAGAGGTAAAATTATTCAACATTCACAAAGGAGACTGACGGCATTTGAGACACTCCAGGCTCATCATACCCATTACATTTGTTTCTAGAATGAGCTGTATAGTGCCGCTATAAGGTAGACCCGCTTTAATTTTATAACGCATGCAGATTACAAATCTAAAGTCATTGTTTTCGGGACCAAGCATACACGGAATACTGTTCGTTTCCAAACTGATATAAAGATAAATAATGAGCCACTGGAGGTAGTACATGCAGCAAGGAGCTTAGGGGTAATTTTAGATGAAGATTTGAGATTTGAAACGTACGTAGCTCAACTTGTCAATCGTGCATATTATTCATTGAAAGTTATCTATGGTAACAACTATTTTCTACCACCTAAAGTGAGGGCAACATTATGTGAAGCCTTGGTCTTGTCTGTCTTCAATTATGCTGATGTATTGTATGGCCCATGTTTAACCGATCAGTTCAAACAAAAAATCCAAAAGGTTCAGAACTCGTGCCTACGATTTATCTTTGGAATCCGAAAAAGAGAGAATATCTCACAAATTGAAGACAATCGGATGGTTAGACATGGATAATAGGAGAAAACTACATGCTGCCACTTTATTTCACAAAATAATTATAGAAAAAAAACATCCTTTCTTACATGAAAAAATTTCTTTCAGAACAGACGTGCATAATCTCAATATCAGGTACAAAGGCCGACTTACCACTACAATATTTCGTTTAGAGATTTTTCGAAGATGTTTCACGTACCAAATATATGCAATGTATAACGGCATTCCTAATTCAATCAAACAAAAAAATCTATATCAATTCAAAAATGATTTCAATAAATTTCTTTCGCAGTAACTTACTCTGACAATCAAACCACCTATCTCACCTATCTCATCCCTATTTCAACATCACCCCTAATTATAATTTAGTTATCTTTTTTTTTGTTTTTCACTACTTGGAGATAAATTATTTCCTTTACATTATTATTAACAATTTTGGTTAAACTTAAGAATAACATTAAGCGATATGTTCGAGGTTGAGTGGAAGAGCAATTTCCGTGGTGATTCGTCACTATTGAAATTGAACTCCGCCTTTTATTTTCTTCCGAAACTATATATGATATATATTGTATTGTTATTCAATAGACTGTACCGTTAAAAAGGAAGAAAAAATAAAGACGATATTATTATTATTACTATTATTATTATTATTATTATTATTATTATTATATCGGCAAGAGGATAAATTGGTTACAGCGTATTTGCTCTGAACGAAAATCAATTGTGACATTCAATTTCACTCCTGATCTTTTTGCCTCAGAGAATCTTTTCATTAGGATCACTAGAATATTAGAAAATTGTAGGATAGATATTGATTTGGTGAACTTTCCCTTCTTTTCGCATTTCGAACATTTTAGTGTCACTTTACTTAGTGAATAAATCGAAACAAAGCGAAAGTATAAATTCATGGTATCGGTGGAAAGAATACCAGAATGGATCAAGGGCTACTAAAATGTGACCACTACAAAGAGATTTGAGTTGATAACAAAATCATCCACAAGTACGGAGTTGTTGATTTTTCAAGTATCCAGGCCACGACTCTTGACCTTTCACAGTGTTAGCAGGATTTTCAAACAATTTTGTTGAATTCAAGTATCCTATAGCAAGTATCCTATCATGGCGTCTTACTATAGGCGTTACCGATAAAGCGAGGTGCATAACTTTGGATGTGACTTTTTAAGGACACTCTATCAACAACTCGATATGCAGAATCTGCTGAATCTTCCAACCATATCACTATCAAATAGAACTGGAATTCGTGCTGTTGTACCACAAGGCTCAGTGATCGGCCCTTTATTGTATACACAGCTGATATAATCAAATCACTGACTGATGGTCACTGCCATGCATTCGCTGACGACACGCAACTGGTTTATCCCTTCAAAGCCAAAGATTATAATCGAATGGAGCTGGAAATCCAATCTAAATGTAATAATTTAAAACTGAACCCCTCTAAATTCAAAGTTATGGTCTTTGGTAACAGAAAATCGCAAGTTATAATGAAGAACTCTAATAATTTGAAAATAAATGATAGCAAAATTGAATCTGTTTCGGAAGCACGGAATCTCGTTCTCATATTCGACGTTAAATTGAAATTCACGAAAAATGTTAATAAACTTATTAAAAAATCATACTTTGCTATGAAAATTCTTTATAGTAGTAGAAAATTCTTGACTGCCACTATGAAAAAGAACCTGTGTGATATGTTAGTATTATCTTACTTTAACTATGCAGACTTCGTTTATGGCCCTTTTTTAGATTTGAATGATAGATCATGCATCCAACTAACACAGAATTCTTGCTGTAGATTCATACATGGTCTGAGAAAGTATGATCACATCAGCGTGAAATTCAAGGAACTATCATGGCTCTCTATGTCTAACAGGAGAAAGCTGCACCTTCCTCAGTTCATTCATAAAGTAATATTAACTTCTGAACCCTCTTACATAAAGAATGCTCTCAACCATAGACGTAACCTGCACAGAATACGTATTCGTGCTGTTCACACTTTAGATCTCCCAAACACCACTCTGTAATGTTCCAAAGAAGCTTCAGCTACTGTGCACCAAAGCAATATAACGAGTTACCTGATCAATTCAAAACTTTGCCTATTCAACTGTTCCGACGTAAAGTCAAAGCACATATATTAAACGGGCAGAACTAGTGGACGGAAAGTGGTAGCAAGATATAAGTTTTCAAAGTATGTTCGGTGATTAGGAAAAATGGTTGCTAATCCAGTAATTGTGTTTGTTTCATTTTATTTTTGGTCTTATTTTTTCTTGTTTTGTTTTTCACTATACATTTTGTTAATTTTTTTAGTATTTAGTTTCATGAGGTTAAGTGGAAGAATAGCATAAGCTGAACTTCGCCTCATTTGTTCACCTTGGAAATATGCATAATACTCCGTACATATACAACTGTTATCCTTTTTTTTTTGTATGTTCCATTTCTTGGTGAATGAAAAAAGACGATTATTATTATTATTATATGTCCTCGATCACCATCGCAAATTAAATCGATCAAAGATCCCTTCGTACTTGAAGTAATTGTGGTTATATCTGCTATGTAACATCTTTCTTCGAATACTCCATCAACCATTTTGTGTTCGATAGGAAGTAGACAATAATACTGTTCATGAAGTAAGTATAAGTGTAATATTAATCGACTTACCTGTGAGGATGATTATTCGAAATTATTGGAGCGTCGTAGACCTTCTATATGATAGTTATTGGAAGGAACACTTTATACATATCCAACACAAAATAAAAGAAACTTAATAATAACTGTTCTAAATTCATGTCAAAAAAGTACATGTACAATTCATAGAGAGTTACCTTTCATAGTTTAGCATACACTATGCAAAATCAGCCCTACTACTGTCAGTGGGTCTGTTGTGAAATGTATTAAACACTCTTGAGTTTTCTGTCCAGCCCGTAGTATTTAAAATAAAATTTATATTTAATCCCGACCGATAGGCCCTAGAGGTTGATGCATGTCTCACTGAGTGAGCACTGAATATTTCCGTTGTTATCCCACTCTTACCAAGTATTTTTTTGACCCATCTACTGAGAGTTTGAGTAGATGCTGGATGATATGGTTTTTGGTCAGTATAAGAATATCATTGAAACTGAACCCTTCTGTAGCTTTGATATAATAATTTATTAAGGATGTCACGCAGAGTCTAGGATTTTCTCTGAAATTCGTGAAAATAAGAACAGGGTTGATTCCGATTGAGTCCCAATGTTTTTATTTTTGAAGAAATTTTTATTTCTAGACCATTTTGTTTCTGTATAATATTCTTCAATTCAATTTTTGTTAAAGTTTGCATTCGATGAACAGAAGTCAGAGCTAAGAGCAAATGTAGTTTCTGGGATAAATCCTGTAACGATAGAAAATGAAAAGGAAACATTTTTTCTAAATATTCTAAAACGCTACTAGGATCCCATGTGAAAGAATATTTTGGCAAAGAAGGATTCTTATTGTTTGCCCCCTTCAGAGAACGTTTCATTATTTTCTCATCCTCAGGTTTTGTATCAAATATTAATGCTAAAGCAGATCTCGAGGTATTGAGTGACGCATATGATAGTCCTTTATTGGAAATGTCAAGCAAGAAATCCAAAATGGTATTCAATGAAATGTCGAATGGATTAAACATCCTATTAACACAGTAGTTCCACCACTTTTAATAAACTAACGTATATTGCTTCAATGATTTTTCCGAAATTGATGTGAGCATGTTAGGGATAACTGATTCTGTAATTCTTCCTTACTTCACTGCCTCCCATATAATTTCCCTGCCACCAGGGAAAAGGTTTTGTGAAGAGAATGTGGTTTGCTGAAAGGAGAACAAAGTCAATTCTCATTTGGTGTGAAAATTAGTGGTTCTTCCAATAAATATTCAGTAAAAGTGGGGTACCTCGGTCTTCCTGTATTTTTTGTCATACCCGGCCTATCATCTAGAACGGCGGAAAACCAAAAAAATATTTTCTATGCCAATTTATGGTGAACGCATCCACAGCTATACAATGTGGACAGGATACCAAGAAACGTATTTAAAACACTTTGCATTACCCTTAGATGCAAAAAGGTCTATATCTCGCTTTCCATATCGATGCATAATTTTCTCGAAAGCACTAGAGCCTAGATCGAACTCTGTATTTTCAAATTTTGACCTTGACAAAAGATCAGCCTGTATGTTATGTGAAGTATTTATATAAGAAGCAAACACATAATTATTCCTGGAGTCTCACCATAGCAAAATATCCCTAGCAACCCTATTGAGATTTCTATGTTCAACACAGCCCATCTTATTGATACACGCTATTGCTGTGATGTTATCAATGCGAAACAATATATTACATAGAGGCTAAGTAAAACTCGAAGTCGTCTCCACAATATATGTATATTTGACACCTAGGGTAGGGAAGGGTGGGCTGTTGTCAACACAGCTTTGGCAATAAATTGTCAAAAATGTGGTTGTATCAACATAATACCATCAAAAACATGTTTTCGAGCATAGAAATGCTCATCATCAGTTGAAATTACAGGTCAAACTTTTGATTAATGTTTTGAAAATGTTTGTTAAAAAACAAAATGGCGGCTCCAATATGGCGGACGAGTTTTGTGATTATGATCCGATTCTTTTCAAAATTGGTATGTGATGGTTTTTGGGTTGGAGATTTTCAGTTTCACATAAAAAATAAACTAAAATGTTAAAAATGAAAATTATAAAAAGAAAACATTTTAAAGTTTTTATACAATACACTGAAAAGGAAAAAATAATTCATTTCATTGTCTGATCTAGGTAATCTTGTACAGAAAGATTTTGATACTCACAGAATAACCTACAAAAAATTAAACAAATTATTTTTTCATTTTCAGTGCATTTGTATAAAAGCTTGTCTTTATATTTTTTATTGTATAATTTTTATTCATCGTAGATTTTTCTAATTCTGAAAAAATATTTCCATCAATTTACAATAATTGAAAATGTTTAATTTTCAAATTTTCTAATGTTATGCCACACTGGAAAATGTTTAAATTAATATTTTCATTATAGCCCCTGAACCGAACAAGTAAATGAAAAAATGCAAGATATCAAAAAGATGTTAAATGAAACAACATTGATTATTCTTTTCTCATAATATGTCAGTGGCGGCGGAAAAAAAAATTCTGAAGGGTTGAACAAAGCTTGACTCTGAAAAAAGGAAGACCCTGTGAATTATTTAAGAAATGCATTATTTTGTATCGTGCGCCCTATTGAATGGATTGTACTTGCCTAATTTGAACTGATTATTGTCTAAAAAATCTTGAAAAAAATGTATTTTTATCGCCCTGTATCTCGAAAACCAAGCCGTTTGGGACATGTGTTTATATGAACTTTTCGTCCTGAAAACCTTCAAAGAATCACCTCCCGAAGTTTGTCAACGTACTTAATTATCACCCTGTATATTGTGGAGACGACTTCGAGTTTTACTTAGCCTCTATATACTGAAACTCCACCGAATGAACTTTTTACCGGAGCTGGTCAAGTTTTTCTTCCACCAAGTAAATTGCTATTTCAAGAGTGGAGGAATTTTCATTCTTCAATTAAAATTCATTCTATGTCATTTTAATTGATGTTGTTTAATAGTTTGGAAAGATGTGATGTGAAGCCAATCAATCATATTTGAATGCTGGGGCAATAAGACCAATTTTCCGACAAGAGATGCAAATTTTCTAATTCCACAGATCTTTACAATTTTAAATTTGTTCATCAGGTGCTTTATTAAATTAACTTTGTTGTCTGGCAATGTGATATTCATTGGATAAGAGCTGAATAAAAATCCTTTCAATTCAATTTGTTTTAAGGGGATTAAAGTAATTATTCTATAGTTTACTAAAAAACCCAATTTTCGAAAATTTGACAACTACATCCAGGCGATTTGTGGCAATAATATTTCATGCCCAGCAGACGGTTTCCTTGCCTGTCAGTGAATCATATAGCTCTTTAACTATGAGTGATTTCATTTCTAAAAACTATTTCAGAACATTTGTTATCTCCCTCGTATCTGAAAACTCAGATACTACTCAGATACAGAATGTACAACTGGTTCAAGGTGAAATAAACTACAATAATAACTACGTGCACGACTAGCCAGTATCGGTCACAAAAAGCCATGAAAATTGCATTCCTGACAAGGTGAGAGTTGAACAATGTCTTTTGCACAACAAAAATGATATCGTGTTCGACGTGGTTAATGAATGTGGATAAATAAATTGGCTGGCTGGAGTGTGTGGGCACAAACAAAACAATAACGTTAACGTAGGCTTTGACTTATGAACGGTTTGTGGAATAAATTGAAAAAATATTCATAGGTGTGTGAATGACTGCGGTATTGTTGGCTAAGTTTGTTTGAATGGTATCCTGGGGACAACTTAGATCTTTGAACAATGGTGCTGAACACGAAAACTGGTTCATTGATTTTCTATTGTTCTGTCGATGGTTTCACTGTTTATTTGAATATGGCTTCAACTTTCACATTGGTGAAATTAACGAATGCAAAAGTGGACAATGATTTTCATTCCAGGAACCCAATTTTTGAAATCGTTGGAATTGATTCTCTCATGAAATTTTTCTCTAGATCAAATTCCTACGTGAAACAATGAAACGAGAGAACCGCTATTTTTGAACACCGTATGAAGTCATTTCCTAGGAGTTTAGTTTTGGGACGTATGTCTTGCATGCGATCATAGAAGAATTTTGTTTGACCAATTGAATAATAGGATTTTTGATGACACATTTGAATTTGACGTTTGCAGATACGATTTTTGCTAGGTTTTGTTTTGTAATAACTTCCTGGAAATAGACGTCAACAGAAGATTCATAAGCAGCGTCCAGAAAATGAGAACTGAGAATTGGTAAATTTAAGAAAAATTTTACTCATAATATCGCAAAAGAAAGGTGGGAGAGTATTGCCATTATATTGAATGCCATGACTGGGGAACATAAAACTGTGGTTTGATGAAAAAAGGTATATATGTTGGTGGAATCATACATAAGAGATAACGTGAAGCAAATTTTTCCTATCGTATAGTTGGCAAGATCTGAAAAATCAGGCAAATAAAAAGAATAGAGACGCAAAACATTTTAACAAAATGGACAGGCGGAGGGCCACCAAAAACATTCACTGATAATGAATGGATGGGGAATTGAAAAAAAAAAACATAGTGGTCTATAATTTCATCTGCATGGGACATTCAAGACTATTGGAAGTTTAGTTTATTTTTTCATTGCGAAAACTCGACAGGGAGGTTAATGCAGCTTCTCATCGATTTCTAACAATCACTTTTGAAAAGTATCCTTAAATCTGAAGTGTTTCAAAACTGTCGTTCACTTGAATTGTGGAACGAATTTTGGTCTCTCCAAAAATTGTGTAATGTAGCCTCCAAATTGTTCCAAACCATCGCTTGTACAATATCCATACCTATACCTACCTGAATAATAATAATTTCATCAATACATACAAACATTTTTAGAGTTTCTTTAACCTGAAAAGTAAATTCCTAGGAGAAATTTCGAATTCTCCTTCATTGGGTACTAGGAATCTTATCTGTCACTATCAAGAGAAATATTTCTCTCGTGATATTTCAAAAAGAGCTATTGCTTGAAATTGAGAGAAAATGATGTCATATTTCTCTAGAGAACCAATTCCGACAATTCAAAAATTGGGTTACTGTAGGTATACCAATTGACAAGGAGAAAACGCTAGATGTTGCCGCAGATACCCTTTTGGTTGTAATGCAATATAATTGAAGTGTTCGTCATATCATCAATATAAACACATCTTGTTCACATTTTCAACTCAGTTCACAGGGTGAGACACCCCATATGACGTGGTCCCTGGAAACCAAACGTATACACATTTGGGAAATCTGTACACTTCAATATACAGCGAGCACGTAACGGTTGGATCAAATTTGTTAAAAGCTTGATATGGCTATTGGGGAAAAAAAGCTCAGACACGTCAATTTTCTTTTTCAGTTGAGCATTTTTTGGTCTACTCAGATTTTTGATAACCACATCGCTGTTTGACTTATCACTTCATTATATTTTTTTTAAATGGCATTATCCTTTTTTTCTTTATGTTACACAAGCGTATTTTCGAGAAACAAAAGATATTTCATTCATAATCCTTATCTACGATCGAAATCCGGTGTATCAGGGAATAGTTCTCAAGTACATCGGTAACGATTGGCGACCTCATACCTTGTTGTGAAGCAAGTGCGATGTGAGTTGCCTAGATGCCAATCCCGACGTCTGTTGTTTTCATATACCTGAAAATTGAATACGCCACCAAAAATCAGAAAGTCGCCCCGGAGCGCCACGGCAAATGAAAATAATAGCCGTCCTCTACCCGCAGACGAGGATTTTTAGAGTGGACAACTAGATCTCCTGATCTAACCCCACTAGATTTTATTTTGTGGAGATACCTTGAGTTAAACGTTGACGTTAACAGACTTAATATTACATTATTATGAATGAAATATCTTTTATTTCTTGAAAATACGGTTGTGTAACATAAGAAAAAATATGACATCCATACACAGAAAAATGCTTTTCTTTTTGAAGGTATTAAAAAATAGGACTTGCCATTAAAAACAATAATAATGACGTCATGCGTATACTAGTTCATAAAAAGTCATTTGAGAAATATACTAAAAATTTGCTTTTTGAAGCTATTATTTTTATTCGGCATATTGACTATATTCTCATCATAGTCGTAGATAAAATTTACTCATTCTCATATTCGTTATTAGGAAATACTTGAGTCAAGTGCGTTTACCTGTGTTAAAACGGAATCAGTTCGTACTATCAATCAACTGGGGCAACAGCGAACAACCCTAAGTGCATGCTTTCAACTCCTTTTTACAGATATAATTTATCTCACTCACTGCGAGCCATGAACTCAAACAATATCAACATCGAAAAATGAATGACAGTCACTAGTGTTTTATTATTGCTTCAGAGTAGTTCAATCAACCACAGAATGAACAATAAATTGTGGTCGCACTTACCCCAAAAACGCACTTGCCCCAACTTACTATAATCTTTGGTTATACAAGGTAGGTAAAAAATTACTCACGTATGAAAGTTGCAATTTTTAAAATGGAACACAGGGTATTTTGTGCTAATGATTTTAATATAACCTGTTTCTTAACAATAAGCATTATGTTAAAAAATCTATGGGACTTTATTATTTCAAATGAAATAGGTACCCTATATTTTTTTGTCTGAAGAATAGGTCATTCAATTCTTCCATTTTATTTTTCAATTTCCTGTACATAACCTCAGTAGATTTTCAGATATTGGCTTTTTCAAATAGTAGTTTTTATTTATTTCAATGTATTCTTTGAATTAAAATAGCTTTGAATCGATATATTTTTTAATTTGCTGACCGAATTCTCATTGAAAATATTGGCTAGGTACCTATAAATTAAAATTAGATCATGATTTCATATTCAGACAGTAGTGAATTAAATAGACTACCTATACAATATAGTCAAATCAAAGTAAAGTAGGAGTTTGAAATGACGACATTCCTGTTCAATACATCCCAGTAAACCAAATTATGTGTCTGAAACATTTCGGACACCAATTATCTCTTACGTGAAACGTTCCATCTTTTGACTCAGAAATGTTTGTGAAACATACCAGACACCAGAAATGACCCAGGTATGAAACGTTTCTTAGGAAATGTTTCGATAGAAATGCATCTGAGACACAACATAATTGTGTATGAATACTGTCAGATATATTTCACATGTAATGTCTTGAAAGAAACGTTTGAAAAACATAACATAATTGTATTTGAATACATTCAGATGTTTCAGAGCAAATGTTCCGAAAACAACATTTACGAAACACAATATAACTGGGAGTATGGAATACATTGCCGAAATATTTCAAAAGAATTACATAGTAAATATTTCACATGGATCCTGATGAGTGACCAAAATACAGGATTTCTGCAAATAATTTCCATAAACAGTAGCATCGGAATATGTAAATATCATGTTCAGAAACCATATATTTATTTTATTGTTCCTGAATAAATGAATAAAACAATTATAATAGGCATTCATTGATAATTTATTTCCTAGCCACATGTATACATTTTTGTATTACGATGTAGACAGAATCCATCATTGAGATGGGATGAATTAACTATTTCCAGTTGGAATCTCAAAGATGCTATCGGGCATATTGGGAAATCGCTTTCGAGCTGCATCTGAAAAAATACTGTGAAGTAAAAACTTCACCAACTTTTCATTATAATTCGATGACAATATATGTTATAGTAAAAGTGTCTAAACAGAGAGATATGCTCTGATATAATTTAGCATACTTATTCAGGTATGTTATTGAACTGTGATCACTTTTTTACAAAAAATACATTCCATGGAGCAATTAACCTAGAAAGTTGGTTGATGACGTAGATCAAATCATCAAATATCTTCAAAATATTTACCCAAATTATACATAATCAATTGTGATCTAAAAACATCACACACCTGCTGATATAGGAGATTCATGATTGCACATTCAGAGGCAAAAATCAAGATTTCAACTCAACCAAGCAAAGCTTATTTATTTCTATCAACTTCGCACTTTATTAAAAAAAAACAGGATAGAGAGATAGAGTGCTCAGTTCATATGCTAATGAAATCACAAGCGTCACAGCTGAAGCACAGTTTAATACATGAGGTATATTGTGGTTAGTATGTATGTATGGTTAGTATATGTGGTATTGTGGTATATTAACCTCACAAAAGCACTTGATGATTTATGAGTTTCTGACGCGACTATGATCCTCGTCGGATGGCGACGATGGCGTTTTGGCGATGGCGCATGACCGTAGTGAGCCTTTGCAAAGTCAACGACAGATGGCACCACATCTGCGTAATTTGGGTTTATATGAAATGTTTCATACACATTTTATCTTTACTGGCGTTTTATAAGTGCATTAGAAATGTTTCATACACATTTGATCTCTACTGACGTTTCATAAGTGCATTGGAAACATTTCGGATTCATTTCACTTGAAATGTAATATGTGACGTTTCAGATTTATTTCCGGAACGAACGATTAGAATGTTTCGAATGTGTCCATTCAGGATTCCGTTGAAACGTTTCATACAAATTATGTGTTCACTGGGATAGATCCACTCTCTGTTTAATAGACTCCTCAGCTAGTAGTAACATTTGGGGTGCAACTATTCTCTACTTCATATCATCCAGTGTTGCTGGAGTAGTCTCGTGCATCTCATTTTTCAAGTATCCTCATAGAAAAAAATCTAGGTAACTCATATCCGGTGATCTCGCTAGCCAATTTTGTGGGCCTCCTCCAGCAATTTATTTTTCAGAATGTACATATTCAAAGACAGTTTAATTGAGTCTATTCACTGAGCCATTGATATGGAAAGTAGAATCATCGGAAAACAAAATAGAATAAACAGAATGTTCATCCCCACTAACTTGTCTACAACTCATTAACAAAAACAGAAACGTCTTTATCATATAGTTTCTAGGTGCATATCAATGCGGTACGGGTGGAAATTGTACTTTCTATTGTCCCATATTCTTACAATGACTCTATAAGAGATCTCATAACAAGAAATTCAATCTCTCCATTTTTGATGATAGGTTTTAGTCTGTATGCCTTTCCGTCAGCTATACTTCCAGTCCTACAATATTCATGTAGCCAATCGTTTGACTGCCAACATGTTTGAATGATAATGGTCGGGATATTTTCTCTGACTTGCTATAATTATACAGAAATGTTTAAAAAATAGTCAAATAAATACTACTACTACTACTACTATATTTGAGAATATACCCTCGAAGCCAAAAGGCAATTCTCTTCACACTCCCCAATACTATCTTGAATAGAATAATTATTTGTTTTCGATGATACTTTCAATAACGTAAATCACAAGTGTCAATAAGAATGTTGTGAACAAGTTAAATAAATGCCGTGTCCGACCTTGATTTTTAAAGGATGCATTGAAATAAGTACTAGTATTTTATAAAGACCATTTCCGAAAACTATTGAGAAGTATAGGGAACCCATATGAAATAAAAGATAATTAAATTTTCTATATATACCAACAAAATATAGGGTGTTCCATTTGAAGTAAATAAAATGAAAAATTATAAAAAAAGTCACATTGATTTCTGAACATACTGTATGATGTTGAGAAACGGGTTTCAATGAAATGAATTGCCCAAAAGCACTTCGATACATGGTCAGTTTTCGAAAGATTTTTTAAAAAACGATTTCGATATGGTTTAGTTTCCAGTAGGTAATCAAACCTAGCATTTTCACAGAAAAACTAATAGCTCGAGGATGGTTAGAATAGGGTACGCCGTACCTTAAATGAAATCATATTATTTTTTGAAAGTGAAAATATGAATCATCCCCAGAATGACCCACTTCGACATCATCGCAATATTCATTCAAATTTTGTTTTTTTTCTGTATG
This sequence comes from Chrysolina oricalcia, assembly GCA_944452925.2. Classification (NCBI taxonomy): domain Eukaryota; kingdom Metazoa; phylum Arthropoda; class Insecta; order Coleoptera; family Chrysomelidae; genus Chrysolina; species Chrysolina oricalcia. The sequence goes on along the minus strand of OX101813.2, from coordinate 37,522,115 downwards.
AGGAAATCAATATTCACGTACCATTTCAAGAATCATTCGGCTTCTACCATTTTTTTTATAGTAGAAGAATAGTTTCAGAATGAATAATACGAATATTTCAAGATGCACAAAAATTACAATTTGAGAAATAAAAACTACTTATCCAAACACCAAATGTTCATAAATTTTACTCATTGAATTAGTAATAATAATGGCACTCAGGAAAACCCGTTGATACAAAAGTGTAAAAGGTTAAAAGAGACCAACCAACATGTCAAGAAAGGAATATTTAGCTTGTAATTACAAATTTTGACCATAGAAAACGAGTTAATACACTGACATTGATTAAATTTTCTGTGTCTGAATTACGATTATTAAAATATATACATGCACAAACCTACTCCCAGAGTCTGCACTAAATTTTATTAATAATATTAAACTAAAATAATTATTTCTTTGTCTCAATTAATGTCATCAAAACAAAACGGTTTAAAAATAAGTTGGAAAAAAAATCATTATCCTGTGTTTCAGGAGCGAAACATCCATATTGAATCTACTAACTGTCAAACAGTTGATTCCCTGGTATTTCCTATGTATATAAAACGCCATGAAATAGGATAGAAAACATGCAGAACGTGAACACTGCGAAAATTCCCCTGATATTTTCCATACCCGAGTTTGATAGGATAATCCCCAACTTTCAGTTATTTATTTGCTTCGCAGGTGTGCAGCTCGTTGGATTATTTTGTATCGACTTAGAAATTTCATATTCAGCTCATATACACTTGGGAAATACAGTCTGGCAGTACGTCTATCTTATACAGTTTTGTTCCTTTTCGAGATCTGACGATTTGGCTTGTTGTGTCTTTGTGCTTTTGTTATTTTACGTCCCATCTGAAGTAGGTCATTAGGAATAGACAAATAATCAGCCCTATGCTGTATCAATTCAGTTATGTTTGGCGGTCAGACGTTTCTCAATTTGCCATTGAGTTGAGATAACGTCTGACCGCTAAACATAACGAAAGTGATCCAGCATGAATGTCTATAAAAGGTTTTACGCTATTTGGAGACCTCATACGCTTCAGGAAATTCATTAATGATAATCTGTATACGAAACTAAAAATCTCGTTGTATAATTTTTGAATCTTGGTACTGTTTCATTTTGTTACCGTTTTATTGATACTTTCTGAAAATAATTTTGTTTTATTAAAATTATCATTGTGATACTTAAGCTGCTGAGGATGAAATTGTTGAGATACTCCATGACACTCTCTTTCCTGAAACTATGAATGACCTTTTCCGACAGGAAGGTAAAACAAGGCATTTTTAAGGTATATATTGCGTGTCCAAGTGGACACGCGGGCCTTAGAGGTGGACACACTGAAAGATGGCAAACGCACAAAATCGGGCCTTGGAGACAAGACATACGGATCACTTGAAAAGTTTAACAAGCACATACACACATACACAAAATATGACAAGAATTTCCATTTTTATCTCTAATCATATACCTTCACATGAAAAATGAAATGAATAAACTCTCTACATTACTCTATAATTGAAAATAAAAAATTGTACTCCAATTTAAAAATCGAACTCTGTCTCTTTCCTGAAAAATTTCCTAATAAAGTCTCTATTCTGGTAAATTTCTGGTGTTGGCCCTCTGTAACGGCGTTCTTTCCTCCTGAAACACTCAGCTACGACAGGTCTGGGATCGAAATATGCATTTTCCTGGCCATTTAGAGCAATCATCAGATGATCATTCAACGATTCCTCTCTTAAAGATGTTCTAGACGGGATCTTTATATTATTATGATGAGAAATCACCCTTCCATTAGTCATGGAATGTGGACTGGTTACAAACAATGACACAAGTAACAAATGGCACAAGTATTCTTATTAAAAAGCTTAACCATTATGGTGTCAGGGGCATACCGCTCGATCTATTCCAGTCTTACCTACATAACAGGAAGTGTATATAAGTGATTCTTGTTCTGATTTTCACAATATTACATTTGGGGTGCCACAGGGATCTGTTTTGGGCCCTTCTCTATTCATCATTTACATGAATGATTTGTTCCATTCTATGATATCTAATAAATGTGTGGCTTATGCTGATGACACAACTCTACTCAATACTGCTTCCGACGCAGACAGTCTATCGTTACGTATGACGTGCCCAATCGAATCTGCACAAAATTGGTTCAATGCCAACAATCTGAAATTGAACCATGATAAAACCCAAAATCTTGTTCTCCACCAAGAACGCAGGTGAAGGTAAGAGTGTCAAACTTCTTGGGGTTGTTATAGATAAAAAACTGACTTGGTCAGCCCATATAGATCAACTATGTAATAGATTATCGAGTTCACTTTATTTGTTACGCAATATGAAGAAACAGCGATGTCTTAACACAGTTCGAACATGTTATTTTTCATTTTTCTATGCTCACATAAATTATAGCATTATATCTTATGGGGGAATTCTTGTCACGCCGTTAGGGTTTTCAAAATGCAGAACAGGGACCACTGTCAAAAAATCTTCAAAGATCTATCTATCATGCCTGTTCCATCATTATTTATTTATAATACAGTATTAGAGATACATAAAAACAAAAAATCGTTTTTGGCTAACGCTGATTTTCATGAATACGAAACTCGCGGTGCGACCAATTTGAGACCTCCTCGCTACAGACTCAATTAAACACAAATGAATTCACTGGATGTCAGACTCTATAACTTTTTGCCTGATGAGTTCAAGATTTTGACAATGAACTGTCTTAAATCGAAACTGAAACGACACATTCTCAATCACTGTTTTTACTCCATTGACGAATATTTGAGTATGCCTCTGTGTCTCAGCAATATCTAGATCACCCAAATAATGGGACACTGTTTTTTTTAGATTGTTTTGTATGTTTTGTCGTTTTGTCGTTTTTATTACTATTTTTTTCTTACCGATGACTATTTTATCCAAACTCTTTTGATGTCGATTTTTAACATTTTTAAACTTGTACTGCTGACTTGCAAAAAACATAATTGTAACTTGGTTAAATAAATCTATTTATATATATATATATATATATATATATATATATATATATATATATTTCCTGCCATCATCAGCTACGTCGATGTCCCTGTTCTGTTTGGGAAATTGCAGAAATCAGGTTTATCATATTTTTGATGGTGAGGTCAATCTCCACATTCAGTCAAGCATTCAAAAAACTTTTAAAAGATAACACTAGTTCTTTTCTCACAGCTGACCAGTTACGTCTTATAATATATAAATTTGGCACATTAAGTTTTCGTATATTATTAATGGTATTCTGAGATGGTCCAGAATCTGAATTGGCTTGGAAACTGTCGTTTTCACAATGTGCTTTCCCGGCATCGCCGGGCCATGGGCCAGATTCAGTTTTCCCTAGTACTGATAATATCGGTCAAAATTAAATTGGTGTTTTGGAAAACCTTTTGTAAGCTCTGAAAAAATGTGATGTCGGCTATTAGAGCAGTCAGTAGAGTTTGTTGGGAGTCAGTCTCCCAGGTTTTGAGCATTCCATGTAAAACTGCTTTCAGATCTTTGGACATTCGGGTCCGATTTGAGATGTTCCCAGGTGAGTCGACACCCTGGTAGATTATGTAAAACCACAACTATTTTGAAAGCCAGATTCTCAATTCTGGAACACTACTAAGTATGGCTTCCATGGTCAGAACGGTGGCAACAGCACCAAACGGTTATCAAACCATGCCCCAAATGACTTTCCAGTAGCTTCCAAAGCCCGGTTTTTCTTCCGGTATTCGCTGACTCTCCATCTGACGTGATCCCTCTTAATTTTCCTAGTGCACAGTCTGCAATAACCCATCTACTCCAAAATTTTCGGTTTGTATCACACCCACAAAAGAAGTACGTAACTCTGCGAGACTTTCCTGATGAAGAACATATTATCGACTTTATTTTGGCGGACTGTGTTACCATCAATCTGAATTGAGTAAGTTAGTGATTGTGATATCGAATCACCAATTTTTTTTTCAATATCTCCTATAATATGTAACATGTAACATATGCAACATGTAACATTAATGTAATATTATTATTGTACTGATGGGAATTTTAAAATTTTCAACCACTTACAATAGTCCTAATTAGATATAGTTTAATATTTATTCATATATGTTGGGTATCGCGGAAATGGCTCTAATGATTTCGATCAAATTTTGTGTTTAAATAAGAGTTTGCCATTTAAGGTCTTCTTTCGTAAAAAAAACACACAAAAATGAATTCGACTCGAAGAATTCGAGATTCGAAAGAATACCTACATTGAATCCACTCCAGAAGAGAAGTCTACCAAGAATTATACTACCTAAAATTATAAAACACGTGGAACCGTTGGAATAGTCCTCACAGGTTTTGGAGGAACGTTTGTTAGAATTGAGAACCGTCACTGTGACAGTTGCCACAAAGAGTAGGGTTTTTCGGTTTTGCTGCTTTAACGTTCGTTATTTAAATGACTGCAGTTCCTATTAGGTTGCAAAACGAGCGAAGCTCGGTCGCTCAGGTACTACCAATTCAAAAGAGCATATAAAATTTAAAACCGTCACTAAGTACTACATGTTGACGATTTTCTGTACTCTGTAAAAAACTTAAAATAAGATTACTGAGGAGGGTCTCAAAATGCATATGGCCACGCTGTGAATTTTTGTTAAAAAATCCTCTGAGTTAGAATGATTTTAACCTTCAATCCATTCGAATCAGCAGGGCCAGGCGAAATTCAACCAATCGCGAGAAGCAGGCCTACTGATTCCATACCAATTCAAACTGTTCAGGGCCAGCCTGGTCTACAAGGACATACCTAGCACCTGACGAAGTTCCTAAGTGGTCTTTATACCTAAGTCGTGCAAACCGTCTGTTTTGAAAAGTTTTAGTTATATTTATGTTGATATCGTATTCCCTTAGTAGACTAGTGCTGATGTATTTTTGAGATAAAATGATTATTAACATTGTGATATTTCTTCTTTAACAAACACTAGACCCTCAAAATATAAAAATGCACGTGGAAGATCAGGATATTTTTTTCAAAAATTGTAAATTACTCTAAAACTAGTCGTTTTCTGAGTTACGAAAAAATCATCCTCATTCGACATCAAAAAAGCGAGAAAATAATTAAAAACTGAAAAATCTGTGTTTGACGATCAATTTGAGATTATGTTGAAAAGTAAATTATACGAAAGCGTAGAAGGGCCACATAAAATAAAAAAATTATAATTCCGACTTCACAACTCGGAATTATACTAATTCCGACTTTAAAACTCGGAATTAGCATAATTCGCAACTCGGAATTAGTATAATTCCGACTTCAAAACTCGGAATTATACTAATTCCGACTTAACAACTAGGAATTAGTATAATTCTGACTTCACAACTCGGAATTTGTATAATTCCGACTTCATAACTCGGAATTATACTAATTCCGACTTTACAACTCGGAATTAGTGTAATCATTGCGATTCCATTGAGATTATAGTGAAAGTTTATACATTGATCCCTAATGTCGAAACTCGTCAATTCATGTGCATTTGTGTATATAGTTATTACTCAATATTATTAGAACGTATCTTTCTCGCAAGCCACTTCGGCAGGAGCGTGCGGGAAAGTATAACTTTCCGCACTTGTTAAGTGTTTTTAATGGAAAAGAGTATACTTTATTTAGAGAAAATCGTAAGAAAAGTACTAGTTTTATGCTTAGCAACTTTTCTACTTAGCAACACGTTTATTATTGATCATTACATTATTTCATCTTGATAATCTGACAGATTTTTCTTTTATAAATTGATGCGTTTCCATTAAAAAAAATTTAAAAAACATGCTGGATCCACATCAAACCAAAATAACAGAAACAAAACATCATCTCAATGTTTTTCAACAATTTAACAACAAATCTGAAACTTTTCTTCAACGAAACTTGTTGTGTTTCTGGATGAAACAAACTTTTCGCGTTCCCCTTTCCATTAAAAAAAGGACAAAAACACGTTTTTAACTTTTAAAGAGAAACATTCTCAATTGAAAATTGAATCAATACATGACTCCTCTGGAAATGGAAAAACCCTACGATAAAATTGAAGTAACTTTTTTGTAATATCTAACAGAAAACAACTACTTCCCCGGCTAAAGCCACGCTGGACATTAAACTACATCTGATAGATATTGAGAAAGACCCTATATAACTTGAGAGAAATAATCTGAAAGTGAAAATTTGCATTTTCATTCAGATAGTTGATTATTTATTAAATGTCCAGTTTCCATTGGAGATTCTTATCTATGAATGAGATAAAAGATAATGTTATTCAGAAGTATCACTGACAGAAAATCGCTCATTCCATTGATGCGTAAATTGCATCTCTTTCGCTAGGCCTCCAATACATTTTGGTGGACTAAAAATCTATTTCAGTCTTCTAAGATCATCAGGGAGGTCGGAAGAATTGGAAAACATACTCTTCAGAAGCAATACACACTGTAATGAGGAATTGTTGGACTATTTCTTGTGTGGTGAAACTTTGAAAATATTTTTCTGACATAAAACCTGTCATGGGTATGGCATGTTGATTTCATTGAAAATATGAACAGAATGTTCTTAAAGTCAGATGTGGTATCATCTACGACTGAAAGTTGGAAGTTAGTCGCTATTTTCCATCGTACAATTCCTCAGTACAGTGTGAAATTGCTTCTGAAGAGTATGTTTTCCAATTCTTCCGACCTCCCTGATGATCTTAGAAGAGTGAAATAGATTTTTGTCGACCAAAATGTATTGGAGGCCTAGCGAAAGAGATGCAATTCACGCATCAATGAAATGAGCGATTTTCTGTGAGTGATACTTCTGAATAACATTCTCCCTTATCTCATTCATAGATGGACATTTTATAAATAATCAACTATCTGAATGAAAATGCAAATTTTCACGATCAGATTTTTCTCTCAAGTTATATAGGGTCTTTCTCAATATCTATCAGATGTAGTTCAATGTCCAGCGTGGCTTTAGCCCGGGAAGTAGTTGTTTTCTGTTAGATATTACAAAAAAGTTACTTCAATTTTATCTTAGGGTTTTCCAGAGGAGTCATGTATTGATTCAATTTTCAATCGAGAATGTTTCTTTTTAAAACATGAGTACCTTCCAAGAGAGGTTATCTTGTACGATGGAAAATAGAGACTAAATTCCAACTTTCAGTCGTAGATGATTCCACAACTGACTTTATGAACATCCTGTTCATATTTTCAATGAAATCAACGTTTTCAACTCTTATGCCGTGTTCACATCAACCCAAAAAAACATAAACAAAACATCAACTCAATCTCATTCAACAATTTAACAACATATCTGAAAATATTCTTCAACAAAACGAGTCTGTTGTGTTTCTGGTTGCAACAAACTTTTCGCGTTCCCGTTTCCAAAAAAAAAAGGAAAAAACACGTTTTCAACCCGTGTCCACATCAAACCAACAAAACAGAAACAAAACATGTTTTTAACAATTTAACAACAAATCTGAAACTTTTCATCAACAAAATGTGTTGTGTTGTTGTGTTGCAGCAACTTTTCATCAAAGGGTTTCTGTTTTATTGTCAGTGCTGGCAACATTTTCGGTGCTACGTGTGCTTAATTGAAAAACAAAGAAAAACAGAAACCCCTCCAGTATGTCTTTGCGAACTCCTAGGTGTTGTGGATGATGTCAGAAAATAACTATGCAGTATGTCGGGTGAACTGGTACATTAAGCTATGATTAAAATCTACAATTTCCAAAAATCTTAGTGGTACCGCCAAGCATTCAACCACATAGCATATCTAAAATTGCTATATTCTTTGATAGATCTCAGGGTCAACCATCAGCTGTATTAAATCTTCAAAGTTCTCGCTGGACGGTTCAAGTTTACATTTTCACATAACTCCAGCCAACTCGTGGAATCGTAATGATTACACTAATTCCGAGTTGTGAAGTCGGAATTATACTAATTCCGAGTTGCGAAGTCAGAATTATGCTAATTTCGAGTTGTGAAGTCGGAATTAGGATAATTCCGAGTTGTAAAGTCAGAATTATACTAATTCCGAGTTGTAAAGTGAGAATTATACTAATTCCGAGTTGCAAAGTCAGAATTGGTCTAATTCTGAGTTGTGAAGTCGGAATTAGGCTAATTCCGAGTTGTGAAGTCAGAATTAGGCTAATTCCGAGTTGCAAAGTCAGAATTATACTAATTCCGAGTTGTGAAGTCGGAATTAGGATGATTCCGAGTTGTAAAGTCAGAATTATACTAATTTCGACTTGTAAAGTCAGAATTATACTAATTCCGAATTGCAAAGTCAGAATTAGGCTAATTCTGAGTTGTGAAGTCGGAATTAGGCTAATTCGGAGTTGCGAAGTCGGAATTAGACAAAATAATTTTTTTTATTCATTGTGGCCCTTCTACGCTTTCGTATAATTAAATAAAAGTTTTCTATTTTTTATTATCTACAACTTTTCCATTGAACATTTTCTACCAGTTCACCATTTTAAGTGTTTTCGTGTTCAAATATTTTTTTCCTCAAAGTTGGAACCTCTACAACATTATCTACCTTGTCTATGCCTGTTATTTTTTTTCTAACTTTAGGCGTTGAAAATTCATTTTGGAACCAGCCTAACTAGGAGCCGCCCCCTTTCAGAGGCTCGAGAAAAATTAATACACAGAATTTTTACACAAAAAAAATTAAAACGGTTTTTTTGATTTTCTTGGAAAATTTGGGATTATGTGGAAAAATCTTGGGTACATAAGTTGTAGATTCCCAAAAACTTTTTACTCAATTTTTTTTGTAGGAGTTTAATTTTCGCTGCAAATCATGAGAAACCATCTTTACCCCCAAAAGTTCACCTTTGTTCGTCCTTCTATCATAATCAAATCCGTATTTATGTCCTTGTTTATTCTTGTTCTCATTGAGGTAACATGAAATTGATATTCTCGAAAGGTTTCAACTGATAATTTCAATAATTTCATTAAATAAATATGAGTTTAGAACAAAAATTTAAAAAAAATTATTTTTGAAAATCTGTTTTTTAATTTTTTCGCGTTTTCTGGAAAAAAATTCCAGAGTAGTGCTACTCTTTCATTTCATAATCTAAACGTAGACCCTTCAATAGAAAAAATGGCAGCTGGCAAGCACTACGAGCTCTTAGAACACATTCAAACATAGCTAGTTTTCTATAAACATTTCATAATTATTCTACTACACAAGATAAAAACAATCGCTAAACGTTGTGTATGCAACTAGCTGGATTCTGAGCTCATGTTCCATCTGGACGTATGCAGTCAGTACAGCAATTACGTCGTCAACAATTAACTGCTATATTCAAAGTACAGAGACGGACTGCATGAATTTCTTTACAAAAATAAAGAAAATGAAATACTTTGATTTAACAGTTGTATTATTAACTTTTGCAAAATACAGAGTCAGCGGGAAAAACTATACCAAATAAGAAATTTTTCATTTTACAAATAAAGCTTCTTCAGAACATTCTCAAAAAATATAGATTTTTTTTTAATTCAAAAAATGTGTTTCTGCATTGCTAAATACGGTGAGATTCATATATGTGAATAAGGGAGGGCCTGTCAAAAAAAATCCTAGTTGAACCCCTTATTGTATAGATACCATACATACGTACTTACATACACACATAACATGCGTTTATTTTTATTTGATGATTCTATTTGAAAACTATTTTTTATCGATAAAACCAATAGACAACAAATTCTGAATATTATTGTATATATCATATTATTGTATATATAATATTTTTTATCCAAAATCACCTTATAATTGAAGTTTTATCCACACTCATGAACCGTATAAAGTACCACTTTATCCACTAGTGGAATAATGAAATTACTTTATTCCACTAGTGGAATAATGAAAAATACAATCTTGAATATCAATCACATTTTACTTATTTTCACCAACTTCACAAATTTTTACAAATGGAGTCGATAAACAATCGAAAATACATAGCAACCATTCAACACCTCCCGATATTTTTGTATGTTATTTCAATGATTTTTGAGGAGGTGACAGCCGCTGTCAGAGCAAAACGTCAAATCATTTTGTGATGAAAAATTTCCGCGATTCTGATTCTAATTGAATGTGATTGTGAATAAAACGTTGTATTGCATGCGTGTTTTAGATACATTTTATTTGCTTAAGAAATTTAAACGCTCGAGCTTCGCTCTCGCGCAAATAAAATGATATCTAAAACACTTATACAATAAATAACTTTAATTCATGACATTGACATTAAGTGTTGGTAATTTCATAATGGTTATAATGAAAAAAATACCAATTTTCACCTGTTTGCGAGTGTATTTAAATTCACTCAGAATTTGTTCTTATTGAACAGTCCCTCATAATTTACAACGACGAATCTTATGCGATTTTTTAGTATGAATTTAGGAACACACCGTATAATTATAAGAAAGGAATGTTGAGATATTTGATGTTTACCAATTTTTAAAAAACTACATGAATGATGGTATCGGCAAAAATATTTTTCATCTTTCAAAAAGCCGAACCACCTCGATTTCATTTCGTTTTTGTATTCATTTAAGAAAATAATAATTTATTTTGTAACTCTTAATTTGAAATTATGAAATACCATTTATTATGAATTTTGGAATTATTATTATTTACAGACTCATATGCAAAGTTGATACTTCACCTCGGCTTGGTGGAGCATTTCTTTGCCTCTCAGTGGGATTCTCTGGGATCCAGGGCTCTTGATGACGTCAGACAAATGAATAATATAATGAATTCAGCAAATTCAGACCAAATAAATGAGAAAGACCATAAATTTCAATAAATATAACGATTTAATACATGCAAAAGAATAAATAAATCCCTGTTGAAGTTGATAACATTCCATTACTCCATATTTCAATTTTAAAGTGAATGAACAAACCTTATATCTAAAAATATGCGCCTTGACATCATATAGTCAGACCTCCCTAGCATTAATAACCTTGGTTGGCACAGCTTGCCTATTATCCTAACCTAACTAATTCAAAAAGTCCCATGTCTTCGCGTTTTCGATTATTAATTAATAATACGGATTGTTTGAGAAAGAGTTTTCGGTAAATACGAGTTTATTATCACTCCTGGGGTAACTCTTATTGCGGAGGCAAAGGTCGTGGTACGGTTATTGGTGATGAACCCAAAGATATTCCCAGAAATTCAATTTATGGCAGAGACAATGAAATAACCAATGAAGTTGTCATTTGGACGCCATTCTACAGAAATTCAGATTACTTATTTCATTCTCAAAGCCAGTCTCTGTAGAAAGCCTTGAAAAAGACATACAAATAAAACAATTATTAAAAAAAATAATATTTAAAAAAGTAAGCAATTTTCGTTTGCAAAGCCAAACAATTATTAAAAAACTAATACTCAATAAAGTAAGTAATTGTCGTTTGCAAAGCCAAAATCAGGGCTTCATGAGAGTTTGAAAACGTCTGAAGTGTTGGTAACTTGGTAACAGACAGGTTAAAGTGACAAAATTTGATTCCTAGAAGTACCTAGGTATACGTTATGTTATTCAAATGGTCATATCAACTTACATGATTTTGAATACTTTATTGAATGCATTTAAACCTTACATACTTTTTCTGACCAAGAAGTTAATGTACTCCTGATTCAACAACTTCGTCTCTTGTAGTTAGTAGATTGTCTTCCTATCCCCTCTTGGACTCAACGTTGACAAATTCAGCTCTCTGAATTCTCCTGATCCACCACCTGGTTCTGGACACCTGATTGTGTGTAAAATTCAGCCAGTTGTGATAGCAAATACCGAATGGTTCTTTGACTACTGCTGTTTGATCCAATAATTCATATCCCTATTATTGAATTTATTCTCTCCTGGTCTATTAATCGGCCATACGAATCATCGCTCTTCCAATAGCGAGAAAAAGACTCTGTATAAGAGTCAGGAGTATTTAAATTTAAATACTCATCATCGATTATCGATTCAAATGGTTTTTCGATTTTATCGATTCATTTATTTTTAACTTGAACCATCTTCGAGTTGAATGATTTTTAACTTAAATCATTTTCAAATGATTTTTCCTGGCAGAACTCTACACAAAAAAAATTTTGTTGTTGAACATGTCCAATGACACGCCATTCGAAATTTATGAAATTCAAAAATACGTATTTCCATGATAGTTACCTCTTAATAAGCTGTTTAACTTGACACTAATGGGATGATTATCAAAAATAATTATTTCATCACCAGCTTAGTTCGTTCAGTGAGCCAGGAACAGAAATGGAAAATGGAAAAACTTTGTGTTTCCTTCTGCCCAAAATTGAATATCAAACGGAAATTCCGTTTTACTTCCTGCTCCCTACCAATGTTACCAATTGTTACATTATTCAAGAAACGCCTTGCCATATTCAGAACCTCACTGAAATAGAAGCCAACATCTGACCTCTCTCTCTCTCTCTCCTTGTTTGTGAATTTCAATAAATGCTTCAGTTGCTACTGAGCAACCTATTAAAACAGATGTACCCATTTTCAACAATCAATTAAAAAAGAAGAAGAAAAGTCATTTTGACTATGTCAGTGGGTGACAGCTATGATTAAGCTACAATATAATAGGTATAAACAATACAAACTAATCCAATCAGAAATAATGAAACAAATAAGAAGGCTGTTTAATTTGAAATCCAAGTAGGGCGTTCAGAAGGATTCTTCGAGTTGTAAAATGAAATGTTCAACAACAAAACACTGCATGTCACGATCGGATTGAAAATCAGTTGGTGTTTTTGGTATCACATGCACACTTACCTGCTCAAAGGTAAGAAAGAACGTTTGGAGAAATGCAATCGTTATAAGGGGAAAATATATGCATATATCAGACAATAATAAGTTGCAACTTTTTTATAAGGCCTTTACCTGCGTGTGTGTTTTTGGTGTTGAATATCTGCTTGTCCTTTATGCTGTCTCGTTCATGACGATTCTACGATGCTGCCTCCATTTTTGACTACTGGAAGTTTACATTCATCCACTGAACCAATTTCTTGGGAAATATCGAGGTAATTGTTTTTGAACTATTATCTATCACTAAGTGTTCATCACTGCACTATTATTAACTAATTATTTACACATTTTGGAGGAATCATTTTACATTTTGTTGCTCACTAATAATGTTGCAACATGCCTCCTTTTTAGTTGCTTTCATTCTCCCCTCTTGACAAAAAAATTGAATGTTCATGTTTCCTAGTAACAAGAAGTGAAATCTCTTAATTGCTAATGTTCATTAATTTATTGCTAATTAATTACTATATCTAGAAAAATTGTTTTGAAATCTTCAGAAAGCTTGTACTTTCAGGATTCTTATATTATTTATCGATTCTGGTTAATTTATTTCCTTCTTTGTCAAATTTTCTAACGCATCATTTGATGTCGTGAAATAATTGAATCTGTGTTGTCATTTATTTTAGTTAGTTTTTAAAATAATTCTTGTTTATATTTCTCTTTTTGCATAAGTGTTATTTCTTTATGTTTATAATCGACCAAGTATGTTTTTATTTGAATCACTATTGCCATTTTCTCACATTTATCGTTTGAAATTCCCTGAATTCTGTTTGACAGTTGTTACGTCAAATGCTGATTGTGGCTTTGATCATATTATACGGGGTACTTAAAAAATTCTCCCTTCTTTGACTTTCAAAATGTCCATCTGTTATCCAAAGTTTCCACTTGATTTTGGAAATGGTATGTGTTTTTAATTTTGTTACAATTAAAATCATGACAGTATATTACTATCGATTGACAAAAACTTCAGGGAACCTCTTGATAAATTAAATTCTATCACAAACTTTCTAGAACGCAATCGTTTGATAGTATACACAACACAAACAATACTCAACAAAAAGATTGCATCAATACACGCAAACTCAAGAACATATTACACCTAACGACTTCAACAACCCCATATATCGTAATACCGTAAACTTAAAAAATTAATAATTCATGAGACGCAGCGTCCCAAGTAGCACACCTATATTGGTAAAATATTGGTACAATATTGTGAACATATTGGCGAAATATTTGAAATGCAATATTGGCGAGAAAAAGATATTGGTCCAATATTACTTGAATAATATTGGCAAAATATTCTTGAACTAATATTGGCCTCAAAATGTTCGGCGATATTGGTACAATTGTTATATTGTCGAGAAGTAAAATGTGAACATTTTGCGATATTGGTCGAATATTGTTTGATTATTTCAGAAATAGTTTTGGTGAAATATTATTGAAGCAATAATGGCCTCAAAATATTTATCGATATTGGTACAATATCATTTGGATATATTGGTGGATGTCAATATACCTTGGTAAATTACTAAAGGTCTTTTAGTTGATGAAGGTGACACCAGAGTCTGCCTTTTGATCGCCATAACCACCGAGTGAGCTGTCTTGAAAACAAGTTATGGGAAGTATTTAATATACTTTCGTAGGTTTTAGAAGACGTTCTATATGTAGAGCCACCTAGCGGATTTTTATCCAGGTTTGATCATGATATAATTTCAATATGTTTCATTGAATATTCGGCCAATATTCAAATTTCATCTCAATCCAGATGTGGGAAACAATATGAAGATAATATTGTTTTAACGTTATCGATAAATATTATTGAACCAATAATGACCCAATATTAATTAATAACATTTGTTGAATATTGGCGAAATGATATTCAACCAATGTGGAATCACACTTGGAGATAAAATATAGTTTATATTCCTAGAATCGATATTAGGGGAATATTGGGATTGCGATATTTATTCTTGATGTTAAAAACGATGTGAAGACAATATTGTTTTATCGATATAGGTAAATATCATTCCACCAATATTGACTCAATATGAGTTATTATAATATGTCACATAAAGTGGAAATGATATTTAACCAATATTCTAACAAACTTGGAAATACAATATAGTTTTTTCCCCTTTAATCGATATGACTGGAATATTTGGATTGCAATATTTATTCTAGATGTGGAAAACAATATATAACCAATATTGTATTCTCGATATTGGTAGAAATTATTCAACCAATATTGACCCAATATTTCGTGTGATAATATACATTCAAAACTAGTTCAACCAATATTTCACCAATATTTTTAATATAATATTGTTTTTTGAATATTCACCCATATTGGACCAATATCGATTTATCATTTACAATATATCTATATTGGCCCAATATGGAACCAAGATTCAGCCGATATGATGTGCTACCTGGGATACAAAATTGACAAAACATTCATGTTGATAGTCAACATTTTCAAAATAGTGCGTGACTAAAATTTGGTCCAAATTAACAGAACAGTTTTTGAGATATTCAATAAATACATTGCAAATGACCTAAAAAAATGTAACGCACCCTGTATTTATATATATATATATATATATATACATATATATATATATATATATATATATATATATATATATTATCAGAAAGTTGTCACCTTATTTTCAATTAACATTGGCAAATTTTTTTTTGTACTCAAAAACGTCATCTCAATTGTATTCAGTATATTTATTAAAAAAATTCGTATTTCAAACAAAGACAGTTATCAAGAAACAAAACTCGTTTTTATCAGGGCCAGGTAGCCGATTGGTTAAAGCGACATTATTTCAATCACTTTGGCTGCCAGTCGGCGATGGTTCAAACCATAGAGACTGCAGACATTTTTCTGATGGCCCAAGAAAGTCCTAGGAATCGCACGTTGGAAGGTAAGACCTCGTCAATCCTTGGTTCGCACAATTTTCGACTTCTGAGGGCTGCCGTTCATATGGGGACGACAGCTGGTTAAAAGAAAAAAACAATTTTAATAACAATCACCTACAATAGACTGAAACTATAGTGCCCTACCAGAATATAACTAATTGGTTCTGGAATAGTGCTAGAAGAAAAATAAAAAACCGACTTCTTTTACTATACCCCTATGTACACCATAATGTACAATCATTGATAAGATTATAATACATAAGAACATAAATACATTTTCATTCGGAATTTGTCTAATTTCGACTAACAAAACAGATTTTTTATCTGTCAGTCCTACCCAATTACGACGTTATTACGAACTTTATCAGCTTATATCTCAGAAAGGACACATGCAAAATCATTTCCACTCACACATTCTTCCTCTTTAACATAATGAAATATCAGCCTATTTGAGCAAGAGCCAATTTCCCATAAGTTTTCGTGCGGGGTCCTTTCATCACATTGTATGATCCTAATTTTAAAAAAGGTTCTTTGGATTGCGTTCTCGTACTCGAAGTAGTTTTGGAAATAATTATTTTTCAGTCACCTCGTTATTGTTCGCCTTTCACTCTTTAGCAGCGATTGAAAATTCATCACACTGTATAATATCCATTTCCAATGACATGCCATCGATTTTGTTTCCGAACCATTTGTATAGGTCCAGTTAAACTGAAGATGGACTGCCCAATGGTTTAGAATGTGACCGACCAATATTTAATGATGTTGAAAGGGTACACATTCTAACCATCAGCATCAAGTCGATACGGAGTTTAAATTGAACGTTAACATTAGTAGTTTCAGAAATAATAACTATTTAGTTCAGTTATCTTTTCATTTCTCGCCCTGTACCTTTCAGCAGTTCTTGAAATTTCAAATGACATATCATCGATTTTGTTGGTAGTTCCAAAAAGAATGAATTTTATGTTCAGTTACTTCCTTATTGCTCGTCCTGTACCCTTTCGTGCCCTTCGAAATTCCATCACAGTGTATAATATTCATTCCTGATGTTATTCTATCGAGTTTCTCCTCGAACTCGCAGTAGTTTCGAAAGTAACGGACATTTTGTCAAGTTACCTTTTTATCTCTGCATCTCTTGAAATTTCATCACACTGTTTAATATCTATTCAATATATCCATTCCTTATGATGGTCTATTGATTTTGTTTTCGAACTCGTAGTAGTTTTGAAAATGATAAATTTCATTTTTAGTTATCTTCTCATTGTAGGCATGCCTTACTAGCGCTTGAAATTTCATCACAATGTAAATATACTATCCATTCCTAAAGACATTCTATCGATTCAATTTTCGAACTCGTAATAATTTTGGAAGTAATGAATATTTTCAGTCATGTTTTTATTTATCGCCCTGTATGCTTCAGCTTCGCTTGACATTTTGTCACACTGTATACTTAACTTCAATTCCTAATGGCATCTTTCAATTTTGTTTTCGACCGTAGTAGTTTCGGAAATAATTAATATCATGTTCAGTTACCTCCTCATTGCTAGCCCTGTACGCTTCAGCAGCGCTTGAAATTTCATCACACTGTATAGTATCCATACCTAATAGACCGTCAGATAGTGACAGATTTAGGTGCCCCATTTTCACATACAAGCCTCGAATAGGGTTGAGAAGTACATCGATGTTGAGTAAAATGGAGGGAAATTTACAAGTGGCTCCTGGGGATAACATATGGAAAATTCGATTTTCCATATTTTAACGCGAGCCGTGTTCACCTAATCATTAATTATTATAACCTGGCTTCAGAAGATCAAAGGCTTGAGTGTTGAAGGTGGCTAAAGTGTTAAAATGAGGCTGTAATCTTGTAAAGAAAAATCTAGATTTTAACAGGTTTTCCCACGCAAGCCCATCGAAACTATGAAAACCTACATCGTCACTAGACCGAAAAACATAATGGCTTGAGTGGCGTGAATGGAAAAGTAGATTTCGTCGTCGGAAAATTTAATGGAAATTCTTTTTGATTTTTCCCTATGTTTTCCCCACGAGCCACTCGTAAATTTCATTTCCCTTCATTTTACTCAACATCGACTTACTTTTCAACCCTATTCGAGGCTTGTATGTGAAAATGGGGCACCTAAATCTGTCACTATCTGGTCTATAATGACAATTTGTATATTCTCTTTTCGAACTCGTAGAAGTTTCGAAAATAGTGAGTTTTATGTTCAGTTACTTCCTTATTGCACTCCCTGTACGCTTCAGCTTCGGAATACCATCACACTGTACTATCATATTTATGCTTGATGTCATTCTATCTATTTTGTTTTCGAACTCGCAGCAGTTTCGAAAATATTGAACATTTTTTAAAGTTGCTACATGTATTCCTATTCAACGCAACATGCTGTTGATGGTGTTTGTATAGAAACAAATCCATTGAAGAATATGAAAACAAGGAATGAATAATTTTTCTCTACGACTATTGTATTCTACGTTCTATGTTCTCTTCTATGAAAGGGAAAGCTCTTAATCGCTGCTTTCAGATCGTACTTAGTTTTATTTTTATGTTTCATTTGTATTTTTATTGTTTTTATATTGTATTTCGTATATTAAGAATAAATATGATTCCAAGGCACCGTGGATCCTAACTCATTATTCAACGGCACTCGGCCAATCACAGGTTCAGAATTTTCAGAATCCACGGGAACTGAGAGGTTTAACAAACAAATTTCTCAAGAAAGCTTTGCTTGATTGAACTTTTGTCACAGCTTGGCATCCGCGAATGTCAGATTGACTATTTTCTTAGTTTTAACTTTGATATGTGTGACAAGTACCTAATATAAAAATGAATAGAGCGGATTGGGAAAACAGTGATAGTGAGGAAGATGAAATCTATCTTGCAACAAAGGTATGTCAAACAATTTTTACTTGAACGTTCCACACTCTCTTAGTTCTTGGTCAGAGTTTCTCTAGTAGGTATTTCATTCACAAATTTTCGAGTGCCTGTTATAGCTCAGTTGGTAGAAGCGTGTACATGAAGTAAATGTATAATAGGCGTGAGTTCGAATTCCATCTTGGAAGTTTTTTTTAAAATTATTCTCGATTAAGGCATTTATTCATTCATGAATGAACAGCGATTATTCATGTATAATTGTTTTATTACTTTATAATATTATATCCTTATTTTCATAAATAATATTTAGATTTCATTAAAACTCTGACTATCGTATAGTAGAGAAAGTATAGTCTTCTACTCGCGTATAATAGCTATTTTTATCTCGGATAATTCCGAAACTCGCCTTCGGTTCGTTTCGGAATTTTTATCCTCGAGAATAATAGCTATCATTATACGCTCGTTGAAGAATATACTAATCTTTAATTCAATTCATGAAATAAGTAAAATATTGGCAGATATGTTGCGAAGTCGGCCCTGGCTCCATCTGCTACTTGCCAGCTGTTTATTAACCATGAAATAATGTTCATTTCAAGCGAAACGCCACAACATAGACAACTAGCAATACCGCTACGTATTTCTCGCGAATCGATTGTCTATCGTTGACACGCATTTTCTTCCATCGTTTCAATTAAATGTGAACATAAAAAGTAAAAACAGGAAGACGGAGACAGGTATTCGATATGGATGATATTAATGTTGCGTCGTGGTTGTTATTTTGTGTTTGATCTCTGAACAATATGGTTAACTTGGATTTTTTAGGTGTTTGAAAGACCAGGTATCCACGAATACTTTACGCAATTTTTTTTAATCGGGACACTTTGAAATCATAAATACTGGCAAAAATCTAATGATGCGTATAAAAAGAGAATATGATTTTAAAGGTAACCAGATATAAATGAAGGATTTGTGTTGTCTTGCATTTGTTAGTAATATTTTATTTGACGTTACAAGGTACTCCTGTCAGATCAATAATAAAAATATTGTCATTCAGACTTCACATTTCTCACGTTGTTCATGTTGCTATGCCACCTTTAAAATCGAGCGGTTTTGAAAGTTCGATTTAAACACGCTGAGGCAAGCTTGGAATAGGTAAAATGGGGCACCAATAAAAAAAATATTAAGCTTTTAGTCCAAGAAACGAGGAAGCGGCCCAATGTTAAATGCGCAAAAATTAATATCCGGAAAATAAAAAAACTAGCGTATAGGAAATTAAAATTCAGGATGAGTTTCTATTTCATGCGACTCGATCCTGATTACCGAACAACCTAAAAAATTGGAAAAGTTGCTAAAAGCGGTTTTTTGTTGGTAATTAAAAAACTACAGCTCCGATCAAAAAAAGTTAAATTAGGAAATTGTAGGTATTAAAAAGATCTATCAATTGAATAACCCATAATTTTTTGATATCATTGATACTTATCGAGTTATATCGGAAAAACCGTAAAAAATCGGGTTTTCTATAACTCGAATATTGTAAGGTATTGAAAATTGTTACTTACAGTTTTGTGTAGCCAATGGCAAGCCAAAAAAGTTTTTTTTCAAAAAAATTGATGATTATTGATTATTTTTCGAAATATTTGGAGTTTTCTCAAAAAAAATGCTCTCTCAATATGGCTACTCTTTCTCGGGGAATGATGCTACAGTAACGATTCAGGGTTTATTTTTTTCTGTAAGAGTTGTACTTTCATATTATCGAATAAGTATAGTGATTTTATTCATTATAAGTGTCAAAGAATTACTTAAAAAAATTGCACAATTTTTTTTACATGTTTTTTTATTAATAAATTTCTTAATTTTGTTTCTATAGAAATGACTTTTATGAAAATAGATATCTAGCATGACTTCACGCATTAAAATAATTTAATTCCTACTAGCCGAGATAATTTTTTTTATTTCAAACAAATCTGGAAGGCGCAATAATCATAGTACAGCAGTTTCAATTCCTATATTTTTGATAAAAAAAATACTAGGATATGTCTAGTTCATTGGCAGTATTATTAATTGATGAACAAAGTGAAGTTACTGATATATTGTGATGAATATTATTAAACAATTCAATTATCCCGAATATTTAACAATCTTACGGTTATTTATGCCTAATGAAATATCATTAAGTTACTTAGAAGTAAATTAAAAAATTGTTTTTCCTTTTAATAATTTCCAACTAGGTATAACTATATTTGATGGTTTCCTGATTGGCTCACCCCGTATGAAAATAATGATAGTGAACTCTTCCAGCCTCGAAATATGAACTTAAGAAAGAAGTTGACGATGGCGCAAATGTTGAATTATTGAGTGTTTGGAAAACGACGAGAAGAAATTGAAAATTATTCGTGAATCACCCTGTAGCAGTCACTATTCTTAGCTGTACCCCTCAACGTATATCTGACCGAAACTCATATTGAACTAACATACGCAATACAGCATTGCAGTTTTTCAATTGGAGGAGAAAAACTGATGTTCAGCATTTCTCCACTCCAACGCCCTGTATCTAGAAAATTGGTCATAGGATCGGATGCAGAAAATATACCTCTCAAGACGTTATAAAATAATCATATACTGAGAAAATAGTCATATTTGACAGGGGAAATTTTAGAATGCAGAGAGTTCTTGGAATTAGTACTTTTCTCAAAATCGAATACTTTTCGACAAATAAACTATATTGTATATGTTGCTGCTCAAAACACCCATATATTAGCTTTCCTACAAATCACCCCCTAAGTACAGGGTTTCGAATTATTCCTTAAAAAAAAAACTATTTGCTATTGTGTTTCTCTCTTTGAAACACCCTGTATAAAAATTGTGTGCTATGTGATGTTTTCTTGTCAAAATACTATTTCTATGGGTACCTTTCAAAAATATGGTTTCATTAGATCACAACAGAAAAAGTGAGATTTAAAAAAAAACACTGTCATTAATTTGTGAGTCACCTCGTAAATGTTAATATTTTTAATCATACGTATCTACCATTATATTACTAATACAAGTACTGAACGTAAGTCCGCAAGATAAATTTAATCTACCTCATAAGTTAACAAAAAAAATCCGAAAATCTGGGCAATCTTCAGCTTCAACACCCTGTATCTGGAAAACTAGTGAAAGGATTGATTTGGGCTCTGTGACACTTTTTGCTACTAGGTTGAGTACAATAACATACCAAATTACAGAAAATTTGATCTATCGCCAATATGCATAAGAAAAGTTCAGGGTCCTTTGAATAGAATGAAAAAAAAAATGCAAAATTGTTTTTTTTTTATTTGACAAAGTTTCCGTAATCTTTGATGTTGTCAAATTATATATATATTTTTAGAAAACTACCACCTATATTTCTGACCCACTCAAAAAATGTTTGCATTATTTCAGCAATAATTTTGTTTGCAACCTGAATTGATTATGCAAATAATGCAAAAGTATATTTTGAGTTGGTCGGCCACCAGCACAGATTTTGGGAACTTTATCAAGTAAAAAAATATAATAAATAATAATTTTTTTTTTCATTCTTTTCAAATTTGACAAAGTTCCCGAAATCTGCGGTTGCACTGTAAATATTGTTTCCATCAGATTACATGATCCCATATTGGTAATGCGTTGCCATGCATATACATGCAAAGTTACATACCTCATGTAATATAATGTGAAGTCATACCTTGACTTTAAATGTGAATTTCCATTATACTCCATGGACTATCACTTGTGTACTTATGTAATTTTCTCCATTATTCCAGATTTAATGGCGATTTCTACATGTTTGATTTAGTGTTTTTACCATCATATTCAAGTAGTGACAATTGACATACATGCTTTGGTATGTATTATTAGATATATATTCAAGTATTTGTGCAGAAAAATACAATTTTTGTTGTAAATTAAACTTGGATCAACATGAATTTTTAAATACATCAAATGTGCTTTTCCATATATTCCCCGATAATCACTTGTATTTTCATGTGATTTTTTCCCTAATTAAAGATTTAACGGAAATCGTTACATGTCTGTTCAAGTGTCTTCACCATTGTTTTCAAGTAGAGTCCATCAAATTTACATTTATAGGCTTATAATTCCTTAATAATAAAGAGGGGGGAGGATCTGCAAAAAAGACATAAAATCAGTATTAATAATACTTTATTCATCATAACATTATAATATATTTGAATGTTGTTAAAAAAATTATTTAAAATATCTTACTCTATACTTCAATTTGGAAATTAAGTAAATAGTTCAGCTGACCTAATAAGATTTCTCACTCTCCGATTTCATGTTCGAATTGAGATTATATCCATCCACTAGAGATTTGAATGTCGAATAAAATCTCAAAATTATCTCACAGTTGGGTCTGCGACAACGGAAGTTTCGAATCAATTTCCTACGAAAATATGGAGCAAACAATGACTAAATGACCAAATTACTATAATTTCATGATGAATGTTTCATATTTTTTTCTCAGTACCTATTTACTCACCTAATATATAAACCGATGACATTTTGGCACCCACATACTCACTTACATAAAACACAAAAGACGGCTTGTTTTAAAAGCTACCTTCGCCAGATGCCCAACGATGTTCATCCTGTCAACATGAACTGTGAATGAGGATTGGGCCGAATGCCGGTAGGTGCGCATGGCGATAGCGTCATGGAGAATTACTTTTAAACAAAGGAGAATTCACACTTTACCTGTAATATTCTGTAAATTGGCGTCATTTCGTTGTAACAATACGTTGTTTTACTGATTATCACATTCATTTACAGTCATCATGTAAACCAGCGGAAATTACATGTAATAAAGCATTGAATTACATGCTCACTGTAAAACACGGGAGAAATGGAGGACATTTACCTAATTTTACATTTAAATTTTAAATTACCTGTGCAATCAAGTTATAATACTAGCAAGATTATGTATATATTACATTTTGGCATGTATTTTTCCACCCACTTTTTCCAGTGTGTGTCTTAATATGTTTCTGGAAAATTACTCCCTAAGTATGTTCCCGACGCCCGACCAATTTCAAAAAACTTTTGCATCATTTTCATATTCAATTCAGGTGCAAACAAAATATTTTGGTATAAAATAAACAAAGAAAATATGTTGCTGTCATCGGCGGGGGTGGCAAAGTTTCGGCGAGACTTATAACATAGGGTACGTCCAGAGTGCACGCGAGAAAGCGATATTGCGAGTCGGCTTCTCGCTTACGAAAAACTCGCAAGTTTGCTGGCGTGAACGCGAGGTGTGGTCATAGTACAGGCAGGTTGCTCTACCCAGGTGACAGTTTAGGAAAGTATGGCAGGATCAGTCATGATCATGGAGTTATCTCAGGAAGCCGGAGCAGGAGTTTACTTGGAAAACGCAGAGAAAAGAGCCTATGTGCTAGGTTCTCTGACAAAAGTTTTCCAAGCAGAGGTGTATGCCATCCTGGAGGCAACCAGAGTGGGAGAGGCTAGGTCCGGCCAAGAAAGAGAGACATGTATATGTCTGCTCGAACAATCAGGCCGCCATCAGAGCTCTGAATGCAACCAGAACCAGATCAAGTCTGATTGAAGAGTGCAGACATGCCCTGGATAGTCTTACGACTGAAAAAGAAATAACGCTGATGTGGGTCCTAGGCCATGCTATGATTGAAGGCAACAAGCAGACGGACCAGCTAGCCAAACAAGGAGCCGGGCAACCCTACTACGGGCCCGAACCTGCACTCGGCATAACAAGGAGACAAGTAACAACGGCACTGACTGAGTGGGCCTAGGAAAAGAATGGAGAGGGATAGACGGCTGCAGGCAGTCAAAGCAGATGGTATCGAGTCCCTACAGGGCAAGGACGGCCAAGATACTGAAGCTAAGCCGCAAAAAACTCCAACTCTTGGTGGGAGTTGTAATCGGCCTCTGCAGCCTCAGGAGGCATCTGACTCTCATCAGATTTGAGGCAGACCCACTAGCCGCAGAATGTGGCGATAGTGGTATTTATGGCAGGGTCAGACAAAACGTCTTCGGAGCTGCCACTATCAAGGAGGAGAAATTGCACTCATCGTAATGGAAGGATATTTCGACTCTTTTGAGAAGGTCAAAGAGGTTCGAGCAGGTATCCGCCATGGGATGAGTGAAAATGCCGGGGTTTGTCAAAAGGACCCACTGGGGCCTAGTCGCTGACGCTTGCGTCCTCCACCCAGTATAATTACCATTATCTTAGGAAGATATGGTTTTTTGAAGTCTAGCTGCTGAAAGTAACGTACTTTCGAAACTTCATCCTGAGAGAATTGCAGCTCACGAAATTAGTGTTAAGTGCCATACGTGAGCTGAATATAATCACCAGTTCTCCAAGTTAAAAAGTCACCCAAAAAAGTTTCAGGGATATTTTAGAATGGAACTTTTTATTGCATTTTCAAAAAAACAATTTAAATTCGCTTGATGAAGAATTGGTGTAACCTTTGTCAAAAGAATATCTATCAAGACGAACGACTTGTGATCACTTCTAAATAAGAATTTTTATTTTCTTTTCAGTCCACGTGTTTTACGGATTAGAATAAAAAATTTAACCAATTATACCCAATTACTCTTATAAACAGGAACATTCTTGCCGACGCGAGAAATGAATCTGAATCGGAAACCAGAAACAATAATTCATTCCGGTAAGCTATCGGACTCTGATGCGCGAGATTCTGCGCGAGATGAGCGTTGTCACTTTGACCGCTTCCATTGATTATCAATTGCTTTTTCTCGCGCTGACTCCCGGCAAGCGAGAAGCCGACTCGCGATATTGCTTTCTCGCGTGCACTCTGGACGTGCCCATAGAGAGAAACGTTTCTTTGCGTTCAGCACTCTTTTATATTTTTTTCGGTCAATACATTAACAAAAGTATGAATAAATAATGTATTTACTCTGTTGGAAAACTTGGAAATTGTCGCAGAATGAGGGAACTATAAAGGGTGATATTTTATTCGTTTTCGTCATTTTGCAACTCTTTTGCACTTTTTTTTCTACAAAATAACTGAAATTGTTTCTAAGTTACATTTTTAACTATGAGGCACCGTTCAGGTAAAAAGTGTTTTAGCAAATATATAAAATTTTGTGTCAATATATTTATTAGTTGTTGTCCAAATATATAAAAACGTGAATTCTCATAAATTTAATGATTCGATCTATTTTATGTCGTCAAGAGATGGCTCAATCGACGCGATTTAGAAATCATGAGTAAATAATTTAGCCAAGAGATGACGACTGAATGATATTGCTGGCGCCGGAATGCACTCTCAAAATATTTCATCAGTTATTTTCAAATAAACACTGGATTATTCGAAGTCAAATACCTCGGAACAGAAAAAAACTTAAAGACAGATAGGCTACTAGGACAACTGCACAGTGACAACTGTCTAAGCCGCTGCCATCTGTCAGCCACTTTATGTACCATTGAATGACCTCAAGCGAGTTCTAAATCACGGCTGTTCGCCATCTCTTGAAGACATAAAATAGATCGAATTTATAAACATATGTAACTTCACGTTTTCATAAATTTTTAACGCTTGAAACGTAAATATAATGTGTTTGATCAGAATATATCGGAGTGCAAAATAAAAAATATTACTAAAACAAATAAATATATTGACACAAGGTTGTAATATGTATTTGCAGAAACTAGGGCTACGCGAGATCAAGAGAATAGTCTTGGTCTTGTCATGTTGTAAGGTCGCAGTGGTCCATACCTCGTACTAATGAAGATAGAAAAAATATAATACTGAAGTTATTTGGTTTGAATTTGGAATTTTTGTAAATATTTTTGACACTGCGATGTTGTCACTTCCAGCTAAATTTGGCAACGATTTTTTATTCTAAATAAATCATCCTGTATATTGATGCTTACCTATTTGAATTTTAGGTTGAATATTTTATTAACATTCTATACCTATCTTCAACTGTTATTGAAATAATGACAAATAAAAAGTGAGATTTTGCAATTTTCGACAGCCTATTACCGCAGCTTTATTAACTCACCCTGTGGATGGGTTATATTTATATTTAAAAATACCACATAGAAGGTGGATAACATATTTATTTATTGAAAAACATTGAATAATTCAAATTCCAGGCGCATTTTGATCCAAGACCAAGACTATCAAGACCAATTATTAATACCAAGACTGAGCCAGTCTTGTTTCGGTCTTGAAACATCAAGACCTATACCATGGTCCATGGCCAAGACTACATTTATTTTTCGAGACCAAGACTGATCAGTCTTGGTTTTGGTTTCGCGAAGCCCTTGCAGAAACACTCTTTACCGAAACGGTACCTTATATTTAATTTATATTTGCCATCTTGTACGATAGCGAACATACGACGGCGTTCTGGTGCCACGGCGAAAATTAAAAAATCTGTCAATTAACACATTTAATCTGTCAATTGAAACATTCAATCTGTCAATTGACACATTTAATCTGTCAATTGACACATTTAATCTGTCAATTGACAATTTAACCTGTCAATTGACACATTTAACCTGTCAATTGACACATTTAATCTGCCAATCGACACATTTAGTCTGTCAATTGACACATCCAATCTGTCAATTGACACATTCAATCTGTCAATTGACACATTTAATCTGCCAATTGACACATTTAATCTTTCACTTGACACATGTAATATGTCAATTAAGACATTTAATCTGTCAATTTACTCATTTATTTGTCAGGTGATTTTTTCAATCTCCTGTTCATGTTCATACGCTGTTGCTCAAGACCAAACGTACAAACGTACTTTTTTTTGTGTGACAACTAAACCACAGCTTGCACGCATTTCGAATGCATCCATGAAACTGCCTTGATTTACAGATTTCATTATTTACAAACGTTAGAAGCGTTTCAGTATCTCAATAATTTCTCCAGCAGAACAAATTTAACACTTTCAATCATCGTTTCAGTGTTCTTTTACGAATCAAATCACCATCAGGTAATTCCAATAATAATAAAATTTCCATATTGCTCAACACAATCGAAAAGTAGGTACCTAAGGCTGAGTTGGTTCATGGCTATTCACTGGTCATGTTTAAACTACCCATTCCGTGGTGGTCGTGCTGGTAGAGCATGTGCCTCTCAAGCATTGTCTTGGGTTCGATTCCCAGCATGGTCATCGGTCTCATGCACGGCATCACACGTTTAACAGTAAGGGTGGCTCCCTAGCTTGCACATGTCTCTTGAAGACTTATGGTGATTCAGAGAAGGGGTGCACAGGTTGACGAAAATAACAATTTCAACAATTTTCATCATCGATATGCTCTAATCACCTCATATTAAATGTGTCAATTGGCAGATTAAATGTGTCAATTGACAGATTAAATGTGTCAATTGACAGATTAAATGTGTCAATTGACAGATTAAATGTGTCAATTAACAGATTAAATGTGTCAATTGACAGATTAAATGTGTCAATTGACAGATTAAATGTGTCAATTGACAGATTAAATGTGTAAATTGACAGATTAAATGTGTCAATTAACAGATTAAATGTGTCAATTGACAGATTTTTTAATTTTCGCCGTTGCACCAGAACGCCGTCGTACCAACATTTTCATAGTTTCATTTCGCACTAAAATAGAATAGTTTTGCTATTTTTTCCCCATTTTTTATTTCAAATTCTGAAATGATTGGCCTATACTTGATATATCAAATGCATATTCTGAAAAAAATATTAACTTAATCCTAAAAAATTAGATGGATGTAAAGAGAATTGAATTCTCTTTTGAACGATGTGTCACTTGAACTCCTATACCATATGACATTTTTAAGTTTATATGCCCTCTATCGAGCAGTCACATTGCCTTTCATTTCAAAAAGTAGTATTTGTGATACCTTTCAAAACGGTTTTTGTGCTATCTATGTTCATGCGTCGAACCGTTCAATAGTCAACAGGACGCGGGGAAGCTATAAAAAGCAGCACTGTATTTTAGCATATTCAATGAAAATATTATGAATATATTGTCATCATTTTGAAAGGCTGCAATATTGAAATCACATAGCATTCCTAAAATCAAGTGGAAATTTTGGATAACGATGGAAATTTTTAAAGTCAAAGATGGGAGAATCTTTCAGGTACCCCGTATAATGTGAGTAAAACCACTATCAGCATCAGACATAACAACTGTGAAACAGAATTTAGAAAATTTCAATAAGACAATGTGAGAAACGAAAAATCGTGATCAAAGAAAAATATGCTTGGTCGATTATAATCAAATAGGAATAATACTTATACAAAAAGAGAAATATAAACAGGAATTATTTTACAAATTATTTAAAATGAATGACAACATTGATGAAGTTTTTATGACATAAAACGACACTTTAGAATATTTTACATGAAAGGAAATAAGTAGAACAGAATCAATAGATTAAATAAGAATCCTGAAATTTCAAGCTTTCTAAATATGTCGAAATCATTTTCCTAGACATAATATTTAATTTGCCAAACATTAGCAATTAAGAGATTCCACTTCTTGTTGCTAGGAAACGGGAACATTGAATTGTTTTGTCAACAAAATGACACAAAAAAGTAACTAATGGAGGAATGTTGCAATTTTTTTATGAAACAACAAATTGTAAATAAACCACTCCATTTCTATAAATAATAAGTTAGTGACTGTATCGTGATAAGTGTAAGTGGTAAACAAAATTTTTCTAAGACAATTAACTTTGTATCCTCCAAGAAAGACATTCGGTCGTAAATAAAAAATTTGCAGTATCCAGTTCCCAAAAAGGAGGCATCTTCGTAGATTGTCATGAACGAGGTGAACAGGCAGCAGATGTTTAACACCAACACACACAGGTGAAAGACCTTTTGACATTAAACATTGCAACGTAAGTAATTCGTTCCAATATATGCATATATTATCTGCTGAGTTCATGAACGATATCCATTTGATTTTAAATAGTGCACGGGATTGATAATAAACTCGTATTTATACAGAAAACTCTCTCATAAACAATGCCTGTTTATCAATTAGAAATCACGAATTTTCGGAACTGACGAATTTTGAAATAGTTCGGTTAGGTCAATAGGCAATTGTTAGTTGAGAAAGGTTTGACCATATGACGCCATAGTGCATAATTCTAGATATAAGGTTTGTTCATTTGAATTTGAAATCGAATTATGAAGTAAAGGAATATCATCAACTTTAACATTGATTCATTTATTGTTCACATGTATTAAATGGTTGGGTATATCTATTGATTTTTATTAAATTGCTGAATTCTTAATCACATTTATTTATCATATGTCATCAAGAGCCACATGGTACCCAGAGAATCCCCCTGAGAGGCAAAGAAATGCTCCACTGAGACTAGGTTGAGTACAAACTTTGCAAAAGAGTTTGTGAATAAAAAGAATAATATTAACAAATGGCACCCCAACGTGAGGCATCTCAAATTTTAAAATAAATAAAAAATAAAAACTCACTTTATTATAATAATACTGTATGAGTTTTACCAACAATACATTTTCCTTCTTAAATGCAAGGGTCCTTTGTCCGACTATAAATGTTTTTATTGGGAATTACTTAATCCGGTCAAATAGTTTCAGAACTTGGAATTCCACAGTTAGATTTCTGGTAATCGGATTACCTACGAAGCAAAATCTTGCCAGCAAGAAATTAGTTTTATGACTACGCTTTTGTAAACCAGACAATTTGGAAATTTGGAATGACGTAGGTTGGGTTTTTCATTATTTCTGGCCTGTAATGAAAAGATAGAGTTTGAAAGATGAGAGAAAATAGTTAGGGCTCTTCAGTTCTCAATCTGGGATGCACCTCGACGAGCATTTATCTGGTCGAGCTTGATAGTCATTCTTTAGCAATTGTATATACTTTAATCGTTAAGTGTTTTTATGTAACATGTGTAAGTATATGGTTATGGTTACTTATTATCTGATGTGACTTTTATTTCATTACAACAACTCACCCGTCACCCCTGTACTCCGACAATACCTACCATCTTCATTACTGTCCATTGTTTTCACCACTGATCTCTAATTGCTGCCATGCCACACTCAATCGGTGATTGACTGTCGATATATGCTAGTATATGGTTTGTATGTTCCAGGTGTAGCAATTAAATTTCAATGAGCTATTTATTGCTTTCACTGAAATAACTCCACTTGTTGCATCTTTAATGCATTTCAATGACCATCGATGTAACAGGGTTATCGTTCCAGTAATTGATGTGTTGAATAATAAAGGAGTACTGTTATCGTTTTTCACTTCATTAAGATATTCAATTCTGCTTCTTTGAAGTAGGAGTTGTTTTCGGTCAGATATTTGCATCATGTTCCACTTTGTGAGAATAGTTTCATTCATTTTTCACTCTACTGCAATGTCCTCGGACCATGTCCGAATCCATTAGGACAATTGATAAAATAGGTACCAACTTTCTTAGCTCAGCTTTTTGAAAACTGAACCTTATAAAATTAAATTAGAATCTTTTCCAGAAGTTCAACTCTTATCAATGTTGCCAACATTGTATTTTGTATTTATACAACGGAATACAATAGTTTTGAAATGGTGGTAATGAGATTAGCTATTGAAGAGGATTCATCAAAAAAAAACAAATCTAATAATGAAGACAGGAATAATCAACTCGACAGTTTTCAAAGTATCGCCCAGGAAAGTGTTTTTCAGGAATACAATCATCTATAAAATTCCTTCGATTCTGGATATTTCAGAAAGCTGGAGATCTCATGAGCAATATTTCGTAATTTCAATTTCAAAATTTCAATAGGATAATCAATCGTAATCGACAGGATAGTAAATTATAGGAACAAATCTATCACTTATCCCGATAACAGCAATTTTCGCGGAATGAAACAATAATAAAATAAAATACACCTGTCATAAGCTATGTATCCAATTACAAGCTATAATTGGAATTGATTCATAAATGGTCATGAAATTAAGTTTAAACAATTTCCAACTACATTCTGCGCATTCTCGTTGTTAATGGCGAAGCTAGTTTTTGTTGAAATGGAAACGGGCATAATATATTTCCAATTCACAAGAAGTCTAGTGCAAGTGAACATAGGAAGAGAATACAGTGAGTTATGCTTGGAGGGGTTTCAGAAAATTGAAGATACGAAAATGAGGCTGTTTTAGTTTTCATCAGCAGCAGTTTGACTATTCTTATTTGAAGCCAAATAATCATTGAATAGTTCTTCAGAAAATCCGATACCAATTTTATTTTACTTTTTGAATTCCTACCTTTTGATTTTGGGGCTCATGTGTTGTTCTTGATGGAATGTTATCTGCCAACCTCATTGATATACCGTACAACAAATCTGATTACCTCGACTTCACAATTTTATTGTTTTCGTGATTATGTGGAACCAATAAGGCAGAATTATTTGATACAAATTAAACATATTACATTAAATAATTCGAGGCAATCGATGCAATAGAAAGAAAAGAGAATAGTAGTAAGTGCAATTGTTTTTGTTACAGTAGTATAATAAATCAATTGGAGAATGATACAATAATAGAATGGTATAAATGAATATAAATGAAATTGAGCATGAAAATTATACCTGAGTGATGAAGAATAATGATAAATTAATAAAACTAACACGCACACACCTACAAACAGGTATACAGATAACAAAATGTTCATTTCAGAATACAAACTACATAAGAAAATTGAAAATACATTTCAGGGAGTACTAAGCCATTATTACAGGGCGAACAAAAAGAAAAATGTAATGTTAATCGATATAAAATTACATATGAACACAAAGAGATTAAACGTTATCTCACTAGGAGAGACGTATCCTCATAAGACAATCGTGACACTGATAGAAAGTGATGAAAGAACATTTGTGACGGAATGTGACGTAGTTGGACATGTTGTCATGGCCGCCGTTCTATATAAACAGTGACGGACTAGAGCACTCCGCACTCTTTGTATTTGAGAGTTACAGGTGACAATTTTGTTCCTTGGTTGGAGTTCGACTCTGTACTCATGTCCAAGTACGTCACTATGACGCGTTGATGCTACAAGATTCTGATGGGCTAGAGCTTATTGAACCCTCCTGTTAGTTTACTCTCTTTGATATAAACAGATATATGAGCTACAGACTCATGATGAGGTGTTACCAGTTCATCATAAAGCTTACCAAATAGTCATGCAAGAAATGAAGAATCAATTTATTCCACATAGCAACTTAGCATACCAATCAAAATTCCTATTTACAGAGAATGATGAGAGAAAGAAAGAGAGAGAGAAAGAAGTGTAAATAGAGGGGGGAAAAATGAAAAAAAAAACGAGAGGAGAGTTGTTAATTTTCTAAACTATCTAATCTTTTCGAGAAAAAGAAACTGCCCAAACACCAAAACTATCACAATCACACTTGACGCGCGTTTCGTCAATAAATAAAAGCTAGATAAAGCTAAAAGCAGTAAGCTATTAGCTCCAGAAGATGCTAACTTTGTTGGCGAAACGTGCGTCGAGTGTGACTGTGACGTAGTTTAGATGTTTGGGTAGTTTCTTTATCTTAAATTGTATTCACACCAAAGATACCAAACTATTCATTTATAATCTTTCCCTGACTTAAATGTGGACTAATTTTTATCTATCACGTACAGTTTTCTGTACATACATATCATTTCAAAACCATCAATAATTAAAAATCAACTTGACTGTTGTATCTTTACTGAAATGAATTATCTTATTAGCAGCTTGTGTGGTGTACATTCTAAATAATATAAATGTTTGCTAAATAATCCTGAAAATATAATTCATATATTGCCAATAAGGGCTTAGAAGAAACATAATTTTCCGATTACAAGATACCATTGGTTGCCAAAATTTTGTTCAGCTGACTTATGCTCTACAAAACTGAATTTTTTATCCAAAGATAGCTCAAGATATCATAATTTATTTTTTCATTGCTTTTTTTACCAACTAAAAATTTTGAAACTGAGAACATTGTTGAATTGTTTTTTGATTTTAACCTACCATGGTCTGAAAATGAAAAAATGTAAATTCAAGGATATCTGTACAATTGAAGAAGGCACGAATAAAATTATAATATTTTGTCAATTACATATCCTGTTCTCAATTTGCCTATCTGATTTGTTTTGTTTTTTCAGGTGAGATACATCTCCGAATGCGTCGGCTTGTGAGTCTTCGGTCTGGTGAGTTAAATTCAAATTCAGTAGTAAAAATCAAAAGACTTCCTCGAAGGAAGCAATATCGCATTTATCCCAGAACAAAAAATGGGACTTGTCCACCCCCCTTCAACCTACAACTCCCCTTCCAAAAGCGGAAACTTTTAGTATGTTTATCCCCTAACTATTCCTAACAAAATACTGAATTTGAAAATTCTTGCATATTTCATGCACTATACAATTCGGTTAAGGCTGTTCCTTGTCACCTTCAGTGATAAGTGATTTCCCGTACCGGGGCCTCATACACGATTGGGCGAGTCAAACTATCCAAGCATTAGGAATTTTGTCTGGCTAATGCCTGAGTTGTAAGTTGTAATTGATGTGTCGTATATTCAGTCAGTTCCTAATTGGTAGATGGAATTGGGTGGACCGTCATTGGTCATCACCCTTCATATAATGTTACATTCCTTTTGATCTCCACTTCCTCACGTTTCACTATTTGTGAAAAATCTTGGACACTAGTAAAATGTACGCGTGAACAAGTTCCTTCAGCTCGTCATGCAAATGGTAGTAAGTTTCTCAATTAATAACTACGAAACCAGTAATGGTAGGAAACTGAATTTTTGGGACAGTAGGTATTGAGGAGAGAATGATGAAAATATTAAATAATAAGAAAGGAATTTCACCGAGTTATTCGTAAATTACATGGTGATATCTGAAACGTTGATATTTTGTAATTTTTATCATCGAAAATTTTCATGACCACCCTATATATCCCAACGAAATCATGTTTATACGGTATCAGCTGTCTTCGGAGGATGGTAATTCACTTGAATATACAGGATATGTACAAAAGAACCGGTCATATATTTCACCAATTTTTTAAATCACCCTGTAGGAAATGGAAGAATTATGATCAATGATGGAATAAGAATAGTATATTGCATGCCAAAATCGTTCTATCAATATTTCATTATTACATCGAATTTTCAGACATTACTAAAATGTTTTTATTTTTCATTCTGTACATAATGATATAATCTGAATGATATTTAGTAATATGAAGGTACTTTGATAATGAGAACGAAAAAATATGCAGTTGGCACTTTCAAATCCCAAGGTAATAATTAAATAAAAATCACTGATTTTTAACTTGAACGCCCTGTATTTCAATATCTATACATCAACGAACTTTGCGAATCTGCACGTTCAATCAGTACATCGAATACTACAATACACTGAAAATTCAGACAATTTCACTGAGAACCATTTTACCTATAAAAAGTGCGGGGTCCTTTGGTGAAACATAAAATTTAATAATTGACAAATATCTGAACTTCATGCATTTTCCGGTTTCACCGAAAGTGAAAAAAACTTCCAGTCTCCATACGACATTTTGAATACAACTATGTATCACTTGCTACTGTTTGTGATCAAAATCTGTTTACAATTTCAAATAAATTTTTGAATCTTAAGGGCTAGGGATAACTCCGCATCACTAATTTCGGTCAAAAAATTATTAATTATAAAGAGATACACTTTACTGTTTTCGATCAAAATTTGTCTGCCATCCAAAAGTTTATTTTTTAATTTAGTTTTCTCAAATTTATCTAATGGCAACATGATGGCTCGTCGGGTTAGGAAAGAAGAACATTTTGTTGCCATTAATTTGAAACTGCTAATTATTAGGTTTAAACCAAACTTTCTTGAATGAAATATAGAGTTTACCTTACATATTTCTCAAAAGCATCTTTTGAGATTAAAATAATAGTTAAATATATCCAGAAACCCGTGACTAACATGATAAAATCAAATCATTAATTAAAAAAACTACTAACATATGTTCTTGTGTACTTACACAATAATGTTTGTAGCAACAGTCCTCTCCAAAGCTAAGTACACATATTGTGTGCTCTCAGTATTTCTGCCAAAAACTCATATTTCTATTTTTGTGCAAATTACATACTTTTCTACCTTTCTACAAATTAGTCAACTGTTACAAATGTTCAACTGCTCACTTTATTGGTAAAAATAAATGACAACAAATTTTGTACACTAGGTGTTGTTTAATTCTCTCTAATTATTGATTCTTGGTGGTGGCGGTGGTTGACCTACTCTAGGCAACACGCTTTCAAATTGAGCAACTTTTGGTTACACTAAATTGGCGCCCAACGTGGGGCCAATTTAGTGTAACCAAAAGTTGCTCAATTTGAAAGCGTGTTGCCTAGAGTAGGTCAACACCAAGTAAACTTATAGCAGAGACTCTTCTCAGGTGGGTTAGACTGGGTACTATTCATTCCTGGTGGACATTGCACTGCCGTTATTGAGACCTTACAATGTTTAATTATAAAGGGGCGCCACCACCAAGAATCAATAATTAGAGAGAATTAAACAACACCTAGTGTACAAAATTTGTTGACATTTATTTTTACCAATAAAGTGAGCAGTTGAACATTTGTAACAGTTGACTAATTTGTAGAAAGGCAGGAAAGTATGTAATTTGCATAAAAATAGAAATATGAGTTTTTGGCAGAAACACTGAGAGCACACAATATGTGTACTTAGCTTTGGAGAGGACTGTTGCTACCATCCATGAGTCCTTAGGTGAGAGACTGCAGCTCAGGAAACAGTGTGTAACAGTGGCCGGAATCTAAGCTCGAACCGCAATGGACCTCGGCAGCATAGAGCTCATGGCAAAAGGATTCCAGAATGAGGTGTTCATCTAACGTTAGTGATTGCAGGAGCTTGGTATGCTCATGTGCTTCTGGTTTATATCGAAAGTGTGCTGGGTTTCACTCCAGGATAAAAAGGGACCTGTAATTTTCATAGGCCTTAGAAAATGTACCTCTTCTACACACCTTCATTTGATTCGAGCTCTGTGTTCAATCATTACATATCTAACAGTGACAACACTACCATTTGATCTTTACATAAGGATCATAGTTAGAATTTAAATACAAATATTTGTTGAGTGTAAAAACAGAAGCTCTGGGATCAACTGAAAGCATGTGAAAATAATCACTGATATGCATGAACCTTCAATGAAATAAAATAGCATTAAATAAGCAAGAAGGCTATGGGATTTAGTAAAGGAAAATGCAGTAAGTTGTAGGACGCTATCTCAAATACAAAAAAAAATGATCAATTATAAAACCAACCTTGTTTAGTGCCTGGAAGGAATTCTATACACAGCAAATAATATACAGATATGAATAAGTATTCAAACTAACCTTTATTAGTCCCTTTAGGAACCTGAAGGATCGGAAATTGTGAAAATCTTCAAATTAAGAAAACATCAAGATGGCTTCTCGTGCACAGGCACAACAATTACGCCTCTGATTTGTAGCACTTGAATTCACCAGCCAAAAAGGATATGAAGCAAGATGCTCACTAGTTTTATTAGTTCACAGTACATACAAAAAATATTTCCGGTCGACAAAATATTTCCATGATTTTAATCGAAGAAATTCTGTGACAGATGACAGAAGTCAGAATTGCGATCAATAGTCGTTTATTGGCGAGTATTGAAATAGTTGTTTATTCGCGAGCATTAAGATAGGCATTTATTTGCGTCTCAACGATAAGTAATATTTGTAGATAATTAAGAAAGAATTGTTGTGAAGTGAGACTTTAAATGATTCAGAGGAGATGTAACAATTTACTTGTTACATGTTCTATTTAGTTTTGCAGAAAGAGGTAAAATAAGATGTCGACAAACAAGTACATTTTCTTCTATACACCTTACTAATTTTGTATTATCAGTTGTAATGGTGACAAGTTACTCAATACATTTAAATTTTATTTCAATGCCAAAAGATGCTTCAGTTCTAGAAACATCTTAGTGGTTTGGTATAAGAAGTTTGTTCTAAACCAATAATTTGCAGTATCAATTCAATTATAATAAAATTCCCTTTTTCCCAAAATTTTAGTAATGAAATTAGTGATTAAAACGTAACCATATCCCTCTAGATTAAAAAGTAAATTTCAAAATAAAATAAATTATAAGTTTCTTTACAAAAAGTGTCAACTGGTTATATTTATAATGTCATATGGATACAAAATGAGTGAAAAGGTGCCAGGTGATTTGAAAATTAAAAGTTTCGTGGATACTAGGTATATGGAGTGCATTCTCTAAACACACACTTAAACTTTTAGACTCTGTCCAAAGAGCCATTCATTGGTCGGTGATGATTCGCTTACAAACTCTCTCACATTTCTGGAACACCGCACAAACGTTAGCGTTAGCGTGTCTCTGTTTTATAGATATTCTCAAGGACATTGCTTTCCTGAAATATCATAAATCATTTCACCGTCAGCGGTCTCATCTAGACTGACCAGTCTTCACATCCCTTTGTCGTCACTTTGGAGACATGCCGAACATCGTGCATTGCGGTGGTTGTGACAGTAGAGCGTACGCTTCTCAACCATAAGGGCGCAGTTTTACATCCCAGCGCGGTCACCGATCCGGTGCATGGCATCACACGATAAAAAATAAGGGCATTGTCTTTCCTGGCTCGCACAAGTTTCTCGAAAACTTTTGAAGGTTTCTCGTACACAGAAAAAATATACTCACCTGCTCTTGAATAGAATAATCTTCTGAAAAGAATAATTATTTCTTATTGATAAATATACTCCCATTTAAAACTGATTGAGATGTTTGCTCCTTCACATAAATTTTCTTGAAGTGAATTTGCTTGCAGTGAAAACATTCTACTCTTCATCCTAGAAAACACTCACATTAACTCATTGTGAAACATAATCCTATTGACACAATAATATAATTCCTTGGTAGATCTCACTACCCGTGCCACGTGACACATTCAATCAATGAGCAATCAAAGCAGGCGGCACCGCGACCTGTGAATACGACTTCCATTTCGACAATTTTATCCAGTTTGACCATTTGGGTTGGAGGTTATGAGGCTATGCGTACCTATATGAATGTTAGTTTTGTGCCTAATGGAAACTGTTTCTATACAAGAAAAATGCAATATCGAAAATTGAATATATTTTGGTCTTCTACAGTTTTGTGTTTAAAAGCGAGTGGCGTTGTTTATGTATTCAATCAAACTGGCATATGCGTCACTACTAACTGGTTTTATTGAGAATACAGTTAATAAACTTAAACTATTCTCATATAAAACCATTATTTATACCTAAATTGTTCGTAGTTGTGATTCTATGCTTTGTTTAATCTATTCAATGTTGCCAAAATGGCTTCCATTCTATATTTTATAACCAAGTGCAAAGTGCAGATTGGAACTCAACCTCCAAGTTTATAGAAGAATAGTATTTATTCATTATTGAAATTGCAATATTCTTGTCTCAACCTACTCCCATGATTCAATAAAAAAAGTGCCTATTATTGAAGCTAAAATATTCTTGCCTCAACCAACTTATGAAGCAAGTGTTCACTTGTTTCAATATATTTTCGTTGTAAGTGGCCAAGAGGAATCCGTCAAAAAATCAACTAATATTTGGTTGGACCTATTCAAGAATACAACCTCTTTGGATCAACGCAATTATGCGTCGATGCAAAAAATCCTTTTTTCAGTGTAAGAGTGCTGCTGGTTAACAGAAAAAACAAATTTTTATGAAAAACGACGAAAATATTCGTAAGTTTCAGAGATGTTCTTGGCGAATTAACTTCGCTGACTGGTACGTGTTTCTCAACATACTTTGAGACTATTTCCTTGTATAAACAAGTAATTACTGTACAAACAGCATCACGGAAACTCTTCTACTATTTCTCTCTGATGTAATATGTATTCTGCAATATAATGTTCAGGACTATCAATACTCGTTGTTTTTTCCGTAGCAGAAACAGCTAGTCACTTTCTGTTGAGTAAACAATTCAACGAGAATCTAATTGAAAAACTCTCTCCAAGTCGAAAGAGAAATGTGATTTACCGGAAACTTTTTTTACACGTTTGCTTCGTTAGTTATGTTGTGAGAGTAGAAAATCATCGACAGTCAGACATGGTGACATAATGGTTACCTTGCTGGTCGATATTGTACGATTTTCTGGTGATTGTTTTCCTTTTTGATTTTGAATCTACTTATAAATTAGGGTGGTACCAGAGTGTTGCGTTTGAATTTTATGTTACATACAATTTTATTTTTTTATTCTGGATACTACGAATGATAATAGAAATAGTATCTCTCTATCTTTCTCTCAGATGATGGTTGGGATATTGTAAAGGAAATTTCTATGAAGGAGCAATGATATTCTGCTTGATAATAACTGTTTCTTTATTGTAATGAACACATTTTGTAGTCTATATTGATTATTGTGTATTTATCTGAAGATTTCTGGTTGATGTATTTTTAGTTGTCAAAATATACTGTTTTTCAGAAAGGTGTACAAAAAGTTATTTTGCTTTCTTTGTCAAAATGTTGTTATTGATTCATCAGAAATAGTGTATTTCATCAGTTTTGCAAACAAAGGGAAAAATTGATACCATTTCCCTTTCGACTATAGGAAAGTTTAATCCTTGTTTGAAATTCCAAACCTGCAGTATCATGATCCTGAATTCCTCGTTCGTTATAAGTTAAGAACTAACTCCAATGTGGCATGCTCGGTAGGATCAGCAAGTTGTAAATTTGTCGATGTTCTTCATTAGAATTCAGTCGAAGAAAGCAAGTCGGGGTTCTTGCCAATTCTAAAGTCAGTAGCGTTCATTTCTCGACCACTAGGGTACATCTGGTGGACACATGTTGAGCACTTCCATAGGATAGGAGAAATTGTTGCACCAATTTTTCCCAATCCTTCGGATCTGTCGAAATGAACATTGACAGGTACTGGCTGATGGTTTCACTATGTCGTTCAACCTTTCAATATGATTCTGGGTGTATGGCTGTAAAAGTTTTCTTCACGCCTAAACTGCTCATCATTTCCTGCAATAACTCAGATTCAACGATTCGCCATTGATCAGAATGTAATTCTAGCGGAACTCCATGTCTGGCTATGACATATTGTATGAAGGCATTTGGACTATTCGTTCCTAGGTTTGGAATGGGTTTGGTCCACTTGAGGAATCGTCGGTAACAGAAAACGGCATCAGGTAATCAACTGCTACTCTTGCTAAAAGAATACTCCGTAATTTTTTCTCGACTTCTTGTTTTGGGACCCTCCATTGAAGAATATAGGTAACATCTTCTAAACGATCCTTTAACATTTCGACGGCAATTCATCCATCACGAGGATGTATTGAAAATTTCGTAGCCTTCTTTAAATAGAAAAAAAAAACAAAAGTCAAAATAGTTTGCTATTCAACAGTCTCTCCTCTCAATTTATTGGAAAAATTACAAAGATCCTGCAACTCCTCTAGAACTAAAGAAAAACCTAACAAAATTCACGACCTTTTTAACTTTTTTTCAGTTGAGGAAAAAAGTATTAGTCGGGCGAAGCAAGATACGGTGAGTGAGGGTGGCGTTTGAGTAATTCGAAGCCCCAAATCACGAATTGCTAGAATGGCAACATGCGTTTGTCTTGCAAAAAGAAAACAACTTTGGACTACTTTTTCTCCTCAATTACTTCTCTTATAGAGGTCTGTAACGCCGAATAGTAATTCCCAGTTATTTCACCCTTCCAGGTAATCAATAATGATAACTCCATGGAAATACTAAAAATCTGAAACCAACATTTTCCTAGTAGATTTTTTAACACGAAACTCATTAGGCCTTGTAAACCCATAGTATCTCCATTCGATCGATTGCTGCTTTGTTTCTGGTTCATAAAATTTACTAAAGTTTTATCCATAGTAACAACACGGCGCAAGAAGTATGCTTTTTTTTTAAACCGAACATAGATCAAAAGCGAACGCTTCTGGTCAACATTAGGAGATTTGGGGATCCATTTTGCAGAAATTTTTGGAATTCCTTCAATCGTTCTCAAAATATGTGGCCCTGAGCTAGCACCAGTTTTCTGCAAGATATTCAACCTATCTTATAGTTTAGGGGTATTTAGGGGTAATTGCAAGAGTACAACCAGTCCCCATAGATCTTCATCTGATAGATTTTCTCATAGTATCTGCTCAGAAAGATATCTTCATTGCCGATACGAAATTTTGTTTCTGGAATCACGGATGATGTTCTTTTACATGATATCCAGACCTTAAACATATTGATTGATTATGGATGGATACAATGATTAATGCGATTTGTCCCGAAGCCGTTTCCAAAACCATTTTTTTTTCGAGCGGCTTCATAGATTTTTGTATGAAGTCTGGGAAAACGACTGATTTCGAAGCTCCTGTGTGTAAGGGTGCATCTTCCATCTTCTAAGTGGCCTTGGACTCTGTCCATTTCTCTTCAATGTCGAGATCAGTATCTTGGGAAAAGTCATCTTTTAGTGTATGAGATCTTCCTTCTCGTAATACCGACCATCTGAAGTCTCTGATGAAATGACCATGTTGTTTGTTCTCTTCCGCACTTCAAAAAATTTGATCTCGATGCGTAACCTGTCGACCATGACTTTTGTCCCCTTATACTTCTGAATCTTGGTCGCATAGACCTCGAATTTCTTGAGCCATATTGCCATGGTATCAGTGCTGATCTTCGGTGATGCTTCTATGAGTTCCCTAGGTACTTGTAAGAGGCCCAATTAATGAGTTGCTCTACGTCGTCCGCCTATTCCCTTATGGTTTTGTTGTATTTTTGGTATAGACTCTTTAGTTTGCTCTGGTTCACTTTTTGAGACACTACTCATATTTTATCTTCAAAGCGTCTACGATTCCGGAATATGCCCTCTGCTTATTTTCAGGGATGTTGTGCAGGATGCTTGGCCTCCCAGAAGTAGGACCAAGGAAAGGAATATTCCTCCTGGGACCAGCCGTTTATTTTGCTGCCGCTTCAAATTTACTTCGATACATAGACAACGAAGATTGCCGTCAAATTGGAGGATTTTAATTTTTTGTTGTATAGGCCTTGGAGACGTCAGAAAAAATGGATGGGGGATATTTTCTCAAACGGTGCCCGCGTGAAGAATAGATTATTTTTAGCATCTCCTCGGTCTTATCCACTCCTCCGCTGAATTCTCTGTCTTCCTTCTCTTCTGTTCATCTATCTTAGACAGTTCATCCCAGTTCTTGGACTTCATCTCTAACCTCCCAGACTTCTCTACCTTCCTGGAATTCTCCTTAGACTTCCAGGAATATTTCAGTGATTTCATTTTGAATTCAATATTGTTCCTGACTCTTTTTTGGTTTCTTGTTCTCTTTTCCTTCGCATTATGAATTGTTTGAATGTTCTGCTTGTCCTCGTCTTCTGTTCTTTCAAAAACTCAAGGATATCCTCAACAAATTTAAATCTGAAATGGTTGCATAAAATCAAGGAGTATTCACATAGCGAACAGGATAAACTTTCCAATATACCAGAAATATATTACCGATATCACCCCGCATTATTCCTATTACGTAACTAATCTCATACATGATCCAGATCTGAGCTTCCACAAATTTTGATGGATGTAGATAGATAATGATCGAAATAGTCCATAGGCATCAATCAGTGCTTTCTCAATATTAATAAAATAAACGCAAACAATCTTTTTAAAAAACAAGCTTTCATTTATAAACTGTTGAACTTTATTTGAAGTGTCGTTTCGCCTCAAGCTTTCACGAAAATTTTAATTATTATTCATTTTCAGAAGACTATCTTTCAATTGTTAGTTCAATGGTTTATAAACTGAAGCTTGTTTTCTAATAATATTTCAACGTTCATTTCATTTTGTACATTTTAGCATAAAAATTTGTTTGATTATCTGTCGTTATAGGTGCGCCAGGTGGCCAGAGTTTGGTACATTATTAGCATGCGTATGTTTACTACCACTTGCCATCTAGATTCTCAGCATGCACTCCATTTTACTGGTTACATACTCACATAAACACTCACGAACATTATTTGACGATGTTTTTCACTATTTTGACAGATTTTTACATTTTTCTAATCGTGAATTTTCTAAAAGCAGGGGTGTCAGAGCCCTTTGACTCACATTTAATTTTCCACGTCCGAAATCCTCGTTACTTTTTTTCTATTTCCTACGTGTTTATCTAACCTTCAGGAGGTAGAGAGGAAAAACCATCCGAATTGAAATTCGACATAAATTTTCGACATAAATTGTCACTCCCAAAATCGTCGTAAATTTTTACAAAATTCCTACATGTCTTTATCTAGCCTTCAGGAGGGCAGGCGGGTGAAATTATTCGAAATTCAATTCAACGGTACGATATTTTTCACTATTTTTACGGATTTTTCCTTTTTTATTTTCGCAAACTTTTTCGAGCAGAAGAGGGAGTGAGCCCTCCAACTGAATTATTTTCTACGTAATTTTCCACGTCCGAAACCGTCATAAAATTTAAAATCATCTAGCCTTCGGGGATGCAGGAGAGGTAAAATTATTCTAAATCAAATAATTCGATCGTCCAATGTTTTTTACCATATTAAAGGATTTTTTCCATTAAATTTTCTCGAGTTTTCATAACTTTTGTACAGAAGGGGTGGAACCCGATGCTCTCCGACTTTCTTTCGACGTAATTTTCGACTTCCAAAACCATCGGAATTTTTCCGACATCCTCTATCTATCTTTCAGGTGGGCAGGGGGAGGATATTTTTTAATTATTTTGACATCGGTTCCCACTACGGGTGCAAAATTTCAAATCAATCGGATGCCAGCAAATTTTTGAGAAATGGATTGCAAATTTTGAACTGGAAAAACAAACAGACGAATAAAGCAAGTTAAATAAAAGTCATTACAAATGATAAAATTCTGCTCTACTCTACTCACCTATAACATCGACAATCCTATTCCTTCTACA
Organism: Chrysolina oricalcia; assembly: GCA_944452925.2. NCBI lineage: Eukaryota > Metazoa > Arthropoda > Insecta > Coleoptera > Chrysomelidae > Chrysolina > Chrysolina oricalcia. The sequence goes on along the minus strand of OX101813.2, from coordinate 37,477,444 downwards.
GCACAACTTTAAGCTCAACGTTCTTCAATGTTGTTGCTGCAGGGCGTTTCAAAAAATTATATCTAATGAAGGTCAAGTGTATTCATGTTATTTATTCATAGTATTCATCTTATCCAGTCTTCAAGTGAAAAAAAGAAGAATACATTTTGATTATTCAATATTTTGAAGTAAAAGTTGGACTTTTCAGTGCGTTTTTTCTAATATCATCGATATGAAGAAGTTTGGCGAAGATGGAAAAAACTCTTCTTCCTCCTATGCAGCAAACACTTTTATTTCTCGTCGCGATACGGTTGGGTCGTTCGCCCTCAATTACGAGTCAGACCACAATGGCAGCCTTTTTATGCCTAGGAATACTCTTGTATATTCTTCCGCTTGTGCAATAACTTTGAAAGGCGAAGTGTTGTCCACCAACGGTAATTACATCGATATACGGAGTGGTCTGTGAGGTACAACTCTGAACATTTACCATAGCGGTTAGCTAGCAGGAATTTGAATTCGATTTGGATTGAAGATTAGATGCACTAAGTAATGTAATAGGTAAAAAGCATTGTTTATATAGAAGATAGTTAGTCAACCTTATGGGATTATAATTTGATCAAAATGGATGCGACATGTAGATGGCGATAGTGAGCTCGCATCCAAGTCATGTCGTAACTTCAGTGATCTGGCCTCCAAGTCATGTCGTAACTTGATTGAAACATTGGGACAGCATTAAAATCACGGTTTTTTGAAGGAACCAGCATTAAAATGACGTCAAATAATCATGTTTGTAACTAATCACGCTAGATGACACTCGCGTTTGCGTCCAACACCAATTACACAGGTATTGACTATATATCTTACTTCTATGTAAACAATGGTAAAAGGTTTTCTAGAGAAAAGTTGCTTAGAAGGCTAGACCTGTATGCGTAACCGAAAAACTGAATTAATGAAATCTGCTCCGTTCGTATCTTTGAGATAGATTTCAATAAGTTGAAGAATTGAAAATCGGACTATGAAAAATTAATTAAGGGATACCACAGCGTTCGATCGTTGGACCATTAGTATTTATTACTGTTACATCTCTCAGTAATTTGTGATTTATTGTATCGAACGCCTTCGAATAATCAAGTAGCGTCAATACACTCACATTTTTTTCATCAAGGCTATCAATAGACGAGGAAAGTGATGACATCACAAATGTTATTCTTGTCAAAAACTGATTCCAAACAAAACCTCATCGAATTTAAATTAGCTTGTCCGATAACTCCGATATTGTTTCCGTTAAGGTTTCTCAACTCCTTTTGCCTGAGAAAACAAAATCCAAACAATCAAACACAAACTAATAAGCAAAGCAGCAAATCATCAACAGAGAACGTCACCTAAAATTCTTTGTTTGGAATCAGTTTTTGACAAGTATGACATTTGTGACGACACCGTTTCCTCGTCTATTACGCTATCTTTAACTTGAATCAGAGAATTAGCGGTACCTAGTTTTTTCTGGAAACCTGTTTGGATCGAAGGTATGATACCATCACTTTCAGCATATTCGTAAATTTGTGCCTAAATTATTTTTTCTAAAATCCACTGGCCTCGGTACCTTAGGCAATGGCCGTCATATGGAAATTTTCCACAAACTGGGGAATCTATATTTTTCAACACTATAGTTGAAAAGATGTGTGATGAAAGGATCGATGAAAGGACTACAGTACCTCAACATGTTCACTGAGATATCGTCAAAACCTTAAGCATTTAATTTCGATTCGAATACTGTTCAACCATAGCAATTTTAAAATCGAATTTATGAGTATCAATATTCGAATAATCAGAATCAAAGAAGCGAATTGCATCTTTACAAATATCATCATTACAAACTGTCCAAATTCTAGAAAAATAGTCACTTATGGTATCTGGATCGGAAATTACCTCGGGAATTATGTTTCTTTTCTATTCAACAACGTTCATTGACTTCAAAGTAACTCAAATGTTCTTGCTATCATTGATTCTGCAGAAACTGTTGAGTTATGCTCGTTTTTCATCTCAAAAAGAAGTAAGAGTGAAGTTGCGTAATCTTCTATAAATCTGCCAGTGTTCTACAGTCCGAGTTGTTTTATATGCATGAAGAGCATTGTCTCTTTCCCTCATCGACATTTTCAAGTTTTCTGTTAGCCAGGGCACCCTTAGCTTCGTTACTCTAATTCTTTTTTTTTGAGCGTGTCGATCAAATATACAAAACAATAACCCATGGAATATTTCAATTTTTTTTTCGAGATCATCTTCATCTGATAATTGATGCCAGGGTAAGTTTTGAAGATCACTATAAAAATAATCATGATGGGACCTAGAGTTGCTATGGAAAGTTACAAATTTAAGTCTTACATTTTCAGACTTCATATTTAGTTTACAAAGATCCATTCTATGATCAGATATCAGATCTGCATTAACCGTATCTGCTTCAGTAGCTATTTCTTGGTCACTGATGAAAATATTATTTAACAGCGAAATTGCATGACCATCTGATCTCGTGGGCTCATTATTCATTTGGGTAAAATTGAATGAGTTGAAGCAATCACTAAGAAGATTACCAATAACAGACATATCTTGATTGAAATCCCCGAGACAAAGTAGGTAATCAGTGGTAGGAATTGAATCAGAGAGAATATTGTCCATATCCCTAACAAAGTCTTTGAAAGAATTGTTTCTTGGTGGCCTATTGTATTACTCCTATAATGGAGTTTTTCTGATTATACCTGCATTTTATATAATGTTCACATAATTTGTTCGATAATTCTAGATATACAGTACGATTCAAATGTATGGTATAAAATCATTATTTCTGAACATAAACATATTTTGGAAAGTTCCTCGAACATGTCGATTTTCTTTTGATTGGCCAATTTATAAACCCCACCCAAAATATATAGGTTTATCCGCATTCGAGTAAAAATGAGTTAAGTGAAATTTTTCAATGGGACACCCAGTGTATTTTGCCATATTTGGTTAGAGATCGTCATTACAAATCCAGTAATACCAGGTCTGATGGGATTAGGTCCAACGGCTGCGGAGATATGGGCAAAAAACTTCTCCATATGCTCAATGAGTGCGACAGAGACTTTTGACCATCCGAATCGGGTGGAGTCTCTCAGTCATACTCATTGGACATACGAGGAAGTTTTTTGCCTATATCTCCGCATCCGTTCGACATAATCCCATCAAACCTGGTATCACAGGATTTGTAATGAAGACCCCTAACCAAATATGGAAAAATACGCTGGGTGTCCCATTTAAAAATATCACTAAAGTAATTTTTACTCGATTGCGGATAACCCTATATTTAGGGTGGGATTCAAAAATTGGCCAATCGGAAAAGAAAATCGACGTATTCGAGGAATTTTCCAAAATATGTTTATATTCAGAAATAATGAATTTATTCCATACATCGTACTGTATATCAAGTATTTGACATCTAAGGTGATCTTTAAAGTAAAGCGCAATCCCTCCCCCAAAACGATTCATATCTTTTCTCAATAATCCATACCATATTGGAAGCTCCAAATTTTATATCAAATTATTTGCCTCTTACTAGGCACTCAAACTGTGTTGCTGTACAAAACACCACCCGAGCAAGCTCTCGTGGTGTTTCTAAGCAACAAAGTTTTCGTGGTGAAGGTGAGGGTATTTTCCGAAAATTCTGCCTTTTGTTGGGATATTATTACTGAAAATTCGATCAGTAGCACTAGCACATCGTCTATTTTCAATATATGTAGCAACAATTGATCTTTCTTATATAAACCATTTTCGAAAGTTTTTAACTAATTTAATGAAGTAAATCGAATGGGTCTACAACTAAATATCCTGCCCAAAAATTTCCTGTCAGAAAAATCCTCCGTCCAATAATATACTCAAAGAATAATAACTTTATGCAAAATTATCCCGTCCAATTATTAGATCTAACGTGAACGAACTAACATAGCTCGCAAATTTGGAGTTTGGAAGTTGAAAAATTAATTTACAGGGTATAGTATTTTACTAGGCTGATATAACCTGAACGAACTAACCTAGCTCGCAAGTTGGAAGGTTATTATTGTTGGACTATTATATTTGGTTATATCATCTTTATATATCAACACTATGTAGATGTGAAATAGATGTTGTTGAATATATTGTCAAGTGCATGTCAGTGTCAGTCATTTACCAATTTATCTCTCTCATAAATAAGTATATAATTACTACAGGTTATGGGCCCAGGTCATTCTGTTTAAGCCGTTCAAGTATTTCTTACCAGTGAACGAAAATGTCTAGTCAGATCCCGCAAATAGAAAAACTGAAGGGGCGCGAGAACTATGACGCTTGGAAATTTGCAGTTGAGGCCTATCTTCTGGACTTAGATCTTTGGGACTGCGTTTCTGGTGACTGTAAGACCGATTCTTGCAAGAAAGACATCAAGGCAAGAGCAAAAATCATTATTCTGGTTGATCAAGTAAATTACGTTCATTTACAATCAACAAAGACTGCTAAGGAAGCGTGGGATACTTTGGAATCTGCCTTCCAGGATTCAGGGCTGATTAGAAGGGTTGGTTTATTGAGATCTCTGATTATGACTAGGCTCGAAAATTGTGACTCAGTTGAGGATTTCGTGAACAGGATTATCACGACCGCCTATAAACTCACAAACATAGGTTTGAAAGTTTCTGATGAGTGGGTAGGCACTATTTTATTAGCCGGTCTTCCCGATAATTTCCAGCCTATGATCATGGCGATAGAGTCCTCCGGTATTGAAATTACCGCCGATGCGATCAAAGCTAAGCTTCTTCAAGATGTTTCGATAAGTAAAAGAGGGGATGGACATACAGTTGAGGCTATGTATGGTTTTCAACATCGGAAAAATTTCAGTTCGAAGAACAGTTCCGGTCAATCTAGTTTGAAGAAACAGTTCAAAAAGAATAGTTCCGATTCCGATAAAAACTGTACCAGTTTCAAATCTAAAGGACCGCGTTGCTACGAATGTAATAGATACGGACATTTTGCGAAAAATTGTTCCAACCGTGGTGAAAAGACACAGTTCTCCGGGAATGCCAACGTTGATAACCAGGAACAAGCCTTGTTTACCGCTCTTTCTACACAAACTTCTGTGGGTGATTCAGATTGGTTTTTTGACTCGGGTTGTTCAGCGCATTTGACAAAAGACAAAAACACTTTTGTGAATGAAACTATCCCGACAAAAATGAATGTTAGCACCGCACACAGTCAGGATTTTATGCAAACGAGCAGCATTGGTGATATAAAGCTGCCTGTCACGGTTAATGGCAATTCTTCAGATATTACTGTTCGAAATGTATATTATGTACCTGATTTACGTGTGAATCTTCTTTCAATTAGTCAAATTGTGAAGAGAGGAAATACAGTTGTCTTCGATTCTGATGGTGCACGGGTGTATGATGCAAATGATAGCATTCTGGCAACCGCTACATTAGAAAACAACTTGTTCAGGCTCGACCTTTCTTCCCAATCAGTTTTAATGACTCAATCAGACATTCCTAAAGAAGAACTTTTGTGGCACAGGCGCATGGCGAATGTCAATTTATCCAATCAAACGAAGTTAAAAAACGGATTAGTTCACGGAATAACTGTTTCTGATAAAATTCCAAAAGAATTTGTTTGTGAAACTTGTGCTGTCATCGTTTGTCATTTCCCTTGAGTGAAACTAAATCTACCAGATTTTTGGAGCTAGTTCATTCTGATTTAGTTGGACCACTAGAGAAATCACTAGCGGGGTCCCAGTATATGCTTACCTTCTTGGATGACTACAGCCACATGTCGTTTTGTTATTTTTTGGCAAAAAAGATCCAAGCTTTTGATACTTTTGTCAATTTTAAAAAGTTTGTAGAAAATCAAACTGGTCTGATGATAAAAACGTTTAGAACAGACAATGGAGGAGAATATTGTTCAAATCAAATGAAAGACTTTCTTTGTGCAGCAGGTATCGAACACCAGACCTCCGTTCCTCATACGCCTGAACAAAATGGAAAAGCAGAGTGTTTAAACCGCACGATCGTAGAGAAGGTCAGATGTTTACTTGCTGATTCGGGACTTCCTCACAAATTTTGGGCAGAGGCCGCAAACACGGCATGCTACCTTCTCAACAGATCTCCTACGAAATGCACAGAAGCCACACCTCTGGAAATTTGGACAGGAAGAAAACCGACCGTTAAGCATATTCGTATATTTGGTTGCAGAGTGTATGCTCATGTTCCAGCTCCCATCCGTAAGAAATTGGACCCGAAATCACGCCCTAGCATACTCATTGGCTACAGCGTGAATAGTAAAGCATACAGACTCTATGATCCGAAGAAATCGGAAGTATTCGTGTCTCGTGATGTCATTTTTTCGGAACACGAGAAAGAATCACAGCTTTTGGGAAAATTCGAAATAAATTTCGAGAACTTTCCTTTGGTCTATGATGACACAGGCAGTCAAATGATAAATGAAGATGTACGTGTTGAAGAAGTTCCAGATAACTCCAATGGGGACTTCCCAGATGAAAGAGACGATGGACCTGAAAACGAAAATAGTTCATCTAATGATTTGACTGACCAAAATTAATCAAACAATTCAACCGATTTTCATTCCATATCCAATGTTGACATTGATCAAGTGGGTAATCAGAACGATGATCCGACCTATCGTGCTAATCTACAGCAGCCACGGATTGATCCTGTCGACCAGCAACGAAGAGGAGAACGTGTTAGACGTCCACCTAGCAAGTTCGAGGATTATGTTTCTTATGCAATGAGCTTAAGTGAACCCGATGATCCGACGTCTGTTAATGAAATCACTAATCGTCCTGACCATGATCTTTGGAAACAAGCCATGGACCATGAATACCAATCCCAGCTGGTAAATGGAACGTGGGAACTTGTGGATCTACCTCCAGGAAAGGTACCTCTTAATAACAAATGGGTCTTCAGAGCAAAACGAGATGTCACTGGTAAAATAGTGAAGCATAAAGCCCGACTCGTTGTTAAAGGCTGTGCCCAACGCAAGGGACTAGATTTTGAGGAAACCTTTTCTCCGGTGGTGAGATATAGTTCGATTCGGTATCTTCTGGCACTGGCAGTCAAACGAGATATGGACATTGATCAGATGGATGTAGTTTCAGCTTTTCTCCAAGGAGAACTCACTGAGGAAATATATATGCATCAGCCTGAAGGATATCAGATTTCGAACCAAGTCTGTCGTCTCAGGAAAAGTTTATACGGACTCAAACAGGCAAGTCGAGTGTGGAACATCAAATTGGATGGATGTTTAAAGCGTATCGGTATGAAACAGTCAAAATTCGACCCATGCGTTTATTTCAAGTCAAGTCAGAAAAAGATGGTGGTTATTGCAGTCTGGGTTGATGACTTGCTGATCTTTTCTGACGACCATAAACTGAAACAAGAGATAAAATCTCAGCTGATGAAAAGCTTCAAGATGACCGACATTGGTGAAGCCAAATATGTACTTGGATTTCAAATTTCAAGGGACAGGAAAAGAAGAAAGCTGTGGATTGATCAGAAAACATATATTGAGAACGTTCTAACTCGTTTCCACATGGAAAGCTGCAACCCTGCGACAACTCCTTTAGATCCTGACGTAAAGCTGTCGAGGGACCAGCAGCCCAGCTCTTCGGATGAGAAGAGAGAGATAGAGAATATCCCATACCAAGAAGCAGTGGGAAGTTTGTTGTTTGCATCGCAGGTTTCCAGACCAGACATAGCTTTTGCTGTCAGCTTTGTCAGCCGATTCAATAACAACCCAGGACCTGCACATTGGTCTGCAGTAAAGCGTATCCTCCGATATGTAAAAGGAACAGCAGACTGGAAGCTGGAGTTCGATGGAAACAAGTCTTGTGAGATCACTGGGTATTGTGACTCTGACTTTGCCAGTGACATTGATGAAAGAAAATCCGTCACAGGATATGTGTTCCTGATGTGCAACGCATCTGTGTCTTGGAGAACGAAAAAGCAACCAACAACAGCGTTATCCACCAGTGAAGCGGAATATATGGCATTGTCCGCTGCTACTCAAGAAGCTCTCTGGCTGAAGGGTTTGTCAGATGAGATAGTTCCCTGCTCGGACCAAGAAAATACTCCACTCAAAATATTCGTGGATAATCAGGGCGCACTGAATCTTGCTCATAATGGTTCTTACCAATCCAGAACCAAACACATCGATGTGCGTCACCATTTTCTACGACAGAAGATAGCCGAGAAACTTATCAAGCTATCATATATACCTACAAATGATATGGTAGCCGACTCTCTTACGAAGCCATTGACCCCTGTAAAATTTCTGAAGTGTATTCAGCTGCAAGGAATAACCAAATAGGAGGGGTTGTTGGACTATTATATTTGGTTATATCATCTTTATATATCAACACTATGTAGATGTGAAATAGATGTTGTTGAATATATTGTCAAGTGCATGTCAGTGTCAGTCATTTACCAATTTATCTCTCTCATAAATAAGTATATAATTACTACAATTATTGGTCAGGATATTATTGTCTTAGGATATAATTGGACGAGGGATTTTTGGCAGTATATTTTTGACAGGATATTTTTGAACGAGATATTTAGTTGTGCTATCAATCGATTAAATCAATATACCAAGGCTTAATCATAGATATGCGTACAAAAACATATGGGGACAAGTTTATTTTATTTTTTAAACGTCTGCCTTACTTTCCAAACTATCATTTCTGGAAGCATACTATTTTTAAATACAGTGACATTCCCACAGTAATTTGAAAACCTGCAATAATTTTTCTGACCACAACGGAGAAATGTATCTTGACCTTCTCTATACAACTCTGAACCATAAAATCGCTTAGCTACTCCGGATATATCTTCTTCGAATCAAGTCACTTTTCAAACAAATGTAGGTCATCCACATTATTTGTTGGACCGGTACTCAAGTTTCATATGACAATTTTTATGGGAGATGGATTAGAAGGCGAAGAACAGTAAAAACTGACTCACTAGATCTCCTTATTTATCACCGTTCGACTTCTTTTGAGGTGGTTTTTGAAATTCAAAGTTCATATCATTTGTGAGTAGATGCGTATGTCGTGCAGTGGTACCACATATATTGAGAAATGGTTGAATACAATTCGAAAATCTCTCATACTTCTTTATGGTATTGAAAGGCTGAACCTTACAAATGATGATATCATTTCCGGTGATGAAAAAAAATCATTTTGAATTACATCTATTTTTCATTAAACCTTCCACTACAATTCGCTATTTTCCTAATATTCCAAAATCTAAATGAATTTTATTTTTAGAAACCATTTTGCATTAGCTCCCAACCTTGTGAAAGATTCAACTCAACATTCAGTTATGAAAAATTAGACCCTTTGAAACACAGAAGGTGAAGTATAACAATGAATTATCTCATGAATTAGAAACACAATATGGAGTTCCTCAAGGTTCCATTTTGGGGCCAATATTATTTATTTTGTTTATTAATGATATTATTAGTCAAGTGAAAAAATGCCAACTGAAATTATTCGCTGATGATACATTGATTTACCTTGCTGGTGAACCAGATGAAATAGAATCCTCCATGAATAAAGACTTAAATCGGTTTTCCACATGGTTGTGTGATAATGGGTTAATGTTGAATCTTGAAAAGACCAAGTATATGTTGATAGGGAGCAGAAATAAGCTTAAAAGAGTGAAAGATGAGGATTTTCAAATGACCTTGATGATCAATGACTGTAAAATTGAAAAGGTAAAAACAATCAAGTACTTAGGAGTAATGATAGATGAAGAATTGAATATGAATGCACACTGTGATTTTATAAAAAGGAAGGTTGCAAAAAAAGTTCATTTTTTATACAGACTTAACGGTAAAGTTTCTATTTTTTCAAAATTGACAATTTACAAATCAATAATAGCACCTCATTTTGATTAATGTGGAACCCTTTTATTTTTCCTTAAGAATGACCAGTTGAGTACTATTCAGAAAATACAAAATCGAGCCATGAGAGCTATACTCATGTGTAACAGACGTACTTTAATTAAGAACATGCTAGAGATATTATCACTAATGTCAATAAAACAAAGAATACACTATAATATGTTGGTCTTTGTATTCAAGCTCAGACATAATATGTTACCGACCTACCTCTGTGATGAATTAAATTATATAGGTAATGTACACACTCATAACACTAGAGCTCGTGCTGTGAATGATTTTTATATAAAAACTGAAGACATATTGTGTAACACAATATTCAATAAGGGTCTAACACTTTTTAATGGTTTACCACTAGAGACCAAATACATCACTTCTTCGAGCCATTTCAAAAAACAATGTAGAGAATATGTATTAAACCAATTCTGAATTTGAATTTCTTGTGGTAGTTTTTAATATGTTGTATTGTATGGTAATGACTTTTGTTGTGTTTTGTATTTTATTGTATTTTATTTATTGATAGGTACTTTTAATGTGTTGTCTTTGGGTAGTTTTATTTGCTGTTCGTTCCTTCTGTAAAGAGCAAATTGTGCTAATAAAGAGTTATATATATATAGAAAAAATTTGAATATGTATACTCTTGTGACGTAGAATGTCTTCACTAGATTCTAGTATTTTTTGTTGATCTAAGTTGATGGTACTGATATGAATCTGACAGTGGAACCGCTGACATTTGCTGATATTGTTTATGTTGTTCTTGTCGTGAAATTGTTATTAGAAGATAACTTTTACAACTTATGAAAATGGAGAAAAACTTTTTTTAAACTAGCAGTGGTAATTTGCCACCCGTAAATTATATAATGATTCACGCATTTTTATTTCACCATCCAAACATTTGAGAGTGGAGATGAAAGGTATGAAAAACATGAAGAAAATTCTGTTTATTTTGGACTCATTCTGATGGCATTAATATCCTTCACTTATAAGGTCCAGTTATATGGCTGACAAGGTGAGGTTATATTTGTATCAAGTGTCGAATAGTTCCTGAGCACAAAGTACGAAGTAAACCATACTTTGCTGTAGCTACTGTAGCTAATGTAGCTATGAAGTGAAAAATTGTTACTTGAATGTTGTGAAGCATCCGAAGGTGAGTTTCGGATCATTACCGTTTTCGAGCATACAACATAGATTTTGGAATTTATTTTTTACTGACACTTTTTAATACTGGTTGCTCTGTCGAACCGATGAAAAGTGTTCCACATCGGTGAAGTGTTATTCAAGAATCTATAGTTAATATGATATCAGTAATGCCTTTTTCATCAACAGTAAGAGCTCTGACAGATCGTACATTAAATGACATTAGTGACAATCGACAAATGCCTCCACGATTCCAACGTTGTCGGATTGTGTCAGTGACGTAAAATGTCTGTGGGAGGACACTTCTGAAATCCGAATTTTCATAACTAAATACAGGCGAAAAACAATTTAGGAAATCAGCGAATTGATCGATTCTCTATCACTTGACACCGATGTATTTACGATTGAATTTCGTTTAAATTGATGTATCACAAGTAAAGTAAAATATCCTATTTAAAATGCAGTGAAGGGGTGCTGGCCATGACAGGGTTGACAGCACAATCATTACGTACGAGTTCGGTGGAAGAGTTCCCCCTTGGAATGAAAATCAACGGGTATGACCGATTTTACATTTTTTTTACGACTTCGGAGATATGTCGGTTGACGAATTATAGCTGGGACACACAGTATAAATATTTGAAATCTTTGTTGAGAATAGAATTCACTACGTTTCTGATATGTTCTGTAACACTACAAAATATTCTGTCACAAATGAAAAGTGATAGATGCTACAAAAACAGGGTAAGCGCGTGATTCATTGGCAGTTTCTGAATGAAATCTAAATTTCGTAAACAAGCGTCTTCTCTTCATAAATAATATCAGTAGAGGTATGTCAGTCTTCCAGTTGTTGGTGACATTGTTATTGATCACTGTCATTTCGAATCGACACTCTCATTTTGTAAATCCGATATCAAAACAACAATTCCTCATTACACTGTGAAATTGCTTCTGAAGAGTATGTTTTCCAATTCTTCCGACCTCCCTGATGATCTTAGAAGAGTGAAATAGATTTTTGTCGACCAAAATGTGTTGGAGGCCTAGCGAAAGAGATGCAATTCACGCATCAATGGAATGAGCGATTTTCTGTGAGTGATGCTTCTGAATAACATTCTCCCTTATCTCATTTATAGGTACTAATCTCCAATGGAAACTGGACATTTAATAAATAATCAACCATCTGAATGAAAATGCAAATTTTCACTTTCAGATTTTTTCTTCATGTTATATAGGGTCTTTCTCAATATCTATCAGATGTAGTTCAATGTCCAGCGTGGCTTTAGCCGGGAAAGTAGTTGTTTTCTGTTAGATATTACAAAAAAGTAACTTTAATTTTATCGTAGGATTTTTTCCATTTCTAGAGGAATCATGTGTTGATTCAATTTTCAATTGAGAATGTTTCTCTTTAAAACATGAATCCCTTCCAAGAGAGGTTATCTTGTACGATGGAAAATAGCGACTAAATTCCAACTTTCAGTCGCAGATGATTCCACAACTGACTTTATGAACATCCTGTTCATATTTTCAATGAAATCAACACCTTCTGGTTTCATTCTAGTTCATACAGTGTGCTGCATATGACACATATATTTCTAAGTGGTAATTAATCGAATTAAAATTATTCGAAAACCCAATTAGACCATGAAATCACCTGGGAATGTGTGTTGTAAATATCTGTGATATAACAGTACCAATCAAGTTTATGAGTAGAGTGAGCATTTTAACACTGTTTTGATAGTAATATCGCTGCTTTATTTGTTTTGGATGTTCTTTAAATTAACCGAATACCGAAATAGAAAAGTTGGTTGTAGTGTGCCGTTATCTGACAACTTTTATGGTTAATAAATATCAGAAAGTGACCTTATGAAGTGCGGCAAGTATTTGAGGTATATGAAATGTACAAAAAAAGCAAGTGGTGTATCTCACGAACTCTTATGACCTGCTGGAACACAAGGACAAGTTGATGATCTTATTATACCAACTATCTGTGTTTTTGAATGAAATTAGGTGAATCATTGTCATCAATGCTTCTTCTGGGTGAATCATTTGAATTTGTTTTATTTTAATATATCTCAAAAATTTCCTATTTCACCCTTTTTATAAATTCAATAGCCCATTTCAAAATAGGAGAGAAAATACCAGAAGAAGTTCAACTTAAAGGGGTTTCTATGCAGATCTCTCTTATGCTACTTCATAATTTGGCGCCATCTGATCAGTAGCCTTCATTGATGTATATGAAACTCATAAAGCAACTCAGAAATAGAAAAAATTCTAGAAACCACGAGGTCCCAATCCCAAAGTTGATACACCCTCTTCCATGATCACGATAAAGAGCCTCTCCATTATTTACGCCTCTCCATTATTTACGGGGTGTGAAGGCTTTCCTATTCGAATACCCATTATAACTATGAGAAAATATAAAAATTGACACATACACATACACAGATAAACATTCAAACAAAAATAAAAAATCTTAAGCAAAATATAGTATTTTCAAATTGTTTCACAGAGATAACAGTAATTATGATTATTTATAGGTACTTTTTTCTACAACATCAAAATATGTCCATTGAATGAGAATGATCATAAATTCAATCATAAACAGTTACATATTTAATAGTGGACCCGACACGATGTGGTTCATACTGCATTTGTCACCTAGCAACCGATCACGTCTTAGGAAAACGAAATAACATCTATTAATATTTGCATTTTGGACGTCCATCGTCTTAATGGTTGAAATATTTCTCTTCCCAATTTTCTCATTACGTTTCGACTACTTGAATCCGCAATCGTTTTTAACGTTTTTAATTTCTACATTCGGTTGGCTGAAGGCACTATTTGCTCCGATATAAGCGGTTTCTATAAATTTCCATTTAAACCAATGTTCCTCTCTACGAAGAACAGTAGCCTCGTTAACGAATATTGAGCTTTGGCCAATCAACAGGGATATCAACCTCAACTTAAATTGCTCCGCCGATAATTTTTTTTTAATTGTAGAACACAGTGTGCTATTTCGGAGAAAAATTATCACCTCCAAGGGGGGTGGAACCCCCCCAAAAAACGCGTTGAAATAAATTTTTGAGGTAATTTCGAAATATCTCAAAAAATTTACTTTAAATAAAAAAATAAAAAAATTACTTGATATTCAGAAAGAATACAAGTTTTTACAAAAAAACTGTCCCAACCAAAATTTTGAGAAATCGCACGGTATTCTTGAAAAAATTTGTTGAGGTTAAATGCTTTTGCAATGCGCCGGCTCCCGCCAACGAGCATTTTTTCAACCAGCGCGTGAAGTAAAGTTCTATAACTCCTAACATAAATATCCTATTCGGATAGATCTTACGTCGTTTTGAAGATAAAAATCGCAGCTTTGTATTCTTATATTATTTATATTTATACGCGCAGTTGCCAGCTGCAAAATTGCAATTGAAAATCTTATAATATTAAAGTTCCTGACTTCGTGAAATAATGCTTGTGATTACTGAAATAATGTCTCATCACTTGTAGCAAGTAAAATGAACAGTTGAGGAATACTTCATTGTCAAATTGCATAACGTTTAATCGGTCCAAATAATGTTGGTTTTAAATACGAGTGTTTTCAATTCTTCGCATATTTTAGGTTACAAAAACTTGAGGGAATTTATAAATTCAAATGCTACGAACTCAGAGATAAAAGCACGTATCAACATGAAACTTTTCACTTTTCAAACTTTTCCAAATTTTCATAACAATACTTCTAAATCTCTATAACGACACTCTCAACGATTATTTACCCACATTTATATCTAAGTTTGAGAGTTTTTTCAAATATTCTCCCCCTTCCCTCTCACCCCAATGTTTCCGCGATGCGGGGGATATGCCCCGAATGCGGGTGCGGGAAAATCGTTTCTAATAATTTATACCTATTATTTTACAAATTTTCGCTGTTTCATTACTCAGGACTGACAATTTTACATATTCATAGAAAATACCCCAAAAACACGATTTAGGGATGGGGTTGATGCCCCGGGAGTGGGTTTAATTGTTGAAAATAATTAGCCTTCATCATTAATACCGATTTTACTCATATTTATTGCCCAGAGCTGAAACGTCAAGAAAATACCTTCCAGAAAAAAGTTTTTACGATTATGGGGGGGTTGCACTCCCCCCCTGGGGGTGATAACTTTATTGCTAATTATTCAATCCTTCGTGACGACCGAATTGAAATCGGAGGAGCAATTTAAGTTGAACTTTTATGAGAAAAATTGCTCTGTTTATTGGCCTATTAGGAGAATTGCCTCAACCTTTTTTTTTCAATAAAATTCAGGGCACACTATATCTTTACCGTCCATCGAAACATTCTAATTTCGTTGTAAATAGGGAATGAGTATGAGTAACTTGGTTTCCTCTCCCTTACTTCAATGAGTATCATATTGTGATGGAGATACTTCAAAACTATTCTTGTTTCTATGTATTTAGCATACAGTTTCCGTAATGCAAATGGAAATTACTCTCAGGAATCTTTGTTAATAAAAGGTAGGATCAAAGGGATCAAGTGGTTTAGCTTCATAAATATATCTTACTGCACGCTTTTGTAAAATGGATATTTGTTGCATGAGCTAGAGAATATAATGTTTCTGTTTGGTATACTACTAACTCTCACTGCATAGCAACCAGAAGCTTTTTTCAGTTAGCTTCATAACGATTGGCAAAATACTCAACCCTAAAAATAATGATACTGACTTATTTTCCACCTGTGGGTATATCAAAAAAAAATTGACATGAGTAACAATAAGATTTTGTTGATATCTGAGGATGACTCTTCTTGACATTCAGATATACTTTTATTATAACAAGAATCGTTACATTATGTGCTGGATTTCCTGTTATGGTAGAGTTAGATTTTTTATTAATACAGTGTGTCTCACTTCTCATGGAAACACCCCCGTATCTTCCGTAACAATAGAGGTAAAATGAATGAAAACTCTCAGGACTGATGGAAATGCTCAAAATGCACCTACCACCTGAATGGGGTCGGCCTATGTGATATACACTGCCCGCCACTCGCGATGGAACAACCCATTTTTACGGTAAAACATACTAGGGGGCAGAATAGGCTCAAAATTCCTACAGATTCGTGATCAGGACCACCAACTTACTACAGAGACACGTTTTCCCTGAAAAAATGTCAGTCCTGAAAAATCCGAATTTGTCTCACTTCTCATAGAAACACCACCGTATCTTCCGTAATTTTTTACGTAGAACCATGAAATTTCCAGGATAGATAGATACACTGGTAATGAACTCACTTAACGGGAATGGTCAATCTACGTAATATACACTGCACGCCAGCAGCGAAGGAACCACCCATTTTTCCATCGCTGCTGGCGTGCAGTGCACATCATGTAAGATGAGCTATTTTGTGCAGTGAGTTCATTTCTAGTGTATCTATCGATCCTGCAAATTCTACGTATAAAATTACGGAAAATACGGGGCTGTTTCCATGAGAAGTGTATAGGTGCCAATAAGAAATGGTCCCAATATTGAACCCTGAGGTGCCCTACAAGTTTTCTCAGCAAATGGACCATATCGGATAAGAATAATTTTGGTGGCACATTTGATGTTCTTGCGTTGGCATCCCTGTGTAAGTCATTTATTTCAAATCAATGACTGGATATTAGATGGCGTCCTATGAAACATAGTGGCGGTAATTTTGGAAACACATCGAAATTTGAAAGACTGTGGCAGCTCCATTGAACAATTAATATTTTCTCATTCGATTAAAAAGAAGGAGATGAGATGTGAAAACATTACATTTCGAATATTTGAACTGAAAAATGTTCAACAGCTTTCCCAAAGGTTCATGGAATCGGAATCTGGAACCATTCCCGAAAACTTTCGGTGAGAAACATCTCTTGGGATATAGGATGTTTGAGACTGGTAAAGTCTCGAGTATCTTTCCACACTATAGTGAAGAAGAAAGAGAAATTGAAGAAATAATGAAAAAGAAAAGTTATGCGGCTCATGTCTACATCAATGGTGATGGAACGGTGACTAAGGGTCGTCGACATTGGTGGTCATTTGGGCCGATGTAAGCACATTTTTGCTATTTTGTGGAATCTCGTAGTCCTTATAAGAGAAGAAAAGTGTTTCACAACAGAAGATATAGCCTGTACATGCAAAGCAAGAGCATGGGGTTATAGGATCAAATATATCACGGAGCATTTCCCTAAAGAAAATAAATTTTACCAAACCAGATCCACCAAAAAAAACACACAGAAAGAAATATCAATAGTAGAAAAGACTTGATCAAACACCATAAAGAAATTAATACTTCAACTGAAGATTAGTTTCAATAACTTCGAAAAATCCATTCGAAAATAGTATCTGCTTGCATTTCCAATTTATATTGTTCTTCGGTAACTTATACAGAAATTCGGTTAAATTTATCATCAAAGAAATAACTTGAAATGAAAACAAAATATCAGACTGTAAAATTGTGAAAATGAAGTTTAATACTTGGATTACAAGTAACTGAAATCTTGGTTAGTTTTACGGCATCAATAGCGATATTCTCGCTATTATGTCGTCTGAATTCCAAGCAATTTATTCTTGCATCAACTATTAATTGCGTGACCTCAGCTCGAGTTTGGTGTGAAATCAGTAATGAGCGGTGAAGTTATATTGATGGTATTAAAAAGTGACATTACTTGTGATTACTCGCAATTTATAGACCGGACTGCCTTTGTTTCAGGATAATGTGGTCATTTGCGTCAGCTTAAGGAGACTCATTAATAGCTTCTTTCAGATTCTTGGAGAATAAAAGTGATTCGGTATTGTTGTTGGCAATAATATTTACATCACAACTTCAGCTGAATATCGGAAAAAAATCCCTTTATACGCCTTTCAAACGACTCTCATGCTTTGACTTGATTGTGACACCCATACACTGAAAAAAATAATTTGCTGCCAATACTATAATTTAGTAATCACAGCAAAAAAGTTTTGTACCTATACAGACAGCTAAATTTTCAGTGCCCAGAACAAATTAATTTACCAACAGGTACTTAGTGTCCACCACTAATGTGTTTAGTAAGAACTACTGACAAAATTTGTATCTATAACTGACTGCTATTTTGCTTTGTACCACTATTTAGTGGATATTACTAATTTTTGTAGTAGTGAGTACTGATTGACATTTTGCTATTTACCACTACTTAGTGGATATTACTGATTAGTTTTGTAGTAGGTACTGATTCAATTAGTATTTATCACTGAATGACTTCATGGTGCATAATAGAAGTACAGTAGTTATGAAAAAAGGGTTCAGTGTACACTACTCATTAAATCTGTATTTAATGCTATATCCTTTTAATGCCTGCCACTAGTAGTACTTAGTGGAAATTACTGATTACTTTTGTAATAAGCACTGATTCAATTGTTATTTATCACTGAAAGACTTCATGGTGCATAATAAAAGTACAGTAGTTATGAAAAAAGCGTTCAGTGTACACTACTCATTAAATCTGTATTCAATGCTATATCCTTGTAATGCCTGCCACTAGTATTACTTAGTGGAAATTACTGATTACTTTTGTAGTAAACACTGATTCAATTGGTATTTATCACTGAAAAATTAAAATGTGATGTTTGCTTAAAGGTTGACAACGTATCACAGGTTCATTAAGTAGTTATTTATAATTTTACTCCGTGTTAAAAAAAAAGATAGAATGTATTGGAACAAAATTTATTGACTTTCAACAATTTACCTTACAGAAAATATATCTGTATACAGTGTGTCACTGGATGGCGCTGACAAGCAGAAAATCTTTATATTTGAGTTCATTTGTCAAAAAAGTTTTGATTTTAAAAAAATTAGATTTTTGACAAGAAAATCAAAGATTAGATTCACAGGATGTTCATAAATTGAGAAAAGATGAAAATGCTTCAAAAGAGAAGTACTATTATTTAATATATTTGATAAAAATTTTGATGTAAGGAGTATGAGCCGCAATTATGGAAAAGACAGAACAAATTTTGAAATAAAAATGTAAATTTTGTAATTGTCCTTCTACGAAGTAAGTTCAGCCACTGGCATACAAAAGTGTGGACTGAGAGGGCACTCGTTTTCTTACCAGAAAAGGAAACTCTTAATTATTTAATGAATTTGTCTGAAATAATAAATAATGGTACTTATTTCTTTTACAAGCAAAGAATGAGTTTTTGTTATAAAATCAATGAAAAATTTTTTTTTTGTCAACTCCATCTGGAGAAACACTGTATATTGAAAAAAATAAATTCAATTAAAATAACAACATAAAGTGACATAATTCTTATTATTCATATGAACAATGTGGCTAGGAAATGGATCATACAGGTCTTTAACATGAATTCCAAAATATACATTATGGTTAATGATAACTTCATAAGAATGAAAATGAAAATTGAATTGAACAATATCAATTGATTTACAAGAAAGGTATAAATCATGATTTATATTATAGAATAATGAGTCTACTAGCCCAAACTTAGGAACAAACTCATCGGTGTCAACAACTACTATCATATTTGGTTTATAAATTACGCCATTAAAAGATGCCCACTTTGGACAATTTGATGTGGCAAATGTTTCAGGTATTTTAAGAGGCGATGCATTTTCATTACCAGAATCAGGACCAACTATTAAATGTTTATTCAGGTCATTGTTAACCAAAAACCTGTTACACAAAATTAACTGATGTTTGAGTGCAAGACTGTGAATTATATTTCTTCTAGAAAAAGTAATATTTGCTGTAATTTTAGACTGACGATGCTTGGATTCAAATCGCATACACCAAATATGCTTGAGAGGTCCAATTTTTTTCATTATTGAAGGGTAGTGCACTACTAGATGAAATTTGGGCTTGAGAGTGTCATTGAATAATTCTTTGTAAAGATTATGATGTTCATCTATAAAAGTCTCCAACATATTGGATAAGCCAGGAGTCGAGATGTTAGACAAAATTATATCTAAAATGTCTCTAAGAGATAGGTAAAGTTCCCAAACTTTATCTCCAAGTGGTGTTAAATCTCCTATAATCAAACCAAAATATTTGACAAGTGTCAACATTTCTGCAGCAGACATGGAAATCTTTGGTTTTGATCTATAATTTTCAGAAATTAGAGGTGGTCTGTTCCTTATATCAGCTGGTCCATAATTAAATATTTTAATCCTAAAATTGAGTGTGTCTAATGAAAACAGTTTTCGAATGTTGATATAATAGTTTAATAAATTCTTCAAATCATAATGGCATAATCCTTCCAATACATCATGCATGATGTCCACACTGTAATTCTCAGTAACGTGAAATGAGGGTATGTCATTAAAAATACACATTTCCTTCACCCCTGTTGAAGGTACATCATTCAAATTAACATGGTTGATATAATTATGTTGATCACGTGGAATAAAACT
This sequence comes from Chrysolina oricalcia, assembly GCA_944452925.2. NCBI lineage: Eukaryota > Metazoa > Arthropoda > Insecta > Coleoptera > Chrysomelidae > Chrysolina > Chrysolina oricalcia. Next base: position 37,456,932 of record OX101813.2, on the reverse strand, counting down.
TGTAGCAGAGCACGTTACTTCTGCAGTTGCTCTAGAAGTTACACAAAACCTGCAATAAAAATTTGCAGAAAAACTCTCAGTGAAACCGAGAATTGAATTTAACCCTAAGTTATCGCCAATAAACACACCAAGTACAAAGTAAATTGTCTCAGTTTGATTGTTTACTTTAATCTGAATTCCATAGCGCTCAAGATGAATCAATTCGCTGATGAGATGAGAGAAAACTCTTCTATTCCCAAACGTTTTCCGATCATCCGAGTGAAATAGAGAAACTAAAAATATATTATCCAATGTACTTCGTAAATGTGGTGGGAGGAAAGGAAAACTAACATATACTGCCCCTAATTTGTAGATGCCTGCATGAGAACCAAGAGGATTGCAAGTTTCATACTCATCAAAATAGATGAACAGTGGATACACCTGGTCCTTCTTATCAAACCTAGATATTTTTGATTTCCATAATTCACTCTGAATGAAATTTGACACATTGCAGTTATCAGTATTCAGAGATTGGACATAATTGGAAACTGTTTCATAAAAACCACTCATTTCAAATACTTTTTTTAGTGTATGCCTCAGAGGAATAAACTGTATATTAACATCTATTTGTTTTACAACTGTGTGGTTGTCTATATATTTTGTTTCAGATCTGTGCCCTATTCTATGTGCAACAGGAGAAATGAAGTGCTCCGAATTTTTCATATCTTTGAAACGAAAATATTCAGTAGACAAAAATTGAAAAGGGCTCTGCAGGCAACTGAACATATTATCAGTATCTCTAATGAAACCTTCATCCACGTTTAAGCTTACTAATTTGGATGTAACTCTTTTTTGCAAAAGGTCAAGGAAACCACCACCCAAAAAATTTGAAAATTCATCTAGTATCACTTGTACCATTGATCTAGGTAATGATTCTTTTGCATACATTTTTGCCACAAAAACTCTAGCTTGATGTTTTATAGATTCTAAAAAATAATTGATATCAACATCGTGAATTTCCTCAGTACTAACAATCTGATCAAAATCTTCACTACTTTCATCAATATTTTCATCCCTCTCTTCTGGATAATGTTGCTTTGAACTGAAATCTATGCTGTCATCATGAGAAAGTTCATCCTCACGATGCTTATTCTTTAAATGTTTTTTAAATGAATCAAAAGTATTAAAAACCCTGAAACAATTGCCACTTTGTGAACACCTGTAAATGCTATCTGATGTCAGTTTGTGGATAATTTTGAAATGATACGTTAAACCTGTTATTGTCTTAAAACATTCCCTGCACACAAAGCACAAAAACATATTAGAAATGTTAATAATGAACTAAAATTAATAGAATCTGTGATAGTGACTAACGTCCTAATAAATTTCTGATGTCAGTTACCAGAGTTGTCACTGCTGTGAATTTATTAGGGCTCTCCTCTATATTGTAAAATAATTTTTCAATAAGAATCCAGACCTGTTCTGCTTCAGGGGGATATTGGGCATTCAAAGCAAAAAAGGTTTTGAAGGTCACATCTAATGCCTTCAGTATTCCTGGTAACCTAAACGATAGGTGATCGATTTGTATGTAAATGTCCGTGATTTCACACAAATTTTGTCCGACAACAACTATGAAAGGTTGTAGAGTTGACTTCCATTTTGCAAGTATTGCTCTTCTGTTTTCGATGTGATGGTGAATTTTCCCAACATCCTGAAATTACATAATACCTATGAAAAATTGGAAATAATATTGTTGAGGCTAATACAAACAACTAAAAATAAGTTTTCTATATCACGGTACCAACTTTTCCAGGGTAAGGAGATGCTTTCTTTAAACCCTTTTGGATATGGCTCATTGTCTACAAGGCTAAGTTATATTCCCTGTCTAGTAATATGTTACTTGTATCAGGGTTTTTATATATACAGGCAGAGTTACAGTATAAAATAGGTTTTAGAGAGTTGGGGTCAACAGACGCACAGTGAGGAAAATGTGTCACAACTGACAACATAGGTATGTTAATTATTTAGTTGTTGGTATTGTATTCATCCTTGTTCTTCTTAATTGTAAGTCATGATATAAATCAATTCCACTCTTCTGAATTTTACACTAAGTTCTATAAGGTTGGCTATTCTGGCACACATCACACGTCACCAAAATGAAGGTGTTGCATTAACCTAACTACTTTTTGAAATGAAACAAATTGTGATTACGCGATATAGACAGCACACGGGGAGGGGGACATCAAATTGAAATATTTAAATGGCATTAGGGGTCAAGTATCGCATCGTTGAAAAGACAATTTAATTGTTTTTTCATCCATTTCATCTTTTCACACTATGCATGTCAAGTGTAACAAAAAACAAAACTAATATGTAGGATTTTTCATTTATAATAGATTAAATCAGTGACATTTCAAAATTTCTACCTAATTAAGCTTTGTAACGAATTCAAAACTCAAATTTATCACAATGATGTGACACTTGACCCCTCATGCCATTTAAAATGTTAAAGTTGATGTGCCCCCACCCCCCTCCGCGCCTTCTATCGATTAAGCACAATGTGTTTTCTTTCAAAAAGTAGTATCGGTTATACCCTCCATATATAATAACCCTGACTTGTATAAGGTATGAAAGATACAAAGAATCATAGTAAAAGTATCCAAGGCCGATGATTTAAAGAAAGTGTTCACCATCCCTGAAAAGATATACATTATAAAGTAGGCAACTTGTTCAACTTGTTTTTCAACATAGCCAGGTTTTACTGTTTTAAACTGTCATAGATTTGGATTACTTACAGTTACATGGAGAATAAATGCTTCTTCTACTTCTAATCTAGATGGTCTCCATTGGCACTCTTTATTTTTTTTCACTGTGACAGGTATCATTACATAAGGTAACAACAGGAGGAGCTTGAGGTTTTTTGTTTCTGAAAGAATGTTATAATTAATAACTATAAAAATAAGTGTACAATGTGTGTGACGCTCAAACTCAAAAACGAGTCCCATTACGATCAAGGGAGTCATATGGTGTGGTAGCCATCTATCCCCCCACCCTAAAAGTTTTGTACTCTAGAAATGTTCAGAACATTCCAGAGTATTCGGAGCATTCAATAACATTCCAAAGTTCAAAGCATTTTTTTGTATATTGCATTGCAAATAGTTAGAATATCTTTTCAGTAAAATTGTTTTGCCTCTGATATTATTTTTAAGTTTATTCTTTCATATTCCAACTACCACACAATCTCATATCAACTCCCTGAGCAAAGCCGGGTTATAAAAACAATAGGTTATATCTAAATTTGAAGTAAAAATAAAATCAAAACTTAAATAAATGCTCACCAGATGATTTTTCAGATAAATAGTCTTCCACTTTAGCCCTTATATTTTTGTCTTTTCTCGACTTGAAGTATTCCTCAAATGCATCAGATATTTTATCAAAATTGGCAAAAAGAGCAAGTTCTTTATCGGGATGTAATTTCAAAAAATCTTGTTCAAGCTGAAATTTGATGAATTGACTTTTAGTTCAGTTCTTCCTCTTAGAGATATGAATGAAAATACTACTCACCAGTTCATATCCATTATCTGTTGACAGTGCAGGGAATTGTTTAAAGTAGTCGTGTATTTCACAATTTCTCACAAGTGACTGCTTTCTTGAATGATAAGTCTCATCCCAATATTTCAGGACAGTTGGCCATGGAGCGACACTGTTCTCTAACCATTTCACATATTCTTCTTTATCTTTACAAATATCACTTGATGTACCTACAACAATAAGTATATATTATGAAATATAATGGAAATCAATAAATTTTCAATTTTACCTTGGTCATCTTGTTTCTTACTCTTCTCAATTAATCCAACATCTGCAAATCTTCTTCTGAGATTATAGTATCTTTGACACAACTTGCCTTTTCCAATATTTTTGTTATTATGTGTCACCACAGTAAAATATATTTCCTTAAAAATATAAAATACGGTTGTGAATGAAAGTATAACAAAACTGAAACCTTACAAACCTTATTTTCTGATGGAAACATTTGTTGTATGTTTATTGCGAGAGAATTCAACTCAGTTGATGGAACCCTACAAAAATAAACGATAAGTCCTTCATTATAAATACCAAGTGGATGAACAACCTTCTACTGATATCTTTATTCAGCAAATAGTCCACTAGTATCTCCACCAGCTTCTGCCTGGCTTCCTTGTTGAAAACACCATGTTTTTCATAAAAAGCTAATACATATTGTCCTTTAATAGAAGTTTCTAGTAACTTTTTAATGAATACACAAGATTCATTGCGAATTTTGGGTTTTTTTGTGGGTGGACCAGGTTCACCAACAAATGAATCTATATCATAATCTAAAAAATGAAGAAAATAGTTATAAAGTTAATAGACCGGGAGGAGATGACAGATTTTAGTTGAAGATTTTCTCGTTCATGTCTCTGAAAGGACTGAAAGATATAAAAGTGCTAACAAAAATGATGGAAAAATTGAACGGTCCCCGCGTGGCTTTCATATGGAAAATTCAAAATTTTCATTTTCCCAGAAGAAAAAAGTTTTGGGACGATTTTACCACCGCTGCCATGTACATCAACAGAATGTTAAGATAGACATTACCAGCGAAAAAGGATAGGCCTAAGGCACATTGCCTACCCTGGATATTGTTCCACAATTGGATTTACCACGACCATGAACAGATAATTTAAAAAATGTATCACATTTATTTGATAAGCGATGAATTGGAAGATATTAAAAATGCTAAGTATAGTATATTTTTGGAATCATCTGTTCGGTTGAAAAAATATAAATTTATTTTATCTGCACCCTGTGCTACAAGTAGGTGAGTATTTTTAAATACAGGTGCAGTCCTAATCAATGAGAATTTGTTTCTTCAGCAATAAAGTATATTTTTCTCTCTCTCTCTCTCCTCCTCCCTCCCTCTCTCACTCTCTCCTCCTCCCTCCCTCTCTCACTTCCCCCTTCTCCCGACTCACTCCTTCCCACCCTCCTCTCTCTCTATCTCATGTATCTGCAATAGTAAGAGGAATAATATAGTGGTGAGAAAAGTGTGAATTTAACATTTTTTTCCACATTAATATAATAAATATCTTCAGAAATTATGAGGTACAAAAGACTTACTCAATGCACTGGGCGTTTCCTCTTCTGCTTGACTCAATTCGACTGCAGAAAAGGAAGATGAAGTTGAAGCTTCACTAGCAGACGGGCTCTATAAATTTGAGAAATAAAAATAAAAAAAGTATTTCTTTTATATTACTTGAGAAAAAATGATGACTGTAAAATATGTTATTGGTATAAATCCTATTCAGAAAGGCAAATATCTGGAAATACAAAAATGCTATTGAAGTAGACCTAGTATTGAATCACAGCCACCTATTAAATTTTTTGTTTTTCGATTTTTTCTTGTAGCAGCGTGTGTAGACTAACATGTGAAACAATTTAACATTCAAAAGAAATGAGAGCAAGACACAAGCAATCTTCTTCATAATTTATTAATTAATAAACAATTAAAAGGATAATTTCCAAACCCACTATTATTTTACAAAATAATAAATTTTAAAGTTGGTTAAGAATTGAACAAAATTCTGAAAAGCAGATAATTTTCACTGAATCGACCTCTACCAGACTGGATTTTCTCATCATCTCAAAATCTGTTAGGAGTGTAGAGGCACTAATTTGCATCTTTGAGTACACTAGTGTTATTTATGTTCTTTACTTATTGTATGTATTTTACTATTACTCAAAATTAACATATATAATGGCAGTAGAATACCTATATCTAAACACATAGGTACAAAGCACATGGGTGCAAAAGTATGAGTAAATCTACTAGAAAACGAAAATTTGCTGATTCATTTGACCCACATAATTATAAAAAAAAAATAATAATATGATACACACCGGTACTGGTACTTCTGGATATTTCTCACTTGCCAGCGAAGGTTTCAAAAATGATTGAATTTTTTCCCAAAATCTCAATCGTAGACCAATTTGAGGGATTACTTTCAGAGAGTCTAGCGTAAGTAGATGTAAACTTTTCGTATCAATACGTTGTTCTGAAAAGTGAAGTCAAGAAGAATCAGAGATTGGTTTAGTGCATAATTGACAGAGGGTGCGTTGGAGGTACAATAACCTCACTTTCCCCTCTTCTAATGGGAAAGTGAGGTTTTTACTGTTACTTGTAATTTGTATAATCATGTAGGGTCACCTGTACCTCCAGTCTGTCAATTATGCACTAAACCAGAGGGAAGAAACTAACTAACCTCGATGCCACCTGTTGCCATAAATTATTTTATTTTTATTCAAATAGCTTATGTAGTAGGTTCATATAAAATACTTTTGTTTTCCATTACAATCAGATTGGACTGCGATATACCTATTGTATAGGTATATACGTATTTCATAACATTTTGCCAAGGAAAGATGAAAACAATTATAGAGGCATGCCAGGCATGGAGGTTTAGGATTTGAAATTAGGTATTCACTCACCCTTACATAGATCCACTAATTCCTCCAAATCCCAAGATTTCAGAACGCTTTCTATTTCAGATTCCATATTCCGGCAATTAGAGCAAAACGGAAAATACGCTAGAGATCAACATAAACGCAGTATCTATTTTTTGTTGTCGAACGTCGAAATTGAAGTTTTTCACGATGGCGATGGCGGATGGCGGCTACTTTTCTCGCCTCACCGACAATTTAGATCAAAACGGCAAATACACGGTAAACACACTGCACATTGCACCAACAATAAAACGTCGAAAAAACAACTTATAACGCTAGAGATTACAGAAACGCATTAAAACTAAAAGGCTCGATTCAAAAACAAACGGTTACCATTTGTGAAGACATAGTACTGGATGGACGATGGCCTGATGCCATGCCATGGCGGGTGGCGCGCGTCGATTACTTTTCTCGCCGACAGGGTTGCCAAGCCGTAGTTATTTCACTTAAAATAATAATAATTAGAATCAAGATAACCATGTTTTTTGGACTTTATGTATTCACATATACTATTTTCTTTTTTTTGCAAAACGTCCATCTTTCTAATATATTTATTTTTACCAAAATGACTGCTGGACAATAATTCTGGGAATGTTGGAAGTAGGTATCGGTTTATTTATAATCAGTATAGGATAGGTAATAGAGGGAGGTTGAACATTTTTAAACTTCGACTGGCGCTAGTAGGTTTGTATTCTATAGGTATACCTAATCAGTAATCACTATCGATACCTACCTAATACCGGTTTTCTGTAAGCACATTGAAATTTCTATTGAAACTAGTTACCCACCGAGCAAGAAACATTTTAACTTTCCAATATGAGTAGAAAAAAAACGATAAATCTCGTTTCGGTAATTTTATCGTTTACCCAAAACCAAAATAACGTTATACCCTGAAAAGCTGACAACACGGTAACGTAATTTTCGTTCCAAGCTTTACTATTGGTTCATGAACATCATGTGATGCTGAACCATCACAAACAGAAAAATCTTGCAGAACTGCGTTCTGTATGCCACATGGCGGGAAATTTCCCGCATCGCGGGTAGTCCGAACGCATGCGGGATTTTTGGTGGGATAAGACATTTTGCCGGAAATATGCGGGAAATTATACAGAAATCGTGTCCATTCATATGTGGTGATTTTTCTAAAATGGAATATTTGCGAAAGCGCCATCTCTTCAAAAATTTCACCGCTGTCATGTGCGAAATTATATTGTTTCAAAACAAACTCCTTAACTTGATAGGTTATTTTATCAATTTGAATGTGGCGGGAAATGGCGGGAAATTTTCTCAAGAAATGTGGGATTTTGACATTTTTCATAGTGGCAACACTTTCTGTATCTACGCCCAGACGCGTCTTTCTTCGCCAAAGTCGTTCGTATAGCCAGAGCGTCTTTTTCAACACTGCGGGGGCCTTTTTTCCCTCACGTCACACTCTCGAAGGTGTTTTCACTGGAATACAGAACGCACTCCTGGGAATAGTGATAGTATTTTGTTAGAATGACCTCTTCAAGCTTAGTGCTCGTGACTGAATTTATGTTAGGATCACTGGGAATTGAACAAAGTTTGCTCGTACATTTTTTTGCAACCGATACTAAACGTGTTTACTTGTCGATACGACCATCTTGTTCCTATAACTAAATTTTATAGGGACAGCAGCAACAAGGCATCAGCAAAAATTATTTTGCTGTCTTCACTAAACCTCTTTTTTCCGTGTAAGAAAGTGGAATGTGATGTCATTCTGGAAGTAGTATTATTAGTAATTGAGGGAGGCAGCAGGGCTAATAACTGTTCTAAATTTACCACAGTTATTGAATGTATGTTATGTTATCGTAAATTATAAAATGTCATACTATAAGGGTTGCTCCACATATGCCACTTGAATTTTCAGATCTCAAAAAATAATCTACTGAATTTTACCTTTAAACCAATCGAAGCCTGCAAACTAACTACTAAAATAATATCATGACTTCATACTTAGTATACGCATACCAAAGTGTTATCTTCGTGAGAAAAAGTGTATTTGAATTTCCAAAAAATTCTTTTAATTATGAACATTTCACTAGAAATGCCAACTTAGTGTAGTTTCCTAATTTATATGAAAAGAGCCATTCTTCCAAAAGCTATATAAAAAATTGAAGGTCCATATTTTTCAACCATACCACATACATTATATTACTTCCTACTCTTCAAGTTACAGTATACTGAGTATAAAAGAATCCAGCGTTCATATTTCTCAACATTCATTCAATTATTTATTTGCAATGAAAATATAATATGTAAGTAGTGAAAATAAACAAATAAGAAATCTACAGCAAATGCTCGAACTGAGCTCCATGGGATAGTTGACAATATCCATGACATCCGATGAATTCTTGGGTTCGAAACATCTGTTCCCGCCACGCATGAACTCTGCGCCGCTGCGAATCTACCCCGACACCCCGAGGGCAGTCTCTGGCAGGGATGAGTGCAGAGAGAGTCTAGCCGCAATAGTGTCGAACAATACAAGTGACAATCTAGTCAACGACATTCAATTTTCTATATAAAAACAATAATTGTATCTGTCATACTCAAGTGTAAATAAATCTATTCAAATTCAGTGCTCTATATATACAGTCCACCAATATACATTACAACCCCAAACATGATCCATCGAGCGGATATTCAAGAAATTGAACTGCAAGAATAGTTATTCCGCACTTGAAGTCAATACGGCCAAGAATTGTGTAACGCCAGCCACTACCTGCTTTGAAACAGGGCAATCGTTCAGCAAAATAGACGACCCGTCAACGCATCTCCAAGACTAGGAAGGCAAGCAGGGTGCAGCAGGCCTACGCCGTATTACTAACAGATAATCAGTGAGTTCGTTCCTTTTACACATATTTCACCATTTCTTCATAAAATTGCCTCTAATATTGTACATTTTCTAAAACTTACAAGGCCTGAAAATGTCTGAATTAGCCGCGTTAATACGAAAGCGAGAAATGACAAAAGGTTCGCTAAACTCATTCAAAAACCATTTAGATCAAATATTGATTAAACAAGAGCTAACAGATCTCGAAATTGCTATTTTTAAGGACAGGTTAGGCAATATTTTGAATTTATTCACCGAGTTCCGCAATTTGCAAAACGAGATAGAAATGACTTGTACATTAGATACTTTGACTGAACAAAATGTGGAAAGAGAGGCTTTTGAGGAAACATACTATGAACTAACAAACAAAGCAAAGATATTTTTGAAAAAACATGATTCCAGTTCACAAATAAATTTAACGGCAATTTTGAAGATTGGCTAGAATTCAGAGACATCTTTGATAGCATGATTCATAAAAACAAATCTCTCACAGCAATTCAAAAGTTTTTCTATTTACGTGGTGCGCTAGAAGGCACTGCTGCAGCGTCTATAAAGAAAATTCAATATACCACTGACAACTATTCAGTAGCATGGGATACGTTGTGCGATAGGTTCAATAATACAAAGAAATTATTACACGATCATTTAGGCGCATTACTGTTTTTTGAAACATTTCAAAAAGGTTCAAGCGATAAATTGCAGCAAGTTGCTGACAATATCACGCGACATTTAGGAGCTATAGAACAGCTAGGCCAATCCGTAGAGAACTGGGGTTGTTTACTAATATTCTGGATCTCACAAAAAATCGACAATGCCTCTCTATGTGATTGGGAGCGGCAACAGCGAATAAAAAGGAATCACCCAGTATAGAAGATTTTCTAGAATTTTTACGCGAACGAGCCAATTTTGTAGACTCGCTAGACTATAAATGTAATCAATCGCGCGATAAAGGTTCCAATAAAACAAATAGGGATGCTATACAGGGTGTAAGAAGAAAAACTACAGTTTTAGCTTCTAGCCACTATACATGCTCCTTCTGTCGAGGTAATCACTCTATTTATACATGCGAGGATTTTCTGAAATTGTCAATAATCGATAGAAATAAATATGTCAAAGAAAATCCATCTATGTGCGCAAACTGTCTGAGAGAAGGACATCCTGTATATAAATGTAAATTAGGTCCTTGTAAGAAATGCAGATATCGTCATAATTCCCTTTTACACGAGGATATCAGATCGGTGCAGCCGATTGAAATCAATAATGAGCAAGATACAGCCAATGTTCTGACCAGTGGCGTACTTCAATTTTCGATAGAGCAAACTGTTCTGTCCACTGCTCTAGTATTAGTTTCAGATATTAATGGTAAATTACACTCAGTAAGGGCCCTTCTGGACTGCGGCTCTCAAGCGTCGTTCATTACTGAGCAGCTACAGAGAAGACTGAAGATCACTAGCCATGTCAGTCATCTTGCCATTCACGGTATTACAAACAATATTTCATCTGTAAAAAGGAAATGCGACGTTAGGATTAAATCACAATATAATAATTTTTCCGCGAATTTAATCTGCTATATTTTACCTGAAATAACCAGCCATATGCCTAACATTGCCATAAAATCAGAGAACTTGCAGATTCCTTCGCACATTATTTTAGCCGATCCAGAATTCCATAAGCCCGGTCCTGTCGATATGTTGATCGGTGCTGATCTATTCTGGCATCTCCTAGGCAACGATAAAATGGTCCTTGGCAAGTGCGGTCCCTATTTACAGGAAACGAAACTTGGATGGATCGTTTCTGGCCCATTTGGTGCAATCAGCCCAAAGGCCGCCTCTCGCAACCTTAGCTTCAATCAAGAACTCCTTCAAGCCCTCACTAAGTTTTGGGAGGTTGAGGAGCTTTCTAGTAACCGAATACTTTCTCCAGATGAGCTCCTTTGTGAAAAAGTCTTTGCCGAAACCACCAAAAGAGATCGCAACGGGCGATTTATAGTCAACATGCCTCTCAAGCAAGAACCTTCCATTTTGGGAGAATCGAGGTCACAGGCGAAGCTCAGATTCCAAAAGTTGGAAAGACGCCTGTCCAGAAACGAAAGTCTTCGAAATATGTACACAGGTTTCATGGGCGAATATATGGTTCTAAACCATATGTCAAGAGTTGACAATCCAACAACAGCTGAGCAAGACTACTATATGCCGCACCATGGCGTACTAAAGGAGTCAAGCCTCACTACAAGGCTTCGAGTAGTATTCGATGCTTCGGCCCCAACTAATAACGGGTTATCATTAAACAATATACAAGCTATAGGGTCAGTTCTACAAAATGAATTGTTCTCCATAATAATAAGGTTTCGCCAATATCAATATGTCATATCCGCCGATATAGCAAAAATGTACCGTCAGGTATTAATTAATCCTGAACAGCGGTCTCTGCAGCGGATACTATGGCGCGATAACCCTTCCAAACAATTATGCACATATGAGCTCAATACGGTCACTTACGGCCAAGCTTCGGCCAGTTTTCTTGCTATAAGATGTTTATTCGAACTAGCGAATGAAATTCAAGATAACAATCCGACCATAGCTCGCATTATGAAGCAAGACTTCTACGTGGATGACATGCTTACCGGCGCGGATTCTCTCCAAGATGCTCAGCGGATATGCCGCGAGGTTTCCGACGTCCTAAAAGGTGGCTGCTTTGAGTTGCGGAAGTGGTGTTCCAATTCATCAGAAGTCTTACGAGAAATTGAGAATTCTAACCTAGCCTATGACATTCTAGAAGTTTCTACGGACAATAAAACCAAAACATTAGGTCTAACATGGGCATGCCAAAGCGACGATTTAAGTTACAATATCAATGTAAATGATTATGATCAAGATTTTACAAAAAGATCCATCTTGTCCGTTGTGTCGAAAATGTTCGATCCATTAGGATTACTGAGTCCATGCATAATTTTGGCAAAAATTCTGCTGCAGGATTTGTGGTCAACTAAGGCGTCCTGGGACGATCCTGTACCCGATTCTATGAAATCTACTTGGCTCAACTTCCAACGTGAATTACCCACACTAAATAATCTATGTATACCTCGACACGCTATAATCCAAAATTGTGTACGGGTCGAATTACACGGGTTCTGCGACTCTTCGGAGAGGGCCTTTGGGTCTTCTGTCTATCTGCGCAGCATGGACAAACATAACAATATACGCGTCACGCTACTTACCGCCCAATCCAAGGTGTCGCCACTAAAAACCATTAGCATACCAAGACTCGAACTTTGTGGTGCAGTGCTATTATCACGCCTAACAAACAAGGTCGTAAATTCAATCAATTTGCAATTAAATCAGTGTTTTCTTTGGACTGATTCAACTATCGTATTAGCATGGATCAAAACCAGTCCAAATTTACTAAAAACATTCACAGGGAACCGAGTCTCCGAAATTCAAACATTGACGCAAAACTGTCATTGGAGATACGTTTCCACCAAAGAAAATCCAGCAGATATAGTTTCAAGAGGTTTGTTACCATCCGAAATTCTGCACTGCACGCTTTGGTGGGAAGGTCCATATTGGCTTTCTTGTGATCAATCTGAATGGCCTAGTGAACAGCCTCAGATAACTGATTTACCAGACCTGAAGTCTCAAACCCATTTGGCTCGTGAACCTGAGAACACTCTAGATTTTCCTTTCGAAACCTTTTCAAGTTTCAATAAAATGCGCAATGTCACCGCATATACAGTGTCACCGTTAAAGTCCGCATCATATGGGATTTTTTTTTATTAGTCAGTTATTGCAAATTTAGAGTTCGTGAACAGTTTGTGCTTTGAAAATTATGCAAAATGACTTTTACGATGTCTTCTTATTCATCGGCTACACCTGTCAAATATGACATTTTTTCTAAAAAATCACTAAATGTCAGGTAATTTCTCAATATTTCGAGAAATATTATATGAAAAAGTTGTTTATTTTTAGATTTCCTACTCACCTACCAAGTTTGAGCCAGTTTGAACAACTTTGATTTTTTTCTCGTTTTCTTAACCTTACAATTTTTCAGCTAATTTAAATTTAGTCAAATCTGAAAAACCAGTTGAGATGTAATACACACATCTGCTGAAAGAATTTTTTTCTGATTAAAATGTTTCTAATTGGATATTTTCAAATAAATACAAATATGCTGAACGAATTATGTCTAATACTTGATGCAAAGTGGCTCTAGTTTCAACATAGCAAAATTCACTTTAATAATTTTTATCACATGAAGACATTTCAGATTAGTGCTATAACTCTAGAAATATCAAATCAATTTGCCGTTCAAATTCTTGCTAAATCAATTTCATACAATTATTCTCTGAACTTATACTCAAAAATTAATCATCAATCAAGGTGCTGTTGAAATGGGAAGTATGCTATGGAAACAATAGAAGTGAATGTTATGGAAATTGATAGAAAGTGTTTGACAGTTTCAAGGTTATGAAACAGTAATTTTTATCAAGTAGTAGATTCAAAATGCTGACTTTGCAGGAAAAAATAGAAATTGTACGCATTTGCGGTGAAAATACAAGTCATAGACAAGTTGCGAATATTTTCATCCTGCATCCTGCATCCTGACAGAAATATTCACCAGTCTACTGTGAGCAGGATTATCTCAAAGTTCGAATCGACGGGTTCAGTACAAAATACTTTCAAAAGACCTCATAATCCAAGAGTTTATGATGAAGAAGCTCAATTAAGTGTATGCCTAGATGTGGTAGAGCATGGGCAAACTAGTATAACAGATATTTGTAATAGGACCGGTGCTAAAAGGGAGGCCGTGAGAAAAATATTACACAATAATAAGTTCAAGCCGTTCAAACCAAAATTTATAAACACGTTAAAAGAGCGAGATTTTGACGTACGGTTGGATTTCTCTTTTTGGTTCCAAGGACAACGAGAAGAAAATTCAAATTTTCCTTGTAAAATTTTATGGACAGACGAGGCGACTTTTACCTCGAATGGGGTAGTCAACAGAAAACCCAAAATTTGTGATAGAATGCCGAGATCAATATTCTTTCAAGACAAATGTGTGGTGCGGTGTGTTAAATAACAGAGTCATTGGCCCATATTTCTTCCGGGAAAATTTAAATTCAGAGAGATACTTGCAGTTTTTAAATGATGAAATACGTCAAGTTTTAGATGAAATGCCCCTTAATGAAAGACATAACCTATGGTTTCAATGTGACGGAGCACCAATTCATAATTCGGCAGTAGTTAAAAGATATATCTTGGAAGTATTTCGAGGGAATACAATAGGACGGAATATGGAACAACCCTGGCCACCTAGGTCGCCAGACCTTACCCCACTAGGTTTTTTCCTTTGGGGGTATTTGAAGCAAAAAGTCTACAAGCGCAGACCATTTCGAGATGTCAACCACCTGGAGACAGTAATTCGAGATTGTGTATTAACTATGTCTCCTCAGTTTTTAACAAACGCTGTCAACGAAGTTTCCAGGCGAACCATTATTTGCATTGAGCGTGATGGAAGACATACCAAAATGTTATAATTGATATCCAATCCACGTTGTACATTCTTATCATTTGAATCGCCTTATAATAATTAATAAATGTTTATTGTGAAATAATTGTTCATTTTTCTATTACTATAATTCTTTTCAGAGCATGCCAGAGCAACTTGATTCATTTGTAAGTATTACATCGGAGAATAATTTTTGAAGATTGACTTAGCAACTTTAGGTCTATTGATTTGGAAATGGATTCGAAAATTCAGAACTAGAGCCACTTTGCATCAAGTATTAGACATAATTCTTTCAGCATATTTGTATTTATTTGAAAATATCCAATTAGAAACATTTTAATCAGAAAAAAATTCTTTCAGCAGATGTGTGTATTACATCTCAACTGGTTTTTCAGATTTGACTAAATTTAAATTAGCTGAAAAATTGTAAGGTTAAGAAAACGAGAAAAAAATCAAAGTTGTTCAAACTGGTTCAAATTTGGTAGGTGGGTAGGAAATCTAAAAATAAACAACTATTTCATATAATATTTCTCGAAATATTGAGAAATTACCTGACATTTAGTAATTTATTAGAAAAAATGTCATATTTGACAGGTGTAGCCGATGAATAGGAAGACATCGTAAAAGTCATTTTGCATAAATTTCAAAGCACAAACTGTTCACGAACTCTAAATTTGCAATAACTGACTAATAAAGAAAAATCCCATATGATGCTGACTTTAACGGTGACACTGTATATTACGTTTCAAGAAAAACTGTTTCATACCAAAAGACGATAGAATTAAAGGGGGTCTCACACCCCATGAATTAGGTCGCGCTACCAAAACGCTAATAAAAATATGCCAGCATCAATGTTTCTTTATAGATATTCAAAACTTACAGAAAGGCAACACATTGAAATCATCAAACAAACTTTCCGGTCTCACCCCATTTCTAGATAGCGAGGGTATTCTTCGTGTAGGAGGGAGACTCAAGTATTCCAACTATGAATTTGATAAGAAACATCCAGTACTATTACCAGGAAAACATAAGTTTACGGATTTATTATTCATTAAAGAACATAATCGGTTATTACATGCCGGACCCCAATTGCTACTCAGTACCATTAGAAACAACTACTGGCCTATCACCCCTAAGTTCTGACCCACATGACCTTACTCCTCTCACGCCTGCTCACTTTATAATCGGCAAGCTCCTAGTAGCTGCTCCCGATGAAGATGTCACCGATATCAAGGTCAATCGGCTGAACCGCCTTCAATTGGTTCAGCAGATGTCCCAACATTTTTGGAAACGGTGGAAGATAGAATACATCTCAGAGATGCAGCTCCGCCACCGCTGGCGAGAAAACCAAGGCATACTGCTTGAAAACGCCTTAGTTCTACTCAAGGATGACCAGACCTTACCAACCCAATGGCAGCTAGGACGAATCCTCCAGCTACATCCAGGCCCTGACGGCGTTTGTAGAGTCGCTACCATAAGGACTTCCACCGGGATCGTCAAGCGAGGGTTCCAGAAAATCTGCCCCCTGCCTCTAGAAGTTTGAAAAGAGGTCCTTTCAAGGTGGGGAGGATGTTCCCGCCACGCATGCACTCTGCGCCGCTGCGAATCTACCCCGACACCCCGAGGGCAGTCTCTGGCAGGGATGAGTGCAGAGAGAGTCTAGCCGCAATAGTGTCGAACAATACAAGTGACAATCTAGTCAACGACATTCAATTTTCTATATAAAAACAATAATTGTATCTGCCATACTCAAGTGTAAATAAATCTATTCAAACTCAGTGCTCCATATATACAGTCCACCAATATACATTACAACCCCAAACACATCTCTGGTATAATTCATTAAATTTCAGTTCGAATTTTCTCCTAAAGGTCTTTCAAATTGGTGGGTTCGTTTGTGTACACTTTACTTTTTGAGTAAACCCATAGAAAGAAGTCCATGAGACTTGAATCTGGGGATCTAGCAGGCCATTCAATCTGTCTGCGTCGTCCACCCCAGCGATTGGGGAACGTTTCATTGAGAAAATCTTCAACAACTCAAGCATAATGTGGACCTGCTCCATTCTGATGGAACCAAATAGTCCAATAATGATGTCTGGAAATGTTTCAGTGTAATATGGAACTACAAAAGTTTTTAAAATTTCCATATAATTTATACTTGCATGTCACAGTACCGTCAAAAAAGCTGGTCCTACAATGGTATTCCTGAGAATCCCAGCACAAACAGTTACTTTTTGGGTATATTGGGTATTAGCTTCCATCAATCGTCTAATTGGGAATTTCTGTTGCCCAATAACGACAATTTTGTGTATTCACAGTACCGTTTGTGATAAAAGTTGATTCGTAGGAAAATAAGACATAAATTCGAACCCATTATATTGATTACACACTTCTTGCATAATTTCACAGAACTCCATGCATCTATCGATGTCGTTTTCATTGAGTTCATGTATGAGTTTAATTTAATATTGATGTAAATTGGCTTCTCTTAGAATTTTCTGCTCAGCACCACGGCAGATCTCATTGTCAGATAAACTTGTAATTGAACAGTGAGGATATACTTCAATTCCAAGTGACATATTGAATTTTGTGTCTTTGGCAACGGTAGGTCTGCCTCTCTAGGCTTATTCCTAACATTGCCAATTTCAGTAAATTTATGTAATATTTTGATTACCGTCGATTTGCTTATTGGTTCTCGATCAGGATATTTCTCGATGAAGATTTCGCATACTTCTGCCATATTTCTTTTACGATCGCCGTAACAGCCAAGATCATCAGAACTTCTATTCTCTGCTTTCTTGACTCCATCGTTATTTCAAATAATTGCTTTCAGGGTAATAGTTTTCAGAAAGTTATTATTGCAGACTTATAAATCGATATGCTACATAACAGATCAGTTCAATAATGAAATATGCAAAGATAACTTATTGTCTGGTTGCTATGGGCTTTGAGATGTTTACTTTAATCACTAGTAATTCCCAGGTTTCCATTGCAAAATAAATAATTAAATGAATATTGAGAAATATGATCACTGGTATCCTTTATACTCAGTATACTGTATGTGGTATGGTTGAACTCAGAAAAATATGGGCTTTCAATTTTTGATATGAAAATATAACATTTCGATTTAAAAAAAATCAATGACGTCATTATTGTAAGGTGGGGGGGAAATAGATTTTTTCTAAAAAAAGGTGGATAGGTACCTATAAAACAAATTCGACCTATCCGTGCTTTACCTCCGAAAATAATTAACTCGTAAGATAAAGCAGCGTTTTCACACTTTATTAACTCACTCTAGATCTTTACCCATATTATGTAATATGCGGTTGCGTTCTCACGGTGGGAAAGATGTTATGTGACTATCCAACGAGAAATAAATATAAACTACAACAACCACTCACTAGACTATCAAATCCGCCTCTAGCTTGCATTGCTTTAAAGCTAGTCTGAAAAATCATCTTGTGTTGAAAGCACACTACTCCATTGATGAATTTCTCCAGAAAGAATTTTTTTTACGATTGTTTTAAAAAATATTTGCTTTTAATATGTCTTGTTCAGTACACTGATAGTTATTTATTGTATTGATTACATTTTTTCTATTTACAAATACTGTTTTTAGAATAGAATAGAATAGAATTTTATTGGTGTTTTTGAATATTTCTTTCATTACACAAGTCAGCAAGTTTGGAACATGTCCGTAGGTACAGATATCTAATTATAAATATATAGGAACATAACAAATAAAAGCAACGTGTTGTATAAATATATAAAAAGTTACACAATAAATAATGATGTAAAAATAAAAATAAAATGAATGTTTTCCATAAATATATCATGGCGATGGTATTTATATTAATACTTATTTTATTCGGTTAAATCACTTGACAAAAATTCATCCACCGAGTAAAAGCTGTGTTTCAGTAGGAGCTGTTTGACAGCTAGTTTAAATTTATATGAGATGGGCTTTTTGATTGATTCGGGTACCTTATTGTATATATTCAAATTGATTGTGTTTTTTAATGATGATGACGAAATCTAGGATTGATGAGCTGATAGTTATTTCTGGTAGAATAGCTATGTAAATCTTTGTGTCTGTAATAGCAATGGATGTGGTTATGTATCTCAATCCAACAATAATAAACATATAGTGCAGGAAGTGTCAATATTTCCAATTCTCTGAATAACGGTCTACAGGATTCTCTGTAGGCAGCTGTGGCGATTACCCTGACTGCTTTCTTTTGCTGTATGAAGGCTCGATTTGCGTGGCTAGAGTTACCCCATAAAATTATGCTATAACTCAGATGAGAGTGAAAAAGTGAAAAGTACGTCATTCTTAGTACGTTTACGTTAACAGTGTTCCGCAATCGCCTAAGAATGAAGATTTGGGTTGACAACTTCCTACATAGAATGTCAATATGTTCAGCCCATTTAAGTTTGCTATCTAGGGTGATGCCCAACAGTTTAACTGGGACGTCTGTTGAAAGGAGCGTGTTGGAAGAAAATATGATAGATTGCGTTTTGGTCTAATTTTGAACGAGGTTGTTGGGGGTGAGCCACTCACTGATTCTGTTAGATGCTTCAACACTCATCTGATTGAGCTCTGTTGTATTCGACGAGGAATTGTAAAAAGTTATGTCGTCTGCGAACAAGACACACTGGGTTGGTTTTATGTGATAAAATATATCGTTAATGAATATTATGAACAGAAGTGGCCCAAGAACTGATCCTTGGGGCACTCCCGACGATATAGATTTACACATCGACGTATTGTAATTGTGTGATACGTATTGAGTTCTTCCCGATATATATGAGTCGAAGAATGAATAGGCTGACCCTCTTACACCATAGTGTTCCAGCTTATCAAGTAACCCTCGATGTGGGACACAGTCGAAGGCTTTGCTGAGGTCACATAGCGTCACTGCAGTTTGTTTACCACTTTCAAAGTCCTCGACTATGTCAGTCACCAGTTTACGAACAGCTTGAATTGTGGAGCGGTTTTTTCGGAATCCAAATTGTTGATCGTTTATGTAATTGTTACTGTCAAAATACGATGCTAATCTTGTTTTAACGATAATTTCAAAAGTCTTGCCTATAACTGGAATTATTGAGATTGTTCGATGATTTTCTGGTAGATTAATGTTACCTTTTTTGAAGATCGGTATTAATTTGCTTTTTTTGAAAACATCAGGAAAAACCCCCTTACACAAGCACAAATTGAATAAATGTGTGAGTGGTTCAGCAATAATATATTTTATGTTTTTTATGATAGGACTGTTCAAATTGTGGAAGTCATAGCAGCTGGTGTTTTTCAAAGAGTCAATCGCATCTAGGACCTCATCTTTGCAAACAGGAAAAAGGAAGAAAGAATTTTTATTATTTGGTAATGTTTTCAAGAAAGAATTTGCATCTTTATCAGTAGCCGTCAGACTTTCCGATATTAATTCAGCCGCATCTGAGAAATAATCCATGAATTGTTCAGCTGTTAAGTTACACTCAGAAGAAATAGTGAAGTTTTTGTTGCGTTCAAAATTAATCAGCTTGTCTGTCTGCAACTTCTTTAGTTTTAATGTTATGTTCATTATCTGTTTTTTAGCTCATCTGACGTGTTACCTAAGTTAGTATATCATAATGTAGGCTACTGTATTGTAATTGAACACTTCAGTAACTAATAAATTGATTGATTGTGTTTTCCGACCCGTTTGTGATGTGTTCCGAAGTTGCCATTTGTGTAGTTATTGTTTTTTCTATTGTTTTAAGCTCTTTTCTGGTTTTAAGTGTTTGGTATGTCTTTATTATCTAAATAAAGAAATCTGCATTGTTCACAATGAGCGCTTGTCAAGGAAAAAACAAGGTGTCCTGCCCTTACCAGGTTGGTGCTCATTGCCATAATCCTATACAACAGAAAAAATTGGGTCGAAAATCCATAAAAAAAACAACTACTCTCCTGGCTTATACCACGACGAACGTTGAATTACATCCAATGGATTTCCTTGCAGAGTTCCTACAAGGCTATATCTGCAATTGCTGGTTGCATGGAAATGTTAATTGAAACGTTTGAACCACCCATAGATCGATTTTGGGGTGTTGCCCCTCATCAGTAAAGGGTAGGTCTCTGCAGACAATAACTTATGTCTGCAACAAATGGTTCAATTAACAATCCATGTCAAAACAAAAGCTAAGACCGAGTTTGTAGTGTAGCTTTCGTTAAACCACGAGCATCCTTTCAACTTCAACCTCTCAACCAAAGCAATACCCAAAGGTGCGTGATTACTAAAACCACCAATACAAATGAAGAAATCTGCATTTTTCACAATGAGCACTTGTCAAGAAAGAAACAAGGTGCCCTACCCTACCAGGACGGTATTCATTGCCACAATCCTATACAAAAGGAAAAATTGGGTGGAAAATCCATCAGAAAACAACCACTTTCCTGGCTACTACCACGACGAACGTTGAATTACATCCGAAGAATTGCCGTGCAGATTTCCTACAAGGCTATCTCTGCAATTGCTAGTTGCATGGAAATGTTAATTGAAACATTTGCACCACCTATGGATCGATTTTGGTGTGTTGCCCCTCATCGGTATAGGGTGGGTCTCTGCAGACAATAACTAATATCTGCAAATAATGTTTCAATTAATAATCCATGTCAAAACAAAAGCTAAGACCGAGCTCGTAGTGTAGCTTTCACAGAACCACGAGCACCATCTCAACTTCAGCCTCTCAACCAAAGCAATAGCCAAAGGTGCGTGATTACTGAAACCACCAATACAAATAAAGAAATCGGCATTGTTCACAATGAGCGCTTGTCAAGAAAGAAACAAGGAGTCTTGCCCTACCAGGACAGAGCTAATTGCCATAATCCTATGCAATGGAAAAATTAGGTTGAGAATCCATCAGGAAACAACTACTTTCCTGGCTCATACCACGACAACATTCAATTACAAGGTTATCTCTGCAATTGCTAGTTGCATGGAAATGTTAATTGAAACATCTTGTTCTTTGTTTCTTTCTTGACATGCGCTCATTGTGAAAAATGCAGATTTCTTTATTTGTATTGTTGGTGTCAGTTATCACGCATCTTTTGATATTGCTTTGGTTGAGAGGCTGAATTTGTGATGGTACTCGTGGTTAAGTGAAAGCTACACTACGAGCTTGGTATTAGCTTTTGTTTTTACATGGATTGTTAATTGAACCATTTGTTGAAGACATTAGTTATTGTCTGCAGAGACCTACCCTATACAGATGAGGGGCAACATCCCGAAATCGACCTATAGGTGGTCCAAATGTTTCAATCAACCTTTCCATGCAACTAGCAATTGCAGAGAAAACCTTGTAGGAACTCTGCACGGAAATTGATTGGATGTAATTCGACGTTCGTCGTGGTATCAGCCAATTGTTTCTATTGTTTAGGATGATGGCAATGAGCACCGTCCTGGTAGGACAGGACACCTTGCTTCTTTCTTGTTTTTTTTTCGCCTGCGTTTTCTGCGTTTTTTTATGTCTTTGTGTGATCTGTTTGTATGATGATTGTTCGACCTCACGGACGTGTTTGTGTTGTAGGTATTTCCCATTGGTTATGTTATCTGTTGTGTTTGTGTTTTGAGATATAGCTCTCTTGGTATTTGTGTGTACTGTTTTGTTTTCATCTTTATTTCTGATGTTTTGGAATACTTCCCTGTGTCCTTGTTCATTTTTGCATCCATGTATGAGTGTTTTGCACCCTTCAGCAGGAAAAATCGAGTCGTTCCGCCTTTGCCTAGTTCCACGAATTTAGTTGATAATCTTCAGTCGGAAAGTTGCGTCTCCCTCATACCTTTTATAATGGTTACGATACCTTCTGAAGAATAGCACATATAGCTACAATTCGAAAACAACGGTTCTGTGGGGCGTGGGGGGAGTCTACCGGTGCATGTCGAGGTAAAATATTCGGAATGATATTCTTGTTTCCCGGAATATTTTAAACAATAAAAGGCAATGTTTGCAATCCAAGGACCCCCATCGAGTGATTCTAGCGACACGTATTTAGGTAAGACAGTGCTTGAGGATCGGAGTAAATCACAAAATTCCTTCCCAGAAGATAGACTCTCCATCTGTGGAGAGCAAACATTACTTCCAAAAATTTCTTGCATGGTAAAGCATATCGTATTTTATTTCTAAAAGTAGACGACTGGTGTAAGTGATAATTCGTTTAATGCCCTCAGATTCCTGGAAAAGCGGCTCAGCTATGGTAGCGTCACTCGCATCTGTGCAGACAAGAAATGTCTTTTTATAATCAGGTTGAAATGACTGAGTTTCTTGTCTAAGATTTTTCAGTTTCAGGAACTTCTCGTTTTGTGTTTGCACCAACATCCATTCAGTTTTTTTACATCAT
Organism: Chrysolina oricalcia; assembly: GCA_944452925.2. Taxonomy (NCBI): domain Eukaryota; kingdom Metazoa; phylum Arthropoda; class Insecta; order Coleoptera; family Chrysomelidae; genus Chrysolina; species Chrysolina oricalcia. The sequence continues at coordinate 37,433,701 of OX101813.2, read as the reverse complement.
AAAGCGGTAACACATAGATGAGAAGTCTTCGCAAGCTGCTTGGTCATAGTTGCAGAGTCTCAAGAAGGCTTAGAGCTCTTCAACATGCTCAGGAACCAGAAAATCCCGAATAGCCTGTATTCTTGAGGGATTGGCACGAAGTCAAAATGTACCCAAGAAATTTCATCGCTCTTTGGAAAATGGAACGTTTCTTCTCTTTTATAGTAAAACCAGCTTCTCTCCAACGGGTGAATAATGAAGCGAGGTGACTAATGTGTTCTTGAAACGAACTTGAGGTCACTAATAAGTCTTCATGGTAGTTAGACACGTACGAAAGACTTGAATTATGTCGGCAAATGTCATACACTTTGTGAAACTAGCGACAGCGGTCTTCAACCCTTATGATTGAAATGTAACGTTTTATCCCAAACTTAAACCCGATATAGCGTCTATTCTTGACTTTCATAGGTAGTTGCCAATAAGCACAGGTCAGATCTATTCTTGACATAAACATAAATTATTTGAGTTTTTCATAATATCATCGACTTTCCTAGGTATTTCTAAATCATTTTCCATGACACTATTCAAATGTCGGGTGTCGAGGCACACTCATGAGGTATCATCCCTTTTGACAGCGGTCATGAGGGGGCTGGCATAAGAAATAGGGCTTCTCTGTATTACTCCCCATTTTCTATTTTTTTCCGCCTGAACCGCTCCACTGGGATCGAATACGGCTTTTTGTCGACCAGTTTCGTATTCGCGATAGAATGCTCACATCCGGTAGTCAATTCAGGTTTGTCGGAAAACACTTTCAAATATTTTTCCAATAAATTGTGGAACATAGGAATCTGTTGCTCTGATGAAGCACCCTATTGTGACGCAAGGTCCAAGTTTTGGGGACATCATGTATGAGTGAGGCAGAACTGGATTCCAAATTTACCACACACAGTTTCAGAAGACCAGTAGGCCCTGTGGCAAATTCATGGTTCAAATTCAGCTTCGGTATCTCGAATACAGAAGTCTTCGAGCCGAAAAACATTATTTCTTTTTCCCGGTCCATTTTTGCCTGACAAACTGGAAACAAACCTATAACAATTCTCACGGTTTATACAAGTTCTTGTATCACTAAAAAAAAAGTTAAATTCGTTTGAATTGAATCTTGTTTCAATATACCCTTTTTGTCTATTATTCTTATTCCATTGACGCTGAAATGTGGCTGATCTTTCAGTGCAAGAGAAATGTGTTGGTCACTTTCAGTATCGACTAATGCAGGGAATTTAAGATTACATATTGAAATGCGGGAAGTCACATTCTTCAGTGAATAATTCATCCATTGGGTAATTGTTGGAGGTGGAAATATTACAAAAATCATTTGGGGTAATCTCTTCGATAACAGCTATCACCGGACTATTTTGATAACCGCTCAAGATTTTTCCAAGAGGTCCTCTTCGCAAACTGTGAGAGTTGTTGCACTTACATTTTTTCTTGGACTCTTCTTCATTTCGAAACTTTACATTTTTATTCAGGCGACGAAATGAACTTTCTTCAGGAGGAGATTCTCTGAACCTTTTTCTTGCGTTACAGAAGCCGTTCTGAAAAATATAGATCGTATCACAATTTGGAGTTAGGTTTATCTGTTGTGATATGATGTGTTATAATGGATAACTGTGAAATTTTGCGTCTGTATATATTTGACTATGTGCGGGTGCCTTTCCTACAGACTGTTTATGAAAATCCTTATTGAGAACTTTCAGTTATTCGCACGTCTATTTTTCGAAAATATCGAGCTTGTTTATGTTCTGTATAATTTAGACATTGAATCAGCCAAAAAAAGAACTCGATGTGCTGAAAATAGTCATAAATTTTTGGAACTTCACATGTTGGTCGAGAGCACCAGTCAAACAACGGAAAACTCACTAACAACGAATAAAACTAGTTTTCAACTCACTTCCTCCGCAACGTCATATTTGCATGTGACAAAGTTGAAGGAAACGTTTTAATATCAATACAATGAGATAATTAAGGAAGGAAATTATACTCTCAGTTTCATACTTTCCAAAGAGAATTGTTGGTAATTAACGGGTATTAGACGCAATTATGATTGTTTTGCGAAGTCGTATGTTATTCAGGAGAAATCTCTTTTGACACATGAATCAAGCGCTTAAATATCGTGTTTTGTCCACATTCGCCGAGCGATAGATATTTCAATAACGTACACGGTAGGCGGTATACGAGTTAAAATTATGTTATTTTTTATCTTAATTTTCCATTCCTATCATTTCAATTGTAAAAGCATGACCAACCCTTTTTATGTCAGCTCAGACATCCAGTAATATATCAGAAACGAAAGTGAACGCTAATAAACAAAAACCTGTCTAGATTTCTAGAACTGGGTGGAATTGAACGGGAACAAAACCAAATCGTTACTTCTTTTTCACAATGCTGACGTTATCATTGCGGCTATAATTTCATGAAAAAAAACATATTATTGTGGAACTACTTCTGATCTGGTTCGTTTTTGAAAATACGTATCAGTGTATTGATGCTAATAAAATCAAGTAAGTTTTGAAGATAACTGTTCATGATGTTCCTCAGGGTTCTATCCTCAGCCTATTGTGTTTCATCGTTGATATAAATGATTTATGTAGGATTGTTCAATGACGACTAGACCAACATGTCTGATGACTCAGGAAAAATTAAGTGTATTTTTATTATGTTTAGTGGGGGTGTCAATACACTGTGATCTATGCGATCTATTGGTCCCCCTTCTGTTACCCAGTCATTCAGAATGTCTCAACGACTGAAGCAGTTTCTCACTCCTATGGCTTTCAAGAAGTTCAGGATATCGGATGGCTTCAGGTTAGGTAGATTCTCCTCTTCTATTCGATTTTCTGCGATGTAACTAACCTTCGGATTTTAGAGGTTGGTGCAATCTAAGATAACGTGGACAGACGTTTCGTCATGTTCCTCGCGAAATCTGCATTTCTTCTTACTCGAAAAATACGAGTTTCTTAACGTTTCCTCTCAACCGGCAGTATTCTGAGCTTGTTTTTACTCTTGCTGGTGCAGTCATTTGATCTCATTTGTTTGTAGTTTCCCAGTAGTATCTTGGCCTGCCTCATTGCTCATGATTCTATCAGAACATAGGTCGGACGACTGGTTCAAAAATGGCCCAAAAGGATATCCATGTTGTGCGGACAGGTTCTTCATTATCGGCTCTAGTTATGACAGAACAAGAATTGGCTGGATGGTTAGCTACCATCCAGTTTATTTAACTGATCCTAATTGACCACTGGAAAATTGCGGAATCCAAACCAATCTTCATTGAAGAAACGAGAATGTCAGGAAAACTGATCAATTGTTCTTCCAATCTACTTCTCAATTCTATTAAAATATACTCATCACGGTGAATGGTCAGGTATACACGCAGAGAAATTAACTGTAAAATGTACTATACTTGGAGAAGGAAATGATAGTCAGTGACGTATTCTTAGCTTTATGGTGCCATTTGTACCCAAACGGGGCAATGGAAGAGGCAGCTCTTATTGGGTTATTTCTGAACTAGTGTCTGACGTCACTGACTATTATTTCCGTCTCCGAGTACAGTTTCAAGGTTAGTTCCACTTGTATGAACAGTGTATAAATGGTCAGACATTCTTCCCAGGGAACTTGACTTTTCAGTGCAAGTGAAATAATTCAATGTACTGGTCACATAACATAGTCAACTTCATCACGAACAGGGTTTACTAAAGACAGTTCACATTTGTATATATGTTATGAATATGGGTTATTTTAAGCTCTCAAAACAAATAACCATTTCACTCAGACAAAGCAATTTTACGAACTATTCGGTAACTAATTATTGATATTATGCAGTTCATTGATAAATACCACATGAAACAACCACATGAAATGTTCCTTTCTTCACAATGGTTTGACTTCAGTTAACCGTTGATTCTGTTCCTTGAAGTATCACACTAGCAGCAGTCTTCAATCACAATCAAGTTCATACGATGGCATAAGACGTAATATTCTATATTATTGTTAGTCTAGTCTACAACTATTTTGCTGAATTCATTTTCAAGGCACCGAAAATTATGATCTAGTGCTCATTCGATTCGGAATCGCCACTAGAAACTTTTCAAAAAATTTGATGGTGCGCCGGCAAAAATTGCAAAAGTTATAAACAATTTACTAAAAAAAGGAGTGGGTTGGTTTTTGCAAATATCTCGGAAACTATTAAAGATATTCAAATGCTAAATTAAGATCATGAAAGAGGAAAAAAATTCCTAGAAAAAATCGCTCCTCCCAGATCTCTACCTTTTAGAGGCAAAAATAGCGCTAAAAGCGGGTGATGCGAGTCCCGCGTGCGATGACTGATACGGACCCTTAAACAATAAAAACAATTTTAAACCATTAAATATCAATATTAAGAAATAAAAAAAATTCACTCACCTTTTATCCATGGAAAAAAAAATTCCTGTAATTATTTTATTACATATGCTTTTGATAATTAACTAGTTTTTTTCAAGTTTCTTTACACACAAACCCTGATAATTGTTATAATAAAAACCTCAATTTTTTTTCACTTCTTGGAGCTATTCTTGAAAGACTAAAAAAGATCCCCATTGGAAAATAAAAAAATGTTGATTTTCCACTTTGTAATTAAAAAATTTAATTTGTTCGTATTTCAATTATTCAAAGTCACATAAAAATGATTTTTTTAAATGTATTACTCTGATTGTTTAAATAATTGTTATAAACAAATGTTTGTAAATTTGAAACTTGAAAAAACTAGTTAATTAACAAAAGCATATGTAATAAAATAATTACGGGATTTTTTTCCATGGATTATTGTTCATTCAAGTGTCTAAAAGGTGAGTTATGTTTTTTTACTTCTTAATATTGATATTTTTTTATTCAAAATTAACGTGTCTTGGCTGCTCATTGGTCATTGACACAGGTACAGTTAATAGATTAAATTAAGTACATATTGATATACAGTGTAAGTATAAAAAATACAAGTAATCATAGAATGTAGATACTTAAATTGAGTTGTAAAGTTTAGTGTCCTTGAGAAATTTTTGAGCAGCGAACTGAACTCACTAGTGGAGCCGAGTACTTCCTTCAATGTTTGATCTGTTCCATTGATTGCACCATTTTTCTTAGATGATTCTTTTCATTTTTCTTTTCAGATCGTTACCCAATTGTATGTTTTCTATCGGTAGGTTTCTATATTCCTAAATATTGATATTTAATGGGTTAAAATTATTTTTATTGTTCAAGGGTCCGTATCAGTCAGCGCACGCGGGACTAACATCACCCGCTTTTAGCGCTATTTTCACCACTAAATTAAAATTCTGAATATTGGTGGTAGAGTTTTTTTTAGGAAATTTCCTACTCTTTCAGGATCTTTCTTCAACTTTTGGATATCTTCAATAGATTTTTGCAAAAAACCAACCCCCCCTCCTCTTTTTTTTTACTAAATTGTTTATAACATTTGCAATTCTTGCCGGCACACCTTAAAATTTTTCAAAAAGTTTCTAGAGGTCATTCCAAATCGAATGAGCCGTGAATCCTAATTTTCGGTGCCCTTGAAGAGAAATTCACCAAAATAGTCCTTGTAGACTAGACTATGTCAGGTGAACGAGAAGATGAAATGCTTTAAACGTTGTTTACCGAAACTAGCTTCATTCGAGTCACTCCTAGAACAATTTAGGATAACGCAACAAATTAAAAAATTATTCAGTGGATGAATGAGTTGGAGACATGGACGTATAAATGAATTATTCGTCCATGGTTGGAGATGATTGCAGAAGAAACTTTGGATGCCCATATAAGTCATTCAGAACACATGCGGTAGAAGAAAAATTAGTTTCAGAAGATCTCTAGATTTCAATTGAATAGGTCACCTCTTTGCAAGTAAGATTACATAATTAGGAATAATTTTTTTCTATTCAGATTCATTGCCTTAGTGGTCTATACATTAAATTAACAATAGATATCGCGAAATATTGTAATCGAAAGGGAAAATTCACTATCCTTCGGTGTACACCTGCGTACCAACAATATAGGATCACCCACATTTGAAGCTATCCTAATCGTTATCCTCGAATGTCACATATTTCATCAAATGATATCATGACAGGAAAAGTAGGTGAGTATAAATCTTCTTTATGAGCTTTTGAGATGATTTTTTTAAAAATAATTAATGCTTTACTGATTTCATTGTTCTACACTATATTTCTCTGTGAAATTTGACATTGAATTTTACGGATAAACAGTTTTCAATTATCGTTTCTTCTTTCATTAGCACAATTTTGCAACTGAACAGACATATCCAGCTGTACGATTATTATTTCGTATCAATAAACGTACATGTATGAGAGCGTTGATGTTGACGAAATTATTCCCATTAATATACGTATACACATCGTTGAGCAATGGTAATCACACCGGTGGAGCAGGCTGAATAGAAACGGCTATATTGATTTGAATATGCAAATTTACATGTGTTTTTTTGCAATTACATAGTGATTCATCTTTCTCAATGCCGTTTAGTGAGTGACAGCTGTGTGCCTGCTGAGCTGGATGAAATCAAATTAATCTGTACGGAATATTTATATTTTTATCATCCTTGATTCAATTGGAATACTCTGGCGTGATGTTGATGATGTACGAGTGTTCCCATGTTTAGTCCAGTATTCATTCAAGAAAAATTGACTGAACAAAATACTTCAGAATTTGAATTCAATTCAAGTAAACATCGATATGATAATCATTCGCGGAGGTGATGAATTAAATATGGTCAGAAGATCCATCATACCAATAATACTTGCTGACGTGAATAGACTAATAAACAGAAATCAACGAAGATTCAAGTGATACCAAGAAAGGAGAAGAGGCTTGGTCGAAATTCTTGAAGATAGACAATTGCATAATTGCACAACACTTTGTGGGTCAACTGAAATCCACATTAAAATGTACATATTGTGGTCATTGTTCAGTTGCGTTTGATCCATTTTGGGACATTTCCGTACCGATAACGCTAAGAAAAAGCAAACCGAGACTGTCAGATTGTATCTATTCACTAGTGAAAAAACTCTGGATAGTGATGAGACACATACTTGCTCAAAATGCAAAGAAAGGCAGAAGTGCACCAAAATCCTTATCGATTAAAAAATTGCCCGGTTTCTAGTCACCCATTTGAAACGTTTTTTGCAGATGGCTTCATAAAAAACTAGTTATGCCGTTGAGTTTCCTTTAGAAGGTTTAGGTATAGGCAATTATGCCGCTGATTATATAGCTCATTGTTGCTACAACATGTGTGCTCTGTCTATTCATACTGGGACTACCTACAGTGGACATTTCAGAAGTATATGTACAACGTGTACAAAAACTCCCGTAGTTCTCTCCTCACCACCATGTAAAATTATCTTGTGTGAAAAGAGGCTCCGGCATACATATAGCAGCGGTCCTTAACCGCAGAAGAGGCAACACCGAGAAATCAGATGAACCAACACAGCCTACCCTATGTCCTATGTCTTCCCTAAGTGAGAGGTTTATCGGATAAGATAAGGTGAATTGGATCGAGGTACAACATCCAAACATGCTTCAGATTAAATAGTACCATTCGTAGCCAATTCATAAAAATGAGACCACCCAACGAGAATAGTGACTCCAAAAACTGCTTTTACCGTGTTCTGTGTAAATGTAGCATGGATTATGTTGGAGAAACTAAGAGGCCACTGAATGTGAGAATCGGTGAACACAAGAGAAATATCTAGCGAGGAGAAACAGCGAAGTCGGGAATCTCAGATCACGTTTGGACTAACCAGCACAGCATCGCATGGTCGAAAGCCGAAGTTATTTACAAAGAACTACAATGGTACAAGATGAAGTTAATAGAGTCTGCTTATATTCGGAATAATGACGTGTTCAGTCAGCCGAGCATAGAGATTCGGAATGTGTGGAAGCCACTTATCACTCAGCTAGATCGATTGAGATTTCAATAAAAACTCTGTGTCAAGATCGGTCATCAATGATAACACCCACCAAAAAAGGTCGTTGTATCACATTAATTAACATTGATGACCTGAGAGAGACCTCACGAAGATCATGATTGTCTTTATAGCAGGAACATTAGTTGCATGCTATATAATAAGTATCCGAGATATTTCGTCGTATTCACACACTTGAAAAGTCGTGACTCAAACACATGCAAATAATTTATTTTCTTTGTTTCTAGACAATGGAAGTCTAGAAGAATTCTACTAACACTAATATATTGTCAACCACTTTCAAACAAAGATCACAGATGTCTTTTGGTTAACACTTCCACATTCTCAGGAACTTGGTTGAAGATCTTGAACGCCATGTTAGTGAATGTCCTCTTACCAATAGAATCGATTACTCTTGACTTTTTTAGATTTAGCACCAGTCAATTTTTAATTCGTTTCTCAGATATTTTTGAAAAGACTGATGTTGAAGATATGAGCCTGTAATTAGACATGCCAGTTATTCATCCATTTTTATAGTTGCCAGTTGTGAGAACATTGAGTGAACCTAGTGTTCAGAGGTGAGTTTATGTGGGTTTCAATTCTCTATTTTTGCTACCAGATTCACGCCAAATTTAGAGAGGTTGAAATTCATATTATTTGAGATTTCCTATATACTGATTAATATAGTTATGTTCCCTAAAATGATTTTATTTATTGTTTCTGCTTGTTTTTTATAACTGTATAATAATAATTTATTGCTTTTTACATGTTTCTGTTTGCGCATAATTATTTTAAATTCATAATTTAAAATAATGGCATTTTGATTTATTCAGTAGCTTCTTCATTTTGTTTTTTTATTATTGGTATTTCAATTTGAATTCTTCATCACCAAAGGATTTTAAATGTTTCTGAAATAATTTGTCGCGATTTTTGATGAAGTTGAGGAATCCTAGAGTTATCTGGGTTTTTTTTTATTTTTTGCTCTAATTCTGTTATAGTATTTGTTGCTTTATCAATTAATGATTTGAACCTTTTGTGGAATAATTCAAAAGAGAGTTTGTCATACAAGGAATCGAAAATTATTTCCCATCTCTCATATAATAATAATAATGAAGGTCTTTATTTTCTCCAACCAGATAAACATAATATACATTTTTAACTAATGAGCACAACACTTCGGGTTGAAAGAAAAATGCCAAAGATAAGGTGACGGCACCATATGTGGTTGCACGTTGCACTTTCTCTGTTTTTCATCTAAAGCGAGAAAGAGAGAGAGACCAAATTAAACTGCCTGTTTAAATGGCAGAGATGTTCCAAATTGCTCCAACGTAGGGGTACTGATGTTGTTGGAGGCCTTTCAACAAATGTGGTTGAAAATATTTCGAATCTGAGAGCCATTGCCTTTCACATCACAATTATTGTATAGTAGTAGTAGGATTGTTTTAGTATATTCTATAATTTTGTTAGATTTGAGATACCTTGGCATTCCAATCATAATACATAACGGAAAATATGGTAATAAATATTTGCCTATAAATAAGCTCATATTGTGAGACCTTGAGCCTAACTAGCTCCATCTACTTGTTTTTCATTTACCTACCATTGCCATTTCTCACCACCAACTTGCTGGTTATATCCAATTGCAATGAATGAAAATCAAGAATTATACTTTTGAGACGTATAGCGGACAATACATAACCATACATTTTATAAACCATGGCTAGAATGTCCATACACACCCGTGTTCAATTTATCAGCTGACGATATTCTTTCAATACAAAACGATTCAAATAGATGTTTTAAGAAACAAAAAAATGTACGACCTTGTGCAGAACATAAAACTGGGTAAAATCGTGACAGGCGTGGATTACTATAGTAATCGCTCTGCATAAATCTTGGCAAGTCATTCAATTGAAAATGGATCGATATGACCACGTTTGTTTGTTTTTAACTTCTCATTTTAACTGATCAGTATGAATCTATTTTGCTCTACTTTTTTAAAAACTCAATTCCATGAGACAAACGGACCTGAAATATTTGTAAAACGAGACGGGTCGGGTCGACTTAAATAAGATGTTTCAAATAGATAAATAGCGAGTTTGTGATCAAGACGAATCCTGCTCTACTCTGAATGTAATCCTGAACTTTTGTAAGTATTTCGGTAGTGGCAATTGCGTTGCTGTACATGTTGGATGGAATACAAATACTTCCGGAATTCAGGGAATGGGAATCCATTTACTGGAATAGCTTTCTAGTTCAGATTTTGTAAATCACAAGGAACTGACGAGATGGAGTGTATTCAGGATTAAATCTCAACAAAAATTCCTAGATAGTGTTGGGTTTGTTAACAAAACTTTAAATTTGAATGCTCACCTGGTAATATGAGGTGATCGTTACCTGATACCTTCACACCATCATTGTCGAATATGACAGTCATCCCTGCTATTTGAATGCGAGATACTGACAGCAAATTATATGGAACATTTGTAAAATTCAGTACATTTTCCAGATTTCCGTCAACTCCTAGGTTCGTCTTCACTTGGATGGTACCTACCCTTTCCGTTAGCCGCTACTGAAGTCCCATTCTCTGCCATACCAATTTTCAAGTGCGTCTGAAGATATGAATATGTTTGTTTGAAGGTTTTAGACGATGTAATAACTTGATTACTATCATTTCGGACTTCCATCATCTCAATGGTTGAAAGATTTCTACTTCTTTCAATTTTTCACCACGTTTCAATTGCTTGAATCTGCAACCGTCTTCAGGTGAATACTGACAAATTAGGAATCTACATGATGTTTTATAGGTCTGCAGGTTATAGTGTAAAAATGTTGTAATTACACGCGGTCTTGTGGCACGCCTGTTTTCGCGATTTTTCTCCCTTCAAAAACAGTTCATTAGCGGTCTCCATCAGTTTTTAATTTCCACGCTTGGTTGATTGAAGGACCATTGGCTTCGATACAGGTGGTTTCAATAAATTTGCGTTTGAACCAATGTTCCTCTCTATGAAGAACATTAGCCTCGTCCCAAAGCATTTGGTGGTGCTCTGTCCATGAGTGATCAGCAATCCCCGATTTAGATGTTTCACCCCGTTGAGTCCACTTTTGTGTTCAGCTATTCTTACAGATAATGGCCGCTCAATCTCTCCGATATAGGAATCTCCACATTCACATGGGACCTCGTAAATACAATTTTTGCTGGTTTCGTCTTGGTGAGAAAGCTTCGTAAGTTGCTGCTGGATTGAAAGCAACTCCTGATGTTGTATTTGTTTTCAATCCTTCTGATTTTCTCCAAGATACCCCTGATGTAGGGCAGGACAAGAACGGGGCTTTGTGGTCGTTCTTCGATCGTCTTGGAGTTGTTTCTGAACTTCTTCTATGAGTTTTTCGGAATATGTTTTGGCGTAGGTCCTCTTTGATGTGGTTTATTTCCACATCCAGAGACTCCTGGTTGTTGCAAATACACATCGCTCTAGCTCTCCACCAACGTTCTCACAATGCACCTGTTCGTGGAATTCGGATGATTGGAGCCGTAGTTGAGATACTGTCCAGTGTGTGTCTTATTTCTGTAAACACAGGTGAGGATACCAGTGTTTGTTCTCTCAGCTTTCACATCATGGAAGGACAGGGTACTGTTAGTTTTCTTTTTCATCGTGAACTTGATTGGATGTTATTGATTCCTGAGAAGTACTTAAGCTGTTCATCTCCGTGCTTCCATATGAGGAAGGTGTCGTCCACGTATCTTAGCCATAGCTTTGGTTTGTACTCTGCCTCTCTGATAGTAATCATGGTTAAGTTGTGAAAATATCGAGTCGATTCACAATATGATCTGTTGCATCGGTGTCTAACAGGAAAACAATTTCACCAGGGGTAGGATTATGAACACTCGGTACGAGAGCTGTCACGACACGTAGGCTAGAACGATGTATGTTTTCGATTCGAAACGAAATCGAAATTATGAAATTTCTTCGAATAGAGATATAATAGAATTATATCTATCATATAGACCATTGATATCGACTCAAGTTGCAATATATTTTGAATTGTATTGGTTTTCATAATTGCTAAAATATGACATATGTCAAACTCACTACGGATCGAGTGTTCGTAATTGCACCCCAGCTGTTTTACTCGAATTTCCAGCTATGAAAACGAAGCCGCCTTTATAGTTTTCCATTGTCTGAATAGCTTGAATTGTGCTTGGACATTCTAGTTGTTTTCCTATTATCCTTTTGTAGTAGTAACAATCCTCTTTCAAGTGGTTTCTTCTCCCACAATGTTCACAGATTATATCATGTAAGACCTTGTGTGGAGATTTGTAGTGTGGCTTCTTCATTCTTGTAAATCTCAGGTTTTCAACTATTGTGCTCTTTGTAATCAGATTTTTCTTCCTCCAATCGTCATCTAGGTTCTCAATATCCTGGTCTCGTAGTTCAGCAAGTTGTGATTTCACACGGAACTTCCAGACACTATAACGTTCTCCATTGAATAGTTCGTTATTATTTTTTATATCCATTTTATTTATGTAACAAATGTTGATTATTGACTGAATAGAGCTCTATCTCAACTGATTCGACAGAGGGGAGTCGTTAAAAAAGTTATAATTTGAGAACCTTGGGCTCCAATTTTCTAGTAACTAAGAGTCATACGTCACAGAATTTAATATTTTCAACTCACCTTACTTTTTCATCAGATGAGCTCACCTTTCCACACTGGATGCTCCATTTGTTTTTTCACCTCTCATACTGGATTGAGAACTTGTCGCGGAACTTACTTTAGCACTCAATTATTTACTTACTCTGTTCAACTCTTTTGAGTGATTTTTTACTGAAAAATTCGTGTTTGAAAACGCAGAATCCCGATAAGCTTACCTTTACCCTGTTTTCTACTTACCATTTAAGTTTTCTTGATAAAAATGCAGTTCCACGACGCTATCACTTCTTATCGCACAATAGATATTGAACTGCCAAGACTCTTGAAAATTCAGTTCCCTGAATACATGCTGATTTGAGTCACTCCAATAATGGCAATTATTTCGGTTGAAGATACCATTCTTTGTAAATTTAGCTTCGTCTGTCCATATAATATTATCCAAAAATAATTCGTTCCCTTGCGACCAAGTTAAAACGAATTCACAAAATCTCACTCTTCGTGGAAAATCTGTTTCTTTCAGGTGCTGAACTATGGAGAACTTATATGGGTTAAATTTATGTTTGCGCAGTATTCTGTGTACTGAGTTTTTTGACAATCCTGATTATCTTGCAACTTGTCTCAAAGATATTGTTGGATATGCAGCAAAACAATTGGCTTGTTTCTCTACACTCTTGCTTTGACGGATCCAAAGTTTTTGAAGTTTTCTATCATTCGTTTAACAGTATTTTGTGGGGGCTTCTGCTTCTGCGGATACCGAATAGCAAATATATCACATGTTCTTGAGATAACCCTATTACAATCGCCATAAATAATAAATAGATTCAAGTAATCTTCATTCGAATAATTCAAACGAGCCATTGCCAACTAAGAATAAGTAAACTCAAGAATACGAGATTTTCTGGAACTGAGACATGTTAATTCGCTAATATTTCGAAAACTGTGTAGTGTAGGCATAGATAACCTTATTCAAAGTTAGCTTCATTTTGGATGCTGAATCAAACGATAATATAAAATTGGAGGGTTACCATTTGAAAATTTTTCAACCGGATCTATATAATTTTCTGGTGAACGCCCTGTATAACTCTAATCGAGTTGATATCGAAGTTCTACTGTGGGTCCTCTCCTACGAATAAATCGATACACAATCAAAAATAAATGATCATGTCCAGAAATAAAAAAAAAATCGGTCTGCAAACGCATTTTTCAACTTAAAATTTGAAATAATTCGAAAACGGTTAGACTTGGGTATAGGACATTATACATGAAACATGTTCAGAATCATGCGTAAAATCTAAAACCTTGATAATATACAGGGTGTCCCATTTAAAATAACGAAGTTGGGATCCACTTCCGGTACAACCGGAAATGCCACAATCTTCAAAATAGTCGGATAGAACTTATCAACAATAGTGAACTCCCAAATTTTCAAATTCGGCCCAGCTATGGTTTTCTATATATTGATCGATGCAGTTCCCGGAGGGACGCCCTGTATAATAATATAAGTAAAAATACAGTATTTTTCGATTTTATTCCGAGATTTCCAACCTGTAGATGTCACAAGTTACTTTCTGTAAAATGATAATATATAAATATAAATAAATACAATGAGTCTACCTGAACTGGTCGTTAGAATTTGACGCCCTATCCTAACAGGCCGCGTTTACCCAGAAGCCTGTATCATATGGATATCTAATTCATTGTCAATTTTTCAGAACTATAAAGTCTTGCAAGAGCCGGTGCATTCTTTGATATACTGTTCTTCCTCAATCGCTTTAACAATTTTCTGAAGATCTTGTGCCTTTTGACCTACCCCGTTTTTTACGATGTTGCATCGAGTATTGTTCGTAAACAATTTTTTTTTGTCGGAACAGTCAATAAATGATATTATTATTATTAAAACTGAATAATCAATCGAACATATCATCAGCAGTGTAGTTTTCTTCAAATGGTTCATGAACCCTATTAATTATGAGATCGCTGTATACTGTGTTTTCGTTTATTCAGTAATAACCGGAAACGAAGAAACAATGAAAGATTACATAATGACAGTTATTCACAGAAACTCTTTCCACACGTTGAAACAAATACTATCGCTATTTTTTCTGTAACATTGTGGGAGAATTCACTCAATGAAACGATTGAATCATATTTGTGAAAGAGTTGCAAATGCCATAAATTTCGGGATATACGGACAATTTGAAATCAGCACTCTTTAACCGTGAATTAAAGTATTGAAAAATGTAGCAAGATTATTTCTAATAATTATTTCACTCATCATAAAATAGACTAGTCGAACACCACCATTTTTTGAATAATTCTGTTGAGATAAGTGATAGGCTACAAGACCTTTTTAACCGCTGTTAAAATTTCAAACTCCATATTGATTTTCTTACATTTGAAAAAATATATTAATAGAATGGCGTTATATTGATTTTCATCAGTAAAACACCATTTTTGATAGAATTCTCACACAAATATTTTGACAAAAGGCGATGAAAATACGTCAGAATTTGAAATGTTTAGGTACATGCAAACTTTGCCATGAAGGCTACTTCAATGCATATTGTTGAGATGCCCAAAAATATAAAAATTTTGAGTGTTTAATAGATTAAATCCATAGTTCTTGTGATATAATATATGAGTATTCCATTATCTTGATTTTCGATGTTTTGGTGATAACATTTGTTTGTAGCAAGTCATGTGCAGCATCCAATACCCAATATTACACCGAAAAAATTAAAAAAAAACTTACAAACTAACGACAACAAGGTATGTTTTTGTTGTAAACTTTTGATACGTAGACCCAAAATGCTAGTGAAATATTGTTATAATTTTATTGTTATATTTTTTACATATTTTAGTGAAATTGTGATTGAGAATAATAAATTGTACCTTATTACCTACCAGTTTGATTCTCCGTCGGTGCGCCACTGTAGAGACCCTCTTTTTTCTCAAGGAGGGTTCAGTTTGGGCTTTTTCTTCTGATCTTGCTGTTAGTTGGTATGATTCCAATAAAAATGTAAATTGTACACACTGAATGTCAAAATAAATTAAACTGGCAATTGGTATACTTGCACCAAATTGCACGCAGGCTGGCCAATATGTGTAATTTTTAATTTATTATTGAAGACAGTTGGTATTCTTGATGTGTAAAATTATGAGTTCGGAATAAATGTCAAATAAATGAATATTTATTTTATTGAACTGATTGATATCAAAACAAGAAATATCTAAAACTACCTATCCTAACCGAAAACTATCTTACTCTAGATATTGTTCTCATGAACTTTTTCATCTATTACTAAAATTGACTGTGATTTAGTACGATTAACTTTAATGGTTCTGAGAAATTTCAATGTTCTATGATTGTCTATTTGAGTATCTGATTTGGGTTATGTTATATTTCCAAAAAGTTTGTTTTTATGAAATTTTTACCTTGAGTACTGTTCATACATCACAGATGAAAGTATAAAAAGGTTTACCTTGATTTGCTCCGATGTTTTCTGCGCTATTTAGACTTTCCTCTTGGAATTTTCAATTTGAAGGCGAGTTTCTGATTTTGACGTTCTGGATATAGTTTATTCTGTTGATTTTTGTATTGGTTTTCCTTTCTGCTTATTATTTGCTGCTTTGATTATTTTTCTTGCTGCTTTTTCTGTTATAATTTTTGTATTTTATTTCATTTTTCTTTCAGCTTTCAAAAAAATTATTTCCAACTTCCTCTTTCATCGTCAACAACCAATTCCTAGCAACCAGCCTCTAGTTTCTTCTCAAACCACACTAGACACTTTATTTCACTGAGGATATGATCGTTTTAGATAATCTCAAATTTTAATAACTACTATTCCACTATTTACATAACCTATAATTATTTTCTTATTTTCTATTTATTTTTCATGTTTTAGATACTTTTCTGTCAACAATTGTTCTCCAACACTACTAAGCCGTACTATCTGTCTTTGCTACCTGTATCCGTCATTTCTATTTTGACATTACTGTTCGGTGTGTTTTTTTTTTAAGTTTTCTTTTAATCAGATTATTATTTTAAATTTAGTTTCGTTTTCAAGATCCTGATATTAATTTGAATGATTTGTTCTAATTTGGTTTTTCTTTTCATGTAGGTTACTTAGATACATGTGATTTATTCTTGTCGAACAAAGAACGAACCAAAACTGACCCCTTTTTGATAATAATTTATATCGAAGAGACATGGTTTATAACACTAAAACACCAAATTTCTTGTAAAATAAAACATCAAAGCAGGTATTTATGCACTTTCATTCTCCTTCACATTTCTGTGGTTTTTCCTAAACTTCATATCATAACAATATGATACGGGGTATTACAGCGGTCTGTTCTCGGTCCTCGTCTGCTTTTACTTTATGTAAACGATATATCCGATTATCCCATTAATGGAAAATATACCATCTTTGCAGAGAATACGTCCATACTATGGCATAATAATAGCATGGTAACGTTACAAAATAATTTGAAAAATGACTCGGAAAAAGTAAAACTGTGGTTCAACGCAAACTCATCAACATTCAATGTTTCTATAACTTACATTTCAATATGAAGGAAGTAATCCATATTCTACAAAGTGGAGTTGCAATGTAATAAAATTAAGT
Source organism: Chrysolina oricalcia (assembly GCA_944452925.2). Taxonomy (NCBI): domain Eukaryota; kingdom Metazoa; phylum Arthropoda; class Insecta; order Coleoptera; family Chrysomelidae; genus Chrysolina; species Chrysolina oricalcia. The sequence goes on along the minus strand of OX101813.2, from coordinate 37,416,441 downwards.
AAAACTCGAAGTCTTCTCCACAATATATATTTCACCCCAAGGGCAAGGGGGAACGCAGCTTTGACAAGTTGCTTGCCAAAGCTGCGTTCCCCATTGCCCTTGGGGTGAACTATATATAATTAATTTTATTACATTTTAATATTCAAATGTATTACAGATTAAGTCTCGCTCAATAAACATATTATCGAGCACGAAGATTTGGAAACCACATCAGAGCAAACGATGAAAATTATCCTCAAGCTGCTATGCCATAAGAACAATATCCTCCAATATGGATTATGCGCTTTTGTGGCATTTGTGAGGCTCACATGTGCGATTTCACAAACTTTAACAAATTACAAATTGAGTTTTTTGCTCCAAAAAGATGCGATGAGATATATGTATATGTCGAGCAAAAATGATTGATTCCTGCAGACATATTTCTTTATTGCAACAAATTTCACCCCACGCCTGCCTCTTCATCTAAGAATCAGTTTGTTTAATTCATAAGAACTACAAGGAGAACATTATGCATCATCAATCGAACTATGAAACCCGACTCATATATAACATCAGTCTTGCTATTCCCTCAATTTCCCAAAGCGAATCCTCTATATTTTATAGTGGAAGAAAACTCTCCAACCATCTTCCTCTTCCCATCAGAAAACTTGAGAATAGTGGTGAATCCCGTGAAGAGGTTTGAGGAGTCTCTTATCAGTGAAAAAGCGCTCATTCAGCTCAACCTAGCTACAATATTCCAGATAGACTTCTCAAAGATGGGTTGGTTAAATAAACCCTGAACATTGAGGGAAAAGTACTCAAACATTTCTGCATTGAAACAATTCTGCATTGTCACCTCCTGAAAAGTAACATAATTTGAATAATAAAAAATCATCATTTCTGTTTGATTTCGAGAAAAATTATACAGGTAGGTTATGGTAATGGTTGATATAAACCTCAGTAAAAAAGAGGCCACAAACAGCAGCCCCTTGTGCTGATGATCTTCCAGTTTCAATGAATTGAACAGATTATCATCAACTGGCCGTAAGCTGTCTATATTGACCTACCCTTGCATTCATGAGAGACAAAACCTCAAAACTAGTTTTCACGTAGTTGCCATGTTTCATTCAATTCAATGTCCATGATGGCATTAGCCAGGAAATTTGTTTGTTTGTTATTTGCCAAAATAGCCTATACTGCAGGTGGATGGAAGTAAAAAGGTTATACATTGGTCCGCAACTACTATCGTTACATAATGGAAAGGGTAAAAAATGTGTTGTTGTAAATGATGAAAAAGTGTGTGAGTATTTAGCCCTGTTTTACACCGTACTTCCCGTGGTAGGTCTCTACAACCATATATTTCAGTTTTGTCAAAATGCACTAGTTTGGGAGGCACAGTCAAAAGCTCACTAAGATCATATCATTAATGAAGATATAAATCGATTGATTTCATCATCTAAAGCTCATAACTTAAAAGTCAATACTGCAAAAACAAATTTACTGATATTTAAGGGTAAACGCGACATAAATGACCATATTTTGAACATTACCATAGATAATGAAGTTGTCAACGGAACTGAAGTTGCTAAGAATTTGGGAGTGGATATGGATGTAAACTTGATATTCAAAACGTTCATCAAGAAATGTGTACAGAGAAGTTATATAAATCTTAAATTGCTTTACCCAAATAGGCATTTATTATCTAAGTCAATGAAAACCAAATTAACAGATATTTTAGTTTCAAGTCACTTCAACTGCGGAGATATTTTATATGGTCCTTGCCTAGACAAAATTGATATGAAACTCATTGAACAAGTACAAAGAGCATGTCTGCGATATATTTACGGTATCCGAAAATTTAACCGAATATCATATAAAATAAATGAAACAAAATGGCTTACAATGGCGAAAAGAAGACTACTACATTCATCTACCTTATTTCATAAAATTATAGTCACGAAGACCCCACCGTACTTATACAATGAGATAAAATTTAGAACTGATGTTCATACTCTGAATCTGAGGTACAAAGGATTAATAACGCCAACCTTTCACCGGACAAGTCTCTTTCGTAGATCATTCACCTATAAAGTGACAAAAATTTATAATTCAATACCGCCATCATTCAAGTCTTTGTCTATCAGTAAGTTCAAAACCCAATATAAAAAATTGCTTCTCTCAAACCAATCCTTGTGAAATTATCAGTGATATTGCTATTTTGCTATTCCTAAATGTTTCTGTAATTGTTTTTTGTTCTTTTTTTGTGCTTAGTTCAAAATTATAAGTGTTATTTTAGAATTGAGGCTGAAACTAAGATCAGCAGGTCGTCAGGCCAATGTTGTTTTCAGTCTGTTTTTCGACTGAGTAGATATAGTGTATGTTATATGTGTATAAGGATATGTTTATAAAAAAAAGCTCAAAATAAACTATTATTATTATTATAGAAAAAATCACCAGAATCACTGTGTGGTCTATGATATTTTGAATATGCTAAATATGTAAGAGGTATGGGACAATTTTTTCATCGACATACTATATTGCACTTTATGTGCAATAATTTCTTCATGCGGGGACGTATTGCTAAATCTTCTGTCGAACAAAGCAAGGTGCAAACTTCGAACAAACACTCAATGTTTTGACAAACTTGGTAAACTATTTTTCAATGATAAAAGATTTTTATAGTTTTTTGTTATATTGATAATTCTGAAACGTAAACAGTTCCACTTTGATACATTATTGAAAACCTTATGGAAAACGGCTCTCGGTGAAATTGGCTGTCCTGATTAAATGTCTCAAAGGGCACAAGGTCAAAACATACCGCCTGCTCCAACCACTTTGTGTGCTCGAAACTTGATGAAACCTTGGCCCAGAAGGTTTTTAGGATTGCTGATAACGAATCTGGGGTCAGACTTGAAAAATTTAAATCAATGGTCTCCATAATCCCCAAATAGTGCCCATTTTTCAACATTCCCCAAAATCGATGAAAACTTAGCTCAGGAAGTTTTCAGGGTCGCCGGTAACGAATATTGGGTCAAAATTGGGAAAACATATCAGTGGTCCCAATATGGCCCCCCAAAAAGCCTAATTTTCTAATATTGTCCCGAATAGGGCTGCTAGAGTTGCACGCTATGCCCTGTATGGAGTTACTACCCGCATATGAGATGCGACTTGGGGTTGTAGCTGCAGATGGCAGGTATTGAAACTCAATAGTATCAAAAGAATATAAACATTTATTGTATAACAACGGGGATACTGGGGAAAAGTTCAATACATATTTCAAATAAGGGACACCTTATGATTTTATATGGGATATTTAAAACAACTCTTACCTAAAACCATTATTAAACCAATACCAAGTCTTTTGTTCTTTTATGGACGACTTCTGCAGCTGTGGCTAAAAGGGCCTTGCCTATAAGGCTAACTGAGTGCTAGGACTCTCTCCTCTACAGGAGTCTATTACTAACTATATCTCATTTCAACCTATGTTCTGTTTATATAATGAACTTATGTTTTTACCCTGTTTCGGTCTGACCACCATCGATTGTCACGGTCATGTAATTCGCTAGCCATCAACCTCCCAAAAAAAGTTTTTTTATGGAATTCTCGAAGCAGCCATCGACATTAGTTTGGACTAATCCTGTTTTTGGTTCTTAAAAAGAAAGATTTTGTTAATCACTGTGATGATAATCGAATGAAGCTATATTATCAAATTATCAGTCCACAACTGCGGGTTCTTGTTCCATATCCAAATTAGCTTCGTTTATAACGTCCAATAAATCTGTATCAGGATATTGGTTGTCTCAACCCCTACTCAAATATTTTTCAAAATATTCATCACGCAGCATGTGACCCAGAATAATTTGGGATTATTATTTGAAAAGCCCTGTCATTGGGCCCAATGAACCCACTAAAACTGGATGAAATCTTGACCTAGAGAGTTTCGGGCTAGCTGAAACCGAATATGAATACAGGATTTGAAAATCGACCTAAATGATCCCAATATAGCCCCAAAAAAGGACCATTTTTCGTTTTTTTTTTTTTTTGGTTAATCAGAATTTTCTGTGAGGTTTTAAGAAGATATAGCCGGCCTCAACCCTGTGAATTTTCCAATTCTGGTCCCAGATTTGTTCAGCGACCCTGAAAACCACCTGGTCCAAGTTTTTATCGAGTTTTAGGAATATCGATTCGTTGGAACAATCGATACGTAACTACCAATGATAGCTGAGAACGTCAATTGACTATCTCAAAAACTGTCCATTTTCAGACCTTGCGCCCATGGGGTCATTTAATCAGGACATTGATATCTGCAATATGCCAAAGTTTCAGACAACTCCACCAAGAGCCATTTTCCAAAAGGTTTGTTGCGGGGTCCTATCATTATATTCCCAGTCCGCATGCACGTTTAATAGATTGTTACAAGTATAGGATATGAGTTATTTGGGACACTAAGTAGCAGTTATACTTTCACAACTGAATTAAAAATACATCACTACATTGAGAATTCCAGGTGCCTTTCGTGCTTTAATTGGCTCTTTACATCATCAATTCAACACGTAAATAGAAAATATGTGGTGATTCATTGCTTTAGTTATATGATGTATCAAACTAGGCCATGAACATAATATTCAATGATTTAGTTTTGCTTCCTGAGGAATACAAACGAACATATCATAATGCCTTCCAAAGCATTCAATCTTGTGAATATATTCTTGTCCAAGTGGAAGGAATAAAATATTGACATAAACCAATCGAAATCAGTTTATTAGTAGAAAACGTGGTTTATTCTAATGGCATCGTTTCGAATGACAGGTGGTTATTTACAGACTGAGAAGGTAATAGTAGGAACATGTCACGCACTAATTCGCAGAAAATGTCTTGATCTTGTCAGACTTACTCCAAGGTCTACTTCTACTATGAATTTGATATTTGATAGTATTGAAAAATATCCGTGATGCGCATTTATTTCAATCATATTGCGCATAAACTAGAAAAAAATCTGTTAAATTCGTGACTGACAATAATTGTAGAATTGAATAAATCTTGCAGTCTGATAATTGGTTTTAAAGAAAATTATTTTCATATTTTCAAGCTGTCGTAAAAGTGCATTTACTTCCTCAGGACAACTTTATGACAAGAAAAATCAATAACTGCAGAAAACTATTGAATGTACTCACAGAACTTGCGTGAACGATAGAGAATATCATCAAAAAATGAAATCTCAAATATTTTTAATTTGACTTGCATTGTGATGAAGCATATAATTATAGTCTTCGGGCCCAGACCCAAAAAAATATGGTAACTTAAACGTTAAGCCTTCGTTCTGTTACGCATTGTATTATGATTATTTCCTTGTCTACTCGCACTTGTTCTAGAAGCGCAACCTCTTGCCTAAGCTCAGAGTGATTTGGGGTGTATGTGCTTAATACATTTTTATTATTTTTGAAATGGGCACCACCAGCTATTTTCATAGACCGCCAAGATTGCCAGGATAGAGCAGACAGTATTCTCAAAAAGAAAGGAGACAGAGCAAAGAAAAGAGCACACGATACTGAAGAGTGTATAATAATAATATATCTCTCTCATCCACAAAACACTACAGAAAATGCGGTTCTGGTACGTCAAAGAGCAGCTTACAAAGAGAACATTAAAGGTCCCAACTATAAAATACAGTAGACCAGAGTGATCCATCACAAAATTAATATAGAAAGCTAGAAGTAAATTACCAGAGGGGTCCACCACGAAGTTATATGCTTCCTAACTAGTGATCGAAATGAAATAAATATCAACAGAGTAGAGAGACTCTTCCTGAGGTGATGATGCCCCCTGAATGATGGAACCCTTATCTTGAGGGTCTCTATCTCTATACTAAATTTAGTCGTTTTTAAACTTAACAGATCCTATATTGAAATCCTATTCTGAGAGCATCAGCTCTTCCATACAATAGTCGTTAGACAATGAGTAGGACACTTGCATCTCACAGACCAAATCAAAGGGAATCAAATAAAACAGTAATCGCAATATCCCATTTTCCTTTCTCGAAACCACTTCTTATCTCGATGAAAGCCCTCAACTCTTCCTCTCTTCCTCTTTTTTTGGAATGTTCCAAAAACTGAGGACATAACTGAAGTATGTCAGAAAAATACACCCATAGATGCATCTGAACCGTATCCTATATAGGTTGGCTCTCTAAATAGTAGTCAGCAAGTTTTTAACCATTCTCAATAAATCGTTGAAAAGTAGATTTTTTTTAAATTATAAACATGGTGTTCATAAAATCAGAAGGTATTCACAAAGAAAAGGAAAAAAATTATGAAAATTAAACTATGTTTGTAATTTCTAACAGAAAACAACTACTTCCCCAGCTATGGCCACGCTGAACATTGAACTATATCATCCGATGAAAGACAAACCTTCATCAATATTTTCCATCTTAGCCGAGGAAGTAGTTGTTTTCTGTTAAATATTAGAGAAACTAGCTTTTCAAGTAAGGCCACGCTGAACATTGAACTATATCATCCGATGAAAGACAAACCTTCATCGACATTTTCTATCTTAGCAGGGGAAGTAGTTGTTTTCTGTTAAATATTAGAAAAACTAGCTTTTCAAGTATCTGAATGAAAATGTAAATTTTCACTTTAGGGTCTTTTCAGATGTATTTCAATGTTCAGCGTTGCCTCAGCCGGAAAAGTAGTTGCAAATTCAACCTGTATCAGTACATCTTTATGTTGAGTCGTACTACTTATTTTGGAACCCCAACAAAAAACTTTTGGGACCGTCTTCCGAAAATTTTGTCATACACTTAATTATTTATATTTTCATTGAACGATTCTGAACAAATCAGTTGTGAGTGGTTGAATTTCATAACTTTCCAATTCGGCAAAATTATGACGTAAGTACGAGTATTTTCGCGAAAATGAAAGTTGTCCGTCCGACTGTATACTGATATACGAAGTCTCAACGTTTCGGTAATCAATATTTTTAGGTCTGGGCCCGATGACTAACATATTACTTGAGTAATTTTATACCAAGAATAATAAAAGTGAATTTTCCAAATACTTTTCTGCATCATTTATTCGAATACGTATGAATCACCTATAGGTACGAGGCTAATATCAAATTTGGGCAAGATAGACTGGTAGCAAGAAAAGAAAATTAATTAATTAAAAATCAGTTTGAACAGCTTGTGTTCGACGGCATACATAACACCTTTTGAAGAAGGCACCATATCAAGTTTTTGGGAGATATACCGATGAAGAAAAAAAATTATCTTACACTGAAGCGAGGTTAGCTGGATTTAAAAATTGAATTGAACTTCCCGTGTTCGACTGCATACACAACACCTTTTGAAAAAGCAACTATATCAAGCTTTTGGGATAACGGAAAAATGAAAATATCCCTACGCTAAAGCCATCAGGTAGGCTGGATTTAAAAATTTAATGTTCTGACTAAATTTCTGGAAACAGTTTATGACGTCATCACTTGCCGAATGAAATTTAGACCCTCTCAGATGATTTTTTCAGAATCGTTTAATAAAAATATAGAAAATAGTAACATTCTCCGACAAATTTTTTTGAAACTTCTTTGTGTCGGACGGTCCCAAAAGTTTTGCTAGGTTGTACCTACCTAGAATTTTATCATATAAAACAATTGGCTGACGTGACATAAAGAACAGATCTACGAAGTGTCAACGTTTAAGTAATCATGATTTTTTTTTCAATCTGGACCCGATGAACATGATTCTGTATTCCCTTTCTATTGAGGCCATTTTTTATAAAACAGATAGTATTTTTCCAGAAAAAACAAGTGAAAAATTAAATGGTTGTTGAAACGGATGACATCAACTTCTATCAATAATGAATCCAACGAAAGTCGAACAAAGTCTATAGACGATAAGTAAAAGTTCTCCTTCATTCCTCCGCTAATTATATGATCACAAAGAAATTATCGTACCCCACCCTGTTCCACTTCAAAAGAATGAGCGAATTACATCCTCATTTTTAAATTCTCGTCCATGAATCGGTGTCATCGATGACTTATGAGATTGGTAATCGGTAAAGAATCTTCAATGAAATAACGGATATGTCGAAGATATTCAAGGAATCTGTAAGTTGTATCTGTACTGACGCACTGGAGGAGAAATCCTAATACATGCTTCTTTTTGGGTTTCTGTGCTGTTCAGTTTTGTTAGTATAGATAATTGTCTGTTATAATATCTCAAGAGCAGTGGTAAAGACGGAATAATTTTATCATACTAAAAAATTTGTAAAATTTGTTTTTACGAAACTCCCAGGTTTTCGGAGAAAACCCCTCAAAAGCAGAGCTTGTGCGAGCAAGGGAGATCCGGGACCTACAGTTTAAATAAAAGTGGAATCCGAACCACTTCAGCTCAGTGACACACGACCGGGGATCGAACCCGGACCGTCTGGGCACAGTACAGTGCTAAAGAAAGAGAAATCTTGGTTTGAATTTTATTTTTTGCATTTAGGGGAGTGATCAACTCGTGGGATCAGCATTACAGTTGCGCAGTAAAATGACAGAGATGATGCAGAGTTGCCGGCGCATCACCAAAGATTCGAGTATTATAAATCACCATATTGAAAAACTGTCATTGGACAGATGGACTAATTCAGGATATCTCTAACCCATGACATCAGTCAAATCAATCAATACTCTATATTGGTTTATTTGGTCATGCATAGTCATAGATAGAAGTATTGTGATTCTATCCAAATTTCGGGTTTGTTGAAATATTGTAGTATTTTTTTATTTGGCAACAGTGTACTAAAAATAAATTAGTGGCAACTAAAACAACACAATTATTTGACGATTTCGTTTATTGTTTATACATTTTGTAAATTGGAAGTGAGAGAAATCCAGTATTCATTATTCAACTATCCAGCGTTTGCGTCAAACATCAATTACACAGGCATTGACTAACTATCTTACTTCTATATAAACAATGGTATAATAGAATTTGTGTAAAGAGTGTGGTTATTGTGTGATTGCCATTAGATCGCTGATATAAACATGAGTTAGAAAGGAGTAGATGTTAGGAAAACAAACCATAGATGTGTATCATGTGGAAAGAATGGACCTTTCCAAGAGATCTGAGGTAGCACTGAAATTAGAAAGTAAATACGCTAATATCACTTGGGATTTTTTTTTCTGACCGCTAGTTTATCTGTAATCAGAAGAAAAGTGGTTTCGTGACGTCACGTTCATCAAAACTAAACTTGGCAACGTTGTTAAAGTTGTGCACCAAATTCGCATTCAAATATAATGTGTCGTATGACAGTTGTCATTTGATAACAGATGGGTTCTTTCGTCTGTTTCACGGTACGATCAATAAGAATAGTTTGTCTCTGTCTAACTCATTTGCCTACCCATTCGATACAAGTGAAGCAGTTGCACGAATACTACCTTGATTTATTTTTTGAGGTTAATGCGATTTTCTGAGTTTTGAGAGCTTTTGTTGTATGTGTTCTAAAATTTGTTATTAATTCCTGTATCTCCAGTACCTGTATCCCTGCAATAACATGTCGAAAAGGTGCTTTGTAGCTCGGTAAATTATCCGAACTTCCCTTCACGAAGCCTTGTTCCATATTTTTAATACACAATTACACAAATAAATTCACACCAAATCGTTCATGATAACACCTCACTACACTATTATCAAATTTATCAGTTGAATGTTGATTGTTGAATGTGAATAAAATCACATCTCCATATAACTTTTGACAGTTGAGAACTGTCATTACGATTTGCTGTGTTGTCAATGCTCGTTCTTCATCAAAAGGATCTGTTCAGAAAATTTGAAAGTTACAAATACACTAAAAAATAGTTGATCAAGTATTGATGTATTGATTATTTCTCAACGGCTTATATCATGCTAAAATTTATATTTTTAAGGAGAACGGTATTGCCTGTTTAGGAACGTGGATTATGGTGGGAGATATTTCCGATGAACGTGACGACAGCGGCACACTTTCAAATGTGATATTTTTCAAAATGAAAGAAAAATAATTAAACTTTTTGAAATGGACTTTTCAGAGTAACAACTATCGATTTAAACGAGTTTTTGTAATTTATTTTCCGTAAATGTAAAGGTCCATTCCAAACACGACCCGAATTTGAAATAATGTAATATACCAATGAATGCTTTATAATTTGTTTGTTTTACTGCAGATTCGGCCCTGTTATTATTTCTAAATGATTTTTTACCTTAATGTTGGGTAATAACTTAATACCCGTATGGGTTCTGTAAAGTAAATAGTCACATCAAATGGAAAGTTTATGTTTGTTAATTTTGTGTCTCATTTTCAAAGCTGAAATTTGTAATTTTGTATTTAGTTGAAAGCAGTAACATTACCATTCGAATGCAGATAGAGATTTCAAACATCCATCATTTTAACAAAAGCTGAAAGCAACACACAAAAACATTTAGGTAATTGAACAATTTTCAAGTTGTAATGAAATCATTACCAGGATCGAAACAACTCTCACAAGTTTTCAAATCGTTATATACTTTCTTTCGAAACTATTTGAGAAGACTAATTATGAACGTTTCGCATTTTAGTGTTTGAAATATCTAGTTTCAATAAAAATAGAATTTTACACATTTATTCTCTCACCTTTCTGAGTCATTGTATAGATGAATAAAAATCGAATTCGATTTTATGTGGAGCAGTATAAAAATATTCATGTGTCAAGCAGTGTATAAAAACCCCAGGAAGACGTCGCCATATTTGCGCGTGGGATCAAGCGCAGTAAAAACTTCATACCATCAACATCAAAGTGCCGACACCAAAGTGCAACTACTGTTTCTTGGTGGTCTGGGTGGAAGCCAAACGCTCTAACACCTCGACCACTTCGCTGTTCCAAAGGTTGTGATAAAATTATGAGCTATTTATCAATGCTTGTGGAGTATTCGGACAGAAAATGTTTTTGACATTTTCAAAATGATACATTTATTTGTCATGAATTTTGAAGTATTGTTGCATGGCAACTTCATTTCGCGATTGATTACCAATGGATATAGTTTTCAGACAAACGTTGCGTTTTTTTTATTTCTCACCTGTCCATTATTGCTTTATAATAACTTGGCAACAGTTGGCATCGCCAGACACTTATGGACCGAGGGCATTATAATATATCTATATATATATATATATATATATATATATATATATATATATATATATAGTCGAGGACATTGCTAGGTGTTAAATCGCTAATAATCGAGTTTCATTCGAAGCTTTATCGTATCATTGACAACGGCGATGCGAAAATAAAAGTAACAATGTTTTGTAATTTAATTTTGGCATTTCAAAAAGTCATCATTAAAATCATGCAAGATTTTTATATTCCTGATGATATATTAGCTGCCGTCAACACTATAAGGTTGAACTTGCTTCTGGGCATATCTAAAATCCATTATAAAAAAGAATATCGGCAGTTTTGTGAATGGCAAAACAAAGTATATGTTCAAAGAAACGGTGTTGCTGGCGTATTTCGCAAAACTCTCGTAGGAATGTTCTGCTTCATCCTTTATTTGCCAAAAAATTGCGAAATTCGCGAGGATACGATCAAGTATTCATAGAAATTTAAGGTAAACCACAAGAAAGTGAAAAATTTATCGAATTCTCAATCGAGTTTATTAAAGGTTTCTGTCATTAACATTCAAAATAACTTTTGACATACAGTTCTCTGTCGAATGTCAAATCCGCACGATCTATTTTGCGAAATGTTGGCCAATCGCACCCGCTCGCTCGCATAGTCTATTTTGAATTATATAGTTCTCATTTCGCGCGGATTTGCAGAATGTCGGCAGAACGCGCTCGCTTCGCTCGCATGGTCTATTTTATGTCATAGTTCTCATTTAAAATTATATCATAGGTTCTTGTAAAATGAATTGATAGAGAATTGTTGACTAGTTAGGAAAAGCCGCGCGCGGATTTGCGAAATGTCGGTCGAACGCTCTCGCTTCGCTCGCATATATGGTCTATTTTATATAATAGCTCCTATTTCAAATCAGATCATAGATTGGGGAAGATATGAATATATGAAGTGAACCTGATGAAAATGAGTGCATTCTTCACCTGTTCCAAACCTTTTTTTTTTTTCATCTCAACACATTAATTTCCTATATATTTATTCGCCCGTTATATGCCATTTCCTGTAAGATGTTTAAAAATTCGCCACAAATGATTTGATCTCAAGAAATTTCACACCCTGAAATATTTTTCATAATAATCCAGATACCTAGCTACCAACAAAAACTCATATTCCTGCTAACAAACAAAAACTAATCATTATCAATGTCTTTCTTTGAATCGACAATGAATGTTGTGCGTTTACTGAAAATTTGTTGAAAATAGAGAAAAAATATAAATTTTTCCATCTCTGTTGCCAGAGAACGCGCTCTGTCATTGTTCACTATGATGATAACGAGTCTTGACTTTTAAAATTCCCGCCAATATAGTGACCAATCACAAAGCAAATCTCCTGGCAACAAGGGTGGAAAAAATTAGGAACTTGTATTTTTTTATCGGAGTCTAAGAGCAAGAGTTCCAATCGACCAGACTTTATATGGGCAATTTGCATGGGCTATTCAGAACGATAGTACAATGGATTTGTTTAATTTGGAATATTAATCCAAATTCGAATGGTTATTCTGTATACATAAGGTTAGGTTAGGTTAGGTTGGGTTAAAGTTGGATAATAATTTACGCATGTTCTAATTGGTCCATGCGGATCAGTCTGGTCGATTAGAACTTTTTCGGTACTGAGTCTCGTTTATACCCTCGCGAATTTCGCAATTTATCTACGAATGAAATGGCTGACACCAATGAATGGTCCGGCATGACTGACAGCCATTTTATTCCCAGAAAAATTGTGAAATTCGCGAGGGTATGAACAAGTCTTTAGACTATCAGAAATCTCTGTTGGCAACGTCGCAGTTACAATTTATTCACTTGTAAATAAATTATAAATTAATTATATCTGCATAATGAAAGAAGCTTTTTTAACCTTTTCCATACTATTCGAAGCTTATTCTGCTAATGAATTGATACTTCTGTATATGTAGAAAGTGTTATCAATACAACACAGTTCATTAACATTGAAAAAGTAGGTAAAATAACCATCCAACAAATTGAATTTGTTTGTCTTGAAAGTGAGTATCCACATTTATTTTTTCAAAAATAAAATAGAAAAATGTATTTCCGCGCCAAAATTTAATTTTTTTTATTAATTTTATCGTGTTTTAGAGCATCTGTAAAAAAAATTTCAAAATCCCAGCTGGACCCATATTCTTTACTTTTTCCTCATCTGCGACTGAAAGATAAAGTTAAGTCGCTATTTTCCATCGTACAAGATAACGATGGAAAATAACAACTAAAGTTTATCTTTCAGTCGCAGATGATTCCACAACTGACTTCATGAACATCCTGTTTATATTTTCAATAAAATCAACATGCCATACCCATGACAGGTTTTATGTCAGAAAAATATTTTCAAAGTGTCACCGCACAAGAAATAGTCCAACAATTCCATCATTACAGTGTGAAATTGCTTCTGAAGAGTATGATTTCCAATTCTTTCGACTTCCCTGATGAACTTAGAAGAGTGAAATAGATTTTTGTCGACCAAAATGTGTTGGTGGCCTATCGCAAGAGATGCAATTCATGCATCGATGAAATGAGCGATTTTCTGTGAGTGATACTTCTGAATAACATTCTCCCTTATCTCATTTATAGATAAGAATCTCCAATGGAAACTGGACATTTTAGAAATAATCAACTATCTGAATGAAAACGCAAATTTCCATTTTAAGAGTTTTCTTTAAGTTATATAGGGTCTTTTACAATATCTATCAGATGTAGTTCAATATCAAGCGTGGCTTTAGCCGGGGAAGTAGTTGTTTTCTGTTAGATATTACAAAAAAGTAACTTCAATTTATCGTAGGTTTTTCCATTTCCAGGAAGAGTAATGTATTCGTACAATTTTCAATAGAAAATGTTTCCCTTTACTTAACTAGTTTCTGTCGATCATTAGTGCAGACCCGGTCAGGACGGAGAGATAATTCTCATACCCTTCATCATGCAATTGATTTCCATCAGGTTTAGTCTAATATCGCTACGATTATTTTGGATTATTTTCGATTGGATTGGATTACTTTCTGTTTCATGCTTGCTGACGGAACTCCTGTATACTATTATAGAAAATTTGCGAAAGACTGGATTATAATTCGATAGTCTATTTTCGTTTGATGATATAAAAGACAATTCAAAAATGATTATATGCATTACAAAGCATCCTGACATCCATATGAAAATTCCGAAGGATAACGATAATGCTATGAGAGAATAATTTCGAAACAATGCATCTTTCATTCAATTTTTTATAGTAAATGACGTAATGAAATAAATATAATGAAATTATGTAATATTATCGTACGTGCATCATGATAGATAAAAGCCATATAATAACCCGCTTGATGATATTTTATGTATGAAACATCGATAAAACATTTTCAATATCATTCAGAAATAAATCATTATATCAACTGATACAAATCAACAATATAAATTACTGACGATATTTTATTTATACTGGAATATTTAAATAGTCATTCTACTAAATTAATAAAATTTCCACGAAATGTATTTCAAAAAGAAATTGTCTTGAAAAATAGGGGCCATGTCCTGAAAAATAGGCATTAGCATGAAGAAGAGGGGAGGATGGAAGCTCTACTTGTGTTTGGTGGTTTTCACGAGCTTTTCTCATTTGTTTGAATTCAACAAACCACTTCCATTCCTCTTTTTCCTCCTCAGACATCACTCGCCGAATAGCAGGGATCTCACTATTCGTGCCGACCGTTTGATGAACGTTTCCGCATGCAAGGCTATTCCCGGTTCTAGCTCGAGACATGGAGACCAGATATTATGGAAATATTGTCAGGAGTGCGGGGGCGGTTTTTTTCGAACATTCTCGCTTCGTTCATTCTTGAAACTATTTGCAAGTCTGTATAAATATTGAGTGGACTGGAGGTCCCTGAACGTAACGTATCAAATTCTGGAATGGTTCCAAAATTCGGCGTGGAGTGTCGGTATTTTTCGGGGTTTGAAATTCTCCAGCGGGTTGACCACCAAAAGTCAAAAACTAGGTGAGGCCCTCCAAGGACTTTTATCAAAATTTTGAGCTGAAATTTCCCTCAGTCTCATATCACGCCTTGCATTCTAATCAACAGAAATTTGTTTCGAGTTTCATCATCATTGTCTTCATCAGGACAGCACACAACGTGCCTTTTATTCACATTCACACAATCCATACTACGATACGCAGCGTTTAACCTAGGAGATGCAAGTGAATTCGAATGGACCGCTTTTAGAGAATCCAGGTGGTAACTAGATTCTGTGGCGTTATTTTCGCGATGCGATTCAACAACCATTTGTGAGCTCTTCAGGAAGAGTGCGTGGGGCCCGCCTTCTTTGGCGGCCACGCGTGGTGAAACACAACGGTTTCTATTGACTGTGAGGCTCTCCAAACTAGAGCCATAAGAAAAATTATTTTCAATTGAAAATGTACCACTTATAGGCGCAGTTAGAATGGGATGTAAGGCCGGATGTTTCTCAAACAGAGAACAATCAAGAGCTTTGTTGGATATAAAACGAGTGAAATTTTCAGCGGGGTGAAGTACACATGAAGTTGGTTGAACTTTTGTTTGTTTGCGAGTCCTCGGACGTAAACTGTAGGACAATAGGAGAATGTCAAAAGTGGAGTTACTTTATTAGAAAAAAATAATCGCGTACCGTGATTGATTCTTAGTAAATTCCCCTAAGACGGAACTAAATAACGCGTACAGTGCTAAACACTATATTCAAATAATCCGTGGAAAAAAAATAATGGATGAATATCACGCTATATAAAACAGTACTCTCGAATATTTGCTGAAAATAAAAGGTATAGTTATGTTATAATCTGTACTATGTACTCGGAAACACCAGTGGCACAACCAATATTGCAATAAAAACCCTCAAGGAAATACACAACACTGCACTGCAATAATCGCGAAACACCAATAATACTCGCACAATAATTAAGCCGTGGCTAGAACTCTTATCGATGACAAGACAGTTATCACTCAAAATAAATGGCTTGCGTATCGTCACGCTAATCTGAAACGTCTACTATGCCCGTCGCGTCCGAACCGATGCACGGCGCTAAGTCACTCTTTTTCCCCATTATAAAAGTCTCTCCTGTCTTTCCGAAAACTATGACCTCCCACACTCTGGTTTTCTAGAACTTTCCGCCAGGCAAAAAAAAAGCGTTTGTCTGCACACCATGTGTCTCACTTTTCCACAAACCTGCATTCAAAAACATTACTTGGCTTCCTCTTTTTCCTAAAAATCTTCAACATTCGTTCAAGATTCACACAGTGTCGACCAGACATAAAATGACACTCTAAAGAGCATGTAGGTACTTTCAGACCCCCTGGGTACATCTTTTAGTCTAAAAAAAACAAATACTGTTTGTCCGCCTTGAATAGCTAACAGATGTCTGAATCTGTTTTTACAAATGCTCTAGGAGCAACCCATTTCGTGTTCTCGTTTGAAAAAGGTGTCAGCCCTCACTAGGGTCACCATAAACCAGTAATGAGATGCGGACGAAATTGGTAAAGTTTCAAAATGCGTGTGAAATGTTTATTGAGCGATTATATTTCAATAAAGTTGACATATCAT
This sequence comes from Chrysolina oricalcia, assembly GCA_944452925.2. Lineage (NCBI taxonomy): Eukaryota > Metazoa > Arthropoda > Insecta > Coleoptera > Chrysomelidae > Chrysolina > Chrysolina oricalcia. The sequence goes on along the minus strand of OX101813.2, from coordinate 37,399,720 downwards.
TCGCGGGGGGATAATAATTTATATAGATTTCTACAGGGCAAAATGATAATGTGTTTGACTGAATCAAGACATAGTATAGTATACAACTGGTGCGGAACAAAGAATATTTTATTTTAATAGAAACAGCAATGTTTTTTAGTGCAAGTTTTGTTTTTTCGATGCAACCTTCTGCTACACTGCTTGATTTCCAGCCAACGTGTAACTTAATATTGGTTGGGTTTTCATTTGCACAAAAGAGTGGCGGAACTACGCCAAAAACCATGTCCCGTGTATTTACTAGCATTTGGTATTCCCCAAAAACTGCAATATTTCGAGGCATTTGACCAACCCAACCACTTGAGTAGAACACTTAAACTCCTGTATAACGACCTAGATACATGAATACCTATTATAATATATTGGAAAAACAATTTAGGAATTTTTCGAAATTTTGAATCTTTTGGAAGTCTTAGAAGATTTCAGTATCTGGTGTGATATAAATGAATGTTTGAGTTTGGGCTGAAATTTTCCGATATGAATTAATGGCATAGTAATTAATTTCAACTCATTGAAGTGTTCCTTGTTTCAACATAAGGCGTATTTACCCGTTTTTGGCAAATACATATTTTATAGGCACCAACTGCATACCACCATAGACTTGTGTTATAATGATATATGCGAGTAGATAATGGCTATACGTCTATTAGCTGTGAAGTTGTTGACACACTTTTCAATTGAAGAATCGCATAATATCCACTATTTATGTTTTTGGATAAGTTGTTAATATGTGTCGCCAAACTATATTACTATCTATATGTACCCTATAGACGTTTTGTGGACGAAAACAGTTCGAAACTCTCGTCATATAAAAATAGACCAGTGAAGACATAATTCGTTTCAAACATTATAAAAACATATTTTCAAAAACATTTCGTAACTGAAAGGCTCGAAAATCGCAATCGCCAATGATTTAACACCAAAACAAGGACAAGAACAAAAAACAATGAGGAAACATTCAGCACTGGCTAGAAAAGATAAAAGACATAGATATACCATGGAGTGCATGATCTTTTTGTCGTTGAAAACCAGGAGGAAATTGCTAAACCATTCAGCATCCCGGCAACACCAACAGTATCCACCAAAGAGACCAAATCAAAAACATCTACCGAAGAAATCACCTAAACCAAGATATTGGAACAAGAAGACAAAAAACTCACCCAAATCCGCTCAGCTGGGCAATATGGCATGCATGTATTACTCTCAAGGTAAATGTATATCCCTTAATTTCTTTTTCTTTCTTTCTTCTTAGCTTTATTATTGTATAAGATAATCAGATTTCCAGGTTGATTCGGTACAATCCTTCACAATCGAAAGAATGAAAAGTTGACTCGATCACATTTTCCTTAATTCTAAATCAGATCATAACTTTGATAATCGAAAGCATTATTACTGATCATAAAACAACTAGGGTTATAACAGATGAAATTAATGAAAAAACTTTTATTATTTGAATTACAAAAAATTCAAACAAAATATTCAACAGGTAGACTGGAAAACTGTGTTTCTGGCTCCGGGATCAAACTCTGGGATGGATGAATTTATAAAATTAATATCGAAAAAAAACAGCGAATCCCTAGAAACAAAAAAAAACAACTAGAAAAAACTCAAATGAATAAATCTCACCAAGAAAGTTAACTGCGACTATTATAAATAGCAAACAGAAAAAATTCCAATAATACAAAATTCCGGTGGAAAAGGTAAGAGAATTGAGAGACTCGAAAATAAAACATAATAAAATACCGGTTGTCCTAAATGAAAAAGGAGAACATCTTCACGATTGCAAAGATATTGCAAATGAGTTCAATCTGAGATTCGTTGAAATGGGAAAGACACTTGCTGAAAAACACAAAACAGATACAAATCATGAATATATTGACGACATCCTACCCAATTAAATGATTCTAACACCAATCAATCACAATGAACTCTTTAATATAATTAGAAAAATCAAAGACAGGAAAGCAGTTGGAAGTGATGGAATTAGAGCGAAAGCCATTAAATATTTTACACAATATGTTATTCATCCCTTACTTTACATGCAGCGAAGTGGTCGTGGTGTTAGAGTGTTTGGCTTCCACCCAGGCGGTCCGGGTTCGATCCCCGGTCGCGTGTCACTAAGCTGAAGTGGTTCGGATTCCACTTTTACTTAAACTGTAGGTCCCGGATCTCCCTTGCTCGCACAAGCTCTGCCTTTGAGGGGTTTTCTCCGAAAACCTGGGTGTTTCGTAAAAAACAAAACAAAACATTTTAAATGAATGCTTAGAATTCGAAATTTGGCCTGATGCTTTAAAAAAATAAACATAGGTAGTAATACCAAGTTTCAAAAACAATTGTAGACCCATTTTCCTTATCACGCATTTATGAAAGATATTCCTTCATAAGAAAGTACAGCTTGATATCCCATAAACAATATGGTTTCAAAGAGAATACCTCGAGAGAAAATGCTGTACTTGCTTTGACAATAAAATAAACAGCGCGCATTGGAGGATGGACATACTTGTCTATTTATTTATTTATTTACAAATGGGAATACAAACGGGACTAACCCAAAACAAGTATTCACAGATAGATGATTTCTCCATATACAGAATCTACATATAATTCTAAAGTAAAATTACCAGAAATTACAAAATTGGTGATAGATATAGAAAATAACAAAAAAAAACAATAAGAGTAATGAATTTAGTGCATATAGTAATTAGTGAATGAAAACGAACATGAAAGCGCACTTATTCAATTGAAGTCTGTGAAGCAAGAAAGTGTTTTTTCAAAATATGGGAAAATTTTGACAATAAGAGAAAATATCAATATTAATAGAATTTGATAACGCATTATATGATATGTTGTATCTATGCATGGGAGAGTTCAAAAAATAATTTGATTGCGATTGTTTGTAACGGAAAAGATGCTGATGCCTAGTAGTATATGTAGGAGCATTAAGATAAAAGTTACTAAGGATGGCAGGCGAATCAACTAAATTGTTAATGATTTTGAAGAGGAACTTCACTTCTGAAATTTTCCTTCTGTTCTCCAGTGTTAATATGTTCAGCTTATTCCGAACATAGATGGTTGTTGGGGTTGAATGGAAAACATTTTTTGTTGACATAATCTAAGAATATATTTTCTGTAAATGTCCTATCCAGGGTTCCATATTACGGCACCATAGCTCAATACAATATTGACGTATGACATATAAAGAATACGGAGAGTTTGTGTGTTTTTAAATTCACTACAAGTTCTCATAATGAAACCTAACATTCTGTGAGTCCTTTTAGAAATGTAAAATATGTGCTTGTCAAAAAGAATTTTAGAGTCAAATATTATTCCTATGTCCTTTATTTCTGTGACTGTTTTCAAGGATAGAGAAGATATTTGATAGGAATGATTTAGATAATTTTTTCGGCGTCCAAATGAAATATGGTAACACTTATCAAAGTTCACGTATAGACTATTCACATCGCAGTAGACGTAGAAGTTATTGATATCCTGTTGCATGAGTAATATGTCGTCAGCATCACAAATTGAGTGTTATATGTTTAGATCGTCCGCACACATTAAAAAGTTGGCGAATCGGAAACATTGAGAGATATCATTAATATAAATATTAAATAGGAGTGGCCCCAGATGAGATCCTTGAGGAACGCCAGAGGTGATTTGGTGATATTCAGATTTGTTGTTACCGATTGTTACCGCTTGACAACGATCAGTTACATTCAAGCCAATTCAGTAGATTGCCATTTACCCCGACTCCAGCAAGCTTCCGAAGCAAAACTGAGTGATCGATTTCGTCAAATGCTTTGCTGAAGTCGCTGTAAATAGCATCAACTTGGTGCTTGTCATTGAGGATATGCAGGAAATACTCAGTTTATGTGAATAAATTGGAATCTACTGATCGTTTCTTCATGAAACCATGTTGTTCAATATTAATTATGATTTTAACTTCGAAGAATAGGTTATCGAAAATAATAGACTCGAAAGTTTTTGCTATGATGGACAATTTTGAAATCGGTCTATAGTTTTTGACGAGTTGTTTATTACCTGATTTTAAAATTAGGATTATGTGAGCTTTCTTCCATACTGACGGAAATACACCCTCTTCAAGGGATTTATTAAAGATTATATGAAGTGGTATTGCAATATATTCAGCACAGTACTTGAGGAGTATTGTAGGTAATTCGTCTGGTCCCACACCTTTGTTTGAAAGATTTTGAAGTTTTAGAAGAATAGATTGTACAGAAGTGTTATAAGAAGAAATGTTGTTATGTGATTCTTGCTGTGTTACATTATGAACTGAGAGATAATATTCAGAAAATATTTTGCAGATTTTATTAGAGTTCGTAATTATCTTATCGTCATCTCTCAACGTGTTAATTGAAGCTGTACTGTTTTTCTTTGATTATACAAATTGCAAATTACAAATCGAATACGGTGTACCGCAGGGAACAGTTTTGGGCCCTATATTGTTTAATCTCTATATAAATGGAATATTCGCATTGAACAGTCAAGGAAGTGTCATAGAATACGCTGGTGATACCCCAATATTATAAGAAGCGGAAACAGCATAAACTAAAACATAAAGCCGAAGCTGATCTTCGATGTATAAACGACTGGTTCGATAAAAGACTGTTAACACTCAACACAGAAAATATATCTTCCTATCTCTCAGCTGTAATAAGGCTGGTAGCTGCCATTTTCTACGGGTCTACGACTAAATATCCCACCAAAAATATCTTGCCTTCCAATAATATCCCCAGACAATAATAACTTTATGTGAAATTATCCCGTTCAATTATTAGTCTGATCTAACCTGAAAGAACAAACCTAACTGGCAATTTGGGAGCTTGGAATGGTAATGGTAATGGGGGGGGGGGGACGCAAGCGTCAGCGACTGAACCCCAGTGGGCCCTTTCCGCAATCCCCTGCATCTTCACTCATCTCATGTCGGATACCTGCTCAAACCTCTTCGACTTTCTTATGAAAGTCGAAATGTTCTTCCATTGTGCAATTCTTCCTCCTCAATAGTGGCAGCTCCGAAGACGTTTTGTCTGAGCCTGCCATAAATGCCACATTTGCACAGGAAGTGGAAGGAGACCTCCTCCACCCCACATTCCGTGCATAGTGTGTCTGCCTCAACTCTAATGAGAGCCAGGTGCCTCCTGAGTCCGCAGTGGCCGGTGAGAACCCCCACCAAACAGTCGGAGTTCTTTGCGGCTTAGCTTCAGTATCTTGGCCGTCCTTGCCCTGTCGGGCCCCGATATCATCTGCTTAATTTGACTGCCTGCATCCATCTATCTCTCTCCACTCCTAATGTATCAATGGCCCACTCATTCAGTGCCGTTGTTACTTGTCTCCTTGTAATGCCGAGTGTGGGTTCGGGCCCGTAGTAGGGTTGTCCGGCTCCTTGCTTTCGGCTAGCTGGTCCACCTGCTCATTGCCTTCAATCCCTGCATGGCCCGGATCCCACATCAGCGTTATTTCCTTATCAGTCGCAAGACTCTTCAGGACATCTCTGCACTCCTGAACCAGTATTGATCTGGTTCTAGTTGCATTCAGAGCGCTGATGGCGGCCTGACTACCCGAGCAGACATATACATATCTCTCTTGGCCGTACCTCACCTCTTCCATTCTGGTTGCCTCCAGGATGGCATACACCTCTGCTTGGAAAACTGTTGTCAGAGAACCTAGCGCATAGGCTCTTTTCTCTCCGTTTTCCAAGTAAACTCCTGCTCCGGCTTGTCCTTCCTCCAGTTGACCCGTCTGTAAAACAGACCATGCTTTCTGGGGGAAATATAATCCTCTTCCTTCTCTCTCATGTCTGGGATCTCTAGCGAGATTGTCATTTTCCACCTAATTTTATCCTCTGCCTGTATCACTTTGATAGCAGATAGTGGGATTTCTTGCTCCGCTACCACAGCGATTTCGGTATGCCCTGTGTACCCCTCTCCTCGCCAGCTCCCTGAGTCACGCATTCTCAGATAGGACGCCATCGCTTCCTCCTTTATACAAGTTGGAAGCGACGGCAAACCCAGCAGAGCGTCTAGGGCTGCCGAGGGGGTCGTCCTCATCGCGCCGGTTATTCCCCTACAAGCTAGTCTTTGAATTTTTTTCAGCTTCTTGGTTGTGGTTATCTGGTCCACTCTCGGCCACCAGACCACTGCTCCATATTGGATTCTGGGTCTGATTACCGCCGTGTAGATCCAGTGAAGGATGTGAGGTTTGAGTCGCCAACTCCCTCCCACTGCCCGGCGCAGACTCCATATAGCGACCACCGCCTTCTCGACTGCTCGATCGACATGTGGCCCCCAAGTTAGCTTCGAGTCCAGAATCACCACAAGGTATTTTACCTCTCTAGCAAGCTCTAGGGGTTTTCCACCCATTACTGGTGATCTGAACCCATCTACTTTCCTTCTCTTGGTGAAGAAAATCATCTCTGTTTTAGTCGGATTGACTGCGAGGCCGACTTCCTCGCACCACCTTTCTATTTTCCTGCACGCCAACTGGGAGCTTGGAAGTTGAAGAAAAGTTTATTTTGAGGGTAGTATTTTATAAGTCTGATCTAACCGGAACGATCTAACCTAGCCCGCAAGCTGGAAGGTTATTATTGGTCAGAATATTATTGTCTTAGAATATTATTGTCTTAGGATATTATTGTCTTAGGATATTATTGCCTAAGGATATTATTGGACGGGGAACTTCTGGCAGGATATTTTTGACAGGATATTTTTGGATGTGATATTTAGTCGTACAGAAGGGTACAGAGAGATATATTCTCCAGTTGTTTAAATAATGAGTCAAGCAATGCTGACTCCGGCCACCTCTTGAATGGAATCGCACTTTAAAAGGTAAAACCTTCTTTCCAAGCTCGAAGAGTTCTGAAAATGAAAATTTCATTGAGGAGGCAACGAATCACAACTCTTGGTTTCTTTAAATTTGTTCACGTCCAAAAATATCAGTCTACAAATATCACCACTTCATGATGTGCGAGGCAGTAGTCAACTTCGCCCTATCAGACCAAATCCTCTCTCCGGTACTGCACTAGAAAATCATCCGGTAAGTTGCTAAGTACCGCGAACTTTTTCTAACGTGTCTCCGAGACGGCAACGGCAATGCCAAGAAGCCGTCTTTGTGTATCGCGCATCGGCCAGCTGACTTGCCGCTGGAGAAGAGCCGCAGGTAGGTGGGTGGGTGAATGAACGTTCATGGCCTTGTGCATCCTTCGAGAAGCGATCCCGACCGCGGCAATCCGTGTTTGCTCTCGGGCAGAGGCGGGGGATTCACTTCGTACTTATTTCGTATCGAGATGTTTCCTTGGAAGGTTACCTACGTGCGTCAGAATGCGCACGCGAAAATCATTGCGAAGGAATTTCATCGACGACCCATGGTCATAGTAGGCATCACAATTCATCAGTATTTATATTGGTAATGAAATTAACTAAAAAAAACTATATATTACCTTGAAATTATCTGAAAAGTAAGTCTTGACAGGAAAACCACAGCACGTGAGGCTCATTAGGTTCTAATGTTCAAACAAAAACTATGTATGAAATCGAAATCTACTGAAATCGACTACTTAGTAAGAAAAACATATATTGCTTACTTTACCATTTTGCAAATAACAATTATACTGTTATACTTACTCTTTAACGATTATGGCTGTATTTTGTGTGGTTGGGGCAGTGAAGTGGTATAGAAACGATTTCTCATAGATAAAACGAGTTTTTAGCCACAAGCGACACAGCATTGGTATAAAGAAATAGCGTTCTTGAATAGGTCCCACCAAATATGTTAGATCTTTTAACTCGTTCATGAAATGTAAAGACTACATTTATTTTGTGTTTGACGTGCATTTCATTCGAAGCAAAAATACATGGGTTTTATTTGAGTAAATGCCTTCAATTTCAAACGGGGATCAACTAATGTTTTCTTGATACAAGACATTCCGACATTGATCCGAATAAAAAATGTATGTGTTACCATTTAAAACGGGTTTTGTCCCATGTTTGTACGTCGAACCGCCCACTCGTCTTGGCGGACTCGTGGATTTCTGACAGAATAATATCAATAGTATTGCGAGCACTCATGGTGTCCTCCTGACTATTCCACTCTTCTTAAGATATTCACGTAATCTGACCAATCATAAATCAAAGACAAGTATTATCGCGAAAACACCAGCTGTCTCTCAATTCTGATTGGTCTGTCAGAGTTGGTGTTTTCAACGATGTAACCATAGATGACAAAGCAAAGTTTGACAATTTGACAGATCATAATTGTAGGGGAAAACGTCAAAATGAGTCGCATGGTAACTATATAATAAATTATTGATAGTTATAATTAACTTTTTGTGATTATAGTTGATTGATTAAGGTTATGATGCATTGATTGTTCATGTTTATAATAATACTTTTAATGCTTCGTGAAATAGTCTAATAAAATTCCATTAGAGATTGAATTTATCTCATAAGTCTGTCTTTTATTTCTGAATTGCATCGAGAAAACACCACTCGTCCTGGTGTTTTCTCGAAGCAATTTAGTTTCGTTCAGAAATGAATCGACAGACTTATCGCGAAAATTCAATCACTTGTGGTATTACTACTGACTATTTCACTTACCATATGAAACTCTCTTCTACTGCGATATAAGGTCCAATAAGAACAGTGTGTCTCGGTAGTACACAGTTGCTTCCCTTTCAGCCGGCAAGACCACGTCGTCATTGACAACCACATCCATACAACAACGGAATTCATGTTTATTAGACATTATCTATAACTATTGAGGAACTCACGACAAAGGAACTTTTTTGATATTGTTGGTTAGTGAAATTATCTTAATAAATACAAATCGTGCTCACAATTCTACCGAAAATTTCACAGCTCTACTTTTTAAACAATAAGATGCCTTAATTTTGACTAGTTACCATGGCAACTAAAAAAATTCCGAAATTTTTTTCGTGGCGCCACGATATTTAAGTGGAAATTTTTTGACAGTTGAAAAGGTGAACATATGATCTACAACCATTAAATATTGAAGATATACCTGTGAATAATGCAAAATTTCTATAAGAATTAACATTATTATTTAGTATTCGCTATAAAGTTTCATTAAACAGAAAACACAAATTTGTTTAATTATTATGCATTAATAATTTATAATATTTCAAAAAACGTAGGATCTACAAACATAGTAAGATTTAAATGTTGCTTGAATTCTAACCCATCCTCTCTTCTTAATGGTGAATAGGAAGGTGACGAATTAATTAGATGTCTGTGTTTTAAGACATATATGTAATATTTTGAAACAATTTTATTCAAATCTCTTTAACGCAAAAGGCCATATTTACTTGACATCTGCAGCAGACTTTCTTGGATTTTCGTAAACAAACCATTCGACTCTAAGGCTTCCTGGTCGCAATCTTCCATTAAATTCGTTAAATATATTAATTTTGGATGACATATTTGCACTTGACTCAACTCTTTGCAGTATTTACATAAATTGTACTTTTCAAAGCATTTAATTTTCTCAAATTGTTTAACGCAAATATTTACAAGAAATGTTTTACATAAGAATATCTTTGTTTGCTGGTTTACTATACAGTAACTCAATGTAATTTACCAATATAAACCTCATCTGTCAAAAGCGTGGCCGCCTAAATCGCGGCCACCTACTGCAACAAACCATGTTAATATTATATTTTTTACATTAGAAGTGTTATGGATTACTTTAACAAAAAATACATTTCTACCACCTTCAGTAACCTAAAATTATGAAAAGTTGATAGACTGATCTAATACCCTTCTGAGTTTAAGCATTTGGTGTATAACTAAATTGGTAATATTTTTTATTTAACGAAACATGGTGGACTTGACAAGCAGTGAAATTAATTTGAAATATCAGATTGGATTAATAATTTTTTTCCAAATTATGGTGTGAAATTTTCTTACCGAATACCACGCAAGCTTAAATTATTCCTGGAAATTTTCTTTCGGGCACGAATATTTTAAGAAAATATTTGTGCCCTCAAAAAAATTTCCGGAAATAATTTAAGCTCTTGTGATATTATAAGTGAAAATTCTTTAAGAAATCTTGAACTAGATCAAGTAATTGCTCCTAATAGTCCGAGAGCCGACCGCTGAAAATGGCATCTGATCGGTTAAAGGACATATATTATTGGAAAAGGTAGTATTCAAATAGATGAAAACAATGAAATAGGAGCCTTAGTCCCCAGCCAGTCACTTGACTAGGCAACCATTTTTTGATTTTTTTAATTTTGGTGTAGTTGCTTGGCTCATTAGTTAAAGCATGATTTTAGCATCAAATGAAAGCTTGAAGTTTCTAGTTTTAGAAAAAAAAATGGTTGCCAGACCTCTGACAGTCAGAAATTTTGGCAGCCCACTTTGAAGACGGGCAACCCGAGTGTACACTATAACGTACTCCATAAGAAACTCTGTAAGAACATTATATTTGAATCCATGAATATCCCATTAAATTTTACCGACTTATTTTTATATTTTGAATATTTAAGAAATAAATAATAAAATACTTGTTTTCACAATATTTTTTTAATATCACGTACATAGGTAATTACAACATAGAAAATAAATTATAGGAAAATAATTAACATTAAATCAAGCAATTCATTTATTGAAGCTTATATATTTGTACCGTATATTTGAAAATTATTTTATAATTTAGACTTAAATTTTATTATAATAGATTATGAGTTACAATATTCTAATTACAAATTATTCATTTTCATGTTCTTCCTCTGTAACATCAAAATTATGCTGCTCATCAATTTCGTCATCATTGTCGTAGTTTACATTATGGTTTAAAATGTTTATATTATGGTGTAAAAAGCGTGGGTGATATCGATCTATATCCTCATATTTTTTAGTTTAATTTAATCGAGCATTCAAGAGCTCAAGAAAACTTTATCAAGCTCCCCACGCTTCTTTTACATTTGAGAAATTGAATTGTCAATTATTTTTTACTTTTTAGTCCATGGGAAGTAAAGCGTGTTCTTTAGTTTTTTTAAACTATTATTTTTTTCTTGGAGCCGCCATTTTGAATTCATGAATTTTGATTAAAAAAATCATAATCTGTGACTCCGAAAACCGTTATATACCAATTTTGAATAGAATCGGACCATTATCACAAATCTCGTCCGCCATCTTGGAGCTGCCATTTTGTATTTTTATAACAAAAAAATGTCATATTGCATTGCCATGCATATAAATTGCGAAGAAAATACTTACATGTAAATGTAGCATTACTTCAAATTCTGCCTTGTATCGCGCTTTTAAGACGGTGAACTTCTTATAACAGTCGGAATGATAACCAATCTCACCAATTATTTTGGGAACATCAATTTCCCAATATTTGTGCTTCTTAATTTTTCGAAAACGACTCATACGAGTCCATTTTTCTAAAGTTACTGCAACGAAAATATCAATAAACCCTTCAGATTTACCGCACAGAAAACACAACTACATGGTGATATAATTTCCACAACACAACTTACACTCCAAAAATCACAATATATCTTTGCTGTAAGGTCTGCAAAGAAAGACTGATCAGTGTTGCCAGGAATATTTTAACGAATGTACCAACCTACGAAAACAAAATGTATCACATTGCGCGTCTGCGCAGATATCTGGATCATGGATTCAAATATAATGTTCTTACAGAGTCTTATGGAGTACGTTGTGTACACTCGAGTTGCCCGTCTCCAAAGTGGGCTGCCAATATTTCTGACTGTCAGAGGTCTGGCAACCATTTTTTTTTCTAAAACTAGAAACTTCAAGCTTTCATTTGATGCTAAAATCATGCTTTAACTAATGAGCTAAGCAACTACACCAAAATTAAAAAAATCAAAAAATTTTTGCCTAGTCAAGTGACTGGCTGGGGACTAAGGCTCCTATTTCATTGTTTTCATCTATTTGAATACTACCTTTTCCAATAATATATGTCCTTTAGCCGATCAGGTGCCATTTTCAGCGGTCGGCTCTTCGCCTATAAGTAAAACCACTTGTCCTAACGGACTCTTGTGTTACCAAGCAATGGGCGTGGTGGCCGTGCTGGTAGAACGTTTGCCTTTGGAGCGAAGGGTCGAGGGTTCAAAGCCTCGCATGGTCATCGGTCTCGTGCATGGCATCACACGTAAAAAGGTAAAGGCTGCGTCTTCCCTAGCTCACACAAGTCTCTCGAAGACTTCCGAGGGTTGCGCGTAGTGGTGCACTCGGTTGACGGAAATAACAATTTTAACAATAACAACAATTTTAACAACAATTAATTTGATCTCGTTGACTTCTGAAAAAATTACTATCGATAGTATCGAGAGCACTCGTATTACCCCTGATAATTTCAACTTTGAGGAACCTTTGCCGGCCAGCTGAAGTTTTCTATAAGATGTACTCTCTGCAGTTATAGTTTCAGACCTGCCGACCAAAATTTTCGATTTTACACCATGTCTCAAAATGGTGGGAGAAGACGAGACTTTTGGGCGACGATTCAAGTCCATACCGTTCGATTTGTAGAGCAAATAGATTATTTATGAAGACTATTCGACTACATAATTTTACTAAAATTTCAGTTAAAACCCTTATGCCTTTTTACTGCCTATTTATCTGCCTGACTGTCGGTGGCTGAAATTTTAAACAAATATGCATGCGCGCGAGACTATTTTGTTGTCTGTTTCAGGCATAGAAATGAATGGGTCCAGTTCTGTTTCTTCCTCTGAATCAAGGTGATTTCAAAGATATTTTTGAAAATGTCAGGTTAGCCAACACAGTCATTATCTGATTGATCTCATTACCCACTTCCCACTTCTCACGATCTCCTGAGGGCTCTTTTTTATTGTGCTCTTATGTTTAAATAAGTGTAACAGCTGCCATAACGGCAATTAGTTATGTTTTCTCTAACTTTATTTTATATTTTGTTGTTCGCGACATTGTGTTAATCTCTCAAAAACTTACATTTAATGAATAATATAACCTCAAAATTCACTGTCACTTTCCGTATGTGTGCAGTTCTGAAATTAATGACTGAGACAATCATTGAAAAGGCATGGTGTGTTAGAGTCAGTTATTTTGAGATATTTAGCCATGAAAATAGACACAAAAATAGACACGAAAATGGTATAGTGTATTAATGGTTTTACATTTGAAACGAGTTTCTTTCACCAACGGTACAAGAGTGGACACTGTGATTAATTTCCGAACATATAATTTCAATTTGAACCAATATGCAGCTCAGCATAGAGTGAATATCTTCAATGATATCTACGGTACATCGAATCATAAATATAATTGTGCTTTGTTTCCATCATAACCGATATTTCTAACAAACAAACAATTTACGGCATATTGCAAACATCCCTACTCTAACTGTTGTCACCTCTTCGATGACTCCCGTATACTTTCAAATGTGGATTATCTTTTTTCCCGAGTAGCATTTGTCTTTTTCTATGATTAAATTAATGATCTGAACTTTGACGGTGTTATAGGTTTTTCAGGGTTTTCCTTCAACTGATCATCTTGATTTTTTTTTAAATTTATTTCTTTCGAAGTGATAAAGTTTTTATATAAATGATATTCATAAATGATAAGGTATTTAATCAATAGTTAACCAATTTTTTGATATTTTCTCTCATGGCGTTCTTGAAAATTTAAATAAATATTTTTTCAAGGTTGCTATGTGAAACCGACAAAGTGACGTGACCATATACTATATCAACCTGACCAGACAAAATAATGTATATTTGTATTGATTTTTGTAAGTCGTGGGATCGTGGTATTGATGAATTGAACATTATGTCTCGAAAATGGGATAGTAGCGATCCCAGTCATATCGAGTACGATCAGTGAGAGAAAGGAATCTCAGAGAGTCAAAATTATCTTAACGTTTTATTACGTTTCCAAGATTGTGCTTTGTTTCATTCATAACCCAAGGATATTTTGAAAATAATTTCCAAATCAAATAAAATTACTTTCAAAATAAATTCAAATTGAAAGTTCATTTACCTTAGAAACGTACCTACTCTCATTGTATACATTGAACCATGCAATAAACGAGAATAGCCAATACATAATTTATCAATAAGAATCATAGTATCCAAACAAAATATTTACACTATTATTTAGACCAAGCTATGAAAACCCCAGTTTTCGCCCCAGCAAAATCGCTTTAGCAATAGTAAAAAAAATAAAAACTCTTTGGGTTTTTTGGAAATTTATCAATAATTGTTCAAGGAATCGTTTCACAGTCAATGACACTTTTGTAGAAATTAATAAAACCTACAAAATGGATTTCCAAACGACCGAATCAGTGCATTTTCCACTGAGAAAATCCAGGAAAACTTCTACCCAGATAACACCAAGACGTCCTAAGACCATCCTCAGGACGTCAATCTGGGACATTCAGGACGTCTCAAAGACGTCCATTGTCGGTCGAGGACGTCCCGAGGACGTTTTGTGGACGTCCAATGTTACAAATTGGAACGTCCCGAGTACGTCCATCATGGGCCCATGTTGAGGATTTCATGGACATTTTCGGGATGTTTTGGGGACGTCCATTTACTGGTTCGTAGACCGCCATTTTCGTTTTTCTCAGGATTACTATTTTGTCAAGGTTTTAACTCAGAAAGATAAAATCATACAATGCATGAATATTTATTTAAAACCTCTCTAATTGCGAATAAACGTGACATTGTGTTCATGAAAAGCATTTTCCAGAACTAACACTTCATCATAATATACTCCAATATACTTGGAAAACAAAAAAAACTGAAGATTCTTCAAAATGATATGTATTCCGTAGCTAATACAGAGATTCCACTATATTTATAAATATACGCAATATCTACAAGTTTTCTGAAGTCTTCAGAAACTTTAGCTTTTTCTGCAGATCCTGAAAAGTATTATTCTGTTATTACCTGCCATTTCATAATCGATTTCAACTTACCCCAAATTATTGTTCAAACCGATTTATTCCTTAGCAACCAAGTCCACAACCTCCAAAGCATGCAAATAACTTTCAGCTTGGTCAAGAACCCACAGTGAAATCAGTTTACCTTTACCTAACCTAAAAAAGAACACTAGCTTTTATTCACGTCTATAGTCTGATGAAATAAACTACCCACCATGCACTGTACTTACAATATCCATAACAGAACTGGCTATGCAAAAATAACAACTTCCAAACTTTTTATTTCCACGTTTTGTTTTAGTAAAATAGCGGCAAAGGACAAAACTCACAACGTTCGTAAAAATGAAAATGGCGTGAAATATAAAATGACATGACGTGCGTGGATAGCCGAGCTGAGTCGAGAGGAGCCGAAAGCACAAACATTGAAGGCTTGTTTCAGACTAGGCGGAACGCGGAGAGAGAAAATGTCAAATTAAAATTTTAGGGTAATTCATGCCGGGCTCGATTGGTCTCAATTGAATGAAAACTTAACATTTTCGCGATATTCGTTTCGCCTAGTCTGAAAGTAGCCTTGGAGCACAAAGGAGTGACACAGATCGCACAGATTGCAAAAAGGCACAGACAAAATATGCTCGGACGTAGACAGGTCACAGACTGAACTACTGATATGATCATGATTCGATAACGCAGCAGATCATTCCAAATTTCACATATTTGTTTTTCAAATGACAACATCGATTTCAACCTTAATTGAAATTCAAGGAATCTGTGACATAATTGATATTCAAATCAATATATAATTATATAGTATAGATTAGGACTTAATTTGTACGTCCTGAAAACGTTCTCATCTTACGTGCCTAAAACGTTTGGCGTCGTACATCCTCAGGACGTCCAAAATAGATACCAGGACTATAGTTAGGACATCAAATGGACATCCTCGGGACGTTTTGTGCTATCTGGGTAAAAAGAGACCGTTCTTCAAAAATTTATAATTTTTATAAAATATGTGGTTGAACTGTAAGCAAGATGTTTTCTATCCGATGTGTAGTTTTTGCACAATCGCGTTATAAACAATTTAAGGGCACATCTGGCAAGATGTGACGATTCAAGGGAAATCGTCGAATTCAAATTCTGTGAACGGCATCTGAAAGTAGAGATCAATATCCACAATTTGTATATTTTGGATTTAAACCTAAGAGGTGGGACATGTGTTGAAAATGTCACTGAAATTTGATCAAAACGCTTCAAAGTGCGTCCGAAGACACCCGAAGTCACCCGAAGTCGCACTGAAGTTAATACGAGTTGAGTTCGGGCGACTTCAGGTGCACTTTGAAGCATTTAGAGTAACTTCCAGTGATATTTTCAACACATTTTCCAAAATATACAAATTGTAGATATTGATCTCCACTTCCATATGCCGTTCAAAGATTTGATTAGGATGATTTTCCTTAAATCGGCGCATTTAGATAGATTTGCTTTTAAATTGTTAATAACGCGATTGTGCAAAAAGTAAAAATAGGACAGAAACCATTTTGCGCACCGTTGAACCACATGTTATTATCTATCAGTATCCGCAATATTGTTTGTCCACCTTCAGATGTATAAAAATTATGAATTTTTGAAAGATGGTCTTTTTTTCGAGGTTTTCCCGGATTTTCTCAGTGGAAAATGCACCGATCGTGGCGTATTAAAAACCATTAGGTAGGTTCTATAAATATATACAAAAGTTCCATCGACTGTAAAATTATTCCCACAATAATATTTGAGACATTTCCAAAATACCAAAAAAATTGTTATTTTTTTTCACAATTAAATAGGATATAATAGGAAGATGATTAAAAAAGAGTAAACGAGATATCAAAGATAATATATATAACCAGAAATCGTTGTTGAATTTACACGGTAAACCAAAAAAAATCTTCAAATTCGAGTGCTTTTTTAATGGAATTTATATTAGCATATTTTTTCATGTGTTTTAGTGGAGTCCATCCACTTTACTATTGACTATATCTCCCAACCACTTGAAAGTTATGGTATTTTATTTTTGTCGGAATTATGTCATTATCAGATGCATACCGAAAAAGTCACTATAGTCACGATTATAGAATTTAAGAGGAAATAATTATAATTGAATGTTTTTTGTATTTACATTCCTATAGCTATTTCTAGCTGTTTTCGATTTAGGGAAATTTGAATATTGAATAATGAGAATAGCTAGTATAATATAAGGACATTAAAAGGACTCACAAATTTCACAAATCTGTCAATCAATTACATTATATCTATTTCCAAGTAAATTCTACAATTGTGACGACAAAAAAATCATATCTCATGGGAGATAGTCAATAATATAGGAGTGGTGGGTAGAGGTCACCAAGAATCTTGAAAACATTTTCTAATGTTCATGGCATTCCATTAAAAAAACACTTGACCCTGTAGAATTTCGCAGGAAATAATTTCTTAGAAAACATTTAAAATTTGTCACCACCTCAAATCAGGGGACCATTGTCAAATTAAAAATAAAAATTTTGTAATTTTTTTATTCTTTTCAAATTTGATAAAGTCCCCAAAATCTGCTGTGTTGACAAATTTCATATGTTCATATGTGAAACTTTTGCATTATTTTCATAATCAATTCAGTTTGCAAACAAATTTTTTAGTCTGAACAAAACAAAAAGAAAGTGTTGTTGTCATCAGCCGAAGTGGCAAAGTTTTGGCGAGACTTATGACAAAAAGAGTTACGTTGTTTTACGTTTGCCACTCTTTTATATTATTTCGACCGAGTTATTAATAAAAGTAGGAATGAATAATTTATTCACGCAAATGCCAAACTTGAAAATGGTCGCCAAATTGGGGAACGATAAACGATGATATTTTCTTTATTTTCGCTATTTTGCGACTCTTGCATTTTTTCTCTACAAAGTAACTAAAATTGTTTATTATTTACAATTTTGATTATGTTGCAGACCTTCTACGAGAAAACAAATTTCCATAGTTTCGTAGAACACTGAAATTGAACTTTTGTGCTGCTATTTTTTCCCAATTTATGATTTTAATTGCTAAAATGATTGTCATACGATACAATAATAAAAACGATGAAGGATGGCAAATTATAATAGATATCCCTACAAATTATTGATACAAACTTAAATATCACAGTAATCTTTGAATTTCTTCAAGTAAATCGGTATATTCCAACTCTTACAGGTTTAGCCAATATTCCACTGTTGATGTGTTGTTATTCAAATTACGTTTTCCACATTTTCAAATGTGTAATTTGATGTCGGTCTCTTATTACTTCATTTGAGTCTCCGAAAACATTTGTGTCTCTGTATCTTTCATTAAGATCGGGTATCAATTTTCACGAAAGTCCACTACATCGAACAACTGCCACTCAAGAATTCTCTCGCAACTCAAACCATCAATAATCAAATTATCGTGTTTCGAAGTATGAGAATTTCTAATGGCTCCAGCACTTACGTAAGTGCAAGTTATGTGGTAATTCGAAATAGCCCTCACAGAAACCCACTCTCGTCGACTCATCACGTAAAAATACCTCCCACTGTAATGGAGGAAAATTACAGGTGCTTTCAAGTAATCAGTTCTACGATATACCTCATTACAGTGATCGAATTAGAATTTTTTGAGAAAATAGTACGAGAAAATGTTCCAGTAGCAATAATAAAGTAATTACTTTATTATTACATATCATTATGAATTGCTTTAAAATTGTTTTGAGGGTTTTTTTACCCAATCTTCAATGGCGATTGTTGATATTGGTTAATATTGTTCTTTGTATTTCTTATGTTGAATGACATTCAGGAATTCATATTTGTAATATCATCAATTGAAATTTCAACCAAATGAGATATTTTAGTCATTGTTTTCCTATAATTGAAATTGTGTTCTTCTTGAGGAACGTTGTACAAATCGATTTCAAATATGATTCAATGTCCGTAAGGGGAAGCAGTTGGTAGGTCAGATATTCCGCTTTGTGGAAATGTGTGGAAAGTGCTACGATTATTTAATTTTTCATGTGGCGTGACACTAGAGCGCTGCCTAATATGAAATTATTTTTCCAAGCGCAACTTCAAAGTCCCATAACTTTTTCATTTCTAGAGATATTTCAATGATTCTTTCACATATTTCATTTTACTTCAATTTTTAGAAATAATCCATAATATAAAAATGAAAACTAGTACATTGTTTGTATAGTCTTGACGAACTCAATTGAGACAGCACACAATCGAGCGATCATACGAGGTTGTATCAATATGCAAATTGACGCTGATAATTTGCATAGGCATAAATAACACGTTATTATCTAAAGCTCCTCGTCTAAATTCGATTGGCAGTCCACGTGGAGATGATGTATTCTGTCACAAAAAAGGGGCGGGCGCAATGTCAAAAGAAAGCCTTGATTGGCCGATGACAAATTCTAATTGGTCAGAGTCCAAACTGCTTCGAACTCATTTGAGCTGCCTCCTCCGAATTCCAATCAGTTTCTATTTGCTAGAGGATTTGATTACTAGACAGTGCGGTGGAGCTAGGCTGTGTGTATAAGTTTTATCAAGAAAGTAAAGTACCGACATTAAAAATGATTAATGATATATTACGTGAAAGTGCAGAATATGTTTATAGTTCGTTAGTTACTTTGCGAAACATATTACTTGAATGCGGTTTCAAATACAAAAAATTGAATAAACGCATGGTTATAATGGACTCAGCACGAATCGTTGTCCATCGACAGGACCACTTAAGAAAATCGAAATGAGAATAGAGACATAAGGTTTGTTCGGGTTCTCATAGGTTCATTCGGGTTCGCACAATTACTGTTCTAGAACTGTCAGGAGTTTGCGCAGTTAAATCGGTCGCGTTCGGGTTTTGTTGAACTGTTTGGGAACTGTGTTGTTTTGTGTTCGAGTTTTGTCAGGATTATCCTCGGACAGTCCGAGAACTATCAGCAATCGGTACCTACTCCCGAGTACGAACTGTCTTGGGATTATTTACTGGCGCATGCTCGGTAGCAAGTTTTCTATTTCACCACGCCACCGCCACAACAACAGAAAACAGAAGAGATTCTTCGTAGGTACCTATTTTTTTTTAATATAATTTATATAACTCAAGAAGTTTTAGAGTCCTCTCTCTATTGAAATATTTATCTTCTATTCCCTGGGAAGATTCTTGTTCTTTATTAAAACATAAGAGTTGGTCCATATCGATATCTAAAAAAAAAAAAAGAAGTTGAGAAGTCTGAATTCAAGGCATCTTTGTACTACGTACCATCTGTCATCTTAATAGAATGAAGAAAAATATAAAAAATAGCAATAATTTCAACGAGATCAAAAAAGTAAGGTTACGCCGGTCACGGTTAGGAGGAGTCGTTTCTCTTTCTTTGAAGTGTGAATCTGTCTCTGTCTGACAATTCTCCAGCGCGTTCGGGTTTTGCATCAAACTCGAACAGTCCGAGAACAGTTCTAGGATCGAAACGAATACGCACAAGTTCTGTGCAATTTGAAAACAGTTATAGAACAGTTCTGAAAATCGAACCCGAATGAACCTCATTTTATCCGATTCGGAACCGTTCGGAGCATGCGTCTTTTTGAATTCGCGTTCGAGTTCCATGCGAACGGTTCAGGATTTCGCTATGGCTTGTTTTGGTTTAATTTGAATTCGATCCCGAACCGATTCGAACCGTTCTCACTAGTCCCTGCGGTCAAGCTTGAACTATTTGGAATCGATAATTTGACACATGCGTATTTTGTGATTTGTCATTGTCAATAATGTCATTGAGCCATTTGAGGTTATAAAAATAAGTTCCGAATAGTGTTTATTACAGAAATATTCCTATTATTTGTTGATTTGTAATTAGTGATCATGAATGTATTTCTATTGTCAAGCTCGTCATCGAGTTCGTCATCTGGGGATGAAGAAGTGGTGGTTATTTTTCAAGAATTGCAAACTCCTCACATTAAAAATGAGGACTATTTTGAGAATACCATACACCTGCTTACTGACAAAGAATTCAAAGAACATTTTAGGTAGTGTAGTGGACGAATATTTTCTTACCAACGGTTGTGGAAGTACCAGCCATTACATTCATCGCCCGAAAAAATTCTGATGGTCTACGGTCACCCTGTTCGGCACCGAAAAGGAGTTCTTCCAACTTTTTGTCTTCACTGATAGAATGCCGTTGAATTAATATTGATTTCAGATAATTATACTTATCTTGAGCAGGGGGAGCTTGAAGAACGTCCATAACTGATTGAATAACTTCCTGAGTTAAAGAAATAATTACATGGTCGTATTTAGTTTGGTCAGATTTAATTTTTTTGGTTGAAAATTGTGCTTCGGCTTGAATGAACCATGCTTCTGGACAAGCAACCCAAAACTGGGGTAATTTAACGTTTATACTTGCCTCTTGACCGAGACAGTCATTCTGATTTCCTTCTACCTGAAACATTGTAGTTGTAGGAATAACAATAAAAAATAACAAATCAATAAGTAATAATTGAATCAAATTGGAATTGAAACGAAAATGCACTGTTTCTTGAAAAGTAAGATGGATGGGTACGTTGTTCTTGTCGCTTGGATCTTCAGAAATCGGGCATCTGCAATATTCTGGATTTAGCTAAACTACTTGTCTTCGTAACTGCAAATTATTGGATCTACGGAAGATGCAGACTATGCTGTTATGAATTCGATTGCGTTCAATGCGTTCCTGCTGCAGGTCCAGGTGAACTTTTGTTGTCGCTTGATTGCGAAGACTTTATCACAGGAATGTGGACAATGATTTCGTTCTTGTCGGGGTCACCAATATTAGATTCTTATACTGGTGTTATGATAAATCAAGACTAGAGTTGAATCCAATATACTAGTACAATAACATTTTATTAATTCTCTTTTCTTGACAACCATTTGACACTACCAAACTATTCTAACTTATCAAACTGATACAAGGTGAGTTGGGAATATTATATGAACATAAATATTCGTCCACTACAGGTAGATTTAAAAAAAATTAAATTCTCTTGAATCATTGTTCTTTTTTTGCTAGGGTTGATAGAAGTATACTAGAATCTCTTTCTCATGCCTATGAGGGATCCGAGTTTTATTCTAATATGTCCGGTTTCATGCTAGGATTGCTCCAAAGAAAATTATTTTAGTTTTCTTGTGGTATGCATATTGAGTCAGATTCATTATTTTTACATATTTCAGTTCTTACCGGACATCATAATAGAAAAGTATTTCGTTTTAAGCAAGTTTGCTATGTTACTAATTTTGGGTTTCAAAGGTGTGCGCCGAAAATCTAAAAGTAAACAAAGCCACGGAACACATCAGTAGAAGTCAGAAAACAGATGGCAAATTTAACGTCAGTTGTAATATCAGTTCACCACTACACCAATAGGTTCCGCCACACTTTTCACACGAGTACGTTTTGGTTTTTATTAAATTAGAAATAGTTCTGAATCGTTCCCAATTTTTGTCATTGCGTCGATAGTTCTGCGCAGGTTCCCAACAGTTTCCAATTAAAGAACCCGAACAAACCTATAATATATATCTTGACGAGACGTTGTGTGATACCCATGATGTCGTCCAATACGGATGGGTAGATAAAAGCAACAAGTGTAATCCATATTCTAGAGGAAAAAGAACTATTATTCTTCATACCGGAAAAGAAAAAGGATTCTGCTGATTATCATGAAGACATGGCCGCCTCATTGTTTGAAACATAGGCATAGAGTAACCGTATATTCCATCACATTCGGTAATCGTTATGGACAATGCATCTTATCATTCCCGCAATACGAAAAAAACCGATAAAATCATGTTCATGGAAAGTAAAAACATACAAATACCCGAGAAGAACACGTACAAAATACTAATACAATTGATTAAGGAAGAAAATTTCAAGACGGACTATGTGCTTGATAAACTTTTTGAAAAACATGGTCATGTTGTCCTACGTCTGCCACACCCAATTGAGATGATTTATTTACCGCATAGAACCAACTTCTGATTCGCACAACCCCTGCAATTTTTATAAAATCCTATGCCATCTTATAGGATTAGTAATAATAAATATTTATTGTTAAAAAAAATTATCCGCCGCTACTGTTTGATAAAAGAAATGCCGACACTAAATGGAGTTTAGGTTTTTCGACTGTCTCAACTGACTTTGTATAAACTATAACATCATATTGTGAAGTTACGAAAGAGTAGGAGTGACACAATAGTTATTTATGTATCAAGGGCGTAAAATAGGCTTTTATGGACCGCAGCGTTTAAGTAATAGCCCGAGCGACAGCGAGGACTATTAACACGCCTAGGTCCATAAAATCAAATTTCGCCCGAAATACGTACAAAATTTTATGCACGACCGATAATTTGATGTCATGTAGATAGATACCTCTTTATATCTAGAACATGATAACAATACGTCAAGGCTGCCGTGAGGATGTATATTCATATCATATCGGAAACAGAATAAATCAAGAAGTGATGAAATGAATGTTACCATGGCAACTCAGTCAATTTTTCGAATTAGGACTATATAGGCTAGTAGATAGCCATATTTGCTGTCAATTTTTGTGATATTACTGATTTTGAAATGGATTCAAGTGTCGAAGAAAGTGTGAATTGTACTTCACCAGAAATAAGTAAATCAGCTGAGGATGCAAAATTGAGTTTATTGCCAAGTAAATACAATATACAGAGACTATACTTCTTGCCTTATTTCTGGAAAAATCTAAACATGTGGTCATATTATTATATGCTGAAAGCTACTTTAAATGTACATGATAATATAGATATCAGTAGATACGCAAGATTGATAGCTTTTTTGAAAAATAAAATCTGATGGTTATTATCCAAAGAAAACGAAGATTATAAGCAGAGAAGAAATTAGGTTATTTTTGGGGGAAGCACCAGACGATTTGTATCTTATGATGAAAGTAAGTTCTTATTTAATGTTTTCTCAATGTATATTAATCTGAGAATTGATTGTCGTATTTGTGGAGCATGTCGCCGCGAAGAATTGGCAAATATAACAGATTTCGAGACATTCTTACTCATAACTATAGGAGAAACCAAAACGAAGATAGATCGAGTATTAACTGTAATCGATAATGAACAGAAATCGCCAAGTTATTTGGATATTTAGAGAAAATATCCTACCTTGCGAGATCAGAATGACCAAAAGCGATTTTTTTATTTTATAAAAATGGCAAGTGTACGAGACAAGTTCTCGGAAAAAATACATTCGGTCAAATACCATTCAGAAGAGCCACTTACCTAGGTATTTCTAATGCGAAAGAATATACTGCTCACTGATCTCGACGTTCTCCAGCAACTATGTTAGCAGATGCAGGCGAGGATATAATCAACATTACAAGACATGCTGGGTGGAAGTCGACGACTGTTCCGGAAAGTTGTATTGAATTCAGTTGCAAATAAGCTGAAGATTGCTAAGAAAATTGTAGAAAATGATGAGCATTTTACTAGCCATTGCAGACATCTGAAAATATTGCTCACTATTCTGAAACACCAGATGATAACATGTATCCTCTTCAGGCTTCTAGTAATAAGGAATCAGTTGAAATCAGTAACTATCTGCAACAACAGAAAACAACAAATCCAAATATTTCCATAAATAACTGTTCTAATTGTATTGTCGATATTAAGTTACAATTAATTTTTTAAATTAATTTTTGTTCATTGTTTTCGTTATATTATTGTTAATAAAGTTTTGGGTTTGATCATATGATCCATCGGAATATATATTTCTATCGATATTAGATTGAAATTCACTTTAGCACCTGTTCAACGATTTTATCGCGATAAAGTAGTCCGCGGGCGCTAAAGAGCTACTTAACGCCCCCAAATCCAAATCCAAAACTGGTTCTTTATTACACTGAGTGTAATAAGTCTTTATTGCACTCATCTGTCATTATGCTAAAGCGTTCTTTCATCATGACAAACATAAAAGTAAAATCGACGCCATATTTAGCCCATTTTCTATGAGATTGTAGTCCGTTTTAAACATTTGCATATTTTATAGTATTGTCAATCATATTTATTACACACTGGAATTAAAACAATATTAGAAACTGCAATTAAATAAAATTGTTTTTTTTGAAGATTATGATATTACTTTTAGCAGCTAGGTTTGAACGAAGAATGATTTCCTTACACTTTAGTACCACTTAAATGAAACAGTTTTTGGTTTTTACACAAACTCGTTCAAAAATTGTTTATTGCACTCGACGTGTAGTCCAACTCGGTCTGACGGCCTCGTCGGACAATTTCACGTCGAGTGCAATAGATACTTACTTCTTGCACTTGTTGCATAAATAACAATTTTTTATCAATTCGACTTTAATGTCCAAATTTCGAAATTAATGTTGGAATTCCTATTTTTATTGTAAATTTCGACTTTTTTCTCGAAATTTCAACTTTAGAGTCTAAATTTTGACATAAAACACGAAATTTTGAGAAGAAAGTCAAAATTTTGAGAAAAAAGTCAAAATTTCGAAAAAAAAAATCGAAATTTCGAAAAACAATACGAAATTTCGACATTCAACCCGAAATTTCGACTTTAAAGTCGATATTTCTACAAAGAAGTTGAAATTTCGACATTAATCTCGAAATTTTGACATTCAAGTCGAGATGATAAAAAAAAACCATTGTCCTGCTATTTTGTATGACGTGAACTATCAAGTTAATCGAGATATAACTGAATAGTTCAGGAGGTTGAATATCTATGGGTTAACTTGAGTTTGAGAATAGCCAAAACATTTTTTGAAAGAAAAAACGCAACGTGTTTGGATTTACCCAAACTAACTAATAATTAACATATGGAATGATTCTCGTTTGTGATGATTACAAAATAATTGTGATGGAATAAATTTGAATAAAATGAAATACATATTAGATCCTACAGCGGCAATCAGGAAACCTTATTGAAATTTATAATGAACTTTATGTAACATCCACTTTGCTGAACCTATATTTTCCTGCTTTCTATTAAACTAATATGATTACCTACCATTTTTAGCATATAAATGATCATCTGAATATGCAACAGTGTAATAATATTAGGAATCATTATAATTTATGAATACTTTCTATCAAACGTCAGAAGTTTTAACGTTTGCACACATTCGCTTGTCGCAAGTGAAAACATTTTGTGATAATGTGTGTGTGACAAGTGAAAAAATCTGCATTCATTACTTTTACTTAGTGTAGGTGAACGTATTTCAGTCTGATGACTATTAATGTTGTTCTTGTCATGCCAGGTTGATTTGAGATGTGGAATGAATACAAAGTTGACAACTACTCCAAGTTGCATAGTTGTGGCTCAGCATTCTTTTGCAAATGAGTAACTGCACGGAATGTACAGGATGATGATAATGAAATGAAAGTTCATCTTGTGCATCATTGAAGACATTTTCAATATATTTGTTCATCAGTTTGTTATATCCCAAAAACTTTTGAGAAAAGGATCACTTTTAGTTTTTGCTTTGTTTTATTATGTTTTCAAATCCTTTTTTACAGGATGTCCCAAAACTCAACGTCATCCTTTGGAGGGCTGATGGTCCATATCATGACTGACCAGAATATCACAATGACACAATCACAATGACATCTGTAAAATATTGATGGTTTTGGAGATATTGGTACTTTCATGAATTTCGTAAAAATCGAAACCTTTGAACAGTATTTCGAGTGCGGAAAGTACAAAACTTCATAGTTTAAGATTCTAAATTTTTTTATGCAACCTTTAATAATCCTTCTATTGATTACAATCCAAAATGAAAATAATGGAAAAAAAAACATATTTGCCCGATTCACGAGTTAATTCATTTTATTAGCTTACTTAGACTCCTCAAACTATAAACAAAATCACCACGCGAACCTGGCATGACATTCACTATCTTCCACTTTTGGAAAAAAGGTATTCCTGGTTTAGTGCAATAGGTGCTCATTGTGAAATTATTTCAATGATTAGGAATTCGAATGAAAACACTTGGTAAATTGAAGTGACCTGTATTAATTGACAACTAAACCAAAGACAAAGAAAAATTAGAGAATGTGCACAAACTGCCTGCCATCAAGTCGAATGCAAGCGCGTCATCTTCTCAAAAACGATCTTTTTATTCGTCGTGTACTTCTTTCGGCACTTATTTAGACTGCTAATACGACGTCTCAATTCATGTTCATCATTTACAGGGTGTGCATCCAGCGAGTTTGAATCTGGAGACTGGGGAGGCCACAAAATGGGACCAAGATAGCCTATCCATCTCTGTGGTTATAAGGTTGATCCAAATTATTTCTCACTGGTCGTACGTAATGAGCTGGACAGCCGTCATTTTGGAACCACATTGCCCTATGTATGGCAAAAGATACATCTTCCAAAAGAGTAGGCAGTTCGATTTCTAAAAAATCGCGATATTTCTCTGTTTGGAATGTCAGGTAATTCAAAGGGCCAATTATTGTACCGTTCCAGATGCCGGTCCAGAAATAAATGAAAAGATCGTTTTTAAGTTTGTACACATATTCTCTAACTTCTATTTGTCTTTTGTTTAGTTGTCAATAAATAACCGTTACCATAACTATTCGATTTCAGTAAGACGTTCGACACTTTGGACCATAGCATATGATTGAAAAAAATTAAATATTTCGGTTCAGATGATAAATCAATATGCTTCTTTAAAAATTACTTGAGTGGGGTCATAGGGAAAAAAATGTCTAACTTCGAAAATATTTCGAGAGGGGTTCCACAAGGAAGCATCCTGGGGCCATTATTATTTTCAGCGGATACTGCAGATTTCGCTTTTTTTTTAAATGCTGTCAAACTCATCAATACGCTGACGACACACAATTTTATTTTCCATTTTCAATATCTGAATGTTTTCTCGCAAGCGTAAGTATTAACAGAGACCTTAAAACTATCGCCTCAGTGTCGAAATCACATAAGTTACTGCTGAATGAATCAAAAACTCAACTATTATTGTTTGGTCAAAATAGTGATGAAATATCCGACGAACCAAATTTCGAGATAACTTTGAATGGGAAAACATTGAGTATTGTGAAACAACGTAAGAATCTTGGTCTTCATCTGGATACGACATTGAAATTCGAAACGCATGTATCACAACTGGTGAAACATAGCTATTCTACACTAAAATTATTATATATGAACAGAATTTACTCACAAACAACATCAAGCTGATGATATTGTGCGAATCTTTGGTCCCGTTTGGCGTATTGCTCCGAAATATATTGGCTCTGTCTTCTTGCAAGGGATAGATACACTTTACAGAAGATCCAAAACTCTTGTGTGAGATACTCATGTGCGGACTGAGAAAGTATTATCATGTTTCTTCAATCTATGAGAATTTGAAAATTTTTAATTTAGAAGAGAGGTTTTTTAGCAGACTAGCTGGACTAATATATCAAGTCAATCATTTCAAAACACCGGCCTACCTTTTAGACAAACTTGGGGACTATCACAACTGTCTGACAAGAGCTAGATATCTCTATTGTATTCCGAAGCATACTTCCACGCAGTTTAAACAGAGCTTTTCATACACTACAGTGAAAATTTTCAATATTATTCCTGCGCACATTAAGTCGCTTCAAAACTGGCATAACTTCAAGAAACATATCAAGTCCTGGATTCTTTCTAATGAACAATTAGTACTTCAATTATAATAAATATGTGAAAGAATATTTTTTTGTGCTCACAAGACTTTCAGTGTAATCGCACTGTCGCTTCATTGCGCTGTATTTGCATGAACTGGAGAAATTAAGAATTGTTTCATTTCTTCTCTTTTTATTCCAATTGAATTAAAATGATTCTGTCTTATTAAAACTTTATCACAATTCTTATTGAAACTTATAACTGTTACCATTATATGTATAATTTTTTTTCTTTTTTTTTTGTTGCTTGTGATCACTTTTGTTCATAACTATGTTTTTTTGTCTACATGGAAGAACGGCTGTAGCCGAATGTCGCCGAATTTTTCAAAACTTGTTACTCACATTTATTTTAAACGAATAAAGACGCTATTATTATTATATACCAAGTGTTTTCATTCGAATTCATAATTTAATTATTGAAATAATTTCACAATGAGCTCCTATTGCTGTTAACAAAGAATATCTTTTGTCCTCGAGTGGAACATGGTGAATGTTGTATCATGTAAAAAACTAAACCGAATGAGCAATTTTTTAAATAACTTACCAGGTTCGCGTGGTGATTTTGTTTACAGTATGAAGAGTCTGAGCTAATAAAATAAATTAACAAGTGAATCGGGCAAATATGTTTTTTATTCTCCATAGGTATTGCACCAATATTTTTATTTTGGATTTTAATCAATAGAAGGGTTGTCAAAGGTTGCATAACAAAAATTAGAATCTTAAACTATGAAGTTTTGTACTTTCACCACTCGAAATACTGTTCAAAGGTTTTGATTTTCACGAAATTCATGAAAGTTCCAATGTCTCCAAAACTTTACTAAGGTCATAATGTGATATTCTGGTTAGTCATGAGCTGGACTTCAGCCCTCCAAAGGATGACGTTGAGTTTTGGAACACCCTGTATAGTGTCCTCGTGAATTATCTGTCAAAGCTGGTGAATGATATAACAAAATTTGTAATACGAATTAAAAAAACAGTAATAGAATGATAATGAAATAAAGCCAGGATTCCTAAAAAAATAAAATTGGTAGACTAAAATGAATAACTGGCAATATCATTCAATTCAAACAAATTTTTTCAATAATATTTTTTGATATTTTGCTTAGTAATGTCACTTTATTCCGTAGTTTAGAATATCGGCTGATTCCCGTTTAGCGACACCAACTTTTATGAAAGATGAAATTTTCTGAAAACTATTAATAAAAAAGTTTCCCATATGGTTCCAAGATTTTGGCAGGCCCTGTCAGTAAACATTAGTTTAATGAACGAATATCAGTATGTTCTTCGGATAATCATGTATGCCGATTCCCATCGTAGACCGTCAGATATTGACAAATTTTCTCTTTTCTGGGATTCTAACCAATGAACATGATATTAGTGTTGAGCTCAAAAATTGAAAATTTAGCGATCGTACGTGTACTAGGCACATGGAAGATTTACTTTCCGTTTGCAGAAAATCTCTTGTTTATGGAATTTTAACACAATAACATATATTCTAATATTGAAAAACCAAATCCATAAGATTTGGATGTACTGAAAGGGTTGAAATAAGGGCTCAATCTTGTAAAAAAATACTCGGTCGCTGATGTATTTTCTCGCTCATGACAATCGAAGAATAATAATAATTATTATTTTCATTAGTATGGTAATGTAATAGATGACCATATTTGACGAAAAATTACAATAAATTTTTTTACCGCACAATATGATGAGAACTGATTATTAAACTTCCTGACAGCTTGCGCGAGCAAGGAAAATATCTGGGACTGCAGACGGCTTGGAATTGAATCCAAGTTCTTATTGTTGACTAGTTAATTCTCCACCATCACAGCCACCACGTTCTATAAACTTTGTACATATCATACTTATGCATTTTTTACTTCTTGATATTTGACAAATATTTTTTATTGTTGCAGGTAAGTTCCTAGGAACTTGGAAGGAGACAGATTGTGAGTACTAACTGCACCCCTTCAGATAATTTTTGAGCACAATTGAGAAATCTATAAAAGAGGATGGAATGAAATATTGAAATTGAACGATTCATGACTTTTCGAATGTTAGTTATTTGCTTTTTGAAAACTGCAGAACTGATTCAAAAACCGAATAATTGTATGATATTCAGTTCAAGTTTCCTTCATTGACCATTTTTTATATAAATAGTATATGACACTTTTCGTTATCAATATTAATTCAAATTCGGTGTACTTTTATAAAAAACACAACACATCGCCAGTCACCAGATTCATGAACAATATTTGATTCATTTTCATTATTTTTCAAAAAACATTGTCCCACATGAACACCGTTACACTCTGAATCAGGCGCGTGGCTAGGGTAATTCCATAGGGGAGGGGGTAATCACCCATTTCAGTCCCAATATTCACACCGTTTTAAAAAGTAAAACTTCAGTAACACTAAGGCATTCATATTAAATTCTTTAAAAAAATAAATCAACAAATTGTTTTTTTTACAACAATAGCTCGAATATGAGAGAACGTAAAAATAAATGAACAGAATTTTATTCTAAACGAAAATGATAACTCAAAAATAAATAAATGTGTAACTGAAAATAAATAAACAGAAAATTCTTTAAAACGAAAACAATAACTCAAAAATGAGAGAATGTATAACTGAAAATATATAAACATAACAAAACAAACAAAATAACAAAAACGAGTTACCTATAATAGATGAATGGTATCAAATTGTAAATTCCATATTTCTTTGTTTTCCAGCACTAAATCTGTCTATGATATTATTTATATTAATTTTCATAACCCGATGTATACTCAGCAAGGCAAGTCCTGTTAAACGAGTGTCCGACATAGTTGATTAATATATAGGTTTTCAGTCTTATTAAAGACGATCAACTGTGTTCTGCCGTTCTGCCGAAGCGACAGATACTAGTAATGTCACTTGAATTTGCAAGATAGTATGAATTAATGATAATGCACCATCCTCATTGCGAATATTTTAATTTGATGTTGTGACTAGAAGCTATGGAAGACTCTGACTAGAAGACATGCGAGAAAGTCCATCGTTGTGTCTTCATCATCATATTTTTTTAAGTTTGAAAATAGGGAATGGTCGATTTTTCTCAATGTAGTCATGGTCATGGGGGGGGGGGGTAATTATCCCATTACCCCCCACCCTTCAGTCAAGCGCCTGCACTTAACATTATAAACTCCAGATTTTTTCATTTTGTCTATTCTATCTTTGGAAAATGAAATTGGACAAGCTGGCATGGGTCCTGAATGCTACTTCTACATTGTTCTTTCTAAAGAATCCTGCAATAGTCTATGTTCTTTTCCGGAAGTACGTTGAGGTTACAAATCTCTTGGTTTCTGATCGTTTGACCTGGGAGTATATTAATTTGTATTTTAAGTAAAGAAGTTATTTTTTGACTAACTTCTGAATTGTGGCTGTGTAGAAACCATTATTTTGTCCTATCTGTGGATTGTTTTATTCTCTACCTCGATTATTAGCAGAACGAGAACGCTCTATGTAACTTTATATGCTGCTAATTTTTGACCATCGGAATGGAAATAACCACTTGGGATTGGAATGTCTGTGTAGCTCGGTTTTATACATACTCATCTCAAATTTATTATGATTATGCGTGATAGTTAGGTCTAAGAAATTGATCTGTCTCCCTATATACACGGAAAAAAAATTTAATAGTAGCAAGTAAAATTTGCATACCACCAAGTAAAAATTTGCATACCACCAAGTAAAAATTTTCATACTATATGGGAAAAGTATACGCTGTATTAGCCACAAGAAAAATTAGATTCCTGAATTTGATCACTTGCTGTTATTGATGTAATTTCAGGAACGCAATGTAACCTAACGATATTAAACTCTCTACTAGAAGCAAACTTTTTATTTCATAAGCCTCAATCTACTTTTTATTTGCAGTAGGTGCTCAGTTTGATAACTACTAGTGACAAGTAAATTTAACATTGATGAAGAATGATTTACTCTCAAATAACTCATATACTTAAATCTACTAAAAAATATATTATTTGCTACTATACAGTATTCTAGTGCAGCAACATTTTTAGATTATTATAGTAATTTTAGTGTACTTGGGCCTTATCAAATGACTCACTTTTGGGTAGTTGATTATTGTCTTACCTTCAATAACTTTCATTCCATCTTTGGTATCAGGATACAACGGACTCAACTGAAATATCCACTTGCCCTCAGTTTAGAGCTATTAGTTCTTCAAAGAAGGATCATTTGTTTTTATAAAGCCTTATTTTCAATACATTCATTTCATTCTTGAATTTAAAATGATATGAAAGGTTTGGTTGCACCAAGGTAGCAAAGATTCAGTTTATACTATAAGAAAACGTACTTGCATGGCATATACAGGCTAGCAAAATACACTACTCAAGAAAAACTGGAGAAAGAGACTGCAGTTTTATGACAATATTTTTTCGTGAACTATAAGTTGATGTGTAAAGAAGTATAAAACATTTTGACGGTTCTTTTAAACAAATCATCGCCTCTGGCCATACCCTTCCTGGATCACCCAGTACAACCTGTTTCATAATTAAAAATTTCGGAACTTTGTTGAATCTGTTTGTATTCATCAGTATGAATGAATGAAGGAGCAGGCAAGCTAATGTCTTTCCTCATTATGATCATAACAAATTTATGCATAACATAATGTAGAATTAGAACGATCTGAAAATTGAAAATAAAAGATAATGGAGAAATGAAATAAAAATAGGTAAATTTTTAATATTTGTATTGAAACAAAACTGTTCAGTCTTTTGGAAAATTCTCCTGATTCTATTATACATAAAATGTCAATACTCTAGAAATGTTAGGTCAAAATCCACATTCTACATACCAACGAGTAAAATACATAAATTTCACACAACTCACAACAGTAATAATAGTATAATTCCGGCACACGATGAAACACGTTTACGTACAACTACTAACTCAAATGTTGGAATTGGAATGAGGCCAGTTTTGCGAAAACGTTGATGATCAGTGCAACGGTTACTACCGATTGATCCCGAACTGTTCGCATATCAACAAGTAGGTGAACAGTTTCATTATCGTAGGAACACCTAGCTCTCCTACAAATAAACTGTTGTTTTATGCCTGTAACACGAGTCTCTGTTGTTATGATATACTTTTCAGAAACACAAAGTAAATAAATATGAATATACACTTTTCCAGCGCTAGTAAAATGTTGACCTGACATTATACAAAGTGAATTATCTAAAGTTCTAAGCACTTGCTGTATGTAAACAATATTATAGCTACTAGTTCATGCGTTCAGAATACTAATTTTTTTAGAAACAAAATCTTATTTTTTTAAATATAGGTATTAATTTTCTTACCACAATCGAATAGCCACCTTTCTGGATATAGAAGGAGCTTTCAATAACGTATCCACTATATCCTTGACAAATGCACTGACGAGGAGAGGAGTTCCTCCCACAATAAGTCAAAGGATCCAAGCCAGCATAGAAAATAGGACCATTTCGTCCATGCACCCTGGGCGAGGCAACCATAGAAGCCAAAGTCAATAGAGGGTGCCCACAGGGCGGAGTACTATCGCCACTAATGTGGGCCACTCTAGTAGACGGCCTCATTACAAAACTGTCCGCAGAAGGCCACTATTGCCTAGGATACGCAGACGATCCGGTAATAGTCGAGAGAGGACGATTTCTAAGTATAGTCTCCGAGCGCACGCAAAGCGCTCTAAACGTCGTTGACAGGTGGTGCAGAGAAGAGCAACTCTCCATTAATGCACAAAAAACCACCGTGGCAATATTCACAAATAAAAGAACACTGGTAGGCCTGAAACCACCAATGCTGAACGATGTAGAGATCCCGTTTGTTAGAGAGCCCAAGTACCTTGGAGTAACTTTCGACCATAGACTAACGTGGAACTCTCACGTCCAAAAAATCAAGCATAAAGCCACCATTACACTCGGAACGTGTGGCAGAATGTGCGGAAAAAACTGGGGGCTCAACCCTAAAAGGACCATATGGTTATACACGGTGGTCGTGAGACACATACTAATGCAGGGTCAAGCTCCAATAAGCCAGAAGCACGGAGCTGATTACCGGAAGCTACATAAGGAACTGAGGGCAGACCCAGTAATGGGAATGCCTACGGACGCGATGGTTCCCAAATATAGCTTCAAAAATAACTTCAAAATACTGATACCAGACAGAAAGGACTGGTAGAAAGGGCCGCCCGTGAATGCAAGATCGGTCTGGTACACAGACGGGTCAAAGACAAATAACGGAGTCGGGCTGGAGTTTACGGGGCAAAGCCAAGGATCAACATCCAGCTTAGCCTTGGAAAACACGCCACAGTGTTTCAGGCAGAGGTAACGGCTATACAACACTGTGTCGGAAAAATACTGAGACGAGAGATAAGGAAAAAAACAGTGGCCATCTACTCCGACAGTCAAGCTGCGCTCAAGGCAATCGGTTCCCACCAAGTCAAATCAAGACTGGTGTGGGACTGTTTGCGTGATCTGACCGAGCTGGGTAGTCGTAACAATGTGACCCTAGCTTGGGTGCAGGGCCACGAGGGACATCTGGGCAATGAGCTGGCCGATACACTAGCCAGAGAAGATTCTTCGGTAGTGCTCATTGGACCGGAACCCTTCTGCGGCGTAGCAAAATCCACCACAAAAACCCACACTAAACAGTGGGTACAAAACAAATCTCAAAAGTAGTGGGAAACCCGACCAGGATTGAGATAGGCCAAGGAGTTCATCAAAAGACGCTCGCCAAAATTCACGACGGACCTCCTCAGCTACAAAAGGAGGATCGTCAGACAAAGAGTAAGTCTCCTGACAGGACACTGTAGGCTTAATAGACATATGAAAATTATAGGTCTGGCGGAAGAAGCAATCTGCAGGTTCTGCCAGAAAGAAGAGGAAACCGCAATACATGTAATGTGCCAGTGCGAAGGACTAGCAAGGGTGCGGTTTCTACAACTTGGAGATGAAAAACCAAGAGCGGAAAGCTATCTCGAGAGGTCATTATCAAATTTGCTCAGTCTGATAAAATGCACGAAGCTAGATGATGTGCTATAAGCAATTGGATCCTCCTCAATAGATCTGAAAAGGTCGCAGTGGATTAGGCCAAGGGGCCAGCTTCCTCCCCCCTAACAAATAACATCTAACCACAATCAAAAAAAAGTCAGGAAAATGTTTTACTTGGACCATTTTTGTCCGTGTAGGTTTGTCTGG
Source organism: Chrysolina oricalcia (assembly GCA_944452925.2). NCBI lineage: Eukaryota > Metazoa > Arthropoda > Insecta > Coleoptera > Chrysomelidae > Chrysolina > Chrysolina oricalcia. The sequence continues at coordinate 37,363,814 of OX101813.2, read as the reverse complement.
AGTGTGAACTGTAGGTTTCTATTGAGATTGAAAAGCTAGTCAGGAAACAACGCCTTAAATGTTCGTACAAATTGATATACAGGGTGTTTCATAATAAATGCGCAGCTTCCGGATGTGATAGCTGGTTCAAAAATATGAAAAAAAGTTTTTATTAACTTACCCTCTAAAATTCAACATTTTCGAGATACAGGGTTCAAATTAAAAAAAAAAAGTTTTTAGAACCGTTCATCGCACAAAGAACAGTTTTTGAATGCATTTTCTACTCATAATGAGCTATGTTTTGTGCAGATGTTTTATTTTTTAAAATTCATAATTAATGAAGATTTTGAAGGGGTAGTAGGTGTTTTTTCTCCAACTTCTACGCCACTGACAAAAGTATGATTTTGAGCCACCTACTTGAACCGCCAATCTTTTTTACACAAAAATGGAAGTCTTGGTCATAAGCTCTAAAGTTGACCGTTTTCAAGAAAAATCAACTTTCATGTTGAAAAACATGGTAAATTTTTTTAAATAATTTTTTTCATAATTATACAAAATTTATTTAAACGTTAGAAAAGTAACAAAACCAAACGTTGACTTCTTAATTGCAAAATAAAAAAAAACAACAACAATCATACTTAGTTGAATTGTTGGAAATGTCCGCCGTTAGCTTCAATGCACGCAGCAATTTTTCGAGGAAAAAACATTATTTTAACAACATGAAAGTTGATTTTTGTTGAAAACGGTTAACTTTAGAGCTTATGACTAAGAATACCTTTTTTGTGTAGAAAATATTGGTGGTTCATATAGGATGCTCAAAACTGTACGTTTTCCAGTGACGTAGAAGTTGGAGAAAAAAACACCCACTACCCCTTCAAAATTTTCACCAATTATGAATTTGAGAAAATAAAGAATCCGCACAAAACATAGCTTATTATGAGTAGAAAATGCCTAAGAAATCTGTTTTCTGTGCGATGAACGGTTCCGGAGATATTCGCAAAAAACGAATATTTTTTTTAAATTTCAACACCCTGTATCTCGAAAATGGTGCATTTTAGAGGGTAAGTTAATAGAAACTTTTTTTCATATTTTTGGACGAGCTATCACATCCTGAAGTCCTGCGCATTTATTATGAAACACCCTGTATATATATCCAGGCCAAAAAATCAGAAAATAAGAGATTTGTTACTATTGCGGGATTCGATAGAACAAACAAAGTAGAAGTAGCATTCAGATCTCACTCTAGGTTGTCTTACTTCCTTTTCAATGAAAAAATCTGAAGTTTGTAAGCTTCAGTGACCAGAGTATAACGTTGTTTATGAGGGAGTTGCGGGACAATGTAGACACAATTCTTCAAAGAGATACGATGAATATGAAAAGTCCTTCAGAATGGAAAAAAATTATTCGACGTTTTCAAAACATTATTTGGATGCAACTACAAGTTTCTGAATCTGCAGATACGGAAATTTTGTTCTAGGCAGGCAAAGGGTGGAAACTGAATTATTAGGAAATCCATAAAGACAATGATTGCAGATGTAACCCAATAATGGATGATCAACTGGTTTGGTCTATTCACTGGTTTTTAAGGCAGCTCACCCATATTGTCGCAAGTACACAAGGTTCAAGTAAAAGTCATTGAAGACAGGCCTCATATAGATTTAAGGGTATTTAAGCCATTTAGGGCCGGTTTATCAATGATCGGTTAGGTTAGTTTGACCCTGGGGTGAATGCTAACTCCAGGATAAACTCTTTAAGAAGTCCAGGAGATCTTCTGGTCGGAGTCAGAGTTAATTCAACTCCTGCCAGAAGAACAAAGTTTCATTCAGCACCTAAGGACTGTTCGCCACAACGGAGAAGACTTAGAATGGCAGCAGGAGGTGAAGTATCTAGGGCTTACCCTAGATTCAAAACTACTCTGGAACAGACACGTAGAAAAGATCGTTAACAAGGAAAAATCATCACTGATGGTGTGAAGGAACATTGTATGAAAAACATGGGGCTGTAACCCATCAATACTGCGATGGATGTACACCGTGATAGTGAGAACTATGATTACCTCTGGAGCAGCAGTGTGGCACGGCAGAACTGAACTTGCCACCACAAAGAAAATCCTGGAGACAGTGCAGACCAGCATGTCTTTAACAGGAGCAATGAAGTCGACTCCAACAACAACTATAGAGGTCATTCTGGACCTCACTTACCTCCATATCATGGTGAGGAGAACTGCTTGGGGAGCAAACTTCAGGTTGACTAAAGTCTGACTCAAAGGGACAGCACACAGTGTAAGGGGCTCAACCCCCACCAAAAGTGCACACCTTACCGATCTCCCATTTGATGAAATCATCAGGAAATTTAGTTTCGAGAAATTATTACGAGCGGAACAAAATACCAAGAAAGAATGGAGCACATAATCCATTCGAGCACTGGGAAAGAATACCATAACATGGTACACGGACGGGTCCGAAACTCCCGACGGAACTGGAGCAGGAGTCTTTGGGCCTCGTACCAAATACTCCGAACCCTTGGGCCAGTTCCCTAGCATTTTTCAAGCAGAAATTCACGCCATAAAAAAGTGCATTCAGTTCAATCTTGACTGAAAATACCGGAACAAGGAAATCGCAATCCTCTCCGATAGTCAAGCAGCCATCAAAGCGTCGAGCTCATATAACATCAACTCGAAGATGGTCTGGGAATGCCTAGAAAAACTTAATGATCTAGGCAGAAACAACAAGGTGATCCTCCTCTGGGTGCCGGGGCACGTTGGAGTGGAGGGCAATGAACAAGCAGATACCCTGGCACGAAAAGGGACATCAACGCCACTGATCGGGCCAGAACCATTCTGCGGACTTGGAAAATCTTACTTTCAAGAAGAACTCAATGAAGCTGAAGAAACAATGAGAGCAACATATTGGCAAAGACTTCCAGGGATAACGCAGGCCAAAGATCTCCTCGGCAATTTCAACTGTGCAAGATCGAAGACACTGATTAACCTTAGCAAAACTAGTTTGAAGATAATTACGGAATTTCTGACGGGGCACTGCAAACTCAAAGGACACATAAGGAAGCTAGGCTTAGAGGAGGACAGCACCTGCAGATTCTGTGGGGAACATCCAGAAACACCCCACCAATGGAGTGTTATGCTGTTCATCACAAGAGATTGAATATACTGGGATCACACCAGCTGACTCTGGGAGAAATACCACGAATAGACCCCCTCAAAATCCTCATATTCTCAAGGAAATGAGGCTTGAGTGGCTGCTGTAGACGAGAACACGAGAGCAGAAGAAAATGGGGCACAATAGAACTAATCAGGTCGCAGCGCATCAGTCACCATCCACACTTACCATTACCATTACTATTAGGTTTGGAATTACCTACAACATCCACAGCATTATTTTTGAAGCCGTAAATACTGAATATGTTTTTTCAATAGAACTGCACGGATATTCGTGTAATGAGAGATAATTTACATTCTGGGTAGCTACAAATTTTATAAATTCTTTTTTAGGATATCTGGTTGAAGGGGACGACATAATTTATAACAAAATCGGGTTGCTCTTAGTTCTTTATACCTAAATAGTTACAGCTATAGCAGCTGTCAAATTCATTGATGACTATTCTGGTTTTGTTGTCAATATTATGTAACCCCGAAGCCACCACAAAGATGGTAGATAGTACCATGCATAAAACTGACCCTTCTTTTATGATCATTTACGTTAACATTTGAGATAAATATCTGGGCCCGAGAACTCTTTCTTGTAGAGTTTCCAGACTAGCACCAAAACTATCTAATATATTTTCATTCACGTTGACTACCACTTCGAGACTGTGCATTGATTAAGATAATTATTATTGATGATCGATCAGAATGGAAGTTGATATCTCAAAACAAAATCCAAATGAAAAAATATAGTGTTTCACACAAGGAAGGCTCCATTCAATTTGAATAAGTCTTCTAGAGAATTCAATCATGACTTCGTCCTCAAGAGAGTGCTGGAGTCATCTTTCATCAAGCTATAAAATATGAATATATTTTGTGAGACACTCAAAGAAATATATCTGATGTTCTGAGTATATTTCCGTCGACAATATATTTAAACTGAATGAACTGACTTTATCCATCTGAATTCAAGTAGAATTCAAACATAGCCCTTGATTAAAAAAGCTAGAGAAAATTGTTCATAATTTGTGAACGGCACAAATATTTTTGCTTTAACTATATTCATGAAGTATTTATGTTGGTATTTGTGATGGTCTGTTTTTCCGAAGATTTTCTTTCTTTCAGCAATAACCTGACAACGCCGCAAAATTTTCGTAAAAAGAAAATACTTCCGTTTGTAAAATGTTTCTCTCAGTTCAATGGTGAGAAAATTTACAGAGGGGTACTTTTGAAAAATTGATGCTTTATCTTGTCCCGCTTCAAAGAAACACTCTGTATATTCCTAAATATTTTTATGACAACAAAGTAAACCGTATAACTTTCATCTGATTCATTTTTTCATCCTCCTCATGATAGGAGAGATACTGTAGTTCCTCATCCTGTATATAATATGGACCCTTCCATATTTTAAACACTCAGTATTTATAGCTTCATTATATTTGGGTCAATCAACAAACCATTTTGATTGATCCTCAATAATAAACTCAATCAACTTATAACCTCCTAGGCGAATTCATTCAATGATTAATAGATGATATTGTTGACAACCCTGCATAAAAACAGTGGCGTTTTTTTATTGTGTATTGTGGAAAAACATTTTTCACGAGTTGCTCACAATATTGAATATAAATGAGATTTTGATATTTTTTTTATTCAGCTGATCTTCTCCAAAAATCACAAAATTCACGATTTGGCGTCTACTAGCGTCGAATCTAGTCATACGATCAAGTTGGGCCAAAGGAGAATTTTACTCAGGATGGCTCCAGCTACAACATATCTAAAATTCAGCCATTTTTCTAGAAAGTCTTTTTCCCATAAGATGTGTGCGTGATCCTTTGTATTTTGAAGTCACTAAATGCTCAGAAATAATGAACAAGCGTTTCATAATGAAGAACTACCTAGTGAAAGCTTAATCGATGAATAAAAATATATTTCTTAATGAATGTATGAAACCGATACTTGATGAAAATCGATGTTAACGTTTATAATAAAACTTCAATAGTGACTTTCACAAATTTTTGGTTCACAAAACCGTTATAATTCTTTCGCCATACTTCTGTTTTGTAAACCAAAATTTGTGAAAGTCAACATCAAAGTTTGATTATAAACGTCGAATATATTTCAGCCATCCACAGGCCAGCCATAATTCTTAATTTTCTGTTTGTTTTCATTGGAAACTGGGTCTCGCACTGTAAATTGTATTTGTGTTTCCTAACAATTACATCCATTATGTAACTCAGAGTTGGAGAATTGAATAATCGTTTTTTATTGTTGGTGTATATTAAATTATGCCAATCAATCAATCATCATTGAACCGAACAACGCAAATGGATCGAACAGTTTGTCTGGTACCATTTTTTACACACTTGTGTTGATTGAAGCACAATAAAATAAACTGTTTTGTTGGTCGCTAAAAGAACAGATAATGCACTGGAGTGTTAACTGTTGATACAGTGGCGAATCTCATGGGATAGGAATGAGAAATGATTTTTCCAAACAATAGTTTTAGTCCAGTAATATATTACCTACAACTCAAGTTGCAATGAATGGTGGTAGTAGGTCTTGTATGGGATGTGACTGAGATGGAAAATTCAAATTTTCGACCTCGGCAGCCCCCCAAAAACTGAAAAATTTCCACACATTTTTCGGTATTTTTCCCATTCTGACCAAGAAGCAGCACGTTTTCGACAAAAGCCATTCAATACATTTTCGTTCAAGATTAAATTTGCTACGATATAATATTGAAATGGGCTGGTAGACCTGATAGTATCCGAGATACAGCTTTTCAAAGTTTGGCAAATTTTCCAAATATGAAAATTTTAAGATAATTTTCATGTTTCAACATATGTAATTGTCTTTATATTTTCAATAACCTTTCTGATATGAGTCAGTGCAGTTTATTTATTCAATCCAACATATTGAAGGGGAGTGAGGGAGTAGGGGTAAGGTTTGGTCGGAACGACTGAAATAGTAATACAAAATTTATGCAACAAACATTCACATTAAGAGTATCAAAAAAATTCATTTAAAATCATTCATTGAATTTGTACAGTTTAGTACTTATATACTTACTACGATGCCTCTGAATTCCAATGATGATATGTAAGGTAGCCATGGAATCATAGGAAACAACAGGTGTTTAATATCATGCATGTAAAGAGTGAAATTTCAATTTTACTTGTCATCTCGTTTTGTTGATTGGAAAAAGTTTTTTCGAAATGTAACATAATAATCGTTATTCTCGAAACAAATAAATAGATATGATATTGATATACGGAGAATTTCGGAAGAAAGCTGTCAATACTAGTATGGTATTCGTTTTCTATTGAGACGGCTCCCACCTTAAGACCTATTTCATATCTTGAGGTGAATAACCTGAAACCTAATACGAAGAAAACTAAGGCAATGATAATAGGTACCAAACACAAGCTTAAATCAGTAGATTATCAGTCCCTCTAACTTGATATGGACGATGATGAAATTGAATGGGTATCAGAATTCAAATATTTAGGATTTATTATAGATGAATCGTTAACTTTCAACAATCATTGTGATTACATGTGCAGAAAGATATCTAAAACACTATTTTTCTTCTCTAGGATATCATCCGGTGTCCATGCTTTCGAAACTTACAATATATAGAACCATCATACCATCATACATTTTGACTACTGCTCAACCCTTTTGTATCTGCTAGATAAGAACAATATTCAAAGGTTACAGAAACTTCAAAATCGTGGCATGAGAATATTTCTAAAGTGTAATATATACCGGGTGGCTACGGAAGTATTGCCTACGGAATATCTCAGTTATTGTATGAAGTTGGTTTGTGAAATTTGGAGCGTCGATATAAGAGCTAGAATTTGAGCATATTGACATGTCGAAGTTAACTTCCGGTCTGACCGGAAGTAACATCAACTTTCTTATTTTAAATGGAAACCATATTTTTTTTCTTTTCGCTTTATTCAGCATCCAATTCCCTTTCTAATGACATATCACAAGTTGGTATCTAACCAGAAACTAGATCAGAAAAAAATTATTATTGAAATTCACCGAGTAGGCCGTGGAAGCAAAATGAAAGCCAAAAATTGAAAAGTTGGCTATGGAAACCATACGTCACTTGATAACAGTTGCTACTACTGTGATATTTTATATTCATTCGTCGGCGTTATAAAAAGCCGCCAAAAAAATATTGGAAAAATTGGGAAAAAATCAATACTCTGTAGGTCCATAACTTAAATAGGAGCATACAACTTTTTCTTGCTTGTACTATTCAGCATAACCATTCCTTTCTAATGATATAATAGAAAATAATTTTTTGAACTGAGATACCGAAAAATCCAATTATTATTCTTCAAATAACAAAACAGATTATCGCCATACGCAAAAATAAAATTAAAAATAATGTGGAATGATAAATTATATCCTGTAGGTTCTAGGTTGAATATGAACATAAACGTACTTGGTCTGTGCCATCGTCCATAGATATTCTAATATCTACCTATGGACGATGTTTGTGCTATTCAGAATAATCATTCCATTGCAATAATCATTCGAACCAAAATATTAACAAGTAGGCTGATTAAGATGTATTTTGGAATGAAACAAAAAAGAAATGAGAGCTGTCACGAACGCTGCTATCCATATTATTTTGACGTTCGAAGTAGTGTTTTTGATTCTGCCATTTTAAAAGGGTTTGGAAATCGAAATCAGTTAGTGGAATATTAAAAAAATGCCCCGTTATTCACGAACCGAACAAATTGACATGCTTCTCATTTATGGTGAATGTTTAAAAAATTCTTATGCCGCTGAACGATTGTATTTAGAGCGATATCCAGGGAGGCAGCAACCGTCAAGAAGGTATTTCCAGTGGCTTGAAGAAAAATTAAGAACTGAGCCTGATGTTCACGAAGACCAAGAAGCATTTGTTATTAATGAGGAAACTGAAATTAATGTATTAGCTTTAGTACAATATGATAGCACAATTTCCTCAAGGCAGATTGGCGCCGAATTAGCTATAAGTAAGGACTCTGTTAGGAAAATTTTGAAAAAACATCGATTGAAATCCTTCAAGTATCAGTTGCATCAACATTTGTATGAAAATGACGGTGAAAGGCGCCTGGAATATTGTAATTGGTTTCTTCGACAAAATGCTGAGAATCACCTATTTAACTATTATATCTTGTTTACGGACGAGTCAAGATTTACCAACAATGGATTATTTAACAGGAATAATACAAGGTAGGTACTGTACTTCATTTGGATTATTGTCGATAGTCGAAGTGTAAAGTGCTAAAAGTGTGAACGGTCTTTTGTTCCAGGTACTGGGCGATAGCAAACGAGCACCGGTTTCGACAAGGCGGCTTCCAGGAGAGATTTGGTGTGAATGTTTGGGCAGGAATAGTTGGAACTCATATTGTTGGCCCCATTCTTTTTCAAGGCCAACTAACCGGAGAGAGATACTAAAAATTCGTAGAGCTTTCCAAGATATCACGCCCCAAATGTTGAGAAACGTTTTACATGAAAATATCACCAGAGTCAATAAATGTATTGACGCTGAGGGAATGCATTTCGAACATTTGTTTTGAATTTATTTTATCTTTAATCCTATCAATTTGATTTTTTTTTCGATAAATCTGTTTTTTCGTTATTTGAAGAATAATAATTGGATTTTTTGGTATTTCATTTCAAAAAATTACTTTCTATTATATCATTAGAAAGGAAGGGTTATGCTGAATAGTACAGGCAAGAAAAAGTTGTATGTTCCTATTTAAGTTATGGACCTACAGAGTATTGTTTTTTTTCCCAATTTTTCCAATATTTTTTTTGACGGCTTTTTATAACGCCGACGAATGAAAATAAAATATCACAGTAGTAGCAACTGTTATCAAGTGACGTATGGTTTCCATAGCCAACTTTTCAATTTTTGGCTTTCATTTTGCTTCCACGGCCTACTCGGTGAATTTCAATAATAATATTTTTCTGATCTAGTTTCTGGTTAGATACCAACTTGTGATATGTCATTAGAAAGGGAATTGAATGCTGAATAAAGCGAAAAGAAAAAAAATCGGGTTTCCATTTAAAATAAGAAAGTTGATGTTACTTCCGGTCAGACCGGAAGTTAACTTCGACATGTCAATAAGCTCAAATTCTAGCTCTTATGTCATTATATTGACGCTTCAAATTTCACAAACCTACTTCATACAATAACTGAGATATTCCGTAGGCAATACTTCCGTAGCCACCCGGTATACTCCGTTCCAGTCTATGCTGAATACTCTCAGTAACACGAAGGTTTTACTATTCAACTATGGTTTTCATTTTCAAAATCATCAAAAACTTACTACCAAAGTACTTTGATTCTTTCATCACTTATAATAATCAGGTTGATGAATACAACACAAGATCAATCAATCACTTTCACATATCTAGAATAAAAACAAATAACTCAGTGAATGCACTCAAAGGATTGAACGACTTCAATCAACTTCTTATGTCCATGAAAAACTCAGCCACTCTACATTCTTTTCAAACCCAGCTGAAATACCATACCTACAATGTCACCTAAATCTCAATTAGTTTTTGTTTTATTTATTTTGAGAATATATTTTATCAATATTATCATTGTTGCATTTTCTTCTCAAGTATAAACATTCCCTTTTATGACATTTTTATGTGTTCCAAATTTGTATAAACCTAGATAATTGTATTTCATAATATTTTTATTATTATTTTACTCCACAATGGTTTTTTTCATATTGTGGGATATCCTTTTTTCAATAAAGATTATTATTACTGCTATCACTATTATAATAATAATTATTATTTTATGTCGGGGCGTGGCGCAGTGGTTAGTGCGTCCGACTCTGAGTTCGAGCCCCAGTTGCTGCTGAGATTTTTTAATTCAATTTGACCTATTAAATTGTTAAAATGTCGTGGCTCGACTGGGGTGAGTCCTGCACGATTCACTGTTGCGTTCCAATTGACAGTGCTGCTCTTAAGGTGGCGTATGGAGTCAGTAACAAGGCCTACCAGAACACATGACTTATGACAATAGCAGTCGAAGCCAAAACACCAAAGAAAAAAAAACGAAAAATATAATAATAATTACTATTATTACTATTAGTATTATTTCAGTAAATTGGAAATGATGATAAAGGAAGAACCATCTGATCAGAACCACATAAACTTCATTGTAAGTGAAGACGCTGAAACCAATGTCTTGGCCGTGGTGGTCGGATGGTAGAGCGTTCGCCTCTCAAGCGCAGGGTTGTGGGTTCGATTCCCCAGCATGGTCACTGATCGCATGGCATCACACGTTAAAATATAATGGCTGCGTCTTACCTAGCTCGCACAAGTCTATAGACGACAGATCTGAAAGCTGCGAGTAGGGGTGCAACAGGTTGACGGAAATAACAATTTTAACAAACGTGCTAATTTTTCTCCATCTGTCTCAGTGCGAGAATTGGAAACTGAATGAGGGATCAGCAGGGAAAATACAAGAAAAATAATGAAATAACATAAAATAACTCTACTTTAAATACACCCAGAACGGAGACTAGCGTATTATAATTGGCTTTTGCGTCATCATTTCGTCTCGAAGATACTGTTTACAGATGAGTCTAGGTTTACGAATAATGGTATGTTCTACAGGATTCTTACAAAGTATTGGGTTTAGGAAAATTCTAGGATGATGAGAGAAGGTAATTTCCAAGAATAATTGGATTCAACGTCTGGGTAGGAATCATAAAGACGAGAATCATTAAAACAATTCTTTTCAACGGAACTTTGCCGGACCAAAGATATCTAGAATTCTTATAAAACGATATTGAAAATAATGTCAATGATCCACCTAAGAACATCAGTGAAAGTACTTTTTTTCAGTAGTATGGTGCAGGACCACATAATCGTTGGGGAATTTTTTGATGATATCTAAGGGAATAGATGGATTGAAACAAATAATGGTCCAATCAGATGGCCACTCAAATCGCCCGATTTAACCCATATTGATTTTTTATGGGGTCACATCAAATCCAAAGTATACCCCAGAAGATAAACTACTTTGGATGAATTGAGAGATATAGTTGAGCGCACATTTTATGAAAATACTGCTCACGAACTGGTAAATGTGATGAGGTGCACAATGAATAATAATAATAATAATTATAATTGATTCTATTGCCCAAACTACATGTATTACATTTTACACAATTGTGAGATTCAGAGGTTATTGTTGACGACAAAAGGCAGAGTTCGGTCTTGACGGTAAGATTACTAATCTACGTGTTAGGAAAAACGGGCAACACTTCGAACGTATTGTAATATATTTATAGTCCAATTAACTCTAAAATAATTTATTTAACGAAATACAATGATTCACAGTACTCTAATTTACATTACAATCACTCTACTATTTATATTCGACTTTCACTTCACTGACTGTTCGTCTGTCCGCTGCGTAGTTCTTTTTATATCCGACGTTGACTTCTCCGAATGCTCCAGAATTTTCCGTCGAATCGCCCAGACTCACCGAAACGTCCAGATTCTTCTCGGTGCAAGCGCATCGACAGTCTCCCGCGGTCGGTCGCTAGCTATACGTGAGAGTTCAGGTCCGGCTTCGCCACATTGCCCCCTTCTTAGAGATATTTCGTCCCGAAATGTCATCCTTGGAGTGTGTCGATATTTGCAGGATTCCCCATATCTGCACCGTGAAGTTCGATGGAAATAATACTCCACACTCTTCATGTTAGGTCGTGGAATAGGATTACAACAAACCAAAATCTGGATGCCGCTGGATCGGAATATCCTCTCCAACATACTTCTTATAACTCTCCAATCCAGCCCATCAATACCACAGGATAATTTTGGGATTACCAAGTCCACCAGATTCTGGTCCACCATCGTATCTCTCAGTCGGGTGAGGCTCCTCCAGAAATCTTCATAGGACGGTTTGTCTCGGGAATGCTTCTTGGTCACCAAGTAGTAGATGTTCCTCTGGCCCTTCTTCAGCTGTAGCATACCTCCAATTTCTGGATTCTGTTTCCGTAGTGTTTGGAGTTGGCCAAATTTCTTGGAGAACACCACAGCGATGCCCCTGGACATTCGAAGATCTTCTGCGACGCAGTGTGCTAGGGCGTAAACGACTGGCACTTTGAAAAGGTCCCGTGGCTCCTCTCGAGTTACCCCGTGTGATACTTTCTGTCCATTTGAGTATAAGGACATGAATTTCTGGAACGTCATCGCATCCTCTGGTGGTCTGAGGGTGCGGACTTGGTCATGGTTTCCAGCGTAAGGGGCCAACCTGTTGAAATGAACGACCCTGGGTTTACCTCTGGGTGGCTTGTGGATTCGGTAAAGCAGGTCGTTTATCCTCTTGATGATCTTGTACGGACCTTCCCATGAATTCCGTAATTTCGGTGACAGGCCCCGGCGACGCATCGCGTTGTACAGCCAAACTAGGTCACCAACCTGAAATCCTCCAGCATCGGCATTGAAGTCATAAGTCGCTTTCATTCGGTCGCTGGCAATCTGGATGTTCAACCGGACTCGTTCGTGGATGTCTTCCATTCGCTGACGGAGTTTGCTGATGTAGTCCTCTCCCGCGGTATCCTGTCCTGGTGGCGTCCCAATCTTAAGGTCACAGGGAAGTCGCAGCTCTCGGCCCATCATGATACTAGCAGGGGTTTGGCCGGTCGACTCGTGTACTGCGGAACGGTAGGCCATCAGGAACAAATGAAGATACTGGTCCCAGTCTCTTTGTTGGTCAGAGACTACCTTGGACAAGTGGCGATTGATAGTCCTGTTCATCCGCTCAACCATTCCATCGGACTGTGGATGTAGAGCTGTGGTTCTCGTCTTGCGGATGTTCAGCAGTTGGCAGATTTCTTGGAACAGGTTGGATTCGAAATTTCTGCCTTGGTCCGAGTGCAGCTCCAAGGGAACACCGAATCGACATATCCACTCTTTCACCAAGACGTCCGCGACGGTGATGGCTTCCTGGTTGGGCAGGGCATAGGCTTCGGCCCACTTGCTGAAATAGTCCATTGCCACATGGATGTATTTATTTCCGTGATCTGATACGAGGAACGGGCCGGCGATGTCAATGGCGATTCTTTCTAATGGACTACCTACGTTATATTGACGCATCGGGGCCTTGGGTCGTGTCCTAGGTCCATTGCTGGCAGCGCAAACAGCACACTTTCTGCACCAGTCATTGACATCAACTAGACAATTGACCCAGTAAAACCGTTGCCTTACTTTCTGCAGGGTCTTCGTCACACCCAGATGTCTTCCAGCAACTCCATCATGGAAATCTCGGAGTACTTCCTGTCTTCTGTTCTTGGGCACCACTATCTGACGTCTGTTTTCCACACCATCTTCGGACTCCAATACACGTTTCAGGACCCCATTGTCCAGGGTAAGGGAATTACATTGGGCCCAGTAGGATTTGACTGCTGGGGAATATCTTGCGATTTCCTGCCATGTCGGTCTTTGATCACTTTTTTTCCAACCGATGACTAAACCAAGATCTGGATCTTCTTCTTGGTCTTTCTGGACCTCGTTGTCATTCCAGTTGTTGTCAACTGCCGTGGTTCTACAAATCGCGGCTTCCTTATCTTCTGCTCGTCGGCAGTGTGAGCAGTCATCTGGGCATGGTCTCCTTGACAAGGCATCTGCGTTCTTGTATCCACTTCCTGCTCGATGTTCGATTTCGAAGTCGAATTCTTGGAGTCTTTCGATCCAACGAGCTACTTGGCCCTCGGGATTTTTGAACTGTAGAAGCCATTTAAGGGCTGCGTGGTCGGTCCTTAACAGAAATCTTCTCCCGTACACGTATTTGTAAAAGTGTTCTACTCCCTTGACAACATCCAACAGTTCTCGTCTGGTGACGCAGTAGTTACGCTCCGGTTTACTGAGGGTTTTACTGAAGTATCCGATGACCTTCTCTTGCCCATCCTGGATCTGGGACAAGACAGCTCCAAGTCCCACGTTGCTGGCGTCCGTGTCCAAAATGAATTTTCCACTAGGAAAGGGGATAACTCAGAATCGGTGCGTTGATCAATGCACCCTTCAGCTTCCTGAACGAGTCTTGGCATTCTTCGGACCAGTGAAACTTTGTTTGTCCTTCCGTGAGCCTGGTCAGCGGTTTAGCGATGTTGGCGAACCCCAGCACATATCGGCGATAGTATGTGCACAAACCAAGGAAACTACGTAGCTGGTGTATGTCTCTCGGAATAGGCCACTCTGCTGTTTTGATCTTCTCGTCATCTACTGCTACTCCGTGCCCGGAGACAACATGGCCAAGGTAACGTACTTCTTTTTGGAATAGGTGGCATTTCTTGGGGCTCAGCTTCAATCCAGAATTTCTCAGTCGCAGGAATACCTCCTCCAGGTTTTTAACGTGGTCTTCGAACGATTTGCCGACTACAATAATGTCATCGAGATATACAAGACACGTCCTCCATGAAAGTCCTTTCAGAACCGTCTCCATTAATCTCTCGACTGTGGCTGGAGCATTACAAAGTCCGAATGGCATAACGGTGAAATGCCACAGTCCTGAGCCGATGGTGAAGGCTGTCTTTTCTCTATCTTCTGGAGCCAGTTCTACCTGCCAGTATCCACTCTTCAGATCGAGGGTCGAGAAAATCGTGGAGCCGGCCAACGTGTCTAGGGTGTCATCTATTCTAGGAAGAGGGTAACTGTCTTTCTTCGTCACGTTGTTCAGTTGACGATAGTCTATACGAAAGCGTGTTGATCCATCTTTCTTCTTCACCAGCACGACTGGAGAGGACCATGGACTGTCGGATGGTTCAATTACTCCATCTTTCCCCATATCACTGACTATCTTGTCAGCCTCTTCCTTCTTGGCAAGAGGAAGTCTTCTAGCTGATTGTCGGATTGGTCGGGCATCCCCAGTATCAATTTTATGTTGAACTACATTCGTTCGACCCCCTTTTCCTTGTCCGGTATCGAAGATGTCTTGGTACTTTTCGACTAATTTTCTCAATCTGGGCTATTGAGCTGGTTTAATGCCCTTGGAAGAGATGGTAGCCAATTTTTCCAGTTCCGCTGTCAGGTTGTTGTCTTGACTAACAGTACCGTGTACACTCCTGATCACAGAGGAAATTGACGAGCAGTGCCCCAAAACAATTCTTTTCTTCAAGGTCACTGGGTAATAATTGAGATTCATTACCCTTACTGGCACAAATTTATCAGCACGCAACAAAGTCTTGCCTAGTGCAATCCCTCGTCCAATTTTCTCATCATGAAGCTTGGGCTCGAACATCACCACGTTTCCATCGCTCGCACCTCCGTCCAAGCGAGCCTCCAGTATGGTCTCAGCCCTCTCGGGTACACTTACATCTTCAGTCAGCAGAACACGAATCATCTCTTCACTTCTTCCATGTAGTACCAACACTTCTCCGTTCACACGTAGGACGCCATCTTTAAAGTTCAATTCGAACCCTTTGGAATTCATGATGTCCATTCCAATAATTGCATCGTCCTCAATGTCAGCTACTTATTCCCGAGGTTTCACTATTGTGCTGCCTAAAATCAGTTCAATCGGTAGCTCACCATGTACAGTGGCAGGCTCTCCTGTTGCTGTGCGTAGCTTTCAGGATGATGGTTCCATTCTCTCTGGTGTTTTAGTAAAAGCATGTCCAAGGATTGTCCTAGTCGCACCTGTATCTAGCAGCATGGTGCAAGGCTCGTTGTTGATGTGACCGTCTACAAAGACACCATTGTTTTGACGTTGAAGGATAGCGACATATGCATTGTTAACGGGGGCTTGCTGGATACAGGTCGACGATTGCCCCTCCTCATCGACCTTCTTTAGTTTTCCTGCATCGGTGTCGATTCTGAGAATGTTGGACATTTGTTGCGCACATGCCCAATTTTGCCGCAATTCCAGCATCTTATCTGTCTTCTCTCAGGCAACATTTCCTTCACCACCTTCCTTATGGCAGCTTCCAGGTTAGTAGGCTCCTGTGGGTATTCTTCAATAACTCGGACTTTACTCTGGCTTCTGCAGGATTGCTTCGCCGCCTCAAATTCCAAAGCGCGTGCCAGTGCATCCACGAGATGTGTTGGACGAGCTGGTGTCAATGCTTGTCTGGTTTCCTGGTCACGAAGTCACGAAGTCCATCTAAGAAGGCCTGAACTGCTAGTCGCTCCATTACCTTTTCCGGTGTAGCTGGGTATGCAAGGCGAACCAAGCGTGCAATGTCTGCTTCAAACTCCTGTAGGGACTCGTTTGATTCCTGGCAGCGGGTTTTCAGCTGTGAGTGGTATACATGTTCTAGATGGGTCTGTCCATACCGTAATTCGAGATGTTTAATCAGCTGCTCGTAGTCCTCTTGTTCTTGAGCCGTGAGGGTTTGTAAAATATTCGTTGCTTCTCCACGCAAGGCCAGTGTTAATGTCACAGCTCTTTCTCCTGCATTCCATCCATTTGCTTTTGCTGCAGCTTCAAATTGTCGGCCGGTGGTAATTTGCCCATGGTGTTTTTCCATCGAACTGAGGTGGTTGGTTTCATGGAGAGCTTTCCTGTTTCAGAACTGATCTTCACATCTTTCAAACCCTTCTGAACATCATCCAAGTTCAAACTCAGTTCCAGCATTGAATTTTCATTGACAGATTCTGTGGTGTGGGTAGTGTCAATCTGGTTTTCCAATTTGCTGATTTTCTCCTTTATTTTGTTAATTTCCGCCTCGAGTCCGCCTTTGATTTCGTCACTAATTGTTTCCTTCAATTTTCCTATCTCTTCTTCAATTTCATCTTTGATTTTCTCCATCTCTGTCTCGACAGTCCCTATTCTTCCTTCCAGTCGATTCGCCACGCTACAAAGTTCTTCTTTCATGGTATTCGAATTTTCTAGAAGTTTCTCTTGAAGTTCTTCCTTCAAACTATTCGAATTTTCTAGCAGCTTTGCTTCCAGATTTTTCGAACTTTCTTGAAATTCTTCTTTCAGACTATTCGAATTTTCCAGCAGCTTTTCTTCCAAATTTTTCGAATTTTCTCGCAGTTTTTCTTCCAGATTATTCGAATTTTCCAAAAGTTTTTCTTGAAGTTTTTCTTGCAGACTTTTCGAATTTTCTTGAAGTTTTTCTTGCAGACTTTTCGAATTTTCTTGAAGTTCTTCTTTCAAAGTACTCATTATGGAAGTCATATCCATTCCAGAAACTTCGAATAAAAATGTTTCTGGATCCTCGCCCTCCTGGATTAATCCCTCAGAAAGTCTTGCCTGAAGCACGGCCTTTTTACCACTAGTATCAAGTTTCCTCTCCTCCAGTTCTTGCTTCAATTCCGCAACCTTCAATTCAACCAGGCGAACTTTCCTCGAACACATTTTGTCTTAGTCTATGTCTATTTCACGGGTCACCAGTCTATTATTATTATTATTGTCTATCTCACACAGTCTATTTCCCGGACACTAGTCTATTACTATTATTATTGTCTATTTCACACAGTCTATTCCACGGCCACCAGTCTATTATTATTATTATTGTCTATTTCACACGCGAAAATAATTGTCCGAAATACACAAACTTTCTACTTACACGAACACTCTGTATTTAAAAATCGCACTTCTAACACCAAATGTAATATATTTATAGTCCAATTAACTCTAATATGATTTATTTAACGAAATACAATGATTCACAGTACTCTAATTTACATTACAATCACTCTACTATTTATATTCGACTTTCACTTCACTGACTGTTCTTCTGTCCGCTGTGTAGTTCTTTTTATATCCGACGTTGACTTCTCCGAATGCTCCAGAATTTTCCGTCGAATCGCCCAGACTCACCGAACCGTCCAGATTCTTCTCGGTGCAAGCGCATCGACAGTCTCCCGCGGTCGGTCGCTAGCTATACGTGAGAGTTCAGGTCCGGCATCGCCCGCGGCTTCGCCACAGTATTATTGATTTTGATAGATAAAATGACTTTTCGCTGGTTGTGGAACTTCTATTGAAAATTTGTACGTTCATTATTTTTCTTGTTATGAAATTATGATCAAATTTTACCTACCGATTTTTTCAGGTTGATTTTGTTTTGTTGGATGGCAACGAAGTTGGTGACTATTCCGGCGATAAAGGAAGTCGGCCGTTTTGTTTTCATGTTTGTCAATCCGAAATTATGTTTCATATCTACTTACCAAATTTCGTCCGAGTCGGTTGCTAAGTAAAGGAGATAATATAGGCATGGTCCTAGTCTTATTATCGCCCGGTATAGGGGTATATTGGGTTTGAATCTAGCACCCTCGTTCATGATATTTCTGTCATTCGTCACCCATCAAACAAACTGAGCCATTGTTCCCTTTTCCTAAATCATTTTTCATTAATAAAATCCTTGGTAAGCCACTGCGTAGCTCGCAGTTTCTTGAATCATTTCACACGCACGCTTACTTTCTAAATCACTTCCAATAAAGGAGATCTGCTCCTTTTATTATGAACCAAGCTGTGGAAACTATTCGGATAAGTTGTATTTCCAAGTCTAGAAAAAAAACAACAATATGGCATTCATGAATAAAATTCATTATTGCGAATTCGATTAGCAGAAGAAGTGTTTTCTCTTTCGTTTTCTGACATTAGCATACTTGTTTGTTGATTGCAAATCAAAAAAACGTGAGAGATATGGTTTCACTGATGAAGCTGGATGGAACTACAAGTATTATTCAACAACGTCCTACAAAGTTTCAAGAGAAATGTTACAACCACTGTCATCAACAATATTCAGAGAACAATCACGAGGCGACTTGAAGAATATTCTCAACAATTACCGCACACTTTTCAGTTTTGCCAACTTCTGATTTCCATCAAAAGGGATTATTTTGTAATATTGGAAAATTTTTATTACCAAGGATTGGTATTTTTAGTTTCTGGATACTGAATCTTATGTCATAAAATTCAGCTGATTTTTTGGAATCGCTTACTGAAAATATAGAAAAATTGGTGGTACCTGAAATTGTCCGATAAAATTTTTCGGGAATTTTAGTTGTTGGGAGGCCCAAAAAGTTTGCGAGAATTTTGTCAAGTAGCATGTTGTCCAATTTGACATGAAAAACAAATATACGAAGTCTCAATAACGTTTGGGTTAAATTTTTTTTGCCGTAATTGGACCCGAGAACTTTAAGCCTCCTTACATAATTTGTAACCCAATTAACAGCGCTGATATAATAGGCCAAGCTGTAGATAAAAATAAGAAGCTCTTTTCACACAAAATTGAAGACGCAAACGGCCTATACTATTTTTTATAAGATAGTTCGCATATGAAAATCCCGGTCACCCCAGCAAAATTGCTTTGTGGAATTTTTTAAACAAGAAAAAGCGAAAAAAATACAAATTTTTTGTTTTTTTTGAAATATCTCAAAAATTATTCAAGGAATCGTTTTACAGTCAATGGAACTTTTGTAGAAATTTATAAAACCTAGGAGGAAGATCTTTTGAAAAAATTAAAAACCCAAGATAGTGAGATGGTTAAACTCATAACAAAAAAAACGAATTTGCTTAAGAAATAAAAATCTCCAGGTTGAATTGGACGAAGCATTGGAGAAAATATCAAAATTGCAGGAAGAATTGGGTGAACTCAACAGAATGAGTAAAGAAATGTTAACATCTATAGAAACTCTTTCAGAACTGAATCTAGCTAATAAAAAAGAAATTGAAGATATGAAACAAGAAAATTGTTCACTGAAATTAAACATGATTCAGAATCCAGAAGGCGAAGTTCAACACGTTTCAACAAGGTAAAATAGGGACGGAAAATTACCCAACATGAAAATGGATAAGGAAAATAAAGTGTATACAGCTTCATATGAAACTTCAAGAAATACTTCCTCCTTAACACATGTTGATCAAAAAGAAGGTAGGGCTGCTGTAAATATTTTGAATTTCAGTCAGGGAAATCAAAAAACTCATGTGGAAAAAAATCAAATCCTAATCTTACCCAACTACTCAGTAATAGGCAGAAACTCCAGAACAGACTCTAACCATGGAAGTACAGTTATCTTGATTGAAAACACTGCAATTGATGATTATTCCTTTATTCAAATTGAAAAATTCAAATACCTCTAGAGGATAGAACTTTTGAATTTACAATTTGCTTTAGCAAAAACTATAATTTATATGTTGTATGTCTCAATCGATCTCCCTCCTCAGATGTTAGCATATTTCTAAGTAAACTTGAGCTACTCGTCTGTTAATTGTAGGGTCATATTAACAGGTGATTTTAATATAAATTATAATGACTGTGAATCTCTGACTATTAGTGATACATTAAAACATTCACTTTTATCTTTTTACTTGGGTATGCACGTTAATGCAGATACTCGTATTTCTCGATTCTCTTCATCTCGTATTGACTATGTATGTAGCAATCTAGAGTAGCAGATAGTTTCGTGCACAGTTATTCCTTCTGGATTATCGGATCATGAAGCAGTAATATGTTCTGTTCTTCTAGAGTCGCCAAAAAAATATATCAAATGTAAACATGGTAGACTGTTCAGTAAATCAAACTATGATAGGTTCTGTCTGAATTGTATCGGAATTGACTGGGAAAGCACTCTTACCAAAGATGATCCCTTCTTATCCTTTCACAGTGTGTTATTGGAAGTGTTTGACAAGTCTTTTCCTCAGAAAACCTACGTTCACTACATTATATAAAAAAAAATTACGAATGACCAATTCATTTGTACCGCAAAATCTACAAACCCGCTATCAAGTTAGCGAAGAAAGTGTATTACAGAAATAGAATTGGCAAATCTAATAATGAAATTAAAGTGGCCTGGTCCATAATTAATTATATCAGAGGAAAAACAAAAAAAAAAAGTTGACATCCCACCAAATCCCAACATAATCAATGACTACTATTGCACATTTGCTCAGAAGCCAATCAACTCATTTCGCGGCCCTAATCAATTTGGAAAATATCAAAATTGATGATAACCTTATTTTGTATGACACAGATCTTCTTGAAGTGACTGAAACCTTGTACGACATCAGAAACAAAAATGCCTCTGGGTATGATGAGATATCGGTCAAAATACTTATGCATCTATCAGTCAATGCACTGGAAACATTAATTAGTTAATCTCATCAATACTTCCTTCAAAACTGGCTTATTCCCTCATTCTCTGAAGGCTTCTATTGTTATTCCTCTACATAAAGGTGGAGATTTGGATAATCCCCCCAATCTGAGACCTATTTTTCTAATTCCAACCTTTGCGAAAATTATTGAGAAATTAGTTAAGAAACGCTTGAACAATTTCTTAAACTTGCATAAATCATAAGCAATAACCAGTTTGGTTCCAGACAGAAAAAGGTACAAGTGATGCAATTTTCTCTTTCCTTTATAAAATTTATTCAGAAATAAATGCTGGTGAAGTGACCGCCGCAATTTTCTGTGACCTATCGAAGGCCTTCGATTGCGTTAATCACAAAATATTACTCAAAAAACTTCAGCGATATGGTTGCAGATGGGTAACGTACAATTGGTTTGAATCGTACCTCTCAGGGAGAATTCAAATGGTGAGAACATTGGAACTCTCAGAAAGCAAAGAAATAAATTCTGGGGTACCACAGGGTTCTGTCTTGGGCCATGTTCTGTTTCTGTTATATATTAATGACTTGACTATGATAGATATATCTGGCAGTTTCACTCTCTTCGCGGATGATACCACAATATTGTGGAAGGAAAAGAACTCAGTTGAGCTGCATAAAATGATATCATCTGATTTAGAAAAAGTGAAAAGTTGGTGTGATGCTAATTTACTATCCTTGAATATTCCGAAAACAAATATATTAACATTTGAATGCCTACTCAATGAACTTTCAATAAATTATGATATCTTGCAAAACACAAAATTTCTTGGTATATTTATTGATAATCGGCTGAAATTTGATGAACGCGTCAGACAACTTAAGAGTAAAATTTCCTCCAGATGTTATGCAGTAAGGGTGGTTTCTAACGAGTTGGGCTTTCACACAGCAAAAACGGTTTACTTCGCTTTGATTGAATCCCAAATACGATATGGGATACCTTTTTGGGGATCATGCAGTGCAACCCTTCTTTCTTCTGTACTGATATTACAGAAAAGGGCTGTAAGGTGTCTCTGTAAAGTCAAATCTAGGGAGTCGTGCAGAAATTATTTCGCTGCCAATAAGATTTTAACTGTCGTTGCCTTATTTATTCTTGAGACTGTATGCTTGGTATTCAAACATAAAACAAAGTTTGACTTTGTTTCTTCTCCTTATGCTACTCGTAATAGCATATTTAATGTCAAACTTCCCATACCCCACTCAAATTCCAAGGATTCCATATTTTATAATGTAGATAAATTATTCAATCACTTACCAGTAGATATAAGGTCTGCAGATTTGGCCAACGTGCAATTCAAGAAAACAGTGAGAAATTTGCTAGCTGATAGACCCTATTATAGCTTACAAGAAAATTTTAACGAATCGTTTTAATAATACGTGGATCTCATTTTATTTAATTTTATTTTTATTGTATTTGTATTTTGTTTGTAATATATATTTCAATATGTAATTTGCCAGTTATCTATACACTTATATTTATGTACCTATATATTTATACATTCAAGACTTTGTCAATAGGATACAAATCTTCTGACAATAAAGCATATTCTGATTCTGATTCTGAAACAAAACGGTATTTTTTCAATTTAAAATAATAATAATCATAATTCTTTTCTTCACTTTCACTCCTACCCATTATAATATATAAAATTATGATCTTCACTTTTTCCATAAAATGAATAGGAAATGCACATAACTTTTTGAATGTAAGATCAATGTCAGATTTGCAAAGTTATTCAAGCGGTCGGTCGAAGATTTTTGTTTTTTCCGTTAACCAGCTGTCGTCCCCTTACGAACGGCAGCCCTCAAAAGTCGAAACTTGTGCGAGCCAAGGATTAACGAGGTCTTACCTTTTTACGTGCGATTCCTAGCACTTTCTCGGGCCATCAGAAAAAATTCTGCAGTCGCCATGGTTTGAACCACCGCCGACCGGCCGATCAGAGTGAGTTTGAAAGTTTTCATTGATTTACTTCAATATTTGGTCGAAGTTGGACGATCAGTTCTGGTCGATCAGTGTGATTCCTGGCTAAAAACTGAAAATATTTGTATATGTAATGAAAAAAGTGTATCGATGATTATCGAAATTGCTTTGATTTTGTAAAAAAAAAGAGCGTGTAGCGCTAGTACTGGTTCCTAAAGCAACATGTAGAATAAGATAAGGAATTTTTCGTGATCATCGATCATCGATGAAACGAGTTGTATTTGTTAAGATTTTTTCATGAATCTTATACCTAATCACCGAAACGACTTTTTTCTTATATTGACGTTTAATTTTGAATTAACGTTCTCTGTTGTTTTCCTTCATTCACACCCTGCCTCAGCCTAGTATTCAACTCAACAAAACAGTACCATGTTTGGTAGAATCCTGCAGTCGCCATAAAAGTATGGGCTTTGTTATGTCATCAGATTGGTTTTATTGATTTATCATGGAGCAATTTGTTGATAGTTGTTTGTTGATAATTGTTTATGTGCTAATCACGATTTTGGTCAAAGTTCGCTGTTGTGTCATTTCTGAAACAGGAAAATATTATGACAGCTTGCTGGTGGAAAGTCATTGTTTTATAAACCTACCAATGAGAAACAGAACTACAAAATTGAAAACACATTATATAGATATCCAATAGGAAATCAAAAGCCTGGATAAAATTGGAAACATAATGTTGTCGTTTATCAACAAAAAAATATCAACTAATCAGAAAACGCGTATCAGAGCGTTATATGTCAATGCGCTGAATTTCCAGTACAACAAAACAAACAGAACGTAAGTTAGTCTCGAAACGCTGTCTTACGTTTTTGAGCAATTTATGCAAAATTTTACAATTTGTAAGTTCATACGATGTCAATTTTTTAAATTTTTGTTATGTTTTCTTGAAGTGTTCACATTACCTTTCAAATTAAATATCATAAGTTGGAATACGAAACAGTTTTTTCCCACAGGAGGGCGCCAAAATAACAAGTTAGGTAGCGAACACTAACATGGCTGAATTCCTCATGGAATTACCTTTACAGTGCTGTGTCACACTAAGTACTTTCCCTATTCAAATTGTATGAGTGACCAAGGGGTGGGGAGAGTGGTATGACAGTTGAGGTTATGATAGTAGGATTTCCCCCTTGGATTTAAAATCGACGTGTTTTTGCATTTTTTTGAAAACAAGTGTGTTTTAAAAAATTTGTTTTTGGTGCCGGGTCGATTCGAGCCATAATTACAGATCTTGTCTGCCATTTAGGAGCCGCCACTTTGTTTTTTCCCTTTGAAAAATTCCATAACGCATTGTCACCGAATTTATGTTAAATTAGCTTGTAAATGAAGTATCATGACTACGGAACAGTTGTTTTTCCAACAATAGGGCGCCAAAATGGAAAGTGAGTTAGCAAAAATTGACAGGGCTGAATTCCTCAATAAATTACCTTTTCAATGGAGTGTCACATTTACTACTTTCCTCATTCAAATTGTTTGGGTGATGGTGACCAAGGGGTGGGGAAGAGGTATGACAGTTGAGGTTATGATAGGAAAATGTGCCCCTTGGATTAAAAATCGACGTGTTTTTGCATTTTTTTCACAACACATGCGTTTTAAAGATATTCGATGTTTCGTATTCGGTGCCCCACCCTGTATAACATTTCACTGCTAACAACTCACTGCCTGATTGCCAGTGCGATTTTAGAGAAGGCAGAAATACTGAAACATTACTGGCGACTGTAACCGATATACTAACTGCTTATGATGAGAGGTTTATCTAGTGCCTTGGTACTACTTGATATTTCTAAAGCATTCTATACCATTAATAATGAGTTGCTTGTCGCAAAATTGAGATATTATGGCTTCAATGATTCATCATTGTTTTTGGTATGGAACTACTTTCTGAGACGTTTCCAGGTAATATCAGTGAATATTCATCCAAACTGGATGTACTTTCAGATGTCCCGCAAGGGTCCATATTGGGTCCTTTGCTTTTCATTGTATAAACTGGAGATAAGCGATTCAGTCAGGAATATTGGCTTAGTGTTAGATGTTGATATACGCTTCTGTCTTCATATCAGGAGTATTATAAGTAAAGCATTTGCATCCTTGCAACTCATTTATAGTAACCGCAATTTTCTCAGCATTAAAATAAACCGAGCCTTATGCGAGTCATTGGTTCTGAGCCACTTCAACTATTGCGATTTTATCTACGGTACTTGCTTAACGAAGGGTAGATAATGACAAGATTCGAAAAGTGCAAAACAGCTGCTGCAGATTAATTTATGGAATAAGAATTTTTTTTTTTTTAATAATGGACACACATTTTTTTCCAATGGGGATTTATTCTTTCACGTTTCCAGTGTTCATTGCTATAAAAAAAAATTTTTCTGTGGTATACTGTCTTTTGCAGCGGTGCGCCCGTGTTGTAACGGCTTCTCGGAGCACCATTTTCAGCGTTAAATTAAAATTATAAATAATGGAGAAAGAGTTTCGGGAATTTTATTGGAAAGGGCCCCGCACTTTTTATAGGTAAAATGGTTCTTGGTGAAATTGTCTGAATTTTCAGTATATTGTAGTATTTGATGTACTGATTGAATGTGCAGAATCGCAGAGTTCGTTGATGGATATATTTTGAAATGCAGTAATTTTTTTTCAATTATTTTCTTGGGATTTGAAAGTGCCAACTGCATTATTTTTAGTTCTCATCGTACCTTCATATTACTAAATATCATTCAGATGGTGCAGATTATATTTTTTTTATGTCCGAAAATTCGATGTAATAATGAAATGTTGATAAAATTATTTTGGCATCCAATATACTATTCTTATTCCATCATAAATTACAATTCATACATTTCGTACAGGGTGATTGGAAAAATTGGTGAAATAAATGGCCGGTTCTTTCGTACATATCCTGTATATTCAAGTGAATTATCATCCTCCGAAGGTAGCTGATACCGTATAAATATGATTCCTTTGGAATATATAGGGTGATCATGAAAATTTTCGATGTTAAAAATGACAAAATATCAACGTTTCAGAAACTCACGATTGACTAAGTGAAATTCCTTTATTATTATTTAATATATTCATCATTCTCTCCTTAACACTGTCCTAAAAATTCAGTTTCCCACTATGACAAGTTTCATAGTTATCAATTGAGAAACTTATACAATTTGTATGACGATTTGAACGAACTTTTTTACGCGTACATTCTACTAGTGTCCAAGATTTTTCACAAATACTGAAACGTGAGAATGTGGAGATCAAAATAAATGTAGAAGAGGGAGAAAATTAGAGACTACAAACACATCAGATATATGAATTCAATAATCACTCTATATATCCCTACGAAATCATGTTTATACGGTATTAGCTATCTTCGGGGGATGATAATTCACTTGTATATACACGACATGTCCGAAAGAACCGGCCATATATTTCACCAATTTTTCAAATCACCCTGTACGAAATGTATGAATTGTGATTTATGATGGAATAAGAATAGTATGTTGCTTGCCAAAACAATTTTATCAATATTTCATTATTATATCGAATTTTCAGACATTACTAAAATGTTTTTATTTTTCACTCTGTACACAATGATATAAACTGCACCATCTGAATGATATTTAGTAATGTAAAAGTACGTTGATAATAAGAACAAAAAAGATGCAGTTGGCACTTTCAAATCCCGAGAAAATAATTGAATAAAAATAACTGACTTTCAACTTGAACCTGTATTTTAAAATCTATCCATCAACGAACTTTGCAATCCTGCACATTCAATCAGTACATCGAATACTAGGATATACTAAAAATTCAGACAATTTCACCAAGAACCATTTCAGCTATAAAAAGTGCGGGGTCCTTTCCTCCTCTTTACGGATTTTTTTTTATTTCTTACATAAAAATATTGTTTGAGTTATTAACAAAAAACAAAATACTTTTTTATTCATATTATTTTGTTAATAACAATCGCTATTTTCTACGTGCGGTAAAATCCTTAAAAGCAATTCGCAATATCGCTCATATTTTTAGGAGCGTTATCTCTATTTTTCACGTTTTTCAACTAGGTGATCAGACTAGTAGGTACGCAGCTGACATTACTATTTATTATGCAAAATTTATTATTACATTGTACTATTTGAAATATTCTTCGACTATCAAACTACCATGCCACAGATAAGACAGCTGGTCATTTAAATCTAATCAACCAATTAGTTACTGCTAATTGAGTGACGTTACATGAACTCTGTATTGACACTGGCGGTTCAACGAACCTAACGTTTCTTTTCGGGTATCTTTTTGGCGTCTTCCCATTTCTTATATCACGTTCGCTACAAACATGTCATTGTTCGTTTATTATATGTGTCCAATTTGAAACAATAACACTCACAATACACTTTTCAACCTTGAGAATTGTAGTCATCAACCAAATAAGCGGCGACAGGTGGGGACCAGGAATTAAACTCAATTAGGAACACTTGATTTGTGAGTGTGTTATTACTTTCACGGTGTCATTCATAACTGTACCTGGGCTGTAGAGATTTTGCATGCTGAGAAAAGAAGTATGTCACACATTTTGAGGCAGATATTCGAAAAGAATATCGGTGTGAAGGCTAATATCTGTAATTTACAAGAGTAATAATGGAAATGTAAGATCTTGATGGGATTTGATGAAAAGGTCAATGCACTAATTAATGCCAAAAGTCATAATTTCAGGTTTGAGAATTTCAACACCTATTCTTGGCTTCTAATCAACTTGGAAAATACTTCATGAACATTCATTTTCTTAGAATAAAATTTAAAACCGGTAGATGAAAATAGTGTTTAATAAAAGTATAGTGAAATTTACAAGATTGCAAAATTACCGTTTTGTACTAGTTGCATACTATACTTTTTCAACGTTACTCTACCGAAGGATTTCAAAGGACAAAATTTCAGAATTCATTGTCAGGACTTTCCTCCTCTTACGAGCAACCTTCACACCCTGAACAAACTCAGTAATTTAGAGATATACGTCATTTAATTAACGAAGTTTTTTCTTGAAGAAACATTGTTTAAATTTTCAATAATTTATAGTGAAAGAAAAACTCAATCTATACTTATATCAAATCATTTGAATTTATAGACCTACAACATCAAACGTCATATATTTTTTAATACATTCGAAGTTCTTTTATAGTTTTTCATAGTCTGGAGTCCTCAGTATCAACTTTATAAAATAAAAGTGCATCAGAAACGCAAAGGTCAACTAGTATTCTGTGACTGTTTACTTGTTTCAATATTTCAATGTGAATAAATACGCCTACACGCAAGTCTCAGTATTTCGCTACTATAACTGACTATTTTTGCAGTCTGACAATGTCGATTTGGAATCATGATCACCCTATATATCCC
Organism: Chrysolina oricalcia; assembly: GCA_944452925.2. Taxonomy (NCBI): domain Eukaryota; kingdom Metazoa; phylum Arthropoda; class Insecta; order Coleoptera; family Chrysomelidae; genus Chrysolina; species Chrysolina oricalcia. Next base: position 37,335,206 of record OX101813.2, on the reverse strand, counting down.
AACGGAATCATGTTTATACGGTATCAGCTATCTTCGGAGGATACAGGAATATACAGGATATGTACGAAAGAACCGGCTATATATTTAATCAATTTTTCAAATCACCCTGTACCAAATGTATGAATTGTGATTAATGATGGAATAAGAATGGTATATTGCATGCCAAAAGAATTTTATCAATATTTCATTATTACATTGAATTTTTAGACATTACTAAAATGTTTATATTTTTCACTCTGTACATAATGATATAATCTGCACCATCTGAGTGATATTCATCAATATGAAGGTACGTTGATGATAAGAACAGAAAAAATGCAGTTGATACTTTCAAATCCAGAGAAAATAATAAAATAAAAATTACTGTTATTTAACTTGAACGCCCTGTATTTCAAAATCTATCCATCAACGAACTTTTCTATTCTGCACGTTTAATCAGTACATCGAATACTACAATATACTAAAAATTCAGACAATTTCACTGAGAACCATTTTACCTATAAAAAGTGCGAGGTCCTTTATTAATACAGAGAACGTGATATCAATTTCCGATTGCGCTGCGCAAAAATTAAATTCCAATTCATTAGAAATTTCATTGAAAACATTTGCGGAAGAATCGTTAATGATACTGAGCGTGAATGACAACATACTGAAATGCAGGGCAATGACTTTTTCCAAACTATACGTATTTTGTTATATTCAATCAGGCACCAAATTTCTTCCGTTTCAATCTTATTATCATTTATTTGAATTTCATAAATATTTGATTTGAAGAGTTTCAGAATTTTTCAGTTGAGTTCATTAAATTAAAAATCAAGCTTTTGTTATTTTTTTCAAAAAGCCGTAAAACTATTAGGTACAAACTGTAATAGCTAATTACTTTCTAGGCAGTTGTTTTATTGGGTGGTATCATTGATAAGAGTATTTGCTTGTACTTCAAGTAAAATCTTTTACCTTCTAGTATTTTGTGGAGTATAATGTTCTACATAAAGTAAATTCTTCGATGGGAAGTATTGACTTAGGTTAGAAGTATAAAGTACTAGTAAATACTAGTACGTGATCAATCTCAAATTGGTTCGATTGTTGTTGTTTGTTCTGTGATACTTAATAATCATGAGTGAGAGTAATGATAGTGCCGAGGTTGCTGAACAATTTTTTGTGAAACTTGTTTGATTACTTTTGACACAGTTGTTTGATGTACCTCGACATCTACACCCACTCCATGTTGAAACCCCGGATCACTTAAAGCTCTTAAAAATACCTCCTCTTCTGTTGAATTTGATAAAGCTGCTCCCCTCATCTCAACATGATTTCCTAAGAACTCTGTAGCTATCCATTCAACATTGTTTTTCTACATTCATGCAAAAAGCAAAACTTTATTGAACTATATTCAGTGGAAAAAGAAGTTCTTTATTGCACTAGTGCAATAAAGTTTTTATTGCACTCATCTGTCATTCTACTTCAACGTGCTGTCATCATGACAAACATAAACGTTTAAACCTACTACATATTTAGCAGATATTCTGTGAGATTGGCAATAGGTACTTCACTACGAAATATTCATATTGAAAATTGTTCATTCACTTTCAACATTGAGGGTAAAAATAAAGTTTGAGTTAAATTGTTCGTAACGTATTAGTTCCTGTTTCAATGTAAAATAATAAAATATTCCAGTTGCGCTTTTCATTTTCCTACACCTAGTGCCGCACCTCAATAAATCAGTTTTTGCTTTTTGCATGAACGTAGAAAAAATGTTGTATGCAACTCGTGCAAAAATTGTTTATTGCACTCGACGTGTTGTCCAACTCGGCCTAACGTCCTCGTCGGACAATTTTACGTCGAGTGCAATAAACATTAACTTTTTGCACTTGTTGCATAAATAACTATTTTATTGAACCTAAAAGTACAGAGCTCAACAGTAGCAATCTAGCTAAAATAATTGACCGAAATTAAGTTTCTATATTGTACCTCCCCATACGTTCTACGTTCACACATTTCCTTCCTTTTTCTACCATAATTCATAAAAAAGCCGCAACACCTTTTCAATTGAAGATATGAAGTTAGTCTATGAGTATCTTCTTAAAAACTTTACCAAATACTCCCAAATGGAGGTGATACTTGAAAACATTAGTAATTGCTGAAGTATCAACTTCTATATATCGAAGTAAATGAAGCAAAGTATAGAGTAATTGCTACTAGTGTGTTACTTCAAGAATTATGTGGAGTAAAATGCTTTGATTTTCTGAAGTGAAAACTACAACATGGAGTATTAACTTGAAGTACAAGCAAATACTCTATTTAATCATACCACCCATTATTTAGAATGGAATATTGTAATATTGTTTGTGTCGTTTGTTATATTTATAATCTGTTCACAGACATGGTTGTCTGTGTGAAGTAGGTATCTGATGCATGAGTTCTAATATCAAATATTTCTGTATCGGCATATAAGATATTTTTTGGGTTCCTAGGATTTTTGGAATGAATGAGTTTTAAAAACCTCCTTTACATTAATTCCGAATTGAGAAGATGAGTTTTTGGGGAACCGCCTACGGTTATTTTGTTCTGTTTAGATCAAACTAAAAAATAACTCCTCACAAATTGTACATGTTTTATCGAGCAACTGTTCGTTTTATCATGCCAAAGTGATTTCGAAATCAACGGTTGCATTATTTCATAAAATATTTCGAATTTTTCATTGTGCAAATGAGGTTTGAATATCAAACGCCTTATTTCTTCCCAAAACTATTTGTACTGTGGAACACTTGTGCTCTATTTTTTTTTATTTTAATTTTAATTAATTTCGAAATGAGGTTCCAAATACTGAATAATAACCAAAAAACTGAATATATGACATATTATTCTCGAAAAATTTAATTTGAACAGATGAAAAAGTATAAATGAAGAGGGGGTTTTTTGCATAAAGTGTATAATTTCTAAATATGCAAAGCGCTTTCGACTTCCGTCATATTCAGTGCTTCCTGAAAGTAAATACTCTGGTTGTGAGGGATTCTTGAAATTGAATTCATTGATTTGTAGGTTATGAAATTTGGAAAAATGTTTAAAGTTAGATACGTACTTACAAGTCAGGTAACAGGTCTACCCTTTTGTAACCAAACATTTCAATTTACTACTAACACAAGTTGGCATTATATTTTAGTCTTTGACAGATGAAGTAATGAAGTAATTTTGTCTTTCAAAATACTTGACATACCCACATGGCCTTCAAATTCTAACATGATTTTCGTTGGAATTAAGCCAGAAATTTTATAAATACATATAAGATGACTTCAAAAATTGTAATTCTTCCTGTTACCTGACTTGTAAGTACTCATCTAACTTTAATCATTTTTCCAAATTTTATAACCTACAAATCAATAATTTCAATTTCAAGAATCCCTCACAACCAGAGTAGTTACTTTCAGAAAGCACTGAAGATGACGAAAGTCGAAAGCGCTTTGCATATTTAGAAATTATACACTTTATACAGTGTATTCAGCTTCCCAAATCAAGATGAATAAGTACTGTTTTTGATGTCAAGTTTTTTCACATTTGCACAAAATAGCTATTTATGATACAAGTTCGTAAAGTAGGACTTTTTTGTATGAGCGTGAAGTATGTTGAATGAGGCGCAGCCGAGTTCAACAAACACGCTAGTACAAAAAAGCCGAAGACGAAAGTGTTTCATACAAAGTTTTTTCTTCGACAGTTATTATATTGCCAAATTGTATCATTAATTTGAATGTTTAATGATATGAATTGTCGTCGTATTATCAAATAAAGACTTCCGAGTTATATTTGACTTAAAATACTGTATTTTTCAAAAATGTATGAATGTATGAACAGTGTGTAAAAAATTACTTTATGCACTAGCGAGCGGTAAAGTACACTTTACCGCCCGGTTCGCCGGGCGTAAAGTGGCACTTTACCGCCCGTGGGCGCATTATGGCCCGGCGGGCCGTGAAGTAGACAAAATTACCAAATTGTCTATACTCACACATCATTTCATGCAATTCCTAACACGAATTAGAATCATTTCAATAGAGCAATACTCTTTCTAACATTTGTTCATAATCGTTGGCAATATTTTCGGTGATGATCTATTTATTTGAAATAGATTCTCCAATATAGTACTCAGCTACTATAGTTTCACATTCCTCATATTATGTTACCCTTAATTATTGTATGCATAACGTATGAAACGTGTAGACCATAGCAATTCAAGTCAGTATTTGTGATTCGCGCTATAAAACCGCTAGTGCATGAAATAATAAATAACTATTACGCACAGTTGATGATTTTACGCACATGTGACTTTTTACGCACTTGTGCGAAAAAGTATTACTTTACGCACTCTCAGCAGTGCGTAAAAGTTTAGTTTACGCACTGTCGAACAAAAAAAAAACATTTTTGTCATAGATTGATGAAATTTGGTGTTAAGTTATGAAACTTCAACTGCCTTTTTTCGAAATTCGGTCAAAAAATGCCATTATTGCATTCTTATTTGAAAAAATGTCAATAATGACAGGAAACGAGTGACATTAACAAATATTCAAATAATTTGGTCTGATTCGAAGCAAATTACGCTTAATTCCAATTTCATGTGAGTATTAGACTTGTGCGAGCTAGGAAAGACGCAGCCCTTACTTTTACACGTATGATGCCATGCACGAGACTGGTCATCAAGCTGGGAATCGAACACACGCCATAAGCTTGGGAAGAGATCACTCTACCAGCCGACCACCACGGCCCATTGTATTATTGTAAGTTCAATAGTTGTGATAATGTTTGTTGTATTTTCACACTTTAACCTTTTTATTTAACAGTTACAACAATAAAGAATGGTCTGAATCTGATTCTTCATGATGATTTCCAAACCTTTTGGAATCAGGGGAAATGACGGTGAATAAAGCAACAAAAATTGCGATGAGTGGACTGCAGATAGAAACTCCTTAGCCCTCCTACTCTCCTGCCAACTGCCATTTTTTATGCTATACGTGAACGATCCATCAAACTGAAAGAAGGGGGAATGCACACATGTGTGCTGTTAACACTGGTTATCGTACGAAAGCGTAGAATCTGACAAATGTAGTTCAATGGTCTTCGAAGTATTACCTAGGATAGTAGTTGTTATTGTTACCCAGTTGAATTGCTTTTATGCAGAATTCAGTGGAAGCCATTGATTGGTACATTCTTCATCAAACGGCCTTCACTTGAGTTTTTTCAGTGGGTAGGTAATCAATTATGTCAAGAAAATTTGAATTCACTCAAACAATTCCTGGATAAAAATAATTTATTTCACCTCGACAGAAGTGACACATTTATCAAAACTTGGTCGTCTCAACAACTTTCGATTTCTAAATACCAAACACACTTCAATTTGGAATTTGTCTAGACAACGAATTGCTTTATAACTGGAATATTGGAGATTCTTAGCTTCGTAAACGATAATACGTATAAGAGTTGAATATTCTCGTCGTATTGATGAGCAAGTTCACCTTGGATTGATATAATTTTACAACTTAGGCTCTGTATCATCAGACAGGCATGGACTGAAAATGAAAATTAAATATTTTGTTTATTCGAAACAATTTTTGGAATTTATTTGCATTGAAAAAGGGAATATACATGGTGGTCTTTGAAGATGTGCGTATATTTTAGGGTGTGATTCCACAGGTTATTTTATGAAGAAAAGTTCTTACGAACATATTTCGAACGTCTTTAACTTTTTGCTACGAGGTTGCAACCCTATTTTCTGAAAAGTTAAATAAAAAGGAGCATGAGCTCTTCGTCTGTAGGCAATAGGGGTTCGTTTGTACTTTATAAAAGAATAATATCATTGAACAGTAACAAAATGGTCACAAAAATAAGAAGGGGCGCCACAGCAACTTTCAATATGTCTATGTCAAATAGTTACTTGGAAAGTTGAGCAACCGAATAATGACAATTTAGATGTTATACCCAAAACTATAAGAGACTTTACCATACGATGTTGTAAAGTTGAAGAGTGATAATCAATAAATAAATAAAACATAAATGAACACACAAACTTTTACTATGAATGAATCTTCACTGGACAGAGTAACAGTTTCCCAGAATAAGATTGTGATTCTAGTAATGTTCAATATTCGATATCTGTTGAATATGAGTTTAAATTTATTACTTGTAAGATTTTATTAGGAAATCAATTATTTTCCCAGCGCATAGTACTATGTGGTGGTTTACAAATAGTCGTTGAAAGATATAAACTTCCACCGTAGAATATCAATATTGAATAAGAATTAATAATTGAAATTGAAATGATTTCATCCTATAAAAAAATTGTAAGAGAAACCTTTTCCTCCGGTGACACCTCCGTGATGATTCTGGACTCGATCGTAGGCCAACCAGGGGTGGGATTCCGTGAGCCATAGAATTCTACTTTTCATCGAATAAGTGAGGTGTCATTATGGTTGAATTCACGGGAGAGACAGAGACATAACTGTCGACTATATAATTCTATGGCTCACGTAATCCCACCCCTATCAGAGTGCGATAGAAGATAGCAGTGAAAACGAACAGAGCTCAACATAAATAATGTTTGAATAGGTTGTCCTTATTTGGTGACACGGTGAGCGAAAGGGTTTGTTTAGGTTTATTTGTATTTGTCAGATGTCCGATGATATTTCAACTGTCAACTGTTTCATTTTTCGAGACAACCAAATATATCATTGTTTTTAAACTGATTAGATTGGTAGGTTATGCATGAAACAAGCAAATATTGAAATATCTGAATGTTGGTACCTACCCTAACTTCCGAATTGAAAAAATCTTCAAGGTGGATCTCGTTTCCGACTGAGGGACTAGAGTTTGATGGTAGAATTTATGAAAACTACAGGTGTCCTGCCAAACAAGGGTTCCTGGTTTTGTTCGTCTGACGAATCCTGAATTTGTGAAGTGAATATTCCGTTCTACCCATCGCACCATCAACTCCAAAGTCCTGGCTTTTGATAGATGCCTATCTTGGACGGTTACGACAATTTGGCGTTTGAAAACCTTGTACCTCGCCAACATTTTTTTCGTTGAAAGTCTTTGTAGACTCCCTTCCCTCATCACTCCAGTCCTGGGGTGGGATTACGTGAGCCATAAAATTCTATAGTCGACAGTTATGTCTCTGTCTCTCCCGTGAATTCACCCATAATGACACCTCACTTATTCGATGAAAAGTAGAATTCTATGGCTCACGGAACCCCACCCCAGGATAGTATATTATTTCAAAAGAACACATGTGCAGCCATCTGTAGAATATAGTATAAGCGTTTCTAGAAGTCTGCGTATATGACCGTGTAGAGCTTTGTTCTGTAATTCTTCTTGGTGACATTCGAATAGTGAACTGTCAACTAAAGTCTATTGTGGAGAAAACTTGTTGAATTTCGGTTGATAATTAGTGTATCATTCCTTTTCCGTATATTTTGAACTCTAAGATTTTTATAGTGTGGTGTACTGTTTTGTGGACATTGTGATTCAACGGTAAAATCAACGTAACCTTTTTATATATTACTATGATATATTTCAGTGCATAAAAAAATGGCCAGGAGCCCTCTCACTGACGAGGAGCTGTTGCAAATAATTGAACGAAGTTTTTCAGATATTGAATGTATGAGTGATGACGATGACGATGTACGGGAAAAACAAGAATACTTTCTAGCAAGTGCAATGCTTATTTATGTTTGTCGAAAAAAACTGTTTCATTAATTATCAGGTGAATGTGAACAATTGTTAATAAAACATCATTGTAATAATGTGATAAACTCTTATTTCATATAATAGGGTTCATAGAATATTTACGCCTTGGCTCACACTGTCCTCCTTTGGGGCATGCCCTAGGACACAAAAGAACATTTTGAAAAAAATATATGTATATCAAAAAATTGCAAAAAAATCATACATGCTACAAAGTGTTGCATTATTGTTTAAACTGTCACTTTGTTAAATATTCGAAAACACCAACGTTAGATGATAATTCCAATTTTATATGTGCCACTATGATTTAAAACCACATATTCAATGAGAAAAGTTATTCTATTGCCCAACAAGAATAAAAGTGATACGCCACTGACATTTTTCATTTCCATTCATTATTTTTAGCGAGGTCAGTTGTACTTGAAAAAAGTCACTTGCATTTTTGTCACCATACATTTCTTAATTAAAATAACTAAAACAGAATGCTCCATTCTCCATAATAAGTTATCCTAGGATGATGTTCTTCCAAAAATAATTTTCATAACCATACTTGTTGATATTCTTCGAATATTCTTTGAATTATGTGTGTTTCATTTAATATTTTAGTTGTTTTTTTAAATATCTCAATGAATATGGTGAATACATATACGCATGTAGAAATTGAGGTAGGTAATGCATCTTAAATACAGTGCCGTCCATTTGTATGGAATAAATGCATTTTTAGCATTATGCATTAATTGAAAAATACCTGAAACAGGTAACAGTCTATTCTCAATTTGACAGTTTATAGTATAAGAATATTTCCCCTCCTTGCACACCGGGGTAGTGTGACACCTAGTTCGAAAGGGATTTTGATGTATATGTTCAGCAGGATTTATTTTTTCAAATTTATGCTATTACAACTAAGAAAGTTTGTTCCAAAAATGTAAAATTTTGATAATGTCTCAATTACAAGAATTTATGATAACTAGAATGAAGGAAAAATATACATGATGTTTATGATGCATTTTTCAATTTATTTTACAAATACATCAAATGTTCGAAATAAGCACCATTCATTCTTGACAATAAGCAAGGCGATTTTGGAATTCTTGTAGAACATTCTGTGTGTTGTTAATTTCTGCCGTTATCGTAACTTTTTTAAACCTGCAATATTGTGTGGTCTATTGAAATATCTGTCATTTACAATGAAAAAGTGTTTATCCTTGATGATGTTTCCTATGTTTTAGGTTATTGGTTTGAAATATTGTTTTTATTCAGTTTATAGACTTACCTGGCCTAATATCATAGCCGCCAATAACTGAGCTTGACTGAATATCTTTATTTAACCACTTGTGTGAGATTTCCTGGATCTATTATCTCAACAAAAGCTATAAATTGAATATTTTTCTTTTTGTGTTGTGCAATAATTCAGATCATTGTTGATAACACATTCCTATTCGCCCATCTCTGTATAGCTCATTATACAAACTGGAATAATAATTACACCAGAGTGTCATTCACATTTTCTCAAATCCCATAAAAATGACAGTCGCGGCCTGGATCCTACCCTGATTTTATTCCGGTCCGTTTGAAAGGGGCCATCCGGTCTCATTGTCCGACAAAGAGATTTCATAACCGCTTTTGCGCTTTTATCAACCGTTAACGTTCTCTTACTGATTCAAACCCATCAAACAATACCCATAAAATGTTGGCATGGGATTTCATTGCAAATAGGACCATGTTTAGGTAGCTCTTGTTTTGTAATGGGTGAATACGGGTTCGGTACTGGAGTAGATGAAAACAGTGGCGTATCGGGAGAAGATACATATTTTTGTTACATTTTCATTAATTTACAAGTGATTGGTTCCTTCCACCAAAGAAATGTTCACCCATTCAACCTTAGAATACTGCTCAAATTGAGAGCTCTTGATTGCTGCGGAAAAAAATGTCAAGGCCATGGACAGGATGACTGTTGGCGATAATAATGCACTTAAAATTCCTCATTAATAACTAGTTAATAATAGATGATTATCACTCGTTCCTTTCGTTTTCCCTTAGTCCGAACGCTGTTCTTCGAACATCACAGGATTTTATCATAGCATTGTTGGTGAATCTCATGTCAATGCCATGGAGACAGAAGTACACAAGTGAAGGAGCAGGCCTTGTGATGGAAGATTGGCCAGCATAAGATGCCTAAAAACCCTGGTGTGTCGAGTGATTCGATTTTGTTTAGATTTTTCAGAAGACAAATGAACAAATGAAATAGTGGTTTGCTTCTTTAGTAGGTTCCAGAGATGGCGCCCTAATAGAATTTTAGTCCTGTCAATATTCCAGAGATATGGTGATTGATGACTGTTATCAATTTTATGGAATTTCAACAAACTTTAAATACTATTAAAAAATGAATAGTTGTGACTGAATCTAAATTTCATAGTGCAATTTCCTTGTATTGCTACTATTATTAATGTGTTCCTTCATTTTGCTGTATATTTTTCCACAAACTTCATTCAATCAGACAGTGAAGAAGCTACTGTGCTGGCGAAAAATGTCTAATTGAATAAAATTTGTGAATATCTAATCGTTTTCTGTGTAGTTGGTACAATAATAATTAGATCATATTCCGTTTTTGTATCATTTGTGGGCAATCCAGAGACGAACAAAATAATCCTCTCTCGCACGACGAATTAACGAGTCACAAGCACGCTGAACTACCTTGTTGTCGCATCTGTTGAACGGCGTTGTTTATTTTCTCGCGTAAAATTTCCCGCTTCCCGATATTCCAGTTTGGTGGCGCATAAACCAAATTCTTCAAAAAAACCCTTACGAAGAAGTCACGTTATAGGCCCTCCTCGGCCAATCCATTTTTGTGGATATTCTCCATTTAAAAATTCTCGAACTTCTGCACGGAAATGAGTAGGAGCTCCGCCGTACATAAAGAACATTCTTTGTCTTATTCCCAATGGCAGATCTTCCAAAGGTTCATCCAGATCGTTCCGCAAAAATTCCAAATAAGAAAGCCCGTCTAATCTTGGCCGCAACTCGTGAAGTCCTATTAAAACTCCGTTCACCACTCCACCCCAAAGATTAATAGAAAATCGATGTTGAAAATTCGTTTGTTTGGTTAAATGTGGATTTTTAATACCCCAACGATGTTAATTATGATGATTGAAAAAACCATTTCGCGTGAATGTCGTCTTATCGGTGAATAGAATTTCATTCAGGAAATTTTGATTCAGTTCATGTTGACGCAGTCACAGAAATTAACTCTTCAGGGATAATCTTCTCGCTGCAACGACTGCACGCGCTGATTATGAAAGTCCTCCAGGCAACTTCATTCGAAACCCCTAACTGACGATCGATGCCGCGGGTACCTGAGGTTGGATAATTTGCAAAAATGACCAAAATTTGTTCTTCAACATTAATTATTCTGCGAGGTCTATTTTATCAGAATTTTGACGTGTTTCCCAAAAATTAGGGGCATATCAATCAGTTTATTATTTCCGTAAACGTGTGCGTGTGTCATTGTGAAAACTCATGACCTCAAACACGTGCTATATCCAGTACCGAAAGTGAGTACCACCATATTATGAAAATTATCACATAGTATCTTGTATTATTAGAAAACATTTTAATGAAAATGATGACACGAATGTATCTCACACGGAATCCCGCCATTCATGCTAATGGTGAATTTTCATGAAGCTTGATTTCAATACTTCCAAATGAAAAGCGTGGTTATTATTGTAGTTGATTGCATTTCAGTAAAAAATCATATAAATAAGTCGAAAATGTAACAAATAAAACTGGTGATAGTGATTGAGTACATTCCAATAATTACTTTTTTTATTAATTTCATTCGTCGGCAATACTTGAAAACTTCTGTGCTTGTAAATTTACCCTAACAGGAAAACCGACCGTTGCAGTAAACGCAAATGCGGAATATTTGGGAAACAGGCCACGATTTCATTTGTTTTCTCTTAATCAAGCTGGCAAATTGTCTCCCGTTATATCACACAGTTTTGCAGGTATGAGTCGACACACCAGGGTTTTTAGACATCTTAGGCCAGCATATCTTGGTGTCGAATTCATTGAATACTCTGAAGGTATCCAGTGCTAAGGCCAGAGATTCATCTTATGATTTGATAGATAAATTTCACCTACGAGTGAATCAGGAAATATGCACGTTCTTAGAATTGTTTCGTATTTTCTTAAATATGAGTTTTCCAAGATAATTTTACTTACAGACTGAAAATGTCAGACCGATGCTTCGTTCATTATATCGTTGTCGTCATATTTCTTACAAGAAGAAGAATCAATTCAGGAATAACGGTGATGACCAGGAAGAGGGTGTAAGTTGTTTTTACTCGGGAAACATTGGGCTTGTATGTTCTGATAATTTGTTACAATACTCAGTCGTTTTTCTAAAGAAAGGATTTGGGCTAACAAGGAAAGTATGGGAACACTGAATTCGTCGGGTTGATCTCGTACTTGAATTATTAAACAAAACCCTGGTTTATTTGAAGTGTAATACGAACAAAAAAGAAATCGAAGGAAATCGAACGAGAAATTTTTCTCAACAGCAAATGTGAAAAGTCTCCCAATCATGCAGCAAAGCTTACCTTTTTTAACAAGCTTGAGAAATACATAAAGAAAGATATTTATTTTTTTGGGGAATAGTGGGGAAAGAAGTCGAATATAAACTCCTCAAATTAAAGTTTTATTTGTAATAATGCCAAGGCCAAGCTTTCGCTTTTATTTATCATATTCTTCAAAGAAAACTGGAAAGTATACAATATAAATAGTTTCAAAAACAATAATGAGGAATACTTACATCAAATAATGTAAAAATATAAATTATAAAACATAAAATAAAACTATATAAGGTAAAAATGGTATATGATTTCAAATGACAGTATTTTGACCAATTTGTTTTTGAACAAGAAATTGATATTCTGGAAAAATTGTTTTATTTTGGCGGAGAACGATGACATAATCCTATGTCTGGTTAGGTTTGAAATTTGAGTGACATTTTCAACAAATAAATACTGACAGAATAATTCTAGTTCAACATAATACTTTTGATTACAATTCAGATACATTGTTGTTGTTTGAGTTGATATGCAAGAGGGAAGACAAGTGTGAATGGAGTTTATATTATCAATGCCTTCATTTTTGTTCATAACATACATAACGTACATAATTTCAATCATTTCCCGAAAACGTATTTTTCTATAATTGTTTTAAATTTGTAACACTTTGCTATCAGTAAAATTAGGTTGATGATTTTTGACAATACCATGTTCAGGGGAAGCATACGATTTTTTGTTGACTATAATATCAATTTTGTGTGAGATTATGCGGTCTTTGAGTTGTCTTGATGTTCCAAAGTATTTCAAATCATAATCATTACAAAGTTTTTTGTAAATGGTGTTCGTTTTTTTCATTACTTCAGTTTTTTCTTCCAAATTTGCAAATAAATTTCCAATTGTTAGGTTTTTATACTCATTTTTCAAAGCTCTAAGTTAATCGCAGCACGCTGGATTCCAAAGAAAACTCGGCACAAAAAAAAGGATTATAAACTGCAAAAATAAAAAGGGTAGGTTTTCTATTTGAAAAGTTTCATTTTGATATCATGAAAATCGGATTTGCAAAAGAGGGGTGCTAGTGCTATCATTGTCACCCGGAATATGAATATTTGAGGAACCTGTGGTGTGAGTGCAAATTCAGAGATATGGAAAACTACGTCCGGAAGTGAAAGCTCAACCAATCATTAACGAATATTCTTCCTTATGACTCACAACTTATGACTGCTTCAGATATCCTCCATAACTTTGTTAGTAAAACGCACGTCGACTGACGCAGTTTTGAATAGCTTTCTACACCTCTGAATAAGAATTAACAAAAGTAAAAGTACAAAAAAATTAAGAGAGTCTATGCCATACAAAGCTGGGTAATTACAGGTACCTACATTGAAAGTAATTACAATTGCAAAGTACTTTTTCAAAATAGTAACTACCTAATTAGAATAACGAAGTACATGTCACAAAAATAAGAATTACCAATTACTTTTTTGTAATTACTTTTCGGATTGAACAATCAATTATGATACAATTGAGGAACCGTAACATCTACAATTTTTCAATAACAGAAACTTCAACTAATTGGATTGTACCCCAGTACAAATATATCAAAAAATTTATTTCGAAAGGTACTTATTAAAAACCAAGTAACAATTTTTTTAATATAATAGTTTATATTATCGTTTATTATTAATAGTTTATTGACTCTGAACAAAAAATTTACATCAGCACAAAAGTTTGGGTACTTATTATAAGCATGCCACATAAATCGGCCGTTATAGGTCTGGGGCCTAGTTTTCAAACAGGGAAATGTTATAAAAATTACCCAACTATTTTCAAAATAACATCAATTGAAAGCTATTGATTTTTGGACAATGTATTAGACCCTTTTTGAGGAGGGTGCAAAACAATATGTAAAAAAATTGTACAAAATTATTTACATTTTTTATCTTTCCGACGACCACATGCGAAAATGACAAATAGCACACTATTTAGTTACTTCGAAAATGACGAATATCACCCTAGAGATGAAAAGTTAAATAACTCTCTAGAGTGATATGTGTATCTATAGTTATAACAGAAAGTTACTAATGACATCTACAGTCACTAGTTGAAACTTAATTTGACACGAACCAAGGAATCCAAGGTTAGATGTTTATCTACTCATTGACAGGCAGCCAACAATTCGTTGTTCTGACCAACCCAAGTTTCAATCAAGTTTCTAGTACGAAAAATAGTCTATTTGCACTTAGATTCTGCTTGCGTTCCTCACAACGTACTAGAAACTTGATTGAACCTTGGGTTGGTCAGAACAACGAATTGTTGGCTGTCTGTCAATAAGTAGATAAACATCTAACTTTGGATTCCTTGGTTCGTGTCAAATTAAGTTTCAACTAGTGACTGTAGATGTCATAAGTAACTTTCTGTTATATATGGCTTGCCTTCACGGTACTAATTCTTGAGTGGATTCGTTTTGATTTCGAGAGCTCCATAAATGTTTTCTGATTATAACGAAAAATACTCTATTTTCACTCTATAGTTATATCTACTGCATAATGAATTGACGTGTGCTTTGAAATTAATATTGCGAAAACGTCAGATAAACTTTAGAAGTGTCAGTTTTGCATATGCATCAATCTTATCATATACAAAACCGTGAAAATAGTATCTAAAATTCCATAAAACATGGATGCAGAAATTAATAGTGATGACTCTACCTGAAATTGAACAGGCCGCATAATTAACGTCACTGAATTTACTGCCTGAAAAGTCCAAAAGAAGGTACGAATACGCTTAAGATCAATTCTTTCATGGCGAAGAAATAAGGAAATAAGAAGCTCCTTTTCTGAAAACGTTTTGCTTGCATATATGGGTGAACTTTCGGGGGTAATACCACGAGTGCTCGCAATACTATCGATTGTAATTCTGTCAGAAATCAACGAGATCAAATTGCTTGGTAACAGCACGAGTCCTTTAGGACGAGTGGTGTTACCTCAAAGCAATTTGATCGAGTTTAAGATTTCTGACAGAATTATCGATAGTGTTGTGAGCACGAGTAGTATTTATTGAGATAATTTCACGAACCAACAAAGTAAAAAAAGCTCCATTGTAGTGAATTCTTCAATAGTTATAGATGATGCCTGATAGACATGAAGTCTGTCAGACTGACATTCATATTAGTACCAACAAGATGTATAGAAACCATGGTGTTATCACTGATTCGCTTTTGTTTCAACAAAGTTGTTGAGACTGTAATTGCACTGATACCGTTGGCTTCATTCGTCGATGGATGGCGTATAAGTCGAAAATAACCGAGTTTCCAACATTCCGAAGTACTGAGTCATAATTATTTCATTAAAATTTGAATGTTTACAAATTATGGTTAATGAATATCACAACAAATAAAATTCAATGTTGAAAATTACATAACATGACACTTGTCCAAGCGTCATCATGAATCTGTAATTTTGCCGCCATCTGTGTGCTAAAGAGGTGAAACGGTATCAACGCAGTAAAAATATCACGAATCAAGTTGGCCGTACCTTAACACTTTTGTATGTCGGTTTCACAGCTATAAGAGATCACACCAGGGTTTCTATGTATCTTGAGTACCAAGAAGATATCAAGTTCTCCGTTGTTGTTTGGATACGTGGTTGCCATGACAAAGTGGTATTACCGGCTCGAAAGCTAGGAACTGCGTATTATCGAGGCACACGTCCCTTATTGGTCCTAATATTTCAGGAAAGGAGAGTTTCATACGGCGAGTGAAAGTATCCAATAGCCAATGCTCAACGTTATGTACTAATTATTCTATGTTGCGTATCACTTTACCCATTCACCACAATGTAGATATCTCCAGATATAGTAAACTTAAGGCATTTTAAAAAAGGAAAAGTGACGGATATAAACCGAAAAAAGCTTAAATTTTGACGTAACAAGAAATTTGTGAATTTATAAATGAGGCTTTCGATTAGATTCATTCATTTACATCGGTATTTAAACAAAGTCTAAACATTTATTTAATTATGTTTTTTTAGGTTGAGTTGGTTATGGGTATATCTGATGCATGTCGCAAGCAAGAACTTACCCAGTAATGTATAAATGTCATTGAAGATTTGGGGACTGCGGCTGTAATTCAAATTAATAATACAGAAAATAAATGCTGTCGCAAGTTCACTATTACTGGAAACTTTTATATCATATTATTATATGGAAAATTTGCCAATCTAAGACCGCCAACTACCGAAACACGCTTTTTTCTTAATTATAGAGACCAAAAATGCACAAAACAAGTAGTGGGCATTAATAAAATTGGAAATATACCTAGAGAAGTGGCTAAATTTTTAAATCTAAAGGATCCTGAAAAATACACGGGGCACTCAATTCGCCGTTCTTCTGCTACTATATTAGAAGATGCAGGAGGAGATCTAACTTCTCTGAAAAAACATGGGGGTTGGAAATCATCCAAAGTCGCAGAAGAATATATTGACGATTCTGCTACTAACAAGTTAAATATTGCCAATAAAATTATGGTACTTCGAAAGCCGTCACTCCGCCTCTTCGAGAAACTGACATCGAGTCTACTACTGTACATAGTGTAAAAATAACAGAGAGAAATCTGTCCAACTCTTCATTGCAAAGTCCATTACAATTTACTAATTGTAATAATAATAATATTACTTTAAATATCTACAATCCTAAGCAGTAATCTTGTTCAATTATTACTTTTCTTTGTAAAATTCTCAAAATAAAGAGAAAATATATTAATTTTTTGCAATTATGCATTAATCTGTGGTCGTCGGAAAAATTGTGTACATTACTTGTGTGGAAAGTGCCATTACACACTAGTAACGTAATATACTATTTCATGCAGATTATTGGCGACGATTTGCAAGTTCTGATAATATTCACAGTACTTTTATATTGTTCCTTTTCAAAATTACTGTCATAGAGCGCATTTCTTCTGGAATTGTCTACCATTGTGGCCCAGAAGATGGGATTCTTGTTTTTAGAACACATGTACAAACGTATCTGGTAAACAAACAAAGTAATTGTAATTAGTAAGGTTAATGGTACTTATAAATGCAATAGTAATTGGAGAATGTAACTGTACCTGAAAAAGTAATTGTACTCATACAAATAAAATATAATTGTAATTACATGATTTGAATAACATAATTACAAATTACAATTCCTACACAGATTTTGCTGCAATTACAATTCCAAATTACCTACTTTAAGAAAGAAAGTACTTAAATACAAATTACAATAAAAAAAGTTATTGTAATTAATAATTACTTTTTAACTAGGAATTCCCTAGATTTTATGCCGAATGTGTCAAATGCATTGAAAAAACTCACTCTATCCATGTTATCGAATCCATGGCCCCCCTAGCGGGCGCCAGTGGAGAGAGAAGTTTCTGTTTGCCGAGAACCCCACTTTCAAACAGTCGGTCGTATGAATCGTGTCGGCGATGTAGTGTAAAAGTTGCTAACAGGTGTCAGTTGGCGATATACGATATTTTTCTTTTTTATATCGATAGTTGTGTGTTATCTTTGCGATAACTTACAGTTTATCGTCTTATTTTGCGGTCGCGCGGTGTAAGTGTGTTGTAGTATGTGAGGTTTCCTTATTTTAGTGGACTGTTTTTTATTTACTGTATTTGGATAACCTCTTGTTGGATTACGTTCAACTAGATCGGTGAGTGTTTGTTTTTGTATTGGTCGCGGTAAATTGAAAGTTGTTATCTGGAAATTGGGCTGATGAAGATTGAGGAGAAAGGTTTTTTCATTTATTTTTGTAGCTGAAGACAATCTCAAGGAGTATTTTGAAAAAAATTGTCGAACTGACATTATCAGTTCAAGTGGATCGCAGCTATTCCACGTACACCCATTGTATTGATAACAATATTTGTTTGGTTCACATGTCATGTCCCATAAAACAATGTCTTGGATACGTCAAGAATTCTGAATTCCAAAAAAGTACGAACAGGAACATTCTCAGGACGTCCAATGCAAGTTACAGATTTGTTCATACGATTCAGATGCTGACTTTCAATTATATCAAAGAATTAAGGTGCCTATATCTCTAGAGCTGACCTAAATATATTTACCTTCTCAGAGACTCAGAGTTATCTCGAATAACATCCATTTGCGATAAGTCAAATTCGAAACTAATGCAAAATTATTTATCTAATTTATCAGAAAAACAGCAACTTTGGCACCACGCTCGTTGAGCATCATGTTCTTATATCTAACTTTTTGAGTATCCTCATTAATTTCTGAATAAAAAAATAACATGTTTTTGGTGAAAAGAAACATACCAAATTATTCTATTGTCAACAAAATTGCAAACTCTGTTTCCTGCAATTTGAATGTAATAATTTTGGATAGGGTTTTACTACGCAATTGTTTTTTAATTCACCAAGCATGGTATATAGGTATAGAAGTCCCCAGCAGGAAAACTTTCAGATTCAAAAACCTGAACTACGTAGGTAGGCTAACTAGTATAGCTAGCCTTTTAGGCTACAGTGCTACTAGGTAATCGGTTGCCATAAAGATAAAAATGTAACTTCACAATGGACAACATTGCAAACTATAAATAAAACTACCAATAGACAGGATTGGCAAATATAATGATATTTACATAAATATTAAAATATCGAATATACACTCTCGTGTATATTCATATTTTTCATGTATTTTCATGTTAATTTCTTTTCCCTTAACACATTATTTATTTTTATTGATACCTACATGTTCCAACGCCAAAGTATTTTACGTAAATTTCCATTCAGTATGGATAAAAGAATGCTTGGCAGAATGTCATTTCGAGTACTTGTCTTGATTCTGTTGTTTTCTTAGTGATATGCCGCATTTGAGCGAATTAATTGTTTTAAAATTGTCACTTTAGTCAATGAAGAATGCAGACAAAAAGATATTGCGCGGAGATAGCATATCCATCACATATCCATCAATCGACTGTTTCTCGTATTGTGAAGCGATGCAGACTGGGGAGTACAAAAGACGACCTGGTCAAGGTCGTAAGAGATGTACAATGCCAAGAGATGACCAATATTTGAAACAAAATCATTTCGAAATCGCACGCTTACAGCTCCGCATCTCAGAAATGATTTACTGAGCACAAGACAAGTTAACATTAGTGTCAAAACAGTGATAAGAAGACTCAAATAAGTTGGTTTAAATCCAAAACGGCCTGCTAGAGTTCCTAGGCTTCTCCCACGTCACAAATCTAGACGGTTACAATTTGACATAGCCCATGTCAACTGGAATGAACATCAGAGGGGAAATAGTATATTGTGCAACAAGTGCAGAAAAGTGCTAATTTCTCACGAGTTTGAAAAAGTTGCGGCACGAGCGCAAGCGAGTTCTGCAATTCAAACGAGTGAGAAATTGCATTTCTGCTCGTGTTACACACTATACTTTTTCTACAACACCCTATTTGCTAAAAATAATACTATACTATAAGACGGAATGAAATGTCAGTGACTCATTCTTATATTTTCCTCTTGACGTTGAAGGTAGTAAATTCAATGACAATGAATTAACTTGTTCTCTTAGTTCTGGCGGCGTATTTTCAATTTCAGACCTGTCGCTATCCATTTTAGTTCAATCTCATTAAAAAATGACGGGACAAGAATATTTTACTTACGAATATTTTATGCTTGACGTTTGTTGACATTCAAATGATTCGATAGATGTTGCTCCGTTGCCTAGCAATGGATAGTGTGTATGTGGGTATTTGAGACAGTAGTAGTGATGTCTATGATTTTTGTTCAGAATATTATGAATTTGTACGACAATTTCCCTCATATTATATAAACCAATAGTTGTCTATTCATTCTTGAAGTTGCCTGATCGAATATCCCCTCGAAATGCAGAATTTTCAAAATATACTTTCACCTTGCTGTCACGAAAACTGTATTGCTTAGAAATTAGGTACTGAAAAGTTTTGTCACAGAAATGTCACTTTGTGGCACAGAAATGTCACTTTGCAGCACACTAATGTCAAATTTCAATTATTGTGAGAAATAATCATGTTTGCGAACATAAAACTATGCTGCAGAAAAGCATGTTTTGGAGTGTGGTTGTAGAAAAAATTCTTTTCACAGATGAAATAAGAATACAGTTATGGAAACCAGTTGGACGTGGTCGAGTATACAGAAGATCTGGAGAACGATTCGCAGAATGTAATCTTGTACATAACACATAACGAAAATCCCATATAACGTATTTGGGACATCCTAAAAGGACATATAGGAGCACGAAATCCAGATCCTAACTCAATTGCAAAATTAAGAAATGCTGCACAGGAAGAATGGAATCGAATTCCACAAGATTCAAAGACCATTTACGTAGTATGCCCAGGAGGATGCAGGCTATCGTTATAGACCGTCAGATAACGACAGATGTTGCTGACTCATTTTCTCTCTTCTGGGATTTTAACGACTGGAAATTATGTCAGTGTTGAGCCCAAAAAATGAAAATTCAGCGATTGGACGTGTGCTAGGCATATAGAAAATTCATTTTCCTTTTGCAGAAAAAATTTGTTATTTTTTTTTTTATTTTCTCGTTTATGGCATTTTAACACATGAATAGGTATAACAATCTAATAGTGAAAAACCAATGCCATAAGGTTTGCACGTGCTTAAAGGGTTAAAATAGGGGCGCGATCTTGTGAAAAAATAGTTGGTTTCTGATGCATTTTCTCGCTTATGGCAATCAACAGAATGAAATTTAATATCGTTAGGAACCCGAAAAAAATTTCCCATAAACCGGTCAGCTGTTGAAGTATATTTTCCGGACGGAAAATTTCGTGAATTTTTTTTTCGTTTTCCGGCAAACTTTCTCGTTTATGGCATTTGAACCATATGATTCTCTTGATGGATAAACATCATAATAAAATTCCCATAAGCTTTGCATGTACCTCAAGAAAAGCCATAAGTTGTAAAGTTGTAGGAAAATTTGTGGAAATTTTTCATTTTATCGTTGATGGGAATTGGCATGTGAGAAGAAAATAGTATTTCAATACCAGAAAAAAAAGCCATTAGTCGGAAACATGATATCGATGTTTTATACAGTGGGCCCATTTAAAATGGAAGCACCCTTATAAATCATAATTTTTTCAACCGATTGGAACGCCTTTTTTTCGTTAGGTAGATAATCAAAAAGTCCACTGGGACACCAAATTTCATGAATAAATCTTCATTTTCAGGGCCAACTATTCTTTTTATTTTCGAGGTAAAAAACTGAAAAGTTTATTAGCAATTATTTGGGAAGAAATCAGACTGCACCACTGGAATTGTGACATGTTCAAATGGTTAGTTTTGTTGCAATTCGTCCATCGATAAAAAAGTTAAGGGAGAATTAAATTTAAAAAATATGCCGGTTGAATCAACCCACCATTTCAATTTCCACTATTATCCAAAATTCAGAATACACCACTGGATTCAGGGAGTCTCAAAATATCACTGATCAGAATTTCATCAAAATCTATTGATAAATAATAATGAAAAATCATCAAATAAAATGATATTTTCATGAAATTCCATCAACATATTTTTCAAATTTTGTTATCCTCTAATTTTCTTATTTATGAATAGATGTTGATGAAATTCTGACCAGTGATATTTCGAAACTTCTTGGTGTATTCCAAATTTTGATAAGAGTTCTGAAATTGAATTGGTGGGTTGTTTAACCATCATATTTTTAAAATTTCATTTTTTAAATTTTCATAACTTTCTATTGATGGACGAGTTTTAACAAACTTTCAACAAGAACTATTTAAAAATGTCGCGAATCCAGTGGATTGGTGTGATTTTTTCTAAAAAAATAATTTTAGATTTTTAACATTGAAAAATGAGAACAGTTGGCCCAGAAAATGAAGAATTACTCATTAAATTTGGTGTCCTGATGGACCTTTTGAATGTCTACCTATTGAAAAAAAATCATTCCACTCGGTTGAAAAATTAAAGTTTGATATGAGTGCTTCCATTTTAAATGGGTCACACTGCATAAATAAATACAATTATTTGAAAATTCTGCTGCGATACATTAATAAAGATAAAATTGCTCATTTCTTTCTCCATGGGTTTTGGCATATGCATTGCAAACTTCATACTTAGGCCATAATATTGGAACCAAATAATTTATTTTTTTAAATAATTTTTTATAGAGTGAAAAAAAAAATTGTGACACGATGTGACGAATCAAAGTTCACAAAAAAGTAAACACAGCAAGCCAGTGTGCCCAGGAATATAATAAACACTATAGTTCGTTTCCCCACCATCTTAGAGGCAGAGCTTCCGGCGCGTTTTTTTCATAGCGGCCTGCCCTCCAGGCCTAGTTCACCTTTTAGAAGTGAAAGTTCCAGAATAATAAATTGCTTCTATGTCTAAATGAGAAATCGAACTCATTTCCAGATTAGAAGCAGTTCTGGACCATAGGTTGAAATCGATTTGCAGTGTCTTCGGTACAATTCAAATGGTGAACAGAAGGAAATGTAATATTTAGTTGGTTCCTGCGTATCCTAGGAACCATAACACACTGGGTATGTGTGCACAAGTCTCTCATGTCCTAGTACTGGACTCACAAGTACCGTTGTGACCTAAGATGGGCTGATCTTCTAGATTATCATTCTCGGTTTCTCTAAAAACTACCCATTATATAGGTTCCTTGGAATTTCTGAAAATATTTAAAACCCCAAAAAATTCTGTTCTTCAATGGATTGGTGAATCTCAAGGGTTTTCAACTGACCCCCGCTCCATTAAAAAAAATTGGGTGAATGACTGTCACCTTGAGGGGGGTGCAGGAGTGGTGATTTTTTTATATTACAGAGTGTCTTTTCGAAAACATAACTCGACGTTTCTCTTAAAAAATAATAACGTAGAAAATTAATGTATCCGTTACTTCAGGACCTCACTGTATAAAACATCGTAATCATGTTTCCGACTTATGGCTTTTTTTTCTAGTATTGAAATCAGTTTTTCTTCCTACATGCCAATTCCCATAAACGAGAAAATTAACAGAATTTCCTGTATTTTTCTGCAAGTTTTCCAGTTTCATATAGTATGATAAGCACGAACTAGACTTATGGCTTTTTATATGACAGACTTTTACATTAATAAATTTCTATTGCACATTATTTCGTTCACGAGAAAGTTTGCCGGAAAACGAAAAAAATGTTCACAAAATTTTCCGTCCGGAAGATATACTTCAACAGCTGACCGGTTTATGGGAAATTTTTTTCGGGTTCCTAACGATATTAAATTTCATTCTGTTGATTGCCATAAGCGAGAAAATGCACCAGCAACCAACTACTTTTTTACAAGTTCGCGCCCCTATTTCAACCCTTTAAGCACGTGCAAATCTTATGGCTTTGGTTCTTCACTATTAAATTGTTATACCTATTCATGTGTTAAAATGCCATAAACGAGAAAATTGAAAAAAAAACAATTTTTTTCTGCAAAAGGAAAATGAATTTTCTATTCGCCTAGCACATGTCCGATCGCTAAATTTTCAATTTTTGGGCTCTACACTGACATAATTTCCAGTGGTTAAAATCCCAGAAGAGAGAAAATGAGTCAGCAAAATCTGTCGTTATCTGACAGTCTATTAGAGCTAGTGGAGAAAATTTTTACTTCTGAACTGTAATTATGTTGCCTCAAAGAACTTTAATTTTGTCGTCAATGTTGCTTGTTTTGATTGAATATCATAACCAAAATTAGATTGTTCCATTACTTCTTCTACAAGTGTGTTATAAAGTTATCTGGATTATTTGGTAAAAGGAATTATTTCATATATATCAGTCAATAAATATCAGATATATGAATTGATACGGGAATAGTATATTTCATTACGAGTTCATAAAATAGGAAAATAGGCCCGTGGGAGAC
Source organism: Chrysolina oricalcia (assembly GCA_944452925.2). NCBI lineage: Eukaryota > Metazoa > Arthropoda > Insecta > Coleoptera > Chrysomelidae > Chrysolina > Chrysolina oricalcia. The sequence continues at coordinate 37,311,008 of OX101813.2, read as the reverse complement.
GAAGCCGAACACGGGAAGTCGTAAAAGCACGGAAAAAGCATATATGGACTAGTAATGAAGGATGTTTTTCATTATATCTTCCTGAAAACCACAGATTGTTAAGAAACATTTATTTTTAACGATTAAGGAACAAAAACATGTTGAAATATTGAATATTTATAGTACAAAAATATCCAGAAATTGCCACAAAACAAGCGTTATTTACCCTGTTGGTAAGGAAATATTCAAATAATTTGCGATTTGTAGAGAACTTTCAACGACATATTATTTCATTTTGCATGTAAATAGGCAGACACCAGCGCACGGAAAATTCCCCCCCTTTTTCAGCATGCGAAATAAGCATGTAAATATAGAGTTTTCAGATAGGTATAATGAAAAAAGTATTTTACTTGCACCCATAGTCACTACCTTCCTAAAGATGTCACCTCTAAATCGAAATGGTCCAATGATGATATGTTTCAAACCAATAGATGACTTGATTGATTCTCAAACTTCTTTAACTGGCAATGATCTTGCAAATACATAACTAATTCTTTCTCCTCTTCTCAAGATTTCGGGTTGAGATACTTTGCCAATTACTTGGTCCTTGGATATGAAGGAGAAGTCCTCTTCATATGCTTTATTATCTTAAGACAGGGTCTTTTTGACAAAGCTTTGGAAATTGCGAGGGGGAAACATCTCGCTGAAATGTGTACAAGATTTAAAATATTGAAATGACTGAAAGACTCAAACTGGTGACTGAAAGACTCAAGCCGATGATTGAAAGACTCAAACCGATGACTGAAGCGAAAATTTAATGACTAAAAATTGACTCAAATGACTCAAGATTTCTAGTTGTACGAGATTTAAAGAAGATGTTTCCCCCTCGGGAAATTGTCTTAAATATTAAAAATGGTAAATAATAAAAATGTTAATTCGTCACAAACAATAGTAAAAATCACAAATGGCGTGAGGTTATAAACAGATATACAAAAGACAATCACAATTATAAAATAGACAATCACAATTATAATAGTTCGGCTAAAAATTATCATTGAAATATTCCTGCAAACTATAATAGGGTCTATCGGATAGGAATCTTTTGACTGCCTGCCTAAATTGGGAAACACTCAGATCAGCAGATCTTATATAATATATATATAAATGATTGTACATTTTCCCACCATATAGAGTCTTTTGTGATATTTTTGGACGGCAACGGTCGTTTTAAAGTGTGGCTGCTGTTCCGGGCGTTCTGTGGATGCAGCGAGGTTCAAAATATGTTTATTCATCAAATGGATTCTAGTATAAATAGTGCAGTTATCGTCAGAATTTCATTGTTTTTAAAGTGGAGTCTACAAGATTCTCTCGGTTTTAGGTTACAAATATACCTCATAGCCCTTTTTCGTAGAATCAGTAGAGGTTTGAATAATGTTTGACTGCACACTCCCCAAAATGGTATTCCATAGCGTAGCTGGGAGTCGATAAGTGCATAATACGCCATTATGGCTGTGCTGAACCCTAATTCATTGAAAATCACCCTAACCGCATAACATCCCGAGGCGATTTTACCTGTAAGTTGTCTAACATGATTCTCGAATTTAAGATTCTGATTAATGAACACTCCTAAAAATTTCTTGTGATTTATATTTTCCAATGATTTGTCTTCCAAGAGAAGTTCATCTAGCGAACATCTAAATGAAATCAAATTTTTTTTTTTTTTCAAATTAAAAGATAAGACGTTTGCATCGCACCAGTTTTTTACTTTTTTTAAATCGGTAGTTGTTGTGCAGGTCACCGGTGTTTTTACTATTCCAGAGAATAGTTGTATCGTCTGCAAAACTGGTGAATTTTCCAGAAATATTGATAGTGGTGATGTCATTTATATACAATAAAAACAATATGGGGCTCAACACAGACCCTTTTTTTCCGCTGTTTTTACTATTTGATTTCGCCCTGTGAGGTAAGATTTGAACCATTCAATAGTCAGTCCTCTGCATCCATATTGTTAGAAATCACCACCAGAAAGTACGACACCTACTACTACCCTCAGAAGTTTTCAAGAGACAGATAAACAGTATTATTGAAAAAGAAATCCGTATGTCACAGTGAGCTTATGCATGAGGCATAAGATGTCCGGAGGACTGCTCATTGCTAATATCCTATAAAATTGAAAGAGTTGGGTCGAAAATCCATCAGAAAACAACAACTTTCCTGGCTAATGCCACGACGAACATTGAATTACATCTGATAAAATTTCCGTGTAGAGTTCCTGCAAGGTTATCTCTGCAATTGCTTGTAGCATGGGAATGTTCATCGAAACATTCGGACCACCTATATATATCTAGAGATAACCTTGTAGGAACTCTGCACGGAAATGAGCAGTCCTCCGGACATCTTATGCATAACATTATTATTATTATCATTGCATTATTAACATAGTATGCAATAATATAGCAGTTCAGAGATATGCTTGATGTTGGTTTGAAACCGATTTCCAAATTTAAACCGAACAGACAAACATCATTGTTATTATTATTAATTTATTGACATATGCACTAATATTTCATTGTCTACCAGTTCTGAGCTATGTTTGGAGTTAGTTTAGAAGCGATTAGATATTAGTATTATTATAATTTTCATTCTGAATTTCGTCCTCAATTCTACTACGCCTCATGAAAACCGAAATTTTTTCATTCAACTGCACAGAGGTTTGTTACACCATAATACGAATTTGTCTTACAAAGCCCTTGTCCAAAGAAAAATGAATGAAACGTAAACTGCGATTTTTATGAATGCCCTTTGTAATAATAGTTGGTATATTTATGATCCTGACAAGTTCATTCTCTAGGCTCAACCTGACTTGGAATGTTGACCATTAAACAACTCGTAAAATGGGACAATATAAACATCTGTTTTACCTGTGCTGTGATCGAAGTTGTTATCTAGGAGAATACTGCATTGAATTTGATGATCTGTTTCGAAATGTTTGTAAGCAAATAAATATAGAGATAATGCTGTGCATAGTTTATTTCTCATAAATATTTGTAATAGATTATTGAAGCTACTCCAAATATATTCCCAATAAAATTATGATTGAACTCACTGCTGATTAGATGAACCCTAGGGGGAAACAACTAGTGATTTTTTGCACACCTAATGAAAGTTATGAAGTAATTACTTGGATTGATAAAACCATGAATATTCATTGAGCATTTATAACCTGCATTTTTAAAGACCAGCATACAACTATTGAGAAATTAGTCATCTAGTTATTATTTCAGCTTAGTTAAAAGTATAGATCAAAGTTTGAAGCCTCACTACCCTTTTCCTAACATATTTGTCATGTAGTGTCATAGAAATGGTGAATAATTTTGAATCAACACTTACTCACCTTCATTTCCTCTTGAAAAAGACTTACTTATATTATTCTTTTACTGGCCATTTCATAAACACCATAGGAATTTCAAACGCATTTACCTAAACTTGCTACTGGTGTTGAATGAATTGAAAAATTAGCAAGAGGCAAAAGACAAAACTTTTTTTATGCTATGTATTTTGAAAATTGGCCAATCCTGTGACGTGAATGCAGGCTTCCAACCTTTTCCCAAAACTTGCATGCATGCGAATTTTCAATAAATTCAATTTCTCAGAGTTAATTGAAAATAATGAGGACGTAATGAAAAATAATTTTTGAGAATAATGAAGTGTTAATTCCTAGTAATGAAGAGTTGATTCCAAGTATGATGTACACCTAATGAAAGAGTTGTTTTCCTCTCGAATAAACCCGAATAAACTCAATCAAGAGCGTCCCAATGAATCGGAAAAAGTGAATTGAGTCACATTTCCATATTCCTAGGTAAATTCAGTCCCACTGTTGAAATCGTACTACGTACAGCTTGGCGAACATAGCTGCAATTGTGAAAATATTCACGCCCATGATGCGCATTAGTCGTACGTAAATTGACTCACAGATTATTCTTAGAAAAGTGTTAAGATTAGTTCGATTATAAAGTGCTGTTTTTTATAGCTCCCCCAGTATTAACTTTTGAACGTTTTGACGTACAAACAAGGAACATAAACCTTTTTGAATGGTATTGCTGATATTACTTTCTAATATGAAAGAATGATGATTGCTCGACAGATGGCGAGGGGGCAGCACATCAACTTAAAAATGTTGCAAATTTCGTTCATATATTTTATCACATTTCCGATCTCTATCACTTTCGAAATTTTAAAGTTGATATGCCCATAGCGCCATTTGTCTAGTAGGTAATTGTGATGTATCTTCTCTCAAAAAGTATTATCGGTATTACTTCGGTACTATTCAAAATATTTTCTGCCCATTGTTTCACATGAAACCGTCCATATCCAATTTAAAAAGGTTCCATTCAGATCCACACTTTTACTCGATATTTCGAATGCATTTTGTCAAATAAAAATATTTAAAAAATTCAGAAAATTTTTGATAAACCCAAAAAAAGAGAATTCAATACAATCAATCAACTCAATGCATTCTCTGATCTCAAATTAGTGTGTTGCGGTGTACCTCAATGCTCAGTACTGGGACCCTTACTATTTTTGATTTACATCAATGATATGGTATACATAGTCATTGAAGGTACTTTTGCACTATTTCCAGACGATGCTATCATGGGCACAATAAAGATATGCACGTTCTACACACGGTAACCTTATTAGTGACTATTAGTAAAACAAGGAACGGGAGAAAACAAAATACTCGGAGCTCGCTGAATAAACTCGATCATCCGATTTTCGAATGTTGGATCTAGGCATCTCTCGAAGTTCTTTTTCAAATAAAAAAAAGAAAAACTTTGAAAAAATAGGCAGAACATTGACCAGATTCACTAACTTTTATCTCATTTTATCTCAGGATCTAATTTTTTTATTCGAAAAAGGACTTCGAAAGATGCCTCTTCGATAAAATCAATATGATTTTCTTCAAAGATACCATTGGAAATATCAGTGTAGTTGCTTGATTCATAAATTTCTAGGTTTAAATGTTGACCTCAATTTGAAATTCGACAAGCACATTGTAGCACTAGGAAAAAATATCATCCGGTTGTTTTGGAGTAAGAGTTGTTGCCAGTGAGTTAGGCTTTGAAGTCTCTAGAAATGTTTAATTTTAGGACTGTAATAAGTGAGTTGAACGTATCCATAGCACTCAAGATTAAAAAATAAAATTCAAAATTCGAACAAAAATTGGTTACAAAAACTAACAAATGATACATGGTTGTATTCAGAATATCATATGGAGACGTAAGAGATGAAAATATACTGGGTGTCTTATCTAAAAATAAAAATAAAAACCGGAAGTTGATTGAATTTGAGTTATTATCTTCAAAATCAAAGAAGTTATTAGGGCGAGTCACCTTCCACAGACACCCGGTATAGGACGGCAAATAATAAGATGGCGGACTCAATTTTCGTCGACCCCAAGGAATATATCTGCCTATCAATCATATTGTCCTAGTTGATTGTTGAAATGACTGGTCACTTAGAAGATGAAAATCAAAAAGACTACCTACTTCAAAATAATCAAAGTGGCTTTCGTCACTACTAAAACTATGGCTGTGACTCAAGCAAGCTGATAGCAAACTACCAAATTTGTCTACCGATCTCTATGGCAGAACTGACGTACCGGAACGTCAAATTGAGGTATAGTACACTTATGGATAATACATTCTTTTTCTCTCCATATAATGGCACATATCCGACAGAAAACACCTTTTTTCCACGACTGGCCTGACAGGTAGAGTCAACATCCTGTATGGCCAATCAATCCACATATCTGGTCATTTGCGGTGATTGCGGTTGAATCAGCGACTTGCAATGAACCAGACACTGCACTTCCCTCAAGAGCAATCTTGCAGTCAGTCAGATTAGAGTTAGTTAGACTTAGACTGTATCCAAATGCTTATTGGAGAGAGACATAATTCAATGTGCACCCTTTTTCTCTTCATAATGACAAATATTTGACAGGAAGTAACTATTTTCGTGACGGACGTTGTATTACTTCTAACGGACAGCTGTGCAGCGTTCTCTGTAGATGGAGTGTCATCTAACAATCTACCTCTAAGCTCTGGTTTATCGCCTGGATACATTCTAGCACCAATACAATATACTCCATTTCAACAATGTCCTAAGAAAATGGGTGATAGTTCTTTGTATACCTGTTTTCCTCCATAGCTGTGAACAATATAGACTCTGCCAAAATGAGATTCCAATTTCGTGTAGGAAATCATCGCAAGTAATCTTCAGGCTAATAGAGCACATCATAATCACGTCAATTGTCAAAACGAACCTCTCAAAAACTTGGTTTCCAGTTTTTTTTCAGCTTCTTCAGGCATAAGTACATATATCAGAACTATACATTTAAAAATGTGCTTTTCCAGGGTTGAATATATGGGACATCAGTTTTGTTTATCGATAAATACGTGTTTAATATTATAAACATGACAAAGAATAAAAATTTTAGGGAGGAAAAAATTGCGAGAGATTGTTCCAGCGATTTTGTCTACTCCCCTCAATTCTTACTATAGTATCGATTACATTATTACAATATTGGCGTTTTTCATAACAATTTTGATTAATATAGGTTAATATGATTTGCTGAATATAGGTGAAATAATGTTATAAAGAATTGAAGCCTGTCACCTCATTTGCATAGCTCACCATCTGGCGTTCATCCAGTTGGCATTTTCTAGAACAGGCCGAGCCATAGAAGCGAGCAATCGAACAGCCGGCGAAGAATCTGAGCTGTCGAAAACTATTTCGAAAAATGACATCCTTGCATATATATAGACAGTTGTTATCATAGAGGGCAGATACAGTTAGAATTCAATCAAGACAGTCTGATTTAACTAGGAACCATTGATGATAAAACAATATAATAGATCCCTGCAGGTCTTAGTGTTACGGGACTACCCAAGTGTAAACCCGGTATCTTGCTCGTCAGCTTCAAACTAGTCGACCAATCAAATACCTACAGAGGTTACTTTAGGTAAAAAATTTGGCAAAAATTGGAATTACGTTAATGTCATTGAATTGAAATATAGCAAAACATATATTTCTCAAAATCGGCAATATTTTGCCGATAATGAAAAAAAAAGGCACGTGGCTTTCCACGATATGTAGGTAACAAAATTTATTAATTGACTGGAAGGTAACGAAAGTAGAAAAGTGTTCATGGCTAATTTCATGGGAATTTCTAAAATAGTTCACAATAACCTCGCAAGCAACTTTTCATGTATCGACTGCTTAGAAGATTGCAAAACTGCATCTTGACATGAAAAGTTTCAAGAGACATTCAGGGTACATGAAATGTATGCTAGTGGCATATTAATGACTCTGTCCCCATCAAAGTTGCTGAATAAATTCAACCTCGATTTGGGGAACGAATAATTGAACAAATCCTTTCCTTTTGACTAGTTACTGTGTTCAAATAATACTTTCCTCATAAAATATAGCTATATATAAAATAGCGAAATTTGTTAATACCAAGATTAAAACAGATTATGTATCAGTTGATTGTAGGACTCGATATATGACAGCAATATACCTATTGATAATGAAAAAACCCGATATGGAAAGAATTGAATCTTTGACCTTCACATAAGTCCATGTTTAATGTGTAATGGCTCAATTTAGACTTAATGAGCGCGATATTACGTTTTAACTCCGTGGTAGATATGAAAGTGTCTGAATTATTCCAGTAGAGAGTTTACTAGTAGTATCCTCGTGCATTCTAAATAACTTGGCTGTTGTTCTATTTTATTATCAATACTGTGTCCTAAGACTTCTTTCCTCCTAAATTTCATGATATGTAATATTTTTAAATAAAACACCATATATGTATATAATCATATAGTCAAGAAAAAAATTTTCATGAGTTTTCTTGAGGTTTAAAATGACGGTGTTATATGGAAAAAATAGTTTAAAAGGTAACTTACAAATAGGATTGATATGGGCACTGAAGTTGCCTGAAACATTGTTAAGATCACCTTCGTGTAGTTAAATATTCTCAAGTGTCTCAATTTATTGTTTCTGTTCATTGTTTCACTTATTTCCAAACGGATAGATCAGTACCGATGTTCCTGTTGAGTGAACTCCTCATTCACCAGATATGTCACCTCTCGATTTCTGTTTTTGGGGAGTTCTGACAGATATGTAGTTTATTGTCCTTTGTGGTACTAGTCAGTGAAATAGTTGCTTTCTACCAGCTAGTTGTCTCATGATGGAGAAAACTGTATTTCGACTATGTAGAATTTTTTCCATTGTATGTCCTTTCTCTGGCAAACATATCGGACTCTGTCCGAACTCCTATAATTTGTTAATAATAACAATAATTCGGATTTGATTTGATGAAATGCTATGTTTCTTGAAGGAATCAATTGTACAAAAACACCACCTCCTTGATAGATACATATTTGGTCACTTCTGTCAACACTATGCACTACTATCAATACAGTTTGTCAAAGAATACCTAACTATTCATATTACACGGTTCTGAAGAAGTTTTTCAGTCCATTCACGTCATTATGTGTTTGATTTCGTTAACATCGTTACGTATAATTTCTTGAAAATCGAAGTCGAGGGGTGTCAGATCCGGTGAACGAGGGGCTTACTCAAAAGGAACATCAGAAGCAATCTGTATGTATGTAAAAAGTGAAAGAATGAACAGTGACAATAAATTGTGACACTTGGGAATATTTTACAACATTTAGATAATATTAACGATGTTTCAAGACAACTTGATTGTACATAGTAATCTTATATGTTTCCTGCACAAAGAAAACAATTTTTTCCATATAACTCTGGCATTTTCAACTTTAGCAAGAAAACTTTTAAAATATTTTTTTGTTGTCAAAGTGACCTTGAATTGGAAAACAAGATAAAATACCTAGAAGATGTTCCATTCAGAGAATATTTTGAGAACAGAACTTTCAGTATTTTTTCTGTCTTCAGAATCCAGATGGACGTAAAAAATGCCACAAGTTGGTCCATTAAACTAAGCTTCAATAATAACGCAGTTGGTAATGGTACCTACTTAATTTGGAACAGGCTAGTGGTTTCAAAGGACAGTTTTGGCTGCTCCAAGTATTGCAAATACTTGCACTTCGTCACATTGCTGTGCTGAAGATCAATTGGTCCAAAAACACAGTCTTGAATACAATCTTGATATATCGAGAATAATACATAGTTTTTTCTTTTGTTCGACCAGATTTGGAAATTCCGACCCCCATCGTGTTTAGCAATTCCTACTCTTCAATCTCACTTCAATCGATTTATATTTTCTTGAAACGATAGTCTTTCATGAGCGACTGTTGTGTCATAACTGTGGCATGACCATTCAAATTATTTCCCTATTCAAATATACTTCATAAAGTGCCTCCCTTCTGTCCTCAAGTCCGATATCATCGCTTTGGTATGCCAGTTGGCATTTCTTGAAGAGGCCGTGATACATATAGTACCGAGCAAGCTAACAACAAGCGAAGAACTTCAGATCTCCAAAACAATCTCGAATGGAACCTACTCAGATATATAAATACAGAGCCGATATCAGAGAGGGCGGATAGAGTTACAGTTAGAGTTCATCGTAGACAGTCTGATTCGAAGTAACAGTGCGATATAAATTGTAATATGAATTAGTACTTGGTTACATTTTATGTGTAAAAATAAATTAGAATAAAACCGTTAGGACTATTTTCATTACTAACACTACTGAATACACTACTCTATCTATATTCTTAAAAACAAGTAAATACATTGATGTAATAACGAAACCTTAACAATTAATAATAAAACGTTAACAGCCAACTCCTGTGTCCCAAAAGGTTCTGTTAGAAATTTTGAGTGTTATTAGCATTTCTTACAAAATTTGGCAATTTGTTATATTTAAGAATAAACTATAAAGCTCACTTCTAGATTTGTTCTTGCTATAAAGAAGATGTTACTGTTACGAGTATCAAGGTTATGAATAACAAGATTCTTTGTAATAAAATCTCTAGAATATAGAGGTAGTTATTCCTTTCTTTTATAAGCAGAAAGGCATACCAAAGAAGAATCGGCATTTAGAAACTGAAATTCAGTTTGGTGTATTCAGCATATCCAATATAGAGCCGAATTATAGAGTTATATGTAGTAATTTTTATATAAATACTTAAACATTTGGAAAGTCTAGAGAATAACTAGAGCAAATCTCAAACATTTGATTTCTAGTACTAATTCCATCGGTTCACCATTGATGTGAATAATAATTTAATCTAATTAAATACGCTAATACGCAATAGTTCGGGATGCGATGTCCATCGCTTTAGTTTTATTCACGTTCAGTTTTAATTTTTCAACTTTTAAATAGTCTTGTTATTAGAATATATAATGAATAAAAGCGGTTCCAAAACGCTTCCTTGAGGGACTCCTATATCATTTGACATTGTTTCAGATAGAGTATAATTAATTTGTGTTATAGGTAAACGATTACCCAACTGAGAACAGTGTCATTTATACCATACTATCCTCGATAATATCTCTTATCCAACAATATCTTTCGGTCAATAGTCTCAAAAGCTCAATTGAGATCAAGAAACACTGCAACAGTAAATAAAAAAAATAAAAATAAATTAAAAAACTTGCTCTAAATGTTCATTTTGCTATAGAATAAAAAAAATTAAAACGAGATTTTCCTAAAGTCTTGTCTCGTCTCGCCGATGAAATAATGAGTCTCGTCTCGCAGCCTCCACTATCGTCTCGTCTCGCTTCTCGTCCGAGAGTCTCGTAAAAGTATCGAAATCTCGTCAAGCATAATCTTATTGTTTCAGAGCAATAAGGAATACTCAAATACTTGCTATAATGTAAGAATCGGAAGAGAACATTACAATTGTTGAACAGTGTCATTTATACCATAATATCCTCGATAATATCTCTTATCCAACAATATCTTTCGGTCAATAGTCTCAAAAGCTCAATTGAGATCAAGAAACACTGCAACAGTAAATTTGTTTTCATATAAAGCTCTTTTCCTGCTTGCTACTGTATGCTGCATGAATAACATATACGGAAGCCTGTCGGAGGCCAAGAAAAACATTATTAGCATTGAAATATTCCTCAAATTGTTCATATACCGCAATCTCAAGAATTTTCTCAAGTGTTAGTAGAGTTTTTGTTTATTGGAGTCTATTGAATCTTTCACCTTTGGGATTGGTGTTACGGTACGCATTTCAAACTGTTCTGGAAAAGTGCCCTTTTCAAGAGAGGTATTGATAAAATTCATCAAAACACGTCCAATAACGTCAAATTTTACTTTTAGAAACTGCACATTTTAGTCCTGGACCTGGACTAGGGTCCTGTGGGAAAATTCAAGTATGGAGAATGTTTCTTCAGGAATGCTTAGTAGGTATCCTAGTAAGTATTTTGGACTTGAGTGGACATCTGTCACCTGGTACATTTTCGAGCTATGACGTCATAGAAGATGGCGGCCGGTCGATCATAGAACTGCTCATATCTCATGCAATACTTGTTTGTTTCAGGTTGCTCAAATGAAATGGACATATGAATATTATAAAATTGAAGAGAATCTCAAGAGACAGTGTCAAAAATTGTATTCCAGCCGGGAAAGCATGCATTTATATGAAGTAAAACTGATGGTAGTAAGATAAGTACAGAAAATGTCGAAGAAAAAGTCAGGGCAGCTGCGAAAGTACGAAATGACATTATTATTAAGCATTTGAACTCATTAAGTTAGGAAGCAGTGTTCTACTATCATATGAATAATGCGTGCTACAAACATTATTCTCATAAAAAGTTCCTTTCGAAGGTTGAAAGTGGGAAGGAAATAATAGAAACTGAAGATAAAGGCAGCACTTTCCAATCCTCTGAACCGGAAAATCTTAGGAAATCTTGAATGAAACGTGCACGTTACCACAGTCCTCGAGGACGTGTCACTTGTAATCGATAATGTTTATGTATTATCTGTAACAAGAAATCACATAATCAAATATACAAGAAATATAAACGTTATACTTACAAGATGACGTTTTCACCCATATCTGTGATTTAGAGGTCGTGTGAAGCGTTTTTTGTCCCAAGCAAGTGACATGTTCAAGTTTCTGAAAGGGTTGCAGCTTTTTCTCTTAAAGCTAACGATATTGAATCTGGATTACATGTTGGTTATGGATACACCATCAGTTATATTCGAGACAAGTTTATCACACAAAATGAAGACAAGCCAGTTGGTAACAAAGTACTAAAACTTATGTTATGTGATCATTTTAGAGATAGCATTGTTTTTGCAAAACCTCTTTAGGTTTTGCAAAAACCACTAATATTTTTTTCTGCTGTATTTACAAACAAATTGGACAAAACTTATGCTCTTTGCTTCCAGCCATCCACGCACTATCTGGATCAGATTATACGAGATAATTCTGCACCAAAAAATCAGCTCTCAATAATGTATATTTGGCACAATTGGAACACTTTGGAGTGGGAAGGCATTGAACAGAGCCTCAATCTGCAGAAGAATACCTAGTGCTAGTATTACGAAAAGGGTCATCTCGTAAGTCCTTAGACCAACTTATATTGTGGCTGTATTACCATGCCAAGAATATGGACATTGAAGATTTGCCGCCAACAAGCAGAAGTGTTAGGGGTCATTTGTTGAGATCATATTTCCACACATATCTTTAGCGACATTGTATTGATGTGCTTGTTGGCTTGACCCATGTGATTTCGGTTTTATACTCATAGAAGATGATTTGGTGCCCGACAGAAACTTACAAATATGTGCCACTGATTTTATTGGTGCTTGCAACTGTTTGACATGCGCCAAATTCTCCTGCATTTGTAGGAAAAATTAAGTTAAATGTCGTTCTTTTTGCAATTGTGGTAGTAAAGGGTCAAATTGTGAAAATCTTTGTTAAATACTCCTTTGAACATATTTCCATTGAAATTCTAGTTATGATAAAGTATGTTTATCATGACAATTAATGTGTATTTATGTGGATATGAAAACGACAACAAAATAAAAAATTTCGCATGTTTATGTTTAGTGAGAGTTGAACCACATTGCTGTTCATTTTTCTAATAGTAATACCAACAAATTGACCCAAATTGCATGCAATTCGGTAAAGTTCTGTCTAAGATATGAGCAGTTCAATTATCGAACGGCCGCCATCGTTAATGACGTCATAGCTCGAAAACGTGCCAGGTGGCGGATGTCCACCCACGTCCAAACCACTTGCCAGGACTCCTACTAAGCATTTCTGAAGAAAAATTCTCCATACTCGATTCATCCCTCAGCATCCTAGTCCATGTCCTGGATTATTTACTATTTACAGCTTACTGACCTAATTGTTTGAAGAAAAAAAATAATTTTACGTAATTGCACCATTGTTATTGAATTGAAAGTTCATAACGAATTACTTATTTATTACCATGAATTGACCATGTTTGGCAAAGTAATTATTGTATAAATGATTATTCCATTTTCAAAGACAACATAACATCGTAAAGACAGGATAGATAGATCTTTATTGGTCATATTACACAATTGTGCTTTAACAAGTCAGTAATAAAATAAGACTAAAAAATTAAATAATAATATAAAATAGCAAAAGATGAACAATCTTTGTCATTGGAAACACTTGCACAATAAAATTTAACAAACAGCAAGAAGTGACGATACATTAATTGATGTAGGAATAAGTTGTGAAAACTCGGTTGATAGAAACTCATCAAAATCATAAAACGCATTATCAGTCAGGGACCGCTTAATAACAGATTTGAAAGGAACCTTCCACACGCGTAAACCATTATCCATTGAAAAAAAATCTAAAATATAAAATGAAAAAACTAGCTCAATACGTTTGTTCTAGATTTAAAAAAAATGAGAGTAAGTAAGGTATTCCATTGAAAAACCTAAAAAAAGAACCATTTCCTGTGCCATAGTGATGCCATTTGAAAGTTTCACATGCGAAACCATTATCCAAAAATAAAAATAAATTAAAAAACTTGCTCTAAATGTTCAGATTTTGCTATAGAATAAAAAAAATTAAAACGAGATTTTCCTAAAGTCTTGTCTCGTCTCGCCGATGAAATAATGAGTCTCGTCTCGCAGCCTCCACTATCGTCTCGTCTCGCTTCTCGTCCGAGAGTCTCGTAAAAGTATCGAAATCTCGTCAAGCATAATCTTATTGTTTCAGTGCAATAAGGAATACTCAAATACTTGCTATAATGTAAGAATCGGAAGAGAAAATTACAATTGTTGAAAGATAACATCATGTATTTGTACTTTTATACTTTATAGTTCATTTTGAAAGTATTTCAATAAAAAATCTCCATACTTTTATTAGGTTTTCAAGTCCGCTCATAGAAATATTCACCTGCGACACTGTCGTACAAGACGCGAGACCTCATGCACGAGACTCGAGACGAGACTAAAACTCGTCTCGTCTTGTCCGAGTATTGTCTCCAGTCTCGTCTCGCAAATGAGACGAGACCATGCGAGACTCTCTTACGCACCACTAATTCAAAAGTTATACAAAAATATATACTAAATGATAGATGTCTGAATCAATCACAGAGAAGAGGCCCAGCTTGAAATATCAATACTAATCTAAGACCTGTATATGTATGAAACACAATTATGTTGTATTTTGATTTATGATCTTTTTAACGAGTTATGATAAACCCGCATATATTCACAAGTATGTACAATTAATACTTCTGTGGATGTTTTTTCCTAGTTTTTGTATACCTTTGGTGTGTTTATCACTGTATTTGTTATATTTATGAAAAAAATTTATTATAGGCCGTGGTGGTCGGCGTGTAGAACGTTCGCCTTTCAACCGTAGGGTCGTGGGTTCAATTCCGAGCAGTCACCGGTCTCGTGCATGGCATCACACGTTGGAAGGTGAGGGCTGCGTCTTCCCTACCTTGCACAAGTCTTTCGAATACTTTTAAGGGTTTGGTGAAGAGGTGCAACAGGTTGACGGAAATAACAATTATTTTTTCATTTAAAAACTAAAACTATAGAACTGTTTCCGGTAAAACCGGATATGATACAGAATTAATTTTTATCTCAAAAAATCACATTTTGGTTTTTCAAGGGACCCCTGAATTTTCTTGTTTGGAATCGGATTATTTTTCCCAAAAATAGGGGTGGGCATTGTCTCATCCGGTGAATAGTTCAGCTCACATAGCCACAGTTTGTTGAGTTTAGATAAATAGACGAATTTTCTTTATTTCGTTTCTTTCTGTCAAATTTCTCTGTCTATCTGAAACCATTTATACTATATATTTTTTCAACCCTTATTTGCACATTTTGCGAACGACAGGTGTACGGCACAGTATAACGGGTGTAGTTAAATCTCCAATCCCAATCCCGATAAAAGAAATAGCACTATGCACTTTTCTAGACATCGAAGGAGCGAGCCTCTGACAATACATCCTTCTCAGCGGCCAGGAGGAGAAGCGTTAACGAAACCACCTGTAGGTGGATAAAGTCAATGTTCCAAAATCGACAGGCCCATACCAACATGTTTGAAAACTCCGTGAAGCTGGAAATTGCCAGAGGAACACCACAGGGAGGGATACTATGCCCCCTACTGTGGGACATGATAGTAGACGAACTTCTGGAATCTTTAAACTCCAAAGGTTATGCGGACGACATAGAAGTCCTCGTACAGGGAAAGTATGCCCAAATATTCACTGAGCTAATGCAAAATGGTGCAAAAAAGAAGGACTGAGGGCAAACGCCAGCAGAACCACACTCATTCCCTTCACACGCAAAAGGTTTCAGGGGGACTTGAAGTCACCCAAATTCTTATGCGCAACACTACAAGTTGCATTCATGTCAAATATTAAGGGCTGTTCTTGGACAAGAAACTAACCTGGGCCATGCATCTACAACATGTAGTCAACAAAAGCAAAGCATCGTTCATGATGTGCAGAAGAGCCTTTGGAAAAACATGGGGACTGAAACCGAAAGTCATGCACTGGCTTTACACCGCGATCATATTACCCAGAATTACATCTGGTTCACTTTTGTGGTGGCCCAAGATGAAACAGAGACAGTCAAAAACCAACCTTGGTAAAATACAGAGGCTCGCCTGTCTGTGTATCACGATTGGTATGATTAGCACTCCAACCGCTGCTATGGAAATTATCCTAAACCTCCCACCTTTAGACATCACAGTCATGGGGGAGGTGAGTGCATACAGACTTAAACAAACAGGTAATTGGATAACCCAATCACAAACTGGGCACACCAAAATCATCCATGAAGTCAACATTACCGAACTGGAATGATATCAGACTACATGCTACCACAATACTCGTACGAAAAACCAGCTCAAGTGGAAGGAATGGGACTCGGGAATAGAATCACTATTATCTGGAAACATTATCTGGCACACAGATGGTTCAAAAATAGATTAATATATACGGAGTGAGGTCAAAAAGCGACGTAATAGTCCCACTTGGCAACAACACCACAGTATTCCAAGCAGAGACACATGCCATAAGGACATGCATACAGATGAATCTAGACCGTGGGTATGAAAGAAAACACATCCACATTTTATCTGACAGCCAGAGCGCTCTGAACACAATACAGATAAAGTCTAAGCAAGTCTGGGAATGTCTTCAGAGCCTCAAAGAACTGTCGAAACGCAAGAAGGTTAAACTTGTGTGGGTGCCCGGACATAGGGGAATTGAAGGCAATGAAAAAGCAGACCAACTTACAAAGAAAGCATCTGAATCACCATTCACAGGTCCAGAACCAGCGTTTGGAATCAGCAAAACCCGATGCGGAAACCTAATTAATGAGTGGAAGAAATCAAAACACCAAATGTATTGGGACCAAATCGAAGGGCATCAACACAGCACAGCAATGGTGAGGCACCTGAGCCAAACACTGACGGCTGACACACTCAACCTTAACAGATCTGAGATATCGGCTTACTAACCGGAAACTGCAGCCTTGGGAAATACCTACACACTATTGGAATAAATAGAGAAACCGTGGACTGTAGACTCCGTGGTGACGAGGAGGTGACAGCCTATCACATCATCTTCAAATGCGACGCGCTGCTCAACAAGCGCAAAAGAATATTCGGACAGATCAACCTAGAAACAGGCATGAATCCGAAACACCTAGTAAATAGACTACTGAATCTGGTGAAAAACACAGGCCTATTTATCTAGGAACCACTGACGACAGAACAATACAATAGACCGCAGCTGGTCTCAGTGTTAAGGGAAACCCGGTATCTCGCTCGTCAGCCTTCAACCAACCAACCAACCAACCACGACACAGTATAGCGGGTGTTGGTTGTTTGGTTCCCGTCAGGTAGTAAATTAGAAATTTGTTCGAGATGCTTGGAAATAATACGTAATTAAGTACCCAATTCCAATTTTCGGTTACTCCTTTCGGACACTGACCACTGCGATGGCCCAAATTTCCACGCTCTCAAATGTATACGTAATATTAGTTCGTTCTGGTTAGATCATAATAAAAAATTACTCATCACAAAACATATTTTCACAAAGAAAAATTATGCAAAATATACCTACGTTATCAATATCCACGCACTCAAATGTCTACGTGAGGTTAGTGAATAGAAACAGGTTTTGAAAACCTTGGGAACCAAATTACACATAAAAATAAGGTATACCTAAAATGTCGGGAACCGAATTACACTTTTTTTACCCTTCTTAATCTGGGAACCACATTACAAGTACCCAGTATAGCTGATGAATACGTTGAAAAAAAAAGTCTTCAGATACTTCAAAATTGACATCGTGAAAGTAACCCATCACCACTTTTTTAGATTATTCTCCTGTTTCCCTGAGCTAGGTACTTCAAAAATCTAGCTCAGTTTAAAACTTTCGATTATTCATTATCCAGTTTTAATTATTTTTCGAATGTAACGTTGCTCGTACTATTTCAATATCAAACCACCAAATCTTCATTTATACATTGATACCCTTGACCTTTCATAGCAACAAGTATTTGACTTCAATCGCCAAAATTTGTCCCCGGAAGTGTAGCAACTCACCATTAAGGTAATTTTTCCAACAAAATATAAAAATAAACATCTGCAAATGAGAGACCGAATCTCGGTCAAAGATTACATCTACCTGTTCGGTATCCTTGACCATTGCCTTCAACGGTATAATAATCTCTATTGTTGGCTCATAATCATACCGTTAACAAATGAAATTCAACCGATAATATCTGCTACGGGATGCGGTTGGTTGTAGATAAACTTTGAGCAAATTTGCGGTTTCGCAATGGTTTCGGAAACTTTAGAAATCGATTCGATTAATATCATAATTATACTGGGTGGACAAAGCCAGAAATAAAATGTTATTAGGTAACTATAGTGAAATGGTAAAATTGTTTTTTTTTGTTAAAATTCTTATTTCCGTCAACAAGCTGCACTCCTAAGCGCAACCCCCAGGAGTCCTCGAGAGACTTGTGTGAGCTAGGGAAAACGTAGCCCTTACCTCTTAACTTGTGGTGACTTGCACAATACCGGTGACCTTGCTGGAAATCGAACCCACTCTATGATTGTCGAACCCACTCTATGATTGAGAGGCGGACGCTCTACCATCACGACCACCACACCACGACCCACGGTTAATGCAACTCTTGAACTATTGTATATTGCTATTACCCAGGTAGCACATAATATTGGCTAAACAGCAATTTTCACTCTCAAATAATGTAAGGTAAAACGCCCAAAGGTTGACACATTTATTTAAAAATTGACGTATTTTTGATATTTTTTACACTTTTTTTCATTTTCCAAATTTGCTCTGGTTTCACAAGCAAACTTACTCACTAAAGTTTTATATAACATTTTAATATACTTAAACACTGTTGATTTGAGAAAAATTAATAAAATTGCAGTTGCCACTTATTTTGCTAATGACTGACATGTAAAAAAAATGAAAACTTGAAAGTTGACACATGTCAGGACGAAAGATTGGCATTGGAAGTTTATTTCAATCTTTTCATTACAAGTGAATTAATCTCAAATGTCTGTGATAGACTATAGTACCTATAAAATAAATATACTGTTTAAAACAAGTATCAAACATGTTCTATATTTAAATAGAGATCATCTTTAGATTTCGTTTTTACATTCACTAGTTGAGACTCCCAAGACCAATGCTTGACATAGATATGATAGAATTGTAGCAGAAGAGAAATCAATAATTACATAGCAAGTTTCAAGTAAACGATATTTTATTTTCTAATCTATTAAATGCATGATATCAATAGAACAAAACAAACTTGAATACTCTTTGAAAGAACTTAAAATATTGCATTAATTGCACATACAGTCAAAAAACAAAAACAAAATTAACCGTCGACTTTCAAGTCCTTGTCAAATTGGCATTTTAAACAATCACCAGCATAATGATCATTTTGGGAAAGTTAAGCTTTTTAACAACCCCGGCCTCATTGTTTGGTTAAAGCTTTTGGATAATACACATATATATATATATATATATATATATATATATATATATATATATATATATATATATATATATATATACATCCAGCTATCTTCCAGGCGTCCTTTCACAACTCTTTCTCTGGGCGTCCGTCGAGTGGATATCATAAGTCTCTTGTTCTACATATGTATATTTTTAAGATTTGAACATCAGGGGTCATAAAGGAGTGATCAAGCTTTCCTTTTCGACGATAAAAATTTGAAAGTTTCATTACACCTATTTCGTGGCGTCCTTTCATGTACCCGTCTCTGAGCGTCCAATATATTCACGAATTCACGCTACTTAGCGTCCGGTTTGTATAGTTTACTTGCATCCTGCAGATTTGTGAGCGTCCAGCAATGATGCCAGATTTAACCATCGCCTTTAGCGGCGGTAATCGAATTAGGGCAACGACCATGTGTATTTTTCGGATGCCACTCACGGGTTGAATTTCACATATTATCTGATTAGAGCTTATGCGGCCTCAGCCAAAGGCAGAACGCGGCGCTACGATACTTGTACGGTATAGACGAGACATCGATGCTCAGGGGGATATTGAGTCCGTTGTGAAGAATGAGAAGTGCTGAATCTATTGACACTACTCATTCCCCACCCTCAGGCAAATACAAGCCAATAAGCCTGATGTCCACCTCGACCACCAAATAAAACTATTTTTGTCATGGAGTTTTTCGCTACAGGTGGAATGAATATCGTTCGGAGAGAGGAGGAAAAACGGACTAAATATCGAGATATTATCTTTGAACTCCGCAGGTTGTATCCAAACCATTCTGTCAAAATGGTGGTTTTGATGATAGGAGTCCTTGGAATGATGAACATACTGTTCTCAAATTTGAAGATGATACCGGCTTGCCTTGATATGACAGAGATCTTAGCGGCACGAATGCAGAAGGCCGTCATCCTTGGTTCACTTCGTCTGCTCAGAACACATGAATCTCGGACCCAATAGTCACGTAGGAAGTGGTTATTAGGGTAAAGGACACCAGCTCTCCCTTCGGATGGGTCGGAGCTCTGGAGATAGAGCCTGACTGGTACATTCCTAAAATAATGATAATAATAATTATTATTACTGTCAATATTATTATTGGGGTAAACGACACCAGCGCGCCCTCCGAATTGGTCGGAGCTTTGGATACAGGGACTGACTGGTACATTCCCAACGAAAATAATGATAATGATAATAATAATAATAGGTCCTTATTTTTCAAATATTCGTACAATATAAGAGGAAAAACCCCGAAGATCAGATGATGATATACGTGTTACCTCTGTTATTATTGTCAAGCGTATCTGAAAAAATATAACAAACAAAAATCACTATGTTTATAATTATTCTGCAGCGCTCCTTAAATCTATATTTACCTACCTGGGAATAGCCATAAAAAAAAGAAAAACTATTCCATAGACTCATGCATTCATTTGTTCCGTGATGATATATTCTTTTATACGTTTTTAAATGAGTTCATATTTAATTTCTTCATGTTTGTTGGACCATAGTTTTAATTTTTTTTTAAAGACCGCCTGAAGGTTTCAGTTCTATGAATCGGTGGAGTAATAGTTCCCTTGTAGCGTATGTTTAAATTGTGAACATCTTCAAGAAATTAAATTTTCTTCCATAAGTATGAGGGTGTTCGAATAGTGATTACTTTAAGGGGAAAAACAAGTCGCATAGAGAAGTTGTCTACGCTGCATATTGAGCTAACCTATGTCATTCAATTTATGGGAGATGTAGCATCCCCTTCTGATCCCAAATATCTTTCTCAGGCATGAGTTTTGCCTCTTGTCCTCATCAACCAGACATGGACTATAAACTTAGGCACGGTAGTTGAATTTGGAAAGTACTAGTAGGTTACAGAGCACGGCCTCTACCTTCTGATTCAAGTACCTCCTGTTGCCATAAATGAGTTCCAGATTCCTGAACGCCAGGCCACGAATATTTCGTATGTGCGATTTGAACATAAGATCATCATCGACTGATAAACCCAGATTCTTCATGTTTTTGACAGGTTTTATTACTTGGTTTTCATCATTGATCTGGATTCAGTTTTCAAGGAGACGTCTGTGATGCCGTGTTCCAAATAGCATTACCGATTCGGAATGTCTTATAATATTCATAGTGACCTGGAGATTCTGTTTTTTGCCACCTGGAATAGGCTTTATTTCGCTATGACATCAATAATTTAATATTTTCTGTGATCCATGGTGCATAACGTTTGGTTATTCTAATCAGTTGAACATGAGCATGCAGATTGAATTATGACATAATGTTTTTATTATGAAATTTAATTTTTTCGTCAATATTATCTGTCACATAAATATTTTCGAACGGGATTGATATATCTTCGTAAAATCGTTCCTTATCAAAATTTCTAAAGTCTCCAATCATTCTATATGTCGGTGAGCAGGAACTATCACCAAGATTATTTTTTAATACTATCAACTCTTGATATGAAATACCTGGTACCAAGACAACTTCGATATTCTTGGAAATATCATCACTGTTATTTGTGATGATCAAATCTATTAGTGAAAGTGATGAAACGGTCACTCATGTGGGTCTATCAACTAGTTGAACGAGTCCCGATCCCTCCAACATATTATTCAGCCTGATAGCAGCCCTAGACTCATTTTTCAACAAATCAATATTGAGATCACCCAGAATGAATACATCATCATATTTGGGAATTAAAGATGGTATACCATTCTCTAGTGAACTGAGGACATCAGTTTCGGAATAGTTTGAAGGCTTGTAGACAACTCCAACAGCCACGTTAAATTACATGGAAATTTATTGTCAACACACATACCAACGCCCCTCCTCTACTTTTCAGACGATGTCTTCTGAAGGAAACATAATCATTCACATGACATACATTACTATGAATTCGATCGGACAGCTAAGTTTCACTCAGGCATAGGATAGATTTTTCTGTAAAGTATTGAGATCTTCCGAAGATGATAAGTTTGGTAACAGCGATGTAATATTCAGGTAGCTAAATCTCTGTGAATTTTATCTGAAACAAAACATGAGTGAAAATCAAAAAAAGAAACACAATTGAAATAAATAAAGAAAAACAAATGTGATGAAAAATAAGAGATATAGGAAAAAAATCTGTTTTGGAATCTTAAATGAAGATCTCGAAAGTTCGAGCTGATGCATTTACTCTAGGTCTGTCGGCATGTTCCAATTCTCCTGCTGTTCATTTCTTCGGGTTTTCTTCTTCATCTGTGCTTGATTTACTTGCAGTCGTATCTGTTGAGTTTTCTGCTGCCAACTTGCTCTCTATATAGTTCTTCGTAAGTATGGCTGATTCTATCCACTATCAGAGAGGTTCCTTTATTTTTGCTTCACGACCGTTTTCTTCTGCAGCCTTTTGTTGTGACAATAATAATGTTTTGATCTGATATAGTCTTCCGGTATAATATCTCAGACCTCAGTCTATTAGTCAAGCACTCAATTACAATGGGGCGAGTTTTATTATTTTCATTCTAAATTCATCCCTTATTTCTATATCTTTCTCATCAATCCCCAATTTGAGTTGAAATAATCAGGTTATACTTCTTCAGTCTCCTTTCAGTGGATTCAATCCGTTGAGATGTTGAGATAATTGTTTATTATCTTCCTTCAATATAATATTTTCCTGTTTGATTTCGTTCATGTCAGTTAACGTCAGCGATTAAAAAAAAAGTTTTTCTCTGTAAATTTAAAATAATATTTTGAAAAAGGCAAATTTGAGAATACGACAGTCTTTCGAAGGCAGTAACTTATCGGGTAAATTGATTCGTTGCCCTTCTACACTTTTACAAATTTTCGTGAATTAACAATTTTTCATTTTCACACTGTGGAACGTTGATATTCCAACAAGCTGTCAAGATATACTTTTTATTATTATTTTTTTTGTGTTATTTCTGTCATGCCAATTTGAAACTATCATAAATCTATCTCATTTTGAATTGAGTAATCTCCACACAATTTATAATTGCTATAAAAGACTGTAACCACAAATATGATCTTAGGTAAATATTGATTTTAATTTGTACTGTAAATGTAGTCAGTGGCCTAGTGCCTTTCTGTAGAATTTTGTAATAAATAAGTAGGTATACATAATACATAGACCACATAGGTGGGCTCTTTGAAGTGGATGATTGGTTTTCAATTATTGTTTCCTGGATTTCAAAGTACACAGAGAAACCTTGATCTTTTTTTTACATAAAGACCTGTTTTTTGAATGGAGAGTAAAATGTGCATGTATTGCTTTCGATAAATGTTTATTTATTTCAACTCTGTGTCCATTCAGAAAACTGGGTTTTAATGGAACTGTTTACAAATTATTCATTGGTCTAGCAACCTTGTGATGTAGAATATAAATTTGTAATCTCTGTGACAAACACTGGACAAACTCAAAATAAAAGCTAGCATTGTATAAAAAATCAAAATGCATGGAAACTTTCAACAGGTTGGTAGTGGAACTTAACGTTATGTCTAAATGTTGAATAATATTCACTTAGACATTTGGCTCGTACTTTATAAAAAATATACTCTAGTGTTTGAGTTGAGCCTATATTCAATGTATTGTTGTATGATTTCTATTTGTGAACCATTTTTTTACTAGATAAATCAGATTTATTCATGTTGGGGTTTTTATTTGGAATGATTGAATGGGAATACCTCCATTCATTGATCTCAATAAGTACTTATATTTACTTCAGAGTTGAGATTAAAACCGCAAAATGTAATGCAAGTGTTTTTGTATTATCGAGATTTGATTTTGATCATAAAATGTTAATATTTTAAAAAGCTCAGATTGGTATTGATACTGGTAAATTTCTTGATAGGATTCTTGTCAGATTTTAATTTCCATTTATTCTATTGTTCAAGTGAAAGTAGCATTTTGATAATGTTTTGAAAACATTAAAATCCTGAAAATTTGTCTCTTATTTGTAAACAATTTCATTATTGTCTTTCCCTACAATTCACGAAAATGGGTTGTAGAACAAAATTATGAATTTAATTTATGAGTTATAGTTATAGTAGAGACAACTTGTAAAAAATGTATTGAGGTACCCACATTCAAATGGGTTACTCTATAGATATTCAAAAGAAAGATCTGTAACAGGTATAGGTTGTCAGGCAAATGAAGGTAGAACAGTATATATTAGGTTTATTGAAAATCAATAACAGAGTCTACCATTAGATCATCGGTCAGCAAGAAAGTATAGCTGTATTTCCAAAAAAACAAATATTCCAAATAAAATTAATTCATTAATATGGAATTAACAAAATATTCCTACAAAAAATAACATAAAACATATTCATGTCACTATTGAAATAGAATAAATTCAAAAGAAATATCGATATTGTCTGTGTTTGCCCATACGAAATTCATTTGAAGCAATTCATAGTACATTTCTTGAATCAGGTCAGCTCTTTGAATCTCAAAGGGAAAAACACTGGTTGTAAATTTGAAGAAATTTTCGGTGACACCATTACTTGAAGATGGTTCACCCGTCAAACGATAAACTTTTTATTTGTGATTTTATGAATTTTCTTTGAAGAGTTCTGCTTTCTAAGAAATTATCAAAATTAGACAAGTGATGTGCAGAGTGGTGAAAATACGCAATTGACGGGCAAAACTTGAAACATGAAAAAATGTTGCGAATAATGAAAAATTATTCACAACGAACAATTTTTAACAGAGTCATTTCTAAAATTACTTTGAATTTTGCATATACTCTAACAATATTGAATAAACTGAAATGGATTTCATCAATTCTTCTTTTACGCGAAACGACAAATAATAATATCGGGCCTCTACCCGCACATGCAGTGTGTTTGGGCACATTCTACGACTGTTTCAAAGAAAATGTCATAATTATTATTGAAATTTCGCCTCTTCATGATCACATTCTCTTTGAATAAAAATAGCTGTCCTTGTAGAAAAGTTTCCTAATACATTCATTAGAACGTCTGGAGTTACATTTTTTGCTCTCAAATTGTTTTTTACGAATCCCTCAAAAATATTATCATTACATCTCTTGTACTACTGTGCCATCTATAAATTTAAACAATGAGATTTCTTAAGAGAAAATAATTTTGTTATACCATTTTGCTCGACAATCATAAGTTTATTTTCCACCACTGTACATGACAAGTCAATATTTGATACTTGAATATTATTTTCTTTAGGCTGCAAAACTCTTTAGAAAAAATAAGATTTTTAATAAAATCAATGCCTTTTCAAAAATGTTTTTTCCTTTTCAAAAATATGTTTTTCCTAACAAAACTTGTATTTACAAAATAATTCAACTAGGATATGTGTGATTATCATTTTGAACTTATACAGGGTGACCCAGGGTTAAACTGCCAAACGTTCAGGATCGTTTGTTTAGTTGAAAAGGAAACTTTTTTCCTATAACAATGTGTCCTAACTTGCTTTGTTTTGGAAATACAGAGTGTTCAACGTTTTTACAAAATATCAGTTTTTCATCATATTATTTAAAAACTTTCTAGCTGATTTCAATAAAATCTGTCATGCTAATATGTGGTAATACGGGGTTTCTTTTAATTTACTTATGGCAATATTATTATTTCCAGTGGCGTCCCAAGGGCTAATCTCATTAATGTTAGAACGAATCATTGTACTCCACTGTTTTTTTGCATGATCAGTTTTTTTTCTGGATTAAGCCAATAAAAATACAATTTTTTTGTTTAATTCAGTATCTTCCTTCATTTTTGAGAAATAATTTAAAAACCGATTTCATGTAACAAGAAAAAAAATTTCCTGAGAAATTGATATTAGGACAAACGTATTCATTGTATTTTATTAGTAGGTGAAGAGAAAACAAAAAATCACAAAAATGGCCACCATTTCTTTCAATGCAAAGTTCGCACCTACGAAGGATGGATTCTGCAGCTGCACGGCATCTTGCTGGTGTGATCTCTACAGCTGCTTGTACAATCCTTTCTAGGAAAATACCTTGGTCGTTGATGGGCTCAGCATACACTTTGGTTTTCATTGTACCTTATTCAAAAATCCATAGGGGTTAAGTCAGGAGATCCTGCAGGATAAGAAATTTTGACACTCTGTATCTCGAAAACGAAGCTAGTTAGGAAACATGAGTATAAGAAACAAAAGTCTGATTTTTACCTAAAAAACCGATCCTAAAAGTTTGGCGGTTTAACCCTGGTTCACCCTGTATATGAAATTAAATTTTGAACAACTTTTCTTAGTAGCATTTTTCGATGTTCTTCAAAATGAAGGTACTTTACTCTGAAGCTGAAATGATATATCCTTCCCTGCATATGAACTTGACTTCAAATCTACACACATCATTTGGAACAACTTTTCCGATTAGCATTTTTCGTCAGATTTCGAATTGACGGTCTTGAATTCTGGAGCCAAAATAATATTATCGTTGTCCCTCCCCATATATCATAAGAGATTTTTACATTTGCGTTGAAGCGCTCCTAGTTTTGTGATATGCAGAACTTCTTATTGGGAGTTTTTCTTTCATATACCAAGTATCAAGAAAGTTTTCTGAGGACAACGTATAACCACTTGTACCAGTTGGGCCGTGATGGTGATGGTTCGCTTCTCTATCATAGGGGCGTGGGTGCAAATGTCGTACGTCTTCTATAGCTTGCACAAGTCTTTCGAAGAATACTTCTGAGGGCTGTGGTGAGGGTGCAGCAGGTAGACAAAAAAACAATTTTTGTAGTTTTTATTTGAAGGGGGTGAAAAACTTCTAGAGTTTGATGTACTTTTGGAATATTCAACTTTTTAATGACTTAGTTTTCCACAATCCCATGAACTCTTTTGGAAAACAACACACATAAATTTGCTAAGATCAGAAATGAAAATGACTCTCGAAACTGACAAGGATTTTCACATAATTAGCTGTTTAATTTCCAAAACCTTTGTCACAGATATGCATTTGGATTTGCTCGTTCATAAACTCAAGCTGAAATAATGAACAAGTACAATGATAAATATTACTGTAAGTCCATTCTTCATTTATTTTCCAACTTACTTTACTATCAGCACACCAAATATCATTCACGATTACTAACGAATACCGCAAATAACGATTTTCAAACAATGCTCATTGAAATTCTTCAGCGTTGCCGTATTCACCACAACTTGAAGGACGCTTGGAAATCGGCAGTCTAAAAGTAAATCATACTCCGAGAAATATACAGACGGTGCTCTTTGCGCCGCTAGCGGTAAACCCGGTGAACTAATAATATACAAAAGTATACAAAAAAGGAGGTCCTACTATTAAGACGGCGTCCGGCAAATTTTCAAATCTGTAAACTACTATGAAGATTTGAGCACATTTTCTATAGGAAATCAACAGAGCGTCCGTATACGGACGCTCAGTTGAAGACGGACGCTTGGAAGATAGTAATTTGTCAATGTACGGACGCCCTGAAGATAGTGGGATATATATATATATATATATATATATATATATATGTATTATCCAAAAGCTTTAACCAAACAATGATATATATATATATATATATATATATATATATATATATATATATATATATGAAAATAGGTAATTCGTGACTGACAATAACTGTAGAATTGAAAATATCTTGAGGTTGCAGTCTGATATTGGATTTAAAGAAAACTCTTTGTCATCTTGCCAAGCTTTCGGAAATATCTATTTCCTTCTTCAGGACAACTACAAAAGGACAATTTTATAAATGGAGAAAACATATTGAATCTACTTACTTGGAATAGAAAACAACATTTTTAAAAGGACATTTTTAGAAATGTTACAAATTAATGAAGAGAGTAACAGCCTAAATAAAAAAACTGATCTCAATAATTTGAGTAAAATTTACACTTATATTTTAAAACTGAACAGAGATAAGTTGAAAAATTATAGTAATGCTGATATACCCAGTAGAGTTACTTGATTGTTTTTCATCATTTTTGAAGTTGATTGACATTCATTTAAAATTTTATCTGTCTAATATTTTTATATACAACATTCTTTTTTTGATGCTAATTTCTATTTTTACTCAAGTTATGTAAGTAGATTCAATATGTTTTCTCCATTTATAAAATTGTCCTTTTGAAGTTGTCCTGAAGAAGGAAATAAACATTTCCGAAAGCTTGGTAAGATGACAAAGAGTTTTCTTTAAATCCAATATCAGACTGCAACCTGAAGATATTTTCAATTCTATATATATATATATATATATATATATATATATATATATATATATATATATATATATATTTATTGTATGTTCTCTCTTGTGTCCACTACATAATCACTTTCTTTAAAATAATCTTGTTCTGTCTTATTCTCCTCAATATCCTGTATACTTCATATCGAATTAACTTCCTCATCAGTAGTATCAGACGCTACCCACTCTTCAGATGTTTATGAATCGTAATCCAGATTTTATTTTGATTTTTTGTTTTCTTGTCATTTTGTCTTCTTTATTTTTTACTTGAATTGTTATTTCTCTCTAATTTTTTTCTGCAATTCTGCTGTCTTTTTCTTATTTTCATTATTTTCATAATACAGTTGCCTTTGACGAAAGGAGTTTCCCGTTTCAACTCAATCATTAATTGTTTGACACTGTCCAATAACAGATCTTTTTCCATACTGGAAACCCTGACCGCGCTGCCTGTATTATCCATTCACATAGAATCCGCTCCTCTTCCTCGGAACTTTTCTACGGATTTTATAAAGTAATGTTATCCTGGACACTTCATGTTTTTTGCTGATGTGGCTATGGGAAGGCCTCTGTCACAATCTCTCCAGGCAGCTTCCATATCTTCAGGTGAGTATTTCAACAATTGACGTTTCTGCTGTGCCATAATTATATTAAGGTGTGTCTTTAGTGTTCCTCCCCAACTTATTATACCATATCGAAGGTGACTCTCCACCAAAGCGTGGTACAGCACTTTCAATTGGGCAAAAGGTAATATATTTCTTAAATATCTGAATTTATATATTATTGTTCGTAATTTATTACAGACATAATTATTGATGTGTGCATCCCATCTAAGGTTAGTGTCTATAATTACCCCAGGATATATAACGTTCGTTTTGGGAAGAATGATTTGCTGTTGTCCCATTGTTTCAATTGTAAGACTATTGAAGAACGGAGTATTGGATCGATTGCAACTGAACGGTTGGTAGGAAGTGAATTTTTCCTAAATTGACGGTTAGCAGTTTGTGCTCTAGCCAATTTTTTATTAACGGGAGATCAGTTTCTACAGTGAACTTCAAGTCCTGCCAGGTTTTCGCCGTATAAAAGATCGCAGTATCATTAGCAAATCCCAGAATTTCTCCCTGACTCCTTATTGAAAACATGCCATTAATATATACAGTGACCGCCAAAAATTATGTACCATATGGGAAAAAAATTTATTATTGGAGTATTGGAAAAAATATTCTGGGGAAAAGTTTGTGCATGTCCGATAACCTAAAAATCGATTTTGACACATGTCACGTGATCGCTAGAATGGCGGCAAAATGAAAAAAATTGTAATGCAAAGGCAAAAAAGGGGTAAGATGGCAAGATATCAAAAAAAGTTATTTAAAAAGTCACTTAGAATTCAATTTTATACACATAAACGAAGTTTCAAGAGATAATTCAAAAAAAATTGAAAATAGCAATTTTTTAAAAATATTTTCCCATCTATTTAAAAATATTATTATTTTTTCTTATGAATAGCTTGACTATACTGAAACATTTGCATTTTAATGATAATGACAAAACTTTCTCATTTTCTCCACACCAGAGGGCACTAAATTGAAAAAATGGGAATTTGTCAGAACCCTTGCTGTTACATCGGTTCGTATCTAACAGTTATATCCGAATTCCACGACCATTGTGATGACATGACACTCCAAAAACATGGTAATTTCCAGATTATAATCAAGTTCCGATGATAATCGTGCATGAGCGTTTCACTTCGCACATAAACTTGAAAATAGTGCGTCAAATTAAAGATTCATAAAGTTTATGTGCAAAGTAAAACGCTCATACAGCATTATTATTGAAACTTGATTAAAATCTGGAAACATGGTGTTTCTAGATTGCCATATCAACACAATAGTCTTGTAATTCTGATATAACTGTTAGATAAGAACCAATGTAACAGCGAGGGTTCTGCAAAAACCAATGTTTCAGTATAGTCAAGCTATTCATAAGAAAAAAAAAACATTTTTAAATAGAAGGGAAAATATTTTTAAAAAATTGCTATTTTCAATTTTTTTTAATTATCTCTTGAAACTTCGTTTATGTGTATAAAATTGAATTCTAAGTGACTTTTTCAAATAACTTTTTTTGATATCTTGCCATCTTACCCCTTTTATTGCCTTTGCATTGCAAATTTTTTCATTTTGCCGCCATTCTAGCGATCACGTGACATGTGTCAAAATCGATTTTTAGGTTATCGGACATGCACAAACTTTTCCCCAGAATATTTTTTCCAATACTCCAATAATAAAATTTTTTCCCATATGGTACATACTTTTTGGCGGTCACTGTATATTGAAAAGAATCGGGCCTAGAATGGTTCCTTGTGGCACTCCATACTCGATTATCTTTTTATCACTGAGTACGTTATCCACTCTCACAGACTGGAGTCTATCGGTCAGATAGCTTTCGAAGAGTTTTAGAGTTATTTCTGATACCAATGTCTTCCAGAGTCTGCAGGAGTAACGTGTGACTCACCGTATCAAATGCCTTTGACAAATCAATGAATACACACAGGCTTGGCATGCTTTCGTCTAGAGCAGAGGATATTTTCGTGTAAAGTGCTAGTAGGGCATCTTGCGTGGAGATTTTTTCTCTGAACCCGAACTGTTTTTCAGATATTATGTTATATTTTGATATGAAGGCAGTTAGCCTCTTTTTAAGAATCATTTCAAAAAATTTTGTTAAGTGTGTAATCAGAGATATTGGCCTGTAGTTAGTTATCTCGGTCTCTTCGCCCTTTTTGAAGATGGGTACAACAACAGCTTTTTTGAAAGCTCTAGGCCAAATTCCTCTTTCCAGACACATATTTATTATGAAAGTTAGAGGTTCCTTGTTATACGGGCAAATTGATTTGATAGTTTCTGATTTGATGTCGTCTATACCAGTAGATTTCTTAGTTTTCAGTCCACAAATCATAGTTTCGATTTCCTTACTATGTGTTGGAAGAAGAACGAACGAATTGATTGAAGTTTTTCTGTGAGGGGTATAATTGGGATCTTTGATTATTTTGTCTGCCATCTTATTCCCTACCTGAGTATAAAATTTGTTGAACTGATCAACTATTTGCTTTTTGTCGTTCAGTGTTTCACCTAGGTCATTTTTCATTACTGTTATATTTCTTTTATTTTTTTTTTTAGTTTTACTTATATCTTGTACTATTTTCCATAAAGTTTTCGTATCTGATGTGTTATTATTTATAAGTTTTTGATAATAATTAAATTTTGTTTGTTTAATCAAATTCGTTAGTTTGTTTTTGTAGTTTTTGTAATAAGTTTTCTGCTGTAGGTTATGAGGGTCGATTTGCAGATTTCTGAAAAGTCTATTTTTTGTATCTGTCGATTTAACGAGTGCATTCGTTATCCAGGGGGCAATTTTAGTGTTTTTTCTTTTGATTCTTATGAAACTTATACTATCGTTAATAGCTTGTGAAAGAATGTCAATAAAATCGTTTGTTGCGGCATTTGGACTAGTAGCGTTAAAGACCTGACTCCCAACAAATATTCTGAAGGGTATGTTTTAGTTTCTCATGATTGAGATGTTTTTTGAAAGTGTCTTTATTTGTGATGTATTTTTCATTGTTTATTACCATTTGCATTGCAGTAGTATAGTGATCTGTAATATTAGTTTTTATTACCAAGGGCATGATGTGATCGGTAACATTTTTATCTGATTTTATGAATATATGATCAATGCAAGAACTACTGTTATTGCGAACTCTTGTTACATTATTTATGACAGAAATATATCCAGACTCATTTAAAGTATTCAGGTAATCATTGCAGAGATCATCATTTTTCAGGATATCGATATTCAAATCACCTATAAAAATTGAGTACGTTTGCATAATCGAGGTTATTATTTTGTAGGTATTCTTGTAAAGTAGAAGTAAGATAGTTAGCCAACCTTATGTCGTAACTTCAGTGATCTGGCCTCCTAGTCATGTCGTAACTTGATTGAAACAATAAATCAGGGTTTTTTGAAGAAACTTGCATTAAAATGACGTCAAATATTCATGTTTGTAACTAATCACGCTAGATGACAACCGCGTTTGGGTCCAACGCCTTTTCCACTGGCATTGACTAACTATCTTCTATTTAAACAATGACTTAACAGAAAGTATGAGGCCCGTTTGGGTAGAAAGTGTTTTTGCAAATATTGAAAAAAAAAATGGAAATATATTTATTAGTTGTAGCAATATTTTTTATGTTGCTTTCCGATATATATATATATATATATATATATATTTTTGATCAAATACATTATATTTACGATTCATATTTCACTCGGAAGTCATCATTTGATGGTACTACGAAAATTGAAGACTTCATAAGATGAATCATTCAACAATTGCTACAATTTGTCGATATAAAAACTGTCGTAGACAAATTTTTATATGATACAAAGATTTTGTACTCGCATGCTTTGTTGAAACTGGAAGTGGCGAAATAGAAAATACCTTCGATCAAAAGGTGACAAATCCCAATATTTGTCTAAAATATTGACGTAGATTCTGATAATGTCTTTGTATTTTCGTCTGTCCACCATTATCATTATGACACAATGAAAACTAATAGTCTGTAAGTTTTTTCCCAATAAAGTTACCTTATCCAAACGTCAAAAATGTCAAAAGAAAACAATTGATTTGCAATTGTGGTCACAATAAACAATTATTTTAATTATATGTAAAAATACAAAAAAGTAAAAATTTCTCCATGTTCTAGGCAACTATGCCAGATAAACATAAATGTTTACAATTCCATATCATTCAAGGTATCCGTAAAAAAACCAGTAGTTAAGTATGACCGCTGATAATGACCAATTAAAAATGAAACGTGTTACTGCAACGAGAATTATAAAATGAACCTTGCACTTTTGAGGACTTCTCTAGGAAAACTAGAAAACGGAGGTGAACAATATAAAGCTTTCGCACAACTAAATCTAATGTCGATTGAGAAAACTGTTTTTCATGTTGGTGCAAAATCCTTGTTAAGGTTCTGGAAAGAGATTATCAAGTAATTACAACACAGAATCAAAATTTTATATTGATTATTTCAACAATTAATCCAAATTTCTGATAGACAATATATTGTTTATCAATTTTTTCCGGCTTTTATATCTAATCCTAGATAGAATTTATTATTTTTGTAATCATGCGGATTTTGATAAGTGAGACATTTTTAACGGAATGTAACGTTTCGATAGCAAGCGGTGGTTTATTTTGTCGTCTATTGTCGCCGATTTCCACAACAAGATTTTTTATGTTGGAACACAAATCGTTTTGTGAAAAAATCACTCAAACAAATTGCAAAGATCATTACGGATGCAAAATAATGTGAGTCCAAGTGGAAATATCTATGAAATAAGTAGATACATATCATTAATTTTTTTGCGGTGTTCCAGAAAAATAAGCGAATTAGTGATCGGTGAGGCATCACCGGCGAGACGAATTCCTGGGAAGAATCTAAAAGCTTTAATGGGATGTTTAGGAGCTACACTCCATACATGAGAGCAGTACTCCAGGATAGGTCGGACCTGCGCCTTAGAGATCATAAGCAAATGACAGAAAGACAAGAGACAGAAAAACATGTTTCAGAAAGGCACTTTTGGCAATCAAAAAAGGGGTGTAATTACTTCTGAAATGATTTGGCACTGTAAGATCGGCTTTTCTAGAGGAAATATTTGCTTTAGCCAAGCTGTAAATTCAAGAAATCAAAAAAGCTGGTCATTTGGATTACTATAAGGACTTGTGGAATTATACAACTTTGGCAATTAGACGCGAAAAAAAAAACACTTTTAGAATACCGTATGAGAAATAACAATAGCAAAATAATGTGGAAAGATTTGAAGCATTTAGATATACATGCGAAACGAAAGAATACAATAATTCCCGAACCCTTGAAAAATGCTAATGACATTTGAATTGTTATTTCATTGATTCGTCCAAAAGTGAGTTCGAAGTTGACAATGACAAAATATAGTATTACGCTGAGAACTCCATTCACGGAATAGGAAGTTTCCTTTTCACACTCACCAGTGACGATGAAGTATTTTCTACCTTGCTATCCATAAAATCATCAAATCGACAGCAATTGGTGCTGATGACCTAGGAATTAACAGTTGTCACATAGCTGTCCTTTTATATTACCATGCATCACACACATTTTTAATTTCAGCATAGAACATAATGAATATCCAACTTTACGGAAGCACACTCATGTAATTCCACTACCTAAGGTTACTGTTCCAACAGAATTTAAAGACCTGATACCTATACCATATCCATACCTATATCCATTTCTAAAAACTTTTGTCTTTCTATTAATGCTGTAAAATTACAGGCACTTCTCTTTGGCAGATCGGCAGCAAGAAAAAGATGCAACGACTTAGTTCATATTGCAATAAATCAAGACTGAACTGAAAGATAGCGCAAAAAATCTTGGTGTCCTTTTGGACAATGAATTCATATACTCGTCACACGTGACCATGATACTGCGTAGAGCTTTTTGTAATTTGAAACTAATTTACAGCAATAGATCACTACTTAACAGAAAAATTGAAACAGTTCTTTGCGAAACACTAGTCCTATCTCATCTTAACTTCGCAGATACAGTTGATGGGTCAAGTTTCCTGAAGAAAGATTGGTTGAGAATACAACGAGTACAAAACTGTTGCACGCGGTTGATTTTCGGACTGAAGAGAAGTACTCCTACGTCCCAATTCATCAAAAACATTGCATGCACACTTTGCCACAAAATTATAGTCACCGGAAAGCCTTCATATCTATACATAAAATCCTATTCGGAACTGATGCACATAACTTGAACGTTCGTTTTAAGATTCGACTCCTCCCCAGCACAGAACTTCACTACTTATACGAGTGCCTCTTTTCATATCACCTAACAATGCTCTACAACTGGTAACACGATATATATAAAAAAATGGCAATGTCAAACATGAAGAAAATAATTAAACATGATCTTCTGAAACAGGTCTTGACATCAATTGCGTAAAATACACTATTTCTGAATTCTTTGTAGGTAAACCAAAATTTTTCAATATTTGTAAGTTAACATGAATATTTTTTTTGTGAATATTTATTTTATTATTAGTTATTTTATATTTTTCACCCGGACTCGTTGTTTTGCAAGTCAAACGTCCGGATCTTTCATGGTTGAGTGTAAAAGCAAACACAACAAGTAGTTTGAAACCTGCCATTCGACTATACACAATTATATATCTATGAAATCATGTAAAAACAAAAATATGTCTTGTCAATTATTATTATTATTATATTGACCTGAAACAAGTGTATATATTAAATAAATTCATTCTCTGGTGACGTACGTATTTTTCTAGTACGACTTTCGTCAGTACCATTGGTGACTTTCATATAGAACTGTGAGATTTACTATCAATTGTTAATGTTCCTCTTGCCACGTCACATCAGTGACTTTTGCCCCAAGGTGACTTTCACATTAAGACAGTTTCTCTTACCACTTTACTCAAGGAACTTTTGTTGGAAATCGGTGACATTCGCCCTAAGGTGACTTTCACCATAAGGAACTTCCTCTTACTCCTTGTCTTGAAGAACTAATACGTCGAAGTGTTTGCGATGTTGTGTAGCCTGTATAACAACCCCCCTTCAATGTACTCCTTGACTTCAGCATATTTGCTGTTAACTAATAAGCTTATCTAGTTTTTGAGTTGTTTCGTGTACATCACAATTTTCAAACGTTTACACACTTATTGCAAATCTTCCACCTCAAAGCGTCAAAACCTTGGTTACTCTGGAAATGACTTTCATTCAGCTTTTTATTAGATAATGTTACTGGAAAATTTTACTGGAAAATAAATAATTTCTGCAAAATATTTCTTTATACAGCATTTTCCTTGTCTAGGAAACTCCTCTTCGATGACAATAACCTTTACTTCAGTTAAAACTCCTTGAATTGCCACAACACTATCACAAAACACGACAGTTCGTTTAGTAACTTAGAATTCATTAAATTCAAAATAATATCCCTTCACATGACGGGGCATGGCGCAGTGGTTAGAGCGCCCGACTTTGGGTCGAAAGGTCCGGAGTTCGAGCCCCAGTTGCGGCTGGGATTTTTTAATTTAATTTGACCGATTGAATTATTCAAATCTCGTGGCTGGACTGGGGTGAGTCCTGCATGATTCACTGTTGCGTTCCAATTAACAGTGCTGCTCCTAAGGTGGCACATGGAGTTAGTAACAAGGCCTATCCAGAACACGTGGCTAATGACCATAGCAGTCGATGCCAAGACAACAAAGAAAAATATAAAATATCCCCTCACTTACCTTCATCACTACCAAATTAATTTTTTTTTGCCAAAGTGGATCAGTGTAGCAGAGCTATGTGTAATTGTATTTATTTGTTGTACGTGTTGTAATTGTAGTAATACCGCCAATAATAGCCTATATCAAATACTCATGCGGAATCTGCAAAAACTGATCACCGGAGACGGATACCGGTACTCCTGCAATTCAGTTTTACTCAAATGAAAAATCGTCCTTTTCCAAGATTTCCTCAAGAAGTTCATAATTACCCTTAAAATTAATTTATTCCATACATTTGACGGCACCGTATAATTATTGTAAATAATTCTAAGGCTAATAATCCTTGCTAATTTTTATTAGGGAAAATAATACATCTATTATCATTCCAGTACCACTATTATTCAGCCATAATTGCCTTTTCTATTATAAAAAATTCGTGCGTGCTGCTTTTTCTCATAAGAATACCACAATCCTTCATGAATTAATGTATGCATTGATGTCTTCAAAGTGAAGGTCATCGAACATTAAGTCGATGCTTATCTCTATTTGAATTGCTAAATTCTATACTTCCAATGAGCTAATGATTTAGTCCTTAATATTTTATGATGTTTCTCCTAACACACATTCGTACGAACGTTAAAGTTTTGCGGTTTGGAGATTTGGATAATTGATGACTCTACTTTCATCTGCTCCATTGGGACATTTTATATACAGGGTTCAGAGAAATTTTCTAAAACAAATGGAAACCATTCCTTCCCACCATTTTGAATTTTTTTTTTATCCTCCAACGTAATATTCTATGGATATTAAGACTATTTCTATGATATACCGTGGATATTCCATAGAAAATACTCCTACAAATGACTATTTTCAAATTATCTGGAATATTCCAAGATTATACATTGAAAGATTAGTAGAGAATAATCCAGGAATATTACAGTAATAATCTCAGAGTTTTTTTTCCTATAATCCACTGAGTATTTTCAGAAAAATACATATTTATTACTGTCATTTAAAATTTTGGATTGACGTGGCCTTTACTTGATGGAAATTCATAGTATATGACACTAAGGTAAACACGATTAAATTTCCACAGATTTATTGTCTTCGCAACATGTTTCGATACACTGTATCTTTTTCAAGCGAATGTTATACATTAAATTATTCTACCTTGAACATTACTTAAATACCCTTCTTAACAATTGAGGTAATTAGGAGCTACCTATGATAAAAATAAAATTGACAATACAATGTAGGAAGGTACCTGTAAATCTCAAAACATATCTACTACTTAATTAGTTGAAAAGGTTTAACAAAGGGGTACTATTAAGGTCCAATTGATTATTTAGTAAACAATTCGAATTTTTCAATTTATTAATTTCCAAGAATTCTAAATAATTAAGTCTAATACCTTTATTTTCAACATGAAGGATTTCAAAGTTTTCATCGAAGTCATGGTCTTCTTCCAAAATATGATTGGCATATGTTGAATGTGTTTTATTAATTACATAATTCATACGGTGCTCACGTGTATAACATTCGCTTGAAAAAGATACAGTGTATCCAAACATGTCGCGAAGACAATAAATCTGTGGAAATTTGATCGTGTTTACCTTAGTGTCATGTCATTTAAAAATTGACAAAACTTATAAGATGAATTATTGAAAACCATCGTTTGAGGAAACGTTTCATAAAAAATCCCAAATAAACAAATATTCC
Organism: Chrysolina oricalcia; assembly: GCA_944452925.2. Classification (NCBI taxonomy): domain Eukaryota; kingdom Metazoa; phylum Arthropoda; class Insecta; order Coleoptera; family Chrysomelidae; genus Chrysolina; species Chrysolina oricalcia. Next base: position 37,272,223 of record OX101813.2, on the reverse strand, counting down.
AAACAAAACTCAAATGAGGACTAGCACACTTGAAGTTTTTCTCTTCTGTTTCAATGATCCGTTATTGGGATATTCACTTTACCCGGGCAATTAAAACAGAGACAATCAAACTGATTGAAAATGAAATAGCACTTCAACATTTAATTAACGTTATTCATAAAACAGGAATTTGTCCTTCAAGTTTCAAAAAGGCAATAGTAATTCAAATACATAAAAAGGGTAATAAGAAGGATGTCAACTATAGGCCAATTTCTCTCATCAACACATTTGCTAAAATATCTGAAAAATCATTGAAAAGAGAATAAATAATTTCTTCGTAAAAAATCACGTTATATTGAATCCGTAATTTGGTTTTCGAACAGGGGTGTCAACATTGAAGTCTTTCTAGATTTTGCTAAAGCTTTCGGTACTGTCGACCACTATCAGCTATTCAAGGCCCTTGGAGGAATCAGTTATAAGAGGAATAGCACTTGACATTTTGAAAAACTATCTGATAGATCGTGAACACTTGGAAAATGAGATTGAAGTTATTTCGATTAGAGTACCCAATCCTAAAAGAGATGTTTTATAGTGTAATGGAAAAATTACCATCACCTGAAATCCTTGCAGTGGCGTAACCAAAATTTTTCTTTCGGGGGGGTGCTAGTATAAAAAATCTAATACCCAATAATATATTTTATTTTACAAAATGGCAAATTGCCAAATTGTTGCAACTCTGAAAGGTTTCGGAGGGAGGCCGGGACCCCTGCACCCCCCTGGCTACGCCACTGGATCCTTGTGATTGGAGACAGGGTGAAATATCAATTTACAAAACCCGTTGACGTCTTCGAGAACGCGTAGAGATTCTCTTAATTTTTTATGACCTGATCTCAATTCTTTTTCATTATATTCTTGCTCACTTAGGAAAATTTTAAGTATAATCTCAAACCGTTATTTATTTTTTACACTACTCAAGTTGAAATCATTTTTTCATTTGTGTATGAGTATTGAAATGAATGTATTTTTACACTGTCAAACACTGGGTGTTAATTACTAGGTAACCTCGAAACTTGTTCTGTCAATAACTGGAACAAAAAACGACCAATACTTCAATTTTTTTACAAATATAATTTTATGATTCACAGCAATCTCTATTAGTATAATTGGAAGATAACAAAATTGAGACATCATCTGGAATTAACAGAAAAAAATTAAGACTTTTTTCCAACCTGTTAAAATCTGAATTATTTGTTCTAATGGTGTCAATTATTGGGGGGTCCCATTACCCTATTTTATTGACACAGATACTACTGAGAATGTCAATCCATTATCGATAATGAGTTTGGATCTTGAATATGCCTGTTTCTGTAATGTGGATTTTTAGAGTTTTGTAATATCTGTCTTGGTTATATCAGATAATTGAAAATGGTGGCTAATCTGAGACAAGTGCTCGAGTTGATTGATTGATATGAAATTATTCAATATCTATTATAAATAATTCCATGATAGTGACAGGAATTTATAAGGAAAATTGGAAAAACGTCATGATAATTGAAAAATGGCAATAATATACAGTAATATTTTAATAATTTAACTCTTCTATATAAAAATAAGATGCAGAAAGTTCAAAACTCATGCATACGTATGATTTTCGTCTGCCAACGAATATCTCATAAATTGAAGGATATTGGATGGTTGCATATGGAGAATAGAAGAAAGTTCCATTTTATTACCTCCTGCCATAAAATAATACTAGATAAGAAACCTTCCTACCTACACCGCAAAATTACATATCGTTTGGATGTGCATAATGTGAATATTAGAAAAAGAGGTTTACTTAATGTTCCTAATTTTACGACCGAGTTTTTCAGACGTTCGTTTTCATACCAAATTTACTTTCATTTGAATGCAATTCCACCCGAGTTTGAGGTTTATAATATTTCTAAATTAAAAAAAAAAACACTTGAAAAATATTTAGTCGACAATCAAATTTAGCAGTAACGCAAAATATCTACCTGGTCATATCTCACTTATAGTAAATGCGTAAGTTTGTTTCCCACTTTGTGAATCATCTCGGATAAAATGTCTCGCTTCGTATATTTTCTCTTATAGAATTAACTTTAAATTGTTCAATATTATATCTAATTTTCTTTTGTTTTGCAAATAGTTATTGATGTATTCAATTTTATGTTTCACAAGTTAATGATTGATAATTACACAAGATATGTTTTGGGTTAAGTGAAAGAATATTTTTTGTTGTGCAGTAATGTACAACTAAAAATAAACTTCGCCCTTTATTTTCAAAAGTTTTTGAATTACAATTATAAGTATTTGTATTTTTTATTGAAATTAATAAAGACGTTTATTATTATTATGTTTCCAAATAATTACAGTGGCCTCCAAAACCAATCAAAGCTCGAATATTTATTGAGACTATCATTGACATGTTTATTATTTATGATCGATGAAACTCAGATTCACTATTATCCTCAGACGAACTCTCATGGTCGTACGGCTGGGATTACCTTCTGAACGAATTACAAGGTATGTTCCTATTTCCGTGGCATAATGTATGCAACGTCAGTCTTTCACAATATGTCATTGTTGTCTCCATTTTTCTGGTGTGTCTGATATTCCATTTTGGTATATCAACGGAATCCTATAATGAATGAACTAGTGGATGGATAACTTTTGCACATAATGGTGATAATAATAGTATTAATGGTAACATTTCTGAGACCTTGAGAACACAATGTATTTGCTATCAGCATGTGCGGCATATGCGGTCTCAGCGTATCCTACGGCAAATAATAATAGCAGTCATCCACCAGAACGGGCTATGCCTTTGGATACATTACAGGAAGAGTTAATGGGAAAGTACTATTATTTCCAGACACATAAAGTGGTGAGTTTTATACTAGTATCTTCGATATCCGTACGGTCTACACGAGAAACGATTTATTTCCATATTTTTTGGGGGATAAGTCGAGGAGAATGAGAAGTGCCGAATATATTAGAAATACTACTTTCCCACTCTAAGGCAAATTCAAGACAAAGCCTGATGTAATCCTTTTCGTGTCAAAAATTAAATTTGGAACAAAATGAAACACTTTCATTTCTCCAAAATATTTTCAATCTTCACGTTCTATCTTGGAAATCAAGAGTCAAGTGTCATAATTCGTTCCAACCCATTTGGTTGGTTGGCTAAAGCGGGCGTAGCCAACCTCGACACCAAACACTTGCCATTTTTAATCCTGAAGCCGATCTCGACACCAAGCGTTGAGGTTCTAGATAAACTACTAGCCTAGTTTATATAAAGTGGAAATTTTGCTGAAATTATTTTTAAAACATGTTGCCCAAATATTTATGAGATAGGTAATTCTACTTATTATATGAGAATGTAGAACCGTATCTGCCGTTTTTGGATCGAGTTTGCGAATCTTCTCAGGGCTCCAATAAGAGGTGAATTTTTTTTCATAAGCATTTCAATATGTTTGTCCCTCTTCAAATTTTCGTCAATCCATATTCCTAGATACCTTATCTGTGAGGGGGAACAAGTATGTAATCTGGTTCCCAGATTGAGAAGGGTCAGAATGAATATGTAATTCGGTGCCCGATATTTTAGGTTTATATGATTTTTATGTCTAATTTGGTTCCCGAGGATTTTAAAACAATTTTTCATTTACTAACCTTACGTAGACACTTGAGTGCGTGGATATTGATAATGTAGGTAAGTTTTGCACCATTTTTCTTTGTGAAAATACATTTTGTAAGGAGTAACTTTTTATGATCTAACCAGAACGAACTAACATTACGTAGACATTTGAGTGCGTGAGTAAGCACGATTCAAAAACACAACTGACTGTCACACAGAAACAATTTAAATACGGTGTGGAGAAAACCTATCGGATTAGAAAGACCTCCTGTAGAGTTTGTTACCACCATGCACCCCCTAAGGTTGAGGGCCGGAAGGATGAACGCCCCAGCACTCGTACGTACTCGAAAGCTCACCCCCCCTAACCACCAGCCCCGGTCGTTAAAGCGGTTCCTCGTCCTGATGATTGGCGATCACCAGAATGAAATCTGATTGTTTGATATGGATAGCTCGGCCAATTCTTGGCCTGAAACTGTCTTATATCTGACATGAGTTTGATTTGATTTAACAATGACTTTACTCAATGTGCATGGTGCCCCCCTGAAACTGGCTAAAGGCCTGAAAAACACTTGGCTGAGGGCCGAGTGTTGTATATTGAGTTTACTGAGTTCACTACTTGGTCGGTTCTTCTTGAAATCTGAAACATAAAAGCATGATTGTCGAAATTCAAGCCTGTTGAAGTAGACGCTTCCGTCTCACTTCTTCAGGGGTGTCGTTGTCTCCCTGGTTCACGGGTCGTCTGTATTTGTCTCTGTCTCTGTCGTCTTGCTCACGTCTGTTCTCGAGGAGCTCCGTGAGAAGCGGGTTTGTGTGGGTCTCTACTCTGTCTAGAGTAGTCCCCACGTGATTCCTGATCAGTCTGTCATTGTAGTCCGGATGGATGTCTAAGTCTCGATATATAAACCTGTTTGGCATATATCGTGGTGCATCTGTTGTCATTCTCAGGCAGACATTGAAGAAGGCCTGCATCCTCTGCCTATAACTGTTCGCGCATTGCCCCCAAGCAGTAGACGCGTTCAGCATAATTGGCAGAAGGATTGTTCTGATGAGGCGTAGTTTCAACTCGAGTGCCATGTTGCTTCTACGTCCGATGAGTGGATATAGCTTATGCCTTGCGGCTTTCGCCACAGCCAATCTGTGGGAGACGTGCCTCTGAAACATGAGTTTTTTGTCCAAGGTTACTCCTAGGTATACGGCTTCGTCTACCCATGGAATTCTCTCATCGTTCATAGTAACATGGCACTCGGGTGTCCTACGTCGCCTCGTGAACAGTATGGCCTTGCTTTTGTCTGCATTGATTCCGATCTTCCAACGATTGAACCACGGTTCCAGCTTGTTTATCTGATGTTGCAGCTTCGATGTTACTCCAGTTTGGTCATGGGGTGGTCCGACATAGACATGTCTGCGGTGTAGATCGAAAACAGGTGTGGCGACAGTACTGCTCCCTGTGGTACTCCTGCTTCTAGCCTCCTTCGTGAAGAGAGAGCATTTCCGATTTTGCATCGGTAATGTCGACCTCTTAGGAAGGAGTTTATCAGCTTGACCATTGGTGTGGAATATCCGGCATCAACCAGTTTTGCGATCAGCGAGTTTGTTACAAGACAAATTTGGTATCGAGAAGTAACACACCGGTAAAAGGCTGACGAGCGATATAATGGGCTTACCTTTGGGTTTCCTTTAGCTCTTGGTGTCTATTCCCGAGTCTATTGTATTGGTCTGTCATCAATAAAGTTGTTATTTCTATGGAATGTAATCCATCAAATGATAGTATTATCAAAATTTAAGGTCTACCAAATAGAGATCTTACGTTAACTAGACCTACTTTTTTGTCAAAAATATAATCAGAGTGATTGAAAAAATCACAGGAACCACACAAACTCCGAATAAAGCGATCTCTTTCCGGACGAAATGCTTGACTAAATCTCTGTTGAATCGTATCAATAAAAAAATCAGTTTTCATTTATTAACATTAAATATCTGAATAATATTGAGATGAAGTCACAATACAAAATTTGTAGGAACTAATTAAACAGGTAAATGAGAAACAGAAAATAAAAAATATTAACATGAAAATTAATACAAAAAAAAATTATTCAAAAGCCAAATCAAATGAGCAAAAGAGTTCACTGAATAAAGGCTGAGACAGAATTGAAGTCTTATGTTTTTTACTAAAGTTTTATAATTTTAGTTTTCCTTTTAACATGAAACTGTCATTGCCGTTATTATTCTGGTCACGCCCAACAAACAATCTTGTTAATAAAATTCAAGCTTACACAGATAAAAAATATTTCTTCAATCAAGAAAACATTCACATTAACTCATTGTGAAACATAATCCTCCTAATACAAGAATATAATTCCTTGGTAGATATCACTACCCATGCCACGTGACACATTCAACCAATGAGCACTCAAAGCGGCTGGCGACACCGCTACCTGTGAATACAACTTCCATTTCGACAATTTCATCCAGTTTGACCATTTGGGTTGGAGGTTATGAGGCTATGCGTACCGATATGAATGTTAGTTTTGTGCCTAGTGGAAACTGTTTCTATACAATAAAAATGCAATATCGGAAATTGAATTATGCTCATTACGGGCCAGTTGTGAAAATGAGTGAAATATATTTTGGTCTTCTACAGTTTTGTGTCTATAAGCGTTGTTTATGTATTCAATCAAACTGCAATATGCGTCACTACCAACTGGTTTTATTGAGAACACAGTTATTAAACTTAAAACTATTCTCATATTAAACTATTATTTATACCTAAATTGTTCGTAGTTGTGAATCTATGCTTTGTTTAATCTATTCAATGTTGCCAAAATGAAAATGGTTTTCATTATATATTTTATAACCAAGTGATTGAAAGAATAGTATTGATTATTGAAATTGTAATGTTCTTGTCTCAACCTACTCCCATGATTCAACAAAAAAAAGTGCCCATTATTGAAGCTGACATATTCTTTCCTCAACCAGCTTATGAAGCAAGTGTTCACTTGTTTCAAAACATTTTTCTTGTTAGTGGCCAAGATGATTCCGTCAAAAAATCAAACTAATATTTGGTTGGACCTATTCAAGAATACAATCTGTTCGAATCAACGCAATTATGCGTTGATGCAAAAAATCCTTTTTATCAGTGAATATTTCAATTCTGTATTGCACCCTGTTCTATTACCAAAACTGATATCCTAAATCGCAAACCTTAAAACTTATTACATAAATGCAAAACATATCATGAACTGAATTACTTACTCTATTATTCCCAGTCATGTAGACGGTTTCCAACCCAGGTGCCACCGCAGTAATCGCGAATTCAAACACTTCCTGCATATTTGTTCACCTTGCGGTAAACAGCAGAAAGTCCTACTTACAGGTGAGGCTGACGTTGAGATCGTGTAAAAGTTATGTAGAAATCTGCTGGAACGATACCAGATTCAACTTTCTTTGTGGATCGGTCGAGGTTGCTGCGAATACCTAACCGTTGAACATTTAATGGTATGCTTTCGTTGAACTTGACACATTGATATTTAGAGGAAATATGTCTTATATTGAATACTTTTTTAAATTCAAATTTTGATATGAAAATACATGTTTTATTAATTCTATTGTACTTTAGGCCAAGCTGTAGATACAAATAAGAGGCTCTTTTCACACAAAATAAAAGACGCAAACGGCCTAAACTACTTTTTATACGAGAGTTCGTAAATGAAAACCCTGGTTTTCGCCACAGCAAAATCGCTTTGTGGAATTTCTTAAACAAGAAATAGTGAAAAAAATCAAAACTTTTTTTGGTTATCGGAAATATCTCAAAGATTATTCAAGTAATCGTTTTACAGTCAATGGAACTTTTGTAGAAATCTACCTTCAAAATGATTTTTATACGCCCAGATCGGTGCATTTTTCACTGAGAAAATCCGGGAAAACCTCGAAAAAGAGAACATTTTTAAAAATTCATAATTTTTATAAAGCTGAAGGTGGACAAACAATATAGCGGAAACTGATAGATAATGAAATGTGGTTCACCTGTGCGCAAGATGGTTTCTGTCCGATAGAGAAAAACTACATTTTCTCTATCGCGTTTTAAACAATTTGAGGGCAAATCTTAAATGCGCCGATTTAAGGGAAATCATCCTATTCAAATTCTGTAAACGGCATATGGAAGTAGAGATCAATACCTACAATTTGTATATTTTGGATTTTCACCTGATGGGAACTGTGTTGAAAATGTCACTGGAATTTACTCTAAATGCTTCAAAGTGCACCCGAAGTCGCTCGTATTAACTTCAGTTCCACTTCGGACGCACTATGAAGCGTTTAGATCAACTTTCAGTGACATTTTCATCACAATTCCCACCTCTCAGGTGAAAATCTAAAATATACAAATTGTAGATATTGATCTCTACTTCCAGATGCCATTACAGAGTTTGAACGAAAATTTTCCTCAAATCGGCGCATCTTTCAAGATGTGCCCTTAAATTGTTTATAACGCGTTTGTGCAAAAACTACACATCGGCCAAAAATATCTTGCATACAGTTATATCTATCATTTTGCGCAATAATGTTTGTCCAGCTTCAGATTAATAAAAATTGAAAAATGGTCTCTTTTTCGAGGTTTTCCCTGATTTTCTCAGTGGAAACTGCACCGATCCGGTAGTATGAAAATCTATTTTGTAGGTTTTATAAATCTCTACAAAAGTTCCCATGACTGTGAAACGATTCCTTGAATAATTATTGATATATTTCCAAAAAACTAAAAATTTTTTCAAAATTCCACAAAGTTTTTTATTTCATGGCATAGCTTCGGGAATTTTAACCGAAATGAAAAAAAATTTGGTCAAGGAAATCTGCTCCAGTAAGTTACTGCGCTGCGTTTAGAAAACTGTTGCGTAGAAAAACGTTATAACGTAAAGTATTCTGAAATTGCCCTATGTGAAAACATGAGTAATTTTAAATAACTTGAAAATACTAAAAACAGACATAGTCAAAATCGGATTCTATTATTTTCAATCTTACTAAAAAATAGAGTTTTCGTCGAGTTTTGATAGGGGGGGGGGGGGGGGCAGATATAGTGTCCAAAACCTCAACGATTGAAAAAAAACAATTAAAATATATAAATTTATTATAAAAAAATAATAACATCCTACCAACATATGTGGTATGTATAACTAACAAGGAATACTATAAAAACGTATAAGAATACAATACATAATAAATTCAAAATATCTTAAGACTATTTCAAGAAATGTTTTCTGTCATTGACAATAAATATGTGCTCTCATTATTCTTATGGAAAATTTCAGAACTTCAAGTGCCATAAATTTAACAATTTTCATAGGTAAATTGAATTTTTTAGCAAAATCTACAAATAATTTAGTGATGGTTTCTCGAGCACCAATGAATAAACCAATAATTTTTATTTCGCCAGCCATTTTATATTTTTCCTTGAAGAAAGGGATCGTGGGTTCATAAATATGCCTTTTCTCCAAATCAACATGAAATGGTTGGTATTCATCTGATTCGAATCTTATTGTTAGGTCCTTTATGTAAGCAACGTTTTTCTTCCTGTCGATGGCTATGATATCAATCCTTCGAAAACTGTCATTGGTAGCTGTACATTTGATTTTTTCATAAACTTCAAAATTTTTGGAAAGTTCAGTTGCTATTAAATGGCGAATTGTGTTGTGTCTTGTATATAGTTAATTTGAAATTAATTTTTCCGACAGGCAAATTTCAGAATACGATTTGTTACAGACGGAATTACATATTTCATTCAAGATTACTAACATTCTTCTAAAGCAACATATTGGGGCAAACAGATTCATTGTAATTCAGAAATCACAGACAAATTTTTGCCAAAAGTCATTGATGAAATGAAGCAGCATGAAAGGCAGCACTAGTGCGGTAAAGTAAAATTCATTTGTTTCTCTTTTTAAATGTCGGTTATTCAATGGAAAAGGATAACGAGAATTAATTCATTATAAATTTGAGTATCTATCCAGGGATTTATCAGTTAATAAGGTCTGAATTTTTTACTATCCCAGCAAAATAAGCTGATAAAGTTTTCTCCGATATATCACGGACTTTTTTTGAACTGCACCAGTATTCGAATCGCTTATTTTCTTTTCCGTATCTATTGCGGGATTTAGGGGGTACTAGGGTTTGTATTGCGTTATTTGCAGCAAGTTCAATATCACTTTCATAGTCGGAACTCATGTCGATACAATTATTATACCAAACTGAAGTGAACGCGTCGAAATTGACAGTTTGCAAAATAAATCAATAATGGGCGCAACGCCTGCTTGTTAGATGATTCTAATATCATTTCAGGAATATTAAATAATTTTGAGTGAATAATTAACATTATTGATAGTAGGTAAAATAATGTACTATATTTGTATCGTATTACGATACTCAATGGGTTATCAAACTCGGCCTAACGGCCTCGTTTGACAAATTTCCCATCTCATTTCGTAACACGAATCTTTACGACACTTAAATCGTAAATATCTATTACGCACCAGTTGATGATTTTACGCACAGGTGATTTTTTTACGCACTTGTGCGAAAAAGTGATACTTTACGCACTGTCAGCAGTGCGTAAAAGCTTAGTTTACACACTGTCGTAGAAAATAAAAATGTAATCTCAAAGTACAAATATCATAGGCAAAAGTAAAAATTGAATTTTTTTAATTATAAAAGAGGTTTCTTAAAATTGGAGACCTACTTTTCACAGCAAAACTCACATTCGTTAATTTAGTTTTTTCACTAACGGCAAAGTCCTCGTGTACCAATGGGAAGTAAAGTGAATGCTGAATCCAGACATCCCCATGTTGGTTTTCTGAAAATCTTCCTGTACAAATACACGCTTCATTCGTTATTTTGTTCTTCCAAACTAAGTAATACCTTTCATCTCCAAAATTAGACACTCCTCACGTTTAGGGTTATGTTGTTAAAATCAGAAAGTCCGTAATAGTAATTTGTGTTTCAACTACTTTGGCTTATTGTACAACGATTCTAGTACATCCATGACAAATTTTACTTTCCCAACTTAAGGATCATTTTCACCCAGGAGAAAATTACGACGGCGTAGAACGAACAAACGATTTAAAAAAAAACTCGAAATCAACCTCAATTTCGAGTTACAACTCAAAGCCTAATTTCGAGTTGTAACTCAAAATTAAGACAGATATGCGTAAATAGATTCAGATTCCTGCAAGCGCCGCTCCTTTATGAATGTCGGTATAAATGGAGTAGTGCAATGGATGAAATAATTTCGTATTGAAAAGGGATACACTCTGAAAAGAAAATTAAACCATACATGACTCCTCTGCAATCAAAAAAAACCTACGAAAATAATTAAGTAACTTTTTTGTAATGTCAGAAAACCTTTACTTCCATTGCTAAAGCCACGCTGCATATTGAACTACATCTGATATTGTGAAAAGACCCTATATAACTATTAAGAAAAAATTCGAAAGTGAAGATTTGCATTTTCATAGATAGTTGAAATAAGAAGATGCTAATTTTTGAATTATCCAACAGAAACCAACTACTTCCCTAGCTAAAGCCACGCTGGACATTGAACTACATCTGAACTACATCTGATAGATTTGTGACAAGAACCTTACTTGAAAAAAATATCTGAAAGTCAAAATTTGACAGTTGATTATTTCTCAAATGTTCAGTTTCCATTGGAGATTCATATACAATGCAGATTTTTTAGCCCCCCTGTTACCTTTTTTGAACGGTTTGACGTGCAAACATTGAACAAAAACCGTTTTCAATCTTATCACCGATACCTACTACTTTTTAAAATAAAGGACATCCTGATTGCTTGATGGAGGGGGCGTCACATCAATTTAATAATTTCTAATTGCATGGGGGGGGGGTCAAGTGACACATCTTTCAAAACAGAATTCAATTTTCTTTTCAACCATCTAAGTTTTCAGTCCAACAATTCTATCATTGAAGTATGAAATTGCTTCTGAAGAGAATGGTTTCCAATTCTTTCTGATGATCTAAGAAGAGTGACATACATTTTTGTCGACCAAAATGTATTGGACTCGTAGCGAAACAGATGTAATTCAGGCATCAATGAAATGAGCGATTTTCTTTGAGTGATGCTTCTGACTAACATTTTCTCTTATCTCATTTATATACAGTGTGCGCCAAAATCTTGGAACCATATGGAAAACTTTTTTATTGAAAGTTTCAGAAAAAAATTCTTTCCTCATAAAAGTCGGTGCATTCAATTAGACTGAATACGCGCATATGGGTTATTACCACTGGCGTACGGCTAAGCGGGAAACGGCCGATATTCCAAATTCACTACAGATTAAATTTCAATATGCAAAATGTCGAAAAAATTTATCGAAAGAAAGTTGTTTGCAATTGATTGATATTTCCAGTTATCCAGTTCAGTCTACCAATTACTAATTTTAATAATTACTTAAGTTGGTCTCAATTTTTAATGGGCATTATCCACAATAATGTTTGAGAAGTAAGTTACTGAATTAGCACAAATTATTCGTCAAAGCAATTACCTAACCTAACAAAATTTTGAATATGACTTAAAAAAAACATTAAAGGAAAGACAATTAAATCAAGACAGGATAATGAAATCAAGAAGGGATCATTAAAAAAAATTATAATAGTGATTGGTAGACTGAACTGGAAAACAGAATATCATTCAATTACAACCAACTTTCTTCAATAACATTTTTCGATATGATGCATAGTAATGTCGCTTTTCTCTGTAGTGAATTTAGAATATCGCCCGATTCCCGCTTACCCGCACGCCACTGATATTAACCAATATTCGCTTTTATGATGAATTAAAATTTTCGGGGAAACTATCAACAAAAAGTTTTCTATTTGGTTCCAATATTTTGGCGCATGAATCTCCAATGGAAACTGGACATTTGAGAAATAATCAACTGAAAATGCAAATTTTCTCTTTCGAATTTTTTTATATAGGGTATTTTTACAATATTTATGCGTTGTAGTTCAATTTCCAGCGTGGCATTGATCAGGGAAGTAGTGGTCAGACATTACAAAAAAGTAACTTCATTTTTATCGTGGGTTTTTTCCATTCCAGGGGAATCTTGTTTGGTTTGATTTTCAATTGAGAATGTTTCCCTTTTCAATACGTTTCATCCATTGCACTGCACCATTTATACCGAGATTTAGATAGGAGCAGCACTTGTAGAAATCTGAATATAATATATATCATCTGGCTTAATTTCGAGTTGTAACTCCGCAATTTCAAAAATTCTGAAAAATAATCGAGTTCTTTGGGCATTCAAATAACACCATTACAGAGAATTTGAAGAAAATCTGAATGATGGTTTTTCGAAGAAAAATTAAAACTTCATTTTTGGAGGATTTTTTAAATTTTCTTAAAAACTACTACACAGCTCTAATTTTTATGTCTCGAAAACGGTAAATGATCCGATATTGGTTAAATTGGTCAAAAGTTCCCAATTTTACTGAATAAAGAAATTATGTTTCCAAATCGGAAGTATCACGAACCGTTTTCAAAATATACGCTTCTATTTCAAGAGGAAATGTGTTCTTGCCTTTGCAAGCAAAGGTTGATATTAAACTTAAGATTAAAAAACTATGAAAATAACAAATAACAACAATTGATATTTTAAGTACACATTTTGTTGGTCATCGACGTCTAATAAGGTGTTCCAATTGACGCCCACCATACCTCCAATACATTTTCACTCTAAATTTGGTATGTTTGTGGCAATTTTGAAGCATTCGTTGAGGTATATAGCCACATGCATGCTCGTGTAATTGAATCTCTCAACTCTTCCACATTCTCAAAAGTTTTCTGAATACTTTGTCCATGATGAAGCCCCATATCGGATCATCAAGAAGAGTGAGGTCGGGTGAACGCGGTGGCCATTTAATAGGACCGTTGTTTCCTATCCACCTTCCTGGCATGGTCCTATATCGAGAAATTATTCACAGATTCGTATACAATATGGTGGTGCTCCGTCATATTGGAATGATTCGTATTTCCTTAGAACATGCAAAAAATCTCCTAGAATCTCCGATAGGAACTCAAGATACAATTCCCCCGTCAATGGAGTATCAAAAAAGTATAGGGACCAACATATTTGGTATCCAAAACACCAACCCAGATATTAAAGCTGAACTTCTCTTGAAAATCACTGAACTTTCTTTAACACTAATATATGTTTTCTGAATGGTCTCAGTGTCCCATATTCGCAGTTGAAAGGTTATCCATTACTTATTGGACACCCTGTTTATTGCCGGACTTCGGAATAGTATACTCACAAATATCTACTTGCTTGCAGTCCTTGTATTACCATAAAATTATACGAGGACAATTTACTCGCATAAAATAATTTGTTTCAACAACTCAGTTTTATTACGAGTTTAACGACATTTATTTCCTTTAATAAAATTAATTAAAACCATAACTGATTTTTACAGGGGAATATATCATGAAAACTGAGTAGTAATAAGAACAAACTGTCTATAATCCGTTTTTTCTCTATTGCGAAGTAATTCCATTATGTTTTTTTTCTCGTAACCTCAGAATATAAGCGTTATGAATATATGATGCTTAAGCATATTGCAAAAAAAATTAAAAGAAATTTCATATGTTAAGTAATTCGACATAAATAAAAAATGAGAATATGATGTTGTAAAGCAAAGTCCGCTAAATACCCACCTGACATGATTTATTTCAATCCCATTGGGTTATTATATTTGAATATTTTTCGAAGATATAATATCTGCTTGTTCAGGGCACGGGGTAGATTATTCAAGACATTCCTGAAAAAAATGTAGACTTAAATCAAAACATAATAGATAATTAAATTATTGTTAAAAAAATTGAAGATACTAGACTGAGTTGGGAAAATATTTGCTTTTCAGTTTTACTATGGATACCAAGCAAAACTATTATAATCTCACATCCATATATTGCACGATGAAGTTATTAATGTCGGTATACCACGCGGTAGGTTTAGACATAATCATAAATATGTAACTCACACCACAGTCTTTGAGTTTGTGGTTTTCTGTTTATTTGTGAAAAAAATTATTATCGTCATCATCATCATAGTATTGTAGTATACTTTTTTATCACAATAAACTTATTATTATTATATGCATGGCCTTCAATTATTCAATGTGCATTTTCTCTGCTCCAGTGTGAATATTTTTGTTAGTAATTGATGTGCGTGGATAAAAAATTATGGATTTGGTATTCTTTGAATACTTATCATATCTGAAAATGTTTATGACAAAAAACTGTTGGAAATAATATAAATAAGGATGGATTTAGCGAGGGGCAATATATGAAAATATAAGTAGAAAAGCTATTGGGTATAACCCTCAAAATGTTCTGCAACCGTAGACACGTACTGATGAGAGCATTTTGAGGGTTATACCCAATAGCTTTTTTGGAAATAATATAGGTAGTTATTTACTATGATACAAGTGTTCACAGTGTTATTTCATTTTGTTAGTGGGGAATACTGCCAAACTTGCGGTACCAAATAAAGAACACTTCAAAAAAAGTAAAATCACTTTCAACAAATGTATCAGCAATAATTTGGTACAAATATTATTGCTAGTGAAAAAAAAAACAATAAAAAGATAACACAAGTTTAATTAACATCTGTAGGATTCGAATCTACGATCTCTGGATTCGTTACAAAAAATCCATTATTTTGATCTATCGTTACATTGAATACGTGAAGGAGCGTAGGCTCTCGTTCATATGCATTTACAATGATGCCGACTAACTTGTTTATCACATTATATAACGCGACATGAGCACAGTTGGATAAATAATTCATAGCAGGTGGGTTATATAACTTCGATACTAAGAACGTACATTCACATAATAGGTATTCGGAAAATTTATTGCTCTGTATATTATGTTTTTCACGTAACTGCGCTGATCAGGATTTACAAACAAGCCTGGCCTGTGAGTTAATCAGACAATCAAGGTTCGAGAGCTTGATATTACGCAGTGCTTGGACGATCGGAATTAAAAGGGTGATTAGCTCTAATCTATATGTACGAATTGATGAGCGTATTTAGATTGATTGGAGCCTAATTGACAGTAGTTTTGTCAAGAGTTGTACCAATAATTATTTCATATGAATGTGATTTCTATTTCAATACGTTCATAGAGTTAGGAACGTTCTCTCGACCACAGGTGCATGGAAAAAATTTAATAGTAGCAAGTAAAATTTGCAAACCAACAAGTGAAAATTTGCATACTATGGTCTAGTTCCGAAAATACTGTTACTACTGGTGACAGTCAGCAATAACGGAACAATATCAGTTCCAGTAAAACACTGAAAAGGAATAATAACGGAACAATTTACAGTCAGTAAAATATCACAGCGAAATGTGTGTTTTGTGTTTATGACAAGCGATGCCTTTGAGCGGCAACATTGAAAAAATGCATCTCGATTAGACGCAATTTGTGACAATAGCAATATTATTTAACAAAAATATCAATAATTGATAAATGAATCACCAAAAACCATGGATGAGTTTGTTGTGGCTATAGTAGATGAATTATTAAGTACTTCATCTGAATCATCGAATGATAGCAGCAGCTCAAGTAGTACTAGTAGTGAAAATGAAGACAATTACGAATTTCTAATGAGTATTGCAGGAGTTTATTTATATTTTGTCAATTTGAGAGGGCAGCTGATTCCTTTACCACGGATACAAAATTATTTAGGTGTTGTTAATAGTTATTCACCAAAGGACCCCGCACTTTCCTTATGGAAAATGGCTTTCGGTTAAATTCCCTGAATTTTTGGTATGATGTAGAGCTTGACTCCCTAAGCAAAAGTGTCCATGGGCACAAAGAAATCGGCTGACTAGTTTTCGAGATACAGGGTGTCAAAGATGAAAAGTGAAGTTTTCTGCTCAGAATTTTTAACAACTCCGAGAATTGACAAAACGCCCATTTATTCATGGAATAACATGCCTGAACGATGGTACAATGTCATCTTGATCTCGTATCTATTATAATTTTACGTTTTGGGCTCTACAACAGGGTGAACAAAGAAAAATCCAATTCGATTAATTTTAAACCAACCAGGGTAAGTTCTTTCATGAGAATTAAAGATCCAATTGAGCATGGACGAACTTCCTCAATCTCGATCGAAGTTTACTGACATTTTTTTTTTATATACAGGGTGGTTCGAAAATAGGGGTACGTCAACCCATAGTTTTTTTAATCGGAAAGGGGAGAGCATGTCACATATATATCAAATATTCTTTAATGTTGAGAACGTCGCATACTCATTTCATATATATAGAGTGAGTAAAAAGATACAGTCCAAGTTTCTTGAAAAAATGCGGTTTTTTCCAATGAATACCCTGTATTTCGAAAAAGAATCGGTTAATTTTCTTGAATTTTTGATATAATGTACGATTTGAGGAGTCCGAGATATTGTCATCAATACTAGCATAGGTCTCCGGACTCGTTTGTCGGCTATATACTTTTGAATGTACGGATTTTATTGATATCCGATATACTCCATTGGAGTCCAAAATGGGCTATTTTCCAACAATTCATGTTGAAAAATATTCGGGCTAGATTAGTGCGGTACCTAGTCCAAAAATGCAATACCTTATATACAGGGTGAATTAAATGTTTTTCATTTGAAAGCCCTGTTTCCGAAGAAACTAGAGAAAATTGAAATGTATCAGAAGCAATAACTCTCTCAAGGTTGGAACTAATTCTACAGTATTTGAAAGCATTTCAATTCAGATGGAGAAATATTTTATATGATTTCTGTTAAATGTGCGGTTTCTACAAAATTGGGATATTTAGTACTCAATGAACAAATGAATGGTGAAGGTATTATACCTCCCAAAATTCTACAAGTCCGCGAAAAGAAATATGTACGTTTTGTGGTAGTTTCTTCATTGAACCAAGTTTGAAATGTATTTGAATAATTTTTCACAAAAAATATGAATAAATATAAATGAAGAAACTTCATTAATATAAGATTTTATTGAGTTGCACTAAAAAGGAAAAAATAATTTCTTTAGGGGTGTAAACTTATTCTATAACAGATTCAAAGACCCCGCGATATAAGAGGGTGGTTGGAACTAAGGCAACAGACATTGATGAATCTTATATAATTTTTTGGATTATCATATCATACGATATGAATCAACTCGTTTTCACACCACCCAAGAGGTAGAGTTGCAGGTGCGTATTTTTTAGTGGTATCCCCTGTAGGCCTATTTCACTATGTATGGGGAAAATACGCCAAACACGATTCTCTAATATTCCAAATGTATTCTATGATGATTAAGTGTTATTGAGAGGAATATAATTGAATCGACTTTTTTTCTGCTGTCCATTTTCTTGGTATTGTGAAAAAAGTTGAGTTTTGGCAGTCTGTTCCCAATTTGAAATGGGAGTATGTTATTGTTTTCAGAGAAAACTAGATGAAGTGTCTTAAAAAAAGCTTATTATTTTGCTAAAAGTTAGAAAGTTATTGTAATGAAAGGTTTCATTGTTCTATGATTTGAATACCAACATCATCTGGAGCTCTTCTGTGAGCAGCATCAGCAATGAATCCAAAAAGACACGTCGAAGGAAAATGAACGTCACGCTGGTATCTTGCATATCCCAAGAACCACAAAACACTTGCAACATGGGCACAAGTTCCTAATGTTCTTGAACCAGATTTGCAGGTACAGTAATAACCCATAATGGGAGGATCGTCGTCATTTTCTTCTGTGTTGTAGGCAATCCATAACATATATTTTGTCGCATTTCGAAACCTAGAAAATGCCCGGAATCTTACAAGTCTTTCTTGTTCCAAAACATCTAATTCCAATATATCTTGTTCTTGCCTCTGGAGTTTTTCCTGAATATAAGATGGAGATAGCTGTATCTGATACACCCCAATAGTCAGATCCTTCAAATATTCCATCGTCAGACGTGGAAAGTTTCGAACGTGGGTGTGGTCCAATTGCACCCATCGACCAATCCTATTTTGTAGGTTTTCGGCTTCAACTTTAGCTTGAACAACATTCACATCATTAAAGCGCTCTAACATTCGTCTAGCAAACTGAATATTGGTCCCTGGCATTGTTATCAGACGATGAAAACGATTTATCAACGCACCAGCTATGCGATAGAAGTCACCCAAGTTTACAACATGTGTTGTGGATATTGTCCCTTTGAAGAATTTAAAAATTGATTTGAAATGTCCATTTCTGGATTCCACTACCCACCTAGTTTTGGTTATTAACCTAGAACTATTCGCTTCGTCGGTAGTAAATTGTCTATGACCTCGTGTGAGAAATGGGGGCATATGATAATTAATACCAAGTTGTTGGCATAATGGTGTCGAGTCGCGATAACCCCTGTCTACTATAAAAATATCCCCATCCTGAAACCAGGTCCTGATACCTTCGATGTCCCTCTCGAACTCCTGGTTCAATATAGTGGCATCATTGTTTTTGATGTCTGAAAAATAAGGTCCTTGAATGGCCAGGATATACCCGTCTGGAGCAACAATTACTTCCGGTTTCACCATATGGTCTTTTTTATGAAAACAATAGGATTGCCTGAGAATTCTGAAATTACTATTTTTTTCGATTTTACTATAAGTACAATCGATATAAGCTATTGCTTTTGGTTGGTTAGGGTTGGGGTTATAGAGTTCATTGACAAATTCTGTGACGTGTCTTGTGATATAGTTTTCTCTGGTTATAGCATTAAAGCCCAAATTGTTTGGTACAAATCTTTGTGTCAATGAAATCCTGACATTAGATATAATGAGACTGGTGTCCTGGCGGGTGGGATATTGAAATATCACTTTGAGAAAATCGTCAGAAATACCCTGACGCAATTTCAAGAGAAAGGTTAACAAATGTTTTCTGGTAATGTATCTCACATTTCCTCGCACAATAGGATCACAAAATTCATATAATTCGTTGAATTGCACTTTACTCAATGAAGTAAGAGATATGAATTCTTCATCGGAAAAAGAATTGATGTCCTCGAAATCTTTGGATGTGTGTTTTTTTGCCGCCTCTCTCAGACCTTCCATAAATTGTTGGAGCTGCATTCCTTTCAGAATATATGGTCTATTCACGTACCTCAAGCCTGCATGTAAAACATCTAAAAGGTATCCATTTTCATTCAGGTGATGAGGGCACACCCTCACATTATCAGGAACAAAAATATCGGTCGAAACATAAATATTCACTCTACAATCTGTAGTTACCCGCTGAATGTTATGTCGAGAATCACATATGAAACAAGTATTGCTCGAAGTTTGAGTTAATACATTTAATCGGAGAACACCTGGGTCGTTTTCTAAGGCTTGTATTTCATTTCGAATCAACAAATTACAATTGAAACACAGCCTAGTGTTGGCATTGATGTCTTCTTGAGGCCTTCCTGCAGCATCTCGCCTAGCAACAGCCAACTCCTGAACAGGAAAATTATTGTCTCCAAGAATCCGACACATTTGTCTACTGGGAAATTGTCTGTCACACACGTAACAAATGGATCTATTACGAATTGGCATAATGAAAGAATGAAGAACTGATTTTCCGACTAGAGAAAGATTCAGGCGTTCTCGATGAATAACACTCCTAAACACACCTATCATTCGATGAAAACTGACAGTTCTTACCTGTAAACATTGGAAACGTATTTTGTTTCCAGAGCCTCCTTCAAGAAAGGACGAAAGAAGTACTTGCGAAAAGTGTACCCTAAACATTTAACACCTAATTAAAATCATTCGAACGAAGGAAACCGCAATTGTGGTGTGGATGTTTTTTCTTGACACCATTAAAAAAAAACAGTACACTCAATTAGGAAAATCTCTCGTGCAAGGTTGTTCTTCAGTGAACAATATTCCAAAATAAATCTTTTCCGAAGTGATAAATATATATTCTCCGCACAGAAGTTTTCAATATATCTTCAATAATAACCATGGTAAAGGAATTATAAAGCAGGAACATTTCACACAATGTTACATTTTCTCGACTAGTAAATGTGAAAAGTGTATTTTTTATACAAGCTTTTATTTATTCGATTCCTGTTTGTCTGTTTGTCAGGGACAAATCTGGCGATCGTTTGACCCACTTCCACTTGTCCAATCAACTTGAATTTGATATATTTATATAAAAAAAAAACAAGATGGCGGCCAAAATAGCGAAGGATTTTTGTAATTTATGTCCTAATATTAATCAAATTGGGTCCAAATTAAAAAAGGCAAAATGGCGGGTCCAAAATGGCGGACAAGATGTGTGAATTATGATTCGATTCTATTCAAAATTGGATCGTAGGGGTTTTTGGGGTTAGAGATCGTAATTGTTTTGTGAAAATCCAATAACTTCAAATGGCGGCTTCAAGATGGCAGACGAGTTTTATGATTTATGAATTGATTTTATTAAAAATTGGAATGAATGTGTTTTTGGGGCCGGAGATCATGTTTTTTGTGACAAAATTCAAGTATTTGAAATAGCGAACGTATTTTGTGATATATAGGTATGATTCAATTGTATTCAAAATTAATATGAAGGATTTTGTGTGGTCAGACACTTCGAATATTTTGTCAAAATTCAATTATTCAAGCTGGTTGATTTCATGGATGATAAAAAGAATTGAATAAATGAAAACTTTCTAAAGACTTTCTTACATTGCACTGAAATGGAAAAAAAAATCTTTAGTGGTGTCACGCTATTCTGAGATTCAAAAGCTTGCTCTGCAATGTTTTCAGTTTGAATACTAATATGAATTCTTGAGCGACAAGTTTTTTAATCTGCCAGTCACAGAATAACGTGCACCCTTAAAGAAATATTATTTTTTCCTTTTCAGTGCAATTCAATAAAAGCTCGTCTTCAGAAAGTTTCTTTAATTATATTTATTCATATTTTTTGTGTGAAATATATTCAATTACATTTCAAAATTAGTTCATTGAATAAACGTCCAAAAAAAGGAAATATTTACTATCGCGGACTTTCTTGTAGAATTTTGTTGATTATATGCTAAATATCCCATTCCTAGGTTTTCGTCGGGCTGATTGGAAAATATATCTTTTTTTGTATAAACTTTACACATTTCACAGAAATCATATAAAATATTTCTCCATCTGAATTGAAATAGCTTTCAAATACTGTAGAATTAGTTCCAACCTTGAGAGAGTTATTGCTTCTGATACATTTCAATTTTCTCTAGTTTCTTCGGAAACAGGGCTTTCAAATGAAAAACATTTAATTCACCCTGTATATAAGGTATTGCATTTTTGGACTAGGTACCGCACTAATCTAGCCCGAATATTTTTCAACATGAATTGTTGGAAAATAGCCCATTTTGGACTCCAATGGAGTATATCGGGTATCAATAAAATCCGTACATTCAAAATTATATAGCCGACAAACAAGTCCGGAGACCTATGCTAATATTGATGACAATGTCTCGGACTTCTCAAAACGTACATTATATCAAAAATTCAAGAAAATTAACCGATTCTTTTTCGAAATACAGGGTATTCATTGAAAAAAACCGCATTTTTTCAAGAAACTTGGACTGTATATTTTTACTCACTCTATATATATGAAAAGAGTATGCGACGTTCTCAACATTAAAGAATGCTTGATATATATGTGACATGCTCTCCCCTTTCCGATTAAAAAAACTATGGGTTGACGTACCCCTATTTTCGAACCACCCTGTATATAAAAAAAAAATGTCAGTAAACTTCGATCGAGATTGAGGAAGTTCGTCCATGCTCAATTGGATCTTTAATTCTCATGAAAGAACTTACCCTGGTTGTTTTAAAATTAATCGAATTGGATTTTTCTTTGTTCACCCTGTTGTAGAGCCCAAAACGTAAAATTATAATGGATACGAGATCAAGATGACATTGTACCATCATTCAGGCATGTTATTCCATGAATAAATGGGCGTTTTGTCAATTCTCGGAGTTGTTGAAAATTCTGAGCAGAAAGCTTCACTTTTCATCTTTGACACCCTGTATCTCGAAAACTAGTCAGCCGATTTCTTTGTGCCCATGAACACTTTTGCTTAGGGAGTCAAGATCTACATCATACCAAAAATTCAGGGAATTTAACCGAAAGCCATTTTCCATAAGGAAAGTGCGGGGTCCTTGTTTAAGTCACATTTCCGGTAAGAAATATACGACCATTCTGTAACATCAAGTACT
This sequence comes from Chrysolina oricalcia, assembly GCA_944452925.2. Classification (NCBI taxonomy): domain Eukaryota; kingdom Metazoa; phylum Arthropoda; class Insecta; order Coleoptera; family Chrysomelidae; genus Chrysolina; species Chrysolina oricalcia. The sequence goes on along the minus strand of OX101813.2, from coordinate 37,249,366 downwards.
CTCATTGTTGTATGGGTATGTCATGTCGGTAATGATTTATATCTTTTTAGTATGTTGCCTGACACCTTTCACCATTTGGTGTTAATGTTGCAGCCTGAACTACGGGACGGTGCTGGTAGAGCAATGTGTCCTCTCGATCAGCAGGTGCTTATAGTTCTTTGGTACATAGCCACACCAGATTCATATAGGTATTTAGTGGAATGAAGATTTTAGTATGATTTCACATATTATTCTTGCAGATCTGTATGTGAAAAATTCAATATAGCTTTTCGTACAATTAGGAGGGTAGTTAATGCCATTTGTAAATTAGCTCCAAAAGTCATCCAGTGGCCACAAGGCGCAGAAGTTAATACCACCTGGAATAGTTTTAGAATTAAAGGACCCATCAGTAAAATAATTGGAGTAATAGATGGATGTCACATAGACATTAGGAAACCATCTGAAGATGGTGATTCATTTACCAATAGACATCACAGGTTTTCTATACAGTTACAGGTAATACATCAAAATGAATTGCTCCAAATTATTATTAAGATTTTTATTAAACATATAATTACTATCTGAATCATCTGTTTTCATTTTTTTCTTTAATAATTCTATCAGTTTTTCCTTCTGCTCCATTTTCTCTCTGTGTCTTCTCTCTCTTCCATTTCTTCCCTCCTTCTAACCTTTTCGTCACTTTTTTTTTATCTTCATTTCTTTTCTTTTTTTCCTCACGAAACTCATACAATATCTCCTCAATTTTTTCTTCTACTTTTTTCTTGGTTGTACTGCTTTTTGAACTCCCTACAATAACACGTTTATAGAAAAATCAGAAATAAGCAGTAGGGTTTTTAGCACTAAATTTCGATATTTTAAGTTACTTAGTACAGTTGTGGATATTTTTTTATAACGCTGTATGTAAATTGAATATGTTGTCATGTTTATATTAAAAAACAAAAATTTGTGATTTTGATTATCAGTCAGAATTTAGTAAAACGTCAATAAAAGTTCCTTCTTGACTGAAATTGGATTTATTGGCTTGAGACTGAGAAATCAACTGAAGAAAGTAACAACAGTATTTATTATTGATTGCAAATTAAGATATTCAGTTTTCTTAAATTCTGTTTTAAACTCACCTGGTTTTGGCTGATCAATTTTGGCTGTTGCGTTGTTCACCTCAGTGGAAGAAATAGCTCCTGCCAATGGCTTTGACCATTTTTGTTTCCAAACTACTCATCCATGATCTGAAATAAATCAAAGCAATTATTCACTCTTATAGTAGAGAAATAATAGACAGCTTACAGCGTGATACTCCCAAGTGATGGGAGATGCGCCTGTTGATTTTTCCGAGTCTTTAATATTTTTATACCGTCTTTTCAGTGTATCCATTTTTATCTGGCACTGCTGCCAGTTTAGGACATACCCTTTATTAGTCATTTCTGTTGCAACCTTTCGCCAAGCTACTTTATGGTTCCCGTTTTTTAAATTTTCCTTATTTTCTCTATACACCTCAAAAAGGAGCATTATAATTTTGTGGTTCCATTTGAAGTTCTCTACAAAAAAGCCATTTATTCTTTTGAAATATTTTATCTACTCCAAAATTACTTTTGTTTGAGCTGGTTGAATTATCACTGACTTCCTCAGTGAGTTATGTCCTCTGGCTGTCCATGTCTTGTTGACTATCCCCCTCCATGTCTTCAATACTACCGCCTTCAATTGGAAACTGCCTCCGCAACATATTCAGATATTTTTCAGCAAACTCTGCATCTAAACAAAAATACTGAGTATTTTCTATTTTCTATTTCTATTTTCACATTAAAATGTGATTTCAGTACAAACCTCCTTGAATATTTTCTGCGGTTTCTGCATCCACCTTGATTTGTAATTCTGCTAAATGCACACTAAACATTTTATTTTTTATTTTCTCTACAAACAGTATGATTAAAACATAAAACGAGGTTAGAAACCCACTCTCGCTTTTTCGACAAAGAAGCAAAATGTATTATGTGGTTCTGTGGAAGAAATACTGGTGCTACATGACCTTTTGCTGGCAGTAGGAAACAGTAAATTTCTAGCCTCTTACAGGGTATACGAATAATACGCGGGAAAATAACACCAGTAGTTTTCGGTACTTTCGGAACGTTTCAAAATACTGGTCAGTACTGGTTGGGAGTTTCGGAACTAGACTTATATGGGACAAGTACAGAGATGATGACGATGTTGCGTATCGCCCAACGATGCCCACTACGCCCCACCACCGCTCACGGCACCTACTTTCGTTCTATCCGCGTCGCGGCTGCGGACGCAGTAGATATTCAGATACGCCAAATCAACGCGCTTCGTCCTGTGCAGTCCGAAGACAACACAGGTCGAGCTACCATTTGCATATTACCAATGGTGAGGCCGTATACTGAAGTATAATACTGGCTCTGCAGTGTCAGTGCCCGAGCAAATTTAGCGTTGCTCACCCGCCGAGCAACCCTAAGGGTGAGGGCATTGGCCACCTCTACCGAAGTACGGTATTCTTTTCCATTGTCCTTTCCAACGAAACTCCCACCCCCTAGAGGCCAACACCTTATGGAAGGGCATTAAGTTGCCTTGACGGGGCTCCCTTTCCCCCTAGGTACTCATGTTAGTCTGATTCCTCCGACAACGTTGATGGGTCGCCGTCTGCAGTCGTTTTCACACATACTGCATACCCATGTCAGACTGGATCCCTCCAGCCTATACGTTAGATGGGTGACCGTTCGTGACTTTCCAGCCGCTACCATGTTGACTGGACGAGGACCCACGGCTTTCAACCAACGGTGTTTGGAATTGCTGCGGGCAATCCTCGCCCGACGCCGAGGGCACATGGTGGACCCCCGGCCCAATGGGACAAGTACTAGCTTTATTAGCCACAAGCAAATTTAGATTCCTGAAGTTGATCATTTGCTGTTATTGATGTAATTTGAGGAACAGAACAGCCGATATCAAACACTTTATTAGAAGCAAACGTTTCATTTTATTAGCCTTGATCTACGTTCTATTTGCAGTAGGTGCTCAGTTTGATAACTACTAGTGACAAGTAAATTAGCCGTCAATGAAGAATGATTTAAATCTACAAAAAATATATCAGTTTTTTGTTCAGTCTTTTGGAAAATTCTCAAAAATATATGGTGATATTTACAATAATTTTCGGTTCTTTATTACAGCAATAATATATACCAACTTCAGCTATAAATTAATCTTTGTATTTTGTTAGTATTTTACCACTTACAATCCAAGTCTTCATTGTTATATTGAAGGGACAATCCCTTCAAAAATTGGCAATTGCACGAATATTTCGTTGAAATAATCCTAGAAGCTAAATGATTTATGAAAAGGTAAATGTTTTTTCCTTAACAATCACTTTGGGCGATTGATGTCAACCTCGTATCAAACAATGAAAACTTCCCAGAATATATTTATTATACTGATCCATTAAAAGTAATTTTTTAAGTGTTTTAGACAATGTTTTTTCCACGCAAGCATGATTGAACGCGAGATCGCACTTCTGGCTTTTAATTTTCTTAGATGGATGATAATACTCGATTAAAACAAGTTGATTGACTTACTTATCTTATGTCATCATGTCAGTCTTTTTATCCAAATCCACCTCTCCAAGCGGTTCCGCGTTGTCTCTTTAAATAAATTTCGTCACCATGCATGACAAAACGGTTGGTATATAAACACAGGAGGTTACCATTTTAAACATCGTTGCAAACGAAAAACTCAGTACTTATCTAAAATGAGTAGCTTTTGGATAGTTCATTGATCTTTATTTTTGTTTGAGGTGATGTATAAACGTCATGTGGACAATAAACATTATTGCTATAAACGACTATCTTAACTATTAAATATGAATTGGCTTTGACTTGGATTATAGCTGGACATTTTAGGCTTTATGAGAATGTATTCATTATATATTATATCAGTAGTTAACCTTGGAACTCGATTACTTGTGTTTGGTTTTGTTCAATGGCAAACTCATCATGAAATTAGCCAATAGCGACGGCGAATTTCAGTTAGTTACCACGTATTGAAAAGCGAATATACCCTTAACGACATTTTATAACCGTTTCGGTGTTTCGCTGCTTTCAACAATGATAATTTTGTCGATTTCATTGAAAATATGAACAGGATGTTCATAAAGTCAGTTGTGGAATCATCTGCGACTGAAAGTTGGAATTTAGTCGCTGTTTTCCATCGTACAAGATAACCTCTCTTGGAAGGGATTCATGTTTTAAAGAGAAACATTCTCAATTGAAAATTGAATCACGCGCCAATGAAATGAGCGATTTTCTGTGAGTGATACTTCTGAATAATATTCTCCCTTATCTCATTCATAGATAAGAATCTCCAATGGAAACTGGACATTTAATAAATAATCAACTATCTGAATGAAAATGCAAATTTTCACTTTCAGATTTTTTCTTCAAGTTATATAGGGTCTTTCTCAATATCTATCAGATGTAGTTCAATGTCCAGCGTGGCTTTTGCCGGGGAAGTAGTTGTTTTCTGTTAGATATTACAAAAAAGTATCTTCAATTTTATCGTAGGGTTTTTCCATTTCCAGAGGAGTCATGTATTGATTCAATTTTCAATTGAGAATGTTTCTCTTTAAAAGATAATTTTGTCATTCTAACGCGTTGTTGACGTTTTTAGCAAATGTCAAAAGCAGATAAAATATATCGGACCCAAATGGAATTTGAAGGAAGTAGAAAAGGTTTGCTTGTATCTTTGATTTACTTTGTCTCTTTAGCATTCTTTTTTTAACTGATATTGCTGTTTTTTTTTTAAGTAAATATTCAATTTTACATTCATTAATTTTTTTTATCATTTTAAAATATGCGTATCATCAATGAAAATAAATCTCGATGTGCTAGAAAACAATAAAAGCTGTATAATATTTCAACATACCAAGATATTTGAAAACAAAATATTTATTGTGAGGAGAACAACGAAATTCTTTTTCAAAGGCCAGTGTGTTATTTCAATATTTTCAGTATGTCGCTGGATGTTCATCCACAAATGACACTTGAAGAGTCTGAAAGAAACTAATGGTTGTGATCCGTATTTATTAAAATTTGATAATTATAGCTGTGATTCTGAAGACTTTCCATAGGTTTCAAATTATGACAAACTTATAAAGATACCTTTGGCATAAATGTGATAAAATGCAATAGATAAAAAATAGAATCAAAACACAAACACTTTTCATTTGTACATCCAAAATATCACAAACAACTTTATGACAAAGTCAAATAAGTATAGGTACTAGTTCTTGTATTGTGTTCATAGTAAGCACGATTGAAATGGATCCTACTTTGAAGGAACACCATAGAATACCTTTTTTTATTTTCAAGATAAATATAGTGGTTTGATACGTGAAGAAACATTCAATTCAACAAGTATGATTTTATATTTTTCTTATGTATAGGTGTTAGACGCGAGCGATGTAAACATTTCATCCACAACTGGAATATTTCTTCTTTCATTTTCCATGTTAACATGTCTTTTCCTATGTTCAAATCTCTGCACAATTTTAATTAGTTGAAACCTCTTTTGTCGCTAAGAGATTGATTTGGTACCCAGTCTAAACTATCGTATCACCCAATATATTTGCCTTTCCTGAGTATCCTGTACGTTCTACAAAACATTTTGTCTGAAATCGTTCAAGAATGCCCACTTTCTCGGAGCAACTTCAGGCCTCAAAATACGCTAATCTAGTATTTTAGTCCGTTGCTAAGCAACGAACTTTCCCGTATCGAAAATTATACGGGAAAATTTTTGCCGGCTTGTTTATATTTTAGACAGTTATTGAATTCACGCACACAATAAGTAGAATTCCTAGTTTTTGATAATGCTGATTGCGATTTCAGAAAAAAATAGTATGTGTACCTCGTAGTAAAAGCACATTCCCAGACTTCAATGCTTGTTGGCCTCGGCCTAACGCCTCGGCCAACAATTTACATTGTCGTCCGGGAATGTATTGCATTTACTACTAGATACACAACATATTATTAAACCCCAATTTTGGCCATTTCAGTATTTCAAAGGACAAAAATCTACCCTTCAAGTTGCCAGTTGCACAAATCCACAGCTGACATCTCTTCTTTGAAAGCGGATTCATAGTATTCAAATTTAAAAAATGGCAGTGACTATTGACCGGTCCGACCGTCTTCCAATATTTTGTTCTCTACCGGTCCGACCGGTACGGCTCTATAAGTGTGATTGGTGACTGTAATGGCAAGCAGTTTAAATGACAAACCAAGAAGAAGTCAAACTAAGTTGTAAATGCGTAAATTACTAGCCAACCTAACCTGTCCTAACTAACCTTACATAAACAGGATAACTATACAAAAGTTTTATGATATAGACTATTTTTCTAAAATTATGCTGTATTCCTTAGTAAAATGCTTGAAGAGTCAGACCGTTCCCGTAGTACTTTCCGGTCAGACCGGTAGCTATAACAAAATATTGGAGGAGGCTCATTTTCAATCAAAAATTGAGAATCCATGAAATAATACTTCACCGCTGGTAGTCTTGTAGATCAGAATTTCATAAACACAACAAAATGTGGCCTTTTTGAAATAAAATTGAATTGAAATATGAAATATAACACTGAAAGTTTGAGAATAGATATTTTTGTTCCCAAGGGCTGAATTGACGTGACCGCGGTCTATTGCTGTGTACTCTCAGTCAAAAAGGTAACCTCTTTGTTTTTTCTTGTCAGATTCCCAATAAACAGCGATTTTAAATAAATAATTGATGAATACAAAGACGTGATAATACTATACGCAAGTAGTTTTCATGCCTATAGTAGTTTGATCCTCCTGGACGATCAATCTCTTACTACAAACAAATGCTCCAAATAGTATCACCCACCAATCACAAGCGAAATATTCATCAGGAATGTTCAGGTCAATTACAAATATGGGTAGACTGCGCGAAGAACTACTATTAGGTAACAATATTCGTTCTTCTCATAACTATTAGCGTGAATAAGACATTCTAAAACATTCCATAAGTTTTCACTTTCAGTTGTTTCAACACGCACAAAAGATTAGTTTGTGAACAACAATAGTGGGTTATTTTTCAATTGATCGCTCTCAAGTTTAGAAACTAGAAGGGCCAACCAAGACAATAGGCGATTCTTTGCGTTACGTATATCTAATCACCCCGTGGAAATGCCGCAATAGTATTGAAATTGTTTCAGAGGAAACGACTCGTCTCCAGTAATTAACTCTAATTAATATTGTTTGTTTTTAATTGTTTTAATTGATATACTTCATTTGAAACTTTCTGAGACACATAGATAGTTGTAAGATGGCAAATTAATAAATCCTAATTATTGTTGAATTTTTTCCTAACTTTTTGAAAATGTTGTTTTCATTCCCTGCGGAAAATTGTTTCCACTCGTTAAATGAACTAGAATTGTTTTATTATTTCACTGATCTTTTTTTAAATTTTGGAACTACAAGAATTCATTTGAAAATATAACAAGTCATTTTCACTTATCTATGTGGTGTAGTTTGATTCTTATTATTGCAAAACGTTGAATTTCCGAAATAAAAAATTACTTTTATTTTTTATTGTCCGTGTGAATATTGGAGTGTCACAAAATTTTAGTGATTACAACCTGTGATATATTTCTTGATGCTGGTCATTGCTAGCTAGTCGTACACCAACTACCCCAATGCTAGGACCCCTTATTATATACTCTAATATTTCAATATCCTAACATTGTCAATTGAAAATCCCTCGAAAAAACTGTATGAAAATCTTAATACGGAAAATATATTCAGCTGAACATCGAATATACTAACGAAAATAATAAATCAACTGCGAAAAAGGCTCAATATGCAGTATGCAATAATACGCAGTATATAATTATCAAAATGACATAGGCAAAACATAATAGGCCTCCATATGAACTTATTTGGTGAGCGAAATTCGTTGCAACACTGGGTATTATATCGAGACGTGCAGCCCACGTATATTTTCCATAATATTCGAGTCATTTCAACTGTACCCAGTTTACCCTAATCATCAATTTCGTGATATGCTGGGAGAAATACAAACGTAGGGTGAGCCACAAAAGGCCTTGGGCCGCAGTGGAGGGCCTGATGTAGACCCAATCACATTCAAACTTACCTAACATAACCTCTTTTACTGAAATGTTGCTGGTGAAAATAAATAATACCAGACAATCGATTTATACAAGACTCTGAACCATCTTAACCAAATTGAGATCAATTTATACTAATATAAACCTTTTTTTTTCAGGTACGTACTGAAAGAGTATTCATACTTTAATTCATAATGCAGGTGAGTACAGGCCCCCCTCAAATACTGAAACAACCCAAGCAAAAAGGTTCTTTCAGATTGAATTTACAATAAAAATATATAACATCTGCGAAAAATAAATGAAAATAAAACCACAGGGTGAATGGAGGGAATAATGCTGCGTTTTGGAGAGGGGGTTTATCCCTGCCCCGCAGAAGCCTTACCATGTATGAAGGCATGCCTGCCATCAACATTTTAATGACCAAATCTTCAACTGAGGGTGTCCAACGGTTTGTTCATGTCCGACATGGGCATGACCGTGTTCTGACTCCTGAGGAAGGTATCTTTCACACCGAATACAATCCGTTCCACCTGTGTTGTGACCTTCCCGGAAGCCTCAAGAGAAGCCGTCGAGGAAAATTTTATTCACAATCGTAGCTTTCCAGCTTATGCGCGTTCTAGCCAGGTGCCTTGTTTATCGAAAGCTTTTTTGTGACATCCATCAGCTCCTCATAATTGGTCATGACTTTGGCCAGTCTGAGAGGGCCGAGGGGGAATGGCGGAATCCCGCTCTTGGTTTCTGCCCACACATTGTGCGACCTTTTTGCTCCTCCTCCTCCTCCTTTTTGTATACGTTGGCGAAGTAGTGCCCAAAAAGCTTCTCTTTCTGAGGGTCCGAAACTGCACGCTCATCACCTCTCCAGATGGTAAGTCGCTCATACCTTGGAAACTTGGTAAATCTATCTTATCTAGGAATTAACTTGTGATGACACACTATTAGCTTCCCACTTTACTGGGAGCCCGAAGTCTGCTGGACCAGCGGCAAATTCCAGACAGAAGTTGAAGCACAAAATTGCCAGAATTTTGATAATAAATATACATTAGCTGTTGAAACTTTCGGTGTCTATGTTCAGGAATCTGTCATTTAGTCATGAACTCGGAAGCAGATTTGGCCAAGCAACGAAAGAGAGTAGTTCATCCTTCCTTTCGTTTGGATGAAATTATGCTGTATATCCCTCGAAGTAAGAAACAATAATATTAATAATACTTCCTCACACTCGAAGAGGGTACCCAAAGACATACATACACCAGTCGGCGGGCTTGGCATCTAGGCAACTCACATCGCCCTTGCTTCACAACAAGGAATGAGGTCTCCTATCGATGTACTTGGGAAAAGTTACCTCATACTCGGGATTCGAACAGGGTCAGATGCAGGCGGAAGAACGGCCTACACATATTGAACAAACATCCAATGCATCTAACCGGTGAGCTAAATGTCTTTGGACAAAGCAGAAAGCTGTGCATCTTAAGTCTTCAATATATGATGAACTACTGTTGTCTGATTCTCTTTTCTTCTCAGGAAAGTCAAGAATCAACAATCGGTCCTCGAACCCAAATTCTAGTGTTATTTCCAATTGTTTCAATCAGCCACTTCAAGCGCCGATTTTTTCTTTGTTATTGTTTCATTTTATACTTTAATATAGTTGTTTTACTAATAGTAAGTATTAATAACGAATATAATTAATTCATGAATGATATTATAAAATAAATATGTCGTTTAATAAATAATACGAGTTTTTCATAATGAGGATTTTTTAGTAAATACTTTATACAATGTACTGCTTACTTGGATTCTCGTATTTTCACCATGCCATTTGTATGGCTGAGCGCTGCGTACTCTTTGCACTCTGTCTCAAAAACTATTAGCTATATACAAAATTGCTTGCATCAGAAGTTGTAGGAAATTCTGTGCTCTACAACTTTTATCATAAATGCAAAAATAATTTAAATCATGGAAATCGAGATATTTCTTGAGGTGCCGGACACGATTTTATGAGACCTTTTAGACAACTGTTAGAATGCCAAAACAAATGTTTATACAAATTGATAGCTTACAATCTCTCAACCCGAGTCCCAGTTTTCAGGATTATGATCCAATGGCGTTCTTCCACAATTCCATTTGGCACGTACGCCTTTGGTGGCGTTCGTTCACAATCTCTAATTCAAAATTAGTGGTCACAATTTAAAAAATGCCATTCGATCGAAAGAAACAGTTGGAATATCATTAGTGGATACGTTTTTCTCGTTTTCTTGGTCAGGAAGCGAAATCACGATCGCTTGAGGTTCAGTTATCAATTATTATTCAGCTGTCTTGTACGTGCCGAGAGCGTCAGATACGAGATCGGATTTAATAGAGCATCAAGTGGAGTTATTAACTCGTAACTGGTTGGTCTTCGTATCACTGTTTTGATATCTGGCCGATCTTAGTTTTAAAAGTTCGTGACGCATGTTATGATTAAATGGCGACAGTGTGTGCAAACAACCGTTTATGAGAAAAAAATGGCCTCCATAAAATATCTATAATGTATGCATATGCGATTACGTACAATCACATCATAATTTGAATATTCTGATAGTTAAAGAGCCGCGGGTCTAAAACCGTGAAAAGACGTCTTCGGTGGGAATTGTTTTTTTTTATAATTGTTTTTTACGTTAACCAGCTGTCGTCCCCTTACGAACAGCAGCCCTCAGAAGTCGAAACTTGTGCAAACCAAAGATTATCGAGGTCTAACCTTTTTACGTGCGATTCCTAGCACTTTCTAGGGCCATCAGAAAAATGTCTGCAGTCGCCATGGTTTGAACCATCGCCGACTGGATTGAAACAATGTCGCTTTAACCACTCGGCTACCTGGCCCCGGACGGTTTCTGTTACAAAATGCTCTATAATCTACCCGTCTCTGCCAAATCTCTCCTTTTGAAGGTATACAACGATTGGTGGTCGAAAGCAGAGATCATACCTGAGCTGAAAAAAATCAATTACTGTTTGATTACTCAAACCTAGCAAAAATCCAGCAATTCCCTCTTCTTTCAGACCTATCTCTCTGATGTATTGTATTTTGAAGATATTTGAGAGAATGATAAAATCAAGGCTAGAATTCCACCTTGAATCCAACTCACTACTTCCAAAAACTCAGTTTGCTTATAGGAGACACAAGATGCCCTCGCCGAACTTATTACGGATATATAGTTGTCTTTTTCCCAAAATGAATACCTTCTTTGTTCATTTTTGGACCTTAAAGGGGCTCACGATGTAGTGGATTTACGAATTCTGTTCAACACATTGATAAATACAGGTGTAGATAGAAGGACGGCTTTTAATATTTATGAGATTTTTGATGGAAGAGAAATATATGTTAGAGACCACTGTAATGAGTTATATGGACCTAGATTAGTGTACAAGGGCCTTCCACAGGGTTCCATACTTAGTCCCATTCTCATCAACATATATACGTCAGAATTGCATAATAGTTTTAACAACAATATAAAGATAATCCAATATACAGATGACATCTGTATTTATACAAGTCGTAAGACGTATCAGCAATGCCTGGATGACTTCCATGGAGTGCTACAAAGTCTTAAAACTGTGGTTGGCTCATATAGGATTTATTTAATGTCAACGAAAAAAGAGTGCTTTTATGTGTTTTACGAGGAATCGTCTTCGTTTAAATACACATATTCAGTTGAGCAATTTCAGAATACCAATTGTCACAGAATATAAATATTTAGGTATGGTTTACTTGATCCGAAATTACTGTGGACAAGCCATATCGAATATTGTAAAAATCGATGTGAAAAAGGCCCAACATTCTCCGTTATGTTACCAAAAAATCATGGAGAGCAGTTCCCGAAGTTGCGTTACTATTCTATAGGTCATTCATCAGAGCTGTTGTTGATTATGGCTGTATCATTTACGGATCGTCATCGAATACAAACTTAAAAAAGTTTGCAATACAAAGCTATAAGGATTTGTATTCGGGCAATGCGCTTCTGGCTGAAGCCCTTTAAGTTTTAGTCGACAGTTTCTCGCAAATAAATTCATATTACAAATAGATGTTGGTATATTAAAAATTATCCTTTATTAACAGCCGTCTTTCTTGAAACACAAGAATTTGCCACTTTCTACAAGGGTCGAAAAACGTTGCCAGTATACCAATACAACTATGATATAGTTTTTTCCAATCCCACCGTCATTTTTGTCAATTATAGAGAAGTATCTTCCTCTAATCAAACTGAGTTGAATGCAATAATACATGATCTTAAAAAAAGTACAATCATTTATACAGATGGAAGTAAAAGTCTGGAAGGAGTTGGCAGTGCCGTCTATATCTCGGAAAGAAAGGAAAATATTGAAGGATAGAATTTATATCCGATTCGAGATCTGTGCGGGAGAGTATAAAAATTTGATACCTCATTTTTATAAGAATCATGTTATTTGTGAGCAAAAGCGCATAGTGGCATTTTTGGAAACGAAATAGTCGATACGGCAGCCAAGCGTGCTTGAACCTGCATTGATTCCCTGGACATTGCCTGTTTCCAGGATCTGTTTAGTGTATTCAAGCTGAATATTTTGAACGGTTGGAGGAGGTACTGGACAGGTAGTGAACATTCAAAGAGCTCCTATCACACCATTCACAGAGAATTGCCATACAAAGCTCCACATACAGTATAGTGCAAATGAATGGAATAAATTCATTATTTTGTAATAAGGCGACCCTACAGAAAAATCCTGATACCCGTCGATTTTTATTATCGAACGCGCATTCTGTCAAATATTTTTGATAAGCATGACATCATTGGTGTGAGCGTGATGACGTCATCGATGATTTTTTTAAATGGAGATGTGGGTCATGTGATAAGTCATTGGAAAGGTCTGCCAATCAGCTATCCAATCATATTAATTATTTCAAGTAATTTGGGTTTTTATTCTTACAAACAATTGTAGTAATAAAAGAAAATTCCCATTCAATGAATACAAACAACTTCAAAGCAAATGTTCAAACTGCCGACATTCTGCTATAAGACAGTGGAATAGACGAGCAGCAAATTCTTCTCGAACTCTGCCAATAACGTCCTGAGTGATTCGTCCCATCTCGATGAATATACGGTCTTTGAGATCACTGATACTGTGTGGTCTATTTTGGTAAACTTTACTTTTCAAGTATCCCCATAAAAAGAAATCCAGAGGTGTTAGATCTGGCGACCTAGGTGGCCATTCTATTGCCCCTCTTCTTCCTATCCACCGATTTGGAAAGACGTTGTCCAAGTAGCTTCTCACCACGACAGCATAGTGTGGCGGCGCACCATCTTGCTGCAGCCACAAATCAGTTCTGTTTGGGAACAGCCGATTCAGTTCAGGTAGCAAGAAGTTTTGCAGAAATTCTAAATATCGAGGACCTGTCAAAGACTCATCGAAGAAAAATGGTCCTATTATCATATTCCCTATAATCCCCGCCCAAACATTAAATTTTTCTGGATATTGAGTATGATATTCCTGCATCCAATGTGGACAGGCGAACAAAGAAAGTTGAATAGAAGCTTGTAAAGATAGGCACATGCTTTACCCAAAAACTCATTCAAAATGGTGAAAGCAAAAAAAAATATTGTGATACAAGAAGAGTTTTGAAATTATGCAAATTTCTTGTACTAAGGTAGAGTGTGCAGAATAAGGGCCTCTATAAAAATTAAACAAATGCCTACAAGACAACCAAATGAGTAAACTTTATTTTCAATTTGAAAACTGAGTACTAAAAAAAAAACATATCTGTAATAGTCACGGATGTAACTAACGTTCTCTCCGAACATTGGTCATGTACCCACATATTGCACATATTGCAATGCCCCTATATCTTCCTTCATATGAGAAATTAGCATTACAAAACGCGCAAGTACTAACATCTGGAATATCTTGGCCGATGTCGACATCCATGTCGTCCAAATACGTTAAAAAAAGGTGATGACTTGAGACGTACAACTTTCTTCCGCGATTAGGTACTTCCTTGTTTATTTTTATGACAGGCAAAAATGCAAATTTTCGAATGCGATCTAATTATTGTGGACTTGAACTTTTGGCGTTTCATGGAAATCTGAATCCTTAACACAAAAATCCATAAGGGATCTGTTTAACTGAACGCCATCAGCTGCAGTATCCTGCGGTGATTAATTTGAGTGTTGCCAAGTAGAACTTCCATCTTGTGATACTGCAGCGGGGCCTTCTTGTGATTTATTTTTTTTAACTTCTAGTGGCATGGCACCACTATCCTCATTTCATTGGTTACATCGAAAACCGTTCGATGCAAGTTCACCAGACTGCGATTTTCAAAAACGCTATGAAAATTACTTCTTCATACATTTTATTGTTCAGTCCGTTCTGAGAAGTAAGTAGTGAGTAAGTAATTCTATTCAGTTAATATGACACAGCACAATAGAAAATGATCATTTATATATATTATCGATTATAAATGTACTATCATTAATAGTTTATACGAAGTCATTTGAGACAGAAAAACTGAAATTCCATTTAGTGTCGGCATATCTTTTGTCGCCTTTGTTGGCATTTCCACGTGGAGTGCCAGTCGAGTTTAGACGAGGAGCACTAGATGATAATAACGTGTTATTTGTATCTATGCAAATTATTAGCGGCACTTTGTTTATTGATGATCGCTTGGTTGTGTGTTGTCTCAATTGAGATCGTACAGACTATACAAATATAATAAAGCTGCAGGAAATACAAATTTATAGAGGAGATGAAACCTTAGCATGCTTGTGAGTTGTGGTATCACCGTTTGTTCTCATAATATGAATACAATTACAAAATATTAGATATAGAAATAGACAATTAGAAGTAGAAAATATCTTTTAACCCAACTTCAAATTACAATATTATAAAGATTTTGAAAAATGTATCGTATTCAAGCATTTTTTGTAATTTTCGTTGTGGTAACAATTTTTCAAAATTCGTATATTTGAACTATTCAATCGAAAACTAAAATTCCAGAACATTCAACTTGGAATGAAAAGACATACAACCAGCGTTTGTTTTTAAAAAACGATTTCCTGAAAGCCGTGAATATTGATTGAAACGCTTCTTGCAATCACGTTCTTAGTATAATTAAATTATAATTAGCGACAAACGTTCTTGAACTGATTTATAATGGATAATGAATGTGATATCTGTCACAACGGAGCAATAAATGATGGGGTTCCGTATGCCAATCTACATTAATAATACACCAAATATAGGCCAGTCTACAGCTGACTGAATAAAATGTCGTTATTAAATATT
Organism: Chrysolina oricalcia; assembly: GCA_944452925.2. NCBI lineage: Eukaryota > Metazoa > Arthropoda > Insecta > Coleoptera > Chrysomelidae > Chrysolina > Chrysolina oricalcia. Next base: position 37,233,948 of record OX101813.2, on the reverse strand, counting down.
TTGAATACACAGTGTATTTATACAGCGCGACTCGATGTCAATATTACGGTGTTTCATATGCTTTTTGTTGAACGTATTCAGATAAAATGTCTAGTGTCAGATCCGATGATCTGGCTGGAATTCTTTATGAATTTGACATGGACGTGGTCTTTAAACAGGATGGTGCTTCATTTCACAATCTGGATAAACTTTACGTCGACCGTTGGATTGGTCGACAATGCTTTCGGATATATCACATTCCCAACAACTTACTGTAGATACATTTTCACCTACTTCTCAAATTGTAGTCGAAGGTGATTTTAATATAAACTTTGATTTTAATTGTGCCCACTGGCAAGGACTTCATCACTTTTTGAGCTCAACTTACATGTAGAATCTCCTAGTCGAATATCTTTACATAATCGATTATTTTTGTAGTTACTTAGAAAAAGTAATACTATAGGTTATACTATAGGGACTCTCCGATCACGAAGCCTCAATCAGTAATATAAGTTTTGACGAAAATATTAATGTAAAAAATAAACCGAAAAACGTTGGATTACTAAGGGTCTTAAAATATCTGCTACAATAATTATGAGACTTTTGCATAATATTCGCTAATACTCAAAGAAGCTCTTTTTCTTCTTTTCTTCAGCTATTACCTGAAATATAGAGATATATCATAAAGTAATTGAAAAAAAATACTATAAAGGTATATTAGAAGATGCCAATAAAAAGAGTAAATAATGTTTCTGATGATAATGATTGAATTAAGAGGCAAAACTGAAACAACTCAAGTTATATCAATTTAGCCCAAAGAACAAAATCTTACTATTGTACGCAATCTAACAGAAAACAAATCTGTTCCTAACTCACCTTTCGATTACTTGAAGAATATCATCACAGAAAATAAGGTTCAACTAACAGAAATTAACCTTTCTGAACTTAAAGCGGTCTTAAAAGACAATGAAAACAAAAACTCTTTTGGTATGGATACAATATATCAGTTAACATCATTCCTAATCTTTATGAGACAGCATTAATATCCTTGCTAAACTTGTTACTAATTCATTTAGGACAGGATCAGTCCCATCCTTTTTGAAAACACCGGTCGTTATCCTTATATAATTCATTCAGATAGCACTATATCCAATTACTGGCCTATATCACTAATGCCTTGTTTAGCGAAACTAATAGAGAAATTCGTTAAGAAACGCAATTCAAAATTTTCTACTTTTGGATAATATAATATACGAAGAAAAATGTGGAATTTAGCCAAACAAACGGACCAATGATGCTCCATTTTCTTTCTTGTCAGAGGTATTATGACTGGTGACTATTTACCCCCTGAACATTCGTTGTTAGTTTGTATCAATGTTTCAAATTCAGTACATCGATTTAATGTTATGAATATACAATTCAGCAAGTATCAGACCATATTTGACATTTCAGATTTGACTGGAAGCTAATCTAATTCTCTTGTTCCAAATTGAAATTATGAAATTTTTTTTCTACGACAGTGCGTAAACTAAGCGTTTACGCACTGCTGACAGTGTGTAAAGTAATACTTTTTCGCACAAGTGCGTAAAAAAATCACCTGTGCGTAAAATCATCAACTGTGCGTAAAGTAATTTTTTACACACTGTTCATACATTTATGCATCTTTGAAAAATACAGTATTTTGCGTCAAATATAACTCGGAAGTCTTTATTTGATAATACGCCGACAATTCATATCATTAAACATTCAAATTGACGATATAATTGCTACAATTTGGCAATATAATAACTGTCGAAGAGAAAACTTTGTATGAAACACTTCCGTAAAGGACTTTTTTGTATGAGCGTGAATTTTGTTGATTGAGGCGCAGCCAAGTTTAACAAACACGCAAGTACAAAAAAGCCCTTTACGAACTTGTATCATAAATAGCTATTTTGAAATTAACGATTTGGTACAGTATTACCTTTCCAACGATGTTTCATACTTCCAATTCAGAAACTACGGATATAGGTATTTGAGATTTGATAAAATATAATTTTTGTATTCCCCTCGTATTGGAACATTTTCATGAAAGTGTGCTATGGAAGATAAATAGTACTTCGGAAACTACCACACTCTGGTTTCAGAAATATGAGTTTGAATTGTAAAATACGACGCTGCAGCATTAACTAAAAAATCACTGATATCGAATTTGGAGTACCACAGAGATCTGTTCTTGAATCCTTACTATTTTTGTTTTAAAATAATGGTATAAGCCAACTGAATTTCCCTACTACTCTTTGCCGATGACAACTTTCCTGTGGTATGAAAATTCAACTGAACGTGTACAAGATACAATTGAAATGTATAGTGAAAACCTTCGACTTCTTAGGTTTGTATCCCTTGGAATTGCTTTTGAGAAATGCTCTCAGATCAGTATGTTTTTAGGAATCGACATTTTGCTGAATTAGAAATTCTGTCCTCAACATTGAGTATCGAATTGCATCAAAATTTGCAATATACTTATGATCACTTACAGTTCGTCATGTTAACAACCTTATTTTATCTGCACCATTTTCTTACTTATCGTATACTTAACAGTATTTTTCTTGGGATTTCTTGGGCACGTGATTTGAACTGACATTTCTACTCAAAAAACTTAAGGTGCATTTAGTCAACATAAACGTAACATTAGCACAAGCACTCACATAAACATAACCCTGAAAATAATTTTGTATGAGACCTAATATTTCACGAGTTTTAGATTTAGGCATACATTTGAGAATGATAGGTACATTTTATGACATGAACCTTCAGGTACACGTGAATTAAGCACAATATTTATATCGTAAAAGTAAGATTCTTATAAAATTGAGATTTTCAAAGTGACATGTTTTTAGCATAAACTTAATATTGTTGTATAAATGGTGCCATTTGATTTAACAGATTCAACTTTCGTTTTTAACATATATTTAAGCACAATTTTAAAGTGATGTTGACTAAATGCACCTATACTGATGTTTCTGGACACCTATCTGACAATTTCATTTGACATCTATGAGTGGCTTTGTTTATACCCACCGTTGCTATATGATTTTCTGTATCTTGTGTTTTCAATTATTAGAAAACTATCACAAGTACGAGAAAGTGGAATATTAATAAGATATTTTTATAAATGGTAGTAACAACGTACTTGAAATTTTGTACGAAATGTACGAGATACTACATTAATAACGCACTTATGTGATTATACGACTCGGCCTACCTCCTCGTCGTGCAATTCTCAGACGCGTACGTTAATAATGACTTTATTCCACTTGTCTCGTAAACATCTATTTCCCGCTGACGAGATATAATCTGCTCATTTCAAATCATCTGTCTGCACTGAAAGGAGGTTGCCAAATATACCCACTCGTATGATCTATTCATTACCTGTGCCCCCCGTAATATCATCATCGTGACATAAACTGTGACACAGATTCCGCAAAGTACCATCGCAACAATATAATTCAGCGAGTTCTTAAATATCTCTGGGTTGAGATCACGTCAAGTTTTGCTGGATTTGACCCGGACAAGTGAACTGATGGTCTAGTAAACTGCATCACGGCACACAAGTATTTCCGTTCTCCTCATTCTTCCTTGGTACCGTAGCGTTTCAGATGCTACGTACTCAAATATTATAAAAATAAGTATGAGTTGCAATATAAGCCAGCTATGACTTTTCGTCAACATTTTTATTTTATTGCACATTATAAATCAAAGATATACTTCGATTCAACATGGGCATTCTATTCAATCGATCACCGGTTACTAATAGATAAACTTTATCCAATTAGTGTTAGAGGTACAGCAAACATATGGTTACAGACTTACCTACAAAACCGTGAACAGGTTGTTGTTTTTGGAAATGGCAAGTCGAATACGAGAAATGTTATCGCCGGCGTACCACAGGGCTCAATTCTCTCCCCAATTCAATTCTTAGTTTTTATCAACGACACCGAGCTGACTCCAATCGCTGAATATTATACGCCGACGATACATTTTCAACTTCAGCAAATAACACATAGACCGTCAGATAGTGACAGATTAAGGTGCCCCATTTTCACATACAAGCCTCGAATAGGGTTGAGAAGTACATCGATGTTGAGTAAAATGGAGGGAAATTTACGAGTGGCTCCTGGGGATAACATATGGAAAATTCGTTTTTCCATGGAAAATTCGATTTTCCATATTTTAACGCGAGCCGTGTTCACCTAATCATTAATTAATAGAACCTGGCTTCAGAAGATCAAAGGCTTGAGTGTTGAAGGTGGCTAAAGGGTTAAAATGAGGCTGTAATCTTGTAAAGAAAAATCGAGATTTTAACAGGTTTTCCCACGCAAGCCCATCGAAACTATGAAAACCTACATCGTCACTAGACCGAAAAACATAATGGCTTGAGTGGCGTGAATGGAAAAGTAGATTTTGTCGTCGGAAAATTTAATGGAAATTCTTTTTGATTTTTCCATATGTTTTCCCCACGAGCCACTCGTAAATTTCCCTTAATTTTACTCAACATCGACTTACTTTTCAACCCTATTCGAGGCTTGTATGTGAAAATGGGGCACCTAAATCTGTCACTATCTGACGGTCTAACAGCAGAACTAGTAAAGAACGCAAATGAAGCCGCTAACGAATTCTGCAACAACTGCACTTCACACGGTCTGTCAGTAAACATAAACAAATCACAAATCATAACATTTCTACTAAAAAACATAAAAAACTACTTTAGCTACCTAATCAGACTAAACAACCAATCCATGAACCAAACCACTGCTAGTGAATTTTTAGGACTAGTCATTGACAGTAAATTAACCTGGGAAAATCATGTTCACCAAGTATCCACCAATCTGAGCAGCATATGTTTTTTAATGAGACTAATCAAGAAAATAGTAAGCTTTAATTAGATGCATTGCTGGAATATCCCAGTCAACATGCAGTCAGCTGCAAAGACCACTTTATTGAATATAATATACTTACACTTCCATTTTTATCCATAAACCAGCTAATTATCTATACTTACTGAAAAACAAAACAATCTCTCAACAAACAACAATTTTCATAGCTACGATACAAGAAATCAATATGCACTTCACCAGACATTCTCAAGACTATCAGTTGGTCAGAACTCCCACATATACAAGGGAACTGATTGCCTCAACAGATACACAAAGATATGCGGAAACGATGAAATTGAAACTACGTTTAAAAACAAACCTTATGCACATACGATGAATTTTTTCAAAAACTATGAATGACTCGTGTTGGTATCCCAATATAAAAACCATTATGTACACTTTTTAAATGTATTTTATATGTTTTACATTTGTTCTTCTTGCCAAGGCTAATAGGTCTTATGTTCACAAAATTTTTTGTGTTGTTAATGTAACGATCCCAGAGCTGAATAAATATTATCATCATTATTATATTAGAAATTCACCTTCCTTCTCGTAGAGGTCGCAAGGGTAGGTTTTCAAATAAACCTGGAATCCTTAATATAAATAACGTACTGTTAATGATAACTATTTCCTAAATAGGTACTCACGACATCCACTATAAATAACTGAAATGACAGTAAACTATAATCAATTGGGGAAAGGAATAGAATACTTACTGCTGAACAGGAACCTAGGTTACTGGGCCTCAGTGCCAGTTTTTCAAGTTCCAGTTAAACTCCAGGGGGTCTATTTTCGAGTTTCAACGTATACGGGGTATTCTCCGAAAACCTGGGAGATTTGTAAAAACAAAAAAATAATACGAATTCAATGTTGTGTCCCTTTCCAACGCGCGGTGTTTGTATCGCTCTATGTTACTTTGAACGTCTGAAAATGATTTCACATGAACTCGAGAATAGACCTCTGATCAGTTAACTAATGGTTAGAATGTGATCCTTGTAACATCATTTAAAGAATGTCATTTACCTCTGAACTATTAGTTGTTATCTGCAGGTTAACTCGAATATGAAAAACTGGCCCTCAGAGCTGTCTTACTAGATGGCGTTGAGGACGCTCCAAAAATGCTGGATGGTAGTACTCGATTCTTGCCAAGCCCAGGTAGCTTGAAGAAGTCGTGGGGATTTGTCAAACCCAATTGCAAAGCTGTCCCTTTAAAAGCAATAAAATTGAGAACGCAAAGTGGGGCTTTTTGGTCCGTTGGACAAAATTAAAATCGCCTTCATACGACTTGTAAGTAGTTAATATTTCCTAGCCAAATATTGCGTTTATTTCAAGAAAATAGCCACAGTAAGGAGAAAAATAATGTTCCGTGACCTGGAATGGCTGTCAGACATGCATAAGTCTTCTATCTCCCGAGTGGGGTAGTTGGATTCAAAGTGGGAAATATTCCTAGACATAACCAGACAATTTTTCAGTGTTTTTAGGCACGACTATGAAGTCGACAGGAAATGAAGCCAGTTTTTTTTAAATTTATATAGGATGTAACTAGTAACCTATTTCCACAAGGAGATCCAATGGTAGATACTCTAACTTCTATATTCATTTGGGATACCATTACCTGTTGGGTATAGAATAATATATTTGATTTGCATTACTTTGGAATCACTTGGCCGGCTTAGCAAGGAGGTAGATGCAAGTTACTATACAATGGTGCTCACAAATACGTACCTGATGAGTTCGGAGTGAAACGAGTCATTGCCAGAGATCCGTATTCTAGAAGACCAATTGGAACAGGCCTGTTATTCAAATCATTTTCATAAATTTTACTAACTATTGGTATTAACCTGTGGTAGAAGTCCATTGTATCTCGAAGTGGAGTGGTGCAGATCTCCACAATTTTAATCTCAACCTTAAAATTTATGCATCAGGTGGAACAGCGACAACTATCTTTCAGTTGAGCGGTATTATTTAGAGTAGGTAGTACATGTTTCGAACCTAAATAGGTTTATCATCAGCTAATTTAAATTCTACAATAAAGGAAGAAAATTATCTCTACAGGTAATCTAGTACATGTAAGTGATACCTACTATGTTGTACTAGATTACCTGTATTGATAATTTTCTTCCTTTATTGTAGAATTTAAATTAACTGATGATGAACTGATAGGTTCGAAACATGTACTACCTACTCTAAATAAAACCTGACAGATAGTTGTTGCTGTTCCATCTGATGCATAACTTTTAAGGTTGAGATTAAAATTGTGGAGATTAATTTGAGTTTTTCTGGTATATTGGTATATTGGTATTCACCTAGCCATATCAGAATCTACATGCATAATCTGATGGAAAGATGATCCCAAACTTATTGATACCCCTGTAAATATTCGTCTTGTATACTACGCTAACGTACGTAGAACTTTATTTTCATAGGAACAGTGTCTGAGCTTGACAGCTACTCTTTTAATTCTTGTTATCCACATTGTCGTTGAATAGTTTTAAACAAATTGAGAATAACACAAGACACATTGATTCTTATTTTTGATACCACAAGTACACCCCCTTCCCATTTTTAGGCACTACTATTGTACAGTACCTATTTTGCTCAAATTAAATATACAGGTAATAGGAAGTATTGAGTTTTTACTTCAGACATACCCAACCTTGGCATTTCACCCTTCGTTCACATATCAATAAGACCAATATCTTTCTGTTCTTGTTTTCTTGAGTTTTCACAGAAATTTTGATTGAAGATTGATTGAAGATAAAGTCGCTTGGTGCCTGGGCCTCATAACAATAAATTCAAGGACTAGGCTAGATTCCCGAACGCGGGATCGCTTGAAAAAGTTAAAATCCCGAAAAGATGTGGCTTAATGACACTGTTCGGGACTTCTCGAAAATAATCGCAATTTTGGTGGTTTTCGCTTTGGCCTCCAAGCAAGCTAACCTGGTACAGAACATAGTCATGAAGCCACACCTCCTCGGGATTTTTACTTTTTCAAGCGAATCCCGCGTTCGGGACTTTCGACACTTTCTAAATTTAATAGTGGTTGCTCAATCATATAAACCTATCCTCCACGCTCTCTTGACCAATGTTGCTGGGTTGTGGCGTTTTCTTCGTTAATACGAAAAAAACGTTACAGTACTATTATACTAGTGGAAGATTGCATCCGTTTTTTATTATTAGTTTTATTAGCTGAAACTTAATTTCATATCGGTGAAAAAGAAAAAATAATCTGGCTGGATTTGCTTGGGTTCATCATTACTTCCCAAATTTTTGAAAATGTAAAATGTTTGTGGAAAAATTATGTGCTTCCACAAAAGTGACGTTTTATCAAATTCAAAGATTTTTATTACGGTTTACTGTGACTAACATATTATCATCCGTAACTAAGTACTATTAATTTTCTTCATTCTCCTTCCCAGAAGGGGAAGGAATAAGGACGGCCAGTTTTAAACCGGGTGATAACAGATCGGACAGATCCAAAAAATTTTGAATTATTTCCAAAATTTTTTCGAGTAATAGACCAAGCTATAGTGGTTTTTCCCTTACAAAATGAAAGAGGCAAATGGCCTATACTAACTTTCATAAGATAGTTAGTTATTAAAAACCCCAGTTTTTGCACCAGCAAGCAATAGTGGAAAAAATTACAACTATTTTGTTTTTTTTTTTGGAAATATATATCTAAGATTATTCAAGGAATTGTTTTACCAACAATGGATCTTTTGTAGAGATTTATAGAACCTACAAAATGAATTTCCATACGACCGGTTCGATGCATTTTCCACTGAGAAAATCCGGGAAAACCTCGAAAAAAACATTTTTTTAAATTCTACATCTGAAGCTGGACCAATATTGAGGAAACTGATAGATGATAGAATAGAGAATAGAATAGAATTTTATTGGTCTAGAATACACAGTAGTGTTTTGACAGGTCAAAAAGTATACGTTACACAGCAGTACAGTAACAGTTTGATAACATAGAATGTGTTACATACATAGTAATAAAGTTTACTAAATGTCAAACTTGAATTCTGATATGTCGTAGTAGGCATTGGCTATGAGATGATTTTTCAAGATCAGTTTGAATTTTATCATATTCATATTCTTGAGTTGTGTGGGCAATGAATTGTAGAGATTAATACCTAAATTATATCTTCTTGTTGATTCAAGTCTTTGTTTGGGTATCTGTATATCGTTCCTATGGCGAGTATTATAAGAATGGTTTTCTCCATTAGTTGGATGTTTGGAATCATCTTCTTTTATGTTAAGGAGATGACAGAATATATTTGCAGATGTAATGTAATTATATTAAGTTTTATAAACCATGGTTTACATGAGTCAGTCCTTTGAAGACCTACGATAGCTCGAATTGCTCTTTTCTGCAGAGTAAACACGTTTTGCATGTGTGTGAACATTCCCCAGATTATCAGCCCATATGTCATTATACTATGGAAAATTGCATAATAGGCAGCTATAGACGCAATTTGACCGAGGTCATTTTTCAATTTCCTAAGGGCATATACTTTCCTTGACAAGTTTATTGTCAGTTTATCAATATGAGTATGCCAGGTCAATTTAGTATCAAGCCATATTCCCAGTGATCTCACAGCTTCTGTTTCGTTTTGTTTGATTTCAAACTTTAATGTTTTAGTTCTATTTTTATTTAGACTTAGCTTGTTTGCATTGAACCAATCTGATGTGTCCCTTATAATGTCATTTACAAGAGATGTCACATCAGTACCGGTATTGAAACGTTTAGCGAATAAACAAGAAAAAAGTGGTGAACTGTTCGGAAGGTCATTAATATATATATAAGGAATAATAGGGGGCCTAGGACACTTCGTTGTGGTACACCATTGATAATTGGAAGCGACTCGCTCAAACTGTCATTGACGAATACACACTGCATTCTTTCAGATAGATATGACGATAATAGTGCTAGTGTTGTTCCTCTCAGTCCATAGTGTTCCAATTTATTCAAAAGAATATCTTTGGAAATACAGTCGAAAGCTTTACTGAGATCTAAAAAAATTCCTATTGTTGCCTGTTTGTTTTCAAAACCCTCTTGGATGTAGGAGACTAGTTTTAACAATGGTTTCGACGTACTTCTGTTTTTCCTAAATCCAAACTGTGCTTCTGTAAATAGCTTGTGTGATTCTAGAAAATTCGCTATTCTGATGGCAATAACTTTTTCAAAGATTTAGTATGAAGATAAGTAGGATCGGAATGAATTTTGATTATCTACTGATTTGTTGTATATACTTTTTTTTCTGGGGACACGTGGTTATTTTCTCGTTGCTGAATTTGACTATCTGTGCTTTATGATCAGACATGATAACATGTGGTTCAACTGTGCGCAAGATGTTTTCTGTCCGATGTGTAGTTTTTGCACAATCGCGTTATTAACAATTTAATTTAAATTAATTTGCAAGAAGCGCCGATTTAAGGGAAATCGTCGTATTAAAATTCTGTAAACGACAACTGGAAGTACAGATCAATATCTACCTTTTGTTAATTTTGGAGGTGATAAATGTGTTGAAAATGTCACTGAAAGTTGATCGAAACGCTTCAAAGTGCGTCCGAAGTCACCCGAAGTCGCATTGATGTTAACTGGAGTTCAGTTCGGGCGACTTCGTGTGCACTCTGAGGCACTTAGAGTAACTTCCAGTTACGAACTATCTATTGAAAGTAGTATAGGCCGTTTGCGTCTTTTATTTTGAGTGAAAAGAACCTCCTATTCTCATCTAAAGCTTGACCAATAAGCACATGTATTTCTTGAAAATTATTTTGAGTCGTACAGCGACGAGGGTATTGAAAAAGCAGGAGTTAGGGTGAGGTAAATTGCAGAGATAATTAAGAATGTAATAATAAAATGAATTGCGATACGTACAATCTTTGTTTCTTCCGTACAGAACTACAGAGTCATATTCAAGTTTATCATAAAAATGTGAAGTACTTAACGTATTTATGGTGAACCAGATATACAGCTGTGAGGGCAGGGATATTTCCACTTAATAACGTTACAGGTGGGTGCTCATGAGTAGGTGACTTCTGAAAAAATTAAGTTGTTGTCATACCAACATTTCAAAACATGAGCAACCAATTGTATAAAATTAACTGATAATATAAAATAATCATTTGGAACGCTTGAAACCTTGTTGGACTCTTTCCGTTGGGCCACTCTGAACATAACATTGTAGACGAAATTTTCACTTATAATCTCCCAAGTGCTTGAATTATTGCCGGAAATTTTTCGAGTACATGAATTTTTTGAAAATTACCCGAGTCGCGCAGCGACGAGGGTAATTTTCTTGAACAATTCATGTACGAGATAAATTTCCTGCAATTAATTCAAGCACGCGGGGGATTCGGTAAGAAAATTCCACACCAAAATATATCCAACAATTCATAAGAAATAACTAACTATGGTTCACCTGAACTATTTATATGCATAGTACAAAAAAGATGCATGAAAATATTGATATGTAAAACACACTTAACAAAATTTCAATTTGATTTTTTTTAATTTAATCAAAAAAAAAGTAAAAATGTTCTTGCTCCACTGGGAATTGAACTAGTGACCACACGACTACGAGGCGGACACTTTACCGACTCGCCACGGGGCCTTTGATTTACATGTAGACAACTGGTGTATTGAAGTGTTTCTAAAATTTGATTTCAGAATTTGCAAATTCTGCGATTATCGTGAAGAAAATATTCAGACACATTCGAAATATTTAATAAATACATAAATATGAAATATTATCTCATTTCAAATGAAAAATACAATTCCATTTGTACATCAAAGCAAAATATAAACTATCACCTGTCAAATATTTGACAGAAAAATTTCCACTTATTAATTTCGGCCAGGGTACCCAGGAGCATAAAAATTTCCGGAAATTTTTTGGGTTGCCATGGCATCTAAATAAGAACAAATGTTTTGGTTCTCTCTAAAAGTGAGGTGTGAAATTTTCAACTTAATTTTCTAGAAAAGTGGAAGTTTTTGAAAAATTTCAGGAACATTACAAACCAGAGGCCTTGCTTGTTAGAAGGTTTGTGATAGTTATATTTTGTTCTATATTAATTTGTGTTGACGGTTTCACCAATGGGACCATCCTGAAAATATTCAATCAAAACAATAATAGTTAATGACCCGGTGTCATAAAACAAAGTAGTAATTAAAATGGGAACTACCTTCTGCGGCCCTGCAGTCATTCAATTCAACTACGAGTATGACACCAATTAGGTGGATTTACGAGTCAAACACCATTTACATAACAGTTTTTCATCAGGTGGATTATTCAGTTTCAGTGAGTATAAAATTACCTAAACGACATCGGCAAGTATCCTATATACGGGTCAACTTTCCATCGAACGAGTGAATATTGACACCAATAACCGTCTAGTTATAGACGTATCAACGATGTGTTTCTGCGAAGTTGACAAACGCTGGAAATTGAATTGCATAATACAATTAGCGACTGCTAGATTAGAAACCTAACAAGTATTTACGAAGCTCGTTTCAGTGCATCTATTGAATATAATGGTGGTGGAAAAAGGGTTGCTATAGGGAGGATTTAGGTCAGTAGGTTGCAATGAAAATCGAACCAATTTTTTGTTTCAATGAAAACTGTTTATTTGAAGGAAGTAGTCCATACTCAAAGTGGAGTTTCAGAGTAAAGAAGCCAAGTAAAACTCAAAGTCGTCTCCACAATATATATTTAACCTCAATGGGAAGGGGAAATTGTCAACGCAGCTTTGACTTGCATGCATCATAAGTAAAATAGTGAATCGAATACATGTCTTCGAGCATAGTAATGCTCATCTTCAGATAAAATAAACAGGAGTCAAACTGAAACCAGTATAAAACGCTAATTACAATTTTTGAAAAATGTATCAATCTATAGCTAATAGAATAGGTGAATTTGGAGTCCACAATGTATACTTACATGGGGCATGGGAAACGTTGAAGAATAGAATACACATACATTTCATTTGTATGATGCATGATATGGCCAAAATCTTAATATTAAGAGGGAAGTCACAAGGAAGTGTCAAATTACCTCCTCACCCCTTCCAGCTGAGGTTTGTAGGCATACTTATCAAGAAAGGTAGTGAAGATAATGAACTCGATGAACATTGACAACACAGCACCTGTCCGTTATCTATTACAGCACTAATCAGATATGAATTTCCCGATCGCAGAATATACGTTTTTTGCAAAGCCAATTGATTCCATGAAAGCTATTTTTTGTATGGGCTCGGTGGTCCCATAAGAATTCCGGAATCTCTCAATTTCTTCAAATTCATCATGTCATTTCGATTGTTTTTCTTAAAAATTACTCCAAAAATCACTGACATTCCGGAATTTACACAAAAACATTGAGTCATTTGCTAAAAAAAAAAAAATCTTAAACAAAAACTGTAGGCGTAAAACTGATTCTCGTTTTACCAAGGTAGTGTTTGCTCTACTCCAAAATTTTGATTTGAGCATGTTAAATTGCTTGTGACACAAAATATCAGTTCGGTGTCGTTGTCATTATCGTTTCTTTGGATATCTTGATACTTAGTTAGTGGTTACTAGAGCCACAATAGGCCATTGGCCGCTGTGGAGGGCCTGATACGGACCCACTCACGTTCAAACCTAACCTAGTGGTTACTAGGGAGTTTTGAGTTTCTGTCATATCTCAGAATTTCTGAAGATTCGGACCATTAGTCGAATAAATCATGCTTAGTGGGTATAGTGAAAGATAACAATATTATTCTAATGAAGTTACAATATCGTTGAAATTCTTCAAGATACATGTATTTTCCACTTCATTGTAAACGTTATTACTGATTTCCAAGAAATTATAGAATTAACTTTGATGAAAAACTCTTTCTCCTAATTGATATTTCCAAAGTGCATTTGCAGTGTCTCAATTCCCTATGAGTTCCAATGACAAACAGTGTGTTTCCGATTTCATGGAAGCACACCCGTAACTTTCGTAATTTTTGAAGCAGAATTGCGACAAAATGGTCTAGAAGATTTAATTCCAAACGATTTACAGTGCATGCCAGCAGCGGCGGAAATACCGACGTTTCCAAATATTATAGTATGAGGCAGTCGAAAATATCTTCGTAATCAGAATAATCACTATAATGCTTTATCATTTGGTTCCTGAAAACAAAATCTTTCTTCCGTAATTTTTGACACACACTGTACATCGTCTATTCTGTTAAAGGCTTTTTCCCAAAGAACAGTATTCCTCAAAAGTTATTCCGCTGAATCTAAATACTCCTTCAAAAACCTTTGATAATAAACGAATGCAATCAATTGACGTCGACGAACAATTAGAATATTTGATAATCAATGCATATGATTCATTATTACAAATCCTTTCCTAATGTAATAAATAGGAATGGAGTCCAAATGAAATTTTCCACAGAGATTAATATCTGGGCGTTTTAATTGAACAAAAACTGACATTGAACAGCCAACTCAACCAAACTCACTCCTGGTCTATAGCGGTAAGCTGGACATGCCGCAGAGTCTTCGTTGAAACCAAAAATGATTTACTGGTCATACCATCATACCAAACGATCATCAAACCCATGGTCACTCATTTTTTACTGACTTGGTACCCAAACTTAAGCAACAAGTCAAGCTGCAGAAAATGCAGCGGCTTGCTTATCTGGAAATCACAGGGGCGATGTTTACGTGCCCTAATGCAGCATAAGAGGTACGAGGTAAGAGGTATTGATATCTAGTTAGCCTAGACCAGTTCCCTGCATAAACAAAATATTGCGTTACCATAGCAACGAACAATAACTTATTAGAAGTGTCAGTGTAAAGTTTTACTTCAAAAAAATAAACCAGAGTTACGCAATAAATTACAAGAAAAAATAAGTCCACCGAAATTGTGAAAATAAAAAAATTGGAGTATCGAGCCATCATCAAGTACCTGTATTTAAAATGGTTAAGAGGTAAGCAGATTTACGAAGATATGCTTAATACCATTGGTGATCAATGTTCTTCGTATGCGACCGTGAAAAATTGGAATGCAAGCTTCAAAAGAGGTAAATTTTCCATTGAAGATGATGACCGATCGGGAAGGCTAGTTTCTGTGTCAGTCCCCGAAAATATCGATGCAGTTCATGACATGATTTTAACAGACATTCGAATTGGGCTAAAACAGATATCTGAAGCACTGAATATTTCATACGAACGCGTTCATCATATAGTTCACGTCAATTTGGACATGAGAAAAATTGCTCCAAAATGGATCCCCAAATGTTTGAATGTTCGCGTTCGATCTGTGCTCGATTTGAAAACGATGTAGACTTCTTAAACCGAATTGTTACTATGGATGAGACTTGGGTACATTTCAACGATCCAGAAACAAAGCAACAATCGATGGAATGGCGACACTTCGGTTCTCCAAGACCTAAGAAGTTTCGTGTCCAAAAATCTGCTGGAAAAGTTCTTGCTTCAATTTTTTGGGATTGCCATGTAGTAATCATGATTGATTTTTTGGATAAGGGTAGAACAATAACTGGAGATTACTATTCGACATTACTGACCACTCTACGGGAAAAAAATTAAAGAGAAAAGACGCGGAAAGCCATCCAAAGGTGTTTTGTTTTTACAGGACAACGCCCCTGCACACAAATCTCATGTTGCCAAGCAAAAAATTCGTGATTTAGGGTTTGAATTACTAGAACAGCCCCCTTATTAACCAGATTTGGCTCCGTCCGACTATCATCTCTTTCCTCAACTGAAAAAAAGTTTAAAAGGTCGTAAATTTTCTTCCAACGAGGAGGTAATATAAGCTGTGGAGCTCTGGTTTGCAGAGCAAGAAGAAATTTTTTTTTGAAAGGTCTAGAGAGGAGTAAAATATTTTGACATTGAAGTTTTGTTTGGTTCTATAGTAGGCTAAGAATTTTTCAATATATCCTCATAATTCTAAACCTTCCGTCACCGCACTTGTGTATATTGAGAGAAGCGCCGATCAGTGCCTTCACTCGGGGCCAGACTGATAACCGATTGATTCAAGATGGATGAAAGATCTGGAGTGGGCGTTACAGGGCCAAGTTTCAGGCTTTCAAAACTCTTTCAAACAGATGTACATGCTATAGAGATATGTTACCAGAAGTGCCCTGAATTGTGCACCCATAGGGTGAATTCATACCTTTGTGAAGATAAGCTGACTTAGGACTGCAAACAATCCCTGGGACAACTGACAGAAAACAATGAGGTCTCTTTGATGTGGGTGCCAAGTACCAGGATTTCTTTTTTTTTGTTCTTGGTCCAGTGAAAGAATAGGTTAGCTAACTCTGCCACTACAAATGCAGATCATTTTCTTCTATTTGTTCCTTTTCCGACATATTCAGGCACTTGGAATACAACGAGCATTTTCCGCATCCGAGGAGGGAATGCTTTTAGGATCCAAGAGTCATGTGCCCTGAGAATACGAAGGAAAACGGTAAAAAATGTATTACAGAACTTGTACATTATTTTATTGAAATACTTAGATGGATTTATTTATTTTGTCTGCAATAATTTTCATTATAGTGAAGTCATACGCACGATATTATTATTCGGGTTGGTTTGAAAAGACTTGATTAGAATAGAAAAAATTAAAATGAGCAAATTTCTCATTCAGCATTTCTGTTGAAAACAAAACAATGTTTGCTGTTTATGGGCATTCTGTGATTCCGTATTATTTTCCGATCAAAAGCCTTGAAAAGCCTGCATATAATGAGATATTGCTACAAATATCCAAGACGTATTAAAATAAAATCTTTCCCAAAAATAAGCCGCACGCCCTTGGGATTATAATCCTTGGCGAGTGCAAACAGCAGTGTATCCCTATGGAAATGGTTCTGGTTTCTGGTACAGGGCGAGTACAGGGCGACACCAATCGAGTGTCTTGAATGCATTTTTAATTTTTGCTTTCTTTGGTTCAATTTTCAATATTTCGAAGTGAAAACGTTCCAGGAAATTCAATGACCATTATTCTAGAACATATGAATATGGTTGTTAATAAAAAAAAATAAGGAGACCAGTGAAAGTTGCAACAAAATTGTTTAACAAATGTGGACACTGGAACGAAAATCGTTTCAAGTACGAACTGTCTGGAAATATTCTTCCACTCACACTGTATTTTGTTTTATCCTTGAAAAGCACAATGAACGAGTTTCCGTTCTTCATTTGACTGCTTCTTAATGGATCTCGCTCGCAAGGATGATGACTTTCAGCAAAACATAAAAGAAACACTGCAGTGTAATAAATAGTATCAACTCGGATGAAAAATCAAACAAAACATCACCTTTCTTGAGTTAATGAGTGCAATTGATCGTATTTTCTAAGTCTCGTAACACCGGAGTTGCGATTATAATTTGCTCCTCGGATCAGAGACGGCTGGGAATTATATCAATTTGCGATTATCGTGAGTTTCAGCTTGATGATATTTCAGGATTGGTGTTTTATAATTATTGTGTTACTGATCATTCTTCGTTAACTGTAAGTGAAGAGTTAGGTACTTTCCAAATCATATTATTTCCATTGAAATATTAAAGTTCATAGAGACAAATAAAAACCCAAAATACTGAATTACTACCCAAAGTATTTGATTTTACACTGTGGTCCATAGGTATGGAATAAACTCAGTTTTTGTGTTATTATGTATTTGTTTGTAAAAACCTGAAACAGGTCGATTTCTATTCTCAATAATAAAATATTACCCCCTTCTTACACTCCCTTTGAATTATGAGCACCACCTCAAAAATTTGAAATAAAAAAAGGGTTCGTGTGGCACCTTGCACCCAAGGGATTTTCATTCTCTGGTCAGCAATATTGAGTTATTCCAATTTAATACAATCATAACTGGAAAAATTTTGATACTTTACGAAGAACAAAGGAAATAACGTAACAAAATGTTTAGGAAGTATTTTTCAATTTATTTTCAAGTTAAACTTAATGTTCACAATGACCACCATTCACTTCTTGAAAATAAGCAAGGCGATCTTGGAATTCTCGCAGAACATTTTGTAGGACCTCAGGGGTTATGTTGTTAATTTTTTCCGTTAATCTATCTTTCGAATCTGCAATATTGCATGGTCTATCGAAATATACCTTTGATTTTGAATAACCAAACGAAAAGTAATCGATAGGGGTAAAATCGGGAAATCTAGGTGGCCATAAATCGTTCCACATCTTCCAATCCACCTATTGGGAAAAACTTCGGTACCAATTTGATCTCTCTATTACATTTGGATCACTAACATCAGGAAAAAGTTTTAATAATCTAGGCTATAAAAAGTTCATAAAAAAATCTAGATAAATGTTTTTTCGGGTAGTAAGGCCGACGTGTTTTCAGAGAAGAACTCGACGTTTCGCCAACACGAGTGGTTAGCATTTTTAAGAGTTATTTTAAAAATTTTCGCTTTCTGTAGTCGCTGTCAAATGCTTGACATTTGTTATACGTTGTCTCAATAAATACCTGTGATTTGACGTTCTTACATCTGATTGGTCCATAGCGTTAGCAGACATCATAGAATCGTTCGTACCGTCATTTTGTGGGTAGGGAGCTAATTGAGAATTTTTGAGAACTGGAAGCCAAACCTTGTTCAATTGTAGTCCTTCTTCAATTGAACAAGGTTTGGCTTCCAGTTCTCAAAAAATCTCAATTAGCTCCCTACCCACAAAATAACGGTACGAACGATTCTATGATGTCTGCTAACGCTATGGACCAATCAGATGTACGAACGTCAAATCACAGGTATTTATTGAGACAACGTATAACAAATGTCAAGCATTTGACAGCGACTACAGAAAGCGAAAATTTTTAAAATAACTCTTGAAAATGCTAACCACTCGTGTTGGTGAAACGTCGAGTTCTTCTCTGAAAACACGTCGGCCTTACTACCCGAAGAACCACCATGTAAGTGACGATTGTCGCGAAAGCCTTTCACAAATCTAGATAAACTTTATAAGTGGTGCTTTCAAAAAAATAAGCGTCAATAATTGTATTGTTTTGAGCCTCTCGCATCCAATGGGAATTTTCTCTGTTCCAATATCTACAGTTTTGTCTATTAACCGTTCCAGTTGAAAATGAAAATTAGCTTCATCATAAAAAACAATTTTGTTTATAAACTGCAAATCTGCTTCAAATTCTGTCCACAGTTCAAATAATTTTTGCTTTCTATCAGAATCATCCTCATTCTACTCCTGAACCATGAGAACTTTATAACGACGGTATTTTTCTTCATGTGAAGCTCTAAATATCGATGATTTATCATTTTCGGCGGCAAGTTGTCTACTTGGAAAATACAGATTTTCCTCAATCGCTAACAGTACATCTATTTTTTATTCTTATTCAATTTAACAGTTCGACCTGGTTTTTGAATAGTTTTTACATGTCCAGTGTTACGTAATTTTGTTTCAATTTTTTTATTTTTTTTATTTGAAAATAACTGCATCAACCACAAATGGGTTATTAGCAGTGTTTCTATTTTGCTAAGTATACACTGTGAGACGTGTTGACCAGAGTATTTATTAACAAAAATTTCACAAACTTCCTTTTAAGTTCTTTTTTATTGCCGCATCACAATCATAATCAAAATGTCTATTCTTTGAGATTCGTATAAATGAGCCATAGTTGAATCAACTACACACACAAATACAGTTGAATTATTTTATCTTTACCCATGCACCATCAATTTATGATCTAAGAAATAACACACCCTCTATGTAACATCTCTGTCTATCAACCGCTAAGAGCGAATCAAAATTCGTTGACATTTGTCTTCTAAGCAAAGAATTATGGTATTGTGATGATCCATTGAAACTCAAAACAGTGAAAAGAGATAGCCATAAAGCTGACAGTATTTTTACATTTCAACTAAACTTGCCAAATAGTGTATTGACTAGAGCAGTACCATCAATCACGTCATTATTTTCTGTCATTGGGGATTGTTTGTCACCACTTTTACTTCGTTTTGCAGTCAGACACATTATAAAAACAGTTTTTTTCAAAACTAAACGTCTCTTACAATCATTAATTTCAAAGTACTATACAATGTGTTTTTTCACAAATAATCTTCGAAATTTCTAACCCCACAATTGATATATGTGACTGTAATTCCGTATTACCGGGATATTCACACAACAGTAATTCAGAAGGTGGAAACCCTATTGAGAAAAAAACCTTACCTAATTCTATATATAAAGGCCAAAAACATTCACAATATATTTCAACTCTTTTTTAGATTATGCCTGGTTAATTTAGTTAATTTAATAATTCATTATCTTATCTCATTATCTACACGTTGTAATTTTTATCGGGATATCAGCCACGTCGTTTTACATTTAGACTTTGTTTTGACTAAAATTTCTCGACTTATTTCATATGCATTACAATGATGACGCACGGGTAAAGATAAAATAATTGAACTGTATTTTTCAATACACTGGTGTGTGGTGTGGTGTCTATTGACATTATTTATGTGGGATTTGTAAATAATTTTTTAGTATCTTGAACGACTTTTTCCTGAAGTTTAGCAAAACAGATAAGAAGATACTTCTTATGGGGTTATTTGAAAACAGAATGTATTTCAATAGACCAGACAATATTGTAGATTTGAAAGTTAGGATAACGGAAGAAATTAACAAATTATCCCCTGAGGTCCTACAAAATGTACGAGAATTCCAAGATCGACTTGTTTATTGTCAAGTAGTAAATTTTGAAAATTTTTGTTAAATTGTAATATAAATTGAAAAATACTCTTCAAACATTATGTTACATAGGTAATTTCTTTCATTCTAAGTAAAGTATCAACATTTTACATTTTCAAAATGAATTTTCTCCGTTATAATTGCACCAAATTTGAAAAACTTGATATTGCTGAAAATAGAATGAAAATCCAATTCGAGCAGTGTGCCTCATGACCCCACTTTTAATTTAAAATTTTCGATAAGTGATTATAATTCATACGGGGTGCAAGACGGGGGAAATATTTTCATACTGTAACTTGTCAAATTGATTATAGAAATTGACCGGTTTTTTTAACAAATACATAATATCGCTAAAAATAAAAGTATTCCATACCTATTGAACGCACTGTATGTAAGATACTCGAGGCAATTATCTACTACCTATCTTCTTGAATTAAACAAATAATGCGTTAACAAGATAAAATATAGTTTTCTAAACCAAATGATGCTAGTTGAGAGATGCAACTGGTAATGAATTCCATGCTTGACATCTTTTCGAAAACTAATTCTTGGACGTTATCAAAAATACCAAGTTCATTACCGCCCGATTGCTGAAACAAATTCTTCGAGGTGATATATCCAATAAAACATCACAGTTACATATACATTTCTTCATTAGAAAGGAAAAGAATGGACCAAATCAACGGTTAACATCAAACTTCTTAACAAGAGAGAGATAGAGAGATTAATTATTCAACGAAAAATACTAGATATTCAACGTTTTACCTTTTCCCTGTCGTTGTCAAATAAATGAGGGCAATAATTATATCACTACAAAGTCATTAGAATCGCAGTTAACATTGTTATAAGATGTTTATACAGTTAAACTATATAGGAGAAGGAATGAAAAAATTCCCATCTACATAGAATTATATGAATAATAGTGAAACCCATTAAACGCTTCAGTTTACCCAAAATCTTGATTGACATGTCGGTAAATCTATTGAAGACGAATGAAACGTTTGTAGAAATAAAAATTGCATACCAACGAGAAATACATTCAATAAAAAACTCACACTACAGAATTTCTCGTAATGGGTGTCCGACATTCAACGCTTTTTTGCAGCTCACCCATTTGAGCTACAAACTTCTAAAAACGAAAGTGGTTATTCTTGATAGTGATCAAATTTTCAGATATGTTTTTCTTACTTGACTATTAGGTACTAGAAAATTTCAAAAAAAAATTGACGACCCTTAGTATTGCATGTATCCAGTGCCATGTACATTGAAAAAAAATGAATATTTATACTCGCTATCGTTACTTTTTAATAACAATTTCCCTCCGTTACTACTTCGATTTTCTTATGTTCAAATATAGAACCCAAAGCATTATTCTTCTCTCAGTTCACTCTACGAATACCTACTTGATGCCTACTTCACATTCTGCGAATATTACTTGGTCATCAACAAAGACTAAGGTCTTTATGCAGTAATCCAAAACAGTTTTATTCGAAATTATAGTTTCTGGATGTTAATTATACCATGTCGTGACATTTCTTCCAACTGTATTTATGATTTGGATCGCTGAACTTGTCGAGGGAAATGCATTTTATTAACTGATTTGACAGTTATATAAATTATACAGCCAAGCTGGCATGAAAATTATAATTGCCATGCGAACAGGAATAGTTTCTTGTCTTGAATGTGTGTATAAAATGTATTATTACACATACAACTATCGACTTCTGCAATATTTTTTAAAAGTAATTGAATGAAGAAACAACTTTTGTATCGTGCATTTGCATTCAAAGCTTCAGGTAAACCCGGAAAAACCACATTATTTGAAGAGCTGAAGTCAACTTGATATAGACTGAGCGATCCGTTTTTGGATCTGGGAAACTATTTTATTAGAATGCATTTAGAGTGTGTCTAGAGGCTTCAATTTATTCAAGACATCATGTGGTTCTTGTCACATTCTTGTTAAATTTCAACCAGTCCGATTTGTCTGTGGACAAGATTTAGGGTGGATTTAGTCATCTTTAGCACAAGCATTATCATAAACATAACGGTAATATAAAAGGTTTTTAGCATAAACTTAACATTGTTGTACACAGAGATAAATAAATGTGTGTTTTCTACACAATAGGGAATATGCAAATAATTTAAATTTACTTGATTTTTTTACCTCCGATACTTTATTGTCTTGACATTACACCTAAACCATTAGTTTATCATTTAGTTTGTATTTAACTCCTTGAAACTTTAATCAAAAAGTGCAAAATAAGCGCGCGGAATTCAAATTTGCGAAACGCATCACAATTGGTCGAAACGAAGAATGACGTCACATCGCAGGTTATGAAACTTATCTGTGTTGATATTCATACTGTGCTAGTCGCCTTTCATAGAAAATTTGTTTTTTTTTTATATATCCGTGGTGTTTTCCACTACATAGTGCGATTTTGTTCTAGTGACAATTTGTAAATTATCAAGAACATTGACTGAAACTGGTTTTGTCACAGCACAATCCGACAATCTACCAAAAATAGATGCTTTCATGATGACAGCATATTTTGATATACAAAACATTTATGCATACAAAACTTACTTCTGATCAATTCACAACATGTTAACTATCGAAATACAATATACTCACATCAAAGTTATCTTCACAACAATGTTAATGTGATATTGGAGATACTTCGTCTCTTCTAACAACCTTACACCATTGTTTACGCATTTTCGCATCTCTTGGAACAGAAAAAAATACTGTATTTGGTGTACTTATAATTGTGTTGTGGCATTCCGGTACTAGACAATACCTATAAAATGGTTTTTTAGCATTTTCCATAATCGTAATAGTGATTAAAACTGCAAATCTCTAACCTACTCAATAACTGTCAATAGTGTCAATGCATATGTATAAGGCTTGTTCATTGAAGACTGCTCTAGTTAATCGAGATCACTTTCACATATGTTCATCTCTCTCTGACACTTGTACTTCATTTGTCCTTCTCTTTTGAAAATATCAACTTCAAGCAAGTAGAGCAATTAGAGTACGTCTTAACGAACGACACTATTGTAAACAACACTGATCGCGCCATGTGACGAAAATGTCGGCGTCCAAACAGGACAAATTCAATCGGTATTTTATATATTATTTTAAAAATTAATTCCAAGACTTTCAACAGTATTTATATTTTTTACTATGTTGTAAAAAAATATTGTGCATATTCCCTATTGTGAATAATTTCAGCACAATTTCTTTCTAAAAAGTTTACAGCACCGATTTGTTGATTTTCCTTATATAATACTGTATTAGAGATATTGTGTATAAACGATACACCTTAGTGTTGTATTATTCTGAATAGTTTTTTTTTAATTTTATCACCAATATCATGTACCTACTTGTCGTATACAAGAAATGAATTGAAAATAAATGTTTTGTTTAAAAACTTATGTTCTATTGTGGCACACCTTTTGCATTATTACTGGTGGTATACACAAACTATACAAAATTAATCGGTATTTTGTGCGACGGATGTCAACAACTTGTGTTCTGTTTATGCATACATTGTAATGAATGGCAACAATTTATTTACCTAGTTTGTACTAATTGTATATGTATATTAAATATAGGACAAAAAATTTCACAAATTTGTGTACTCGGCATACATGAATTGTGTAGGTATATTGTACATATTTGGGTACAAAGCAAGAACAAATTTTATAGGTACCATTTATAATTCTAAGAAAGGATACACTTGAGACATATAGCATCCAAACGGAATGTTCATTCATTCCCAGAAGGTTGAAAAAAAATTAAATATCATTCAAATAATGTTTATTTCATCACAAAGAACTAATAACAAAAATAACTGAACTATAAACTCTAATTACAAACAAAATACTTAACAAAACATGTGTAAAATATCTACACAACTGTGTCTTACACAACCTTGTGCATGAACCTGCTGCAGTCTTTTGTCGTCCCTTCGGAAAGGGTGGTGGGGGTGACTTTGTCGAAAAAAATCAATTATCAGTTCAAACGACGTTATAGAGTGTTTTCGATTGGAGAATCTTAATCAGGAGGTTCGATTACATAGCCGAGAGTATATTCATTCATTTGTCGGCCTGTCGGGGAGGGTGTGATAGGGGTGAGTTTGTCGAAAAAGATCAATTATCAGTTCAAACGAAGTTGTAGAGTGTTTTCGATTGGAAATTCTGATTGAAAAAGCTGGAAGTATTTTGATGTACCTAAGAATAGGGCCCTGGAGATTCTGTTAAAAATAAAGGTGCCATACGTATTATTCGTTAAGAGTAAGAATTTTAGCTACACAACAGTATACCTTATTTCTAAAGATTTCTTCTCTGAGCCAACCCTGTCGAAAAAGGGGCATCAATTCCATCATTTCCAGTGAAGCCATACATTCTCCAATCCACTTCAAATGAATTCAATTAACGCGTATACTGGGAAAACATAACAGTTCATTCAATTTTTTATCGAGAATATCGCTTGAAGGAATGCCTTTCCGTAATTTTAAATTTGCATACTATATACTCGCCGTGTATTTATTTCTAGCGGCTTTTCTAATGGAGATCACGTTGAAACCATGATAAATCGCGGAGTTTATGTAACTGAATTTCTTGTTTGTGCCGTTCATTCAGATTAGCAAGATATCCATCTTTACTGTTTTTGTTTGTGTCGGTACGTTAACTCCAGTTCAGTGCACTAGTTTGTTGTACTTTTTTTGAATTAGTCGGTCAGTTATAGCGATTAACAAAATCCTTATGAATGAACAGATGTATGGAATGTGTTTTACATGTTTTCATACATGTGTTCGAGAAGAGAAAGTGCTGGACCAAACTGAATCTTACATGCTGCGGTCTAGTTGCGATGCACTTGCAGGTTTGCATTTATGAGACTCAATAGTTTTTCATTTCTATTTTTATTTATGTTTTGGTTCCCACGAACAGAAAAATGCCCTAATGTTCAGAGAACATCGTGGGAGCCGATGGAAAGTAGGTATTAGGAATTGGTGTTCTTCTTGAATTTCTGCAGGCTGTATGCCTCAGGGAACAACTCCCGAGGCAGTGAGTTCCACTTCTTTGCCGTTCGTTGGAAGAACGAGACCAGCGTCGCCATTCTCGAATCATTCGACTTCCAAATCGTATACGAATAAAAGAGACAAAAATACATATTTGATGTGTATTAGTGTGAAACAATGAATTGAATTCTCATACATACAAACTCGAGAATAGGACACCTGGAATAGAAATGTTCGGCATGTCTCCAGGGTGAAGACAAAGGGATGTAAAGACTGAGCTTGACGGGTCAGTCTCGGTGGGACCGCTACCCGTGGAACGATTGATGACAGTTCAGAAGAGCAGCGACCCTGAAAATATACAGTGCTTTTCTTTATTCCCCTCCTTTCATTTTTTAAACGGGTCAACTAAAAAATAGAAAGTTGGGATAATGAAATTGATGCATGAATACTTATTTTGGAGTAAAATTGGCGACGATCTGGGAAAAAAATTGAATGGAAAAAGGGGTCTTGTGACACTTCCTATGGAAACTCCTGAAGAATACTTCACAAACCTGAAATATGAAGTCAATATCTTCACTCATTACAAAATAATTATGAATTATATTTTATAACTGAAATTGAAAAAGATACTGTTCTGAAACAGAACTTTTTCTAATTTGTTCTCCATAACATATAACCAAATATACAAAATTTCAACCCTAATCCATAAAATTTCTTTCTGGTTCAGTTGAGTAGATGACGGCATTGTACTTTTCAATGGTTAACTACCGGAGGTCGATTCATTGCTCAATTTTCTGAATTCTTCACACCCATCCATTGAGTTTACCATGGAAATTGCCCAAAACATCTCTTAATAATTTTTGGATCTCTTAGTTAATAAAGATAACAATAAATTCAGTTTCTCCATTAACCGTAAACCAACACATACAGACTCGATAATACATTTTTCTTCATGTCATCCCTATCAACTTAAGTTTGCTGCTTTCAACTCTTTATTTCACAGATTATTCAATATACAATTAAATCAAGAAAATTCCAATCTCGAATTCAATACAATTAAGCAAATTGCTAAAAATAATGGATATCCACCCAATAGCATCAACAGAATTTACAAAAAACATTTATTGATATAAGTTAATAATAGTTTACTACCAAGGAACAACCCAAAATAAATTTTTCTTCTATTCCATTATATGGGGAGGTATTCTATGACATAAAAAAACATAATCTGCCGCTACAAGGATAATATCAACATCTCCTTCTTCACCATAGACAACATTGGTAGTAAATTGATAAACACTAAAGATAAGATTCCCCACACACACAAATCTGGGGTCTATAAAATTTCTTGCTCTCATCCTGGCTGCAATTCACAAAATCTTGGCCAGAGTGGTCGTAGGATCCAAATAAGGGTATTGAAACATACTAAAATTATTGATAAATCTAGAAATCCTGCACTCGAAGTATATAATACTGAAAGCTCATTTGCTAATCATATTCAAAATTCTAACCAACACTTTGACAATTATCATGATCTCAAAATTATACACATCTGTCAAAAAGGAACATTGTTGAACCTACTTGAAATCTTCGAAATAAATTGTTCTTTGAAAGATGTCAATACTGACTCTTTGAACGAACAGATCAATTTTGATTGCATTAAATTTCTCAATTCTTTGAATTTCTAATACTCTAACTAAGTTGCTCTCCAGGGTGAAGATCCTTCGATTGATCTTGGTCTTTTACAAAATTTTACTCTTCAATTCATCACAGAAGTATGTACATGTATGTTGTGTCCTATCCTCTAGTATTGTTCTATGATCCATGACTTGACAGCTGACATGTATATATCAATTGTTTTTCCTTTTCGATTTTCTACTACTACATCCATAATATTCGAATAATTTTTTTTTTAAAATATGATGTTTTTTGATGACCATGTATTAGATAGATTTCGTGTTTTGATATTTAAAAAAAATCTTTTATTTAACTACTATACCATGCTTGGTAAGTTATCATTATCTTTGCTACCAATTCCAGGGGCATTGGACATAGTACCAACATACTATTAGTTAAGTTTGCTCCATTCCAGGGCCAGTTTTTTGAGTTCCAGTTAAGCTCCAGATAACTAACTAATAGTTTAGTTGGTTAATGACATTCATTAAATGATGGAGTTTACCTGTAACTCATAAAACTGGCCCTCGACTTTTAAATTTAAAAAGGAGGATTTTTCCTCTTCACGTAAGTATATCTTGGTCCTCAGTATATTATATAAATATATCAGGTAAAATTATTTTTGTAGAATTTATACTGTATAAGGCTGAAGATGGATTCCAGCTGAATCCAAAACATGTACCGTCCGATTTGAAAATTTGTTATAATTAAAGTTGTGGATATGATTTTGTGATACTTCTTACCGTTTCATTTAATAATTACTTGAATACATCGACGTTTAACTTCATAAGTTGTGGAAATAAGCTGAGTTCAGTTCAGAAGATGCTTAAAATGGTTGCCGTGAACTGCTTGACATAAGAATAGCCTATCCGATATTTCACCCCTAACATTTTTGAACAGTAACGTCGATATTTCTACAAATATTTATTATTATCTGCCGTATATCCAATATTTATGCAGTTTCAGTTTCGTACACCTTCTGCTTCAAATAGCCCCATTGAAAAGTCCAAAGGTGTCAAATCTGGCGAGCGGGTTGGCCATTCCGTAGGACCTCGACGGCCAATCCTTTCCTTTCCACAGCTTTGGAAAAAGCAAATCGAGCGGGATCCGTTAGGACGCTCGACAAGTTTTGGTTGTATTTTGGCATTGTAAGCCTGTTTCCAGTATTCGAATATCTCCTTACACGTATTTCTAGCTTCAACATATTCTGATCTGGTCTTAGGACCCTGATATTTATATAATCGATGGCATGCTACGTGCTTGAAGGCTAATACTGTGAAACAATTTCTGCTGAACCAGGGTTTATCAGATGACATTTTTCTTGACGTGCTTGGGATATATGGTATATACTTGACTAGGTAAATACCAAGGCATGATCATTACTGGAAATCGCTAGTGTAATGACTTTCTTTCGAAAAATGCAATAAAAATTTTTGTCGTTCAAGTCTCCAACAGAAAACACATACGGCTCTCTACGACTGTTGAATTATATCTGTTAGATTGTTGATAACGTTTTCTGAAGATATAATTCAGTGTTTATCTCAGGAATGCCATACTGATACAGATTTTTCCATTGGGTGACCTAATTTTCGCAGATAATTGGCATCAACCATAAAACCGGTACGAATGTTTGAATCTGAACATAATTTCTCCTATAAAATGTAGAGGGCAATTCAAAGTGGTTCATGTAGAAAAATTACTTATTTAGAGGTTTCTGCGGAAGTTTCGAATAATGAATAGATTTTCAATGGTTATATAATGATCTTCCATCATCTAATCTCGTTCACTCTTTATGAAATCATCAAAGTATTAATAGAAGGTTTAATTGATGTTATCGGTTTTTGACCTAATGAAATCAGAAGAACTTCGACAGATGGTGTCTGTCCCTGCCTTCCGAAGTGTTTGGATGTTTATGTTCAACAATTTTCTCATTAATCGAAATATTCGCAGTTTTGTGTCTCACTGTTCACTGAAAATACGTTACCCTCTGTTATGAGCACTCTACTCAAAATTTCCCTCCTGTCGAATGATCTCTCTTAGGCCAATTTGCGTTTGTAATATTTTTTTAATTTTGGGTTCATTCATATCAGTAGAATAGGAAACTCGTCTTATTTTTCATGGTAGGTAATTTTTTATAACTGATAATCATATTTTTGGTAAGCCACCATATTTGTTATCATATCCTCAGAATTGTTAGACATATCACGTGCTACTATATAAATAGATTCTTATATTCGCAATAAATACTTGTTGAGAATTAATTCTTGTTTTGTTTTGATTTCGTCATGATGATTTTTTTTTTCTCGGATCAATTCAGGGGTGGGCCTTTTTACCTTGGTGTATAACCAAATGGTCAGTTACACTTATGACTTCCAGTTTTTCCTCGCATTCTTCTTTAGATGTTGAAGGTACAGTGCTTATTGAAATCAACTTGACTCTTCCGATATTCAACTGATGCTATCTGAAATCCAACTTACTATTCTGAAATACAATTGACGCTTTCCGAATATGAACTCATTTAACTGAAATACAATTGATCCTTTTCGAAATATAGATTACTTTTCTGAAATTCAAATGACGCTTTCTGAAATACTACTGGAAAGGGTGCAGTCACTTTCTAAACATGACCATCATAACGGAATCGTCGAAAAAATCGATGGACATTTTTCCTTCGTACTGGAGTTGGCCCAGCCCGATTTCAAAAATATTTGGAATTTGGGGTTTTCGAGGGATGGACTTTTACCTCACCAAAAGGCTCTTACTATTAGGGAGCACACAATAAATATGAACACGACAGAAGAGAAGTTCCGAACCCATAAATAAAAACAACTAACTTATATAATTTGAGCTATGAACCCCTAGAATGTGTTCAATCTAACACAGTTTTCAATCTATCCGATGACCTTGTATACCAGTGAAGTTCATTCGCGATATTTGCAGTGACATCAATAGCAGACATTTGGTGAAAAGAAGAAACAGGTGATAAAAGTTTGAGTTAATGTTACAAGCAGATCTTCATATTATTTTGTTTTGTATTTATAAAACGGTGATATGAACCGCCAACATTCCTCTCAAATGCGTTGTTTCTGACCCAGAACCCGGGGCAATTTACATAAAACATAACATTATATTTCGAGATATTTCTAGAGGAACTGTTGGTATATACGAGGGAGTGTTGGTTGTTTACATCCAGTACAACAGATAGAGGGTAATAAGCACAAATCCAACCCAAAAGTAGAGAAGAATAGTCGCAGAACTCATCAGAATTAAACAACAAAGAAAACTACAGCTTTTGTCTAATTTTCACTGAGTCTTTATTTGTTTATTTGTTACAACTGGTTTTGGATTTTACACCATTATCCAGTTACTGATAAGTTAATTAAGAGGGGCAGAAATACGAGCTCTGGTTTTCATTCGCTTCAATTTCAAGTGAAATTCTTTCTTTGGTGCATTATTGAAACATATTCGCTAGCCCTTTTCTGTCGATAAAAATATAATTTCCTCAGTCTAGAATATCCAGTTTGTTGACAAAGACACTACATCTTTGAAGATCGGAAAATAACACGCTTTCTAATCATTTGGTGGAGATCAGGAATAATGCACCAAAACTAATTTAAATTAAACTCGATGCGCGTTTCGTCGACAAAGTTAGTGTCTTCAGGAGCTCAAAGCTTACGAAACTACTTATTCTACCTCTCTCCTATTTACACCATACAATGTTTCTATTGGTTCCGCTGTGCTACGTATCTGCGTGGTCAAACGCACTCAAATGAGTCCTGCAGTTCAACCCCTTCTACATCGAGGATCAACACCATCAATACGGTGAACGAAAAATCACCAGAATTTTGGCCTAGTGATCCAGAACTATGGTTCGTGCAGATAGAAGCAATCTTTCTCAACAAAAGAATTTTTGAATCAAAGACAAAGTACAACCATTAAGTGTCTGCTCTCTTACCAGAAGTTGCCAGTGAGGTACGTGATATTTTATTGAACCCATCTGAAGATATGCCTTGTGAAATATCGAAACAAGAAATCATCAGACTGATTTTGATGAACAGAAACCTTGGTTGATTGATATTGGTAGTGTCTTGCATGCTGATTTCGCTGATTTTCACAACAAACAAATTCACATATCTACGAGCTGTAGTCATTCAAATATTTTGATATTCTGTCAAAAATTGATTTTTTTCTACGACAGTGCGTAAACTATGCTTTTACGCACTGCTGGCAGTGCGTAAAGTAATACTTTTTCGCACAAGTCCGTAAAAAAATCACCTGTTCGCAAAATCATCACCTGTCCGTGAAGTGAATTTTTACACACTGTTCATACATTCATGCATTTTTGAAAAATACAGTATTTTGCGTCAAATATAACTCGGATGTATTTATTTGATAATAAGACTACAATTCGTATATATCATTAAACATTAAAATTAATGATATAATTGCTACAATTTGGCAATATAATAACTGTCGAAGAAAAAACTTTGAATGAAACACTTTCGTGAAGGGCTTCTTTGTACTCGCGTGTTTGTTGAATTCGGCTGCGCCTCATTAGACAAACTTCACGCTCATACAAAAAAGTCCTACTTTACGAACTTGTATCATAAATAGCTATTATTGGTCTTTTCCCATTAAGGATTTTTTCGATGGAAATTTGTCATTGTCGATGTTAATCAACCTATTATTGTCGCTGTCTCTGATTTCCTCAACCATTTCAATTTATCAGTCGATATATACGTAATTTAGCTCTCAAGGAGTTATCAGGAAGAAATGTAATAAAAGGTATTTTAAATGAAAAATCAATCAATCAATTCTTATGAATATAGTTTTAGTAAAAAATACTACATCTCAATGAAACCACAGGTATAACTATATTTTCTAGACCAAGACGACTATCGCCAGAAAAATTGTAGAAAGCCACAAAAGAGAGTTCGCAAATATAGGATTCCAAAAAGAAATGGCAACTGGAGATCAGGCGGGGATTACAGAGCTCTTAACATATGATTTTGCTTCGCAATTACAGGGTTTCAAAATATTTTCAAATATTGATTTGATTCTAGCAAATCGTCAAATTCCAGATAATCCCAAGGATATTGAAAAAACTGCAATTTGCATAACATTTGGCTGTTCTGATATATTTCAGGTGGTGGCCTGTCACTAGGCAGTTCGATGCATGGACTTATGTACCATGTGTCGGCCGTTGAAGCTTCCACTAGCATCTGACCCGGTTCGAATCCGGAGTATGCAAAGTAAGTGCGATGTGAGTTGCCTAGATGCCAATCCCGCGACGACTGATGGTTGCTTGAAGTGTGCACCGACCACCTGGGGTGGTGCTGTAGGTCCTCCTGGTTTTCTTGAAGCTGAAAAGTGAATACGCCACCAAAAATCAGTAAGTTGCCATGGAGCATGGAGCAATTAATAATAATAGCCGTCCTCTACCTGCACAGGAAATGTCTTTGGGTACACTGTTCCAGTGTTTATGAGAAAGTATAATTATATTGCCGTTTGGTTTTCGAAATTCTGCACAATGTTTTCAGCGTTCTATATACAAAATTATTTGAAATTCAAAATTTTGCTTCGTGTATATAAATAATATTTTGATTGTTAGTAAATTTATATGAATGAACATCTATATCATATCGAATAATTTTTCCAGAAATTTGAACAATTCGGATTCGTTTTGAATGTGAAAACGTGTCAATTTGGAGTTCATGAGTTGACCTTTTTAAGACATATAATTATTTGTCATGGCATAGAACCTGTTGAAGACAGGACTGATGTAATAAAAGAATTTAGTCTGCCAAATTTGATCAGACAGTTACAAAAATTTCATAGACTTGTAAATTTTTACCATAGATTCAACAGCAAAAAATTAATCTGATGAATGTAAAAATATTTCATGGAACTCAAAAACATGAGAATCATTCTAAATAATCAAATCAATTTTATCAAGCAATGCATATTGATATTTCCGGAGAAAACTGCTAAAAAAAAGCTTATTGGTGGATGCATCGGAAATCGTATAATGACAATCTTTGACAATTCATGATTGTTCTCCTAAAACTGATCTCTGTATATATTAGTAACCATGCGTATAAAAAGTTTTATAAGTTTCTGTCCTGAGTATAGAACTATGAGGATTCAAACTTTTTATCCTCATGGTTACTAATATATACTTACATAGATGATCTCTGACATATACAGAGATAATCTTTGTATAGGATGACCTAGGGTTAAACCGCCAAACGTCTAGGGTCGGTTTATTAGGTAAAAATAAGATTTTTTTGCAAGCATTTGTCATAACCTGCTTCGTTTTCGAGATACAGGGTGTCAAAGTTACTTGGCCTGCGCGCTCTCCTGACTTGACCCCTATGGATTTTTGTATAGGTTACAATGAAAATCAAAGTTTATGCTGAACCCATCAACGACGAAGGATGGAAGAAAGGAAATGTTCAAGCAGCACCATAGATCGATCACACCATTAGAGTACCTACCGTGCCGCTGCAGAATCTGTTTTTCGTCGGTGCGAACTTTGCATTGAAAAAAATGAGGATCGTATCGAGTAGTATTTGTGAATTTTTCTTTCCCCTTTTTATAATAAATTTAAATTAATAAATTTGTACTAATATCAATTATTCAGATGATTTTTTTCTGTTACATGTAAGGAAACTGTTTTTGAATTAAATAATGAAACAAACAAAAAAAATGTATCTCTAATTGCATAACAATAAAAAATTTGTCCTGATATCAATTATATTACCCTTTGTGGCGCCACTGCAATTAATAATTTTATTATAAGTATATTGAAAGAATGCCCTTATTACTGCAGATAAGCATGACAGGTTTTTAAATAATTAATAAAGAAAAATTTCTCTTTTTTTTCTGCATTTGGAAAAAGAAGCAAGTAGGGCATTTTCTTATAAGAAAAAAGGTTCCTCTTTATCTAAATAACCGATCCTAAATAGTTGGTGGTTTAATCCTTGGTCAACCTGTATATTAGTAACCACGAGAATAGAAAGTTTTAAGGAGAATAATCA
Organism: Chrysolina oricalcia; assembly: GCA_944452925.2. Taxonomy (NCBI): domain Eukaryota; kingdom Metazoa; phylum Arthropoda; class Insecta; order Coleoptera; family Chrysomelidae; genus Chrysolina; species Chrysolina oricalcia. The sequence continues at coordinate 37,199,597 of OX101813.2, read as the reverse complement.
TGAAATGTAAAGGATTGTCAATATACGATTTCTGAACTCCAGTACCTAGTTATTGTTCTACACCTATTATAAGTAGTACGTGAAGTATCAAAGACTAGGACCGGTTGTACAATTAGCAGTTCAACAGCGGTTTATGAGAACCTGGGTTCAGTATAAGCGAGGTTCACGACCATTGAAGGTTGTTCAATAGCTGTTTAACTTCGGCTTCAGTGAGCTTCACTACTCATTCAAATTATCAATGTTGGTATCGTGACAGCATGCGCAATGCCTGTCTTGGCCAACGTAATATGTCAAATTTATTTAAAACTTCAAATCTATTTGAATAAAGCTCGATTCATAAACTTTCCGTTCCATTCCCGTTACCATTGCCGTCTGCGTTCGCCGTTTCGTTGCCAGTTCAGTACATTGAAATGCATAAGATCATTCACAAACTCATGCGAGCGGTAGAAGGCATCGGTCAACGTAGTTTATGAATGATCTTATGCATTTCAATGTACTGAACGGGCAACGGAACGGCGAACGCAAACGGCAAACGGAACGGAAAGTTTATGAATCGACATTAATTCTCATTTGCAATCGGTTCTGAGTATATATCATTAATTGCGATAGAAATATAATATGAACGATAGGAAGAGGTCCACTAATTTAGCACAAAACAAGAACATACGTTGATGAGTTTGGTTAACAAATATAAAGATATCTTGGAAAATAAAAAGTCCGATACAATTGCTAATACTCAGAACGCAGCGTGCAGGATAAGAATCGAAAAAGAGTTTAACTCACTTGGTGAGACTTTCAGAGATCACAAAGTACTTAGAAAAAAATAAGACAATTTGAAAAAACCTACAAAGAAAAAGTTCGCAGAAGAAAAGTGTTACCAGATGGAAACTGGTGGTGGGCCCCCAAAAAGATAGTGGTTACAGATATAGATAGTGAAATTAAAGAGATATTAGGTACTCGGATAGATGGATTAGTATCTCAGTTTGGTGATGATGCTGAAAATTATGGTAGGACACGCAGTTATCACATTGAAGTGTTTTACCAAAAGTAATATTTTAGATACTTCAGAGAACGCAAAAGAGACTGAATCATCAGAAAACAGTAATATGGATCATGGTAGGGTCCCACTGAGTGAACCTATTGAAAATTATATATACTTTAAAACTTTCAGACCACCAGCACCCAACACAAATGGCTTACTCATTTCATGTGAAGAAGAGGAATATACCTGCTTATCACCACTTTTTTCTCCTCTGTATATAAAAATATTGGATTGTTATAAATGTATGTTTTTAAGGTAAATTATAAAATTTGCATCAAAATGTTACTTCGGTTTATATCTCAAAAAAAATGATATGCCAGTAACGTTTCTTATGCGTAAAACAGTATCCTTATTTGAGATCATAAGTTTTAATTCATGTTGTTGAATTGAGCTTTGAGCCGCAGTGGAGGGCCGAATGCAGGCACACTCACATTTGTACCCAACGGAACCTAGTGATTTCATACACTAGTCACTGATACAGAACGTTACTGACAAATTATCGTATTTGTTAGTTTTCGAACGATTTGAGGTACATTTTAATTTGAAGAACGGATTCATATATAATGATGCATCATCTTATCATCATATCATATCACAATGTTTTCATTTGCAGAGGAGGCTAAATCCTAAGAGATGATGAATAGATATAATCACAAAGTCTACCAATCATGAGTAGAAGACATTTTTTGATAACAAATTTTGTATCCATCATTTATATATGCAACATCAAAAGTAATTTGTAGATCATTCTGGAGAAACTTCTCAGGCGGACTAGATTAAATATACCCCTGATTCGCTGAGGAGACCTAAGACAGTTAGGTGCGTACCTACGTCAAAAAATAAGTTCTTCCGTGACATATGGAAACTACCGTTATATATTCATTGGAGCCACAATAGGCCATTGGCCGCAGTGGAGGGCGTAATACGTGCCCAATCACGTTCAAACCTAACCAAGCCTACTTATTCATCGAGTTATGTATTTTCCTACAGAAACTGCACGACTTCAAATGAAAAATGCTATAACGACCAGACTGAAGGAGTGGGTAAAAACAAAGACTTCATTAGATGAAATGTAACCAAAATTTATGGAAGAAGGACACATGATTAAAATGAAGTACCTTGAGGAGAAAAACAAACAAGAATTGATATCTTTAAAAAATTATATGTTGTTGAGAACACAATTTCAAAGGAAAGAACATTCAGAAAAAATGGAATTAATGCAGTTAGGGAAAGAAAAATCATTTCTTTATTTCATATTTTTGTATAAATAATGAACAAATCAGTTACTAGAACCAACTATAATACTACTGTAGTCTATTAAAATACTCATGGATTGATTGATGTGGTACAATATGTTGATAATTTATACCGTTTACAAAATCTATAGCTGCTTCTTCTTCTATATTTACTGCTGGCAACGGTTTTTTCAGTGACTAAGCTATATTGTGCAATACAACAGTAGCTATAACAATTGCCTCTACTTTTTTTATATTCACTCTAATGCCCATTATTGGAAACCTTCTTTTCCATATGCCAAATAGTCTTTCAACAGGATTTCGTGTTCTGATGTGGGATTCGTTAAATAATATTTCTGCTGGAGTGGCTGGATTTGATAATGATGTTATCAAATAAGATCGGACACCATAACCACTGTCACCAAATAATAATTTATCCTGATATCTTCCAGTTTCAAATTTTGCCCTAACACAAGAGTTATTCAATATTGTCGAATCGTGAGTTGAGGCAGGCCATCTACAAACTACGCTGTGAAATCTTCCAGTTGCATCACATATAGCCTGAACATTCATGGAAAAAAATCATCTTCGGTTACGATATATTTCGCAGGTTCATTTCCTCCAGGTGAAGAAATGCGAATATAGGTGCAATCGAGAGCCCCTATACATTTAGGAAATCTTACAATATTATAGAATGATTGAGTCACTATACGCATTTCTTCTTCGCTGGAATGCATTCTGATGAACTGTTCATATAGTCCTGCAATAGCCCTGGAGACTTTCCAAACAACACGGCTAGCTGTAGACTTGTCAACTCCTATGAAGTCTCCAACAACTTGAAGGAAGCTGCCTGTTGCATAGAATCGCCAAATCCATATAACCATATCTTCTAGTATAACCACATCTTCTAGTATAACCACATTATTTCTACAAAAACATTGAATAAGTGTTATTCATTGCATATTTAGTGACTCACCTTGCAGTCGGCGATGCAATCAAAGGGACAACGTGGTTTAGTTAAAAAGTGCACACCATTCTTGGTTAAACGAAATTTTTTCAAAAAATCTTTCCATATACGGAAGTGATTTTCTCTTTGTCTAAATATTTTTCGACTCCTACGGCGTACCAATAGGTCTACGTTAAAAAAATCTTCATCAGTTAAAACACCAACTAAAGGTCGATTCATAAACTTTCCGTTCCGTTTGCCGTTACCGTCTGCGTTCGCCGTTCCGTTACCAGTTCAGTACATTGAAATGCATAAGATCATTCATAAACTCCGTTGACCGATGCCGTCTACCGCTCGCATGAGTTTATGAATGATCTTATGCATTTCAATGTACTGAACTGGTAACGGAACGGCGAACGCAGACGGCAACGGTAACGGTAAACGGAACGAAAAGTTTACGAATCGAGCTTAATTCTTCCATATTTTAGGTTGAACCGTCACTTTTGAAGGTTTAGCAAAGCTCACTCATGAACCAAGTTCAATTCTTAAGCCATACTTATACAACGCACAAATGTAGGATAGATGAGCTCAGAGGAAGTTCAACAGTGAGCCAAGCTTAGGCTTTTATTGTACAACCAGCTCCAAAAATATTCTCTTGAACACACATTCATTTGTAAGGAGTCCTTTATATGTGCAAATTTTTACACCTTATTTAGGTAAGGTACAGACATTGATGTTTATTTGTTGAGCTCGTAATGTCCAAATTTACCGGGAAAAATTCACCCAGCAATCGCGAGATTTTCTGCAGCTACTAGTATCTAATTCAAATAGGACAAATCCTAATCTGGTTTCATCACCAAATCGCCTAGCAATAAACCAGTTTGAAAATGGCTCAATTTCGATGTCCCCCGTACGTGTGAGCAATGAGCATATCTAAAACATGCGGCCGCGGCCTTGTAGGTCGGGACTTGACTCTCGGAGTTCGAGAAAGCCGCAGGTGGATGGCGGTACTATTATCCGGACACGTGATGAGGTACCGTTAATACGCGAACATTGATCAGTTGTCGAAATTGAGTGGAAAGTGACTGAGGGGGTTACCCACTTACTTACCTACCTGCGGCTTCTCGATAACCTATTTGACCAAAGTCAGAATGGGTTCATGTGTACAGGATGTTGTTGCTTTGTTGGTATGACTTTTATGAATGCTAGGGTCCTCTTGAAATTATTGTAATTTAATCAGTTTGATATTTGGTTACTGTCGGTCAGGCGATACGGATAGAAATGTTTTTTAACCGTTGTGCTCAATTTAGATCAATAACTGTAAAGTCAGAAGTAACCTAAAACACTTCCATTGAATTTTGAATTGTAGCAATATAAATTATAATAGTCACCAACAAAAATAATCATTTGTTAGATCTAAACTTAATGAAAACTGAATGTGATATTGAGAGAGATATGGACCCACTTGTGAGCGAGTATTAGCCAGAGAAGTAGTTGTTTTCTGTCGGACATATGCCATACAATCTATACAAAAGGATTGTTTTCGACTGTTTTACAGTCACTGGAACATATATATATATATATATATATATATATATATATATATATATATATATATATATACGAAACAGGAAAATTTTTGGGTATAGCAGCAAGCAAAACGTGTACTCTTTTAACACTATATTTCCGATATTTCAACAGTGAATACGGTCATCTTCAGGGAAGCTACAATAATGTCAACTGTCTGTTGTCTAATAATCCTAACAAAATTTCTTACATTACATTTGAATCTCTCCACGTGTGGAGATAATTCAAATAAATTTTTAAACAAAATTTTATAACAATGACTTAATATTTTTATTGTTTGACGTATTTTAATGTGTTTTGTTCATCTTTGTCACATGTGACTTACATGACATGTTTTTTACTAATTTTAAATATTACATCCATAGCAATCATTCTCATCAACACAGTAAATTGGTTCTTCTTCAAAGTTTTCTTTCCATTAATCGTACAATTTTGCTTGTTACTTGTAGCTTTCCTGAAGATGACAGTATTCACTGTTGAAATATCGGAAATATAGTGTTAAAAGAGTACACGTTTTGCTTGCTGCTATACCCAAAAATTTTCCTGTTTCGTATCCTAACTAGTCAGCAAAGACTACCCTTCTACCCTTCTACCCTCTGGGGTCCTAAATGGGCTTTTCTTTGTTTTGTTCAACGTAAACAGGTATATATCATTGTTATACAAAACTAATTTTTCTACTGATGTGCTTGTTATATTTCTTGTTTTTGTTACTACTTGAATAAAAACGTTATATATATATATATATATATATATATGCTGAATACTTGTTTCAAGGAGCAATAAATGTTCCAGTGACTGTAAAACAGTCGAAAACAATCCTTTAGGAACTCACTATACCTTTGTATAGATTGTATGGCATATGTCCGACAGAAAACAACTACTTCTCTGGCTAATACCTCGACAGATATTCAATTATATCTGTCAGACATATGTGCAAAGATCCTTACTTTGAAGGAACAACTTTGCAAGAGCTCTCAGAGACAGACAGCAGGACACCGCCTGATCCAAACAAGGAACCAACTGCAGACCGGTTTCGGGATGAAGTCCCTCATCAGTGCAGTCCTGGTTATCACAATTGTATACACGCGGGGGCCCGGTACCCGTCATCGTTCGGCAGGATGAACACTGTAATCGCTTACAGGATCCACCACGGCAACAGATTTGAGAGCGCTCCAGAAGGACAAAGGTATAGTGAGTTCCTAAAGGATTGTTTTCGACTGTTTTACAGTCAATGGAACATTTATTGCTCCTTGAAACAAGTATTCAGCATATACCATTTCGCATCCGAAATGTCCTTCTGGAGCGCTCTCTAATCTGTTGCCGTGGTGGATCCTGTAAGCGATTACAGTGTTCATCCTGGCGAACGATGACGGGCACCGGGCCCCGCGTGTATACAACCGTGATAACCAGGACTGATGACTGACTGATGAGGGACTTCATCCCGAAACCGGTCTGCAGTTGGTTCCTTGTTTGGATCAGGCGGTGTCCTGCTGTCTGTCTCTGAGAGCTCTTGCAAAGTTGTTCCTTCAAAGTAAGGATCTTTGCACATATGTCTGACAGATATAATTCAATATCTGTCGAGGTATTAGCCAGAGAAGTAGTTGTTTTCTGTCGGACATATGCCATACAATCTATACAAAGGTATAGTGAGTTCCTAAAGGATTGTTTTCGACTGTTTTACAGTCACTGGAACATATGTATATATATACACTGACCGCCAAAAAGTATGTACCATATGGGAAAAAATTTTATTATTGGAGTATTGGAAAAAATATTCTGGGGAAAAGTTTGTGCATGTCCAATAACCTAAAAATCGATTTTGACACATGTCACGTGATCGCTAGAATGGCGGCAAAATTAAAAAAATTGTAATGCAAAGGCAAAAAAGGGGTAAGATGGCAAGATATCAAAAAAAGTTATTTGAAAAAGTCACTTAGAATTCAATTTTATACACATAAACGAAGTTTAAAGAGATAATTAAAAAAATTGAAAATAGCAATTTTTTTTTAATTTTTCCCATCTATTTAAAAAAATATTTTTTTTCTTATGAATAGCTTGACTATACTGAAACATTTGCATTTTAATGATAATGACAAAACTTTCTCAATTTCTCCACACCAGAGGGCACTAAATTGAAAAAATGGGAATTTGTCAGAACCCTTGCTGTTACATCGGTTCGTATCTAACAGTTATATCCGAATTCCACGACCATTGTGATGACATGACACTCCAAAAACATGGTAATTTCCAGATTATAATCAAGTTCCGATGATAATCGTGCATGAGCGTTTCACTTCGCACATAAACTTGAAAATAGTGCGTCAAATTAAAGATTCTTAAAGTTTATGTGCAAAGTAAAACGCTCATACAGCATTATTATTGAAACTTGATTAAAATCAGGAAACATGGTGTTTCTAGATTGCCATATCAACACAATAGTCTTGGAATTCTGATATAACTGTTAGATAAGAACCAATGTAACAGCGAGGGTTCTGGCAAAAACCAATTTTTTTAATTTAGTGCTCTCTGGTGTGGAGAAAATGAGAAAGTTTTGTCATTATCATTAAAATGCAAATGTTTCAGTATAGTCAAGCTATCCATAAGAAAAAAAAATAATATTTTTAAATAGATGGGAAAATATTTTTAAAAAATAGCTATTTTCAATTTTTTTGAATTATCTCTTGAAACTTCGTTTATGTGTATAAAATTGAATTCTAAGTGACTTTTTCAAATAACTTTTTTTGATATCTTGCCATCTTACCCCTTTTTTTGCCTTTGCATTGCAATTTTTTTCATTTTTCCGCCATTCTAGCGATCACGTGACATGTGTCAAAATCGATTTTTAGGTTATCGGACATGCACAAACTTTTCCCCAGAATATTTTTTCCAATACTCCAATAATAAAAATTTATCCCATATGGGATATATATATATATATATATATATATATATATATATATATATATATATATATATACAGTGACCGCCAAAAAGTATGTACCATATGGGAAAAATTTTTATTATTGGAGTATTGGAACAAATATTGGGAATATGGGGAAAAGTTTGTGCATGTCCGATAACCTAAAAATCGATTTTGACACATGTCACGTGATCGCTAGAATGGCGGCAAAATGAAAAAAATTGCAATGCAAAGGCAAAAAAAGGGGTAAGATGGCAAGATATCAAAAAAAAGTTATTTGAAAAAGTCACTTAGAATTCAATTTTATACACATAAACGAAGTTTCAAGAGATAATTCAAAAAAATTGAAAATAGCAATTTTTTTAAAAATATTTTCCCATCTATTTAAAAATTTTTTTTTTTTCTTATGAATAGCTTGACTATACTGAAATATTTGCATTTTAATGATAATGACAAAACTTTCTCGTTTTCTCCACACCAGAAGGCACTAAATTAAAAAAAATGGTTTTTGCCAGAACCCTCGCTGTTACATTGGTTCTTATCTAACAGTTATATCAGAATTCCAAGACTATTGTGTTGATATGGCAATCTAGAAACACCATGTTTCCTGATTTTAATCAAGTTTCAATAATAATGCTGTATGAGCGTTTTACTTTGCACATAAACTTTAAGAATCTTTAATTTGACGCACTATTTTCAAGTTTATGAGCGAAGTGAAACGCTCATGCACGATTATCATCGGAACTTGATTATAATCTGGAAATTACCATGTTTTTGGAGTGTCATGTCATCACAATGGTCGTGGAATTCGGATATAACTGTAACAGCAAGGGTTCTGACAAATTCACATTTTTTCAATTTAGTGCCCTCTAGTGTGGAGAAAATGAGAAAGTTTTGTCATTATCATTAAAATGCAAATGTTTCGGTATAGTCAAGCTATTCATAAGAAAAAAAATAATATTTTTAAATAGATGGGAAAATATTTTTAAAAAATTGCTATTTTCAATTTTTTTGAATTATCTCTTGAAACTTCGTTTATGTGTATAAAATTGAATTCTAAGTGACTTTTTCAAATAACTTTTTTTTATATCTTGCCATCTTACCCCTTTTTTGCCTTTGCATTGCAATTTTTTTCATTTTGCCGCCATTCTAGCGATCACGTGACATGTGTCAAAATCGATATTTAGGTTATCGGACATGCACAAACGTTTCCCCAGAATATTTTTTCAAATACTCCAATAATAAAAATTTTTCCCATATGGTACATACTTTTTGGCGGTCACTGTATATATAAAATATCCCCCATTCTAATGACATGTCAAGAGATTATAAATTTAGAAAAGCCAATTTTTCGTTAATGTACCAACTTAATAATATAATAATAATAATATACGTCTTTATCATTTTCAGCAGAATATTACAAAAATATGCTATGCATCATTTTTGGTGAAAATAAAGAGAGAAGTTCAATTCATCCAGAAGTGATTCGCTAAATGAATTGTTCTTTCACTTAACCCATAAAATGTCTCCGTATATGCCTCTTCATATATTTTGTCATAATTGATAATTCTCCAAAGACACCTAACCGGTATTTTGAATACTTGCTAAGAACCCAAATGAATATGGCAAACAAGCCAAATGAATAGTAAAATCAATTCCTTTCGAAAAACTATACGAGGATGTATTGATATCTAGTTAGCCTAGACCAGTTCCCTGCATAAACAAAATATTGCGTTACCATAGCAACGAACAATAACTTATTAGAAGTGTCAGTGTAAAGTTTGACGTCAAAAAAGTAAACCAGAGTTACGCAATAAATTAAAAGAAAAATTATTGTTTGTTGTTGTTTGTTAAAATTGTTTTTTCCGTTAACCAGCTGTCGTCTCCTTACGAACGGTAGCCCTCAAAAGTCGAAACTTGTGCGAGCCAAGGATTAACGAGGTCATACCTTTTTACGTGCGATTCCTAGCACGATCAGAGGAGAATATCGAATGGAGGTCCGTAATGTCACCCATCCAAACCACGGCCTCGCATAGCGTTGCTTGGCTTCAGATATCGGTGAACCGGCGCTCTCCGTTCGAGCTATCCCCGCGAATTAATATGTCCACCAAAATTGTGAAAATCGAAAAATTGGAGTTTCGAGCCATCATCAAGTACCTGTATTTAAAAGGGTTAAGAGGTAAGCAGATTTACGAAGATATGCTTAATACCCTTGGTGATCAATGCCTTCGTATGCGACCGTGAAAAATTGGACTGCAAGCTTCAAAAGAGGTAAATTTTCCATGGAAGATGATGACCGATCGGGAAGGCCAGTATCTGTGTCAGTCCCCGAAAATATCGATGCAGTTCATGACATGATTTTAACAGACCGTCGAATTGGGCTAAAACAGATAACTGAAGCACTGAATATTTCATACGAACGCGTTCATCATATAGTTCACGTCAATTTGGACATGAGAAAAATTGCTGCAAAATGGATCCCCAAATGTTTTAATGTTGACCAAAAGCGTGCAAGGGTAGTAGCATCGCGTTCGATCTGTGCTCGATTTGAAAACGATGTAGACTCCTTAAACCGAATTGTTACTATGGATGAGACTTGGGTACATTCTACGACCCAGAAACAAAGCAACAATCGATGGAATGGCGACACTCGGGTTCTCCAAGACCTAAGAAGTTTCGTGTCCAAAATCTGCTGGAAAAGTTCTTGCTCCAGTTTTTTGGGGTTGCCATGGAGTAATCATGATTGATATTTTGGATAAGGGTAGAACAATAACTGGATATTACTATTCGACATTACTGACCACTACGGGAAAAAATTAAAGAGAAAAGACGCGGAAAGCTATCCAATGGTGTTTTGTTTTTGCAGGACAACGCCCCTGCACACAAATCTCATGTTGCCATGCAAAAAATTCGTGATTTAGGGTTTGAATTACTAGAACAACCCCCTTATTCACCATATTTGGCTCTGTCCGACTAGCATCTCTTTCCTCAACTGAAAAAAAGTTTAAAAGGTCGTTAATTTTCTTCCAACGAGGAGGTAATAAAATCTGTGGAGGTCTGGTTTGTAGAGCAAGAGCCTTTTTTTTAAAGGTCTAGACACGTTGCAGGTTCGCTGTAATAAATGTATCCTATTAAGAGGAGCATATGTTGAGTAATAAAATATTTTGACATTGAAATTTTGTTTGGTTCTATAGTAGATTAAGAATTTTTCAATATATCCTCGTATATTGACTTTCAAAATTGACAAGATTCGAATATTATGAATTGTTTCATCAACAACATTAAAAAACAAAAACTGTAGATAGATACTCTGAGCCTTCATTTTCTTCAAAAATAATGATAAATGTTTTTATTGACAAATATTCTCGTACAAACTACAATGAACTACAGGATGAATGAACATTTGTAGAATCTGGTCAAGGAGCAGAGTTCAAATCACCAGTGGGCACAAGTGTTTGCTCTTCCACTCAACCATACTACCATAAGTAATACTAAAAAATATAGATTTCCTGATAAAATAAAAAAGAATGCGTATTAAATTTGTTGATGCAAATTTTTGTAATTTGAACTGAAAATAAAGAAAAAAAATTGCTCTTTGTAATTAATGATTTTTGAACATTTTTCTGAAATTTCCTATCCTGTCTTCCTTGAAATGTGGGGTAATGAGATTATACAATGATGTAATTTGGTAGACTAAATGTTGGACTTCTGGAAGAGGGGGGCGTTGTTGCCAACATGGACTTAACTAATATATTAGATCAATATAACGTGAATGTTGCTTGTCAAAATCTCAATGAGGTACCGTATAACATTGTTAATCAAACTGTTGATGAAAACAAAATTGGAAGAAATGATTAAAGAAACCAAAAAACAATACTACTTACAGGAATCGAATTGAGAGTAACGGAAATAACTCTAAAACACTTTGGTAAACTATCAATGAAATATTAGGTGAACAAGAAACAATACCTATAGATATGATAAAAACAAAAACCGATGTAACAATCGAAGATTCAATTAAAATAGCAGATGACTTCAACAAATATTTTATTTCTATAAGTGGGAAATTAGTTAATGATATGAAAAGAAATGTAAATTATTCCGAAATACAATATTTCTAAATCCTGCAACGGAAGAGGAAATGAAAAACATTTTCTCCCAACTCAAGAAAAAAAAGCGCCTGGCCATGAAGACATCAGAGCAGAAACTTTAAAACTAGTTTCTGAAATCATTTTAAAACCGCTCACATGTCGTTTGACATGGGTATATTTCCTCAGCCTTCAACCGCTATAATAAAACCTATATAAAAGTGGACAAAAATCCGATCTATAGTAGGCTAAGAATTTTTCAATATATCCTCGTATTCTTTGACATAGAAAAATCATGAAATTAATCTTTAATTGAATGAAGCCTTTGTGACCAGAAAATATGTGAATAATGCGTCAGTAAATCACACTAGCTTGATTAGTGAGCGTTTTGATAAGTTAACAGATGAGTATGCATTAAGAGTATTGAAAAATATGTTGGTCGGTTTTGTACTTTCAGATAGTAGTTTTTTCAGTATCCGGTCTGTATCAAGACCCAAATATAATAATTAATAATTGTGTTTTGACAACTAAGTTAATGAACTAAAGTTGAAAATATCATTGTGCTTGATTTTATACAAATTTATTCAATTCGCAACCAGCAAACTCATGGTATCGTTCATAACGTAGGTAGTATTTTTCTCCTGAGCAAATATTGGACAATTCATTTTATGTACATACTGATAAATAAATTAATTATGCCGTAGACTTTTTATCTATACTGTGTAGGTTCGCTTCCAAGTGAGTTATTCGGCCAATTAAGATTTCAAAGCTTCGTATTGTGAAATGTGAGTACAAGAATGAAATTTTACGAATTTTCTCCACATTCATAAGATTTTATATCACTTTATACTAACCAACTTCAGATTCTGAAATTTTTAGTCATTTAATTTGTTGTATTAATTCATCCGTTGCTCTGTATCTCGATGTAACTGACTCGATAACTATCTTTTGTCCTTTGCTTGCCCTTTTTTAATTGCCTGTAGCACTGTTGTTCCTCTAGCAGTCTTATCCAAGTATTTCAATTTTTATTTACTCCTATGTCTCTTTGAAGGAAGTAGATGACATTGTCAGAATTATGGGGAGTGAACAACAATTTTTTTTGTGATCAGCTAAAGGAATAATAGAAATGTGGGGTATTCCTGCAAAACGCTTTCACGATATTTCGCCATATGCCAAAAATGAATCAACAACAATAACACGATATCTTAACTCAAATAAATCAACATGGTATACCACAAGGCTTGGTCCTAGGTTAGGACCATTACTTTATAATGTGTATGCCAGTAACATTCATCATCAAATGATGTCATCAGAAGACTACCGCCAATATTCTTTTCAGACAATACCACTTTTGATAATTTTCACTGTTTTTCGAAAATATCCGACAAATTGTTGAATGAAGCTTGTTGTAGAAGTTGGTAAGAGATTCCATATATTTGTTGAGGCAAGAAAACTACTAACATTATTCAAGAAGGAAGAAACTACCCAAACACCAAAAGTACGTCACAATCACACTCGACGCTTTTAGCTCCTGAAGATGCTAACTTTGTTGGCGAAACGCGCGTCGAGTGTGATTGTGACTTAGTTTTGGTGTTTGAGTAATTTCAGTAATTTCTTTTTTCTTGAATTGTATTCACACCAAAGGTTCCAAAATATTCATTAATTTGGATACTAACATTATGCCTAGGGTAAAGGCTCCAGTAATTGCCATTATAAGCAAGCATTTATATGAAGTAAATTGTAAAAAATATGAAACAAGACTTTTCTTTTGTTTACATAAAATCATAGTATGTAGTAATGATTCACTGAGAGATATTACTTGTAATATATTACAAAACATGTGAATTTTTTTTAATATGAAATATTTTTTCATGTTAGTCAGAAGTACTAGTAATTGCCACAATCATATTTTAGAAAATTCAGTGGTTGCCAGAGTAATTAGCCAGTAATTGCCAATGCCAAGTTTGGCATGTGCAAGTCAAAAGAACAGAAAAAAAGGACACTGTAAATTGTATCTAATGCACTTGTATTTTTTAAAATAAAATAAAAATTTGGTTAAGTATAACAAAAAAGTTATTACCTATGTCTAGTAAAAAAAATTAAACTTAAAAATCAGCCTAGATATAAATTGTAGTTAACCATCAACAAAAACTTTTTTTTAAATTCGTATTTGAGACGATCGCCTGAATTAATTATTGTTGGAAATGGTAGTTTCGGGGGTAATACCACGAATGCTCGCAATACTATCGATAGTAATTCTGTCAGAAATCAACGAGATCAAGTTGCTTGATAACACCACGAGTTCTTTAGGACGAGTGTGTTACCTCAAAGCAATTTGATCGAGTTTAAGATTTCTGACAGAATTATCAATAGTATTGTGAACACGAGTAGTATTTATTGAGATAATTTCACGAACCAACAAAGTAAAAAAAGTTCCATTGTCGTGAATTCTTCAGTAGTTATATATAATGCCTGATAGACATGACGTCTGTCAGACTGACATTCATATTAGTAGCAAGATGATATTAAGTTCTCTGTTGTTGTTTGGATACGTGGTTGCCATGACAAAGTGGTATTACCGGCTCGAAAGCTAGGAGCTACGTATTATCGAGGAATACGTCCCTTATTGGTCCTAATATTGCAGGAAAGGAGGGTTTCATACGGCGAGTGAAATTATCTCTATAATTTGATTCAGACTGATAAAACTGTAGTCTCGATAATCGAGAGTGCGAAAACAAAAGAAAGGGCGGTGGTAAAACACCGCTTGCACTAACTGTAATAGCTACTGTTACAGATTCTTTTTCTGAGCCTTTTGCAATTTCATGTATATTTTTTTCACTTCTAGGACCGATTACTTTGTTTGATTTCGGACATATTTGTAACGCCGACTCATCGCAATTGAAAATCTGTTCTGGACAATTTAAAGTGTCTTCTAGATTTTCATTTTTGAAAAATGTACCAACTTCTTCATACCAATTTCTAATTTGGTGTTCTGTTACTGAAGCTCTTGTGGTGGTCAAAGTTTCAGGAGTTCTGACAGCTACAGTGGGATTTCTCTTAAAAAATTATTTTAACCATTTCCTACCAGGTTTGTCATTTACGAATGGATTCTTACGTTGGGTGTTTTTCATTATTGTTTGAACTGTTGATAATAGATCATCTTTATGAGGGGAAATTGTGGTTATCCATTTTATAATGGCATTTTCCTGTTTTAGTTAAAACACTTGAAGGACCCATTTTTCGTTCCAGTAGTGTTTTTCCCAGAACTTTATTCATTCTATTTCTACAAGCATCCATCTTTTCTTGCGAATATTGGAAGAAAGGTTTCTTTGCATTTTCCATTTTAGTATCCTAAACCAAAAATTGCCACATAGCTAACCAATAATTGCCACTTTAAAGAAGCAGTGGCAATTACTGGATTTTTTCAAAATATCTTGCTCATATTTAAAACATAAAAATTTGGAATTCTAGACTTTATTATCTCATTATATTCGGGGCTAACTGAATTGTTTTAAAATTCACCAGTAATTGCCACTCGTGACCATTACTGGAACATTTAAAAAGAACAGATCTAGTAATTGCAACCCCCCCTTTATATAAAAAAAACACAAAAATTAACAAAGTGCTTATAAAATATGCATAATTGCTTACCTCTGCTTCTTTGCTGTACCCAAAAAACTATAAGATGCCTTAATTTTTGTACATTAATTTGAAAATACTGCTCAGCGTTTCTTAACACATCTGACAAGAAAACATAACCTATCGAAAACTGCCGTTACACTGAAAGATTAAACTATTCATGGCGCCATCCTTCATTATTATTTCTAGACATATATGATTAGAAGAAAGATTACTGTACACATAAATTAGACGTTTAGTGCAGATTTTACTTAAATTTCCTTATTTCCTATTATTAATAGGAAATGGCAATTACTGGTGTAGTGTCAATGACTGGTGCATTTACCCTACCTGGTTTACATTTTTTCGAGATTGCAACCACCGTTCTCTAGGGGGTGTGTTGGTGAATATTATATATAGCATGGGGTATATTCCAGGCTTGTGAACTATGATTTCCCTGGAAAATTATGAGTACAGAGAGCACTGTCAAATTATATGTATATGACCAAGAGGACCGTTGGTAAAATTCGTACTTCCGGTAACGATAGAGCTAGTTTCGTGACGTCAGTGTTTGTTAAGTTCTTTTCAAGTCGGCTTTGGAGAGCTCACATAAGGGTGCTTGTACGGAAAATGTATGTCTTCCTCATCTTTGGCAGTCTGCTTTCTCGTTGCCTTTAATACCTCTGTGACCTGGCACCATCATCAAAGTGACCTGATTGTTTTCTGCCAGTTGTCTTAGGGATTGTTCACAGTCCTAAGTCAGCTTAGACTCACAAATGTATGACTTCAGAGCTTTCAGTGCTGCTTGGCTCTCTGACAGTTTATAGATTTTTTCTCTCCGGCTGTCTCTTTTGAGGCATTCATGGCACATTGTCATATCACTACAGCATGTACTTCTGCTTGAAAGATGGTTGAGGTGTTACTGAGGAGTTTTGAGAGCCTGAAATGCCGCTTCCAGCCCATTCACCCATCTTGGATCCATCAGTATACCGCACTGATGTATACATTTCCAGGTGAGGTTCGTTCTCTCTGCGAATTTGGTGGTTGTCAATGACCACTTCAAACAGCATTTCGAAGTCGTACCTTACTGGCATGTTATCTGTCGTTCAGACATGGTACCTAGGGAAATATGTTCCAAAATCCTCAGATTTCCTGCTTTTTAGTTTACTGTCTGGCTCAATCTGAAGGAACTAGTTGCTACTTCCTTCATTACAATGGTGGAAGGTTTAGCATTACATCTAATGTTGCATTTAAATATCGCTCTCCTGTGATTCCCAGACAACTTAGCCGCTGCACTTTCTGCACCTTGACTTGTGTCTAAGTTTGTTGCACCTTTGGCCACCATGTCAGTGGAGTATAGGTGACCAAGGGTTTGATAATCGTTTGTAATGACCAAGTAGATCATTTTCGGTTTCAGAATATTTCAGGTAGTCAGATATCCATTTTTGAAATACAATATTCAATTTTCGCCGAAATGCAGCTGAATAGAATTATAAAAATAATACATTTCGTGTACGAGTCCTCAAATTCAGATACATGAAAAGTCACCTTTAGAACTTGTCAATGACTGAATTCCTATGGGGACACCTTCTCTGGAACCGATCACAGAGGCTCAACACTAATTCATTTGCTTTGTTAAAAAAAAATCAAATAAAGTCTAGTCAGTCGATACCCCAGGGTTTTTAGACATCTCAATGATCCTTCTCGTCAATATAACAGTTGCCGAGAAGGTCAAAGCCCTCAAATTAGAAAAAATATTCGTTTTTATAACTAATCAGTTGTGCATAAAATTTTGTATTATACTAGCACATGAAACAGTCATAAAATAAATAACTGTATTGAGTGGATGAACTATCATAGTGTAAACGTTGTAATAAACTACTCAACACTAATTTCGTCGCACCCCAAAATTTTGACCATATTAAAATCTGAATAACTTTTTCCTGCATTGAACAATTTGAATTCTGTAAACACTGTTCGCTAGCACAGTCCTTCAGCTATAATCTCGTACTTCTTCAAAACATAAGGTTCTCCGCATAAAATCGCTACAGGGTATTATCTGAAACTGTGCAAAATGGGTTGATTTTATTATTTTTTTTTCAAAATCCTGCCGTTACAATTGGGTTTTTTCATGCACAATTCTTGACTACTGACAGCAAGAAAGATCTGGACGTATTCAGAATGGATGATCATTCCGAAAACAAGTTGATTTTCATTTAATTCTCCTCCCAACCGGATTTTGATGGTGTTTCAGATTTAGGTCACCTTTGAGGAAACCCTTGATCTTCAATCTTAATCTTGAGTCTATTCTGATCTTCATATCTCTTCATCTAAAGTTTCAGCTTCAAAATGAGCCGGAGATTTTGAAAATCGGTTGACGAAGAAAAAAGTTATGACTGCAAAACCAAAAAGTTAATTTTTTGAGATCACCCTGTAAACAAAAGAGATAATAAGACAATTCGAAAACTGTCTTGAGGTAATGAGTTCATCTTCATGCCACTGCTGTCAAATTTGAAAAAAAAAATCCTTCAATTGGGATCCTTTTGAAAATTCAGAAATTTTGCACAGTTTCAGATAATACCCTGTAGCGATTTTATGCGGAAAACCTTATGTTTTGAAGAAGTACGAGATTATAGCTGAAGGACTGGGCTAGCGAACAGTATTTACAGAATTCAAATTGTTCAATGCAGAAAAAAGTTAATCAGATTTTAATAGGGTCAAAATTTTGTGGTGCGACGAAATTAGCGTTGAGTAGTTTAGTTGCCACAGATTTAAATTTCTGGTTTTCAGTTTTTTTAGTCAGATTCAGGTATTGTGGTGAGGGGTTCGAGGATAAGGGAATGGCTTGGAATTATGTGATAATCTGGGATATTTGTTTGTTCTTTGTTCGATATTTATTTTTTCCGTCAACCGACTGTACATTTACGATGACCTTCAGAAACATTCAAGATACTTGTAAGAGCTTGGACAGACGAGGCTTTTGTCATTTAACATGTAATACCATGCACGGGACCGGTGACCATCCCTATGGTTAAGAATCGTATGTTCTACCATCACGATCACCAAGGCCCATTTGTGCCTACTACTTTTCAACCACATCCGAGGAGTGTGTTTGGTCCTATTCTAAACCTGTAATCCAAATATTTATACTGCATCAGCTATATAGTTAAAAGTATAATGGGAATGAGAAAACCGAGGGTGTCGAACATTTCTACAATCTGAGTAGGTATTATATTGTAAGAAGTATAGTCTCGAAAGAGATGCCATTGCAACAGATGTTAATAATAATAACAAACCTTCATTTATAATCTTGAATGTTTTTCAAATAAACGTTTAACACTTGCATCTTTTGGGGTACTGGCTCTGTAAATTGATTCTGTTACTGGAAATTAGGTAGAATGTAAGGGCCTCGTCTTTCCTAGCACGCACAAGTCTCTATACTTTTTTATTGTTTGAACCAAAAAAATTAGGTTTCCGAATGATGAAGCCCATCAACGCTTTGAATGAACGATCAATTATATATTCAGATAGATAGATAGATAGATACGTTTATTGCCTCTTAAAATACATTTCATTGCAAGAGTGTGAGAGAAAATAGGTACATACATATAACTACATAAGAATAACTTAAAACTAGACAATAGTAACATAGGGTATGTGAAGCAGTAGGTCAACTAATAGTTTTGAAAATAACTGTAGAGTAAGAAATCAGCAAAATAGTTTAACTTAACTTAATATTAGATCATAAGTGGTATACACTATTTAAAAAATGAAAGAAAAAGAAGCTGATAGTTTAGTAGTTAGTGGGTGGTATCCTAGTGAGCACAAATCTATTCAAGGATTCACTCATTGATTATAAATGTACGTAGTTTTAATATATTCCACAAATAGTTAGCAATGGTCTTGGCGTTTTCTGCTATTAGATTATCAAGGGCGTGGGCCAAAGCAACCATATCAGACAAAAATTTCAAGAATGCTGGTTTTATTGAACAGTATGATAAAATAGGACAGTTGAAGAAAATGTGTTCGATCGATTCTAACTGATTATGGTTACAGATTGTGCAGTGTTCATTTGGGTTGATATTATTGAGCCTGTGTAGGTGAATTTAACAGAGTGTAACGCTCTCAATTTTCAGTCCCGGTGAAACTACCCAATTTTTGATGCATTGGTGAAACAACCCCATTGCAAATAGTAAACGCGAGGCTCCTGTTAGGTATATAGGCCAACAACAATACTTCACGTAGTACAGCGGGTCGAATGAATATTAATATAGACGAGCGCAAAAGAGAATTTATACTCTTGATCGATGGTTCATTTTTGTCACTTAAAGTTGTTGAATAATACCGATTTGTTATATAGAAATAATATTGAAGTTATTCATTGGTTAACATGTAGGAACTCGGTATAAAGAAAAAAAGGAATTAATGGATTTTCAAAATTGAAAAGCGATAATGGTCGATTGGTACCCGTGAGTGGGAATCGGGCGAGAGCGGGAGATCTCGGCTGCCGTGCGAAGCGACAGGCACTGGAGAATGGAGATTTCGGCGGTTTTAGCACTCACGTGTGACAAGCGAACATGGTCTGAATATTGACAAATTAAATAAAACTTATCTGAAATTGGAAACCTAATAACAGCTAAGGTTAGTAATGTTCTTAGTAATTATCGTTTTCTTGACTCCTAAAGTCGAGACTAACTAGAAGTTGCATTCTAAGTGTTTGTATGGCTTTTAGGTTTTTTCTTTGGGTTTTTTTGGCGACCGTAGCCACCTGAAAGTTTGTTGGAAACGATTTCAAATGTCCCGAACTGAACATTATAGCGAGTTCCTCTGGTTACCAGCGAGTTACATACCTCGTCGCCCTTTTAAATCCGAATATAAGTGACTTTGCAGAAGTCGACCTAGGAAGAGGCGAAAATTTCCAAATTGTCGTGGAATCGTAATTTCCCAACAAGAATGATCGCTGTTAAGATATTGGTATGAATCATGAATCCAAAATATCCAACCAAATAACGTGGAACGGCCTGTGAGTACACCTTTCTTTGAATGTTGTCGGCGAGACCCGTTTATGCAGCTAAAAACAACGCAGCGTAGAAAAAGTTTTGTTAATCTTCGAAGTTTACTGATTATCTCTGTGAACGAAACAGCTGTTTTGGTTAGAATCTAAATTTGTGTTTGAAACTACTACATTTACGAGGATCGCCTATATACTTATTATTATCGTAGTAGGTACTGAGCTTACTCAGTAGATTTTCATGATTCTTTTGGTTGGTGTACGCGCTTACCAACTATGAGTTATAAAATAAATTACATCACTTTGGAAATTTGAGCATCGCCCCTGGTATTTAGCATTTATAGTATACGTTATTTCAAATAGCATCAGGTTCTTTTTTATTTTTCCTCTTATCCTCTCCGTCAAGTCCTGGACGGAAATTGTTAGGTTCTTGGCTGGCGCCCCCAGGCTCGCAGTGAACGAATATACCGGGGCCCGAGGGGTCATTTGCAAACAGAAAATAAAACAGACATATTTGATTAGCAAACCCACGACCTGCCCTGACTCAAAGCTAGGCAGGTGGATGTAAATTTAGGAAAATTATATTTTCTTTCTGTTTTACGTCAGTGTTCATTTGGGTTGATATTATTGAGCCTCTATAGGTGAATTTAACAGAGATAGAGTTGCACACACAATCTTAGTTGGGCAATGGCTCTTGTATATTTAACAGGAATATTTAGGGAGATATATCGCTGGGGCATATTATGCAAAATGGAGAAGGAATTGAACATTGTTAAGAATTGTGAACGATGCAGGAGTATCCTATCCCGCTCGTATAATCTTCCTCTGAACTGCAGTAGGAGACACTTCTTCTTTGCTTTAATAAGCTTGTGAGAGAGATTGTCCCAAATGTTGTCAGCGTGAATCTCGATGAAGAAGAATGATTTGAGCTGTAGTAATACTCAATTATATTTGCATCAGCATATAAAAGTATATGAAGCTCATTTGAATTATCTATTTTAACACCAGAAGCTTCATTCCTCTTGAAGTAATCTTCGATAAGAGCCAGAAAAAAGGAAAATAGTAACGGACTGAGAACTTCCCCTTGTAGAACTCCTTCCGAGACAGGAAACGCGCGTGTGTACTCTCCGTTGGATTTCACACGCATGGTGGCATTTGAATAAAATGCTCTGAGCAATCTGACAAGCTGGGAACTGACACCTAGTTGAAAGAGTTTTTTGCCAGAGAAGTTGATGGTTGACGCTATCAAAGGCCCTCTTGAAGTCAATGAACATGGCAAATATTTTACTCTTCTTGAAGCGGAGAGAAAAATGTATAATCGACGAGAGTGTATAAACATTATTAGCTCTTCCTTATTTGATATGTGTATAAAATGTTAAGTTGGAATCAAAATAAATATAACACACAGGTCCTGACCTCATTGGCGTTGTGGGCAACAATAATGGTAAATTCACTTGTTTGCTGTTTATAGATGAAGGTGCAATTGCTTCGTGATGTGCAACACGTTCCATTTCCTTGCATGTGCCGATGATAATCTTGCAATCATTGCAGTAATATTATCCTAAGTAACGTAGATTCAATATTGCTTTACATGATGCATTGGGCAAAATAGGTCAGGGCCGAAGCTTTTGAAAATGGTAAAAAGTGAAGGATGATACCCATAGGAAAAGTAAAGAAGTATAACAAAATGAAAGGAAAAATTATTTACGGGCGATTTGAGGTCGGGGAGTGGAAGGTGTCGGATTTTAAGCGTGGAAAACGGTTAATCAGTTAGTCCGGCAAAACTACGAGTCCTATCGAAAAAAATTTAATAGCAAAGTTGTAGGCAATAAAAAGATTTACAACTTTTGTATCTACACGTTTTTTACATAACCTCAGATTTTATGCAAAAATCTAATAAACGACATCTTTATCTCCCACAAAAAAATGTATTTAATGAGTTTGGTGAAAACTTACCTTTTTATGTCACAAACACACTGTAATTTTTTGGATTCAAAATATTTGTTGTGTCTCCTTATTTTCATTTAATATCGAAAAAGCACCCTAATTTGCAATAAAAAATTCTCACGTCAAAATATCTGCTTTTTAGAAAAAATCGTTTTGCTTTTTGTTCGTTGCCATCTCTACTTCCTCATGGTATGAAAAATATACATTAACATGTCGAATTTTTTCAGAAATTGCAAAAATAACTAAAAAAACTCGAATTCGACATTTAAAAAAAAATCATATTTATAATATTTATTAATATTTACACTTCAACTACTCGAAAAATGCAAGTTTCCATGTTACACTGATAAACTAAAAATTTGCAAATCTATGAAACAGAGATTGCAAAAAACATGCGAAAATAGTTAATTTTCTAAGTGTTAAATATGGGATTTAAATGGGATTTTATATTTATAAATACCTTATTTTAAATTCTAATCAATAATCCTTAGCATCTTTGATAGCATTTCTTCATCGTTGGATACGATAAATGTACCCGATTCTAGCAGATCTTCGAAATCTTCAAGACCATCATCGTCTTCGTCCCCAATATGTTTTCCAGTCTGCATTGGTTCTTCATTCACAATTTCATCTAAATCATTAACATCCTCTCAGATCTTTTCTTCAACATCTGCGCATTTTTCAGGACCAT
The DNA here is from genome assembly GCA_944452925.2 of Chrysolina oricalcia. Taxonomy (NCBI): domain Eukaryota; kingdom Metazoa; phylum Arthropoda; class Insecta; order Coleoptera; family Chrysomelidae; genus Chrysolina; species Chrysolina oricalcia. Next base: position 37,176,512 of record OX101813.2, on the reverse strand, counting down.
GAAAATTGAACATACATTTGGGCATATTAAACTATGTATTCGGCATTTAATACTATTACATATCACAGCTGCAGCAAATAGTTTGGTGCAATGTTTACGGAATTCATGCTTTATCTGTCAATTTGGGCATAATGCCACGTTGGTGTTGCTCAGTTGCTCTCAGTTCGTTACTCAGCCAAGTTTGAAGCTGATAAAATGCCCTGTAACAATGTTGTTCTGCTAATTGACATTTATAAGTAGATTTGATCAATTGCAATCCATTTTTGGCAAAATATTTTTGGTTTGCATCTTTTTTATAAAAAATTTTGTACAAATTTCACAAATTTTTATTGTCTAAAATGATTTCACGATGGTTTTCTTTTCTTATTAAATAGCTCAAAATTTTACATGGTAATGGGTGGGGAACGCAAGCGTCAGCGACTAGGCCCCAGTGGGCCCTTTTCGCAATCCCCGGCATCTTCACTCATCCCATGTCGGATACCTGCTCGAACCTCTTCGACCTTCTTATGAAAGACGAAATGTCCTTCCATTGCAACGAGTGCAATTCTTCCTCCTTAATAGTGGCAGCTCCGAAGACGTTTTGTATGAGCCTGCCATAAATACCACATTCGCACAGGAAGTGGAAGGAGTCCTCCTCTTCCCCACATTCCGTGCATAGTGGGTCTGCCTCAACTCTGATGAGAGCCAAGTGCCTCTTGAGGCCGCAGTGGCCGGTTAGAACTCCCACCAACAGTCGGAGTTCTTTGCGGCTTAGCTTCAGTATCTTGGCCGTCCTTGCCATGTCGGGCCCCGATATCATCTGCCTGCCTGCATCCGTCTATCCTTCTCCACTCTTTTCCTAATGTATCAACTGCCCACTCATTCAGTGCCGTTGTTACTTGTCTCCTTGTTATGCCGAGTGCGGGTTCGGGCCCGTAGTAGGGTTGTCTGGCTCCTTGCTTGGCTAGTTGGTCCGCCTGCTCCTTGCCTTCAATCCCTGCATGACCCAGGACCTACATCAGCGTTATTTCTTTTTCAGTCGCAAGACTCTCCAGGACATCTCTGCACTCCTGCACCAGTACTGATCTGGTTCTGGTTGCATTTAGAGCTCTGATGGCGGCCTGACTGTCCTAGCAGATATATACATGTCTTTCTGGGCCGGACCTCACCTCTTCCATTCTGGTTGCCTCCAGGATGGCATACACCTCTGCTTGGAAAACTGTTGTCAGAGAACCTAGCGCATATGCTCTTTTCTCTCCGTTTTCCAGGTAAACTCCTGCTCCAGCTTGCCCAAAATTGTACATAATGATTAAGAGTAAATTTGTCGAATTCGAGTTCTTTCGTTTTATTGCATTTTCTGAGAAAATTTGACAAAGTAATGTATATTTTTTTTATACCACCAGAAAGTAGACATTTCAAAGAACAAAAAGCACAACAATTTTTTTCAGAAAGCAGATATTTTGACGTGAGAATTATCGACTGAAAATTATCTTGCTTTTTCGATACTGAATCAAAGTGGAAAAAATAAATATTTCGAATCCAAAAAATTACGGTGTGTTTGGGACATAAGAAGGTACGTTTTCACCAAATTTCGTGGAGAATTTTTTTTTTTGGGAGAAAAAAAACACAAAGTCGGGTTTTTGGACTTTTCGCATAAATTTCGAGGTTATGTGAAAAAGGAGTGGATACAAAAGTTGTGACTCTTTTCAGTGCCTACAACTTTGTCGTTCAACTTTTATTGATAGAACTCGTAGTTTTTCCGGAAATCGTGATAAACCGTTTTGCACTCTTAAAATCTCACCCCCTTCAACTACCCGACCTCAAATCGCCCGTAAATTACTTTAATTTTTATTATATTTCATTACTTTTTCAATTGGTAACATTCTGTTCTAAATCTGTTGGGTCTCAAAAATTATCGACTCTGGCCTAAAAGTTGCATGTCGTTGCAAGTATGGGTTCTATCTCAGCCTGATGAGTAATTAATAATATTTCAGATAAATAGGTCATCCTGTATAAAAATAGACTGATGATGAATCAGATGTTATGAACAAAGTAATTTGACATGTAATTTACTTTCAGTGATCACGAACGAATGAAAGGAATCACATATAACTCCAGAGACATCAAGTATTCATGCGCTTCACCAAACCAATGAGAATGGTAATCAAAGAGAATAAAAGTACTTCATTACAGTACGCGTTTTCAACATGACTAGTGTTCGCATTCATCTTTGACAGAAACAGTTTCTAATTCTAAAGGCGTGTGATGAAAGAAAACAATGGAAATAAAAAAATCGACTGGTACAATGAAGGGGTCATGCTTTCTTTCAGAACGTGATCTTTGGAGACTCGCTTATTTGTCCAATCAGGAAATGAGCGTAGTTGTATAATGGAAGAAGAATTTTATTGGGGTGGAGCTATTCAATTCATCTTATATAAGCTTGAATGTCATTGAATGTGATTATATAGCGGATTGAATGATTTTCAGTTATAGAATGTGTCATACCTACCCACCTGACTTCCTCAAAATTATATGTATACCTCAAAAAAGTATTAATTTATTATGGAATATATAATATTATGCATCGTGTTTGTCGATACGTCGAGTGGTTTCTATAAGAAGCCAAGAAACCGCTGATTTGGTTAGTTTTGTATGCGTAACTGATAGTACAATTTTTCGACTTGAGATGTCAAATTAATTTGTTCATTATCCAGAGTTTCCGAAGTATAAGAAAATGTGGTTTTTGAATTTAATATAAATAACCCATTGACTGCGATGCACTTTAAAAATCATTATTCAGCCCATGACAGGATGCCCTCAGGGGGAGTTAGTTTGGTTTTGAACGTCAGGCCCTCCACTGCGGCCAGATGCCTATTGTGGCTAACTCAATGGTTATATTCCTTCCATTATATCGAAATTGAGAAATTCATTGGGAGAACAATTTATCAGATTTTATGGCCTTATTGTAGTATTGTCAGATATTGTATATCTGGTTCTGGCCTCTGCAGAGCATGTACCTAGTATATATTTAGCCGTTTCATCATCCTCGGTGCAAAGCCGGCAATCTGCATCTTGTGCAATTCCAATTTTATGCATGTGATGTTTGAGTTAGCTGTGGCCTGTAAGCAAACGTATTATAACTCTGAGATATGGCCTACTGAGTTCTAGTAGTTTGTCAGAGTCCTGTTTTTTTCTTGTACAAGCGATAAATGCTTTGGAATGGGCTAGCCCCGTAGATTACGCTTTTATTGTCCCAGGCTGTTATGGAATTTTCGGCAGTGCTATACGCTAAACCGATTACCGGTTCTGGTTCAGTGAACGTAGTTTCGGCACCCCCTTTTGCTCAAGGACACTGAACACTATTTGTAGAGGATGGCCCTTTACCTATGTTGCAATTTTATCTCTCATTTGACATCACCGCGATTCCGCCCGTATGGGTTTGTATATCTATATATAAATAAATATGAGAATAGGTAATTCGTGACTGACAATAAATATCTTGACGTTGCAATCTGATATTGGTATAGAAGTAAACTCTTTGTCATCTTGCCAAGCTTTCGGAAAAGTTTATTTACTTCCTCAGGACAACTACAAAAGGACAATCCAATAAATGGAGAAAAACATTGAATCTACTTACATAACTTGAGTAAAAATAGAAATTAGTATCAAAAAAAGAATGTTGTATATAATAAAAATATCGAAGAAATAAAATTTGAAAATAATTATTGTCAATCAACTTCAAAATTGATGAGAAACAATCAAGTTACACTACTGTGTATATCAAATTTACTATAATTTTTTAACTTATCTCTGTTAAGTTTCAAAATATAAGTGTAAATTTTACTCAAATTATTCAGGATAGTTTTTCTATTTAGGCTTTTTATGAGTAACAGGCTAAAGAAAAAAACCTGTTCTAAATAATTTGAGTAAAATTTATACATACAGTGTGTCTCACTTCTCATGGAAACACCCCCGTATCTTCCGTAACAATAGAGGTAAAATGATGAAACTCTCAGGACTGATGGAAATGCTCAAAATGCACCTACCACCTGAAGGGGGTTGGCCTAAGTGATATACACTGCCCGCCACTCGCGATGGCACAACCCATTTTTACGGTAAAACATACTAGGGGGCAGAATAGGCTCAAAATTCCTACAGATTCGTGATCAGGACCACCAACTTACTACAGAGACACGTTTTCCCTAAAAAAATTTCAGTCCTGAAAAATCCGAATTTGTCTCACTTCTCATGGAAACACCCCCGTATCTTCCGCAATTTTTTACGTAGAACCATGAAATTTCCAGGATCGATAGATACACTGGAAATGAACTGACTGCACGGGAATGGTCAATCTACGTAATATACACTGCACGCCAGCAGCGAAGGAACCACCCATTTTTCCATCGCTGCTGGCGTGCAGTGCACATCATGTAGGATTACCCGTTTTGTGCAGTGAGTTAATTTTTAGTGTATCTATCGATCCTGCAAATTTCAGGGTTCTACGTATAAAATTACGGAAAATACGGGGGTGTTTCCATGAGAAGTGAGACAAATTCGGATTTTTCAGGACTGAAATTTTTTCAGAGAAAAAGTGTATCTGTAGAAGTAGAATTTTTAGCCTATTTTGCCCCCTAGTATGTTTTACCGTAAAAATATGTTGTTCCATCGCGATTGTCGGGCAGTGTATATCACGTAGGCCAACCCCATTCAGGTGGTAGGTGCATTTTGAGCATATCCATCAGTCCTGAGAGTTTCATCATTCAACCTCAATTATTACGGAAGATACGAGGGTGTTTCCAAGTGAGACACACTGTATATTTCGAAACTCAACAGACATGAGTTGAAAAATTATAGTAATGCTGATATACCCAGTAGAGTAACTTGATTGTTTCTCATCAATTTTGAAGTTGATCGACATTTATTTTCAAATTTTATCTGTCCAATTTTTTTTTATTGGTCTCCCATTTTACCTATTCAAAGCACGCCTTAGGGTGTTCAAATCGAACTTTCAAAAACGCGCGTTATTTAAAGTTACCATGGTAACATCAACAACTCGAGAAACGTGAAGTCTACGACAACTTTTGATAATATTGATCTGATAGCAGAAACTTGTAACGTCAAATAAACAACTGGTTCATTTATATCTGTTAACTTTTGCTTTTCCATCCATTTTTGCCTTATAATAATAATAATAATAATGTTTATTAGCAGATAGAAATATGTGTACATAGTACTTTTTGCTTAAGAGATAGGACATATAAAATTTGTACGGTGGTGACATATTACAATGCAGTGCAAATAAACAATGGTTCCTGCAAAGGCAGTGCCTGAGCGCAGGTGCTTTGATTATGAGTACTGTTTGTATGTTAGGAATACTGTTGTTATGCAATATTTCATAAACAAGTGATGTACTTTGTCAAGCAAACTCCAAATTTCCAATATAAAACATTAAAAAAAATTACAAATAGTTAATACTATAAAAATGGTACAAATAGTTCATAATAAATCTGTAAAAAAATATGTTGAACAGATTAAAAATTCGTATTTAAGTATTAGTTTAATGAACAAATATGAGAGTATTAAAAAAAATTATAAAGAAAAGAACAAATACAATTATAAAGTACCATAATTAAGTACAACGAGAACAATTAATAATTTATTTGGGAATTTTCAATGGGTCGATCAGGAGATGAATATCACTCCTTGGTGTACTAAGAAGGATTTGTTCCGTAGCTTTTTCAAAAGAATGTACATTTCTCTTATTCTTGATTTCAATTGGGAGTTTATTGAAGAGCACTGAAGATATGTAGCAAAAACTTCTTTGTCCTATCGTTTTTGTCTGAAAAGGTGTCTTGATTTTTTTGGTTATTTTGGATCTTGTATCATATCTATGGTCAATCAAAGGAAAGGAACTTCTGTTTTTGTGTTGTTTAGTTACTGCTCTGAGAAAATAGTTTTGGCGAATATCTAGGATTTTAGATTCTACAAAAAGCAATATTACCGCGATTCTGATTTACCATTCAAAGAATCGATATTAGAATTCATTTTTAGGCACTGCAGTGACAACAAAATAATCTTTGATGACAAATTGCAAATTTATTTGTTTTCTCATCTCCTTGACAGTAAGTAGTAGGTAGTATTAAAACCAGTAGGTATTTATGATTTCAAAGTGCATCAATAAAAAATATAGCGTTAAGTATTCGTGGAAAACTGGTTTTTCAAACACTTGCTCTATTTCGAGCATTCCGGCTGCGCCGTCGTGCTAAAAAAATCGCGCGTGTTTAAAAGACCTGTTCATCCTCTTATACTTTAATATACTATTATATACAACATTCTTTTTTCGATGCAAATTTCTATTTTTACTCAAGTTATGTAAGCAGATTCAATGTTTTTTCTCCATTTTTGTAGTTGTCCTGAGGAAGGAAATAAACTTTTCCGAAAGCTTGTCAAGATGACAAAGAGTTTACTTTAATACCAATATTGGACTGCAACCTCAATAAATTTTCAATTCTATATATATATATATATATGTATATATATATATATATATATATATATATATATATATATATATATATATATATATATATATATATATATATAGATTTAGTAAGCCATTAGGAGGCATCGCTCTGACGTCATTTGACAGGCCCATAAAATCAGTCGATCGGGCCATCCTCTACAGATAATGTTCAATGTCCTTGCCTTTTGCTAGGGCGTTCGCTATTTCGTTTCCTTCTAGGCCCGTGTGACCTGGTATCCAGACTGGGGCAACGTTGTTGCATTGTGTTGTGCTAGTCGGTTCAAGGTGTCTCTTCAATTCCATACTGCTCCAGATCTAAAGCAGTTGGATTCAATCGCTTTCAGTGCTGCTTGACAGACTATCTGAAAATATTTTTTCTGAAATCGTTCAAGAATGCCCACTTTATCGGAGCAACTTCAGGCTTCAAAATACGCTAATCTAGTATTTTAGTCCATTGCTAAGCAAAGAACTTTCCCGGACCGTTTTCGGACCTAAACGGTACGGGAAAGTACTTTTTCGGCAACCATCCGGGAAGTGTTCACTTCCCGGACACTTTTTCTTTGGGAAAGTAGCACTTCCCGGCCTAGTCTGGGAAGTACGTACTTCCCGGACTAGGCCGGGAAGTGCTCGAATTTTAATACAAATATTAATATAAATAAGAATTAGAATATTTCTGTTGGTACCTATCTTCTGTTCAAATTTCAATATATAATATAAATAAGAACTGAAATGTTCAAAATATTCAAATTTGGAATTGTTTCATCCGGTTAACAGATGGGTGAAAGTCGACCTCTCTTCGTCTCTTAGACTAAATGCGTCTCATTGATTTGTTATTCTACATGATTGCCTAAAAAATATTGTACGCAACACGTCCGAAAACAATTTTTTTGGACTCGTAGACTTCCAGGACTCGCTAACGCTCGTCATATAATTTGGTCTACTCGTCCAAAAAAACAGTATTTTCCGGACTTGTTACGTAAATTACTATTCCCGTATCGAAAACGATACGGCAATATTTTTGCCAGCCTAGGCCGTCAAAATCGGTCTTTGGTTCATGGTTGTCACTTTGACGTTTCAGGAAAGCACGTAATTTCGAATCCTCAATTTATGATAATGCTGATTGCGATTCCAGAAAAAATAGTATGTGTACCTCGTAGTAAAAGCACGTTCCCAGACTTCAATGCTTGTTGGCCTCGGCTTTGCCTCGGCCAACAATTTACATTGTCGTCCGGGAATGTATTGCTTTTACTACTAGATACACAATATACTATTATTGTTTTTCGTGTGTGGTGTCGATATTCGGGATATTTATGTTCACGATGTTTTTCAGATTATGAAGACAGAATCCGAAAACACGAGTACAAAGGCGAATTAAACATTTTGGAATCCCGTTCTTGCTGTCTGGTTCCCGAACATTCTCCCACCCCTGTTCAGACTCAAAATCGGCGTACTACCGTTTCTGGGAGGATGTTCGATGACTTTTCGAAATTTCGGTTGTATACTGCCGTTTGGAAACTCTCGTAGAATGACTTTTTGAATAAATAGACTTTGTCATTTTGAGTTTTTAGACTATGGCGTTACTGCCACTAATTTTACCGTAGTTTGAATGCTTCTGGCGGAGGTAACACCCCGCGAAAAATGACTGGAAATTGTTTATTCATTGCGAGTTTATACTATTGTGAGCTTGAATAGGTATGCCTATTGAAAAATCTAACTGACGATCGCTGACTCTCATTCTATTATATGTGCATACACTGAATCATTCAAACTCAACAAAACCGCCTATTCGATGTCATTTGCCAGTGTTTGAAGATGATAATATAAGGAGGTGTTTACGTCCTCGTCGTATCGTTGCTGCTGCATACATAACAATGGTCTGGCTTTGGCTCATGAAGCACGCAAACAGCAAACAATGTCAACTCGAGGTCATCTAGCTTCTTAATTACCTTGCAGCAGCGGCGTACCGGCACGACTCAAGTTCAAGATGAGTCTGCAGCCCAAGGCATTTCAAACCATCGCATATTTGTCAGCTTTCTTTGAAGATACGGGACAATTTTTTAGTGGCGTTTCTGCGATGTTTGATCTGCTTATACTTTTTAAATACTTCATTTCCTCGACTAAATCATGGCTTATATATCATTTGAACTCTTCAGAAAATCTTACACAGTTATCTGTGATACTATTCTCATCTATTTCACGATACTTCCATAAAAATGAAAACTCCATTTCAATTTCTCTTAGAGCTGTAAATCTTGATCTTAAGTTGGAAATCAAAACATCAGTTAGGTATTGTGTATAACACCTTAATTTTCTTCAGGAGACATATTGAAGATCTGATCTGCTGTTGATGTTTCACCGTGAAAAGTTTTCTTTTTTTACATGGAGTGGAAAACTAGGTCATTGCATATGCATACGCAACAAGTTTAGATTCAAACAATATTTTGTACCAGTTATTTCGTAATGCACTTAATTCGTCAATGAGACTATCAATGTTATTAACTTCAACTTCCAAAGTAGCATCGTATGAAGCAGTTGACATCTGTAATTGATAGGCATTGAAACCTTTATGGATTTTGACGCAACAACTACTTACACACCTAAAGGTGTAGATATTCTAATACTTCATTGATTGTTGATCTTGTTTCCACTATTATGCTGAGATTTAACTAAGATGAAATGACTTCTGTAATATTGTTTATGTGTGTCACACTTCAATCGAGCACTCCACCTCGTGTCTGATACTGAATGTAGTGAAGATCCTACTATTTCTTTTGAAGTCTCCTATAGTTTTGGGCTACTGCTGAACAAATTGTACAAATTCTGAACAATTCCAAAGAAAGTATGTGCTTCAATGCAACAATCAGCAAATACTCCACAAAGGCTCAAAGTGTGGCATCCACAGGGTGAGCAGATAGCCAGAGGATTCAATTTTGAAATAATAGCCTGTACACCCTTATATACTTGCCACTCATATTTCTACCATTGCATTGGCTTGAACCTGATGTAGTATCAACCATATTGAAATAGTATTTAGATCTCTTAAGCTCGCCTGCAATAATTTTTTATAAAAGGGATTTTTTTATTTTTAGTCTTCATAATAACCGTACAAACAGGGCCCGCGACCTGGACCTGAAGATTTTGCCCCCCCCCACCCATCTAGTGGGCCAAGTGGACGAAAAAATTCTACAGTTCATAGAAAGAAGTATATATTTGAATCGGTTTCAATATTTAATCGATTTATCTTAATTTCAATTAATATCAATTTAAATTAATATGAATCATGAACTGATAGAATCAGTTGAAAGTAAGTAGAGAAACGTCGCCTAGTCTTCGATGGTTGCCTAATTTTGAATAGCACCTTATCTCAAAATCTATAAACAGTTTTCCATAAACGAACTCACAAAATAGAAGGTCTGTAACGTAAAGTGATCCTGTGTGATGTCTATAGTTCGAATATTTATTACTAGATGGCACCGTATTGATTAATGTTTTCTGGTATGCACGAGTTTTTTCATTTCGCAACCAAAAAACTGCTATAAAAAGTTACATATTGCTGTCCTTAGCTCAAAGGGCGTATCTAAAATTTTCATATTTGAGATTTCACTCTCTACGACCAAGCACAACCTATGACCAAGCCATTGACTTGAAAAACAAATTTGGCCGGATATCATCATCCTATGCCTTCCAAAGAATGAGTAAAAAAATGATGTATATCGAAACTACTCCTAAAATTCTAAGATAAATAGGCGTAAGTGACAAACATTTAATATGTCTGGTCATTCCTGAGTAACGCCCTTTTTGCTTGGGCCGGCAGTATAGTTAAGTTAGGAAAATATAATTTGGCACGAAAGTAATAGAATGATTGCAGAAAAAGCCAAATAGTTTGGAACACAAATTACTATAATTGATATTCTGATTTCAACAACATAACCTTCAAAGTGATGGGTATCTTGTTTTGGATATAAAAGTTATCCATAAATTGCATATTCCAAATTCGAAATGCGGCGTGTATTTTCTGTGCAGGAAAATTTCCAGACAACCAACATGTTGAAGTCTGGATGCACTACTCACATTTCCACACGTATCTTGTTTTTATAGAGATAAAAGTATCAGTTAGGTACAAAATAATTACAAAGGATTTCGAAAATATATTAAGTACCTACATTATTCGATTAGTTGACACCCTACCGTAAAGATATTTAACTGTGATGTAAATCTATACGGGAGGTTTACAGATTTTCGAAATCCTTTGTGATTTCTTGAAATATCTAGGGCTGCCAGTGATATCCTCAAAATCACAAACGATTTTGAAACGATTTCGGAAGATTTCTTCGAAATATAGAGGATTTTCTGGAATATCATGTGATTTTTGAAGGTTTCTTGTGACTTAAAACGATCTCCAATAATTTAAAAAGATATTTTTTAAGATAGATTACGTACGTAGGAATAATTGCTTTGAAATAACATATTCAGACGGCAACTCTTTCACCATCATTCAGAATAATGAATAGAAATGAACGCAACACCAATTCGTTTTCAACGAATTTGATGATGGCTTGCACCCTTTTGAGATTCTGGAATAATTTCTCAATTAAACTTTTTCCATTTTGAATTTTGGTAAATGGTTCATTACCCATTACGTTCATTGGCCCAAAAAATATATGTCTCACATTTACCACCTGAATTATTTCTTGTTTCTGCGAGTCCAGTTCAAACTTGGGGAATTTCATTTTGACAGTGTCAGCAACCAATGTATTTATGATGCGCCATGCCAATATATCATGTATCATGTAACATTTCAATCGCCTAGACGTCCTGACCTGCATCCAAGTCATCTGAATTATCTGGCGCAACTGGGCTGCAGTCATATTAATGCTCGACGACTGTCCCAGCTATCTGAAATCATGATTCGCAACAACCTGCTACATGACTGCTGCCTGCTATGTCATATTGTTTTTTTTTATAATAACTTGTGACAAAACTTTATTCTGAAATGACTCTAGTGTTATCTTACCTATCATAGCACTGATGATAGGCAAGAACCTCAAAACATTTCATGGTTACAGGTGGTCATTCTCAACCAAATAAAATTCAATGTTTTATTACAATTAGTTCTTGCAATTGTGCCCTTCTTAAGGAACATTGCGTAAATTCATGTTAGATGTAATTCAGTGTCCTTAAGTGGAAGTAGTTGTTCTCTGTCAAATATTTGCATCACATTTTCCACTTAGTGGGAATGTGTGGAGAGAAAGGTATTTTGACTTCGTCGAAATAATATTTTATTTTTAATAATTTAATTCACAAATAAAATTGAAAAAAATGGCAACTTCAGTGGAAACCTTGTATTATTATCATTTTATTATTGATATAATTATTATTATTGATTCAATCTGCATAATTTACTCATTAAAAAATCTTCAAACCATTATACCTGAATGACTGGCTAAATTAGAGTTTGGGTAGCCAAATTGTTTAATTTGATTCACTCAAGATTGGAAACAACTAAATGAAATGTGTCAACACCTTTACCAATTTACAAATCATTTTCAAGTGAATGGCTCCTATACTCCATCAATATTGTTACAAAAATTAATACCACTTACATCGGTCGCTAAGAAGTCTCAAGTATAATGTAGCAAAAATTTCACAAGTATTTAATTCCAAGGTTCCATGTGTTAATAGTTAATGTAAAAAAGTGATTGGTTTAAAAGTGCTAAATTAAGTTATTAAATGCATACTTGTTTTTATTCCCAATTACATGGAATCCTTTTTGAATTTTGGAATAGGTTTGTAGACCAAGCTGTAGATAAAAATACGAGGATTTTTTCACAAAAAATAAAAGACGTATACGGTCAATTCTACTTTTTATAAGATAGTTCGTAAATGAAAACCCCGGTCTTCATCCCAGCCAAATCGCTTTGTGGAATTTTTTAAGCAAGAAATAGTGAAAAAAATAACAACTTTTTTGTTTCTTTGCGAATATCTCAAAAACTATTGGAAGAATCGATTTATATTCAATAGAATTACAAAACCCATATAAAATGGTTTTTTATACTACCCGATCAGTGCATTTTGAGAAAATCCGGGAAAACCTCGAAAAAGAGACCACTTTTTAAAAGTTTTTTTTTATAAATCCGTAGCTGGACAAACAATATTGCGGAAACTGATAGATGATAACATGTGATTCAACTGTGCGCAAGACGGTTTCTGTCCGATGTGTAGTTTTTGCAGAATCGCGTTATAAACAATTTAGGGCCAAATCTTTCTAAATGCGCCGATTTAAGGGAAATAATCTTATTCAAATTCTGTCAACTGCTTTTGGAAGTATAGATCAATATTCACAACTTGCATATTAGGTGGGATATGTGTTGAAAATGTCACTGGAAGTTACTCTAAATGCTTCAAAGTGCACCCGAAATCGCCCGAACTCAACTCGAGCTAACTTCAGTTCGACTTCGGGTGACTTCGGACGCACCTTGAAATGTTTTGATCAACTTTCAGTGACATTTTCAACACATTTCCCACCTCTCAGGTGAAAATCCAAAATATACAAATTGTGAATATTGATCTATTCTTCCGTTCGCACAATTTGAATTTGACGATTTCCCTTCAATCGGCGCATCCTGGAAGATGTGCCATCAAAGTGTTTGTGCAAAAACTACACATCGGACAGAAAAGATCTTGCACACAGTTGAACCACATATTATTATGTATCAGTTTCCGCAATATTGGATTATCCAGCTTCAGATTTAAAAAAATTACAAATTTTTTAATTACTGTCTCTTTTTCGAGGTTTTCCCGGATTTTCACAGTGGAAAATGCACCGATCCGGTGGTATGAAAATCCATTTTGTAGGTTTTATAAATCTCTACAAAAGTTTCATAGACTGTGTACTAACTTTCCTATTAGCAAATCTTAATCATTTGGATTGAACCTTTAATTAATTTAATATCAGAATGACTCTTAATATCCCATCCCTTTATTTATTCATACATATAATTCAGCGCGCTGGTTGGCCGTTAGCGTGTGAATGCTTTAAGCTAGAGAAATAATATGTTTGGTCCTATTATGATCAAAATAATCTCATTTGACACACAACTTCACAGAATAACACTTTTGAGGAGATTAATTCAGCTATAAAACCCTCATATGTGATCTCAATCATGACAATGAATTTTACTCACCTAAATACTCCTGTCGTCGGTTCATTGCTCTGGATTGGTAACACTTTAACTTATCGAACATGCACCTTTAATTAGCCCGTTCAGAGCTGATTGGTTTCAGTAATTCAGTAATTTTGGTTTGGTTCAATTATTGACTTAACTAACAAAGGAAACTCGAGAAATAGTAATAATAATAATAATAAGGCAAACGTAGATAAATAAATTATAAAACTGTAAAAATATGCGACTAGAATGTTAAATTTTCGAGAAAAAAAAGGATATAGAGACTTTACTTTCAGAATTAAAATCAAAATACTGGAAACTTCAATAATTAAATAAGAACAGACTGAAAACAATATTTTTATAACTCAAAACAAAAACCTATCTAATTGACAATATATTATCTAGCATGTTAGCTTACCAAGACCATCTTTAAATACGTGAAACTGATTAGAGACTTTGACAAAATAAATGATAACATACTTAAGAAACCCTTCAACTCTGAGAAAATAGATCGGACATGTCCCAGGTCAAGGTGAGGCCTTGACCTGAGTATTCTTTACTCGACTTACTGTTTCAAACACAACATTTCAACTAAAAACTTGTTTTGAGACCTCCAACAATTCAACTCTATAATTCGTTCAAAGATAGGGGGGATGATCCCGCCCTCAGAATATTTTACTTGTAAGATATTAGGTAGGTGTCGCTACTTGAATGGCATTCTAAACCCTATTCTGGTATTCTACAGTCCTAATTAATTACATATAAGTTTTCCTATTACGTGACATCATGTGGTTGACCGCCCCGTACATTTTAGGACTCGCGTCGAATGTGGTTTTGTTTCACTTTGATAGAAAACGGTCGACAAAAAACTATCAAACATTCTCTTTTGTTCGTCCGATGTCACTCTGCCTTCTTACTTTTAAAATAACAATAATTTGCATGCATTTACAACGAGTGACCTATTTCCATATATGTATTATTTAAGACAAAAATTAATTGATTAAATGGTCAGAAATATATTTACGACCTTTCGTTCCTGGAATATCTATAGCATCAAACGAGTTGTACCCAGATGGTAAACAATCGACCCTGGGCTATTCAGGCTGAAATTACCAGATTTTACAATATCTTCAAAGTTGAATGGATTTTCTGATTCTCACGAAAAATCTATTGTTTGTAATATGCCCCTCATAAATTTTGAGTTCCATCATTTCTGTTACTAAAGTTTGGTATTATCGCCCAGAGGAACATGTGGGATGTAACTTTCTTATTGAAATGGATTTGGTCCCACGACCAGAGGCGTCTTAATATTCTATTACATCTCCCCCCTGTAGACGTGAGATTCTGTTTCTTCTAATGAAAATAGATCGACACGTCATAACTACACATACTACTTTGACTTACAACTAATTCTTGATGTTGACTTTCTTCCTTTTAGGGAGGCTCTTCTAAGCTTCGGGTGGTGGTTTTCCATTCATAGGTTACTTGGAGCATGTGGACTTCCAGGCTGCTGTCTGAACATCTCTTGATTCCAGCGTTGCCCATTGCCATCGTCTGTTCCTCCAGTGGTCCATCTTTCTATGTCCTAGGTTGAGTCCCTTCCTGAAAACTTTTTATGCATTTGAATCTCATCAACTTTATGTGATCGCGCTACCCTACGTAAGCGACTGTTCACTCATCTTCACAACTAGTTTCTTAAATGCTATTTTCTACAATTCGTTAATTCTACCATACTTATTCTAAGCTACTGTCTTATTGGACTAGTTAACAGTACTGGTACCTATAATATACAATCTCTGTAACCTTGTTAACTCTATGTGCAAAAGAAAAAAAATAAAAAAAAAACGTTTTACTATTGACCCCTGATTAGAATGTTGATCTATATCTCCCCAACGGAACAACAATGTTATGATGCATCTATGATAACTTTTGAACGGCTGAATAAAATGTTAAACAAAATCTACAACTGAATGACATCTTAAAACGATTGAATAAAAATAGTCTACTCTACAACAACTGAATAAAGCTTCGAACTATATTAACTACTGAATAACAAATAATACTCCCCCGGTTGTCAGCTTCTACTCGTTCGCTCTCAGAGGTACTACGGTGTGGTTCAAGGTTTTGGCTCATCTCTGGTATTCCCAGTCACACTGGTTGGTTACCCTTCGGTTTGGTGGTGAGTTCCTTGATGGTTTAATTCTTCCTGTCCCCTCGACCTCTGGTTTATGTTCGTTCTCGCGCGTATTTGTTGGTTTTCGTCAGTCTGGATTAGGTCGGTCGTCTGTTGGTTTTTTTTTCTAAAGCAGCAGTTTGATTCATCCTGATTTCCCTTGTTGTATGTTCTTCGTGTCGTGTATCTGCAAAGCTCGTTCCTTTTCCTGAAATATAGCACCTTTTAAAAACTTATCACTTGCTCATACGTGTGAGAACACACTGTCGATTCAACACTACTTCTAATTCGGCCGTCTACACAAACTACACTATCTAAACAACTCGCTACTAATCATTTAGGCAACACTAACTATCGTATTGTACTGTTCTACTGACTAACTGTAAAATACTTCCCCGGTTATAGATTCAGCTCCTCCGCCCTCATGAATCGTCTGGTATCGGTCCAAAACTTCGAGTACGTTCCTTTTTGTATTCTCCGAAGTCCAGATCCATTCCTCCCATAGATCGGTGGCTAATGCCCCCTGCGGCAGAGTAGTCCTCCTCGTCTCGGTTTCATCTTCGTCGACTGCTATCCGTGTCCCCCAATTGTACAAGATGGATGCCTCTTTGTTGTGAATCCTTGGTTGTTCTCGTCCTGCTGTCTGGAAGCAGTAGCTTCCTTGTCGTTCTGCAGATGCTCCCACTGGTGAACCTGGCGTCGCCTAGTTCATCTAGTTGTTGCTTCTGTAGGTGACCCTGTGTCTGCTTGTTCCCTGGTCTCCTTGGTCCTGATGTTCGATTCTCAATTTTCCTGGCTGTATACATTTTCTTTCGAGGTGGACCTCGTGTCCAGACCTTCTCTATGTCTTCCGAGTTCAGGGTGTACCCTGTGACCTTGACGTGGATCACATCTTGACCTTTGTTTCGGACCCAGCAGCTATTGCGCCTCACGGTGTTACAGTCCTTGGTCCCTCTATTTCTACGTCTGTTTCTTCCTTGGTCTGCTCGTTTCTGATGTTTAATGCTGAAACAGACTCATTAATTCCCCCCTACCACCTGCCTTCGTGTTTTCCTAAAATAATATAAAGTCGCGCTCCCATTCCAAAAACAAAATATGTATGATCCCTAACTCGTGATTATGCGTCCTGTCTGCCCCTACTTGGTTCACGATTTCGACGCTGCTTGCTTCGAGTTGCAACCGTGATGCTACTCGTTTTGTCACAAGGTTCCCCTTATCCCCATTTGGTTGTTACGATAAGAAATACTACTGTCAATACTACTACTCGTCTTTATTTCTCTACCACAACTAACAAAAAGGAAACATCAGAGTTCCATTCCTAAGAAGCTCAGAATTCTTCGGACTTTCACTCTGATTGAACCCTGTACATATAAAAATATCTTCCTATAGGTGTGTCGAACCATCTCGAAGGTTCCTTTTTTTTTCACTATTTCTTCTGTGTTGTTGATTGACTTAATTTTCTCTGGCTGTATCCTTCCAAACTGGAATATGTCGGGACTTCCTAATACTGTCACATCCGCCATAGTTAAAATTGTAGTATGTTTCTTAATGGTCTGTGGTGTTGGGGATATTTAGGAGACGAACGACGATATTGGGTTTACTATTTTGCATATTCGGTGGGGGAATCGTTACAACTGAGTGCGCAACGAATAATCCAAAGGGTAAGTTGAGAGGTTCGCAGGCCTTCACGCCTGCAGAGTTCCGGATATCCACTGGTATGTTGAGGTCGCAACCATGGAATGGTGGTATATACACTGGGTTCTGTAGTCTGACCAAGCTCGGACCTCTGGAAGGATTGTCTTCGCTGGTAAGAAGAACTTGTTTCTTCTTCCCTTTGTCGTCATCTACAGTTTTTTCTGGGGTCGGTTGTCGGTTCGTTCCTTTGGGCTATTGTCTGTCAAGGAAGCGATACTAGTGTCGCTTTTACAGGTTGGCGAATCGAAGTCTATGCGCGTATCTCCTGTAGGTTCACAAACCAGACCTGATGTCAATGTGGAGGAATTTGCTTTGCCTAATTGTCCCTATGGTCACCCTTTTATCCAGGGGTACAAATTCCGCTGTCCCGATACTCAATTTACTGACGTCAGATTTCCCAACATTTTTGTCCACTTTGGTGAACCCCATTATACATTCCACATTGCCACACATTTGTGTACCTACCGAAAACAGTTGACGAGTTTCCACGTCAATCGGCATATTCCTCACTACTGGACTATTCGTGTCTATAGTCCGGTGACTCGGTATTAGATAATCGTCGACATAACCAGAGAGTTTATATTGAGTACTGACGTCCCTGCCAATACTGCTACTCCTTTCCCTTGTGTGCTTTGGTACGTTCTCTCCTTACCACTGTAATTCACTCTACGTACCTTTACCACACTTGAATAAACCATGCACTTTTTTCCACTTTTTTCCACGTTTTTCACCACACACACCTAACATTGTCACTAAATTTCACTGAAACTCTTTATTTCCGCTTAATTACCCTTTAGAACGCATAATCTCGTTACCACAAATCGATAATATTCAATATTGATACCCATATTTTTGCTATTGCTTGTTTGAAAAATCCACAAAGCGATTTTGCTGGGGCGAAAACTAGGGTTTTCATTAACGATCTATGTTATAAAAAATAGCTTGCGTCTTTTATTTTGTGGGTGGAAAAACTTCTATAGCTTGGTCCATTGTTTAACAGCTACAAACCAATTTGCAGTACGAGAGATTATTTGTTTCTCCATCATGATACTGTTTTAGAATTGACAATGAAAAACAATTCTAATTAGTTTCTGTGTTGGATATGCACATAGCTAAAAAGGCGAAAAGAATGCAAACAACATTGTTTGAAATGGACTTGTTTTAAATAAAACTAATCGTCGATGACTCATGGACATGTAGTAATAGAAATGTTGATTTATTTCCAAAAGGAGCATAGGTAAAAAGGTCAAATTACCTTTGCTGGTTTCGAGTTTGTTTCGAAATGGCCGTCACCTATTTTGCGAAGAATTAGCATTTTTTAGTTTACCTCTTGGAAGCTGTTTACTTGAGTTATCACATGTTGTTTCATTTTACACAGCGGCTATTCATAAAAGATATGCCCCTGTTAACTTTTGAACGGTTTGAAACAAAATCCATTTGAATGGTATCACCGATAATACTTTTCGAAATGAAGGATATTGTGATTGCTTGAAAGAGGGTAGGGTCACTGAATCCTAGAAGGCTTTGGCCTTCTTACGGGTATGGCCAATGGGTGGAGTCTAAATAGCACCAATGTTCCAAAAACACCACGAAAATTAGGTCCGATGTTTGAACTAGTGACTCATGTCAAAAGTCAATTTGTATGTCATTGGAAATGTTCAAAAATAGTTGTAGCTGATTTACAGAAAAGAAAAAAAAGCAGATTGTCCAAAGATCTTCTGATGAGCCCTTCTTTCACTGATTCAACCTAGGAATATGTTGTTTACTTTATTACTGATGAAAATATTCCTTTCTTTTGAAAGTGAAGTACCTATTGTGTAGTAAAAACCTGCAAGAATACAGACAAGTCATAAATTATATTGTACTCTCAGAGGTGAGTTCAAGATCACTTTGTTTATAAATTGTTAATTAGTAGATTGAAGAATACATTTTTCACATTTTCCTCACTAAAGACAAATATTTTCATTCATACTTTTTTTTCAGGATTGAAACAGGAAACCTTGAGAAAGAAATGGCTATCAATATTGAATAGTTTAGTGGAAAATTGTGACAGAAATTGGGACTAAATCTAAATTCAAAAATGAATTTAAGAAATGTATACTTAACTGATAACCTCAATTCCTATAATATAACCGTGTTTTACCTTTGGTTTCGTTTTGCTTTGATTTGTCTTATGTATTTACTCATTACACAAATTACTCTCATCATTCCTTTTCTAATAATTGTTTGATTTCTTCATCAGTTTGTATCAAATATGTATTGCTGTTATACAATTCATGTAAAATGTAATCCTTCTTTAAAAATGTTTCTAGGGATCAATAAATAAAGTAAAGTGTGTGCAGTGTAAGTATTGATATTTTTGTGTTCACTAGGACTGACAATTTTTTTCTGAATTGATCAGATTATCAACCCATTTTATCAATTTTCAGATTCATTTTGGAACCAAAGACCAAAAAATGGTCTTTGAAAAATGTGGCCAATTCTAATAAGCACCTAGAAAAGAAAAGTTGTAAATTGCAAAAATGGGACCTTTTCTTTCGAACAAGATTAAAAATTCTATATTGACTTTTATCTTGAGAAAATTGGATAGACCATAATATAAAAGTGTTAGAATATTGGTAATCTCTTTAAAACAGCTATTTCATTAAAGTGAATGGCTATATTTTCTTGTTTCAACCATGCCATGTGGAGGTCATAATTCATATTCAGATTTCGAAGATATTTGTGAAAACTGGATGTTTTTTGGTTTTTCATATAACACTTTCTCAAGAAACTTCGTAATTTATGGTAGAATACAAAAAAAAACGAATTCATTAGGTATATAAAAGAACTTTCATGAAAATAAGAATGTACAAAAATGCAAGATTGTAAATGGGTGAGTCAGAAATGCAGTATTTCAATCATGTCAATATTTCTTGGATGTATTGTAATGGATATCGGATATTAATCTTTGCCAAAGCTTGATTTCATCTGAGAGGCTTTCAGCAAATATATTTGACATGTGTTATGTTTACGAATTCTAAGCACTTCTGTAAGATTAAAAATCGATAATCAATATTATTTGGTTTTTGAGTTATTAGCAGTACCTACCTCAAATGGATATACGGAATTTTGAAAATTTGTGGTGATCAAACAATGGTATATATTGACTAAGAAGTATTTGGGACAATACTCTCTAAGCGATGCAGCAAGAAAACACAAAGTCGTCTCCACAATTTAATATTACCAACTGGGTATTGTAATGGTGTACGGCAAGTGCTATCAATCAGCTAAACCGTAGTGTTAAAAGGACATGTTTCGAGCCTATATAGGCTCATCATCAGCTTATAATAATTCTACAATAAAGGAAACACAAAATAACTTAATGTAACAAGGTATGTTATAAGTACTTACATGGAGAGGAAAAATTATTGCAATAAAATATTATGAAAGTTAAAAATTGTATTTCTACATTTTGCCTAAAAGGCCATCATGTGCAATGTCATTAGGAAATCAAAAAACTTCAACAAAATGGAGAAGAGGGCGGCTATAGAGCCTTAGTGCCTTTTTTTTTCGAAAAGAAAGTAAATTATGGGGCTACATGGGGCGGAATATAACAATTGTGTAAAACGTGCTCATCAGAATAGTCAAGCAACGGGGAAGAATGAAGAACGAAGAAGGCCAAAAGGACCTTTGGCAGTGTGAACTGTCAGAAACACTTAACGTCATTGATGACATAGAACAGTGACAGGAGAACCCGTCACTCAGAACGAAATTGATAGAAGACAACTCCTATCCAATCAAGGCTCGGAGCAACAAGAACTTATGTCACATATCCAGGCCAATGACATTGTACTTATAAACAAATGTGCGGAATATGAAAATAACATTAAAAATCAATGGGGACGCGAAACAAGGGGACGCGAAACAACTACTACCTCTACACCGAGCAATAGGAAGAATACCACCCATCCGTGACATGAGGCAAAGCCAAGCCTCGAGAGTAGACAGAAAGAACCTCTCCCCGCCGCCACACACATCCCAAACTACCACATAAGAAATAATGTGGAAATGAAGGATTGGATAGGAGTTGTCTTCTATCAATTTCGTTCTGAGTGGCGGGTTCTCCTGTCACTGTTCTATGTCATCAATGACGTTAAGTGTTTCTGACAGTTCACACTGCCAAAGGTCCTTTTGGCCTTCTTCGTTCTTCATTCTTCCCCGTTGCTTGACTATTCTGATGAGCACGTTTTACACAATTGTTATATTCCGCCCCATGTGGCCCCATAATTTACTTTCTTTTCGAAAAAAAAGGGCACTAAGGCTCTATAGCCGCCCTCTTCTCCATTTTGTTGAAGTTTTTTGATTTCCTAATGACATTGCACATGATGGCCTTTTAGGCAAAATGTAGAAATACAATTTTTAACTTTCATAATATTTTATTGCAATAATTTTTCCTCTCCATGTAAGTACTTATAACATACCTTGTTACATTAAGTTATTTTGTGTTTCCTTTATTGTAGAATTATTATAAGCTGATGATGAGCCTATATAGGCTCGAAACATGTCCTTTTAACACTACGGTTTAGCTGATTGATAGCACTTGCCGTACACCATTACAATACCCAGTTGGTAATATTAAATTGTGGAGACGACTTTGTGTTTTCTTGCTGCATCGCTTAACTATACCACTTCACTTCGAGATACAATGGACTTCTACCACAGATTGAATACTCTCTAATTTTAAATAATGAACCCAATTAATGGAGAAGTTGTTTTTAAAAAGGGTTTGTTAACTCTGTGGATATCTTTAATCAACCATTGGCAACTTTTACAAATCATTCTGAAAACAACACTAGGTTCTGCCCTTCTAAAAGAAACTTTTGTGTCTGCAGCAGAGATGGTCCACGGCTGTCTCAATGTTCCATAATGGCTGGTGGCCGGGCCACATAACATCGGGGCCGTACACGGAAGTCGACGCTTTTTTGTAATTCGAGTCAATTGTACACCTGACAATTTTAATCAATCAAAAAATTAGAATTGATATGTATCCATTGAAATTGAACATGATATACCTACATAAATATAGTAACATAAATTACTTATTTGACATTCCGACATTTCTGATTTTCAAAAGAAACATAACCCAACTTTTTCTTCCAAAATTATCGGTTCTCTCCCACTTATGACCCTTACTTCCTGATTGGCGCTTTTGTGGGTTATTTGGAACATTGGAACTATTTAAAGGGATTTTAACTATTAGACTCCGCCCATTGGCCGTACCCGTAAGAAGGCCAAAGCCTTCTAGGATTCAGTGACCCTAAAAGAGGGCGAGTTGAAGTGCCATCTGTTGAGTAATTATGGAAGGAGCAAAAACGAAGCACCCGAAAAGTACCATGATTACATATCTCCTGAAGAATTGAATTATTTCTTTTGTAACATTGCAGAGAATATTTTAAACTCTTTTCCTGCCGTAGATAAAAACACTACAAATTTTTTGAAAATTTTTTCGAAACCCATTGAATCTTCCTTTTTTATGCCTGTGACAGAAATGGAGGTTTCAGATGCCATACAAAACCTCAAAAATACAAAGTGCTATGATTTATATGATCTGAGCAGCGAAATTATTAAAGAATCAAGTGAGATAATTGTGGGACCTCTCACTGCATTGATCAATATATGTCTTTCCGAAGGCACATTTCCAGATGTCTTCAAATTCACTAAAATTATTCCTATTTTCAAAAATGAAGGCGACATGGACGATGTAGACAACTACCGACCAATATCTATAATTTCCATATTTGGGAAAATATTTGAAATCATAGTGAAGCAAAGGCTAATGAGCTTCTTTGAAAGACATAATTTTCTCAATAAAAGACATTGTCGAGGGTTTTGAAAGTGGTGAACATATACATCAATAACAATGTGTTAGTTGAGCAAGGCCTTCGACTGTGTCTCGCATGAATTTCTCTTAGAGGAACTAAGCTTTTATGGAATGAGGGGTGTGGCACTTGACTTCTTCAGCTCTTACTTAAAAAATAGAATGCAGTCAGAGCACATCAATGATATCTCTCCGAAGTATCAACACCTAAACCTTGGTGTACCACATAGCTCTGTGTTGGGTCCGCTCCTTTATTATTATATACATGCATGATTTTTTCCACACTATATCTCCAGGCTTCTGTGTGTGCTACACTGACGATACTACTTTCATTCAGTCCCACAAAAATATATCTGCATTGAACGAAATCTCTACTAATGTTGACGGTAAAGCAGAATTTTGGTTCAGAGCAAACAACCTAAACCTCAACAAGAGTAAATCTCAAAAGATGATCTGCTCTTCAACAGAATATGTCAAGCTTCTTTGTATGACACTTGACGATGACTTGAGTTGGCAATCTCATATAGATCCACTATGCAAAAAACTATCGACTCAGGTATTCCTTTTGAGACGTCTTAAAAATTCAGTAAACCATTCTACCCTTCTATCTTCATATCACGCTTTT
This sequence comes from Chrysolina oricalcia, assembly GCA_944452925.2. Classification (NCBI taxonomy): domain Eukaryota; kingdom Metazoa; phylum Arthropoda; class Insecta; order Coleoptera; family Chrysomelidae; genus Chrysolina; species Chrysolina oricalcia. Next base: position 37,152,491 of record OX101813.2, on the reverse strand, counting down.
TTCCACTCTCATTTGAATTACGGAATTACCTTATGGGGGAACTCGCCTCACTCTATTAGAGCTTTCCGACTTCAAAAACGTGCTATACGTTTGATGGCTGATGCCCACTATAAAGCCTCATGCCGAGAATTCTTCAAGAAACTTATAATTCTGTCTTCTTTCTATGTATATTTATCAAAGTCCCCTTGAAATACATACATGAAAAACTGAAATCGGCAGAAACATTGATTTCCGTAATAATTATGGAAATCATTATTATTCAACTACATGACCACATGAGGTCACCGAGATATAAACTTACAATCTCACAACGCAATTCCCTGAACTTGAATCTTTACAATAAACTACCATGTGAATGGAAAAACCTCAAACTCAACGCTTTTTTCCTTGGTGTTTTGGCATCGACTGCTATGGTCATTAGCCATGTGTTCTGGATAGGCCTTATTACTAACTTCATACGCCACTTTAGGAGAAGCACTGTTAATTTTTAACGCAACAGTGAATCGTGGAGGATTATTCCCAGCCGACACGAGCCTCAATCATTCAGACTTTCACATCTGAAAATGAATAAAGATCGCACCGTCTGGGAATCGAACCTGCAACCTCTCGTTTACCAGGCGAGCGCTTAACCACTGCGCTAATCCCCACCCTCACTCATCGCTTTTAAGAGGAAGATGAAACATTTTTTAGAAAATTGCAATTTCTATTCGGTAGAAGAATACCTAGGGTATGAGATTTCTAATTATTAAGTATATAGCATCTTACGTTTAGCGTACGATATTAAAAAAAAATATATCTTCATGAAGTTTTTATTATACATTTTATTTATTATATTGTTTCCGTCCACTCATGAATGTAAATGTCTCACTTACTTATGTACATACACATATTTTAACGTTTTTGCTTTTATGTGAAGGATGTATTTTCCTAATTTTTTAATCCACCTGACCTGCTACAAATTTGTGTATATTCATAACGTAGTCAAATAAACAATCTAATCTCATCTAATCTAATTTCAATAATGTATCTTCTCTCGAATAGTAGTAGAAGATCAGTGCTGCCGCTGGACACTAATCAAAAGGATCACTAGGCCGTATCAAAATCCGCGCATTTTACCCCCAATACTTTGAAAATCCTCACAAAATCCTCCCAATATTTTTTCACAAATTGACGCAATGGATATGATTATTATGAATAAAATGATAGAGATTTCTTATTTCTTTGAAAAAAATTAACAATGGTACCAATCTAATCTAACATCTAACAGTTAAGTGTCACCTGTCATCTGTCAGTACAACAATTTATGACATATGTGGTTATTTGAAAAAATGGGGCAAAAAGTGATACACGACATACGATCTTTCCAATATGGGTGACAACGAGTGACGTAAGAGAGAATCAACACCAAGAGAGTCGCGCTTGACTGTATTCATCTAGTTTTATTTCGGCACATGCGCAGAAATGCCGTTCTGCCCATTCGTACTTTTGTTTCAGCATCAGCTAGCTGTCTTTATTATCAATATTCGTATTTAATAATATGTAAATGACCTATCAAAATCCTCACAATTCCTCACAAATATCCGATTACTCCGCTTTTACTCCGCAGCGTTGAAAATAATCACAAAAGGAGTAATTACTCACAAAACGGCAGCACTGCGTAAGAGAGAATCAACACCAAGAGAGTCGCGCTTGACTGCATTCATCTAGTTTAATTTTGGCGCATGCGCAGAAATACCGTTCTGCCTATTAGTACTTTTGTTTCAGCACCAGCTAGATGTCTTTATTGCCAAAATTCGTATTTAATAATGTATGTGAATGACCTATCGAAATCCTCACAAATATCCGATTACTCCGCATTTACTCCGCAGCGTTGAAAATACTCACAAAAGGAGCAATTACTCACAAAACGGCAGCACTGTAGAAGATTACCCAGTAGGATAACGTCTGTGTATCAACTGTTGTAGCCGATTTCCAGCGCCATCTGCCAGGAACATGAGAAATTATTGAATTTTTCAAACCGTTTAGTAGTGTCCTCTACACACTTTTGAGTCGAACTCGATGAATCGTAAATGCAGCAGAAACGGATTAAGGGGTGGAACAAATTCACTTTCAGACGAATGATCCAGCTAACAGAAATTCACATTCGACGAAAATACTTATCAAAAACTTGACGTATCCACCTACTTAACAAATATGAACTAATTGACCTTCAAGAGATATTTCAGTAGGTAAAATTGAACAGTGAACACCTATTTTCTGTGACTAACACATTCAGGAATATTATTCAACATTCAGAAGCAAAAAAAATTAATTCATTGGAATTTGTGAGTAAGCGATCCCCGGAAGCAAGAGTTTTTCATCGTTCAACCCAATGTTGTCGCCCCGAATTTGAATACGCACTCTTAATAGTCGTCTGGATCCGACGAGGCACACCCTGGAACCAATCACAGTCTCCTCATCACCAAATCAGGAAGAAGAGTAAGGTTCCCTAATCGTTTGCAGGCCGGTTTATTGCGGACACAATCCTGGGAATTTCGTACCTAATGAAATAACAACGAAGTTATTAGATTTCTCGTCTTGAAACCGCGAAAATCCCAGAGGGATTTCAGCTATAGGATTAGAAGGGTCGCCTGTTAATCTTAGTTCATTGGGGGACAACTGTTAATAGAGAGAAACATGCGTTTGTGTGTCTGAAGTTGGAATTCGTCTCAACTGCATAACATTGAAATATTTATATGTGTTAAAAATATTAATTAAAATTCATATTTATTTATTTATTTATTTATTAAATCCATTTCAGCTTAATTACTTGGATTTCTTTACGAAAAGATATATTTGCAGTACCACGTGAACCAAAGAAACAATAATAACAGCAACAATAATAATAATCAGAACTGTAGAGGTACCTATTATATTTATTACTTATTTGACAATAATTCCTGTTATTTAAAATTTCTTTATAAAATAATGACTGAGACATTGTACATTAGATAAAATGAATTAATTGAATTGAGTCGCCAATTTCAGTGGTACAGTCAGGCCTCTCATATTTTTGTAAATACTATAACGAAGAAAAATGTTTTGAATTTTTCCAAACTATCTAAAGTTGTAAAAAATTCTGCAAACCAAACTATTGATGCTAAACTAACGTATAATATAAAAGTTTAAAAAAAATGCTTCACTATCTAAACTTTTTGAAAAAAGTATTGCGAATAGGATGGTCGGTTGATTGAAAATGAATCATTTTCTATGTACTAACCAACATGGTTTCAGAAGAGAGCGTTCCATTGTGACAGCTACCTGTCACTTGCTAAATCATCTATATAATGGAATAGATGCTGATAAATTTGTTATATCGCTATTCTTTGACCTATCAAAAGCTTTTGATTTAGTGTCCTTAGAATTTCTAACTGACAAACTAAATTGTTGTTGTTGTTGTTGTAAAATTGTTATTTCCGTCAACCGATTGCACCCCTACGCGCAACACTCGGAAGTCTTCGAGAGACTTGTGTGAGCTAGGGAAGACGCAGCCCCTACCTTTTAACGCGTGATGCCATGCACGAGACCGATGACCATGCGAGGCTTTGGACCCTCGACCCTTCGCTCCAAAGGCGAACGCTCTACCACCATGGCCCATAAAGAAACTACATTTTCCAAATAACCTTCTGAACTGGATCAAATCGTATATGGAAGGGCGTTCTATGGCAGTTAAGTGTTCCGGGGTAAGATCAGTCTTTCATGATATAAGATTGGGAGTTCCACAGGGTTCGGTATTGGGACCGTTATTATTTCTTTTGTTCCCAAATGACTTGCCAGAATGCATGAATGACTGTCACATTTCAATGCTTACCGATGACACCACCATAACAGAATCTGATAAAAATAAATTACATGTGATCTCGAAAGCAAATTCAGTAATACGTAGTTTTTCTTGTGAAAATAATCGCTTAGTGTTAAACACAAGTAAGCCAGTATTTATGAGTTTCCACAACAGGAAAGATCAGCTATCAGATAAAATATGCTTAGGTTATGCAATACATATAGGTACTGATATTAATTTTTTTGGCACGTTGCTAGATCTCAGTCTGACTTGGGAACTATAAATTCAGAGTTTTTGCAATAAATTAAATAAGGCATTTGACTAGGTCAATATTTATTAGGCAATGGTTTTCTCTCATATTTCCCTGAATATAATGTCTTGGGGCTGTGGAAAAGATTTCCAAAGGGTGTTCATAGCTCAGAAACGCATCATAAGGCTTATATTTGGTTTACATTTCAGGGACAGCTGTAAGCCAATTTTTGTGAATGAACATATTTTAGCTGCTCCCTCAATTAATATTCTGAAGTGTGTTTGTCATCTAAGGAAAAATGTAAATTATTTGCTAACTGTAAACTCTCCACACACGTACAAGACTCGAAATGGTGGGTTGTTGAAGGTTCCCTCACACAAAACTTCCAAATTCAAGGAATCTCCTCTGTACAATGCGATAACTCTGTACAATAAATTGCCGAACTCTATCAAGCAATCGAAGTCTGATCAAGCTTTTCGCAACAAGGCTAAGGAGTTTTTTATACGAAATTATTTTTATAGCAAAGAAGAATAACTGAATTCTTTGAATATGTGATGAGCTCTTCAAAATTGTAGGTCTTGAAATTTTATCTTTTGATGTTAGCATCGAAAATGTTATTGTTTGTGCATTTACTTTTTAATTTACTATTATTTTATTATTTTTCATGGATTAATTTTTGACTTGCCACATGTACTCTCATACCAAAAAATGGTCAATAATGATATTCTATTCTACCTATAAGAATGTAGAACAGGCAAAAAGTAAGTAAATGAAAATAACAAACAAACAAGATGGAATCAAATATTGAAAATCATCTCAAATATCCGTCGATGTTGAAGTATTTTTTATCGATAAGGCTACTTTTCAGAGTAGATTTGAAGATATTTATGTTTAGTGAGAGTTTCAACGATTCATCTAACTTATTATATACTTTTGGTAAAAGATAGAGATAGAGATTAGAGAAGACTTTTTTATAGAGAGAGGTTCGATGGATTTTGGGTACTAGTGAATCTTTTGAACGAGTTGAATATTCATTGTCGGTGGTTATATACACTAAATAAATAAATAGCGATAGCTGCTACTGTTTCAACATCCATGTCGGACAAATGACAACAATAAATATGTACGATCGTGTGGACAGGTGCTTAATGATGGTGAAAATCGTGGTCCATTCTGTATTCGTCATGAACGATTGTGTAGAGGCGAAGTAAGGAATCACATATTGCAATCCAAATATATGTAAAAAAGCTGAGCCTTGACCACGCACAAATTTGCGTCGTCTTCTTCATTTCAATTCAGTTGTCAAGACCGACCCCGACACGTCCCAGGTTCACCTTAACAATCGTTTCATCACGTACGCATTATTAAAACTGAAATTAATTCCTGATACAGCAAATCATAAACCCATCCGCGTTTTCACTTGCCTCCACAACCTCGTACATAACAATTCCTAATCCATTATGGATGGCACGATGTCCGCAGTTAAAGACACTTCAATAAATAATAAATCAGTTTGGCGATGTGTGTTTTTATGGGTAATAGCCCAGGAAAATTGTGATTCTGGACGAAGTGCCATCACAAGTAGCAGTAATTATTTTGAATTTTCGTTACGTTATTTAAAATTATTCATTACTCAAATAATTTACAAAGAAAGTGAAATAATGCCTATTGAGAAAATTTCAGCAAATCAACAATGTGAGTTTTTTTTCCAGACCTATAGCATTGCTATATGTTTATTTGGAGGTCATGAAAAAAGCCATCAACATTGAGATCATGAAATAACTAGAACGCTCAGGAAAAGTGAATGATCGACAGTCTAATAATAATAATAATAATATACTACCATGAAAAATCGAAGAATGTAGGGCATATTATGTTTTCCGTCATAAGAGATCAACTGGTGACTTGCTTGCTAATATCGCTGCCTCAGTGCAAAACTGTAACATTTTCAAATCAGCCATCAGAAAAACGAGTTTAAAGTTTTTTTACAACTGGTGAATAGTCTATCAATTGTGAACATCTATAGATATTTAGTTGAAATAGTTAGTTGATTATATTAGTTTTTCAGTTATTTTAAGGTAAATCCCAGAGCAAAACTGAACTATCTTGGGATATTATACTCTTGTTCTGACATATTCATCACTTGAATGTAGAGACATAGTAAACTATATTGAAAAATATGGACTACAAGATAATATTTCAGGATATTACAGTGTTGCATAAGATAGATTTCGTTCTGCTGAGTATGAATATGGACTTATCTCAAAACCTAAAAATTTTGAGATGTTACTGTGTTGCACTGAGACAGCGATATCTTACATATATGGAGGCTATCTATTGAAAAATAGGCCGAGGCATTAGATTTCTCCAAGGCGTCTGATCGCCTTCCAGCTTCGCTATTCCGGGTGTTTGACAATTTATGAAAATTGTTGAATTCTAACGTTGTCAACTTTGCAACTATGACGTTTCCTTCCAGATAACTTTTTCGAGTTTTGATGAGAGAAAATAGACCAAGAGATCATACGAGGTTATATCAATTAACACATTGCAGCTGATAATTTGCATAGGCATAAATACCACGTTATTCTCTAATGCTCCTCGTCTCAACTCGATCTGATGATTGTATTTTATAAAGAATAACTTTTTCCGAAAATTAATAATAAAAAAGTTTTCCATATGGTTCCAACTTAGTGAGACAAACTGTATATCGTTATACAGTTGTCTTAATAAAATTGATTATCCGTGCTGTATGGCATTCTGGAGACCTTTGGATGTTGATGTCGTTGAAACAGAAGATTCAGATGCTAAGTCAGAATCACTCCAAGTGGAATTTAATTCCGAACTATGTACTCCAAGTGGACGTAAATCCAAAACGTGTCCAAGTGAAAACTGCTCTAGAGACGCAACATATGGAATTATTTAATGAAGCCTTACTAGTCCAGGAGGAATCAGCGCATGAGTATCGAAAACTATTCCACCTCAATTTTTTTATGCGATCCTCTTCAAATTGCCCTACTGATGATATAAATGCATGTTGCCAAGTGGCAACCCCGTGCCATATTGTTTAAACCGAAACCGAAAGGAATTTTTAGTTTTCAACCGGACAGTTTTTTTATATTCTTTATTAAAATACAAATAAAAAAGGTCCCATGACTTGTCACGATAAAGTTGATATTTTTAAAGATAAGAATTTTCAAAGGTTCGAAAAATCTCAAATTTCGACCCGTGAAAAATATATATAAATATAAATAATTTTTTTATTAAATTCTTTAGACAATAGTAAATAATATTGTGAAAAGAGATTTTAAAAAATTTCATTGTTTATACCTGTTTTTTAATTGTTAATTTCGCCCGCTCACAAGTAGGCGTCGCTTACCTTTAAGTATCGCCGTCTCTTTCTGACTAGGCGCTGCTTTGGCCTCTCTGTGTCTTGAATCATTATTTATGGACAGAGACTCAAGAAACTTGATTCAGCTTCCAAAGTACACATTCGCAGATGTGTGTATAAGTATTATCAAGAAAATAAGGTGCCGACATTAGAAATTATTCATGTTAAATCACGTGAATATCCAGATTATGTTTATAAATCGTTAGATACTTTTCGAAACATTTATTTTTGTATAAACGCATATTATGGAGTCAGCACGAATCGTCCACCGACAAGACTACTTAAGAAAAATAAAACAATATCAAAAAAAGAATAGAGACATAATATACAGGGTGTTTCATAATAAATGCGCAGGACTTCAGGATGTGATAGCTCGCCCAAAAATATGAAAAAAAGTTTCTATAAGCTTACCCTCTAAAATGCACCATTTTCGAGATACAGGGTGTTGAAATTTTAAAAAAATAATCGTTTTTTGCGAATATCTCTGGAACCGTTCATCGCACAGAAAACAGATTTCGTAGGCATTTTCTACTCATAATAAGCTATGTTTTGTTGCGGATTTTTTATTTTTTCAAATTCATAATTGGTGGGTGTTTTTTTCTCCAACTTCTACGCCACTGGAAAAAGTATAGTTTTGAGCCTCCTATATGAACCGCCAATGTTTTCTACATAAAAAAAGGTATTCTCGGTCATAAGCTCTAAAGTTGACTGTTTTCAAGAAAAATCAACTTTCATGTTGTTTAAATAATGTTTTTTCCTCGAAAAATTGCTGCGTGCATTGAAGCTAACGGTGGACATTTCCAGCAATTCAACTGAGTATGATTGTTATTGTTTTTTTTTTGCAATTAAGAAGTCAACGTTTGGTTTTGTTACTTGTTCTAACGTTTAAATAAATTTTGTATAATTAGGGAAAAAATTATTTAAAAAATTTTACCATGTTTTTCAACATGATAGTTGATTTTTCTTGAAAACGGTCAACTTTAGAGCTCATGACCTAGAGTACCTTTTTTGTGTAGAAAACATTGGCGGTTCATTTAGGCGGTTCAAAATCATTGGAGAAAAAAACACCCACTACCCCTTCAAAATTTTCACCAATTATGAATTTGAAAAAATTAAAAATCCGCACAAAACATAGCTTATTATGAGTAGAAAATGCCTACGAAATCTGTTTTCTGTGCGATAAACGGTTCCAGAGATATTCGCAAAAAAAGATATTTTTTTAAAAATTTCGTATCTCGAAAATGGTGCATTTTAGAGGGTAAGTTAATAGAAACTTTTTTTCATATTTTTGGACGAGCTATCACATCCTGAAGTCCTGCGCATTTATTATGAAACACCAATTTGGTGGTCCAATTTGGTTGAATAGATAAAATCAACAACTGTACTTTGAGAGCTCCGTGTTCTAGAGGAAGAAGAATTATAATTCTTCATGTCTGAAATGAATGAGGGTTTGTTGCTAATGCATTGTTGTTGTTTGCAAAAAATATCTAAATCATCTGCTGATTATCATGAGGACAAGACCGCCGCATTGTTTGAAATATGGGCAGAGCAGCAGCTGTTACCAAATATTCGATCACATTCCGTAATCGTTAATGACAATGCACCTTATCATTCCCATCAAGATTAAAAATCCCCAACAGCAATACGAAAAAAGCCGATATAATCAAGTCCATAGCAAGTAAATAGATGGGAATACCCCAGAAGAGCACGAAATATTATTGGATTTGATTATAAAGAAAATTTCAAGAAGGAATATGTGATTTATAAACTTTTTGAAAAACATGGTTATGCTGTACTAAGTCTGCCGCCATATTACTGCATTTTCAACCCCATTGAGATGATTTCGGCTGCTTTCAAAGGGAAACTGAGAAAATATAATGAATCGCCAGTATTGAGTGGATCTGTATTGAAAAATGTCAGAACTGTGGTGGATGGAATGGCTGGATATGTGGAAGAAATTTGTATCTCATGTGATAGATAAAGAAAATGAATACAATATCCGATTGTCATCAATGTTGAGAAAGACTCAAATTCTGAAAGTGAAAATTCCCTGGATGATTAGTCACTCTATCTCGCTCTGTGTTCGTCTGAAAATGTTGGTTTAAGTAACGAAATGTGTTTTTTAAAGTGATAGGGATAGTATGGAACATTATGTTCATTTTTCCTTTCTTAGAGTGAAAATAATTTTATTTTATGTTGATAGAATGATTACTTATTTCCATAAGGTTTTTGCCTTGAAATTTTGTTTTCTCAAAAAAAATCGAATGGGGCGCAATTAAGGGCTCAATTCACGTCTGGCAGCCCCGTTTCTACCGGAAGCCTTTGCATTATAAATATTTTTTTGATTTGAACTTGGTCGTTTTATTTACTGAATATATAGAAACAACTTCTATCTGTTGTTATGTTTCACACAACAATTTTTTTTTTTTATAAAAACATATTCCATCTTATAAGATTAGTAATTATAAATATTTATTCTCCCATGAAAAAAATTATTATCCGCCGCCACTGTTTCATAAAAGAAATGCCTACCCTAAGTGGAATTTCAGTTTTTCTGCTGTCTCAACCGAGTTCTTATAAATTATAACATAAAACCAACCTTTAATGATTAATAATACTATTGTTTCACGTCCTTTCCTAGAAAGTACATACTTTTGCTGGATCATACGGGTATGACGTCACTAATGGGCATTTTCCTTTCAGGTTCGACGGTGGCGCCGTGACCATGCTGCAGATTACCGAGGACACTCCGCCGGACATGCTGGCAGGGGCCATGGACCTCGCGGTACACCTTCCAACTGGCAGGGCTGTCAAAATGTCGGTCGAAAGGAGGTACATATTGTTTTCGTATTATCTAATGGACGATTCCAGTATCCCATTCAGTGTTGCGACAAATTATTTTCTGGTGGAAAACTCTGATATTTTCCTGGTCTTTTCTGACATGGATCAGGGTTGGAATGGATACAATTTTTAATTAGAAATATTCCTGGGTGTCCCGGGTATGCGAATCAAAGTACTAATGGTGATATTGTCAAAAATAAGATATTCTAGGGAATTTCACGCTAGTGCGTTTTTCAATATGACAGATGAAATTCCTTAGGATATTTTTATTTTGTCTATTTCGTCAATGTTACTTCGATTTATGTATCCAGGAACACTCGTGATTCTTTATAATTGAAAATTATATCCGTTTCAACCCTGAACCATATCAGAAAAGGTCTAAAAATGTCAGAGGTTTCCACCAGAAAATCATTATTGGTAACACTGAAGAGGGTTACTGGAATTTTCCATTAGAATCTATGATTGATAAGTGATTGTTCACTATTTACATCTAGCAATAGACCATAAAATGAGTTTTTGACAAAAATACTAGTAGGAAATGGACTATGCCATCACATGGAAGACATTCCGTAGTTATATTATGTTATGTTTTCGACTCGCAACTGTTTTTTTTTGTTCTTTGGTGTCTTGGCATCGACTGCTATGGTCATTGTGTTCTGGATAGGCCTTGTTACTAACTCCATGCGCCACTTTAGGAGCAGTACTGGTAATTGGAACGCAACAGTGAATCGTGCAGGACTCACCCCAGTCCAGCCAAGAGATTTGAATAATTTAATCGGTCAAATTAAATTAAGAAATCGCAGCCGCAACTGGGGCTCGAACTCCGGACCTTTCGACCCAAAGTCGGACGCTCTAACCACTGCGCCACGCCCCGACATGTACTCGCAACTGTTATTTATTAATTTGTTATAAACATTTGAATAACAAAAAACGAGTTTTTTTTCAAATTGTTTTGAGCAATCTGGTTGTTCGAATGAAAAAAATTGTAGATAATTTTAATACGAACAAATGGTATGTTTTACGACCCGATCGGATCATTAGTAACGGAGGAAATCAGACTATGCCATCGCGAAGTGGTCGAGGTGTTAGAGCGTTTGGCTTCCACCCAGACGGTCCGGGTTCGATCCCCGGTCGTGTATCACTGAGCTGAAGTGGTTCGGATTCCACTTTTATTTAAACTATAGGTCCCGGATCTCCCTTGCTCGCACAAGCTCTGCTTTTGAGGGGTTTTCTCCGAAAACCAGGGAGTTTCGTAAAAACAAATTTTACAAAAAAATTTTACATGGAAGATATTCCGTAGTTATATTCAGTTATGTTTTCGACTCGCAACTGTTATTTATTAATTTGTTATAAACATTTAAATAACAAAAAATGTGTTTTTTAAAATTGTTTTGCTTATGAAATGAAAACCAATAGAGCAACCTGGTTGCTGCAATGAGAAGAATTGTAGATAATTGAAATACAAACAAAATGGAATGTTTTACGACCCAGTCGGATGATTAGCAACGGAGAAAAACTGGAAAACCGGAAAACTTTTCAGAAGTAGGATTGGCCTTTCCCGTGAAAGTATTGCATGATGTGTAGTTTCTGTGCGCACAAAACAGGCGCTATCGGATCGTTGAATTTGGCAGAATTGCAATTTAAATTTATTTATGCACTATCTTGCAGTCTGGATGCTCTACTGATAACCCGATTTCAATGTCTCAAACAGATTATGAAGTATAGTACCATAAAAGTTATATTCTCATTTTGCGCTACAATGGTGCAAAATGGGTGAAAAATGCATGCAAACATGACTGAAAACGGCCGAGCCCGCGTTAGCTGCCAAGTGCTAGGAGAGTCCAGGAGATGAGGGGAATTCTTCTAATGAACGGGTTACGTAATAATACGCTTCCCCTCATCTCCCGCTCTCTCCTACCATTCGAACGCTTCCACCAGCTCGGCCGTTTTCAGTCATATTTGCAAGCATTTTTCACCCATTTCGCAGCATTCAAGCGTAAAATGATAATATGCGTTTTGTAGTAGTATACTTCTACTTTCATAATCTGTTTAAGAAATTGAAATCGGGCTATAACTGAGCATCCAGGCACGCTGAAAGATGGTGCAAAAAATTTCAAATTGCAATTGTGCCAAAACTAATGATTCGTCTGTTTTGTGCACACATAAAGTACACATGATTCAATACTTTCATGAGAAGGGCCAACCCTATTTTTGAAAAAATCGTAAACTTTTCCGGGTTTTCCTCCGTTACTAATGATCCGATCGGGTCGTAAAACATATCATTTGTTCGTATTAAAATTATCTACAATTTTTTTCATTCGAACAACCAGATTGCTTCATTGGATTCCATTTTATAAGCAAAACAATTTGAAAAAACCACGTTTTTGTTATTTAAATGTTTATAAGAAATTAATTAATGACAGTTGCGAGTTGAAAACATAACATTATTATATCTACGGACTGTCTCCTGTGATGGCACAATCGGTTTTCTACTAGTATTGTTGTTAGGAAAAAATGCTGTTTTGATTGGCCTAATTCTTCTTGAGTTTCCAATGATCAATGATGATCATGGTGTCATTCGATTCTTAATGTCATGTAGAAAGTTCAAAGAAAAGTCCCAAAAGGAGCTGAAAATAATTGCAAGAGTTATAAACGATTAAATATATCGAGAAAGAAGATATTTTAGAAATGTTGAAAAAGGTGTGAAAAGGTCAGCAAATTTGCTGAAAAAAAGTTCCTACTCCCGGAATTGTACCTTCAATATTTATAATTTTTACAAAGCCCTGAGTATGGTGACAAAAACGGGTAGTCTGGCTTCTACTCTGACACGATAACAAAAAAAAAGTTTCAAATGAATATTGAGGAATGAAAAAATGCATGTACTATTGGGATAAATCAATTAAAAATAATCTGCGGTTAAAAAATTGTTGTCCCAATTTCTCCATAAATTATGCATTTGTTAATTAACAAATTTTTCAAAATTGAATGTTAACATAAAAATCCCGATAATTATTGAACTAAAACCCTAGGATTTTTTTCACGTTGTGAAGTTATTCTTAATAGGCTTACAAAAAGATAACCGTTGCAAAAATTGTATAATTTTAATAACATTTTTGAAGAAAGATGGTGAGGGTTTGTCCTTCAACGTTTTTCTCTACATTCAGTTAGCACGTAAAGGTTGATACAACGCTTGATATGGTCATAAGGAAAAATATACTCACACACGTCGATTTTAGTTTTCAGTTGCGCATTTTTTGGTATATTTAGATTTTTGATGACATCATCACTGTCTTAGTTATGACGTCATTTTAATTTTTTTCATAATTCTTTAAAAAAAACGCAGTTTTCTGTGCATGGATTTCATATTTTTTCTTATGTTACATAACCGTATGTTCGAGAGATAAAAGATATTTCATTATGCGTAATAATGTAATATTAGGTCTGTTAACGTAAACTTTTGACTTAAGGTATCCCCACAAAAAATCCAGTGGGGTTAGATCAGGAGATTTAGATGGACACTCTAAAAATCTTCGACTACGATTGAAATCATCTCCTTTAAGTCCATGAATCATGTGAGGATTTTTTTGAAATAATAGTAATACATCCAATTGTTGATCTTCCGTAACGCCTAGACGACCTTTTTTATAATGATCACCAACATTGTTAAAATTTCTAAATTTTGCTTCGACTTTGCTCGCTGTTGAACGTGTGATAGGTCTATCGGGATATTTATTGTTAACATTCCCAAACACAGCATTATTCCGTTCGATTCTTCTGAATTTTTTTCTATTCATTTGTGGTGAGTTCCGTGAAATTCCTGCTTGTTCTGGAATTCATGTTTATGCACTAACAGTGAATATAAAACAGAATCGAAATATCTGCATTTCAATTTGCATTGTGGGCCGTGGTGATCGGCTGGGAAAGCGTTCGCCTCGCAAACATGGGTTATTGGGTTCTATCCACCGATTCACCGGTCTCGTGCATGGCATCACACGTTAAAAGGTAAGGGCTGCGTCTTTCCTAGCTCACACAAGTATCTTGAAGACTTCAGGGGGTTGCGCGTTGGGGTGCAATCGTTTGAAGGATATAACAATTTTAACAATATGCATTATCATCCATCATTTTCAATTTCCAGTATAACGATTCGAAATAGGTAATAGTTCCCAATTGAAATAATCTGTAGTATGCCGTGACCAGAAAAGAGCAAAACAATCTATTAGTTTGACGAACAGTGAATTTAATTGAGTTTCTGCCAGAAAGAAGTATAAAAAATTATTTATCTTCAAGGTCTCCAAAAGAGCTATTGAGTTTGTAATACCCTGTATATTATTTATTCTTTCTACAACTTTTGCATGTTCTTGCTATAATTTATTACATAGACCATGAAGAATAAACAATTTCATCACAACTTCATTTGAATAATTATTATTATCTTCCATTTTAATTCTGTTCTATTCAAATTTACGGTTATGATGGCGCAAATGTTTTATTACTGATGAACTAATTTTCATAATGACATGTTCCATGACATTTACTATCTACCCAATACAAAATATGGCAAAATAATTCAATCTTTATAGAAAACTTGCTTTTATTTTGAAAACCTGACTCTTTGGGTATTGGAACATGATATATCATTTGGAAGGAAATTCAATTGTCTCTCAGGATATTTAGTGATATACAGGGTGTTCCGTTTGTAAAAATGCACTTTTCACCACTTTTGAATCCATCGGTCAAATCACAAATTTTCAACGACCCTGTATAATGAAGAACTAATTCATCTATTCATAACTAATACACAGAATATTGTCAAACCACATCCAAAATTTCAGCATTCTACGTATCCAAATACTGCATTAATAAACATTTAATTGAAGCTATGTTTTGCACAAAAAATAAGGAAATTAATGATTTTCCGAAAACTACCGGAGATAGGTAAAGGGAAGTATTGAATGAAAATAATCTTAAAGCAATAGTAAAGCAGAAAATTAAAAAATATGCATAGTATTCCATTTAAAATATCATAGTTGTTGCTACTTTTCGATGGAAGTGGCAACGCCGCAGCGCTGAAGATATTTTAGATCGATAGAGCAGAACTGATTTTCAAAATAATCCTACGTCCCGTTTCCCAGAAATATCTAATAGGCCATCGAGTTTGGGATACCCTGTATATTGTTGAAAGGTATTAATATGTGTTTAAATAAAACTTCTCATTTGCTATTGTTATCAACTTGATTCATTTGATTTCAGTACCCCAATGATGGACCTCCTGGTCCAAATCACCACCAACCACCAACT
The DNA here is from genome assembly GCA_944452925.2 of Chrysolina oricalcia. Classification (NCBI taxonomy): domain Eukaryota; kingdom Metazoa; phylum Arthropoda; class Insecta; order Coleoptera; family Chrysomelidae; genus Chrysolina; species Chrysolina oricalcia. The sequence continues at coordinate 37,136,894 of OX101813.2, read as the reverse complement.
CCAGCTGTCCAACTACACCCTCCACGCGCTGGGAATGGCTCCATCGTCCGAACACAGCGACAAGGTCCTTCCTTACAAACCAAACACCCCTATCGGCACGTTAGACACTCAGCACATCAAGGTGATACCGAAGTCGAGGACGTTGCCAGTACCGAAGAACGTACCCCCAGGTCACCAGCCATTCGAGAGCACTTTCAGGCTGAAAGTACATCTACCCAGGAATCAGCTGTACGTGACCAGGGTGAGCAGGAGCGTGCTTCTGGAGGATATAATGAAGAAGGTCTGCGAGGAGAAGAAATTGGATCCGATGAAGTACGAACTGAAGCATCCAGGTGAGTGTCTGACATGTTAACCAAAACAAATATATAGGGTGAATCAATGATGCGTGGCTGTGGGTTGAGATCATAGAAATATATATTATATACTTACTCTAGAATGCTAATCCCGCCAATTTTCACGGCGAAAAGCATGCCGCGTATGCGACTCGTTTACGATGTGCGCATGCCTGTCATCAGTGTAGTTTGGGTAGATCGTTGCCAAGGTTGAAAATAATTTAGTGTTCCAATTCAGAGTTTTTTGTTATGAGGCAATAAAACACATATCATTTGAAAGAGAGAAATTTGACAGCGCATTTAGGACTTTTTAAAACCGAAAAGAACCTTTTAGAGATAGAATTTTTGGCGCGAAAGAAATTTATTTAAAACGATAATGTACTACTGTAATTATAATGACCGTGCAACAGTGCTTTTTCATCAAAGGGAAGACTTGTCACTAAGATCTGTCACTTTTGCCAGAGACAGAGTCGGTTTTTAGAATTTCAGATTTTCTCTTATCGTTTTATGTGGTATTGGTTATTCTTTCATCTTTCGTGAATCTGCATTAATCTTGTTCCTTTAAAGACAATTTCTAATAAAGCCGTTTCTTCCTAAAATTAAACAATGAACTGTTGTGTTGTGTAAAGGAAAAATACCTGAAATAAATCATTTTTGGTAGAAAATGAAATTTTTATGTACCTACATGCTTTGCTCAAAATAACTTAAATATTATTTTAGCTTGATGATTTATGGTTATTGTTTTCAAGAAGAGACCCCAACATTTGAGCGAGAAAATTGTAATTTGTGGTAGACATTTTCCTCATGAAGATTCATGTGAAAACGACAATAGAATAATTTGAAACCTAGTGCAGTACCAATACTGTGTCTGCATTGGCATGCATGGCGAGTGATGCAACTTTCTACCACAGCGCTTATATTATGAGTTCTAGATTCCTACAAAAAGTACTAAACATACACAGAATCGCCTTAGAAAATCAATGTCAATATGGAAGTGCTTATCTTTGATGGTAAGGAAAATGTTTCTGGCCTCACTTTTTCATTCACCCCCATTGTGGAAATTGCACTAAGGTAATGCAAGCAAAATATACTCGTAGAAATAGCATGTTACTCTCTTTAAATGATTTATATTAAATGCAGTTGCGTATTTTGACATGAATCGTTCTAGAAAAAAACCTCGAGCTTCCAAGCATCCAATTTTTTAAATCCAATTTGAGTTGAAATTATTCATGATAATAGCTGAAATAAATTTTCTTAGTTTTTTGTACTTTCAATTTATTTTCCAATCCAGTGCTTCCTTGAAATTCGCACCGACGATTTGGGGTGGTTCCGTAGGTTTTTGTTGGTTAACTACAGCTGAAAAGTGAATGTGATACCAAGAATCAGTCGCTTCAGAGCGGTAAATAATAATAATAACCGTACTCTACTTTCTGATGGCCTTTGCTGAATATTCGGGATCACAAATATTTGAAAATATGTATTCAAATCGGCTAAATACAAATAACAGTTATAAGCACAATGAGGTTTCCAACCTTATTCTCCGAGATTCAGAATTAATGTTTGTTAATATTCACAAGTTCCATAATATTTTACTAAAACCGGGCCTGTTACAAACATCACTAATGACGCGCTTGCGCATTGCGGACTAGCCTGAACTTTTAACAACACTTTTGACATGGGGATTAGCATTCTAGAGTAAGTATATAATATATATTTCTATGGTTGAGATAGGAAAAACGTCTCAAACAAAAGTTAGAGAATGCAATGAAATCCATTTCCCAAAAATAGCTATCATCATACAGGGTGTTCGATAAATGTGTGACTTATCCAAGTTATTTTTTTTTCACGAAATTCCCGATATACTCAATATTTCACTCAATTGAATTCCTTGTCTCTACAATATAGGGTTGTATGGTTCATACCAAGTAGTTTATGCGTTATGGTATGGTTTATCACAAAATGGGTTCATTAAACATCTTTAAATCAATAACAAGCAATTAAAAAATCATCAAATATTCCCGCAGATGGTGTATTTTCATATCCTTCTCATAATTTTACCGAAAAGCGATTTTTCCATACAGGGTCAACCATATCTCGACGTCAATTTTTTTTTGTAATTAAGGCCATACTGAGTAGTCCACACTATGAGCTTGCAGAAAATGGATGGACTTGGATTTCAGATATCAGGGAATCTAGGTGCGTAAAATAATTACTTTATCTGAATAACCAATCTACAAATGTATTCATGCAAAGCCTGATAGGTTTGTTGACAGTCCTAGTTCAAAACTCATCTCCAACAATTTTAGAGTCAGCCATTTCGGTTGGGAACGGCATCGAATCTGAGATGATTTTTGTTTATAAAGAAATTTAATTTGACTTGAAAACAGAATTTCATTGAATAAAAGATTTTGTTAAGATTTTCTTCTTTCAAAGACTCGAAACACGAGATTTTTGTAGCCCCTGATTCTCAGAGCAAGGGAAAACAAAAGTTAAAAATTGTTCCAAAAATTATTATGGAATAAAACTCTTTCGGAAATACCAATTTTTTTTGCAAAATGGATGCCCGTGACACTGTCAACAAACCCACCAGGCGTTACATAAATATATCTGTCGTATGGGTATTCAAATGAAGTAAGTAATTTTTTTAGGTACCTTGATGCCCTTATAAGTATCTGAAAAATGGTCATCTGGCCAAGCTAGCAGGTAGACATGCGATCATAGTACATACCCTAACACTACTGAATCGTACACATTTCGTTCGTTTTAAAATAAGTGACGTCTGGCGTCCATGGGATCTTGGACTATTAAGGAAATTATTAAAAATTCATGAAAGAAATAACGATTTTTTTATTAAATTTTAGAAAGAAGATGGAATTCAAAAAAGCCAAAATTAACAGCAGTTGTTCAATTTTCCAGAGTTTGCTATTACGAAACTATATTGAATTTCATTCGCGAGTATCAAATTATTCTGAAATTCATTTTATTTACTGACGAGTAAACGAATAAAGTAATGGGGTAAATAGACACAATTGCCACTATTACTCGACGGATAATCTCTAATGAATCACAGAAGTTCGTAATCAAAATTGATGGTCTATAATTGCTAGGGGGGCATAATTGAGGATCAGTTCATAGGACCAACCGTATTTTTTTCCTGGGCCACTGAATAGTGAAAATTACAGAAACTTCCTCTGAAAAGATTTACTGTTTGACACCAGATATAGGTAATATTACCATCACAATCGAGTAAGAAGGCACAGAAATGAATGGATATGAAGAAACAGACCCATTCAGTGGCCATCAAGGTGCCCAGACCTCACTCTCCGACATTTATATATCTGTGGACATGTTAAAGTAGAGGCTTGAGAAAGCAATGACAATAGAAGACATGAAGAATATTATTTCAAGTTAAAGTGTTTTCGCTATTAGGAAATCAACTTTAAGAGCAAACACTACCTTGGTATAACGGGAATCGGTTTCACGCCTAAAGTTTTTGTTCAGGATTTTTTTCCTCAAACATATTGCTCAATATTTTTGTGTAAATGCCGGAACTTCAGTGATCTTGGGTTAGAATAATTTTTAAGAAAAGAAATTCAAATGACATGATGAATAAAAAAAATTGAAGTATTCCTGAATTCTTATGGGACCACCGAGCCCATACAAAAATAATTTCATTCATGAAGTCAGTGGTTTTTGCAAAAAAAAGGATTTTACTATCGGAAAATTCATCGAGTTTATTATATTCACTCTCATTCTTGATAAGTATGCCTACAAACCTTAGCTGGAAGGGATGTGGAAGAAATTCGACTTTTCGGTGTGACGCACTGATGGTGGCTCCTAATTGAAGATCGAAGAGAAATTATAGACAGACTTAATTTGTTGTCAAAATTTGAATATCTGCTGTGAATATACGCACTTTCCAATTGCTTGAGTTTATTTTGTTACCTCTTTTATCAAATATTGAATAAAAAAATTTTTATGGCTTTCACGACTTTTTCATATAATTTCCTTAAAACCATTTTACTAACGAGTTTTTGTGTTTTGAAATAAAATTTACAATTTTTCAAACATCATAAATGAATATTTCCAAGATTTTTGAGCCTATAGAAAACATTAATGACAGCCAATTTTCGTAATATGGGTTGTGCTAAATTTAGTACACCATATAGGCAAACGGTATGATATGGGAAATGATATTATGAGAACACAAATTTTGTGAATCAGACAATACATTGTAATGCAGTAACAATGTTTCATACAAATTAAAAAATACCTATCCAAAAACTAAAGTAAAAATGTCACAGCGTACTCTGTATTATTTCAAGTTTTCTTTATATGCATTAATCACAATGTAGGTTCTTCATTTGAGTCTGGCAAGTTTTTGTGCAAATAAACTGCCCGTTTTTCTGTTCTTCCTCTGAATCTATGTCAAATCAAAGAAACGAGCATCCTGAGTCAATTTAGTACTCATGAAGTTTACTCCCGTCCCCCAGAAGCCTCCAAATTAGTGCCCCGACCCAAGTCACTTTTGTTTTCACTGATATTCTGTCAGATAAATTGTTTTCTATTATTGATAGTAGATCCGGATGACCCTTTTTATACCCAAGTCAATCAATGGTACTATGGAAATAACAAAAAAAAAATTATATAAAGTGAGCAAGTGAGGTTATGTATACCATATGTGCATTGCCAATAGCTCACAGTGTACTATATTTATCACACCGAAATTCATGTTCAAAACTACAAGGTAGTGAGAAAATGTTTATATATTTTGAATCGAGTACGTAAAACACTCTAATGTGAACACACAGTATCTTTGTCAATTAATAAATTCCACACCGGGAAGTTCAAAAATGGCAAATATACACCAAACTGGTGACCCAGATGATAGCATTTGTCCATTCTCGTCTACTGAAATTTTCCAAAATACTTCCTCAACTATCCGATAGATGACGGAGAAAATTACAGTTGGCAAATAAACTAACAACTTATAAAACCATATCAACAAGAATCGGATAAAACAGTCACCTGTACACAAAAAAAATTAATTGTTTTTTGCGATATTAACTATTTTCTTATAATTTTTTGAAACATTTGGTCATTTATTTTTTTTTTGATATTTCGACTGTTTCCCCGATGGATGATTTTCTCTTAAAATATTTTGAATTGTAACTGACTGTTAGATTCTGTATCAATTAAGTTGTTCTAATCCACCAGCATTAGATCTTGTCTAAAATCTGAATGTGAGTCTGACTGAAATTTCTGTGTCATGAACTGTTGCTGAGTAATTTTGCATATTTGTAAATATATTGTAATACATGTTTTACTTACCCACGTAATTCTAGTAGGCTGGCTGAATGGGATTCACTGAAGGAATTCAAAAATATTTTCTTACTTTTTTGTATGAGCTTGTAGGAAATATATCCACTTTCATATCTCCACATATCAACTAGGGGTATATAGTTTTTCACATGAATTGTTTCCATGACAGTTTCAAGTTTATCAATAAAAATTTTAAAATCAGATTTTGATTTTGTAGTTTCCCCGATACGGGTTACCATTTCAAAGTAAACATTTCAACAATTGAAATAATCACTTGCAGACCATCGAAATATAAAAAATCTCCAAGAGAACGGTACGTGGAAGATAACTTTTTTTTCGAAAAATGTACCTAACTCGAAAACTAGTTGGATTCTGAATTGCGAAAAAATCATGCTCATTCGACCAAAAAGACTTATTTCTACTGAAATACTGAAAAATCGGTTTTTTGTCATTTTGACGATTAATTTGAGGTTATGTCAAAAAGTGTTGAAAACAAAAGTTTTTGATTTTTATATTATCTACAACTTTCCTTTCAAATATTTCCAACCCCTAAACTGCACCCCCATTTTACCATTCTGAAAGTTTTCGTGTTCGAATATTGTTTTTCCTTAAGAGGCCATGATCGCGATCATATTTGTATGCTTTTTAGGGTAAAAGTGTCAATTGATAACTCAAAAACGGTTAGTCGTAACAATTTCAAACAAGAACAGGATTCTAGATGGCGTTCAAATCTAGGTACTTGCTGTAATGGAAGTTGAAATTTCAATCCACTTTTTCACAAAAAAAATCTCAAAAATTTCCCAAAAATGCAATTACTTTGAAGCATTTTTTAGGGTAGTTGAACAAATAATATCAAAAAAAAATTACAGCTCGTACATAGATCAACGTTTCACCTCAATTTTGAAAACAAATTCATTTCGATTGTATAAACTAAAGACGATTTGATCTGCACACACTTTTATTTCACCACGACATGTTTCGCTATCACAGTAGCTTCTTCAAGTGAAGAAGTTACTGTGATAGCGAAACATGTCGTGGTGAAATAAAAGTGTGTGAAGATCAAATCGTCTTTAGTTTATACAATTACTATGGATCTTCATCAAGTAACGGCCGAATCAATCAGAAAATTCATTTCGATTGGATAAAGATTGCTTCAAATTTTAATGGAAGAGAAATACCATTGAAGCTACCTTGATTATCTGTGAAAAGCATCGTGAGATGCTGCCGAAGACGTAGATACATAGAATCGAACTTCCACTAGAAGCCTGTCCTTGTTTGAAATCGAACGACGAACCGTTTTTGAGTTATCGACTCTTTTACCAAAAAAAACCGTCCCAAATATGATCGCGCTCATGGCCTCTTTGGAACATTAACAACATTGGTCCTTGCCTGCCTTGTTTTTTTTTACAAAAATTGTAGACACTAGTCTATATGTAAATCATAGGATTCTAAAAGAATGTTGAATGTGTTTGCTAGAATTGAAACATAATGTTCAATCTCCAAGTTCAACGTCACATATCTTAATATTCTCTCGGACGTGTCTAGTTGTTTACAAAATGTGATTTTCTTTGTTTTGCACTTATCTACTTATCTATTTCTGAATATGAATACTGCTTGAGATAAGTTTACCATGAAGTTAATAATCATGCAATTACACATAAAATATATTGTTGAGTAATATCATATGCACGGCGCACACCAGGTTCATGGTATCTAATGATTATAATTCTTTGTCTTTAGTCTTGGTGAATTGAGGGAATACATGATTATTGAAAGAGATTGCTTGATGATTATCGTCAATTTGGTAATTTACTGAGCAGATGCTATAGCTTTTCAAGGGTGTACAGGATGATCGTTCTAGAAAAAATAATGAACGAATTGATATAAAGGCTAATTCTCTTGCTATATTCTACCGTGCGTAAATAAATTGGGAAGTGAATTCAGAATGTCGTAAACTGTGCAAGAGAGATCGTCAAAAACGTAAATTTTCTGAGGATATTGGCTGACTCTTGGATTAATTTGACTCAATTTTGAATCGAAGTGACACAAAAGGAAATATAATTTTCTCACGACCGCATGCGAAAATAACAAATAGGACTTTTCAAAGAGGTGTACCAGGTTGACGGAAATAACAAAGAGTACTACCCTGTCCTAGACGGGTACGCGCTAACTCTGCCTTTTGATAGTTTTTGTAACCTGTCCTACTATCAATAAAAGCAATCTATCATTATTATTATTATTATAACAAAAAAATAATAGCAATAAGGAATATTTGGGAATAATAATGGACGTTTAAAAAAAATCGAAAATTGCTGTTATGAAATGAATAATTTTTTAAAACAGCAAGAATACCTACTATAAGAGTAGAATCAGGAATATTTTTTTAAAAATTTTTGAGAAATTTCATTTGAACCACTTGTTTTTCATTTTTTATGTTCCTGATTAGGTACATAAAATGTCTAATAAATGTCTATACAAATCAGTAAAACGCAATGTCGTCTCGATGGATATGGATATACAAATCAGTAAAACGCAATGTCCTCTCCACAATTTAATTTCCCATTTAGTTCAATAGGATGGTGAAACGGTGAATGACCACTATCAATCAGATAGCCGTCCAAAAGTAGAAGTAGTACATGTTTCGGTCCTGTATGGAACCATCATCAGTTATTCAAGAAAATTCTACAATAAAAGAAAGACTATGTACTAAAGACATACATGGCCAACATATTGTGAAAGGCTTTCGCGGCCATAGTTGAATGAATGATGGTTTTTCGGGTTTTTAGGTCGACGTTTATTTAGAGAAAAACTCGACGTTTCGCCAACACGAGTGGTAGGCATTTTCAAGAGAAATGTTTTCAGTTTCGATCACTGAACACTACTTACACAAGTACTTACACAATCAGTGCACAGCCGGAACCACTGTCATGATTACTCTTATGTCAAAATTGAAACACGAGAAGGAAATAATTCCAACGATACCAACGATAATAACAAGAGGAGCAATCCATACAATAGGAACAAATTATGAAACTGAGAAGCGGATTACCACAGAATAGTTACTCTAATCTACACCACGGAGTGAGAAACCTACCTCCCAACCGTTTTACTGATTTGTATATCCATACCACTCCACTTTGAGATATAATGGACACATTGGAGATAACTTCACTGAAACAACAGACTTTTTCAACTTCTCAGCAATGGAACAATAGTAGTGATTCAGAGTATCAAGACAAAGTGATGATTCTGTATGATTTTGTTGGTATGTTTCCTCTGAAATCATTAACTATATATCAAGTTTTTTTTCATGACTCATTAGCTTCCAATGTCATTTTCTTCTAAAAACTTTTGATAATTCAATCAGTTTTCTATATATTCTGCGATATCGATGAAAGTAATCATGAAAAATTTCACTATTAGTGAAGTTTCTGATATGAAAGAGCGTAATTTTTTGGAGGAATTTTTTATTCCTTAGGTAACCAACCCATTGTTTTCTATATTGTTATCCTCTGTATTGGAAAACCTCTGTAAAACTCATCACGTAGACTATTGTTGAAAACGAATAATGGATATTTGAAAGATACGACGTTCAAATAATTTGCTTTTATGTGAACACATAGTCATTGTACTCCTTCTAGCCTCGTGGCCCGACATTGAGATGACTGAACAAGATATAAATATTTAGGATCTTTATTACTGCATGTATACTCTATGGTAATACACAAAAATTCACTTATACGGGTATTCGACTCATTGTGGATTTTTGAGTCGAAATGAGGAGATTTGTGAGAAATGAGCACTTTTATGAATTATCATCTTCAAAATGTATATTGAAATCACCACTTAGGCATTCCCGAGAGTAGTTAGTCTTTTTTTTTAAATAAATGCACATCTGAGGTTGATAATTGATACAAAGAAACAACATACATATTGAGACATTTACAAAAATATAATGAAAATTCGAAAACTGTTTCTACCAAGAGCTCATCAAATTTATCAATGTTGAAAAATGGTGTATTTACTATAATCGAATCATTGACAAGTATAACGGTACACTTAGAAACTACTTTAGGAAACTCTATACTCTTAAAAAAACTCAACAATTTCAGTTTAAAAGTGACAGCTTACAGTTTTTGAGTTTTTATGAAGGGAAACGTATTTTAATCTACTTACGTTTTTGTTATTTTGATTTTTGAAACCATATTCAGTGAAAGAAAGCCAGAATGGTCTTAGGAGAATGAAAATTTGAATAAAAAAATATTGCTCTTCAAAAATCCCTTTTCTGTTACTACGGACTGATTGAATATTGAGCAATAATATAAGGTCATGGGCATTTCTTCCTGCTTCTTATTGGATGAAAAAAATGTGGTTTCTTCTTATACGTTTTCTCATATTGTTGGTTCTCTAAAATTGTTTTATTAACCGAGTATTCAGATAATTTTGCTGAATTAGAAAATTCAAAATCAGAATCAGCCGTCATAATTGTATTGCTATCGATATAATTGTGATTTAATTCAGGCCTGATGTTTTCAGAAATAAACTCGTATAAGGCGTTTATCATTTAAAATTTTGAAGTACAGCCACTTTCATCATTCAAGTTCATCCACTTCGCAATAGAAGGAAAATATTCATTAAGTTATGCAGAATACACTTTTAATCTTTCAGCGTCTGGATTAGTGAACTAAAGGGACGACTGCTTGCATACAAATTATACATGTTGAATAGATAATCTTTCTTATTCCAATCGATTAAAAAAATTTCAAGATCCGCTGTTTAAAAAGAAAAAAAAGCTATTGTCATGTTGTAACATCAACAATTTGTGTATTTAACACAGCCTTACAGAAAAATTATTCCCATGTGCACTTTGTTCGAAAAGGTAATGAGAGTAATCTCCGGAATCCATTTGTCAATATGATTTGAAACACCCTGTATGTGCAATTCCATTTTTAATCGTGAAGCGATGATCATTGAATACTATTCTTTTATTTCTTATCTACGCCACTGCATCGACTTTGAAGTGCACTCAATGGAATAATTCGCTAACACAGTTTTCATCTCAGGCGTTTTAGTCGAATGAAATCTTGAGAAAACATAAAATTTCTTTCAACAATTTTAAAACAAACATTTATTTTCCATTACAGTTAACCAAGATGAATCGCTGAATCCGAAGTTGACGCTCAGTGATTATCAGATAACTTAAATCCAGTCTAGTCCAGTCCAGAAACACTTATTCTCAATCAAGCGTTTTCGACAAGGGATATCATGGCGCTGAGATTCAAGATTCAAAGATTTTATTGATTTTTAATATGACTAACATTTTCCAGTCCTCAATTAGGCACATTAGGTTCTTCTTTCTCCTTCTGGGAAGAGGAAGGATTGAGAATAGTCAGTTGTATACCGAGTGATGACTGTCTTCAGCCATAACACTCGGTTTCAATGCTAAGTCGAATCCTGGCCCCACGGCCTCCACGGTTTTAGTAGGCAGGTCAGTGACTACTCAGAGAATGGGTAGATATTGGTCATGTTCCGATTTTCCCGAACAGTACTGACCAGTAATTTTGGTCGTTCCGATTTTACTGAAATTGACCGGTACACATTTTGCGCCACTTTTCATGGAACCTTGCTAGAGGCTAGAAATTTACTGGTTGCTACTATTACAGAAATGGTCGTGTAGTCCCAGTATCCCCTACCCGAATTCATAATAAGTTAGGTTATTAGGATATGTTATTTAATATTCAATTTATTGATAGCAATATGATTACAATTAGCTCATCTGAAAAGACAGCAGAATAAATAGGTGGCATTAGAAGACTTGCTAGTAGAGGTTAATGCCGAAACCGCCGCTGAGTTACGAGCTTTGTTCTCTCTCACCTCTCCTGTCCAGGACCTTAAAAGACAACTCGACAATGAATTCAAAACATTAGACCAAGAGAATAAATCCACAGGTCATTATAATAAATAAATGATACCTATCATATTCATAGCTCCGCTAGAGCTTGAGGTACTTATGAGCTATCCGAATTTTTTGATGATTCAGAATCCCTATCACCTGATATTTTCTCTATTATTACTTGATTAATTGCAATCATCAATCAATATCACATAACAGTAATGATATAATTTTGAACTAGATATCTTCCCGCTTTACATTTGACAGTCTGACTTTCTGAATTGTTCCGAAATTAGATGGCAGTTTCAGGTTAGGTTTGAACGTGAGTGGGCCCGTATCAGGCCCTCCACTGCGGCCAATGGCCTATTGTTTCAGGTTACTACTAATGTTAGGCGTTCCGAAATTACCTACTGTTGCCAGTACTGTTCAGTAATATCGGAACATGAGCACTGTGTAGAATTCACGAATCCAGCAGAGCTTATGCGTGATTTTTTTGTGTATTTTAACCAGAGAATGGATGGCTTTGATCGTTGCAGAGGTTAGTGGGTAGAGCATCCCGGAAAAGGCTCACTGCAAAAAACCAGGGTTTTATATTGGTCTCATTTATCACATTGGCTACTTTTACGGGCCCGGTTCTTCATAACATTCAAGGAAAATATCCAGAGCTTGATAGATAAGGCCCCCGTGTTTGCGGGGGGCGTTGTCATACTCCCTAATGCGAGTGAGATTGCTCGTCAAATGGCTTTTGGGTGAGAAATATTTATAAAAGTTGTACGACAACTTTCTATTATATGTAGGAACAGAGACGACGCCACATATCTCCCGGAGTGTAACCAGGAGAATGTATCTGTCACTGTCTGTAACTATACGAAGTACTTTGTTCTGCATCATGTCCAGTCTCGCGAGAAGCCAGGGTTTCAGGCTGCAGAACACCGGACAAAAGCGTATGACATTACAGGCCTGATAATTTGCTTACATATAAGCAGCTTGTTGTCAATACTAAGCTTTCAGTTTCTGGATATCAGAGGGTAGGTTCGCCTGACAGCAGCCCCCGCCCTCTGGATAGCCAGGGTTATGTGATGTGCAAATGTCATCCCCTTGTCCAGTTGAACTCCCAGGTATTTCGCCGAGCCCGATTCTCTAACGTAGATATCTCAGACCCTCATCCCACGAGGAGGAAGCTTCGGAAGTCATCGCCTCTTCGTGAAGTTGACGATCTCAATTTTCCCTACGTTGACCTTGATCTTATTTCTCTCCATATACGGAACGATGTCCCAATCCAGATGAATCTGGATCTTATGCGCAGTGACCACTCTGGAGAATTAAGTGCGGTGTCATCCGCATATATCGCCGCATTCACTCTCTCCGATCGTGGAAAATCGTGAGTATATAGTGAGTATAAATGGAGAGAGATACTTGAACCCTGCGGAACACCTGCTTCGACTGGGTATCTCCCAGAGCGATTGCTATTCACCCTTACAGCAAAAGATCGGCCAGTAACATACGAGTTAATCAATCTCACTGAGTTGCCTGCAGCATCTTGTTGACCAGACCTTCGATCCATACGGTGTCGAAGGCCTTTTCCATATCCAACAGGGTCATGACTGTGTTAAGACCTTCATTGGAGGCCTCCTTAACCCCGTGTACGATTCGGACTACCTGTGAGGTCGTGTTGTGACCTCTGCGGAATCCAAATTGCACGTCCGGGCTGAGTTTCAGCCTCTCCCCAAGGTTCAGCAGACTTTCGTGGATGATTTTGTCTACCACTTTGGCAATCATGCTAAGCAGCGAGATCAGTCGGTAGCTCGTAAGCTGATGCTTATTCTTGCTGGGTTTCAACATTGGTATATCCTTTTCTCCAATCGATTCAAACCATATTCAAATTTCGCTGTTCATTGTATATAAGCAGATAATTCAGCAGAAACTCAACTTTGCCGACTTTTGGGTTGACAGGCAACTATTTTTCGCGAAACAAGCGGCAATAGAAATTGTGCTTAGAATGTGATCGCAACTCGAAATTTAAAACAGCCTTACAGAAGAATTATACACATGTGCACTTTGCTGAAGAGTAAATGAGAGTAATCTCCTTAATCTATATGTCAATATGATTTGAGACACCCTGTATATGCAATTCCACTTCTAATCGCGAAGCGATGATCACTGAAATACTAGTTTTTATTTCTTATCTACGCCACTGCATCGACTGAAGTGCACTCAATGGAATAATTCTCTAACATTGTTTTCATCTCAGCCGTTTTACTCGAATAAAATCTCGAGAAAACATAAAATTTCTTTCAACCGTTTGAAAACAAACATTTATTTTCCATTACAGCTAACCTAGATGAATCGCTGGATCCTAAGTTGACGCTCAGTGATTATCAGATAACAGAAATCTACGTTGTTTCGAAAGGAACAGTTGGTCTCAATCAAGCGTTTTCGACAAGTGATATCATGGCGCTGAGAAAAGAGGAGGAAAGAAAACAAATGCACAACAAGACCGGCGGGGGTGTTCTCAACTTAATTTTCCGTAGGGGAAAATCGGTGAGTGACAAATTCGCTAGTTTCTGTGGTTCATGAAAATAGTTTAATGCTGTTTATATAGGGCGATCATGTGATGAGTGTTAATAGTGTAGTGATGAAATGAGATGCTGATAAAATCACCACTGGTATGGACGTTTTATATAAATCTTTTGATTATACCTGCATCAATTTTTTTCCAAATGCAATAAAAAGCGTGCGATATTTTCAAGAATAAAACATTCTGTGCTAGAAAGGTTGTTGCTAGGTAACAACGCCAAGTTTTTAGTTCTATCATATGAAATGTCATATACGCCTCTATGTCAACAATAAAATAGAAGGGACATTATCCTGAAGTCAAAATTATTTCCAGCATCGTTTTTGAAGGATGCAATAATGATAAAGATTAGCGTATGATACTCGTATATAAATGCCTTTTCTTATGCAAAAAGTCTTGAGGTTAAATTGTTCAAATTTCAATATATTGAGTTTTTAATTTACAACATAGTATCAATCTTGGTCAGTGCAACAGTATGTTTTCTGAGCAATTTTTAAAACAAAATACGGGGTAGATCAAGACTTTTTCTTAGTCAAACAAAATGAAAATAATGTCAGAACGAAGCATCAACGTTATAAGTCCGTATCGTAAATGAAGTTTCTGTATTGGATATAATCCTTATATATACAAGGGAGATTTAATGTATAACTGTATCTATTATATTTGCTTCAGATAACGCGATTTTTGATCAATTCAATGCACTAATTATATGTGCCTCCAGGAACAGAAATTATGAGTATTATACAGTGTGACTCAAGAATATACGAGACAAATATTTTCAAAAATTAAAATGCCCTGTAGATAAAAATCTGACCGGTTGATTTTTTTATTACTTCTTATTTCACAGAGGATATATCATATGAACTTGTGTGAAAAATACAGAATTTTTCTGGCTTCTTTTCGTTTAATGGATTAAGATGCTGGAAATCCGAATGATTATTGTTTTGAAACATCCTTCAAATTGATTACTCACAAAACGACTCCAACATTTTTTCCTGTGGGTTATAAATACCTAAAGAAATGATGATAATTTTCAGTGATAGGTAACGTTTGAAAACTTCATTACATAATTCACTTTTGTACACCAGAGACTGTGGGTGAATATAAGTTAATTTAGCTCCAGCATATATACAGGATAAACACAGCAAGATGAGACTGACATTTTCGAATTCACTTATACAGATTCTTTGAGGTTTCGGGTGTAAGTATTCAAAGTTCAGAAATTTGTGCAAATTGATGACAATGAAGATCTACCGAAATTGGAATATTATTACACCTGCAAATCTTTTTTAGGACGTACTGTTATTAAGGAGCTGTTAAACATGCATCAATTTTGAATACCAATAAACTTCATTCGAAGCCGTGGAAACCCATCCAGCACGCTTTCAAACTGGTGAAAGATTCTAGAGTAATCTGATTCGCGTGTTATCATAGAAGTTTCTTCAGTTAGTAATTTTTTTTTCGAATAAGCGCGTTTTTCATTGATTTGAAAAACTCTCAGTATTTCTGTTATTTATTTATGCTGATGACGGCCATGGTGGGAACTTCATTTAGATCGGTATTTTATCAAGTACTGACTAACCCCGTATTTTAAAACAATTCTTACTTTTGTCAAACCTTGTTTATCTTTAATCGGAGAGTTTTCTCAGCAGAGAAAGAACGTTGGAGTCGTTTTGTGAGTAAATAATTTGAAAGATGCTTCAAAACAATAATCACTCGGATTTTCAGCATTTACATCCATTAAACGAAAAGTAGGCATGGAACAATTCTGTATTTTTCACACACGCTCATATGATATATCTTCTGTAGAACAAGAAAAAATCAAAGAAATTTACCTGTAAGATTTGTATAAAGAGGGCATTTTAATAATATTTGGAAATATTCGTATCGTATATTATTGAGTCACCCTATATAATACTCATCATTTCTGTTCCTGGAAGTGGCCACACGGCATATATAGGGATATAATAAAGTAATGCACAAAATTCATAAAACGATCACTTTTGAAAAAAATGCAAAAACACGTCAAACTGTTTATTTTATTCCGCATCTTTTGACATAAGTTACAAAAATAATACGTCAAAGTTGTCAAAGTTATGACGTCATCAACAAATTTTTTTAATGGGAAGCTAAGATTTTTATTACATTATGTGATAGAGCTTGTGTTTTTACACAAGGGAAAAATAGTTGTAGTAGGGCTCACATAAGAAAAAAAACGAGAAAATGAATAAAAAACGAAATAAACGTAAGTTTCATAATAACTTTACAATTAACTAAACAGTCCATTAAACCAACTTTGACGTGTTATTTTTGTAACTTATGTCAAAAGATGCGGAATAAAAAAAACAGTTTGACGTGTTTTTGCATTTTTTTCAAAAGTAATCGTTGTACGTTTTATGAATTTTGTGCATTACTTTATCATAATACTGTATAATCGATGCATTGAATTGGTCAAATTGCGTTATCTGAAGCAAATATAACGGATACAGTTAAACTTTCAATCTCCCTTGTATTTTTGAAAAAAAAAAAATGCATATTTTTTGGATTCAGCTGATCTTATTGAATATATCCAATACAGTAACTCCAATTTCGACTTCGACATGAGGAACGCAAGCAGAATCTAAGTGAAAAATACTCTATTTTCAGTTAGATTCTGCTTGTGTTCCTCATAACGTACTAGAAACTTGATTGAACCTTGGGTTGGCCAGAACAACGAATTGTTGGCTGCCTGTCAATGAGTAGATAAACATCTAACTTTGGATTCCTTGGTTCGTGTCAAATTAAGTTTCAACTAGTGACTGTAGATGTTATAAGTAACTTTCTGTAATATTTTGTCTTTCCTTCATGGTACTAACTTTGAGTAGATTCGTTTTGATTTCGAGAGAAACATAATTTCTTTCTGATGAGTGGGTAACCACGAATCAGCTGTCAAAGGTTGCAACTCTTCATATTTCCCTTACTTTAGCTACTGATGAAATTGTGTAATTGTGTTTATGGAAATTTCTTAGTTTTTCCTTATCTGTATATTTGTATTACTAGATTATAGTCCCTAGTCATGAACATGTAATGTTTCTTGGGATAATAAAGTTATTATTGTTATCATGATTACATTAATGTGTACACATGTATTCTTACTCTGAATATTTCGATGTGAATAAATAAATAAATCAATTTTGCAGAGTATGGGATCAGGTTCAATATCCAGCGACGCCCGATCAATTTCACCGACCCACAGCGACGATTCCCGCTCCGTAACGCCCCCTGGCGTTCAACAGCAAATCCTCACTCCTCCGAAGAAGGACCCTCCGCCCGACCGCCCGAAACCGCCCCAAAGAAAACGACGGCCGGCCCCAAAACCACCGCAACAACCGGGAAATAGCTGTGGAAACCCCGAAGAGAGTCGAAGGAACTCCGAAGACCGTCGAAGGATATCCGAAGAGAAACCAGCGAGTACGGTTCCAGAAGTTAGCGAGTTGCAGTCGAGGAGGCTTGATAATGGGCTTGTCATTTGTCATTCTCGAAACAGTTCGGATAGTTCCGGATATCACGAGGCCTCGGTTTTAAGCGAGCATTGCAATACGTCACTTCCGAGGAGACCGAAATCTGCTTTCGTCGGTAGTGGTGATATGGAGAAGTTGTCCAAGTTGCATAGTCACAGTACTACTAATTTGTCCAAGATGTCGTCGCATTCTAAGTCAACTACTAGCTTGGGTGTAACAGGTATGTTTTGTTATTCCTTTTTTTCTATAGAGGTGGAAAGCATGCCAAAAAATTATAGAGTCAATAGTAGCTTGTGTGAGGATGAGCCTTTTTCTGGCACTCGATTTTTGGGCATTACTGGCCACTAGATTGAGTCGCCGCCACGGATTATGAATTTCTCTGGTTCGAACTCTTGTTTCTAGGTCTCGCGTGCTTCCTAACCAAGCGTGATGTGGGTTGTTCAAATACAAATCCTTGTTATACTCTGTTTGAATTACACCGACTTCCAGTGTTGGTTATACAGCCTGTTCTAAAATAAGTAGGTACCATTACCATCATTGTTCAATCAATTGGCCAAATTAAGTAGTGGAACTTTCATGGCCATCTAGATGAGAAAGTAAAAAAAATACACTTGCGTTCTTGAATTATTTAATAAAATTTTATTTGCAACGCCCTATATTGCATCATGTATTTCTATTCTCGATCACATTTTCAACAAGTAATGGTTAAGGGCACTAATATCATATTGTCTTATAATAGCTCAGTAGTTTAAAGTGGTGACACGTAAAAATCAGTATAGCATTTTCCGTCAAGGGTGGGCACGTGCGATAGTCCGAGTCCGTGACGTACCTGAAGGTTCATTTGGACAGGCAACTAAATATCCTGAATAACTATGGCGTCTGTCATAATTAAGCAAATATACCCCTCACTATAAGGAATGCTAGAATGTCGATGTAAAACAAGATGTTTTTATCAAAAAAATTATAAGACGAACTATGTCGTACTCCTGAACGTTATTTTGTAACCTCCCAAAATATCAGATTATGAGACTCGACAGGGTGTAAAACAAGGTCTGAACACAAAAACACTCTCAGGTATATCCTGCTGGATGTTTTGAAGGAACTGACTCCGATAGCTGCACATAAAAACATGTATATATTTATATACACTTAAATTAAAATTTGTTTTAAGGTTGATATTTTGTACACATCAATTTCAATTATTATTTTTTTTTAATTTCATCCAACCGAGGCCCTACCTGAACAAGCGAATTTTCTATTCGGTCTATATTCATTATCCATCTCATTCAATTTTTCATTGAACATCCTAAAGTCCTTTTGGGATCTCTGCCACTGATAGATCTAATAACTTCGTTGTGTTTTTTTCTACGATTCAGCTTATTACAATTAGAACCGTCCTTGGCTGTGCTCAGTAACAGTATCGCAATGAATATTTTTCATCCACATTATATGAAGTGTTGGGCTCTGCCAAGTAAGCAATAGTTAGGTACCCTTGAAAATATTATTAGGTGATAGGGTTACCAACTGATAACGCCAAAAAACTACACGGGATTACATCAGTTGACTCTCGTATAGGTTCTACAAGTCTTTCAAACCTAATAACCCGTAACCAGGGAAATTACCAGGCTAAGAAACTATAACAGTGAACCACGTAAACACGAAGACCTCCTATATCAGAGTCCTAATATTTTTCACGAACGCCACGAGAGCGATGAGTTTTCTTGATGCTCGCTTCTGGCGTCATCGCAAACCGATATTTTGCCAGGTTTTTTGCTTACTTTTCCTAGATGTCCATCATATAATATTAATATATCAAACGAGCAAGGAAATCCATGGTCTTCCGCAATAAATCTCGCAAACCTCGCATGAGCTCTGCAGGAGGCGAGGAAATTCCATGAACTCCGAGAACTTGACCACTATCTAACAGTCATCAGCCGTCTAGGGCGGTTTGGCGGTTTTATTATAAATGAAGATCTTTGTTGTTGGCTTCAATGTAAGTTATTCAGGAAATAATCTTAAAATATTTTTCCACGATTTCGCCTTTTGACAAATACTCAGTTTCAAGCACAACAATTTTGAAACAAAAACCCTATTTTCCAAGCAAATTCATACTCAACTTTTTTTGAGAGTTCAATCAATTGAATTCATATGTCTTGTGATATAATATATGATCAATTTGATGAATATTACTATGGCTGTTTTTAGAAATTAGGTATCTTTTGAGATTGAGATAAGATTTAAATGCATCGAGTGACATGTAACCAACTTACCAACACATTCAAAACATAATCATTAATCCAAATACTAATAACACATAATCTTGCATTAATATTATTATTTTCCGCCGACCTCGTTTAATATGCTTCAATGCAAACGAAATCGACCATTAATGACCCCTCTTTTTTTTTTCTTTGGTGTTTTTGGCATCGACTGCTATGATGGTCGTTAGCCACGTGTTCTGGATAGGCCTTGTTACTAACTCCATGCGGCACTTTAGGAGCAGCACTGTTAATTGGAACGCAACAGTGAATCGTGCAGGACTCACCCCACTCCAGCCACGAGATTTAAATAATTTAATCGGTCAAATTAAATTAAAAAATCCCAGCCGTAACTAGGGCTTGAACTCCGGACCTTTCGACTCAGAGTCGGGCGCTCTAACCACTACGCCACGCCCCGACATAAATGACATAATGACCCCTATTATTGCTCAATTAATTGGTCATTAATGATCGATTTCTCTGTAAATGCTTGATTTTGCGCGTTGCAAGGCAACCAGACATCAACGGATTCAGATTTTATGTGCGCTGTAAAATTTTGACACATAATTTTCCAATCTAAATAATGAGTATTGAAGATAATTTCACGTTGATACCGCCAGATGTTGCGGAAACCGCTAAGTGGCAGCTTTAAGTTTATTGCCTGATAAAAGCAGAAAAATCAATGAAATATTAATTAATTTCATTATTATGTATAGCAAGTAATTTTGGAAAATGTAGCAAATACTCTACTCATCAAAACGCAACATTTTATACATGGACTCCGTAGCGCAGAGGTGAAATGCGAGTGAACGAAGACAATCCGGATGTATAGAACGGGGGTTCGAATTCTGAACCACGAATATTTCTCAACTTTTTTTTTTTTTTCATGCTATCATTAGGTCGACGGAAAAGTATTGATGATTAATGATCTCGAACGTTAACGCGCTCGCTTCGCTCACG
This sequence comes from Chrysolina oricalcia, assembly GCA_944452925.2. NCBI lineage: Eukaryota > Metazoa > Arthropoda > Insecta > Coleoptera > Chrysomelidae > Chrysolina > Chrysolina oricalcia. Next base: position 37,116,054 of record OX101813.2, on the reverse strand, counting down.
CGTTAAAATATCTCGATCATTAATCGCCTTCATTAATACCCTAGTTGATTAAATAACTATAACATGTTTGATAAACAATAACGTACACAATAATTACCTAATTTACTTTTGCCAAAAGCAAGGTAAAGTGAACTTCCTTAATGATTTTGTTTTATCAGTTGTGCTGGTCACAGGTTACTTGATGCATTTGAATCTTATTTTATTACCAAAAGATGCTTGCTTTATTTTAAGAAAGATGTAACGTAATTTATTGAGTTCTTCTAATGAAAGTTTGTTTAAAACCTGTAAGTGTGCGGTATACAATTTTTCTCAATAAATTTCCTAACCTGCCACTTGAAAATAATCAGTAATTTTAATTTAATAATTTAATTTAACATAGTACATACATTCTGACCGAAAACAGTGAAGTTGTATTTTCCCCAAAATTTCAAGGTTGAAACTAGCACTCTAGATTGAAAAATGTTGGTTACCAAAAGTGAAACGAATTATTTGACAATATCATTGCGAGCTGTGACTTGTCTGCTGCTGCTTCAAACTGTTAGAGGTATATGATCCAGAAAACCTTCTCATCAAGTGTTGAAGTTTTCGAATCTTCTTCAGTCACTAGCTGACAGCTGTTGATATTTTTTTGTAGTATTAAAGTGAATAGGTGTGTTTTATAGCTTTTACGTTTCCTTCTTCCAAATTTGATCAAGATTGTCATCAGTGTGTAGCATATAAGTCATTTTCACCATATCTGTATGCAGGAAACTCAAACATGAAACCATTCACTACGTGGATATTTTCTACTATTTAATAGGATTTTATTGGCAAATATTTTTGAATAAATCGTCTATCGTAATTGCACGCTTTTGTTTTGTGGTTCAGGGTTCTAAAGTTCTTTAACGAAGAAGGAAGTACGATAATAGCCATTTTGAATAATGTATGACCATCTATAGGTCTATATTCATGCACTATAATTATTAGTGTTCTTCAGATAAACTAAATTCATTCGATTGTATTCGCCATTATCTTTAAACATATCGCATAAAATCGATATTAGGGCAACATACGTGGTCGTATTTACTTATACTTATACAAGAATGCTTCTGTGGGTAGACTCATGTGGGTCTAACAGGTACAATGTTAAAATCTAGACCAGTTTCATTTCGTCGAATGATTTTTGTGGACAGTATTGAAAAACAAGTGATTCTTTGGAGTCGTTAGCACAGTTGAGAGTTCAAATGTTATGGACGTCGGAAAGCTTTCGCAATTGCCAAAATATCGTGAAATCATTGTGACATGATTGGGCGTGGGATTTCCAGGAGTGGTTACAGATAATGCGGTGAGGGCTTTTAGCGGTTTTAGTAGGTTGTTGTCGATGATATTGAGTGCACCTGTTGTTTGTTCATGCGGTAGGTCTTTCAAGGTGTAAGTACCCAATCAGTTATACAATGAACATATTGGAATGTAATAACAATATTGAGGGAGTAGTTGGATATTATGTGCATTTTTCAGAAATCGATTGATAATAATATTTTGAAGTATTTAACGTTTGATTATCTGATTATTTGAATTTTCCAACGTACCTATTCGTTGACGGGAATTTTCAATCGTCATAAGATGATCCATGATCCATTATGATATTTGGATGGTCCATTTATACATTGTCATTAGCGGAAAGTTTTTTATGTGTTGTCCTTCTCCTCTCTTGATAGAATGAAAACAGCAGTGATATTCTCCTCTACGAAATATGTCGTCTTGTGGGTGATTTTCCATTTAAAGTTATTATGTTCTCTATTCCCAATTTACACATTTCTCAGAGCTACATTTATGTACTCAGTATCTGACTTGGCAGTTTTTTGAACCGTTATGTCGATTGGTTAGGTGTAATTTTTCGTGAGATTGCCACAACGTTTCGAAAAGTTCAAAAACTTTTGTCAAATCATATGGTTGCGATATTCCTCCGTGATTCTGTGACAGCCCTTCAAATATGAAGGGATCCATAGTATTTAATCTTCTTTGGTGTGGGTTTTTTGCGTTTTCTTATTCCATGAATTTCGGTTTTTTTGTGCACTATTACCATTATTGCAGAAGTTATTGGACCGAATCATCAATGTTATAATAATTCTTTTGACTTGCAGCTTTCGGAAGATTATAGTGCTGGTTGGTATGGGTTGATTTTTTGTGAACAGAAATAGTTATGATCAGAAGGAAAATTCTCGGAAGCCGCATTTATTTCAAAAAATATCAATTCATCAATCTATTCTATAATTATTTCATTCAGCGTTTATCACATGGTGCTATATTATTTTCTGGAACACAAAATTCTTAAGAGTTCAAAAATGAAATTGAATAGACTTATCTACTTATAATATGTTTGAAACTTCATAAGGAACCGATAATAAAATCAAATATCTTAATCTTAATCGAACAATTTTTATTTCAAAATTTCTCCATTCCCTACCTCTGTTGAACAAGCGATCTTCAGAAGTCTACGAGAAACGTGTGAGAGTTACAGCAGATTTCTGCATTTAATATCTGCGACATCTTGATCATTTCGTTTTTTTGTTTGTTTTCCATAAATTTTCTGCTACTATTTTCTATTTACAATCGCCGCTGTCATTACGGTACCTCATCCATCTCACCATTATAAAATTCACTCTTTGGCATATCTTTTCATCACTTTCACTTTTTATACTTAACTCCCAGCCTCCTACTCAGTTATTCATTTCACGATAATGATATTTCTGAGAGTTTTAAATCTCGGATGCATTAATTCATTCTGATCCAAAGTTACCAGTACATCATTACATACGTTTTTCATCATTTTCAATATGACTAGATAGCATCGCTGAATGGATTCATTTCTACAGGAGATGATGTAATCTTCATATAATTAACGTTCATCCCAATATTTTCTTTCGTTTCCAATAGTTTTCACCATTACACATTTATAATGTACTCCAGATCAGTGATTTTTTTTCTGAGAAAATCTGGTATATCCTCGAAAAAGAGAACATTTTTCAAAAATTCATAATTTTTATAAATCTGAAGCTGGTCAAATGATATTGCGGTAACTGATAGATAATAAATATGTAGTTCAACTGTGCGCAAGACATTTTCTGTCCGATGAGTAGTTTTTGCACAATTGCGTTATAAACAATTTAAGAGCAAATTTTTCTAAATGCGCCGATTCGAGGGAAATCATTCTTTTCAAATTCTGTAACGGCATTTGGAAGTAGAGATCAATATCTATTATTTGTATATTTTGTATTTTCACCTGAAAGGTGAGAATTGTGTTGAAAGTGCCCCTGGAAGTGGCTCTAAATGCTTCAAAGTGCAGCCGAAGACGCCCGAACTCAGCTCGAGTTAAATTCAGTGCGACTTCGGGTGACTTCGGACGCACTTCGAAGCATTTTCATCAACATTTAGTGGCATTTTCAACACATTTACCACCTCCCAAGTGAAAATCCAAAATATACAAATTGTAGATATTGATCTCCAGATGCCGTTTACAGAATTTGAGTCAGCACATCTTGCAAGATGTGTCCTTAAATTGTTCATAACGCTATTGTGCAAAAACTACACATCGGACAGAAAACATCTTGCTCACAGTTGAACCACATTTTATTATCCATCAGTTTCCGCAATATTTTTTGTCCAGCTTCAGATTTATGAAAAATTATAAATGTTTGAAAAATTGTCTCTTTTTCGAGGTTATCCCGGATGTTCTCAGTGGAAAATGCACCGATACGGTCGTATGATAATCCATTTTGTAGGTTATATAAATTTCTACAAAATTTCCATTGACTGTTAAACGATTCTTGGAATAATCTTTGAGGTATTTCCAAAAAACCAAAAAGGGTGTAATTTTTCTCACTATATTGCTTGTTTCAGAAATTCCACAAAGCGATATTGCCGGGGCGAAACCTTGGGTATTCATTATTTTATGGGGGAAAATACCTCGATGGAACAATAATTTTATTCGTAGAATCTGATTGTCATAGTCCAGGAAAACTAGATTGTCGCTTTTCTGGACACAGTTGTTTCACGTATCATAAATTGATGCACAGAATGAAATGTTCTATCACAAGAGAACATATCACAAATAATAGCTGCAGCAACGCTGAAGACAATTTAAAAAATACAAAATTCTGTCCAATAATGTATGAGCTTTTTTGTTATTCAACAACCATCATCGTTAAGAAGAATCCTGAATATTTCATTCAATTACTTTTTTTTTTATTTTGAATAGTATCTTGCATAACTTCTGGGAGTTGCTAGTGGGGTTCAGACAATTCGTGTAGAAAACGATATTATAACTAATAATTTTATTTTAACAACTCTACAATATACAACCTGAGAGTTAGTAGTCTTAATTTTATAAACGATGGTCTGTGCTTCATTGGCTTTTTAATTGTTCGGATATTCTTGAACCATATCTTATAATTGACCTCTTTTATGTCTGGTAGGCGAGTGTCATCGTATGAAATGTTTATCAGGTTGAAGGACTTCGTTTCGAGGTTCTATAAATGATAAATAAGTATCTCACAGAACAAATATTACCTCGTTGATCCATTATATCCACAGCACTAAATCACCTACAGCATACAGTGTGAAGTAAGATGAATGTTATTTTCCGGTAAACAGTATCACTTTCTGAGTTATGTGAATTTGAAAATTCCAGAATGGGAACACAAAGAAATTCAGCATGAAAAGATAGCTACCAAGCTTCCGAGATGGTATTTTTCCCCTATTTTAGTTGATAATTTTAGTTGACAATTTTAGTATGGTTCATAAAATATCGTTACAGTGACGAATAATAAAAGAAGTAATTTTTCAAAAGTTCGATCTTCTGAGAAATACCACCCCAGGCGTGGAGTTTCAAAGCTTTGCCGTTCGTTGAAAACTGATTTTCAACAAGTATCACAACTGACGGCTTAAGGGTGATAAGTCTGAACGAGAGTAAATGTCTACAAGTGTCTTGAAGTTGAGGACATTTTTCAAAAACGCAGCACCAAATATACATCAAAAAGAAAATAGTCCCTCTTTTTTTTAGATTCGAATAACAGAATATTCCCTATCTAGCAGATACATGCACAAATGAAGATTTTTTCTAGTTAATGAAAACGAACAAATTCCTTGGAATTGATAAAATTACTAGTGTAGTTTTAAAAACGATCATTGAAATAATATCTGAACCTCTGGAATACCCAATACATTTTTTTTTTCACAACATCCGTTTTTCAAGAAACTTTCAAAATAGGCATCATTAAACAATTTCATAAAAGTGGCAATACACTATGTGTAAAAAATTAGAGACCAATTTCATCTTATCCAAAATATTTTGAAAAACACTAAAAATTCTTATTGAAAAGTATTTGAAAAAACATGACATATCAAATTCACAGTTTGAGTTTAAGAGAAAAGTATCAACTCAAGGTGCAATATGTTACCTTACCAATAATTTTTATCAATCACTAGACACAAAAAATCCAACAATTTGTGTCTATATTTCTTGATCTTGCAAAAGAATTTGATACAGTCAGTCAGAAATTAGTACTACATAAATTGGAGAAAATAGGGTTTCGCGAAGTATCTTATGTATAAATTAATGAAAAATACAGGTACCTATTCTTTTATTCAATATTTATCTCAATGACCGATTAAATCTTGAAAATTCATTGTTTTGCTGATGTTATCGTTATTATAATTAAGGCTTCCACTTGGAACGAACATCAAGAAGTAGTTGATAAAGACATCAGAGTAGTTAGAAGTTGGTTTGATGATGATCTTTTAACAATACTTTGTTCAAAAACGAAATACACTCCCATTTACTTCATACAGAAATACATCATCAAATTTAGAACCTCTCATGATGATTTTTTTTATGAATCTATATAACTGTAGCAAATATTTAAGTATTATGATTGACAGGCATTTGAAATAGGATTCACAATTCACAATTGACTATGTATTAAAAAATTATATATACCTATATATCTCATTGAAATTCGAATTATTAAAGAACGTTTTTATTATCCATTATCTAGAAATATCATATTGCTCAATCACAAATAGATTATGGAATTTTTGGATGTGGTGTAGTCAATGAGAACTTTTCGAAAAATGTAAATACTCTTAATAATGTTTTAATCGATGTGGAGACGTATTTGAACATGTTCTCGAATACGCCAATAATTGAATTCACTTTTCTCCCTTCTCTCATCAGAATATTTCAAATTTCTTTTTCACGTTCAATGAACTTTGTTTTCAATGTGGAAGTCACCCCAAACCCACAGCAGAATGAGAAAGTGTCAAAATATAAAGGTTGTCTCATTCGGAAAACTGGACTTTTTAATTGTTTCAAGTGAACAAACAAAGGGTAGGTGAAGCTTGGCTATGATGAGAAAAGCCTAGAGGTTTCTCCTATATCTGTACCAAATTTCAGCTGTTCAGACACCTAAACTGATACAATATACTGGGTGTTCCATTTAAAATATCTAAGTAGCTGCTACTTTCATTTAGAAGCGGCAACGCCGCATTGTCCATACTATTTTACGTGTGTAGATCATGTCTACTTATGCCCACCACCAAATTTACAGAGCAGTCCTTCGCTTGGTTCGCCAGATATGTCTATCTAATACACGCTCATGATTAAAATACCTTTACAGTGCCAAACTCATTCCAATCAAGATATAATTGAAACAAAAATGTAATTAGAGAAAAATGAGAGGGTAAATCCAAAAAAAATTGAAATATCAGAGCATATCTATATTGAAGCATAAATCAAATAAATCGGAGGGGCCCTGGCAATATTACAAAACGCTTATAAATGATGTACCTAACATCCTCTGTAAAAAATGAAAATAAAGGCATTTTTCAAAGAAATTTGTACTAAAAATAATCCTAAACAACCAAGAACAAAACTGAAATATATTAATATATTAAATAAAAATAATGAAGTACAAATTCCTAATCATTTAAAAGATCCAAATAAAATAAATATCTTTTTCTGGAAAATAGAGCATGTCATTCCCCTTCCCAATACTAAAAATGTTGAGAAATATAAGGACTTGAGACCTGTAGTATAACTTCCACACATTAAAAAATTCTATCCTGAATGATCAAATGAAAATTTTTATATACTAGACTAAACTAATTCCTAACTACCAATCAGGGTTCAGAATAAACCACATTTTTTGCACAGCATTGTTAAAGATAATAGTTTTGGTCTTATTGGATTACAGTAAAGCTTTTCACAGTCTAAATTCATATACATTCTGATGTCGATGCTAGATTATATTGTATTTCCAAAATATGTATATGCAATCTGATGACTGGTTATTTCACTGAACCCAAATGGTAAATCTCGGAAGTTTCCTTTCTGTTCCAATGAGACTAATTAGAGGTATTCCCCAAGGTCCAGTGCTCGAACCATTGATTTTTTGTATATACTCCTCACATTTAACTTTAAATGTGGAGCACTGAAGAATTTAGGCTTATGCTGATAATAGTCAAGTTTCGTTCAATCCCACCAGTCTGAATGATTCAGATCATATATGAAAGTTCACTGAAATAATTCTCAATCCTACCAAAACCAAAGTTGTACTTTTGTCTTGTCTCTCTGTCAGAAAAATTAACTTGTATTTAAGAGCAGAATGAACAACACAGAATTGGAAGTGGTAAAGGAAGCGAAAAACTTGGGTGTCATGCTGGACAACTCCTTCAGATAGAAAAAGCATGTTTCCAATTGTTTGCAAAATGCTTATTCCAGTCTGAGAATGTTATATCCTCATAGAACGAATATACTTATCTGATATGAGAAATGAAAGCAGAGTTTTGGGATAAACTTGTTCTATCACATTTTTCGTTTTGCTCGCAGATTTACTCTCCTTGCTTAGATGGAATTGATTCGAATAGAATACAGAAAGTACAAAATTCCTGTCGTAGATCCATTATTGGCATACGAAAGTTCGATCACATTGCTCAAACCTTACCGGAATTGGTACAGAAGATATTGTTTTCGTGATAACTAATCTCAGCAACACATTTCTGATGAAGATTTTTTTTTCGCAGGTCGCAAGAAGAAAGCTGCTCCCCCACCCCCACCCGCTCTGAGAGCATCCAACCCTGCAATAAATTTAGAAACGCCTAGTCCCGTAGTTGCTAGTCCATCTGCTATCACACAAGAAGGTAAGTTCCCTATACGAATCAGCCCCTTGATTGTAAAAAGCCCTCCAGACCTCAAGGACACACCAATGCCTAGAAAGGGACGTGCAAATTGCGTGAAATTTGGTTTCAGACTAGGCAGGAATATCAAGTTGTTCAACAAATGTATTGAAGGGGGTACCAGTGAAAAACCGTACCTACCGAAATTTAATTTTACTTTAGGGCAAATATATGGAACAAGTAGTAATAAGGGCAAGAAAATTGACTCGATAAGTGAGACAATGGAAAACATTGACTTGGATGATCAAAGCATTGATTTGAAGACCAGCATTTACTCGAACATTGATTTGCATAACGAAAAATTTGACAAGAATGATGACCACATTGACTCTGATTGTATTGTTTACCAAGCAAGCAAACCCAAAGCTAAATTTGATGTCATTGAACCATCGGATATTAGCGAATGTTTCCACATGATTTCCAAAACAGATGTTGTCAAATACACTGATAATATATACGAACATTACATAGAATGCTCAGACATTTCTAATAATAACGATGACAAGATCGAAACAATTGAGAAACTTGATACAGAAGATAATGAATCGGTGGTATCTCTTGAGTCATCGCTCTCAGATAAACATGTGTCAATATCAGACGACGGTTCGGATAATTCAGAGAGTTTATCTTCTCCTGGAAGTAGTATTTGTAGTATGATTTGCAATACTTCAGTGGAATATAAATATGACCTGTCAACTGGCGAAAAGTTGTCAACCGTTGTACCCGACGTGAGCATTAAATCTGATGATGAATCTGAGAGAGATCCACCGTCATCCAGGAAAATTAAAGTTCTCAATAGAAAAGATGGTGATGAAAACTGGCACCTTTTTATATCCAAATTGGATAAAATAATAGTCAGTAAAAGTTCAGAATTTATCTGAAGTCGTTCATTTGAATTATGTTGATCAAAATATCATGTTGATCATGTTTTTACTTGATATTTTGAAATTACCCATATCAAGAACTATTATTTCATATTTTTGATTATTTTTAATTCAATTTCAAAGTAGGTATATTACATTCATCGTTTCTAATTAAGATACTGCGAATGACGTATATACGATAAGAGATAATGGACTAATTGTTATATTATTAGGTTTGGTTAACTTCTTATATTGTCAGATTGTAACAACTGTATTCGTTTACATTCAGTTCCGTTTACCGCTTTGAATTCAATGTTTACAAACAGATAAAGGTATACTATACAATACGTTGATTATTACATATAGCTGCAATACCTGATATAGCATGGGTAGTTTCATCATCATCATCATCATCACATGCGTCACACATAAACTTTATATATAAATTTCCACGCACTTAAATGTCTACGTGTAAGGTTAGTTCGTTCTGGTTAGATCATACTAAAAAATTACTCCTCACAAAATGTTTTTTCACGAAGGAAAAATGGTGCAAATCCTACCTACGTTATCAATTTCCACGCACTTGAATGTCTACGTAAGGTTAGTTCGTTCTGGTTAGATCATCCCAAAAATTACTATTAATATCGTTTGACCGCAAGTGGTACGAAAATTGTTCTGGCCGCAACTGGCACGACCGCAAGTGGCACTAATTCCTACTCACGCCCTCCTGTCTTCTCAGAATGTTTGCTAAGTTCGATTGACATCACTGCATTTATGCTGGAAAAGTTATTCTTTCTTCGGTAGAAGCTGATGTGAAATAAACCCATTTATACACAAAGAATGCATTTGTCCTATGTTGCATGGGAAATAAGCCATTTTTCCTCAGAAATGATGATTTGAGTTACTTTTTCTCCCCGGGGTATCTTTAATTTTTTACCACGCCCACTAGACTTGTGTGGTAAAATCTCTGAAGGAGAAAAACGTAGAAAAAAACTATGAACTCAACTCGAGCGAGAACGCATATCCTCCCCTAGTTACAATTCTCCGCTCTGGTCAGTAATGCTTTATTTTCTTCCCTTGGTAAACAAATAGTTTTTAGGTTAATATCAGAGCAAGATCCCAGGGGCGAACGAACGAACAAAATGTGTACTTGTTAGGGGCGAAATTTAGGAAAGGAGAGCAGTGAATGTGCAATGATGTGTCACGCCTCTAACATACCCAGCAGCTCAGTAGGCGTGGATTCGACAATAAAAATTGATTTCGATAAGATTGAAATATGGGGTTAATTTTCCAGAGCGCCACGGATTTATCGCTAGTGAAAAATCCGAAACCACCCTGATGGAATGGGACAACCCACTGCACTAATATTACTAAAATATTAAACAATAGATACCTGTAAATGGTATAATAATAATATATAAATATGTAGAGGTTTTGTCTTCCCTTACGCTTAGATAACTTGGACTAGAATAAAAGAAATAGTCATGTCCCTTACTAATAAAATATATTGATCGTTACACACCCTGTATGTGCACAGTTCAGCTCACCATACAAAAGAAAATGAATTAATGTAAATATCAACCACCAAGATGAATTCAAGTGAATGCTGTGATTGAGAGTATGTTATTGTTTGTATATATCAATATGAAACCTCCAGTGAGGGCTATGCCTGTGACGTCACGATGATAGCTTACAGTTATGGATACTTACGCCTTAGGGGCAGTCTTATTCTAAACTTATCTGATACTACGTAGATATTCTCAAGCATGCCAGTTCACCAATTAGCGTGGTTGTAGTTCATCAGTGCCTTGGTGTATACAGGTGCACAGTGGGTACGACACAATCAATCAACGTACATGTACAGCTGGGACGAATAGCGAAGGAATGCTGAACAACAGATATACAGCGGGACAACCACAGTCGAGCAGGAACAATCACAGTCGAGCAGGAACAATCACAGTAGTGGAACAGTGGAAAGACAATCGTATAGCAACGAAACAGTGGAACAATCACATTAGTGGAACTCCAATAAACGGTAGCAGAGTAGGAGCAATAAACCGTAGTGGAGCACTACCAGCGGCGAAGCAGTAACAGTGGCAAAGTGGTAGTCGCAGAGGAGCAGTAGCAGAGTGGTAACAAGCACTATCCACAGCGGAGCAAAGTAGTAGCAGAGTGGTAGCCGCAGCAGAGAACCCTAGAATATACAATACCAGTCTGACTTCTGATTACACTGCTATGGGGCCATAAGTAGAGCCCAAATGCAAATACTAACCTCTATCAAGTGGGAGGGTTCTGATAACAGCTTTGAAGGTCTGTTTTCTGTCTGATAGCGAGTTTCTCGTTCCAGTGGTTTCACACAATGATGAAGTGACTTCTAACCTCAAAAATCCGCAAAGCGAACGGAGATTTCTGCAAAAATATATGCCGTCAAAATTCGCAAACAATATGAGAAACTCTCCTGATATGAATTTTCCCAAGATCCATCAACGATGATCAAAATTTAATTGGAAATCTTCAAAGTAGGTCAGTCACTCATCAAGATCAAATAAGGAAGAAGAGAATATCTCTCAGACGTCAAAGTCAAAACTGTCAATATCTGACAAGGCACTTTCTTGTTCATTAGTGTTCGGTGGGAACAGTCCAGGAACTAACTCGAGCTACTAGGAGCTATGAAAAGAACACCTTAAGATTCAGTGTTGCCAACTGAAACAACACGAAAACGCCAGCCTCTCAATCTCAGAACCAAAGAAACAAAAGGTCAAGTATTCGAAGGTGAAATAGGTAACCTCAATGACACAAGATAGAGATAAAGTAGGAATGTTACGGTTTTGTGTTCTAAGTACAAAACAATAGACTTACCAAAAGTATGTTTACAAAATAACGCTGTCATACCGCAAAATAGAACAACTGATAACTGTCATTAGCTTAAGGCCGGTTCATGTCCGCTCGAACTAGTACAGCAAAGGTAAGTACTAACATTCGGAACAAGCTATACATGACAACGATCAAGTTGTCATTTTGAGGAATCTGAAGAAGAAGAATACAGTGGCGTACAGAGTGGAAAGTGTATATCAATGACAGAGAATTTCTGATGTTATTGTATTAAAACAGAAAGGGTTTTCTAGTGCAAAATAAACCCGTAACATACTATTGAATAGTGTTAGTATGTTCTATTTTCTCATGCCTACCTGCCATCTTGGTCAGATGACCATTTTTCAGATAGCAGGGAATCGAGGTACGTAAAAACATTACTTTTTTAGTTGAATCCTTAGTCTACAGTTATATTTTTGTAACGCATGGTGAATTTGTTGACAGTTTCGCGGGCATCCACCCCTGAGCTCCGAGTTCAAATCTCGCCTTCGACCATTTTTTTTTTAATATTTATTTGCAAAAAACCCTGCCAGACGCGTCACACTAGAGTTAGTCATCTCGGTTGGAAATGGTATTGGTTCTGGGAGGATTCTTGTTTCAAAAGAAACACTTGAAAACAGAATTTTAGTAAATAAAAGATTTTGTTTAGATTTCCTTAGTGTAAGGCAAAGACTCGAAACACGGGATTTTTGTACCCACTGATTCCCAGAGCCAGGGAAAACAAAAGTTAGAAATATTTTCCAGAAATCAATTAGGGATACTTAACACTTTTTCGGAAAATATCGAAATATTTTTCAAAAAAAAAAATATATCGGAGACGAGATTTGAACTCGGAGCTCCGGAGTGGATGCCTGCGACACTCTCAACAAACCCACCAGGTGTTAGAAACATATATCTGTTGAATGGAAATTCAACTAAAGTAGTAATGTTTTTACTTACCTTGATTCCCTGATATCTGAAATATGGTCATCTGGCCAAGCTAGCAGGTAGGCATGCGATTATAGTACATAGTAACACTACTCAATCGTACACATTTCGTTCCTCTAAAAATAAGTGACGTCTGGCGGCCCTGGAATCTTACACCATATTCAGTTAACTGCATAATTGAAATTGCATTGAAACTTTGTCATCATAAGAAACCTTTTTGTCAGGTAGTACCAGAAACTGAGCGAGTTTGTGAGTGAGATATTACCGACAAGACCAATTTCATTTTTGGATCGATTTTGGTGTATGTATACTGGGTTTCATAAAGAAGGTGTCTCATCATCCAATTTTATTTATTGAGAACATAATCTACAAAACCATCAGGTCCCTATAAGGAATTAGAGTATTAAATGCTAAAAACCAGCATTTAACCTATATTATTTAAACTGGAATAACATTTAAGACCTCAGAATGATCTAATTTTATTTAGCAGACACTTGACTATTCTGTTAAAAATCACAAATTACGGTTCGGCCTTCAAGTTTGCTCTCATTTACAGTCGATATGCGTTGTAAGGATTACATTTCATGAGGAAAACAATATTTTGCTCATCATAAGGAATATGAAGACATTTTTCAAACTGATGTTTTACAATATTGTTGCTGATATCAAATATATTTAAAAAATATACAGTCTATTTATGGAAAGTCGGCTAGAGGGGGTGTGACTTAAAGTTTCAAATGTTTCGCCCTGTACATTTTTTCGCCATAGAACTAAACCTAAAATCAAAATTTGGCGTCATCAAATTACTGCAAAAAGCACGGAAATCTTTTCCAGAAGTGCAATCTGAAATGTAAAAGTTCAATTTTATGTATAGGGGGTTTTATGCAAAGGCATTACATTGAATCCTATTGAATGATCAGATCCCTATTTTCGAAGTTCAGCTAGATCCATGTTTATGTCGGTCATAACGGCGAGAAGAGTATGGGATGTACTGGCGTGAACTTCTGTTTCAAAAATTATTTCATTCTGCAAAATAACCTCTCATATTTTCCCGACAATAATTGAGGGAACTGTTAAAATTATTGTTAGAATAGTATTAAGATAATAAATAAATACATCACTGAAAAAGGTTATTTATATTTGGAAAATTATAGAAAATTGTACGAAGTAACAAGTGTCCAAAATTCTAAATCAGTAAACTGAAAGTACTACAAACACTTTCTCCGCATTTTATTTTTAAAATTTTTGAAAAGAGAATCCAAGTTTCACCAAAGAAACCGTATTTATTGAAACCATTTCACAAAATTTGCACGTCCCCTGTACATGCTCCACATATGGTTGCGGTTCTTCATACAAGGTGAAGGTAAACTAACTCTTTTTGACTAATTCCGCTTTGTATTTTGCATGCTAGCTACCCTTCGCACATCACAGGATTCCCCTAGCACACCTAGTAATCCACTTCCTCTACCCAGAAGCAAATTGAGAGCTCCCCCAACACCACATTCCAAGATCGACGTGGATCCAGATTTAATAGAAGATATCGAAGAAAGTGACGATGTTATAGTCAAAAGTGTCAGTTCAAAAGTAGATCTTAGCAAAGTCGATAATAACAGTATTATTGAAGATGTCCTGAAGGAAGTTATCACTTTTGATGGAAAGCAAAACGATGAGTTTTTCGGAAAAACAGAACTTGAAGTTCCGCCCGTTGAAAATTGGAGTTCAACGGAATTGAAAGAGATTATCTCCTGCCAAAATGAAGAAAAATGTTTTAAATTCGAACCTGTGGAAAACATCCCACCCTGTGTCGACGAAACGAGCAACGAAGGGGTGGAAAGCCAAAAATCTTCCGTACCTTCCAGTTCTGATGAAAAATGGCTGAACCCGAGCGAAGATAGTTCAACGCAAACATGTGAAGACGAAAACGGTGGGGAAAATTTAAATAAATCCTCCGACATTGAAACTCTCATCAGCCAGAAATCCAGTCCTTCCTCTGATAAAAATCTTCCAGAAATTGTCGCCGTGATACCAAAAACTCCCAAAGAGAGAAAAATTGTGTCTCCCGCCAAATTCGACACAATAGGCAAAAAACGATTACAAACATTGTCTTCTCTCGTTGGCACCGACGAAGATACAAAAACTGCGAACAACAAACAAAGCGATACCAGTTCTTCCACTAGAACTTCCGTCGCTTCAGCGCTAGGAAACTTTAGTTTCATCGACGATTTTTCCGATTTGGACGAAAGTGTTTTTTCTGGTTCATCAGTCTCATCGATCAAGAATTTTTCTATAAGTAACGAAGTTTACAATCAGTTGTTTGGAATGCACAATTTGGAAGATTTAAAAATGGAAAAGAATCAGTCGGTCAGTAGCTTGAGGAGTCTACGAAGTTTGTATGGTTTTTCTTGTGGGAATGGAATGAAGAAATGGAAAAACACTGAGGATCTCGACACTTCTTTAACGTCTTTAGGACCTGAAAGTAGATGGGTGGCTGGTGAATATTATGATTCAGGCATGTTTATTCCTGTAGAAAACTTAATTTGGGTGGTACAATTTCCAACAGAGAGATTCACTGTGGAGGTTGGATACAACTATTCGGAAGTCAAGGTGAAAGATATGCTGGTTTAATTCAGGTGGTTGATATTTTTGGTGCATCAGATTTGACTTTAATAAATTATCTCCACTATTTTTTCTGGCCCTTATTGGTTTTGAATCATACTATCAGATTTTATCCAGATTAGTAGTGCAAGTATTCGTACTATAATCACTCTGTGTATTCATTCCGATCTACTACAACCTGATTTTATTTTCGTGACATTTTTCATGTTAACAAATTGATAACTTCAGTATCAATTCATCCATCTTTTTAACTTCGAAGACATTATTCTCAAGATGACTCATTAAATTCTTCACGATAATTTTTGCAATCCATCTCATAGGTACGTTTCCTCCAAACAGTTCAAGTGCTCCAGAGAAAATTGTCCTTTGGGAACAGGTCTTTCAATTTCAGTCCAGTTAGAAGTTGTTGATTTTTTCCATTCTTACTATTTTTTCAACAAATAGTTTCAGGTGCTATTCAGAATTCATTCATTCATTCATCAAGTTATTCTTTATGAATGTTCCTCTCACTACTCACTACTTATTCTTCAACATACTATAGGATTTTTATTTTCTCAGTCACCAATCTCTTTTATATCGATAGAGAAAATTCATAAAAGATTTACAAAAGGTAGGAACCTGTGCCCTTATCAGAATGGAAATTCAATATGGAGCAGTCCTAATTGAAAGTAATTGACATTTTCATTTTCTATACCAGTTGGTAAGTTCAATACGGGTTTTAATGAGTAAAACGGATTTGCTTTTCAACTATTTACATTGCATTTGTTTTAACAAAAGCTAGGTAAATAAAAAAGATCAGTTCTATATTTCCTACAACTGCAGTAAGAAAAAATGTTGAACTTCGAAACTTTCAAATCTCCAATTCGACGATATTGCTCAAACGTTCAAAGTTATCATCATCACATCTTCATCAAAAATAAACGAACTGAACTGAGAAAGGATTAATTTTTCCGAACAAAAGTTCAAGGTCGTTTACATTTTTTGCAATAAATAATAATCAGAATTCCTGTTCGCAGTGAATCTCTCTGCTGGGAATTCATTTCAAAAGTATTCTGTACATATAAGGCTCGTCTAATTGGAAACCGGTTTCTACAAATCTTCATTATAATACACCCGACATAAAAGCCATCAATCAATATTTTGTTAGGAATTTAATGTTGCTTTTTTATTGGTGGCCTCACTTGCTAAAAATGTGTACAACTTGTAGTGCAGTGGCGATTCAGAGTCGGCCTCAGATACAAGATACCATTCGGGAGTTCGGAATCAGCATCCAAAGCACAACTTTTCATTAAAAATTTAAGTCACATCCTTCAAATTTGAAATCACTAGTATTGACTCCTACTTTCTAGAACACATTTAGACCAAGCTATAGAGATTTTTCCACCTCAAAATAAAAAGATGCACAGTCGCAGAAATTCCTCAAACAAGCAATACTGAAAAAAATTACAACTTTATTGGTTTTTTGGAAATATCTCAAATATTATTCACGGAATCCTTTTACAGTCAATGGAACTTTCATAGAAATTCATAAAACCTACAAAATGGATTTCCATACGATCGGATAGGTACATTTTCCAGTGAGAAAATCCGGGAAAACCTCGAAAAAGAGACCATTTTTGAAAAATTCATAATTTTTATAAATCTGAATCTGGACAAACAATATTGCTGGAACTGATAGATAATAATATGTGGTTCAACAATGCGCAAGATGTTTTTTTGCATAATCGCGTTATAAACAATTTAATTTTTGCAAGATTCGCCGATTCGAGGAAAATCGTCGTATTCAATTTCTGTGAACGGCATCTGAAAGTAAAGATCAATATCTATACAATTTCTATATTTTGGGTTTTCACCTGAGAGGTGAGAAATGATCATAATGCTTCAAAGTCACCCGAAGTCGCACTGAAGTTAGCTCGAGTTGAGTTCGGGCGACTTCAGGTGCACTTTGAAGCAATTAGAGTATCATCTGGTGACATTTTCAACACATTTCCTACCTCTCAGGTGAAAATCCAAAATTAAGAAATTATCGATATTGATCTCTACTTCCAAATGCCGTTTACAGAATGTGAATAAGATGATTTCCCTCGAATCGGTGCATTTAGAAAGATTTGCCCTCAAATTGTTTATAACGCGATTGTGTAAAAACTGCACATCGGACAGAAACCATCTTACGCACAGTTGAACCACATTTCATTATCTATCAGTTTCCGCAATATTGTTTGTCCAGCTTGAGATTTGTAAAAATTATGAATTTATGAAAAATTGTCCATTTTTCGAGGTTTTCCTGATCTGGTGGTATAAACAACCATTTTGTAGGTTTTATAATTTTCCATAAAAGTTCTTCTTTCTGATTGTTAAACGATTCCTTGAATACTTTCTGAGATATTCGCAAAAAAACAAGAAAGTTATAATATATTCCACTATTTCTTGTATATAAAATTCCACAAGGCGATTTTGGTAGTGCGAAAACTAGGGTTTTCATTTACGAACTATCTTATGAAAAGTAGTATAGGCCGTTAGCGTCTTATATTGTGTGAAAAGAGCCTCTTATTTTTATCTACAGCTTGGCCTTATTCCCTTCGGAGAAATCCGAAAGGTGACTGCCTTGAAATCAATTACAAATTTGGAAAGAGTCAAAGTCAAAGAGCGCTAAGAAGGCCCCTTCCAGGAACTTTAGCCTCTTGCTAAAAAACGCAGGGCATTGGCAAAGCAACTGTTCTGCGGTTTCAGCAAGTTCTCGCAGTTTTTATTCTCTGATTTGACCATTGTTTGTAATTATATATCAGAGGACAGTGGCCAGTGAGGAGTCATGTTACCAATTTCAAGTCTTTCTTGTCCAACTCGAGAAGCTGTTTAGCTTTCCTTGGCTATAGTATTACTACTTCTTCGTTTTTCTTTGTGACATTTGACTCCATTGCTTACCCAGCTCCGAACTTTTTCTTTCAGTTGTGTTTTGGAGAGTCCATAGAAGAGTTATAGGACAGAAAATTGTGTTTGACCCTTCTTTGGCAAGGAATTCTTCTCTCTCGTTGTCTCTAGTGCCTCTGTGAGGAAGCACTGACATGAAAGAGATCGGGTTGTCTTCTGCCAGCTGTCAGTCCCAAGTCAGGTTGAAGTTGCAGGTGTAAGATTTCAGAACTTTCAGTGCGCTTGGCTATCTGGCAGTATATAATTTTTTTTCGTCCGCATTCCCCTTCCCAAGTACTCCTAGGCATATATCTCTATAGCAAGTACTTTTACTTGAAAGATGGTTGATGGTTGATGGTGAAGTGTCACATGTACCTGTATCGTCCACTCCAGCCTATTCATCCATCTTGGAGGGTACCACACTTATTCATCGCTTTCTAGTTGAGGTCCGTTCTCTTTGCAAATTTAGTGTTTGTTTATTACCACTTCAAACTGCATTTCGAAGTCGTACCTAACTGGGGTCTAGGAAAACGAGTTTCAATATGATGTCGATCAGATTTCCTGATTTTTGATTCACTGTCTGGCTCAGTCTGAAAGCACTGATTTCTGCTTATTTCATTACGCATAGGTGCAATTGTGGAAGGTTTAGAAGCTGTAACAGGGCACGTAAAAATTGCCCCCATGATTCCAAGACAAGCTAACCGCTGCACTTTCTGCAGCTTGACTTGTGTCAAAGTTAGTTACCTTTTTGGCAACTATAGGTGACTATTGGTTTGATGATCGATTGGTATAACTAGTAGATCATTTTGGGTTTCAGACTCTACTTACCAAAGCAGCATGCCCAGCTTGCCGCTATAGCTCTTGAAAGAGTGTGTTTGATTTGACTATTCCATGTCATTTTTTGGTCGTTCATAAAGCCCGTATATTCATCATGCTCTTCAGAATTGATTGGGTCCATCTGTAACATCCATCTTGAAGTGTTTGAATAAGAAAAATGGTCACGAAGCATATTTTTGGCTATGAACCTGATGTTATTTTTTCAAGAAAGAGTATTGAAGACTACTTTTGTATATCTTTCCTCGTCACTTGTTGAATCTTGATGAATGAATAATCAAGTAATTTCAGATGAAAAACACACTCTTTCCCTAGAAAAAGCGATGGCAAAAGTACCATCTTCTCATTCATCTAAATTGTATTGCCGTCCTAGTATTAGAAGATCTTGCCAGTTTTTCATCATGTTTTAGAAAAAAATTCCTTTTGGAGATGGTAATACGCTAACATTGGAAAATCTTCATTTGTTTCCCCACTCGTTTCTTCTTTTTATATAAAATCTCGTCTGATACAGGAATCCATTCCTGAAGTCTTTCCAATCCAAGATGGATTTCACAACCGTTTCTTAATACCTTTTCCTTTAAATAAATCTATCTACCAAGACTATGAGGGATCAGGAACTGTAAAATGTTGATCACCTACACAATGGTACAGATTTTGTTCCAGAATATTCAGGATATTGCGAATCATTCCTTCGGTGATTTCACAACATTCGTTAATAGCTTTCGTACGAATTAAAAAAATCATATTTTGAGTGATTTTTGCTGTTACTGACGTTTTCAAATGGAACCTTATCATTGCGTTTTTGATTTACAGAAAGTGGGTATTTTTGTAAGGTTTAACAAAGAAAATTTTCTTGAAAAATGGCAAATAAAAGGAAACGAAATAATGAGATGAAAATGAAGAATATGATGTAGGTACATGAAAATAAGGAACCACCAATTTTCTTGATGGTATTTCCACTGAATTTGAGTTTGTAATGACAATATTTAAAATTATGCAAAGAGCTCTGTATTCACAGTATATATTAATGTGCTGTTGTAGAAAAAAATATGAAATTTTTACGAATAATTCAAGAAAGTTCGAAATGTAAATTTCATTTTATTCAATAACCAAATTTTCACCAAACCAGTTATCTATTATTTCTTAGGATATCATAGCATTAAGTTTTTGGGAATTTCAACCATTCACATCCTGAAAATGTCAAAATGTTAATTCAAGGAAATCTGTACGAGTGTAGCAAGGGCAATGAATCAATTTGCCCCGAAAAGTTTCTGCGTTCAGAAGACTGTTGCCTTGAATAAAAATTATTCAATCAATTTAAATTTGCATATCTGAAAAAATACATTCAACTCAACTAAAAAATATTCCTCTTTTTCAAAATAACGTTGACGTTTCGGAGACTTTTTATCTGCCTCCGTTATCGAAACTCGCTAAGAACTCCGCTAATAACTCAATATATTCATTATGTTGGGAGAAAATAAGATCTGCTTTTTTAATAAAGTTAAAATTCCGCACTGTATAATAACTTACATAACTATTTAAAACCAATAGTAAGCTTTGTTAGGACAATTTTGCAATATTATGGTTAAATTTATTGCGGAAGATAGTTGAAATTGGGGTTATTATAAATAATATAAATAACATAAATAAATGTAAAGTAGATATGGCGGCAATTAAGCCTACCACTCTCACTTTTAGCCCCAGCCCATATCATTATCAACCAATCACAGTGCGCATAGCTAGTTTAATATATAGTTAAAGCATAGTTGTGGGGGACATTCATCATTTTAGGGTGGATTTAGTCAATATCACTTCGAAATTCTGCTCAAAAATTATGTCAAAATCGAAAATTGAACCTGTTATATCAAATGGCACCGTTTATACAACGATGTTGTTTATGCTAAAAACCGTTATGTTTATGATAAAGCTAGTGCTAAAGTTGACTAAATCCACCCTCAGATCATAATTTATTATGTATTGCAAATTATTTTAAGATATCTACAAAATATCAATCTGTTGGAATTAAAATTTGCAAAGATATTCTTCACGATGACATTTGCTCTCTCTCTCTATATATATATATATATATATATATATATATATAGGGTGTCCGGTATCAATCAATCGATCAAAATTCTATTATTTCTCAACAAATTTTTGCCTGAGACGAGGTAACCACTTGCGGTCCATTTCTAATGAGCTTTCAGGGAGTTTTGATAACAGATGCACATTACAGACTCCGAAACGTCAACTTTTTTGAAAAAGAGGACTGTATTTTGTTTAATTTGAACTTTAATTTTCGGATAGGGATATATGAGAATTCGTTTTACACCTGTACAAATTTCCTTGAATTAATATTATTTTCATTTTCAGACTGTGAAAGGTTAAAATTCCCAAAAATCCATGTCAAGAAAATAATGTCCTCCGCAAAACCAAACTTTCAAGCAAAACATAGAACTAGGGTTACGAACTGTTATTTCGATAATTCATCACATATATCTTTAGCTCTCTCCATTAGTTGGGTTATAAGATGACGGTTTTCCTCATATGGTAATTGGTTATACTAACTACTTCTAGATGATATTTCTGGGTCTCGCCTATCAGTCTTTGAATATTTCCTTTGGCATTTTTTTAACTCAGAATTTTACTGCAATATTTTCTCATGTAATCCACGTAGGCCTGGTCTAGGGACACGCAACATAAATAAACCACAACTATTATTTTCAGAATCCCTTACATCCCATCCGGCTTTAGACAGCCTACCATCAATAACATCTACGGGTAACATCTTGGAAGACGTCAGCGAAAACGATATCAAACCTTTCGGCTCAACAGATAGTGGTATAGCTCCGGAGAACCTAGAAAGAGACCCCGAAGACTTCCGACCAATTACGCCACCTCCACCTCCTGCATTCTTTGACGAACCATTAATATTTTCTACCAATGTTCTAGAAGATCAACAAAAGAAACAACTTTCGCTTCCAGCATTACCACAAACAATTGAGGAAGCGAAGGTAGAATCGGTGGTTGATGGTACAGTATTGAAGGAGCGTGTTCTTCCGGAGAACCACATATCTTTGACGGCAAAAGACTCGAAGAAAGAAGAAAGACTGATAGAAGCTGTTGCAGCTAACGAAGATAACGACAAAGATAAGGAAGTTGCTGAGATTGATTGGCAGTACCAACTTCCATCACCTCCGAAGGCGTTCAGAGACTCCAGCCCAGTCAATACACCAGATGGAGCCATCTCAGAATCTCATTCTGTTACGAATTTCAAGGATTCAGTTGTAACTTCTCCTGAGCTTTTCGAAAAACTCAAGAGCATCGAAGACAGTCAATCGGAGAAAGGTACGATTACTAGTGATCTTACTAGTGTGATTAGCGAAGAAGATAGGACACCGTTGATGAATACTCTGTCGTTGGAGAACTTGGAACGAAGGAAATCTTTAGTATATAATAGGGAGTTAGCTACTAGTCTGAAGATGAGTGACGTTGATCCAAATCGATGTGATCCTGAGACTTTTTCTGGTTCTTTGGTGAAGTTTGAAGATACATTCACGGAAATGCAGAATTCTAGTCAACAAAAACAGGTCAGTGAACCCAAATACGTTCAGAAGACTGCCACTGCATCACATACACACACTTTACCAAACTTCAAAATATCTACCTACGATCAGCCGAAGCAGAAAATAAAAGTTTTCGAGGATGACACAATTAGAAGTAATACAGAAGTTATTCATAGAATGAAGAGAATGAAGAATACTGAAACATCAACGTTGAGTAGATCGTATATTGGTCATTCAATGGAAAACATATCCATCAGGAAAAACAGCATTGACGAACACTCAAGTTATTCGAATGAGGACAAGGAGTACACATTCTTCAGGCCGGATAATCCGCCAGCTAGAAGTTTTGGCCCACTTTCTAGTGTATTCAGATCGGAATCGTTTTCGAAAGACAACTGGGCCCCTTCTAAGCCTGTTCTCAGATCCAAATCTCATCTGACTCTTGATGCTTTCAAATACAGGACGGATAGAAGAGACAGTGCTGATGAAGAAATATCTAGGAGCAATAGTTTTTATGACGTTTCTGGACTGCAGAGTTTAGGGGTAAGTTTCACTGAGTTATATGGCATATGCTTTTTTTGTTTGAATGCACTTGTTTGAAGCAGCACATGTACTCAAGAAATTTCATTATTGAAAAATTGTACATAGGAAAAAGTTTGGATGAAGTTTACTGTAAGAAATAAGGATATATGAAACTGTTGTAGAATGATGTATTCAAGTGGAAGTAAATCAGGTTAGTCTCATCTTGACTACCCAGAACTGAAGAATTGACGTATCCTGAGAGGTTAGTTTGCTTAGAGTTGTCATAAGGTTTATTCCTGGTCTTTCACGAACTGAATGATGATGCGCAGTGCAGAATTTCTCTTCCGACAAATCTGAAAATAGCTGAAACAATTAGAATTTGTTCCTTGTCTGACACGTGCAAATGATCACTGGGTATTGCTAGAACTTGGTCATTCATTTGGTATAATAATAAATTTAATCAACCCTGTAAAATCAGCAAATCTCCGATATAAGATATAATTTTTATTTTTACGAAACCCCCAGGATTTCGGAGAAAACCCCTCAAAAGCAGAGCTACAGTTTGAATAATAGTGGAATCTGAACCACTTCAGCTCAGTGACATGCGACCGGAGATCGAACCCAGACCGCCTGGGTGGAAACCAAACGCTCTAACACCACGACCACTTCGCTGAATGTCATTGAAAATAATGTCATTGAAAATAATGAAGTTTAATGATATCTTAAATGTCCAAACTGATCATTCGCTGTTTTTGCCTTAGTGGTAATGAAAAAATACAGTCCGGCACTAAATATTATTTCAAAAACTTCAAATTTGAATATCGCCAAATATTTTTTTATAAAATCGTGCCTCACTAAACTTTATCAGGGATCTTCCTAATCTATCAATTTCAAGAATCGAGATCTAGTAGTTCCCGCAGTGAACGGAACATTGGAAAAATGAATATATCAGAGAAATTGATTATTTTCCGGCGATAGTCTTACATTGTTGTCAATTTCATCCGCGAAATTAGCTGGTTCATATAAATATTAAGGATTAATTACAAGCTGGAGTAGTATCAAACTTTACCGCTGTTATTCGTAATATCAGGGGCGTTTTAAGGGTTGCAGGCGCCTGAGGCTTAACATTAATCGGTGCCAGTAGCCAGTAAAATTTTTGTCTCACAAAATAGTCGTGTTCAATCCTTGTTCGGAAATCTGTCAGTTTGAATCACAAAAATATCCAATATAAGTAAAAAGTCATGATAAATTACTAGGTTAGCACAAGCGAATGCAATGGTAGGTATATCTTAACTTATAAATAGAATCACAGAAAAATACAGATTGAATATCAAAAACATACAACATGATCCCAAACAAAACATTGAAAAATTCACATAAACATATATATCCTTGAGTTGGCGAAAATGAACGTACATAACATACAGTGCGGCTTTTTTAGTCTCCCCCCCCCTGTTAACTTTTGAACGGTTCAACGTACAGATTTGTAAAAAAAAGCGTTTGGATGGTATCACCGATACTTCTTTTGATACAAAAAATATGGTGCTTGCTTGACAGGGGGCGCTGGGGGACATTTCAAGTCAAAATTTTTAAATGGCATTGGATGTCAAGTGTCACATCGTTGAAAAGAGAATTCAATTCTCTTCACAACCATCTAATTATTTTTTAAATTTGTTAATATTTTTTTTTGCAATTAAAATTCGAAATATCTGAAAACTACTCATACCTCGATAAATTTGAACGGTTTGTTGTGGAATAATGAAACCAAAAACATTTCGAAGGGTATTACCGATACCACTTTTTGAAAAAAGAAATATTGCAATTACTCGACAGGTGGCGCTGGGGGCATATCAATTCGAAAATTTCGAAAGGCATAAAAATCGAAATTGGAAAATAATTTCTCAACAAAATTCAAAAATATTCATATGGTTGTGAAGAGAATTGAATTATCTTTTCAACGATGTGACACTTGACCCCCCATGCCATTTAAAAAATTTGAGTTGATGTACCCCCACCCCGCGCCCCCTGTCGAACAATCACCATATTTTTTGTTTCAAAAAGTAGTATCGGTGAAACCCTCCAAAAGTTTTTTTTTTCATGTTTGTATGTTGAACCGTTCAAAAGTTAACAGGGGGGGACTAAAAAAAACGCACTGTATAAACAGGTACATACAGAACAGAACAAAAATAACAAAATCAATTAACGAATTCTTTGTTTAGTTGCATTTAGGCTAGTTGATTAATTGAACTCAAAATTGTTTTTTTTATTTACTATAATCAAACTCCACCATTATACCACAAACATACAACATAATCTGAAACCATACAATACAGGTACAAACTGGTACATGAGAACAGAAAATAAACTAAAAAAGGAAATCAAACAAATTCTTTGGTTAGTAGCGCTGGATAGGCATTTATTATCATTGAATCCAAAAAGACATTTTTCTTGACTTACTCGCAGCAAACTTCACAATTATAACTGAAAAATTGATTATATCTAAAATCTCCGACTCAATTGAGAACAGACAGAGATTGCTATTTTTGGAATCTTTCAAATAATTATTTACCCTTTTTAATTAAAAGTTGGATACAAATCTTGCATGCTGAATTAGAACCTACGGAATTGAAATATTACATGATGGTTCAGTTCCGATGACAATACATTAATGTCGAAGAAATTGTCCCCCCTGCCCCCCGACAGCTAGATAAAGAACGCATAAGGTTTCGGTAGTTTTCTTGACGGATTTGGACGTCAAAAATTACAGCAAAAAAAAAATTGGTAGGAGGGGGGGCAAGCACTGAAAAGAAGAAAATTAATTTTAAAGTGAATCAGAAACACAGATACTTATCACAACAAGCTATTAAATCATTTGAAATTTTATAATGTAACAAAATGATGGGTTTATTTCATTTTAAAATTAATTTTCTTCTTTTTAGAGCATTTAAATAGAAGCTTTTCTCCAAAATTTTTTTTTCTATTAATTTCAGTTGAAAACGACGTTTATCTTGAACAGTTTGTTGCAGGAATACATAAAAAAGTTCTCGGGGTCACATCAATATTTGGAAAAGTTGATATTATTTGTTTTTCTCTTATGAAAGTGATTGCTCAGTAAACTGTTGAATTTCGTTTCAAGCGCTGCCAACTTTTGGCTTTTTCCTAGAATCTGAGGCTTTATATAAAACGCTCCTGCGTAATATGCAATATCGTATAAGAATGTTTTAACGACGATCTTTGGTGATGTACGTCTATGCGCAAAATATTATGAGATTTCGCTTGACGTTGTTTATCAGACGGGTGCTGAGCAATACTTAATTGACCTTATTTATTCTCTCCTATGTTCTGTTCATTGTGAGATTATCTGTATAATATTGTTGCAGGCAATTGTTATATATTTACACGTGTTTTATTTTTGGTTTTGGTTTGGTTTGGGAGCTAACTGACAATACTCTAACTCACACTGTATAAACATGTCTCATCTCCTTATCTTAATTGGATTATAATTAACTACATCTTAAATGCCAGCTGCACTACCCCGTTCAATACACTTATTCTAATATCCCCCTACTTTGGATAACATTCTAACTACTGTCCTTCATAAGATTGTATTAAAAACGGTGGCAAATTAATTATATTGATGACATTATTGTAATAATATGCACTTGACCAATGGACTAAATCGAATAAGGCGCTAATTTCTATTAAATCAGTATAACATTTCGCTACTTCATTTCGAGTACATCGAGTAGTATTTGGTTATTAGTGACCAGGCCCTGGCCCCTTTCATTACTCTAAGTATGGGCTGCTTACTACTAATCGTTCGTAAAAGTATTCTAGCTTCACAGAGTATGTACTGACAATCGTTCAGAAACCTACTCACGCTTTTAAGAAGAGTATTGATATACTCTGACAGTAATGACAATGATAGGGAACTTTTTTGATGGTTTGTTGTGTATATGGGTATTCAATTTATTCATCATTTATTAATAAATTGATATGAACTTCTGATGTACATAAAACATAACCAAACGAAACCACAATTTCATGAATCACTATTGTCATTGACACATAAAATTTTTCAGAGTTTTGAACGACTATTTGAGAGTAATGTTCAACATATATTTCTAGTCACGTCATCGTACTATTACTGTACTTTCAGAGTAAGTTTATGAATGCAACCCACATATTTTATACTTCATGAAGCGCCTGTCCTTGACGAGTTCGACAACTTCTTCCCCTGCCATTTTTCTAGATTTGTCCGCTTTTCGCTCGGAAATCTCCGAAACTTGGCGATTCCCCGGGGTCTTGTAAATTTATTACCACATTTTTTTATTATTAAAGGGTGTAGAAATTTGTTTTAAAAAACGAGGTTAACCTTGTCCGACAAAAATTTGTCTGCTATTGTCTAGTCCGACAACTCAAACATGCCAAAATATGGAGGTAATGAATATCAATTACCACAAATTTTTTCCTGCGTTTTTTTAGTCCGACGACTGGAAGTCGGAATTCCGGCGAAGTATTGTTTATTGATTACTACATGTCTAATTTTTGTTTTTTACAATTTAAATTAATCGTGTAATATACGACAAAATAGTGTAGAAAAATCGAAAAATCGAAAAATTTTCATAATATCAAAGACGCGTACTTAATAATAATAATTAATCATTAATTTCCGATATTTGTCATTGAAATTGGAATTGAAATTGTTTTTTCCGTTAACCAGCTGTCGTCCCCTTACGAACGGCAGCCATCAGAAGTCGAAACTTGTGCGAGCTAAGAATTAACGAAGTCTTACCTTTTTAATTGCGATTCCTAGCACTTTCTCGGGCCATCAGAAAAAGTTTTGCAGTCGCTAGGGTTTGAACCTTTGACTGGCAGCCAGAAGTGATTGAAACAATGTCGCTTTAACCACTCGGCTACTTAAAACATCATAAGTTGATAAAAATATCAATCAATATTTTAAGATTATTGAATATATTCCCTGATTATTGTATTTTTATTTCAAAGTTGTTGTAAAGCATTTTCAGTAAATGTAGTAGTAGACTGTTTTTGATTTTTCAAGACAAGTATCTAAGTAACTGTCTACCAGTTGAGCTTAATAATCCTATTACTCTACATAACCGGACTTAACCTTTCATTTAATATTTAATTTGACATTTAATTGGCCAGGGTCAGGTGACTAGTGCAGGACTTACCCCAGTCCAGCCACGAGATTTGAATAATTTAATCAGTCAAATTAAATGAAAAAATTCCAGCCGCAACTGGGGCTCGAACTCCGGACCTTTCGACCCAAAGTCAGACGCTCTATCCACTGCGCCACGCCCCGACATGTACTGTTCTAATTAATCTTAAACTTGTTGCAAAAAATCGGTGATCTTCCAAAATATGTTGGGCAACACTCAATTTATTTGGTCTCAAATATTTAAAATGTTGAATCGTGTTTTCAGTAGTAATATCCCGACAAAATGATGAATTTTTAAAAAATTCTTTCGCCTTGCTGTCACGAAAACTGCGTTGCTTAGAAACACCACGAGAGCTTGCTCGAGTGGTGTTTTGTACAGCAACACAGTTTGAGCGACTGGCAAGGTGAATGTATTTTGAAAATTCTGAATTTTGAAGGGATATTTGATCCGACAATTTCACGAATACATTATATAATCTTGGCCTGAATGCGTATTGCAGGAAAGGTTCATCTTGTGTCATTAATGTCAGTGGAAGGATTAAACCGTCACAGTGACGTTTCTATATTTACAGTGATTGTTGTAACTATGGAAACGTACAAATAAGGAAGAGGCGAAACACCGATTTGAAAATACCACGGGCTGGGGACAGTGTTTTCAAAAAGTCCTTTTCTTACTGGTTTGAATTCAATAAATTATGGCATTTGATTGGTTTATATAATATGAGGGAAATTGTCATGGTGACCGAATAGAAACCATGAGATAGTTTTCAGATGATGATAGTCTTTGAAGCCAAGTATATAAAAAAAGAACAACATTGAAGAAAAAACTTGAATTGGTAATTAATAAAAAAACAACAATCAATTTCCTGAAAGTCATTAACACGTTGACTGCCGTGCTCATTTTTTAATTTTTGGTATCAGAGCCGAAGCAAAATCGAAAATTTTGTCCCAGAAACCATTATGGACTCTATGTAGGTACAGCCTACAGAAGATAGTAGTATATCGTTGAATTTTTCGGAAATTGAGACTCTGAGTTTACAGTATTCATCTTCCAAAAATTCGTTGTTTTTACTGATTTGTCTGCCTCGCCGACTCGGTCTGTGCGTCGAATGAGAACAATTTGCAAAGCAAACTTGTTACTGAAGCCGTCTCGGTCTGTTTTCGCGATATTATCGACAATAATTCAGACCGATGGCTTCAAGAACAGTTCAATTGGCTCGGTCCCATAGACCGAGTTGGCCTGGTGTATCATCCTCAACCTCGGTCTATGAGACCGAGGTGGCTCACCAGAATAATTTTTCCTCGGTCTCATAGACCGACATGGCAGTCAACGTGTTAACATAGCTAGAAATCATTACTCCCAAACCTTTGATGAAGAAGTTCTAGATCTTCTGAATGAAGTGGTGAAATTTGGCCAAAGTGTTCTCCCGTGTGATCAGAAAGTTGAAACTGACTTTCAACGTTTGCCAGATACACCCACATCTACAA
The DNA here is from genome assembly GCA_944452925.2 of Chrysolina oricalcia. Classification (NCBI taxonomy): domain Eukaryota; kingdom Metazoa; phylum Arthropoda; class Insecta; order Coleoptera; family Chrysomelidae; genus Chrysolina; species Chrysolina oricalcia. The sequence continues at coordinate 37,086,064 of OX101813.2, read as the reverse complement.
ATTTCATGTGGGAGGCATGCTAGACTCAATTTGTAATTAATATAATAAAATCAAAATCTGTAGTAAACTGAATAAAGAAATGAAAACGTTCAAGAGGTTGAAAGCGAAAGATATTTTCTATTTGAAACCAGACAAAGGCAAGTTGGCAAGGCAAACCTCATTGGAGACGGTTCATACTCTATCAATCCATAAGGCGAACTGGTGTTCGCCTTCCACCCAGGCGGCCCGGGTTCAATCCCACCGCCTGTCACGGTGCTGAAGTGGTTCGGAATCTACTTTTATGTGAGCTGTAGATCCCGGATCTCCCTTTCTCGCACAAACTCTTATTCTGAAGGGTTTTCTACGAAAACCTGTGAGATTTTAAAAAAAATGTGTCGTGTTCCCAAAAACCTTGTAGCCCTTGTGCGCCGCACCAACCTGTCCATGCATGACTACGCCTCTGCACATTCTTTCAACTGTGAATGCTCAGTCATAGAAACAAAACAGGACTGTCTAAAAGCAACGCAGTATAAAGACTTTACCATGCGTGGAGGCGAGTTTTGAATCGCAAAAACTTAACATATTCATTATTAAAAACCCATGTCAATCTTTCTGCAAATCGACTTGTGAATTGCACAAAGTTTGGCCGTTGAGTGTGATATAATGACCAGATAGAGCAAATATGTGACTTCCTGCCAGTAGTTTCACGCACGTGAAGTTATTTCCAAATGAGTTTCTTTCTTTTCCAATTCTTTTTTCTTCTCTCTAAGTATTCAGTGACCTATCGTTGCAATATTTTCGAACATTGCTTACAATTTCATGTGAAGTATTGTTGACTCTGAAAATGTAGATAGCAAAATAATTACTTTTATCTATTCGCAAAATAATTATTCATTGTACATATGGAAGCGTTCGCGTTTTGTATTGAAGTCTGTTTTTTCTATGGTGTTTCTGAGTGCTTTTCTAGAATTATTTTATTTAATAGGCAAGATTAGTGAAATAATTGAACCATTGCAGGTAACCAATGAAACTCTGTTGACTTCATCTTGTAGCTTGATTTTTTTTTATATATTACTTAAACAGTTGCTCCGAGACAAGCAAGCTATATCTATATTTCACTGACGTGTTTCCTAAACATTCAATGAAGGTCACTGATGCATCCTTCTATTCTTCAAGAATTTGATATTCAATTTGATTGTTTCAAAAATTTAATTCTCCTATACAAGAATAATTTCAGAGTATATCAGTGAACAAATCGATTTACACTTTTTCGCATTGGTCCCTTTACCATTTCTATCACAAAAATACAACGAGCAACTACATGTAAGGAGATGTGTAACATAAATGATTCCAACAAAACAATTTTATAAATTAATTTTGTGAAATCATCTATATGTAACGATAACACTGTTATTATATTTGCATTTTTGTTCTTGGTTGTGTGGAAGAAAAGCTCAGCTAAACTCCGCCAACAAAAATGAAGGCCATTCATTATTATTATTATCATTATTATTCTATCAGACATGAAACAAGTGACTAGCCATGACTGAACGACTTGAGAGTGATGAATGAAACAAGTTCAGCATATTTTTTGAGTAGGAAGGTTAATGTTTGAACCCAGTCTGCCACCACTTTAAAACTTATTTGAAGAAATACATGATATATACAGATGACCCTGGTTTAAACCTTGCACAAAAATCAGAAAGTCTGCCTTATATGTTCTATTACCGATTTCAATTATTTTCCGTGTGCCTAACTGAAAAAGACCAAAGTAGGTGTTTCTGTAGTTCCACAAAATAGTTCATTTTCACCATTGAATGTACTTGCCTATGACCAAAATATATTGGCTCAATTTGAAAGTTCAAAATTGTTCAGAAAATAATGATTTTCTCTTTTCAAAAAGTCGTGAAAGTTATTGTCTCTTCATAAAGACTCCAAACTTGAATACCCAGAAAAACAAATGTCATTATTGGTATTAAATGTTGAATGTTTGTGTTAGACTCATATACCGAATTCGCCTATTTGCCAAAATAAATACTCAGTTCGCGAATTGTTCAATGACAAATGAACAATTGCCGAAAATAAATCTCATTTCAGCATCTGTTCAAATTGATTTACTCATTTCGCGATCTGAGCTATCTGGAGTTTCTCAAATGCCGACTATGATTATATTTCGGCAGATTATCATTTCTAGTTTAGCATTTCGCCGATTGTGCAATTCAGAAATGCTCAGACGTCGATAACAATATTTTGGTTAAAAAAATGCTGTTTTTTAAGGGGAGCAACATTTATTTTTCAGAAACAGCTCATTACTCAAATGTTATCTAATTATTTCAACAAGAAGAACTAGCATGACACTTGCTGTTACACTTGATCTTGCTTGCAACACATCTACACTTTTCATTTTGGCATTCATTCTTGAAATTACATCTTGTAAATCCTTGCTTGGACCTAGTTTCCTTAGCAGCAAGCTCTCTCATTGGAAGTGATGTTGATGAACATCTTCTGCAGTTAAAAATTCACGTTGAGACAACTGTAAGACCGATTTTTGCTCAAAAACAGCAGAATAAATACATTTAACTGACCTGAAACTCTTTCTAGTATATATTTTCTCCAAAACGCCATTAGCTGTACCTAATTTATGAAAACCATTTTGTTCAAGGAAGGTACAGTGGTACATTATGAAAGTAAGCGGCAAAATAGGAATGCCCTTTTGTTGATTTGAAAGCCTGTTGGTATAACGCTTTCATGTTGAATGAGTAGAACGACAGTAGATGTGATAATACTCATATCTGGCTCGAAGGACCATGTTCAAGGAAGGTTCGGTGGTAACTCGCTTAATGAGTTTAGGCGGAAAGATATGATTTGCCCTTTATTGATTTGAGAGACTAATTGTTTAGTGTCCTCAAGTTAGATGAGTAAAACGACAGTGGATGTGATAATACTAACTTCATTTACTCTTATTTGGTCTTTAATATGAAAATTTGATCATGAAGCCAGTGTGTTATTACGGTTCAATGTTATCCTAACAAGGTTAGTTACTCTTTACCACACCTGATAACATATTGAACTGGTATGAAGTCTCAATGAACTAATTGTTTACTAACGTAAATCATGAATTTGAGAACAATGGTGTTTTCTTTAAAATGTTGGTTATACACATTTTCTTCAGAAATGACCATAGCCATAATCTTCCTCAGGAATTTTCATAACCACATTATGTGCAACAGTTACCAGAGGAAACTTTATTGCACCGTTGCTTCACATCGTCTCCTCCTGCTTTTTTTAACTCAAGTGCACTGGCAGTTCTATTTTTCTCGATTAATGCTGTCTGGGCATTGAGTTTTCTGAAGCAAAATAAACAGGAAAAGTAAATGAAAAAATATTCTTAAAATTTTTAGTTTGTTTTAGAAGACAAAAGTATCTAGATGTGAAAAACGCCAAATCAACGAAGTGAAAATAAACAATAATAGCTTCACTCAACTATGGTTTTACTTTTACTGCCTGGCCTGGAAGAAATTTTGTCTGTGTAGGTTGTAAAAAATCTGGATTTGCTCATTTTTGAATTGCACAATCGGCGAAATGCTAAACTAGAAATGATAATCTGCCGAAATACAATCATATTCGCCATTTGAGCAACTCCAGATAGCTCAGATCGCGAAATGTGTGAATCAGTTTGAACAGATGCCAAAATAGGATCTATTTTCGGCAATAGATCATTTGACTTTGATCATTTCGCGAACTGAATATTTATTTCGTCAAATGTACGAATTCGGCATATGAGTCTAAAAGTGCAAAACTTTGTTTATCCTCAGAGATTAATCATGATTAACAAAGTTTTCCTCACATGTATTTTATGAAATTCTCCAGTGTCCTAAAATTTTCGCATTAGCATATAAAGTGGAACCCATTTCCTCCATATAATTTGCAAATAACAACCGATTTCATTGATATTATCGTGACTGTTTATTTCCTCAATGATTAATTGATGTATGATTCCCTATCCTGGCACTGATTACTTTAGAGAAACAAGAACCTTGAAGCAAGCATATATGCAGGTAGTCATTGTTGATCAAATGAAGGATAATGATCATTGTTTTATTGCAAGGACACTATTGCAAGTATAGTGTCCTCCTAAAGAAACATTGCACAAATGGGTCTCAGATGTAATTCAATCTCCGAAAGGAGTAATGATTGTTTCCTGTCAGATATTTGCCTCATATCTTCCTCTTTGTGGAAATGTGTGGACACAAGGGTATATCGACTTTGTCAAAAAATTATTGGTACATTTCAAACTCTCCGGCACATTTTTCGATCGTTGATCGATTTAATGAAAAAAAAACAATTATTGCATGCAAAACCAACTTCTGTCTATTCGTCATTATTAAAAAACGATTTTTTTCAGGTGATGAGAATGATCCAAAACAAGCTTAACACACCCACCTCCTCCATGGAGAACCTGAACGTACAAGACAGACATCAGAAACCATTCGTAAAACCTGAACTCCCAAAGGAACCACCTCAAAAACCACTGTCAATGGAAACATCCGAGGAACACCAAGAAGCAGAACAGAAGCCTTCAGAAACTACACAGACACCGCCAGATACTATTCAGGAATCCATCGAAACAGCTCAGAATTCCACTGAAGCTCTTGTGAAACCACCTGAAAAAACTTATAAGTACAGAGGACCTCCATCAATCAATATGGGAACCTGGTCTGATAGACCGAAAGTGCCAGTAAGTGTCAAGGAAGATGCGGACTACACTCTTGGAAATGTATCTTCAAAACTCATTGTCAATACGACGAATAACAATATCACCAGCAACAACAGCATCGAAATTAAAAGCACCACTCCATCCAATGAAACGAATGGTTTCGATAACAGCATCAATATCAAAGTGAATGCTACTGAACCGATTAAACAAGGCAACACGATCATCAAGATAGGTAATATCAATTCCCAGGCGCCAAAGACCATTAACAATCACAGGTTTATCAGTCATACAACCGCAACCGGATACAGAAAACCGTTTAGTACCTTGTACAAGAATCAGAGACCACACTCCGTAGCTTTCGACTCTGATTTTGACATTTCCAGGGTACCTGTCGTGAGGTCCGTAGAGCTGAAGAAGCCTTTCAAGGATTTGGGAAATACGTCTGTTACGCAACTAAACAAAGAAGAACCAGTGTCTGGTTTGAGGAACAAGTTTTCCAATATGTGCCGGAGTACAGAAACTCTGTCTAGTAAAACATATTTGAACCATACCAACGGTGCTGAGGAGGTGAAAGAAACAAAGGTTGTTCCAAAAATGGGCAGTCACAAGCCTATGAACGCTCCAGTTGTGAGGGGGTTCAAAACTAACAATGAGTCCAACTGGGCCAACAGGCTCTCGTGGAACCCACCTGGTAACTTCAACACTCTACCCAGCAAACCTAGAGAGAGGGATAGCTTTGCAACCAATACTCAGGTGTCCTTTTCTCAGATGAACCTACGAAGAACGGAGTCCAGTAAAATGTTTGTGAATGATTCTAATTCACCAATCGTGAGAACAGAAAATAATGTCTCGTCGAGTATCACCAAGCCACCACCTCCCCCACCTCAGATGCCCAAGGTACTACTGAAAAAGACTGTTGTGAAGCCTATGGAACCTGTGTTGGATCAAAGGGATCAGCTGTTATCGGCGATAAGGAACTTTGGGGGTAAAAAGGGGTTGAAAGCTGCAAAAGCTTGAGTAGGTAATTTATACGTCTTGTACATATTAATTATTCTTTTTAGTCATGTGTTTAAAGCTCAATGTTATAGACTAATTTTTGTAGTGTATGTAATTTATCTGGTATTATGCATCGATTTGTATAAATTTTAATACTTCACCACTTTAAAGTACATAATGCAGGGCAATGGTTTTGTATACGTACTTTTGTCTTGTCTTATAAACTACAAGACTCATAATGTATAGGGACCAAAGGTTTTGTGGATTATTTCTATTTATTTGTTATATACTCGTATTCTATTGTTTTCAAATTAATAAATTATTCAATTACCAGTACTGTTTTTGAATTCAGTAAAACGCTAATAAGTACAGATGGAAAACAGAAGAATGATCATAAATATATTTATTGGTAAAATAACAAAAGCAATACATTTTTCATGGTGACATGATCAAATAAGTTAAAAACTTTTCCATGATCATGTGAAATTAATGATGAGAAGAATCATATATCAATATACAAACATACTGAATATTCATAATATATATATATATATATATATATATATATATACATGAATAGAAAAAAAAATAGTTGAATGAATTTGAATGTAAGGTCAAAATATACTTAGAAGTTTTTCAACATATCGACAAAGCTTTTCAAGTATGAATAAAAATGCAAATTGAAATAGTTATGTATTATATACTATATATAATGGTGATAGTCTCCCCGATCTAAACATAATTGCAGTCGAAGAGAGTACCGCCACCATATGCGCTTTAATATTGGTCACATTTTTTATACATAAAAACAATAACAAAAAATGTAGTAGGTGAGTAGTATTGAAACATCAAATTTCAATATTATTTTACGCACAAATAAATTTTCAGAATTCTCAATCAACCAGTTTTCGTTTTTATCTTTAAATACTGAAAAATTTATTTCTTCCAAAGAAACCTGGCAATTTATTATAAATATTTTTACCCTCATAAATGAGATATGAGAACTTATCAGTTGATATCCAACCATCCATTTCATTCCTTGTTTCATTTTTATGTTGTATATTATGATAATCAATTTGCTAAGTTTTTCTCCTTATCTCCTTATTGACCTTAATATACCAACTTCATTTTATGTCCGGGGAAGAAATTATGGTTCATTTTCTCGAGTACCTAACATTCATGAAGGTAAAGCGTATTTTCATTTTCCCCCACACGGACGATTATGTTTGGCAGATATCAGTTCACTTCGCATTATGCCTTCCATAAACATTGGCATTGGATTTTTTGTCCGAAAGATTTTGTGACCAATTTTTACAACTTTGCATTAGCTGAAGGGGTATGATACATGGTAATGAAATATTCACTTTATACAGGTTGTCCGGTAAACCTTGTACAATATTGAAACTGGTGATAGACCAGGTCATGACTGTTCAGAATATCGGAATTTCACCTCAGTAAAAATATCACCGTTTTGGAGATAATGGGCATTTTAAGAATTTCTGGAAAATCGCTACCTAACCTGGGATTTTTGAGTGCCATGTATACAAATTGGGACGAATCCAAATATCTTTGCTGCTGAAGATTACTGATGAGTGATGCTTCTAGACGTACAGAACAGTTTTTCAGAAAGTGAAAACAGTTTTCAAGAAATGAGGGTGAAATGACAGATTTGAGTTTAATCTTTTTTTTTAAAGTTTGACATTATTATCTGAAAGAAACATAACCAATTGAAAGTGGACATTCATTTCAAAAGAATGCTCATTTTTTCCACCATGGTATAAAACAAACTATAGTTATTTTTAGAAGAAGTGGTTTCCATTGAATTAGGCGTGGTTTTAATCTAGGCTTCTATCAACTTTTATTAAAGAAAAAAAGGAAACTACCCAACACCAAAACTACGTCACAATCACACTCGACGCGCGTTTCGCCAACAAAGTTAGCATCTTCAGGAGCTAAAAGTAAGTTTTTAAGATTGTGACGTAGTTTAAGTGTTTGGGTATTTTATTTTTTTCTTGAATTGAATTCACACCAAAGGTTCCAAAATAATTCATTTGATAAACTTTTATACTTACGCCCAAAAATTATTTTATTTATATTTTATCGAGATAAAAAGTGGAAATTATTATTAATAATAAAGAATGGACTGCTTGGTAGCATTAAATAGTATGTCAATAAAATTAACTTTTCATGTAATTAGGCCTAATGAAATTATCAAAATTAAAAGTCGATTATCCGACATGGCACCGATTAATACGAATTCTTATGATAAATGTCGCAATTGTCCAACATCCAGATTCCAACGAAGTTTCAGAGACCGACAGATATACAGGGTGTATGTAACCAAATAAGTGCAAACTTTTTCAAGAGATGAATCCTTGTCGAAAATTAAAAACTTTTGTTTGAACAACTTGTGACTTCTATCGTAGTTTTTTGAAATTATTCCGCTTGTTTCATTCAGTGGTATTTATTTCTTTGTCATGCCGTACATACGTCGTACTCCCCGAGAATATGCGCAAATGCATAACATTTATGGTGAATGTGGAGGTAGTGCTACTGCTGCAGCAGCGCTTTATGCAGAACTATATCCGATTGCACAATTCCGCTCATAGAATCGCTGATTTGGGGGCTATAACCTATAACGTATTTGAAAAGGTTCTTTTTGAAAATATTTCGTCTCTGCGTACGATCGGATGGAAAATAACATTTTTGTAATATTATTGAGTGCGATGTTGAATAATCGTTATTGTGGTTTATAGTGTATGTTGATTAAAAAAAAAACGTTAAATTAGTATTTACTTCATTACATCTCATTGAATGCTTCTAAGCAGTTGATTCGTTATTACTCATAATTATTTAATCATTTCATCTTGATAGGATAAAAATAAAATACATTACTGACAAAGTCTAATGGAGTTGATTTTAGCTCAGAATAACATCACACTCTAATATTATCGAAATTCTACTCCTTCCAAAAATAATGATCGTATGTCTTATACCATAGTGAAGCCTGGACAAAATGGGCATTCTTTTGCAATGAATATCCAGTTCCACTTGGTTATATTTTTTCAAACAATAATGTCAAACTGTTTTTAAAAAAATTGGTGTAACTCAAATCTGTCATTTCTTGAAAAATTGTTTTGTTTTCTGAAAAAATGTTTCGTACTTCTGACAGCATCACTCATCACTAATCTTCAGCAGCAAAGATACTTAAATTCATCCCAATTTGTATACATGGCATTAAAATATCCAAGGTGAGGTATTGATTTTCCAGAAATTAAAAAAATGCTCATTATCTCGAAAACAGTGAGATTTTTTGAAATTGCATTAGTATTTCTTACAACAGAACAGACTATAACCAGAGAACAAGAAAAAACAATGTTTTAATTAAAACAAATGTAAAATTAGAAAACATGAGATTTGAAACTATGTCTAAGAAGTAACATTTGAATGACCATGTTGAATCAAATTGTTCCTAGCTGCTACTGTTATTCCTCTTACAGTAAAAAATGCTAACAACAAGTATGATTATTGAAAAAATTACAACCACAAACAAGAGAACAAATTCATTAGAAACAAAAGAACTGAGACTCTTGAACTTATCCGCACCATCAGAAGCTTCTTGTGGCATTTGCACTCTGAACTGAATCTGTGATTCCCAATTCGTGGTATCGTTGATTCTGGTAGATCTCCTCTCTCTTTTTGGTGGTGGTGGTGATAGGTTGGTTTCGTCACATAATCCATTCTGCAAAGCACAAATTTAGTACATGATATGTTTCTGATACTATAAATACAGTATCAACTCTCATTACTCATTCTCATTCATTATATCCCACTGAATTACTAAGATTTATGAACAACAAAATACACGTTGGGGAAAAGTCCAATAAACTGAAAGAGGTATCCATGTGTACTATTATTCCAATTGACTTTGTTGGGATAGGTGTAGAAACTTTGGCTTATATGCTCTTCTATCGTACTTGTTAATTTGGACGATCTCGCAGATGTTGATAGCTTCTTCAATATCCCTCTTAATACTTATTGGAGATACATACTTCCAATTTTGGGGTCTCTCTCTCGCTGTACGGGTGGTTGTGCCACTATTATCTCCATCTGGGGTGGCTAACGTCTCCATGTTTCTAAGTTCTTACTTTTCTGCCTGTAAGGTTTCGTTTTGCAGTCTTCCAATAATTCGTTTATGATATCGTCTGCTGGATGGGGTGATTGTTGAATAAAGATGCCTTATCATCGTTATCATTTGCTTCATGTGTTTCTATTCTGGGAAGCGCATTGCTGTTGGATTCGCTTGTGCCTGTCTTTTAAACCACTTTGTTGTCATATTTTTCCAGCTTCAGAAACCATCGTACCAGCTTTGAATCTTGATCCTTCAGGGATAAAAGCCTCAGGAATTTTTTGTTATGGTGTAACTTATTTCGCATAGCGAAGCAAAACGAAGCTAAACGAAGCACGCGCTATCACTTTCCGACGTAACGGAAAGAGATAGCGTATGCGAAATAAGTTACAGAGTCCCAGCCATGGTCTAAATTATTTGATAGCTCAAAATATAACTAGCATTTCCTTTTCGATAGTATTTAATTTCTGTTTCGTTCAGGATCCTGGATGTGAGAGCAATTTGTTTGTCTCTTCCTATTTGGCCTTGGGATAGTTACTGGCATCTGTGGTCAGATTGTAGCACTTTGTGAAGTCCGGATACTAAAGCAGTGGTTCATTGATCCGCAAGTTCTTGCTCTATGTGGACATCCCTCATGAGACAGAAGGTTGAAGGTTGAGGAAGTCCTTGATGAACTTCCTGTAGTTCCCTAGGAGACCGAGGAATCCTCTGTGATAGCTATGACTTTTGCTGGGTTTGGTTTTATTCCATTCTGGGTGACGATATGTTTAATTCTTTCTACTGGATTTCAAACTCGTTGACTTGTTTCTTTGAAATTAGTTTCTGTTGGGCGTTGGAATACTTTTGTGAGGTTAACCATATGTACTTGCAGGGCTATAGGGAAGATAATTATATTATCCATATAGCCCAAGCAGAAATTTCCCTGTAGACCCTTCAGGACGTTGTCCATTTTCTCCTGGAATGTCGCTGGAGCGTTCTTCAATCCAAGAGGTATTCTCAGGTAATCGTAATGCCCGTTTTCATCGTTTAATGCGGTCTCAGGGATGTCTGACTGTGCTATTTCTATCTATTGGAATTCGCTTACCAAGTCCATGGTAGTAGATTATTGACAGCTTCACAATTTGTCGAGGATGTCAGAAATGTTTAGAAATAGGAAGCGATCGTCGTCTTTTGTCTTCTCGTTATCCTTCCGGAAACCACAAAAATATGTCACTTTGCATTTCCAGAAGCGCATAGTTTCTTATTCAGAAGGACCCGAATTAGTGAGGACCAGAAAGATTGACTAGGTCTGTTGAATCAATTTGCTAATAACGACGATAGTTGCCACCTTATATTTCATCCTTAGTTTCAGTGAGGCATGTATATGGTGTAATATATCGTATTTTCTTCATAATTTTCTGATATGCATATATGGGTTGAGATGTTCTGTTCTGATTGGATCATTCGTATTGTCAATCAGATCTAAGTTTCCATATGGGCTTGTCAGCAGAATAGAGGTGATGCAATTGAAGATTTATTGAATTGCTTTGTACGGCATATGCTAGAACGACTTGGAGTTTATCTGAACTGAAATTGACGATTCCCGTCAAGGCTAGGTGATCGCAGGCATCGGTGAGAGTTTCTGTAACCGCCTGATAGTTCCATCCATTTCTTTTACTGGTAGTCGTACTCGCTTCACGCTATCACGTTCCAGTAGAATTTAGTATAATTGCGTCTTTGTTGGTTTCGTAATGATGGATTGGGACGGATCACTGTTTAGTGGAGAGGGTAGATTCTGGGAAATTCAGTTCAGCTTTGAAGAAATTTAGATTATCGAGTCCAATGAGGCCATCGAAATTTTTATGGAACTTGAATAGGTGAAATTTGGTAGTACCATTTGAATTAAACTCAGGATATGGGGGTAACAGCAAAGGGGTTGTTTCTGATGTAATCTTCATAAAATTCAAATGATAAGTTGGAATTGAAAAAAGATCTTGTTCATCTGGTGTAAATGAGAAGTTTCGGAAGAGGATTTGAAATGGACATGTAGGGATGTTCCCTCTTATCGGCGAAGGTATGGAGTCCTACTTTATTTCTAGATTTAGTCCTGGGTCCATTTGAAATTTTGCATGTTCTGCCTATTAGTCTTCTTGTACTTGGAACTCTTTAGTGGTGCCTTGATTGAAATAAAAACAGGTTTCTCCAGTATAATAAGGGTTTGCTTCGTATCCAAAGTCTTCTTCATATTGCTCAATATTGAACAGGGGAGCTGGATTGAAATTTGGTCAGAGTTGAGGTTGGGTTTGCATACACCTTGTCGGTGCTCCATAGGTATTTCTGATACTACTGATCATTTGTGTTGGTTCCTGCCTGTTTTGTTTATTGGGTTATTCTGTTGAAAACGTTGTAGTTGGCTATGAGGCGATTTGTCGGAAGATTGGTTGTTGATATTGTAGTCTCGTTGGTTGTTTAAAACACGCTGTACTGGAGAGGCTAGGTAACATTTTCAACAAACGAATTGTCAAATAAGCCTCTAGGTCAACAATGAGTTATAACACATTACCTACTCGATTAGATGAAAGAAAAATAATCATGATATTAAATTCTTTTCCAGCACTGTGTTTGAAGTCACGATGCAGGCATGATAAAAAATAGCTTATGATATACGTGTACAAGTAAGTTTGAAGCACTCACAAAGTTACGCGTGCTTTGAAGGCTCACTTGTATCATTGTTTATATAGAAGTAAGATAGTTAGCCAACCTTATGGGATTTATATTGGATTCAAATGGATGCGACATGTAGATGGCGACAGTGATCTCGCATCCAAGTCATGTCGTAACTTCAGTGATGGCCTCCAAGTCATGTCTTAACTTGATTAAAACAATGGAAAAGCATTAAAATCAGGGTTTATTGAAGAAACCTGCATTGAAATGACGTCAAATATTCATGTTTGTAACTAATCACGCTAGATGACACTCGCGTATGTGTCCAATACCTTTTCCGCAGGCATTTACTAACTATCTTCTATTCAAACAATGCTTGTATCAAAATATACTACTGAAGAATATGCCTAATTCTCAAGTTTTCTATCCGGAGTGTTTCCATAATTTTGGAACATTGCTGTAATAGTGATAAAATAGGTTTTAGTCATTCGCAAATGATTAAAATCATTTTGGAATATTTCAATTTTGGGGGTAGGTAGGTATTATATTACAATTCAGCTGTTTCAAAATATTACTGAATGAAATATTCAATAATTATGATGATAAAATTAAATTCATTTCAGTTTGTCACAGTTTCAGCTGTTTCGAAATATTTCGTTGATTTTGGTATACACAAGTATCATGTGGTACGATATCGAATTTTTGATACATTTCTCAAATTTTGCATAAGAGAATGTTTCGAGAATTCAATTTTTCCAAAAAGGTCAATCAAGCATTTCTGAAACATAGCATTAGTAGTAGCATTTCAAATTATTAATACTCGGCCATACTTTTCCGTTTCCGGAACTCACCGCTCACTATCTACATTTGTTTCTAGATACATTTATATCATATAAAAGCATTTTAAGGCACTTACCCGAAAACAATCTTGCGAATTCAAACAACCCAATATTTTGACTGATAGTACCATATCGTCGCCTCTATGGGAGTCTTGAAAGAGAAATGCTCTGAAATGTAACATCGTGTCCAGAGCACTTAGCTGGCGAGGCTGGAATGGACAAATCGTTCTCATTCCTGGACTTCGACAACCATTCTCGTCTACCAGCGTTATGCTTTTCTGGGAATTAGAACTTCTTAAAGTTACTGGGCCCATGCGGCTGAATTTCCAACCTGAAGAATGGAAAAAAAAAATTGTAAAGTAAGTAAGCGTAAGAACATTATTGAAAATATCAGTTCATCTTTTAAATAGTCATAATGAATTCCTCTACTCATGATTTCAGCTTATTCAAAATAGCCAGTTATTTGACGGATCAAGATATCTCGGTTTACAGATATCACTTAAAATCGATAATGGTAACTTTGTTCTTGCATTAAATATGTATTTTCAGGAGTATTGGTATGGTTATTCATGTAGTCACATTTTTCAATGTGCTTTTTTTAACCCATGACCTTTCATCTATGAACTTAGGAGATTCCCTACGATTTTGCAGAATTTGCAAAACTGGAAACGTTTTGCGTAGTCATCAGATAGCAATTTTTGCACACTGATAAACCATGAATATTACTGATCTTCAATGTATGATACCAATTCAGTTTTGTCAAAAGTATCAAGTCTATTTCTTATCATCTTCCATTAGTTCAAGAAATCACTGGTCATCAAATACGTAAAAAACACAAACCGTTAGTATAACTATAAAAGCAACACGAATACAAAAATGCACGACAAACAAGGTTTCTTACACTGCCCCACTCAGTAAGACCCATTAGGATCATATTAGACTACGTTACACAACAAACACAGTAGATGATGATGGTAAACAAGATCTTGTTTACCAAAGGAGTAAAAAGAACAGGTTTGAGTCACCCACCATTGTCAGCTAATAGCTGGAGTTAATCCAACAGATCAAATGACTGATGTTGATTCTGAACTACAAACTTTCATAATGGGATAAGGTTGTACAAGAGTCGGTAGCACTCCTGTGGTAATTGAGGAAAATTGAGGGGAAAAAGTGGGGTACCAACGCAGATAAAATGCACAGGCTGAACACGGTACCGTAAGACCAATAATATTATATGCCAGGCATAAAGATATGCAGTGAGCTCTAACTATTCCGAGCAGATATATCGGGAGGAAACACAGTGGAGTTCGGTGCCCCACGTTGGGCGCAAAATTGTGCAGTTCCAGATAGAAGGTAATTCTTCAGCTACTCATCTTTCAATTGGGTTCAAGTTGATCCGCTGTTGGGTTCAATCCTCAAATGAAGAAAAGACATAAAACCAAATTCGAAACATACTTTTGTATTCAAACCCAGTTAATCTTTCTATTCCGGAAATATTTACGAAACATGATCTGTGATTCTTGAAACATTCCACCTTAACCCATTCACTGCCACTCCCGCTCCAAGCGCTATTGTGCAATGCCGAACTAAAAATAACTCATGTTAGCACCCCTTACATATCACGCGCTAGAGAGGGACCGGCAGCGAATGGGTTTAAGATTTAAGACCACAATGCAATGCCTCTGACAGCACGATATTCCGCAATCAATGCCACACTGAGCAACAAACTATACAAAACAAACTTAAGTAGAACGCGAAAACGCGTCGATGGCAAAGTGCGCCAGCCAAGTCAGGCGCGTAAACGCGGGAGAGGCACTCAACGAGTTAATGCGTTAATATAAGAACATATCAATACCAAACTCGAGTAAGATTTTATCTTCACATCCATTTCTTGATTCAGATGGCTTATTACGAGGGAGTGGGAACGTTGTATACTCCAATGAATGTTTTGATAAAAGACATCCAATATTACTCCCTGCGAAACACGAGACATTTTGTTGAAAAATCATATTATCATGCATCGAATTCCAGAGCTCTCGTCTCGTCAAGGTGGACTTTGGAAGGCTGCTGTTAAATCAGCAATATGTAACTTGATAAGTATAACAGGAAACGCTAAACTTACTTTTAAATATATGTAAACAAGGACAAATCTTTAAATGCCGTTTCGTCAAAATTAGTCCTCTACCCGTAGAACAGTCCTGAGAGAGACTTTTTTCAGTTCCTTTTTTCATATATATGAACACTTTAATATGAAACTGTTTGCGTTGACGTTGAAAGCTCTACCTTTCAAGGTGGGCGTTATATATAACTTTATTTCAAATATTTTTTATTCATTGTGTTATGACCCTGTATAGGAGTTATGTTGACCGTTACCAAGAAAGCTCAGTTTAGCGACAGTTTGATGAAAACGAACATAAATTCAATCATTCGAATCAAATCAAACACCTATGGGCGATCATTTTCTTAGCTGTATGTACTGCTACTATGAGTACCTACTAGTCACAACCGTTTCTGTTTCAATTTGAAGGTGGGTTCAGACTAAACGAAACCAACGCAGTTCGAAAAGCTTGATTGGAAGCCACTCACTAGCACTCACTAAATGTTAGAAAAATGTTATATAATTTCAAAATTTCAAAAACTACAATATGTAATCCATTTCTTTTAAATAACTTGAGCAGATGATCGTGATAACTTTCTGCTATAGGCAATAACAAGAAATTATCGGCTCGACTCGTCCAAAAACATTTTTTCCAGGTATCGCACTATCAATTTTATATGTACTGTAGGTCTGTAATAGTTATTTATGTACCAAGGGTATAAATAGATGTTTATGCCCTGAGGGCGACGTTTTACGAACCCGAGGGCCTCTGGCTGAGGGTTTGTAAGTCGCCCAAGGGTATACACATCTGTTTATGCCCGCGGTACATACATAACTTTATGTTATACTGCTTCGTTATTGCAATCCAATCTCAATACAAATCAGTATTTTAAAAAATCCGGTTTGAATTAATAACATTGCCGTTTTATCATAGTAGACACTATCGTTGCTAGGTGAAGGTTGACAAACGTAAATGTCATACCTCCATGGGAAAATTAGATTTCGCTCAGATATCCACAAGTCGAATATTAGATATAAAGGTACTTTAACACCGCCCTCTTTCAGATTAGAATTTTTTAAATGGTCATTCTCCTATCAGATCTGTAAAGTGTATAACTCCATTCCTTAAGTGATGAAAGCAGAAACTTTGTCGAATTTCAAAAACAATTTAAAAATATTTATTTTCCATCAACAGTGTATAGAATAGATAAAACTCATGCACGTTTTCCCTCCCCTCTCAATCTCTTATTTTCTCATCTCCAAATGATCTATTGATTCTCTAGGTATAAGTCGTAACAGGCATATGTATATGAATTTTCTAAATGTAATAGGCTTATTCAGATTAAAAACTACTACATCAAGGCAAAGAGACGTACAAGGTTAAGTGGAAGAACAATTTAATGGTGATTTGTTCTATCACCTCGTAAATTGAACTTCGCCTTTTACTCCAAACTTGATTCTCTTTTACTCTCCTCTTATTACAGAAACGTATATTTATTTTGTGAGTAATGAAGACGTTAATTATTATTATTATTATAAAATCACAATAATTTTTATGTGTCAAAGTTAGAAGTCAAAATGAACGAAGATTTTGTAATTCCTGACGAAATTATTGAAAAAGCAAAGAAAGCAACTGAAAATCTGTTGCCAAAAAAGTCTAAAGAAGCTTCCGACATGGAATACGAAAATTTTTTGAATTGGATGCAAGAAAACTACGAAAAGGTTATTAAATAGGTTGAGCAAAAAATTATTCTCTTTATGCCCGCGCGGGCCAAAAAGTGAACTTTATGTCCGCACGGGCATAAAATACGATATCAGATAGTTGGTAACTAAGCAATTAAAACGCAATAATGAACTGGTATGACATAAAATTGATTTTTTAAATAAGAAATGTAGCCGTGGAAATAAAAAATCTAAATGGTCAATTTTCAAGAAAATTGCGAACATCTAAAAAAGCATTTTTTAACTAGATCACATTTTTATATTCTTGTGGGAGTTTAACAGTTTTGGCCCAGTACCTTAGAACCTAATGCCTAGTTTCATCTTTTCATCAACACTCTTAACAATTTCATTTGGTAAGTAAAGTTTTTTATAATCATAATATGATCTGCATACCATCTCCATCCTGGACAGTTGCTCGCAGTACTATATCCTCTCCTAGGAGTACTATACTCCCGCTCTGAAGGAGTTGGTCGAAATTATTGCTGCCTGGTGATTTTCGAAGGAGTAACATTTGACTGTGAAATTTTTGTTTTCCACCACCACTTGCTACTATCGCATTGTTCGAAGATCTTCCTCTATTAACAGAACTGCAAAAATATATAAAATGTTGTTATCTATTGGAATACCGATATAAGTTGCATAAATCAACAGTTGAAGTGTGATTATGTACACCTACAAAATACATCAATTAAACATACATTGAAGGCTATACGAAAATTCGAACTTTCGCATTTACTCTACCTGGAGTCTTTTGCTGTCTCGAGGAGTGCATATTGATTTTCCTGGCGGATGGCGCAGCGACTGACTTACTGTAAGTCGCTGCTTCATCCGTAGGAAATTATTAGATAAAGAATAGGTTGTAATTCATTTGGCAGGGACAAGACAACTCAAAGTTGTCGGACCTACCCTTGCACTGATGAGAGGCAACAACCTCGAAACATGTTTGCAGGTGGTCATCCCCAGCCAAATTAAGGATAATCTTGTGTTTGTCTACAATAAGCACTTGCAACTGAGTCTTCTTTGAAGAACATTGCGCAAATATCTGTCAGATGTAGTTCAATATCCGTCGTGGTATTAGCCAGGGAAGTAGATGTTTTTTGTCAGATTTTTTACTCTATTTTCCACTTTGTGGAAATATTTGGAGAGAAGGGTACTTCGACTTTGTTGATTTTTTTCTTATCATTTATTGAAGGCTATAGTTAATATTGATTACTTATATTTCGGACGTCCATCATCTTAATGGTTGAAAGATTTCTATCTCTTACAAATTTTTTCACAACGTTTCAATTGCTTGAATCCGCAATCGTCTTCTGGTGAATAGTGACAAAATCTGATGATACGCGACCTTTTATAGGTCTATAATTAAAGTGTAATTGGTTTCGCGCTTTTTCTCCCTCCAAAACGGTCCATGAGCGGTTTCCATACGTTTTTAATTTCCACGCTTGGTTGACTTAAGGCACCATTGGCTTCTTTGTAGGTGGTTTCCATAAATTTCCGTTTGAACCAATGTTCCTCTCTATGAAGAACACTAGCTTCGTCCCAGAGAATTTGGTGGTGTTTTGCCCAGGCGTGGTCAGCAATTCCCAATTTTGATGTTTCCCCTCGTTGAGTCCACCTTTTGTGTTCGGCTATTCTTACTGATAATGGCCTCTTGGTCTCTCCGATATGAGAATCTCCACATTCACATGGGACTTTTTAAATACAGTTTTTACTGGATTCTGTTGTGTTCTCTGGTTTCGTCTTGGTGAGGAAGCTTCGTAAGGTACTGCCGGATTGAAAGCAACTCTTGATGTTGTATTTATTTCCGATCCTTCTGATCTTCTCGGAGATACCCCTGATATAGGAAAGAATGAGAACGGGGTTTTGTGGTCTTTCTTCGGTTGTCTTGGTCTTTTCGAGTTGTTTCCGAACTTCTCCTATGAGCTTCTCGGAGTATCCGTTTCGGCGTAGGTCCTTTTTGATGTGGTTAATTTCCGCCTCCAATGACTCCTGGTTGTTGCAAATAGACATTGCTCTCTCCACCAACGTTCCTACGATTCCCCTCTTTGTGGAGTTTGGGTGATTAGAGCCGTAGTTGAGGTACTGTCCTGTGTGTGTCTTCTTCCTGTAAACAGAGGTGAGGATTCCAGTGTCTGTTCTTTCAGCTTTCACATCGAGAAACGATAGGGTACTGTTACTTTCCTTTTCCATTGTGAATTTGATTGAATCCCTCATATTATTCATTCTGGCGAAGAATTCCCCAAGGTGTTCATCTCCATGGTTCCAAATGATAAAGATGTCGTCTACGTATCTTAGCCATAGTTTTGGTTTGTATTTTGCCTCTCTGATAGCCAATTCCTCGAACCACTCCATGTATATGTTGGCGATTACTGGAGAGAGAGAAGATCCCATCGGCATTGGGAGAAGAAACGGCTCTTTTCTTGAAAGTATGAGTTGTGTAGGCAGCACTGCAGTAGTTCCAATATTGCTTGTACGGGGAGGTCAGTCCTTTCATGAAGCTGGCTGTCTTAAGGAATTCTTCTATGGGGACATTGGTGTAAAGGCTCTCCACGTCAAAGCTGATGAAACGATCTTCAGGCCCTAGTTCAACATCTTTGATAATGTCCACGAAGTGTTTAGAATTCTTGACGAACGAACTGCTAGTACCCTGTAAGGGTTGTAGTATCGGTAGGAGGTATTTCGCCAGGTTATAGGTCGGTGAGTTACGGGAGCTGGTGATTGGTCTTAATGGCATGTCGGGTTTGTGAATTTTCGGAAGACCGTAGAGATGAGGAGGTTTACTGTAATGTGGCGTCAAATGTGTCCGTTCTTTGTCTGGAATAAAGGTTATGTACTTTGACAGAGTACTGTAGATTTTCCTTTCTATCGAAGATGTTGGATCCTTCTGTAAGAGTTTGTAGTTTCCTGTTTCGAGTACTGCTTCTAACTTGTCATCATACGTCTGGGTGTCCACGATGACTGTGGCATTTCCTTTGTCTGCAGGGAGAATTTTAATGGTGGAGTCCATTTGCAGGGTTTTCAGGGCCTTCTGTTCTCCAGTGTTGATGTTTTTTCGAGGGATTCGCTCCTTCTCCAAAACCTCTTTCACTTTCCGTCTAAATTCTTCTGCCTGGACAGAACATAGTTAATATTGTTTCGGATATAATTAAATAAACCTCATCAACAAGAGCAAAAAGGCCATTGAAGTGACTCTTTACATGCTTAGAAGGGAAAATATGGGATCATAAAGTAACTAAATATGTATTGACTGGCAGAAAGTATGCAAAATATGGGAAATTCTTTTATAATAATAATAAATTTTGACAAATATCGATACGTGCAAGGCTTCTGCATCAAAAGAAACCCTTTTGAAGAAGATCCAAGATGAAGAAAATTTAAATTTGATCTATTACCACATGAAATGTTCTATTTGGAATAATACATTTCTGACGGAGAAACACATTAGTAAAACTAACACTAATATTTCAAATAAAGTTTTGTTTAGATAAGCAAGCTATTTCTATTCTCTTGGAGAAAAATTGAAATCTGTGAGTTTGCCAGCTGCTTCATAAGAGGTCACTGCAATATCTTCAGGACATTATAATTATGTTCATAAATAATAAAAAATCATTTATCTACATCATTTTGATCTGAATTTTTCATAGAACAAAAAATAAATAGATTTTTGGCAAATTGTTGGAATCATAAATATCTACAATCTTATCATTGTTATTAATTATTCAGATATTCATATACTCTTTTCTGTACAGTTTTTTTTTCATTGTGAAAGTTATTTTACATTTAGTTATACGTTAACAAACAAAAAATATTCAATGCTAAATATTCAAATAAGAATATCCTTGGATCACCTGTGTTGCGAATTTTGAACAAATTTAAAGCTACATCCGATGTAGAAAATCGTTACAAAATTCCACATAGTAAGCCCTTCAATGTTTTGTTATCGGTCACAGAAAATCTACAGATGGCACTATCGGAGAAGCAGGAACAAACTGGTATATCTGAAAAATCCGTACGAAGAAATTTGAAGAATAATAAAAAAATTCTTGCTTACACTAAAATTCATCCACACCTTACTCTAAGAGATTTCGATGCTCGATCAAATGTTTCATGGGGTTTCAAGGCATGATTGAATTATGCCAAAATTTTCCTAGAAAAGTTGTATTTGCTGATGAGTCGAATTTTACATCAAACGGCAATGTATGGTGTGCTGATGAGAACCCAAATTAAAAGATAGAGGCAAAAAGTTAATTTTCCTTCCAAACTTATGTTTGGTGATGCATATTAGAAACTAAAATCGTTGGGTCTTATTTTTTTAGGAGCAAGCTTAATTCGCGAAATTATTCAGACATTTTAAATAACGAGTTTTATCAATTATTACACAGATAACTGCTGCAAAGAAGAACTGAAATACTCGTAGTCCGTTTGAAGTCAGAGCGTAGCTGTTAAGCTACGCTCTGACGTTAGAACACTTTCCTTATAAATGGGTAGTACGATATTCAGAAATACATGGCATGCTATATCCCCAGATTTGACGCCATCGGATTTCTTTCAATGGGGGAACCTTATGAGTGAGGTTTATAAACTTTGACCATTTAGAAGAAATGATACTTTTTTTGTTAAACTACTACAATGTAATAATAACATTACACCACAAATGCTGCGAAATGTGTCCAGAGAAATGAAATCCCGACCAAATATACGTATTGATTGTCAAGGTAGAAATGTGGAGTAATGGATAATTACAACGTTACAACGTATTGAATTGTTTTGATTATAATTATTTCAGATGTAAAAAATTAAATAAATTTTTGTTCCAATGAAAAATTCAAATTAAAATTGTGTAAATACTTGGTCCTTTGATAATAAAAAACAATTACAATGTCAATGTCCTGAAGACATTTCAGTGACCTATTATGAAACAGCTCAACCAATGGCAATTTCACTGATTTAAAATTTTCTCCAAATAAATAGAAATAGCTTGTGAACCTTTACAAAATACTATTTGGAATATCACTGCTGGCGTTAGCAATGAGTTTATTTGTGAGAAACATATTTTCCAAATTACATTTTTACATGACCAGAAACTAATTTTCATTGTTTTATTTCAGATTTTTTTCAAAACTTGTACATAGCCATAAAATGTCGTTGTAAAAAAACTTCTGAATAAGATATTTAGATATTTTTTCAAACAAGTGGTCCTGTTGATTAATTTCAAAACATTTTGATTTCCCGCCAAACACGAAAATAAGAACGGCACTGTAGAACGTCTTTTGGGGTTTCTTTTTATGCGCAAGCTATTGCACGTGTCAATAGTTGTCAAAATTTATTAATGATAATATTTTCTATACGATGCGTACTTTCTGCCGATCACTGTATACGTTGCATTTAATTGAAATTGTCAAAATGTGTATCATATTCTGTGGAAATCTTATTAAAATCAAAGAAATTTCAACATTACATTTGAATTAACACCATTTCAGTTAGAAAACGGTACTTAACGTGGCACATTGATATCAACTGGGAGGGTACCTATTCGGTATATACAGTGTGTATCAAATGGAATGAATTCGATAATGAATAAACGGGGTTGTGTTCGAAAAAACGCTCGGACACGTCGATTGGTATTTTCAGTGGTGAATTTTTTTCATCCATATCTCTTCATACAGGGTGTCTCATGTAACAGCGACCAATACCTACTTTCTTGTTTCAAATGCATTACCCTGTATTTTTTTCAATTTTTGGATTATTCAGACAATTTTAAATGAGTATATTTCATGTGTCATGTTCTATACCTATTTTTAACGGTTTCGGAAATATTGAGTGTTTTTAGATTTATTGCAAAGATAAATATTGAAAATATGATAATTTGATTACAGAAAATCGGTACAATACATTCAATACTTAATTTCCAGTTAGATGGTGCAGATACATTTTTTTGAAATATCATCATACGGCAACGTATCAAACACTAACTTTGACACTCTAATTCAAAGCTTGTTACTAAGATAACAGTTAAGGCTAACGTTATCATTGCTACAACATTGTGAGAATATTTTTCTATCTCTTGGAATATAATAGAATGAAATTAGATTGTATAGGAACAAAAGTGGAATAAAATATTTCTTCAATCACAAGAGACAAGAGAGGTAATGTTAGCATTTCATCATTAAATTTAATAATCCACGAGTATCCTGGAGTATCCTGGAAATCATTTATTCTCATTCAAAAATCAATTGAAAGAATGGATTCAAGAGTCTCGTCGAAATTCATTTCATGACATCTATCACTTCAATTAACTCAAGTAGTTTATTTTTATTACCATTTAGTTCAGGTTTAAAAATTTACAAAACCTATATCTACATGTAATTCTTACCTGATATATCTCGCAACAAGTTTTAAACTTCGTGGGTATTATGAATCCGTTCATTCACCTTTTTCTACAAATTGATTCAATGCTCTTTCTTTTATTGAATTTTGAATAAACTGTATTTTTATTATAAGAAGTATTTTCTGTACGGTACCGAAAATATATTAAAGTTAACAAAACCAATATATTCGAATTTATTAAATAAAATAGTATGGATAGTGATAACAGCAGAGAAATTAAAAAAAAATTAAATGCGTTACTTAATCTGGTATCACAAAATTGAGTTTATGAGACTTGTTAGATTACCGGCCACTGCTATGTGTCGTCCGGCAACTTTATTAATCGTTTCAAATTTATTGTTATTACACTTTTTCCAGAAAATGAACGTTTCATATTATTTCTGTTAAAAATTATGTGCTA
The DNA here is from genome assembly GCA_944452925.2 of Chrysolina oricalcia. Classification (NCBI taxonomy): domain Eukaryota; kingdom Metazoa; phylum Arthropoda; class Insecta; order Coleoptera; family Chrysomelidae; genus Chrysolina; species Chrysolina oricalcia. Next base: position 37,062,154 of record OX101813.2, on the reverse strand, counting down.
CTTCGAACATATAGCTTCCATTGAAAATTATTCAACTATCAACTTACTTCTGGAAAATGACAGTTTGAAATCGCTATTCTGTCTAGTAGAGAGAATAATATAGCAAAGAGTAAATTATATTTATAACACAAAATTTTCAAAAATAATCCGCGAAGTTGTCCATTGTGGTATAAACTAGATAAGTAGTTGTTTTCTGTCGTATATTTGCCTCATATTTGCCACCTTGTGAGAATTTTCAAGGAAATCATTGTTTTTACTTTTTATTTCTGAAAGAATGCTGTCCTTGTGAATGTTTTAATTTGAGTCTTGTATCATAGATCTGAAGGAAGTGTTTAACATAATTGTATGACTTTGTACTACGTACGTTGGCCCCAATCTGATTTGCTTTGTATGCGAGACTACGGTTTCTTGCGGAATACACTTCAAAGTCACCACCAAATCTTCCGGCAACTTCAGTCCCTTCACCGTTGGCATCCTGACGACAACGCACATATTGGCCCTTGAACTTGCTCCTGAGGAACACCTTCGAACCCCACAACCCGCCATCCTCCTTGTACCTTGCATCTCGATGGAATATACTCCTGCTAACACCGAAGTAACGCATCCTTCTGAACCATCATCGATTACTGGGGGTGGTTGGAAAGAGCGCCCATCTAGCCGAAACGTCGATTTAAAAGAACTGTCTTGAACGCAGGACATGTTGATGATCTTCATCTGAGGAGGAGGCGCTTGGTAAAGAGACGCAGGAGGAGGTGTTGACACTACTATAGTGTCTTCGTCGCTGAAGATATCGGGTGGTGTCGTGAGTGGAGGGTAGATAGGTGGTAGATAGGTTGCGTCAGGAACAGGGGGTAAGTATGGAGGGATAACTTCGTCTTGATATATTGGGGGAAGGTAAATGCCCGGGGGAGTGGGTATGTCGTCAAACTGCACTGGTGGTTGGGTTTGGGGGTAGTGATAACCCCCCACTAGGCTGTTCACATCACACAGTACTTTTCTCAATGAAAGCAAAGCCGCTATTATCCGAACCGCACTCGTCATAATGTCAAGGAAATTTTTGATTGTTATTTCCAATGCAGTTGTATTTATAAGGTTGCTTATCGAAAAATCGTGACTGAAGACTTTTGGTGGTCTCTTGTTCGTCCCAATTCAGGTAATTGGGTGCAACATGGAAATTCATCGACACTTTCTTGATGTCTTTGTGATGTTAACAACCGGTTTGAGCCACTGAACACAATGGTGACAATATAGAGGAGATATTTATATGGTAATTTGATTTCCTCGCGACGGACATTAAAAAGATTGGTGTCCTGATATTGAATTATGGCAGGTTCTGGGCAATTAGGAAGAGATGCTGATTGATGAGAAGAAGATGCAATTATGTTGAGAGACTCGACTCCAGAAATCAGGCAATATTTAAGGCTTGGTTTCAGTATACGTACTTTATTTATTGACCCCAAGAAACATTTCTGTTTATAGGGTGATTACAATTTTACATGAATTGTATAACTGCTGTATATATGCAATAAAAATTGATGAAGAAATCAAACAATTATTATAATAGGAATGATAAGAATAATCTGTGAAATATGAGTGAATCAGTCATATCGCAGCAAAACGAAACAAAAGCAAAGACAGTCGAAGGTGAAACATCGTTATATTATAGGAATTAGAATCATCTGTTAAGTATACGAGGATGTATTGATATCTAGTTAGTCTAGACCAGTTCCCTGCATAAACAGAATATTGCGTTACCATATCAACGAACAATAACTTATTAAAAGTGTCAGTGAAAAGTTTGACGTTAAAAAAGTAAACCAGAGTTACGCAATAAATTAAAAGAAAAAATATGTCCACCGAAATTGTGAAAATCGAAAAATTGGAGTATCGAGTCATCATCAAGTACCTGTATTTAAAAGGGTTAAGAGGTAAGCAGACTTGCGAAGATATGCTAATACCCTTGGTGATCAATGTCCTTCGTATACGACCGTGAAAAATTGGACTGCAAGCTTCAAAAGAGGTAAATTTTCCATTGAAGATGATGACCGATCGGGAAGTCCAGTTTCTGAGTCAGTCCCCGAAAATATCGATGCAGTTCATGGCATGAATTTAACGGACCGTCGAATTGGGCTAAAACGGATATCTGAAGCACTGAATATTTCATACGAACGCTTTCATCATATAGTTCACGTCAATTTGAACATGAGAAAAATTGATGCAAAATGGATCCCCAAATGTTTGAATGTTGACCAAAAGCGTGCAAGGGTAGTAGCATCGCGTTCGATCTGTGCTCGATTTGAAAACGATGTAGACTTCTTAAACTGAATTGTTACTATGGATGAGACTTGGGTACATTTCTACGATCCAGAAACAAAGCAACAATCGATGGAATGGCAACACTCCGGTTCTCCAAGACTTTCGTGTCCGAAAATCTGCTAGAATAGTTCTTGCTTCAGTTTTTTGGGATCGCCATGGAGTAATCATGATTGATTTTTTGGATAAGGTAGAACAATAACTGTAGATTACTAATCGACATTACTGACCACTCTACGGGAAAAATCAAAGAGAAAAGACGCGGAAAGCTATCCAAAAATGTTTTGTTTTTGCAGGACAACGCCCCTGCACACAAATCTCATGTTGCCATGCAAAAAATTCGTGATTTATGGTTTGAATTACTAGAACACCCCCCTTATTTACCAGATTTGGCTCCGTTCGACTATCATCTCTTTCCTCAACTGAAAAAAAGTTCAAAAGATCGTGAATTTTCTTCCAACGAGGAGGTAATAAAAGCTGTGGACGCCTGGTTTGCAGAGCAAGAAGAAACTTTTTTTTTGAAAGGTCTAGAGACGTTGCAGGTTCGCTGTAATAAATGTATCCAATTAAGAGGGGAATATGTTGAGTAATAAAATATTTTGACATTGAAGTTTTGTTTAGTTCTATAGTAGGCTAAGAATTTTCCAATATATCCTCGTACATTTATGAAGTTCATTTTTGAATTAAGTTTAAGTACTAATTTCTCAATATCTCAATTCCCTCGAAAAAATTGACGCTTTTCCAAAGTTCTGAAACGTAATACGTTTATTTCATTTACATTTCTTGTTTTATGGTAATGTATATTCGAAATATGACTATGATCCGGATGTTTTTTTCCTGTATCAACATAGTGGATGAAAACTGAAATTTTAAATTCATATAATGGAAGAAGATTTAGTAAGTTATTAAGTTTATATAATTTTTTTGAGGGTTCTGAAAAGGGCAATTTGTATAAGCATTTTTTAGCTTTGTTTTGCGAAGACTGTAGTAGTTTCATAATAGAAATTTTGGCTGAGCCGCAAACAGAAATGAGGTATTGCAATTTTGAATAAATTAAACTGAAATATATGATTTTCAAATATTTTAGTGGGGTATACTGTCTTATTCTAATTAGTATCCAAATCAAAGGCGAGAGTTGTTTTCTCAGATTATTGATATGATTGGACCAAGAGAGTGTTGTGTCGATAAGTAAACCCAAAAATTTTGTATTGTTGGTATACTGAATTGGTGAATTTTTGAATTTTCTTTGTCCTAGAGAATTAGTTGGAATACTTCGTTTAGAAATAAACATAATTGATGATTTCGAAAAATTTAACATCATCAGTTCATGAGTGAGTAGCCAATGCGATAATATTTGAGTATCCTGTTTGAAATTATAAAGAATTTCGAATTCATTCTCTGCAAAATATACAATTGTTGGATCATTAGCAAAAAGTTCAACTTGACCTTTCTATTTAAGTTCTGATATCGAGTTTATATATATATTAAAAAAATGATCGGAGCAAGCATAGATCCCTGTGGCACCCCACAGTTTATATTTTCAATTGAACCAAGTGTATTTTTGTTATATACTAGTTGTTTTCTGTCAGTTTATATACACGGTGTTACATAATTCCAGACAAATATTTTAATGACATATTCCTGGGGTCAAAATAAGACTTTTTTTCCCATAAATATCCACCCCCTCCATGCTACAGACATCGCAAGATTCGCAAAAAATCTTAAATTTTGAATTGTTGCTACAATTATGCATTAAATATTTTGAAAATTCACAGGCACTTGTAACAGGCACGGTCTATTCATTTCTTGATTCAAAAATGAAGTAACTCGAATTGAAAGGGGTGAATGAGGGTTGCATACAGATTTGATGGCAAACATTTTCTATTTCCTCCAAAAAAAATTTAATTCAAACATCATCGTTGAGTTGGTCACTAAAAAAACATACATTTCAGTCTCTTGCATTTTTTTGAATTAGCTAACCGTTTTAAAGAAAATCGCTGGTAAATGAAGGGGTGTATTGAAGTTACAAACAAAAATACCTAGAGGGCTCTGACTTTTCACTTTGTTTCCCCTATTGACGCTTTTAATTTGTGAAACAGCACTTTGATTCACTTGTAAGTTTGACGTTTGTTAAACAGTTTATCTTTTTGTGTTTTTTGGTTTGGTAAGTATAAATTTAAGATTTTCTTTGCGCATCTTGCGATGTCTGTAACTTGGAGGGGTGGATTTTAGAACACATGTTTATGGGAAAAAAAGTCTTATTTTGACCGCAGGAATATGCCCCTAAAATATTGGTATTGAATTATGTAACACCCTGTATATAGAAAAAAGGATCGGAGCAAGTACAGATCGCTATGGTACCCCGCAGATTATAATTTTAATTGAACTAATTGCATTTTTGATATATACTAGTTGTGTTCTGTGTGCCAAATATTTTTTAACCAAATGTAATTTTTTTCCCTTATTTCAATATAATATAATATTTTTAAAATAATTTTGTGTTCAACCATATCAAAGGCTGTCCGTACATCTAGTGATAATAACGCGCATTTTTTTGTAGAATCTAATTCTAATTTTATTTTGGAAATCATGTCTACTGCCGCAGACTCAGTATCACTAGATTTCCGAAATCCTTATTGTTCTGTATACAAAAATTTGTTTTTTTTTTCAGATAAAGAGAATATCTGAAAAAAACCTTCTATCCATTACATATTCAATAATTTTTGAAAATATTGGCAGAATTGAAATTGGACGGTAATTTCCCATGTGATTTTTTTCAACATTTGAAAATTAGTTTGACTTTAGCAGTTTTTAATTTATCTGGGAATATGCCTTTGTCAAAGAATGTTTCAATCAATTTGTTTAATAATGGTACTATTTCATCTTTGACTGCTTTGATAATTTTAACGTTAATTCCATCAATTCCTGCTGCTTTCCTGTTGTCTAGCTCGTCAATTATTTCATGAATTTCCTAATACTTGGTGGGATTCAGGAACATAGAAGAGGGAAAGGAACTGGCAGAAAATCTATCTTGGATATCTGCTACATTTCAGGATAATTCAGCTCCATTATATGCAAAATAATGATTGAAATGCTCACATATTTCCATTTTGGTCTTCAATTTGTCTGCCATTCACGGTGATGTATTCAAAATTATTTCGAGATGATTTGATTATATGAAAGAATATTGATAGTTCTCCAAAGTGCCTTTGGTGATGTATCCTTGAATAATTCTTGAAAATACACCTTTTTTGCTTTAAGTACAGTTTGTTTCACCAATTTGTTATAACATTCGTTTTATTGCAAGAAATATAATACTCCAGGATTGGTTGTCTTCTTGTAATAAAATGTATCAATTTGTTTAATGATTCTGGCAATTTGGCTATTGAACCATGGTTTTGAATTTGCTTTGAATTTGCTTTGAATTTGATATTTATATTTCTGGAATTTTTTTCAAAGACATTGATGATTTTGTTATACATTTCTTCAGGATCTTTTATACTACATATTTTGTTCATCAGTAATTTCAGTTCTGTTTTCAAATTCTTGACGTTATAAGTTTTCATATTCCAAAATTTTATGTGATTTTTGAGATTTGCGTCTTTTGTTTTCATATCTTTTATTATAAATTTGTGATCACTCAGGGACGAGTTTATAATTATTGTTACATCCATTTGTTCACTAAAGCTATTTAAAACATGATCAATAAACTTAGTACTTCCGGATGATTCTCTTGTTGGTATTACTATGTTGCTTAGAAAAAAGTAATTCGATTTATTAATGTCCACAAAAGCACTGTATTTTAAGCTGGTTGTGAAAGTGTTTATATTAAAATCACCGTAGCAAAAACATGTTTCACCACTAATATTGAAATTCATCGATGAAGTACAAGAAATTTTTAGTATTATCTCTTAGAGAATAGTATAGTCCGCATAATAATCACATTTTGGGGTTTGATTTCTACCGCTACATAGGAACAAGCATTTTCTTGTTTTTCAATTATTTCAAAAACTAAATGTTTTTACAAAAATACGAACACCACCTCCACGTTTGAGCCTGGAAGAATGAATGGAGTTATATTAATAAATGAATTATACCAATACAAATCACAAAAAAACCTCTTTTTATACATCTGGTGTTCTGTATGCACTAAAAACGCTTCTGATTTCGTTGCGTCGTTTTTGTATTACAGCCCACTAATTTCTAATATTGGAAATATTTTGTGGTAAGATTTGACATCATGATAATCGGCAACTAAATTCGTAATATTTTTAATAGATATTTCTGCATATAAATGGATGTACAAGGTGTTTCATAATTGGATGCCCATCCTAGTGGGCGATAATCCTTGGGTAATTCTAAGAAAAATTCTTGACATGAACTTAGGTCCGCAATTTCTTCACTATTAAGATAAAAGTTTTCGATCAATAATGACAAAGTATACCGTTTTTTGTTTATTTTATAACTTTCTTTTATCTTATCATAAAAATGGTCTATGGACATTTTTCGCCCTGCAGCTGGTTTTCGTTATAAAAAATTAAATGTATTCATTGCTAATATCACTTGGAAGATATAAAAGTAAACTAACTGAAGAACAGAAATATTAATATAAAATCACAGGAAAAAAAATGTTCAAAATAATTCAAACAAAATTATAAACTAATCACAGAATAAAACATGTTTAAGTTTTAATTTGAAATCAAATACAATTTTTATACACGAAAACAAATAAAACTAAATTAAAACGGTTTTTCCGATTTACTCGGAAAATTTTAGGTTTTGTGGAAAAATGTTATATTCAAAAGTTGTAGATCTTTCATTGCCAGAAACTTTTTTGTTTTTGTTTTTGTAGGAGAAACCATTTTCTCTCCCAAAACTTCACCTCCTTTCGCCCTTTTATCATAATCAAATCCGTATTTATGTCCTCTTTTATTCTTTGTACTTATTGAGGTCCATTGAAATTAAGACGAAAGTTAAGACAGGACATGTTTCAATTGGTAATTTCAATAATTTTATTGAATAAATTTGAGTTTAGAACAAAAATTTTGAGAAATTAATTTTGAAATATTGTTTTTTTATTTTGTCGCGTTCTTTGAAAAGTATTTCCATAGTAGTGCTACTCTTTCATTGCATAACCTAAAAGTAGACGCTTCATTGGAAAAAAATAGCGGCTGATGAGCTTGAAAAGACGAATTTTACCGGTGAAGCTTTTCAGTTGAAAATGAGATCGTTTTTTAGGAATTTGTCGAAGAAAAAAGGAAAAATCTGTATTTCGCTGCAAAAGAATTACTGCGTACTTGAAACATAATAAGTTATTTTTTACCAAATTTTGTGAAATTTCCGCGAGAAAACAATTAGAAACTGAAAAATCGGGTTTTCCGATTTTCTCTGGAAATTTAGGGTTATGTGGAAAAATGATTGATTTAAAAGTTGTGGATTTTTTCATTATCAACAACTATGCCATTCAACTTTTTTCGATAAGAGGTCAACTTTCGTTGAAATTCGAGAAAAACCGTAAACCACTTTCAACCCCTAAAAGTTCACCCCGTTCCACCCTTCTCCATTTTGTCTACTCCAAATAATTTTTTTCGTCATTCGAACAATATTTTGCTACTCTTCCAGTAGGTTTCATGGTGGTATTTTTTTTTATCTCAAATTGCATCAGCACTGGTCTACTCATTTTACACTTGATGAATAATAAATGCACTGTAAGTTTGTACTTGTGAATATTTGTTTAAACTAATGAAAATATAACCATAACTCAGTATGAACCGTCCCACAACGTAGATAACGGAGAAATCTCCTCAGGTTAGACCTCGACTTTTTGAGGACATTAATGTGAACGACGTCCAGGAGATATTTTCGAATACAGCCTCAAGTGGGCCCAATAACATCGTATGAACGTCCCAGAAAACTTCAAAGTGATTTTCTCAATGGTTGTTGGTACGTAGATAATGGTAACAGGATTCCAGCCTAGGATGGTCCTCGACATTTTGATGACATTATTGTAAACACCCCAAAAGGTCCACAAAATGTATTTGTACTATCAGGGATTGAGTTCGACCCAATTTCTACAAAAACGGACCGTGAGCTTTATCGTACTCTTAGGGCTCCCAGGAACCTCGATCCGCCACTGCTTTGCAGTAGAAAGTCTGAACTGAAAATTTACCATTCCATTGTCATTAGTCCTAATTGAAAACCCAACTCGTTTACTTCATGAAACCAATTTTCAATCTTACCAGAAACGAATCTACGTAAAATAGACTGTTAAAACTGCTACCCCATCTCTTCGGAATTAGCAGAACTTCTTGTCGTTTGACTATTATTCAGTTTAGTTGATTTCTAGGAGATGGCGCAGCATATATTATCGGGAGAGATTTTGGTAACAGTATATTTTTCAATCATCATCCTACGTCTACGTAGTATTAGGTAGTTGATAATAAATATCAGTGAACTGAAATCTTTCTAGAGTGTAAATTGGTTTATATGAGACGATATTCAAACAATATTTTGAATAATTTTGTTACACAGCATGTTCGATTATTAATAAAAGTGAAAATCTTTCAAGCTGAATTAGAACCACTTTCTCTTATCCTATGGAATTGAAATTTTACATGTTAGTTCAGTTCCGGTGACAATACATTGATGTCTAGGAAATTGTCCCCCTGCCCCTCGAAAGCTATATAGAGAACGCGTAGGGTTTCTTGACGAATTTGGACGTCAAAAATGAAAGCGAAATAAAAAAATTATTCAGCACAGAGGGCTCGACCCACCTTTTCTCGAAAAAAGTTGGAAAACTAACGAAAAAAACCGGAGAAATCTGTGAAAGTAGTGAAAAATATCTGACCGTCAAATATGGTTTTAAAAAATTTCACCCCCCTGTCCCTCCTCAAAAGCTAGATAGAGAACGCAAATGAATTCGGAAAATGTTTCAACCTCCGAGAAAGCAATTTACGCGACGTTGTTTATGAATATCTATGCTCGGATCATGTTAAAAAAGAACATTATCGGATATTTCTGTTTCCACTCATTAATCAGGTTGGAATTCCGTATTGTTATATTCACTCTTAACTTGGCGATTTAGTTTGTTTACATGCGTTGACAATTTATTTATCGTCTTGTCAGTTCAGTTTGGATTTGAGCCTATTTGTATAATTGTTTTAATTTTAATAAGTGGTAGAAGTGTTGTGTTGGATTGTTGAATTGTTATATTGAGACCTTATCTCTGCGAAATGGCGAAAACGTGTGAAGTTTGTGGGCTGAAAAAGTTATCAGCACTAAACAAACATTCCACAAGTAACAAATCAAACCATGGGCGTCGCAGCATGGCATATACCATGTCTGATGGGCAGACCCTACTTAGTTTTTAGTGGTATTTTTAAAGTTCATTTTTACTGATTCCCGATTGTGAGACAAAAATACACTTTTTGGTGCTTTAAAGAAACTTTGTACTTTGAAAAATGATTACATATTCATAAATAGGAAAATACTTGTTGCAGTAGGTACACTGAAAAATAAGTAAGTGAGCAAACTCAACTCTTCAAAACCAAATTCAAATTATAAGTCACTAGCTATAGACCCAATCTGCTGGGTACTGGAATGTTTTGTTCATATACAGGGATTATCACATAACCTGTTCATCAGAACTTTTCGATGTTTCCATTTGAATAAAAATATTGCTTCCGGTTAAACCGTACGTGGACATGAACTTCTTGATTGTAAACGAAACACTGTAAATCATCACAAGTTTAAAATCTAAGGAACGGGTTAAGTAGGTATAATGATTGTCAAGACAATAATTCCATTCTCTCATATTCCTTATGATACTTTGACATTGGTTCAGATTATATTTTCAGGTTACCAAGCAATAGAGCAATAATTGCCCAGTTGTGGTGTGCATCACTCTCTTAGAAATCTCTAGGCTCTAGATAACATCCACAATTGGTCTCTTAAATCCGGATTCCACTTTTCAACAACCAAATCCAAAGTATTCCAGTTCAGAAGAAGACTCAATCCTATTCCTACACAACTAGTTCTCAATGGGGATCAGCTGGTTGTGGTTTATCAACATAGATTTTTGGGAGTAATCTTTGAGAAAAGGTTCACATGGAGACATCATATTCAGGAGACAAAAGCCAATTGTTTAAATCTGATTAACGTTTTAAAATCATTAGCACACCACCAATGGGGAGCAGAAGAGGAAGTACTAATAAGGACTTATAGATCATTAGTCCGCTCCAAACTGGATAATGGAAGTATTCTTTACATAAGTGCCTGCAAAACATACCTCAAATATCTTGACACAATCCAAACCACAGCATTACGAATATGACTAGGTGCTTTTAGATCCAGTCCGATGGAAAGCATTGATATTGAATCTTCTGAACCACCTCATTTCATACGACGAGAATACCAACTACTATCCTACTTTTCCAGGATATCCGCCCACCCACAAAATCCAGTATTCAAACTAATTGATTCTATACAACCAGCTCCTGACAATAGACCCAGAACGTCAATCTCATCTCCACAATTACTGTACTCTATTTCAAGAAACACTAACCTCTCAGTCACAACTCCCACAAAGCTTTCAAAATCTCCTCCATGGACCAAAAAACCGCCATTATTGAACACATGCCTAAGTAACTACAATAAGCGCGATACGCCTAACATAGTCTTCCTATAAAAATTCAGAGAAGTGATAAATAATCAGCAGTTCGACAAAATCCTTTACACTGATGCCTCCAAAGAAATTAATGGTACCGGATGTGCTGTTACTATACTAGATACAACAATAGCAACACACAAACTACCCGACTTATGTAGCATACACACAGCCGAACTATATGGAATACTACAAGCTTTGAGGACCCCAGTACAGGATAACAGTAAAATTGCAATTTGTACAGACTCCCTCTCATTAATACACTCCATCAAAAACAACTACCCACAACATCCCTTAGTTCACGATATCCTCGACACCTGCCACCACCATCGTACTAGAGGTATCTACGTGAATATCACCTGGATCCCTTCCCATATAGGAACTACGGGCAACGAACGTGCAGACCAAGCAGCGAAACAAACTTGTTCCTCCGACTTGCCAGTACAGCAAATCCAATTCCACCAAGACCTAAAATCAGTAGCTCGACAAATGATGACACAAACCTGGCAAACACATTGGAATACAAGTAACACAAAACTACGTACAATTCAACCTACAGTTTCCGTGCAGCAGATGCCCACATTGACAAGAAAGGACAAAAGTGTTATAAGAAGACTCAGAATTGGTCACTCCCGGCTCACCAATGGTTACCTGATGTCTTCACAGAATCCCCCTACCTGTGAATTCTGTGACAGTGTAAGACACAATTGAGCACATACTTTTAGATTCCCTGCACTAGAGCCAGACTCGCCGCAAACATAATGTCAGTGGAACTCTCAAAGACACTCTTGGATCACCTAACCAGTTTAAGGCTGTAATACAGTTCTTCAAAGACTGTCAACTGTTCAATTCAATTTGATTTTTATTATGTAATCAAATGTATCATAGATCCCGTGTCAGTGGCCATTAGATGCCGAGACACGTTAATTTTAATTTAAAAAAAACATCACTTTGTTACATTATATAATTTCAAATGATATAAAAGTTTGTCATGAGAATAATTCTTGAGCTAATTTTAAATTCAATTTATAATAAGAAATACCAGCGACCAGCTTTTATATCATTTTTAATTTTATTATGAAACACATTGATAGGTTTAATTCACTTTAGAATGTATTATCTACTTTTCAGTGCATTTTAATAAAGCCTTTTTCTAAAAAGTTTTTTTAAGTTCATTATTTTTCATTGGGTTACTTTCCAATGTCGTACAGTTTTTTATTTTGAAATTTTTTGATAGAAAACAGCAATTGACTTTTTCCAAGATAGAAATAATTTTTTTTTTATGTTCTGAATCCCACGAAATTAAAAATTATTAAACTTTTATAGAACATCCTGCGAACCGAGAGCAAATAGACAGAATTGGTATTCTTCTTGAATTTCAGCAGCCTGTATGAATCAGTGAACCCCTCTTGTGGCAGTAAGAGGGAAAGAGGTGTTCTTTCTTCATGTCTCCAAACTGACGACAAAGGACAGCTCTGGGACCCTATTCTAAAACCGTGACATATTATGCTCTTTTTCAAATGTCGCATTCGCAAATTTTTGATAGACAAATTGTAGAATGGTCAAAGGCAGTCGACAATTTATGTCGAATGCGAAAATTTCATATGATGCGAAATTTATAAGTTGGGTCCAAAAGTTTATAGTAAATGTCAAAACATTATTTGATACATTTTCAGAGATTTTTGTAGCGAGAGAATGGCATCTTTAGTAATAGCTAAAGAAAATTTAGAAAATCAGGAAATTTATCAGCGGCTTCGAGAGAGACGAGTAATATACAGGAGTGCTTTTACATTCTCATCTGAGAAAAAATGTAATGAAACGTTCAGATTAACTAAAGAAATCTCCGATAAAAGAGGCTCATTTTCTTTTTCTTGCATTACATTTTTATAAGTCCGCTTTTGATTTTCGGTGCAATTATTTTTTTTTTGGATTCACTTTCCATGTTTCTACTTTATTCTGATGTAATCTTACTTCCAAAAGAAAATGTCATTTTATTTGTTATTATATTAACGTTTTACAAGAGAAGGAGCATAGAACACGATTTAACATCAAAAATTCGGTGTGGCCAGCTCACGTTATTCGACAAAATTTTTCTCATGCGACATATATATCGAATCCATTTGAGAATACCACATGCCAATATTGTGCGACAATTTCCGTCGACATATGTCGAATGCGACAAATCTCACTCAACCTTCGAGAATAGGCCGCCTGGAGCAGTTTCAGCTAAACCAGGGTTATAATCCAATAACTTTGTCGCCTGAAAGTATGGGGTAGTATGCGCCAAATCTGGTAGTTCTGATTTTTTGCAGACTTGTTTATAATGTTGGCCCAATGAATAATACAAGTTGGTGACGTCAAGCTTCGAACGCAACTTTGTCAAAAATCGAAAAAACTGCGAAAAAATCGTTTTTTTCTGAAATTTTGGCGATTATAACCCTAGAGGAATAGTTTTTGGGCAATTTTAAAGTAGACTAAATTTGCTATAATATGATACTAGAATTGTCTCTGTAGACTCAACAGTACCCGAGATTAAGCCTTTTAAAGTTTATAATGTTTTTCGAATTTCGCGATTTTTTGCAATATTTCAGTCTAGCCTAACCTAACAAATTTTGGTCAGGTATATGGTCAGATATGACCATTGAGGAAGTATTGATGAAATCTATGAAAAGCTATGGAGGGCTCGCCCGAGGACGTGGTATGACTGATAGTGTACTTTCTCGATGGACATTAGGCATGGTGTTTCTACATAATACCTGTCATGAATTGGAAACATACTTCAACAACTGAACAACATTTTGACATGCGACTATCTCGTGTCACCAGAGATGAATCAGATACTGAAAAACTCTGTAGCTGGTTTACATATCACCCTCCATTCCTTACAACAGTATTCATTATGTCCATCAGCAGTGGCCTGGTTAGAGAATCTACTGTCAATTGCCACATGGCTCTAAAGATTGGGAAACAGTCGATGCTAAAGATGGTTGCCAGAACTTCGAAATTCAAACGTAAAAACAATGTGGTGTCCCTTTCTTCAGCTGTACGAACTATTACTGTTGACAATAAGCAGTTAACTGTTGATTGTCTAATACTGTTTCACAGGTTGTGTCTCTTGAAACAATCGGATGAAGAATTGCGATAGTCACCAATCCCAATGTCATTGTTCTCTGAAGAGGGAATGAGAAAGGGCACAAAATCTACCTTGAATTCAGTATTCCAACCTGTAATCTTAAATGAGAAGCAAGGGTTAACAAAGTTTGTAGTAGTGGATGGAGGGCATCTACATCACAAAGTTGTGTGGCCTCGTAGCTCATCAATTGGTGCGATAGCTGACAGACACATACAGTACATTACTGCTCACTATGGCTCAAACGTGGCTGTAGTTTTCGATGGTTACCCCGTAGATGCTGTACAGAAAATAACAAAGAGCTCTGAGCGTCTTCGAAGAGCCAAGTCACACTCATCGCGAGAAATATACGTTGATGAGAAAACAGAAATTCTTGTCAAATGACAAAAACAAGATTCGTTTCATAAAGCTGCTGACAACAAAAATGGGAAATAACAACATTCAAGTACTACAAGCAGAGGAAGATGCTGATAGGCTCATCAACACTACAGTTGTAACTGCTGCCTCTACCTATGATTTGGTGGTAGTCATTGGACATTGACTTGCTGATCACATCCTGCTTCTTTGGCTTAGGGAAGAAGCAAAAGCATAGTCGAAAAAAATCCGGAAGTTGAAAAGCTTGCTGCGATTTTTCTCGACTCCAACTCTACACCTGACGAGATAGCAGCATCAGGAGAGCGAGTAAGTATAAGTGCTCTATACGGAGGCAACCTCAACACTCATAACCTTGACGAGCTGCGGTACCAACTATTCGCCAGGGCTGCGACGAAAACCAGCTTCAATCTAGCCAGGTTACCTCCTACACGAGACTCTGCTGGATTTCACTCCTTGCGGGCAGGTAATAATTTTTCCTTGCATCAGTAATACACATTACATATCATTCATCATTTTCCATTCTCATGTACAATCTTCTTACAGGTACAGGCGTGGTTGGGAGTCACGCTGAACCCTCTCTCCTGTGGGTGGATATCCACGCCACAAGGCTTCAACCCCAAAATGATGACCAGAGATGGTGCCCCACACCACGTCTTGCGGCTGCAAGAAGGGTTGAGGGAATGCGTGTCGCTGCAGGAAGACAGGATTATGCTCATTATTCTGCAGGCACTGTGTTGAGGTAGTGGATATCCCAGAAGACGACGATCTGTCCGATGTCGAAATGGAGGATGACTTGAGGATGACAAGACGTGGTCGATTCATCACCATCCCAATACATAGATCCAGATACGGACGAACCTCAACCGGGACCTTCCAAGAGGGCTAAATTAATTTAATTTTTAGATTTTCAATATTACTCAATTTCCTAACAAATAAACTTATTAACTTTGGTTGTACTTATTTTATTATTATTTTCTATTTCATCATTCGTACCTTAACTTAAACTTCATCGTTCATACTTCTCATTTTATTTTTCAACATCCCATCATAAAAGTACAGGACTTCGATAGTATAATCCGGGTCAAAATTCATTCAGAACGAGAAAATTGCAAAAAATTGCGAAATTCGAAAAAAATTATGAACTTCGAAAGGTCTAATCTCGGAAACTATTGGGTCTACGGTGACAGTTCTAGTATCATATTGTAGCAAATTTTTTAAAAACTTAGCGGAAAAGTTTTTTCTCAAACAAGTCCTTTAGGGTTATAATCACCAAAATTTGGAAAAAAGCAATTTTTTCGCAGTTTTTCCGATTTTTGACAAAGTTGCGTTCAGCGATCGAGGTCACAAACTGGAATATTCATTGGGCCAACATCATAAACAAGTCTGCAAATAATCAGAACTACCGAATTCAACGCATGCTGTGATGTATAAAGTTACTGGTCTATTAATCGGATGATGTTCTTCTTGACATGTTGGGTATTTGTTTTTGCATCACCAGCATTTTGATGAGTAATTTTCTCGGCGCATTGTGTTGGATCTCCAAAAAATACGAATACTATCCCAGTCGGCTGAATTGAAGGGCCATATGAGACGGGGCAGTGTTGTGCTGATCGATGTACCCAAGAAGAGCACAAACTTCTGTAATGTATAGATCAGGATTGGTATTGAGAAAAAGATCAAGTGCAGTGGCAGACTGGTTGTTATTATCAGGATGGCATGTGCTAATTCAGTCTGTACGTAACAGCGACGGCTTTAGCTCGAGCATGACCACTTGCCTCGTCTGCTTCATTGGAAAATTTCAGCCCGGTATAGAGATATGCACATTGAAATCTCCCATTATGATTACTCCAGCTGTAAGGTGATTTTGCTGAGTATAGTCTAATTTGAGTTATACCAATTTGAAGAGGTCGCTATAGGATGGTTCATTAGGTGTTAAGTGAAGGCACCAGAGGAATTCGGTCTTTTTTGTATTAGTTAGATTGAACCACGTCAAGTCAAAAGTCTTTCGACTTCAAACTCTCTTTGCATTGGCATGAAAGGCTAGGTTTAGAGTTGATAAAGACAAACACCAGAATTGATCCCGAATCGAGAATGGAGCTTGTGGAGCATATGGACTTTGTTGGTGAAGAAGGTTACTTGTGTTTCTGTTAGCACCAGAATATCAGGTTTTTCCACCTGTAGATAGAGGTGGACGTCACTGATGTTCTTGTTGAGTTCGCGGATGTTACAAAAGTGAATCTTCAAATTGTTTTATGATTTGTCACCTTTCGCCTGGAAATACAAAGAAAGAGATATTTCGCTTCCGGAGTATTTTACTCGAGGAGATGTCATAATCATTTTTGTTAGAATAAGTCCTGATATTGAGAGGGGACAGGAAAAATGTGTCAGGAAGTTATCGTTCAAACAATGAAACATAAAAAAGGAAAGGCATGAATGCTGCTTTTGAAACTCACAAACCACACTGAAAAAAAAAGAGTGCAGTAGTAGATTGGCAGGGCGAATGATGAAGCATTTATTGGTGTAATAACAGTATATAGATAATGTCTCAATTCAACTGATGGTGAAACAGAAGGGTTTTCTATGATGTCAGATAGGATAACGCAGCAGTTTGGTGGCAAGTAACTTAATCATCCATTATCACTTGACCTGATTCTCTTATAGTGTTAAAGAACACGTATAGAAAAAGTAATCCGCACATATGGAGTGCAGCCTCTAAGCACGCACTGCAACTTTTAGATTCTGTACAAAAAAGAGCTATTCGTTTCGGCAGTGATGCTGAGCTTACAAGCTCACTCACTCCTCTGGAACACTGCATAGAGGTTGGTTATCTGTCTGTGTTTTATGGGTAATCTCATGGACGATGTCAGTCTTCACATCCCTTTGTCGTTACTTTGGAGACAAGCCAACCCTGCCAAAAATATCACATATATTTTCAGGGATAATATAATAAGTGGTATGATTATTACCGATAATTTTTTGAAATATTAATGAATTGCAATCCCAAAGCTGAAAATACAACGAGTATTCTTCTTCAAATATCAGCCAGCACCACAATTGTGGTATTCGCATTGACAAAAATTGTTGAATTGCCTGGTAATTGATTCTTTATTTCTGGCCGTATTCAACGGAATACTCTTTTCCACTGCTTCATCTATGATACCAATAGCCATTTGTCCCCAACGATCGCTCATATTGATTAAGAAATATAACTAGTCAAAACACAAAGATTTGACGTTTATAATTTAAATCATTATTTTCACTTGACAGCTAGTAAAACAAAAACTAAGCAGGTTTATCACTGTGAAAATACAGCGACAAGCTATATTTTCACTTGTAATCTCCCAAGTGCTTGAATTATTGCCGGAAATTTTTCGAGTACATCAATTTTTTTAAAATTACCCGAGTCGCGCAGCGACGAGGGTAATTTTCTTAAAAAATTCATGTACGAGATAAATTTCCTGCAATTAATTCAAGCACGCGGGGGATTCGGTAAGAAAATTTTACACCAAAATATATCCAACAATTCATAAGAAATAACTAACTATGGTTCACCTGAACTATTTATATGCATAGTACAAAAAAGATGCATGAAAATATTGATATGTAAAACACACTTAACAAAATTTCAATTTGATTTTTTTAAATTTATAATCAAAATAAAAGTAATTTCTTGCTCCACTGGGAATTGAACATTGAACATTTACATGTAGACAACTGGTGTATTGAAGTGTTTCTGAAATTTGATTTCAGAATTTGCAAATTCTGCGATTATCGTGAAGAAAATATTCAGACACATTCAAAATATTTAATAAATACATAAATATGAAATATTATCTCATTTCAAATGAAAAATACAATTCCATTTGTACATCAAAGCAAAATATAAACTATCACCTGTCAAATATTTGACAGAAAAATGTCCACTTATTAATTTCGGCCAGGGTACCCAGGAGGATAAAAATTTCCGGAAATTTTTTGGGTTGCCATGGCATCTAAATAAGAACGAATGTTTTGGTCCTCTCTGAAAGTGAGGTGTGAAATTTTCACTGTAATTACGATTCTATTGGCTTAATTTCAAAATTTGAAATAGACTGATTGGTTGTTAAGCAAGGAGATATATTGTCATAAAAAAATTTAGACGAATTATGAGAATTTATAAGGAAAGTCTGTAATCTACACGTACGTAATCCCTGGCACATACACTTTTTGGAAGGATGTATGAGGATTTATGAGTAGGTGTAATTTATAAGCATATCCGAATACATGTCATACGAGTTTGTATCAGGCAGTGGTTGTTTAAGGGCACTATGAGATTCGATGAGGTATTCCACTTTCAATCACAACGATATTGTATGCTCATTTACAAGCTTGTCAACGTATGAGAAAGAAATGTATGGAAATTCACAATTACTAATCTTATTTGGTATCGTGAAGAAAGTGGAATCAGTATTCTGTATCAGAAATTCCGTATCCAATTTTATTGGGTATCTTGTGGAAAAAGTGGGATCAGGAATTCCTTACCTAAATTTATGCGATGCCTATGAGTTTCCATGCAACTCAAAATCACTGAGAATTCACAAGTTTCGATAAGAAAACAAGGATACAGAGTATAAGTGTTTGTTTTAGGAAATAGTGGTGCAAAGAGACTAAATACACGATTCGATGAGGTATTCCAATTTCAAACAAAATAATATTTTATCCCCATTCAAAATCTTGAGAACCTATGTGTGGAAATACACAATTTATAATCTCATTCGGTATCGTATAAAAAAGTGTGTTCAGAACTTGATGGTCCAATCTGTAGGTATTTGGAATTCCGTATCCGATTTTATGCGAATCCTATGAGATTTCATGAGATCGAACAGTAGGAACATTACGAAACCAAATGGATTATTCTAAACAAAATATTCCAAAGAATAATCGAATAGATTATTATCATATCGTACCAGAATATTTCAAAAATATTTCAAAAAGATCAACACAAGATCAACGAAATGCAACATTCCAGGAAAATATCTCTAGAATATTGCTGAAATATTCGAATAGATTATTATTATCGTATTCCTCCAGATTTTCAAAACATATGTATTTCAAAATGACTTCAGTTGCAAATGATCATTTTTTTTTATCATAATCAGATAATCGAGAATGAATTTATTTACTCATTATTCCCTCGTATGTCGAATGTATTCGCTGATAAACAGTTTTCGTTTCTTTTCGAATGAACTGCAAGGTTCGTTCACAAGTCTTGAGCTCTGAATGTCTGAATCGTTGTATGAGGGGTAATCCTCATATAATGTATGAATGTATGAAATGAATGAATCTCTAACGGGCTACTCGGAGAGCTTCTTCCTCTTCTCGGAAGATGGTGCGGCCTAGACCACGTTTCATAGAGCGGGATCAGAGTAAGTAAATTCCAACCACGGTAAGATGAGTGTTGTGATGATACAGACGAGGAACAGATGGTGTTAAAACTGGCTGCACAGATCTACCCGATCTTCCTCCTTTTCGTTTATGATAGAAATAAATGTGTTTTTCTAATTTGAAAATGACTTTATTTTTTATGTGCATAAGTGCAAATAAAATTATAAAATCCATTGGAATTCAATCTTCATATGGAAATGGAACGTGCCAGAAACAATCTGGCAGACCTCGCAGAATATCAATGATTTTTTACATTCAAGTTACTGCAATGAAATCTCATAGAAACATGTATCATCCATCCCAGTAATCACTGATAGAAACGGATAATAGTTATGTCTAAGAACACATTAGAAATTGAAGGAATATGTATCTGTAATGTCTTTTAAATACTGATGAATATCGAATATGGCTCTATACGGATACATCTCTTTCCCATGGCTCGATCTTTCACCGGCAAAACTCTGGTTTAGACGAGGAAAGTGATGACGTCACTAATGTAATTCTTGTCAAAAACTGATTCCAAACAAACCTCCGTCGAATTTAAATCAGCTTGTCCGATAAATCCCATATTCCGTTAACGTTTTCAACCTCTTTTGCCTGAGAAAACAAAATCCAAACAACCAAACACAAACTAATAAGCAAAGCAGCAAATCATTAACAAAGATTGTCACCTCAAATTCTTTGATTGGACTCAGCTTTTGACAAGTATGACATTTGTGACGACACACTTTCCTCGTCTATTCACTGCTGCGGGAGGTGGGTACGGAACATGATAAATGCTTTCGATATAATTATGCTTCAACATCAAATTATTAGAAAGCCCACTGATAATTCAGATATCTCTAATAACCACAAGGAAACTTTAGTTTTTCCAAGTTTCCACAAAAATTGTTCAATTTATAAATGGGGTTGTAAGCATAAACTGACCCTATTTTTCAGAGTGGAATCACTGGCGTTGAGAAAAAATAGGGTTGCCTCTGAAAAAATCATTCACACAATTTTCGAGATAGCTAAATTTGTCGCCAATTTCTGAGCACCCCGTATAAATTTTTTGAAAGGTTTCAAAGATGTAAGAAGCTTCAGGTCTTATTCAGGCAAGTTCTGGCAATTTTTAACCTGGGTTGGGATTCCCTGTACCATATTTAGAATTCTACTTTTCATCGAATAGGTGAGATGACATTATGGTTGAATTTATAGAAGAGACAGAGACATAACTGTCGACAATTGAATTCTACGGTACACCCCTGACTCTCTTCATTTCCGAAAACATAATTTTTTGTGAAGGGCTGCATCTGTCAAAATTTTCAAAAAAAAAATAACTGAAAACTGGAGCTTTAGACATATGATGTTTAGGACAAAGTCATTTTAAAATTCATCGTAGATTCTAAAACTGCACTAAAAAACAGGGTGTTCCATTAAAAAAAAAGGTGACGTCCACTTCCAGAATAACCAGAAGTTGTGATAACCTGAAAATATTTTAACTGAAACGAGCTCATCGGAAAACTCCGTATACACATTTTCCCACTAGTTTCCCATATACATGGCGACTAAGCTCATACCCTGTTAAACAAAATTGTTGATAAATCATTTTTATGATTGGTTTTGTGTAAATTAAAATGTTGTAGACGTGCCCTGCCGTCGAAGACCTAATATACCTTTTCGGAGGGGCGCACTGGCCATATCACTCCCTCAAACAGCCACTCCCAATACTATGGCGTAAGCAGCTATTGTGCGAATCGTTCAATTGAATAAATATTATCTTTATCATCAAAAATTCATTTATTCAAGCAAAAGGCTAAAATAATACCAATCAACAAAAAAAGAAACCAGCTCATAGATAGACCCAACAATCCTTTCTTCAATGCAGTCGAAAATTCAAGGACGTTATTCAAACATGCACATAGTCACAGGAAATGCAATTACATAGATCAGAGTGATTATTTACTTTTTTATCCACCAGGCCTTTGTTTCCTAACCTCAGACAATAGATATTGTAATTAGAACTGAACAAATCAATGTGATTGTCTGATTTCGTCGACTCAACCTGAATCAACGAATTATAGTAAAAATCATGCATGTCTGATGTTGTTTTGATTACACCGTAAGCAATATGAAATATCATAAAATGCCCATAATTTGTCAAATAGTCAATGGATATTGAAATGTATGAATCAAACCATGTGCAATGTAAATAAGGTGAGGAAACAATAAACAGATTGGTGAAACATATGAATTTTCTGCACCATCTTATGACTGTCTAAAATACATGAATATTGTGGGCCGTGGTGGTCGGCTGGTAAAGCGTTCGCCTCACAAGCGTGGGGTCGTGGGTTCGATCCTCCGATTCAGCTCACACAAATCTCTCGAAGACTTCCGAGGGTTGCGCTTAAGGGTGCAATCGGTTGACGGAAATAACAATTTTAACAACAATTTTAACAATTGTGCTGTAATGGCGCTCAGTATCTGGTCGATTAATTATAAGAAACTATGATACAAAACACAATTTTAATATCAAATTGTAGAAAGTATAACAAATCACAATTTTTTAATAAAAAAAATAATGATTTCTATGAGTTGAATTTTGTTAAAATTAATCGAACCTTGCTGATATTGTTCATTTTCTTCTAGTAATATATCTGAAGGAGCTGGATTAATTTCACCATCAGTATTTGCATAGAATTCCAATAATCTAGATTTGAATTATAAGATAATATCGAACACAACCAAGAAATGTTGAAATGTACAAACCTGTAGAAAGACGCCGTTTTCAATTGAGCAAAATTCATATTCTGGCAAACTACACTGAAAAAAAAAAGTTTTTTGGTGATAATGAACACATTTATTCGAACCTTGTTAACTCAATATTAGCAATTTTCAACCAGTTTGGTAACTGTCAATACACAACCTTCAAAATTGCCAGCAATGGTTTTTCTCCTGGAAAATGAAAGTTTACAAGATAATTACACAACAAAGTTTGTTGCGACAGATGTATATAAATCCTTTATTTAGTCTATTTGGCAGAAATGCATTTTCAAGTAATTGCATAAGTTTCAAGAAATGAACAATACAACATATTCTCACAAATTGGGCCTTGTCACAAAAAATAAATATACACATGTATACAACACAGATACACATACTTATACACACCCATCTATACACCTATACACATTCTAAAAAAATATTTGATAAATACACAAAATACGTTAAACATACTAAAACATAATATGTACTCCAGTCATAGCTAAATATCATGACTAACTAAACAAAATGAGGAAGTGGCAACTAGGTTTTTTGTTGATCAAGAAAATATGATTTTAACTTTGTCTTGAAGGATGTTAAAGATGTTATACGTTTGATGTATCAGGAACCAGTTCTTTCAAAAAATGTATGTTCAAATTTCTGTCAGGAAGGTAGGTATATTCATTTCCACAACACAGCTTGAGTTTTATTCCTTACTTGTTAGGATTTTGTGGGAGGTAGTGCCTCATAATCATCCGTCCTCTTAATGGAACTGGCGATTCCTCGATACTTACATAATGTTTCTCCAGTGATGGAAAACATTTTTTGGACAGTGCAAGTTAAATGAAAAATAAGACATTATCAAAAACAATTGAAATCCTTTCCTTGTCATGTTTGCGAAGCAAGCAGGTTTCGAAAGAACAAATTGGTTGACCAATAATTAATCAGCAATATATAGCTTATGATCTACATCTATGTATATCCTGTGTGTCTGATAAATTTCAGAATTTATTTCTGCTTCCTGTTGGTTAAGGTCTATTGATGAAGCCTTGACTAAGTGGGGTATCATTGTTTGCCCAACAAAAATTAATTGATATATAGAAAAATTCATAAGGTTGTTTCTTCCCAGTTAGGCAACAAAACAGAATGCATGAATTACGGTTTTTCCATCTTAGAACAGATACGTACGTTATTTAATTTTAAAAACTAAACATATCTTCCTCATTTTCCGATTCATCATCCATAGCAACCACAGTTTTCGCTTAAGGTTGGTTGTTTTTTTTTAGGTTTATTGATATTTATCATAATCGCCGAGGAAGGCTTCCTTTTCAGTTGATAAATAAATTGAAGTTGTGAATAAATGAATTTATTTCTGTGAATAATAATAACACATACTACAAACAAAAGTACATAACCGCTGATTTGATCGCCACCGCCTTTTACATAAATACCACTGCGAAAAATCAGGTTGGATGTGATATTTCATAAACATTCATTTGGGAAGTTGACTAAGTAAGATATTTTCCAGTTGCACAGCATGCTAGACTGTTATCTTCAAAGAATGGTTACAGTCTTGAGAAAGCAGAATACTTACCGAATCAACAATTACCCTTTTTACACTTGTATAGATCTTCTCGTGTTTATATTTATTCATTTTCAGGCTGTGGAATGTTACAAACCCACAAAAACCATGTCAATTTTGTGATTAGTATTCTGATAAAATTGTTAATATGGTTGAAAATTGGACAAGGTGCAATTTGACATAAAATAGTTGTCAACACTTGTGACTCGTCCTGTATCATTATGACAGGAATGTATCAATAAAATTTCGTATATTTTAATCCTATATCTCTACGTCATATTCATATTTTGTTAACATTAACAACAGTATTTTTGTATGGAGGATTGCAAATAATCTACATTTTTATTTAAACAAATGCATCATTGTATATGACTGGTATGGGAATGCCGAGAAGAACCCAGTGTCCTCTCAGAACACAACAAAACAACTCTGATGTGGGTTTCAGGACACTGTGGCATCGAAGGCAATGAAAAAGCTGATGAACCAGCCAGAAACGGTTCATCAACTCGGGATTACTAAATCCGACATTCGAGTATGCATTCGGGACTGGATCAAACGAAAACAAAGGGAGAGGTGGAACGAAGCCCTTCTCATGCACCACGGAGAAGCATACATTAAAGAATCGACAAAACACAAAACTGAAAAACTACTCAAGATGAGCAGGAATCAAGTTAGAACGATAACTGGCCTTCTCACTAGTCACAGCCCAATGAGAAAACACGTGCACAAAATGGGGCTGTACAACGGAGAACTTTCCTGCAGACAATGTGGTAAAGGGACTGGAACAGCTAAACACGTACTGTCAGAATGCGAGACATTAGACCGCAAGAGACTAATATTGACTATTAGGATTTCCTCCTATTGAAAAAAAAAAAACATTCATTCATTTAATATTCGGGAAACCTAGGCTAACTCCCGAAGAATACAACAGTCAACCGGTGAAGAACCTGTACAGACTGGTACAGGGGACTAGAGTTACGGAGTTAGTGCTGTGAAACCAATTGGAAAGCACAAAAAGCCCAAGAGGCTGAGGTGCAGCTGGTGAAAGGACCAGCATCCGGAGGGAAAAAGGCTGACCCTTAATCTTAGGAAAAATCCAAATAATTTTCGATTATGACATGAACTCATTTGCGCTGTATAGAAAAACGATAGTCAAAGATCTTGGAATTCAGATTGATTTGACCTTATCAATCACACATTTTGAGGATATTACTAGGAAATGTTATAGAAATGTAGGCTTCATCATTCGAAATTCAAAATTTTTCACCAATGTAAATATACTCAAAAGGTTATATTATACACTTGTGAGGTCAAGAATAGATTTTGGTAGTATTATAGGCAAATGACACGAGGAGTGTCGATTATTTACGAAGGTATGCCCTTCAAGGTATATGAAGATTAAGTTGGATTACCAAGAAAAAAGTGGTATGTTAGATAGGTACCCTGTCGCACCCCTCCCTGTTCGGTCAACTTCTGGTTGAAAGCAATGTTTAAAAAGTTTTTATAGAAGCAAATGTATTGGAATAGTTGGGTCTAGCTAAATTAACCGGGCTCTGGCAGATTAACATACGTCTAGGTCGGTCTCCAAGGGCGATATACGGACCGAAAGTTCCCCTTTACCGACAGTTATCTTAGATTATTAATGAAGGAATGTCCTTTCGTTTAAACCCTAATTTTTACTCATCATTCAATGTTATAACATTTGCATACAATTTGGGTAGGCGAGTTTAGTCGTAATCGAAGAATAGGTGACGTCATTGACGTTAGGGAGGGGGGCGACCGGGTACCGATCCAACAAACAACTTTTTTCCTCAAACTCTAATTCAAAGCGCATTCCTTCGAAGGTAATCGACCTTCCTAGTGTTATGTGCCAACGGTCTATATGGGGTACACAGTTACAGACTCAGCTAAATAGACTCAAAAAAGTTAAGAATGAGTTTCTACGGTATCTTCATTATAGAACATCATACATGGCCAGATTTTCATGATGTAAAAAATCATAGTTAGAAAAACGTACTGGACATAAGAAGAAACATAACTTTGTACATATTCATGAAATTTCACATTCCAAGGCATACTTCTAGATATTCCTTACTTTTCAAAGTATACCATACCCGTGAATTACACTTCACGCTCTCCTCTTTCAGTTATGCTTCGTACAACTAATGAAATCAATGTCTTCAAAGATTCAAATCATTCTCTCTCTCACGAAATGTGTTTTACAATACTATTGTGAATAACTTTCTAGAGATTTCTATTTCCAATAATGTGTTATCCATGTTTCCAGGTACCATGTATATTATCAATAATATGTAAAATAGATAGTTCATAGTTGAGTTAAGTTTATAAACTCTCTAGTGCCTATATTATCAATATGTATTTATGTATTTCCATATAATAAGGCAAATCGCCTGTATGGAAAAAGAAATAAACGAAAACAAATAAATTAAAGAAAATTTCTGTATTGCTAACAAACTATTTTCTCAGTATAGGTGTACCTATACAAAAATGAATATTGAAAGTAAAAATAAATACTTTGAGAACAGCCTGAAGTAGGATTATATAACAATAAATATATAAAACTTACTGAAAACTATCGAGGATTGTACTCAAATTCAGGTATGTTAATATTTAATTAATATTCCTGGAGTTCGAAAACAATACCATTCAACATTTAACTGAAAGAAGTGTCGGGGTCATTCAAAATATCATTTGTTAAGACAAGTTGGTCAATATTCGAGAATATGATTCAATAACAATAAAACATAATTTGTTTTATACAACAAACGGTTCTCTCAGTGAATAAGACATCGTTAGTAAGATAATGGAATTTCGGAACAAGATGACTAAGTGCCCAAGAGATATTTCTAATAGAGAAGAGAACTTATTCGACATCACAATTAATTGAATTTTCTACATCATGAACATCGAGATATACACATACTTACAAGCTCAACAAAAAATATAATGTTCTACAAACAGTCAACATAAGTACCCTGGACCATGAAGTGTAGACGAAATGCCAGGAAAAATTACCTCTGGTCAATTTTCGAAAAAGACTAATGAATTAGTTATCTCTCGATATTTATCCGCTCTTTTACTAGATTGTTTCATTTTGACTGACCTTATTGAAAAATGAGATGCATGGATATTGACAAAAGTTATTTTAGGAAAAAAATCTGTTTCAAAAAACGTTATTCAAAGCTATCGAATGCGATCTCGTCTCTTTGGAATTCTAGCATCGTGGTGACACTCAAAATGAGATGCGAAGTTGAATACTTGAGTGGGTGCGTTGGCAGATATTAACCTGAATATTAAATGGTACCTTGACCTGGTCACCTTCTGTCACCTCACCTATAGCATTGTATTGGGTTTGTTTTCGCACAACAAAACTTGACTGAAGACCTTCCGTGCGTTCATGGCATCTGAGATTGTGTTGTAAGGAGAAAACGGTAGAGATGCAGCTATTTGGCTATTTCATTATGGGGTGTATTTGGCACAACCATATACTGAATTGATCAATAGTGAACGAGAATAACACGAGAAGTTTGAATCAGCTGCGAATAACTTTTCACTAATACTGAATTTTCAGTAACCGCTGTTCTAGAAAAAGACTCCATCAGTATTTCAAAAAATAATCTAATTCCAATGTTATCCCATACTTTCAGGGTCGAGTTCCAAATCTAGATATCTTCTGAAATTTGTTTGTAATCATTGAGTGAATAAATATTATTATTATTACTTCTTCATATCGTCGCTGGAAAATTCAGAGAAGTTATGTTTTTCGACATTAGGGGTGATCATATTTCTCGAACAATTATCGAACGCGAAGTGACATTTGGCAATGTAGCATCAAGAATAACTATAGGAATTTCCAACTTCCATAATTGTGTAAAATATCGTAAATACGGATTGGAAATGTAGTTAACTCTTTTATAGTGCTGTCGTAAACGTCGCAAACGTATTTCTAAAGTGACACAACTGAAAAATCGCAATTTTTGAGTCAACAGATGAAATGACTTCGGTAGATTCCACATTATAAGGCATCGAAAGTGTATTAATTTAATTGCGTAATATTCGACCATACCCAGGTAGCACATCATATCGGCTGAATCTTGGTTCCATATTGGGCCAATATAGATATATTGTAAATGAAAAATGAATATTGGTCCAATATGGGTGAATATTCAAAAAACAATATTATATTAATAATATTGGTGGAATATTGGTTGAACTAGTTTTGAATGTAGATTACCAAACGAAATATTGGGTCAATATTGGTTGAATAATTTCTACCAATATTGATAATACAATATTGGTTATATACTGTTTTCCACATCTAGAATGAATATTGCAATCCAAATATTCCAGTCATATCGATTATAGGGGAAAAAACTATATTGTATTTCCAAGTTTGTTAGAATATTGGTTGAATATCATTTCCACTTCATTTGACAAATTGTATTAACTCATATTGAGTCAATAATGGTTGAATGATATTTACCAATATCGATAAAACAATATTGTCTTCACATCGTTTTTAACATCTAGAATAAATATCGCAATCCCAATATTCCCCTAATATCGATTCTAGGAATAAAAACTATATTGAATCTCCAAGTGTGATTACACATTGGTTGAATATCATTTCGCCAATATTCAACAAATCTTAATTATTAATATTGGGTCAATATTGGTTCAGTGATATTTATCGATATCGTTAAAAAAATATTGTCTTCATATTGTTTCCTACATCTATATTGAGATGAAATTTGAATATTGGCCGAATATTCAATGGAACATATTGAAATTATATCATGATCAAACCTGGATTAAAATCCGCTAGGTGGCTCTACATATAGAACGTCTTCTAAAACCTACGAAAGTATATTAAATACTTCTCATGACTTGTTTTCTCAGACAGCTCACTCAGTGGTTATGGCGATCAAAAGGCAGACTCTGGTGTCACCTTCATCAACTAAAAGACATTTAATTATTTACCAAGGTATATTGACATCCAGCAATATATCCAAATGATATTGTACCAATATCGATAAATATTTTGAGGCCATTATTGCTTCAAGAATATTTCACCAATACTATTTCTAAAATATTCAAACAATATTCGACCAATATCGCAAAATGTTCACATTTCACTTCTCGACAATATAACTTTTGAATATTGTGCCAATATTGTATCAGCGATATTGTACCAATATCGCCGAACATTTTGAGGACAATGTTAGTTCAAGAATATTTCGCCAATATTATTCAAGAAATATTGGACCAATATCGCCGAATGTTCACATTTTTTTTCTCGCCAATATTGCTTTTCAAATATTTCGCCAATATGTTCACAATATTGTACCAATATTTTACCAATATAGGTGTGCTACTTGGGTAGTACTACATACTACATCTGATCCTATGCTGCTTGCAGATAGATTTTTGCATTTTCCGAAAAAACAACTTTTTTGAATTGTGTCACTTTAGAAATACATGTGCGAAATATTCAGAATAATGTTAAATTTCTTCTAGTAATATTTTCTTGCTTTTTTCTTCTGAATAGAGATTTTTTTCTGGACCTTTTGAATTCATTTCAATGCATTCAGTGTTGAATTTCCTAGAAATAAAAGAGCACAATTTGTAAATCACTCGTCTTGGCGAAGGCTGCATAATAATATTCTCAATGAGTATTAACACATTGACTGCCGAGAAATTCATACTGACTTTCCCATGGTGCCACAGAGAACAGGTACTTTGTAAATTTGATATATGAGATAATCCTACCATTCAGTTATCGCTTCACATAGAGATTTCAAATTTGAAGTAGAGGTATAAGATTGAAATATACGAAATTTTATTGAAACGTTCCTGACATAATCCTACAGGGCGAGTCAGAAGTGCTGACAACTTTTTTATAAAAAATTGCATCTTGTCCATTTTCATCAGCTCAACAATTTTCTCAGAATGCTCACTACAAAAATGTATGGATTGTCTACTAGATGGAGCTGAAATCGAAAAAGCTTAATATTCGAATCGAACAATTCGAATGTAGTGGGTAGGGTGTAGGGATGTATTCATACACATATTTCTGTCATTTTAGTCCAAAATGATAATAACCATAATAATAATAATAATCACAAAGTAATATGTATTTATTGCCAAATAAAAAAATAAATAGTTCACAGAAAGAATAAAATTCGAAACGTAAATGAATTATTACCGATAAAATGATGAATTCTGGTGAATTTCATGGACGAATAGACCAAGCCACATGAACACCTTCAACATATTGATTAGAAGTTTGATTTTATGGAGGACATTCGGCTCCTGAAATGAATTTTGTAGATTTGTAACCTTCCAAAGTCTGAAAATTAATTAATGAGAGTTCAAGATAATCTATAAAAGTGTAGAATTTCAATTGAGTAAATTATATATTGTGCAACAGGAAGATATCCTACTCTGAAGTAAACTTTACAAACTGAGAGTTTATGAAATATAATATCCAAATTGGCTTTTCACAGTGGCTCTTCATGTAGCGGTAGTGATCAAGTCAGCGCTTACAATTGATGTTTAGTAGAATATTGCTATTATCCCAGAAAGTAAATTCACTGATTTGCAGCTTATTCATAACATTGTTAAAACGTGTAAGTGTCATTCATATCACGAAGAAGTAGTGATTTCACATAATATGAATATTTCTGATTAGACTTAGTTTATTTATCAACTGAAAGGAAGAAGTTCTGGTATTCCCAATAAATATTTGTTTGTGAAGTGCTTTCTGATGAAGTTCCTCTTGTGCCAATCGACCCCCATCATCCTGGACTAATTGTGCATCTTTCGTCTGGACCAGATGTCATTGAAAATTTCTCATCTACAGCAAAACGGTATGATTTTAAGAAAATTAATAATGAAAAATTTTGTCGACTACTCAGTGCAGTGGATTGGGACCAGTATATAAATCACAACAGTAAAGTAGATGATGCAAGTATCATTTTCAATGATAAAATTCAAAATATAATTTCGAAGAGTGTTCCCGTTAGAAGATGCAGATCTCGCAAATATCCAGTTTGGTATAAAAAAGAATTGATCCGAAAAATAAATGAAAAGAATCACTATTTGAAAATGTTCAGAAAAAATAAGTTAATGTTCTATCGCGAGCGGTTTAGGGATTTGAGACGATCAATTAAGCGTGAGATAGAATTGACATATAAAGCATTTATCGATAAAGCAGAACAAAACTTGAATAAAAATCCTAGTACTTTCTGGAACTATGTCAACTCAAAAAAAAATGTGTCACGGATTCCGGGAAAAATGTACTACAACGACCTAACATTATCTAGTCCTGATCAAATTGTAAATGCATTTGCAAACAACTTCAAAAGCGTATACGTCCCTGATAATCGTACGATGGAAACAAGCTCTATAACGGATGAACTTTGTAAACCTAGTCACTTTTTGCATCTGGGAGAAATTTCAGAGGATCAAATCGTCGCAGCATCTAAAAAACTCAAGAATAAACTAACCGTGGGTCCTGACGGCATACCAGTAAAACTCGTTATGCGTCATATACAGCTCTTTGCACGACCTCTCAGCATTATTTATAACCTTATGATAAGTAATTGCCATTTTCCTAATATTTGGAAATTATCTAGAGTGTGTCCCATTTTCAAATCAGGGAAAAATACAGAAATTTTAAATTATAGACCGATTGCCCAGCATATTTCTGAAACACTGGACTGCCGAAAACAAGTAGACGTGATATACACGGACTTCAGTAAATCTTTCAATCGAGTACCGCATAAGCGACTGCTGAAGAAACTAACCGCTTTTGGTATTTCGAACAGTCTCCAATCTATTTTGAAATCATATCTCGAAGGTAGGCAGTTATTCGTGGAATATGAGGAAATCAGATCATTTAACTTTGTTGCAACATCTGGAGTACCCCAGGGTTCTAATCTGGGTCCTCTATTATTTTTGCTATTTATCAACGACATTGCCGATGTAATCGATTCGAAGAAACTACTGTATGCTGATGATATGAAGATTTTCAGAAACATTGTGGATTACTCGGACTGTATACGCTTACAAAATGATATTGATAGGTTACAAAATTGGTGTTTGAAAAATGAACTTTTTCTTAATGAAGGAAAATGTAAAGTTATGTCGTTCTCAAGAAAACAATCTACATTGATATTCAACTATAACGTGAAAAGCGTTTCACTGAATACAGTGACTGAATCGAAAGATTTGGGCATTCTCTTTGATCAAAAACTAACATTTTCGTTGCACATTGAAGAGATCGTATCACGTGCTATGAAAACATTAGGATTTGTTATGCGTAATTGTAAAGAATTTTCTTCTTGTGAAGCTATATATTCGGTGTATTATGCATTGGTGAGAAGTAAACTTGGATACTGCAGTTCGGTATGGAATCTATGTCAAGCAAAGTATACTTATTGTATAGAATCTGTACAGAAGAAATTTTTGAAATTTGTATTTATGAAAAAACATGGATTTTTCCTGATAGGAGTCACAGGTATGAGTCACTATTGAATGAGTTTAACTTTATTTCACTCGAAAAACAAAATTATTCACAATCAAGTCGACTCATCCACGTTGCTCTCTTCAGTAAATTTCAATGTTCCTCGCACAGCATCCAGATCACAAATCACGTTTCATATCGATGTTCCTAATTCTTTCCATCAATTTCATTGTCCGTTAACATCTATGTGCAGGAGCTACAATAACTTGCAAAATATTGACATATTCTTTCTGTCCATTTCTCAGTTCAAACGGTCAATTTGTAATGCGATTTCCAACTGATATGTTATAACAATAAGTTTTGGTTTGATTAATTTTCCTTTCTATTTCTTTTTTCATTATAAACTAGTACAGTATTATATAAGTGGCATACATGTGTATCAGAATAGTATTACATACACCTGTAATTGGGTCTTATTTTGAATAAATAAATAAATAAATAAATAAATAAATAAATGAATAAATATCTGAAAAAATTCGTGGGCTTCGACATCTGAATAATACAAAAGAGATACAAAATGATGATGAATGATGAACCAGAAAATTAAGAAGATATGTTCAATTTTTAAAATGAAATAACGGACGAATCTGAAGCCATGCTGATAATGAAAATAATGAAATTTTGCACTTTAAAAACGATAGATCTGAATAGTTGAATTCTGTTTGGTTGGTGTAAAGAAACACCCTTATGATTTTATCTCTGTTTCAATCAAATTTGGTTGAATTACATTAGTACTTCTACTCAGTCAAGGCTTCATGAATGGACCTCAACTTATAGAGACGAAATCCTGGGATTTATCTGGCTCACAGGGTATATGAAGGGTTAATATCATAAGCTACATGTTGCCAATTATTGGCCAACCGATATGTCCTTTCGAAACCTGTTCGCTCCACAAATCATGACAAATAAAGGATTTCAATTCTTTTTGAGAGTGTGTAATTTTACATTTTACTGGCACTTTCCATAAGTGGATATGAAAATATCACCACTTCCATTTAGAGGACGGTTGATTATAAAGCAATTTTCCCAGAAAAACCTATCAGGTATGGAATAAAACTATTCAAACTGTGCTGTGGAAATTAACATACATGAAATTTGAAAATACATTTTGTGAAATAACGTGTTTCTGATACATCAGTCGCAACAAACATTGTGTTGTTTTTGTCTGATAAACTTTCACATTCTAGAAGAAAACCCACTGCTGATAATTTTGATAGTAGTGTACCGCTGGATACCAATTTGTTGGTAAAAGAACTCACTATGTCATAATTTTTCAGGCACTTAGAAAGAGTACTTATAACTGACGAATTCAAAAACAAAAGTTTGCGAAAAGATGATATTTGTTTAATACAGAATGATCTCGTAATTTGTGTCATTTAGTGGAAGGTTGAATAGGATATATTCGGTCTCAATACCAAACACCGCCAAACACGGTATCAATGAGTCAGAAATTCCCCACCTGATGAAAGCGAATGAAAATAAAATAGATTAAAAAATTTAAATGTGCAATTGATGAACCAGGAGCAGTATAATGAAAGAAACGCTTCTGTACATGTTTCTTATGTATCTGGATATAATTAGCTACTCAGAAATTAAATGAATTTGTAAAAAAAATAGCAGTAGAACTACTTATTTTCTATATAACGCTAGTTCATCACAATAGATTTATCATAAAATAAAAGAGCCCATCAAAAAATCACAACTCCTACGTGTAACCCAAGAACAAGATACACCTTAATCAGTTATGAAAGATCTTCGAATGAAGTCCATCGTCTGCTCTAACAGAACGAAATGCCGTAAGAGTCAAAAAACATTATGGTCCAATTTTTCAGTATTAAAATGGATTATATATTTTTCTGAAAAATTCATTTAATTTTGAACATAATCCATAGTCATAAAGTATAGGCCTACCTCACAATCCTTACATTTACAGTCTTGTCCTAGTCTGCTTTCGGTGTGGTAAAATTTTCTCACATGTTTTGAGGTGAATCACCTCTTCATCTCTACTATTAATCGTGTCGTGAAGTTCACAATCACTTACACAGTGTTCGACAGAACCCTCCCCCTTATGTTATATTTGAACCAGAAAGAGAATGGAATCAAAATGAAGTGGAAATGGGAATGGATTTTCACAATAACTTGAAATTTTAAAAGTGGACAAATTTTCCTGCAACGTAACCAACTTCCAATT
This sequence comes from Chrysolina oricalcia, assembly GCA_944452925.2. Lineage (NCBI taxonomy): Eukaryota > Metazoa > Arthropoda > Insecta > Coleoptera > Chrysomelidae > Chrysolina > Chrysolina oricalcia. The sequence continues at coordinate 37,027,184 of OX101813.2, read as the reverse complement.
TAAGCTTTCTAAGTCGATAATGTTCCATTCGGTGCATATAAAAGATCGATACCATTCTCTTTTCAACCATTTTCACAAACAATTCATGTGTTGATTAATCACTTACAAAAAAATAACGAGTTCAATATGACCTATATCCTGTATCACCCAGTACAATGACAGAGTTTTAAGAAAAACCAATTTGAGATTAAATGTTTTCACATCAATTACCATGATCCCTTTGTAGAAAAAGTGTTTGAAGCAGCCGTAGTAGAGGTGCAAAATCGGCGGTCATTATGACCGCTATGGCACCACGGGAAAGTATCGTAGCGGTCATAATGACCGCCGTGGCATTCAAGGTGTTAAAACATCTACTTTACGAAATCGTTCCGATTAACAAATGTAATCTGAAACCCTGCGAATATGCGCTGTCCTCTCAACGGCAGAAATTCACTCAGAGACGGAAAGTTGTTTCACTGAATACCATTTTATTGCCTATATGCAAACATACACTATGTGTGAAAGAAGTCCTCACAAGAGATGCATAGGTGCGAGTGTGTCCTCAAATCTATATTGAGGCATCCCTAGCGGAATGTAAACTGAACGTATCATAGAAAGTTTCAAAAATATTTAAATTTTTCTGAACATTTTAGTCATTATGATTGGTACAATTCGTGAAATGTTATGAAAGTTATGAAGTTAAGCTGTCTGGAAATATTCCACAGATATTCCAGTCAACTGAAAATATTCCTGAAATAAAGCATAAACATATTTCAACTATTCACAAATATAGTGATATCGAAATGTTTCATGAACATTCCACGTTTACTGGGTAGAGTTTGGTACGACTATAAAAGGTGTATTGGTAATGGTGATGGGTAGGGGACGCAATCGTCAGCGACTAGGCCCCAGTAGGTACTTTTCGCAAACCCCGGCATCTTCATTCACCCCATGGCGAATACCTGCTCGAATCTCATCGACATTCCTATGCAATTCGACATGTCCTTGTCCTCCCATTGCAATGAGTGCAAGTCCTCCTCCTCAATAGTGGCAGCTCCGAAGACGTTTTGTCTGAGCCTGCTATAAATACCACATTCGCACAGGAATTGGAAGGAGTTCTCTTTCCCACCACATTCCGCGAAGAGTGGGTCTGTCTCAACTCTGATGAGAGTCAGATGCATCCTGAGGCTGCAGTGGCCGGTTAGAACTCCCACCAAGAGTCGGAGTTCTTAAAAGGTGTAACAGACTATTTCAAACACATGTGGATGAATATGTGATGAATTGAACAATAGAGAAATAGAATGAAGATGTTAAATATCACGAGAAGTTTGATTCAGTTGTGAATAATTAGTTGTGATAATTTTACGAGACAATATAACCAAGAGATCAACGATACTTCATTTTGAATAGGTACACTGTTTTATTCGAACACCAAATACCAGAAGATGTTCACTTGGGAACTCAAACACGTATCGATGCGATGTGCTGAAAATTACGGTTTGGATAAAACTGAGCTGTATTTTTTTATAATTAGTACATTTTTTGGGACAATTTATCCTCAGACTAGCAGAAAAGTGAACATTATCAATGAAAATATTCGTACCAACTGAGAATCAAACCTTGGTTGGCGCGGTCATTTCCAAGACACATCTGAAATAAGAAATACAAATTTGTTTAATAGACCGGGATCCCACGATTATTTTCAAAAATGTTTGATAACAGACTGAATCTTCCTGAGTAGCTTCTTTCTATTGATACGCCCAACTTTTCACTCTACGAAAATTCTCGACAGTGGTAGCCAATAAAATGCACAGGCGTCAATCATATCGATTTGGTGAGTGCAAAAAAGTCATTAATAACAGTTCGTTTTTCAGTTGAACCTCGAGATGATTCGATAAAGTACTCGAAAAATACTTTTGTTCTACAAAATGGATGGTAGAACTGAAGACTCCCCACTCCCAACATGAACCAATGACGTGGTCATAAGAAATCATCAGAACCCAGTGGATTTTTCTATCGTTGCTTGCTTTATATTTATATAATTAAATTTTCACATTGTCCTAGGTAGGTTTTCAGATTTCTACGTGCCAAAGCCGTAGTATACAGGGTGCACAATTATGTACTTGTACAAACTTCAAATGGTGAATCTTTGACTAATTTCAGAATGAAAAGTTTATGTGAACATGTGTCCGCAAATATTTCGTTCAGGAGATACAGGGTATTGAAGTTGAAATGTTAAAGTCAATTATTTTGAATAAATTTTTTAATAAAATTAGGTGAACGGGGTTTATTTGAGGTGGAAATCGAAATTTGCTATCAATTTTTTTTTAGAACTCAGATTGCGCTGCATACGCTCTCATTATTTATTTCAATTTTCCCTAACTTTTCTTACAGTGAGAGATTTGCAAATTTCTGCATCGATGCAGGTTATGGGGTCAACTAGGCGCCAGATGAAGCTGCTCAGAACTTCACAAAATCTGAGTATGTGATTGATCTCGCTAAAAGAATTTCATCAATTTTTTTTCATCAAATACATCTAGAAAATGATTCGTTTCCTAAATAAAGAGTGCAAAATATAATATCTTTTTTCGAACTGGACTTTTTGAGGCATCTGGAGACACCATAGAGCAGATTTTCACAATTCATCTGACCTCCTTGAGAGTTTTCAATTATTAATTTCAGCTCTTCAGACGACGATGTAGTGTTGCAGGTTTTTCCGGGTTTTCCTGCATCTGTAAAAGCGAATGCGACATCATTTAAGCCGCCCTAGAGGACAGATTGATTATTCCAATGTTTTTACTTTGTTATTGTTGTTTTCAATATGTTTATAAAAATTATGAACTCTTAACAAAATATCCCACCCTTTTCATATACTTTTAACGCAAATTATGATATTTTTGACTTGTTGTAAAATTTGATGTTGTCTCCTGAATGTGCAGGACACTAGGTTCTGGGATTGCTGTCATTGCTCGTCCAATGAGGAAAAAAGAAGGGGTGAGGGGATTGAAATCGGTTGGATCAGATGACAAAGGATTGAGAGGTCGGGAATTGAGCACACTTTCGATCTGAATAATCACTGTAGTGAATTCTTCGTAAGTCAAATGAGCATTACCTATAACTCTCGTAATATGTCTTTTGACACTTTTTACCCCAGCTTCCCACAAACCACCAAAATTTGGGGACTTGGCCGGAATAAATTTCCAACTGATATTTTCGTTGGATGCATTGTTGATAATAGTTTGAGCGTTATCTTTTATAAATTTAGAAATTTCTTTCAATTTGGCATCGGCACCCACGAAATTTGAACCGTTGTCTGAATAGATAACTTCTGGTTTACCCCTCCTGGCAACAAATCTTTTTAGACATGCGAGAAAAGTATCGGTAGTGAGATCAGTGACCACTTCAAGATGCATAGCCTTGGTACTGAAACAAATGAATAAACAAATATAATAATAATAATAATTGTTTTTATTGCAGCAGAATATTACAATAGAACGAACGATGAGAAAGGTACATAACTAATGTTCAATAAACATTGCTGCCGCAAAAGGCAGAGTTCTTACACTTTTTATCAATTTTGCTCCTCTCGTTGTGCGATCTTTGATAAGAATTGGTCCAGCGTAATCAACGCCCGTTTTATTAAATGGAAAACATTGAGATAATCTAGCAGATGGTAAGTTGCCCATGATGTATTGTGATGCTTTAGGATTTGACTTGAAACATTTTACACATTTTCTGACGACTAATCTAGAAGTGTTTCTTCCGCATAATGGCCAGAATTGTTGCCTTATTGAATAAAGAAGTTGTTGTGGCCCACAATGTAACAGACGTTCATGTTCTCTTTCGAATATGAGACGAGTTATTTTATGTTTCGCTGGTAGGATCATGGGATGTATTTTATCAAACCTGTAGTTTGCATTAGAAATTCTACCACCTACTCTGATAACTTTGTTCTCAGCGTCCATAAATGGGTTGAGGCAAAGTAATTTACTTGACTCATCTAAAAAACGATTATTCTTTAGGGTCACATATTCTTGAGGAAAAACCTCTTGTTGTGTTACTGATACAATCAAATATAGAGCCTTCCGACATTCACTGGTAGTCAATACGCCTAGTTGACGATCTCCTAATGCCGGGCATCTCAAAATTTGAGTAATACCGTAAAAGATAAGCTACCACACGTTGCAGTTTCATATATTTCGAAAATCTAGAGAAGAGGTTGCTGAAAAATTCAATTGTAGTTTTATTGACAACCTCAGCTACAGCAACAACTACTCGCTGCTCAAGAATATCTGATACATTCTCTGCATCGAGGTGATTCCAAGAGCTCTCATTTTTCTCTAGCCATGGAGGCCCCTTCCACCACAATTTGGAAGATATGATTTGATCGGCATCCATACCTCTTGATAGTAAATCTGCGGGATTATCCGCTGAATTCACATGATGCCATTCAACTTCATTGGTCAAACTTTGAATTTCGCTGGTGCGATTCGCAACGAACGTTTTCCACCTACTAGAGTCGGATTTGATCCAACATAGTGTAATCATTGAGTCGGTCCAATAGTAACAGGCATTGAATTTTATTTGCATCGCGGAACGAACTTTCGTGACTAAATGTGCTAATTCATATGCTCCGCATAGTTCCAATCGCGGAAGGCTCACTTTTTTTATTGGCGCTACTTGCGACTTGGCATATAACAAACTAGATTTATAGGACCCATCCTTTTCCTCGCACCGTAGATATACACAAACTCCATACGCACGTTCTGATGCGTCGGAATAGGCATGTAATTCAATACGTTTACAATAGCTAGACAGAACCCATCTTGGAATATTAATTTCATTTAAAGTATATAAATTATCTCTGAATTTTATCCAACGAGTTTGGATATTCTGAGGAATTCCTTCATCCAAAGATAATTTAGATTGCCATAACTGCTGCATTATCATCTTAGCAAGTACGATAACAGGTCCAAAGGGTCATAGATTTTCGCTATAGTAGATAAAATTGTTCTTTTTGTTACCGGTCCCATCGTTACTTTGATAGAATATTGTATATCGTCTAGTTCAGAATTCCATATGATACCTAGAGTTTTGTTATGTCTGTCACTCAAATCCAAAATACTGCATTCTATTTCGGAATGTACTTTTATAGCATTCTGAACAGTTAAATCATTGGTACGATATTTGCGGAGTTCAAAACCAGCACTATATAGAATCGAATGAACTCCTGCCTGAATCTCTAACAAATCATCGATACAATCTGCTCCTGTGAGCAAATCGTCCATATAAAAATCTTCTCTGATGACTCTACTGATTACAGGAACGGATGACTCATTTTCATTAGCAAGCTGCCTAAGACACCTTGTTGCCAAGTATGGTGCAGATGCAGTACCAAATGTCACTGTATTGAGTTGAAAGCACCTGAGTCTCTCAAAGGGCTCTTTCCTCCACCATATCTTTTGCAATGGCCATTGGGATTCAGTAATGAGAATCTGAAGGGACATTCTATATATGTCACCGCTGATAAAAAATCTATATTTTCTGAATCGTAATATTATTGAGATGAAGTCATCTTGTACTGTTGGACCCACATATTGCACATCATTCAATGACAAACCGCTATCGGTCTTCATAGAAGCATCGAAGACAACGCGAAGTTTCGTAGTCAAACTAGCTTCTCTTATCACTGCGTGATGTGGCAAATAGTAACAAATTTCATCAGTTTAGTTGAACACATCAGAACTATTTTCAGATATTTCATGCATATATCCTAGATTTTCATAATCATCCATAAATTGAACATTTTGCGATTTCAATATTGGATCTCTACTAAGTTTTTTGTCCATTGCATAAAAACGTTTCAAGGCAATGTTCTTTGAATTCCCCAACATATTCTGTCTTACGGAGCGGCATACTTACTATAAACCTACCATCAACATTTTTAGTAAGAGTATTCATGAAATGATCCTCACAAAATTGATAATCTTTGGATAGCTCCGATTTATTCGTGCTGTATTCTTCTATATGCCAGAACTTAGTTAATTGAGAATCGATATCTGAATAAGTTTTGCGAGTCATATTTTTAGAGACAGTACAGTAGCTATAATTGTATTCTGCATTCGGAATCGATCCGCCTGCAACTAACCAGCCTAACTGGGTCTTTTGCAATAAAGGTAAATTTCTACCTAGCTCAATCTGGCCAACGCACAGAAGATTCCAGAAATGACGAGCACCAATCAAAATATCGATTTCACCTTTACAATGAAAATTGGGATCGGCCAATCTTATATTATCGGGAATAGACAATTGCGATCCTTCAAATGATTCTGATGGTATAGGACCTGTAATTTTAGGAATAATCAAACATGACACATCACCTACGAAATTTCCGAATTTAGCTCTCAAACTAATGATTGTGGAATGATCAATACTAGTAAGTGATTGTCCCACTCCCTCCACGGAAAATTCCACTTTCTTTTTTGGTAAACCTAATTTCGTACACAAATTCGTAGTAATAAAATTGCTTTGACTACCGCAGTCAAGAAAAACTCTTGCCTCGTGAAATTTATCATGATTATCTTTCACCAGTACTATAGCTGTAGATAGTATTGCTTGTTGACCACTCAAATTTAAATTGTATGCAGTTACTTGTGTAGTTGACGAATGAGCTTCATTATGAGAAGGCGATTCTTCAACTTCCGTCCTAATTTTATCGTAACTTCGTTCTAAATGAACGAGAGTACTGTGTTTTCTGTTGCATTTTCTGCAGCCATTGAGTCTACAAAATTGATTTGAATGACCTGGTCTGAGACAATTCAAACAAAGATGTCTACTTTTAGCTTCCTGAATTCTCATTTCAATAGGCAATTTCAAAAAACTTTCGCAATTGTAAATAGCATTTGCACTTCAGAACATTTTCTTGTTTACTCAAATTAATTTGAACTTTTTGTTTATTTCTTTGATTAGAAAAATTACCATTCGATTTCATCAATTCTTTTTTATTGAATTGTAACTTTTCTAATAAGTCACATTTGTGTTTCAAAAAAGTTATCATTTCCTCCAATGTTGGAAGTTCATCCTTTATTTCATATTCCTCCCAATTTCTCCTAGTTACAGAGTCTAGTTTCATTGTGATGATGTGAATCATTAAGATATCCCAATGTTCCGTAGGAAGTCCCAAAGAACTCAAAGCTCGTATATGTTTAGTTACATTGTCAGAGAGGCGTCTCAGTTCTACATATGATTCCTTATGAATAGATTATAAATCAAAGATGTTTTTCACATGTGTGAAAACTATCAATTGTTTATTTTCGTAACGTTTCATCAACAATTCCCATACCATTTCATAATTGCTATCAGAAACTTCTATATTTTGAATCACATGTGAATGATGATCTCAAATAATAGAACTTTTCTGATTTGCATATTGCGGGATTATTATGTACCATGGCCTTGTATGCGTCTCGAAATTCGATCCACTGATCATACTCCCCATTGAAAACCGGAAGTTTAATAACAGGTAACTTGATATTGGATGTTATCTGTTTTGGATACACAGAAGTAGAAATAACATCGATCTTATGATCTTCATATTTTGAGATTACACGCTGTACTCGACTTAGCAAAGCATAATAATTTTTTTCAAATGAGATACTTTCCTCTTCCACACCTTCTGGATCAATGATCTCGATTCCTAACTGAACTTCGTTAAAAATATTCAAAGAAGGTGTAAAATTGGCAAGTCTATTTTTCAAATCCAAAACGAAAGCATCTGTCAACTCATCAAAATTCAAAGAATCAATATGAATTGAAAATCTTGTTAATTGGGCTTTCAAAGTACGGCTTTTAATTTTCAATTTGTTAATTTCACTTTCAATTTTTTATATATTCAGATCAAAAATATAGCAGTAGATGGAATTATAAGGATAGGACTGATATTAGGAATTGAAAAGGAATAGAGGAATAGGAATGAATATAGAAAGGAGGAATCTCACCCCTTCTTCTCGTCTTGCTAAATTGACTAGCTGCTGGCAATAGGCACCAAAATCGGGATCAACTCGTAGGGATCCGGCTCGATGAACCAATGTTATGATCTCAACAAAGTGTGTGTTGAGATACTCGTGTGGACTGTATTAATTGACTTCTGATTGTAAATAGGACACTAGCTTATAGTTTTATAAAGTATTTACTGAAAAATTGTACAAAGAATTCTATTATGCATCTGACATTTTTAACATCTGTCAGAATGACATTTCATTTCTCAATCACACAACAAATGACAAATCGGGCAGTCTAGTTTCTCTACAGGATGATCTTCATTGCATTTATACTTCGCTAACTAAATACCGTACAATAAGTACATGTGATTTTTGCACCTATTCAAAATGCTCAGCTTTCCCAACTTTCAATTTTTTCAATTTATTCCTTTTTTTCTGAAAAAGTGCAGAAAGTCGAAAGAGAAGTCCAGCATTTCGAAGGAGTAGTCCTGGAAGTCATAAGAGGAGACCAGGAAGTCAAAGGATGAGTAGAGGAAATCAGAGCTGAAGTCCAAGACGTCAGAAGTGGAGTCTAAGGAGTCAGCAAAAGGGTCCAAGATGTCGAAATTGAATTGTCCAAGATATACGAACAGGAGGCACGAGTGCTGATCAAGAAATTCCACGAAGGGTCAAGGAGAGGTCGAAAACAATACCCCTTCCATATAACCAAGCACCCTCTGAGAAAATCTTCCCCACCAGTGAAAAGCCGTTTTCATTATCGGCAAGGTCTACAAAAGTGGAAATTTTGAAGCCTCCAACTTTTGATTGACTATATTCGTGGACTTTCTATCGACGTCCGAAGGAATTCATAGATCGAATTGGGGTGCAGACTTTCATCGACGGCTTGAAAAACACTGAAATATAGCAAGCCTTTCAAACTTAGTGGAACACTAATAGCATCATCCGAGTTCGAAGCGGCGAAGAACGTATCAGGAAATAATCTTTGAAGACCAACATACAGCAGATTCGCAATATGTCCCATATAAGATCTTCGGTAATCCATACAGTTTGCAAACGAGGCATCACTATAAATTTTCAATTCAGGTGTCATCGTTCGCTTGTACATGAGTTTCTTACCCATAGATTCTCTTGAGTAACAGAAGAGATGATGAATTTGGTTTTGGTGAACAGTGGTTGGATCAGTACAAAACTGCGACAAGATATTGACACTGTACGCAATATCAGGTCTCGTGCTCAATGCTTAATATAAGAGACTCCCAATTTTAGGTTGGTATAATTTTATATCTACTCTAGGATAATTTTCTCTAGCTTTGATAATTTGTGCACCGGGATCCATAGGAACTGAAGCAGGTAGATGATTATCGTACCAATTGATTTTAATCAACAGGAGATATCTAGGTATACCTAAAAATGTGAATTCAAAATGTTTTACTAGAATATCTTAAATAATTTTGATATTTTTTTCTGTTCCTCGCAATAGCTGCATTTTTTTTTTGGAGGCTGTCATTTCCTTTCCATTTCAACAAATGCTGTACTATGTTGAGATGATGATGTACATCTTCGTAGATTAGGTTTTGCTTGGTTTTTAAATTGTCGACTATATTTTCTAGTTCATCAGAAAGTGTACTCGAAAATAATGACCCTTTTGCTACTGAAGAATTAGCAAGAGGATGTAGGGCAGCTTCAATTGAATATTTGTCATCGATTATGGACTTTATAGCTGTGTGTTCAACTAACATTGACCATACATAGTTCGTTGTATTTGGCTATATGATCTGCTATGTGATATTTTGACTCACATTTGATGCCAATCACTGATTTCACTAGAGCATGTGATAATGAATATTCATTTTGTTTGTCAAATAAATCATTCAGTGTTTTCCACATATCACTAGCTTTAGAAAAACACGTAATTTGGGACACAATGGTGGAATCGACGTTGAAGAGTAGAAATGCTCTAGCCAATGAATGTTGATAACGCCAATCTTCATATTTATCCTAGTATTCGTTCATGATTACAGAGTAGTTCTCATCTGAAGACTTTGTTTGAGGATGATTTTCTGCAGGATCTGACTCTTCTCCAGTAACGATTCGGTAGAGGTTGTATACGTCCATGTATGCGAACATCATGGTTAAGATGTCTCAAAACCCTGGTGTGTCGACTCATACTTGCAAAACTGTGGGATAAAACGGGAGACAATTCGCCTGCTTGATTGAGAGAAAACAAATGAAATCGTGACCTGCTTCCCAAATACTACGCATTTGCGTGTACCGCCACGGTCGGTTTTCCTGTTAGGGTAAATTTACAAGCACAGAAGTTTTCAAGTATTGCCGACGAATGAACTGAATAAAAAAACCCTAATTATTGGTATTTAATGAATCACTATCACCAATCAGTTTTATTTGTTACACTTTCGATTTATTTATATAATCTTTTACTGAAATGCAATTAACTACAATAATAACCGCGCATTTCATTTGGAAGTATTGAAATTAAGCTTCATGAAAATTCACCATTAGAACCTGTTAATCTTGTGCTGATATAGCCAGGAATGGCGGGATTCCGTGAGATATATTCGTGCCATTATTTTCATTGAAATATTTTCTAATAATACAAGATACTATGTGATAATCTTCATGATCTGGTGGTACTCACTTTCGGTACTGGATATAGATGCATTATTCTGTTCGTCTCTCTGGATTGCCCACAAATGATACAAAAACGGAACATGATCAAATTATTATTGTACAAATTACACAGAAAACGATTAGATATTCATAAATTTTATTCAATCAGACATGTTTCGCTAGCACAGTAGCTTCTTCACTGTCTGATTGAATAGAGTTTGTGGAGATGGAATCGTTTTCTGTGCACTTTATGAATGGATCTTCATCAAGTAACGGCCGAGTCAATCAGACAATTTGAATTATTATTATTGAATGAATGAAGAATTTCTAAGAAACAATACCGCAAAATGGAGAAACGTATTAATAATAGTCATCAATACAAGGAAATTGCACAATGAAATTTAGATTCCGTCACAACTATTCATTTCTGAATGGTATTTGAAGTTTGTTGAAATTCCATAAAATTGACAACAGTCATCAATCACCATATCCTGGAATGTCTTCCACAGAAAACAGAACTGCGGAAAAACCGGCAACCTTAAGAGGAGTGGCTGGGAGAGATCAAGATGCAGAATGAGTCCACGAAGCAAGATTAAATTCTTCGAGCAAAAGAGAACAATGAGATCACTGACTGCATCAGAGAGTTCAGAAAGAAGACCTTTCGCCAAGATACCGATTTTGACATTGAAGAGAAAAGGACAAAATTCAGTAGCTCAAGACTATTCACAAAATCAAAGATGTACCTTTACCATCGATACAGGGGCTTCAAGATCACTTGTTCGCCCAGAATTCGTACTGAAATCTGTGAAGCAGATAGGACTGATTAAGAAGATGGCTACGGGACATACCGCACCAAACATTGGGAAACGCTCCTACACATCCACATAGGTCCTATCACTATGGAACATTATATGTTGGTTGCGGAAATGACAGGCGAATTTGTTTTGGTCCTGAATATTATGGAGAAGAACGACTTCATTCTGAATATATAAAATACAATTTTGTTGATTGATAATGAAGAAACCTTCCCGAATAAACATAGTGAGAAAATCCAGACTATGAAGATCTTTGTCGAGAAGGACATCCAAATTCCGAACAACTCTGCTACCATCATTAGGTATGGCCCAACTGGAGGAAGAAGAGGTATGACAAATTGGCACTGGAGTTCATGAAAACAGGTAATCCAACACCACCGAGGGATTCAAGCCCCAATAATGTGATTTATCGACCACAGAAGAATGAAAAAGAAACAGAGAAAATATAACAATTTGAAGTGAGTCCCAAGCTTTGGCTGTACGTGACCGTCATACGACCAATGATCACGTATGGCTCTGAGTTCTGGTGGAGCAAGGGCCATCAAAAAATATCCCTTGATAAACTTAACGCACTACAGAGACGAGCGTGCCTGGCGATTACTAGAACCATTCGCTCCACGCCAACGGCAGCAATGGAAGCCCTCTTTGGAATACTTCGTCTCCACATAGCTCTGGAGATGGGCAACATACAGACTCTTCCAAGTCTACCGCAGGCATGTGTCATGAGAAGCAGCAGCATGCTAGAGGGCATGATAGCTCACAACAGTCTGGGAATGCCCTCAGATATTATACCTGAAACTATCAACCTTCACACATCGTACACTGTGGTCTTTCCTGAAAGAGAAGACTTGGTTCGGAGTGAAACTGACCTATGTAGAGCATATAAACGTTGGTTCATCGATGGTTCCAAAACCTCGGAGTCGGAAATGGAAAACTTCGAATTCATCAATTGAGATTGATTAAATTTGGAATTCATGAATGATATTTTGATGGTCTCTGTTTCATTCTCATATTGATTTTCCTTGTTATCGTTAGTATTTTAGATCTATAATTTTACATTTGTCGTAGGAAGAGTAGTTTCAATAATCATTATCTACAATTGTGTACTGCCTCCTTTTAGCATACTCACATTTATAAATGTCTGTATGTAAGATATATCAATCAGGATGGATTTATCGAGGGGCAATATATGAAAATATAAATAGAAAAGTTATTGGGTATTTCCCTCAAATTGTTGTGCAACCGTAGACACGTGTTTCGAGCTTAAGCTCTCATCAGTACGGTAAAATCAAGTGCGAAGATGTACAACACTTGGATGTAAAAATAGAAACAAAGAAAGTCAACAACAGGAAGCCAACCACACATTTGTGGATTCGGTTAGGAGACCTTGAGATTTCAAGGCAACAACTAACGTCGCCACGGAGGCAGCTATAGCTACCAGCGTGACAATCTTACCCAGGAAAATATAAATCAGGATGGATTTATCGAGGGGCAATATATGAAAATATAAATAGAAAAGTTATTGTTGTGCAACCGCAGACACGTGTTTCGAGCTCAAGCTCTCATCAGTACGGTAAAATCAAGTGGGAAGATGTACAACACTTGGATGTAAAAATAGAAACAAAGGAAGTCAACAACGGGAAGCCAACCACACATTTGTGGCTTCGGTTAGGAGACCTTGAGATTTCAAGGCAACAACTAACGTCGCAACGGAGGCAGCAATAGCTACCAGCGTGACAATCCTACCCAGGAAAATATAAATCAGTTATCTATGATCATAATTTTAACCAACTTCCAATCTTTGTTCCCACGGTTGAGATCCTATCCTCCTGAGGGTCTCTTATATTTATTTACCGTTCATGTTTTTTTACTGTGTACTGTGTACTCAATTTTAATTGGTGAATGGATATTATTATTATTATCAACCCAGCAGTGAAACGCCCATTTAGTATGGGTAAACTAGCCACGATATTCCAGGCAGAGGTTTATGCCATTGGAATGAGTGCAAGGGAGGTGGAAAATCGACACCACCACAAAAAAAATATATTTTCAAATAATCAAACAGCACTGAAAGCGCTTGAATCCAACAGCTTCAAATCTAGAGCAGTATGGAACTGCAGAGACACCTTAAACCGACGAGCACAACGAAGCTACGTTACCCTAGTCTGGATACCAGGTCACACGGGCTTAGAAGGAAACGAAATTGCGTACGCCCTTGTAAAACGAGGGGCTGAAACAACGGTCACAGGGCCAGAACCGGGAAATTGATTCAGCATATAGCTCTTCCAAAAACGTCGTAACAGCCTGGGCAGACAATAAAAGACTCTAGTATTGGCGTACTCTACCTGGCCTAGCCCATTCCAAAGCCTTCATCGCTTGTACAAGAAAAGAAACAGGACTCTGACAAACTGCTAGAACTCAGTAAGAACAAATCTCAGAATAATAGTAGGTTTGCTTACTGACCACTGCAAACCCAAACATCACTGGCATAAAATCGGCTTTTCACAAGATGCAGAGTGCCGGCTATGCATGGACGATGATGAAACGGCTAAACAAATGCTGTGTATACATGCCCTGCAGCGGCCAGAACCAGATTCTCAATATTTCGCAATATGACACTAAGACCAGAAAACCTGGTGAATTGTTCTCCCAATGCATTCCTAAATTTCGTTGAGAGATTGGATATACTGCGAGAAAGAGAACCATAAGGTAAGCCACAATAGGCCATTGGCCGCAGTAGAGGGCCTGATACGGGCCCATTCAAATCAAACCTCCCCTATCCGAAGCTGACTGAACAATGGAGTTAGACCTGAAATATAAGAAGAATCCAATTTTGGTGCAGTTGTCAAAGGATACTGGAATCAGTGAAATTCCCTATATACTTGTGATGGCATATTGCATCACAAATTCAAGAGCCCAGGTGGAGCAACTGTAGTGCACCAACTGGTCCTGTCAAGATCACATATTGAGAATGTGATGGAATAACAGTACAGTCGTGTAGGAGAACACTTTGGAATCAAGAGGACACTGTCTCAAATTAGAAACTGATTGATTGAATTACCGTCGAGATGTGGAAGAATGGTTCAGGATATGTGACCTATGTCCTTAAATACAAACTAGAAGTCAAGGAAAAATGACGCAGTATCCATAGTTTTCGCTCAAGTAATTGAATGTATTTACAGAAGTTTTATATTACATTGTATTACTTCATTTCAGGAATTAATGAGTATTAGCAAATAGGACAGAGCAGGTAAATATTCTTTCGGTTGGGGCTCTTGGATGGTCTCTTTTCTCTCTGGCCCAAATCTTTACGAGCATCTACCAGACCGAGGACATTTTTGAAAAAATAAATTCCTTCCAAATTCCACAGTATGAAATAGTGGCGGATTACATGTTATTCTTGCATGCGTTTTCAAAATAGGAAAAAACAAGTTCATAAAAGAACTCTTTCTGAATCACCTCCTACAAGAGGAGCTGCTAGGTAACAAAATCTTCAGATGGATCACCAAGTTCAGGATTGATATGAGTTACACGAGATACAAAATTCGAATTCTCTTCCTCGGACTTTTTACCAGGACTTTTTCTCCACAACTTTCTTTCCCACACATTTTCCCTAAATTATTTTTCTCCAAGCTTTTTTACCTGGACTTTCTTTTAGCCGAACATTTTTTTCCGGACTTCTATTCCCCGGACTTTTTCACCAACTTTTTTTTCCTGGCCTTTTTCGCCTAGATTGTTTTCCCAGACTTTTTTTCTGGACTCTCTTCTCCGGACTCTCTTCTCCGGACTCTCTTCCCCAGACTCTCTTCCCCGGACTCTCTTCCCCGGACTCTCTTCCCCGGACTCTCTTCCCCGGACTCTCTTCCCCGGACTCTCTTCTCTGGAGTTTTTCAACCGGAATTTTTGCCTAGACTTTTTTCCCTGAATTTTTTCTCTGACTTTTTTCTCCGGGATTTCCTCTCCGAACTTTTTTCCCAGAATATTTTTTGCCCGTCGTTTTCACCCGTATCTTTTCTCTAGACTTTTTTCCCGAGACTTTTTTCCCGGACTTTTTCCTCAGACTTTCTTACACTGGGCGTATTTTCCCTGGGCTATTTTTCCCAAGATTTTTGTAACACTTTTCCAAGATATTTTTTCCCTGGACTTTTTCACAGACTTTTTTCTATGGATTTTGCTAAAAGATTTGTTTTACCAGGACTTTTTTCGGCCGCATTTTTCCCTTGACTCTTTTTTCCTAGACTTTTTTCCCAGACTTGTTTACTAGGACTTTCTTAGGACTGTTATTACTCAAACTATTCCACCCGCACATGTTTACCTGGACTCTTTTCTGCGGACTTCTTTTCGCCGGACTTTTTCCCTGGACTTTTTCTCGAGACTTGTTTACGAGGACCATTTTCACCAGGACCATTTTTCTTCGGTCTTTTGACCCGGGCTCTTTTCATCGGACTTTTTTCCAGAACAAATTTTATTTTCTGTTGTTGATATAATATTGATAGGTCAATTTGAATTTCATTGTGATTTTGTCTCTGTTGAATATCTTGGATATTCGACGGCACGTAAAATAAAATAGAAATAAAATATAGTTGAACGACGAGAAATAATAAGTGGAGTGTTTATATAGCTGAGTGAATTGATTAACAGATAACAAACTGCCAATCAATATTCGGAATTGTATTTCTTATAATTTTTACTGCTCTTATTTTATTTCTATATGAACTTTTTATGGGTGTTTTGTAGCTTCAACTGTTTGGATTATTTTATTTCCCATTTTATTTGACTTCACTATTTTATAAATTTAATTCCATTTAAGTTGGTAAATATACACACACTCAAGTCTCTCGAATATTCCATTGTTGAATGTGTGATTTCAGAAACTTGATTCCGTTGGTCATTTCTTTGTCACAGATGACCATTTCCAACTTGTATTTGTAGTTTACTGTGGTTAATTAAAATTTACTCAATTAGAGCACAGGAAAATATTACAAGGCAAGGAATTTTGTACAGTTTCAGTTTATAACCCAGACCAAACTCATGTTTATGCAAAACAAGTGCCTGCTCCACTTCTAATCACTTTCAAATTATATCAATTTCGAGAAGAAATGCATATACTTATTTCCTGAATTAGCAGTTTCACTTATTATTTGTCCCTTTCACTATTGAGTATTGTATCGATGCAGCTGATATTTGATGAAAATTCATATTACACTGGTATTAATTCTACCTGTGCCTATTTGTAGTCGTTATAGATTTATTTAATTTAGAAAAATTTTTATTTCTCATTTTCATCGGCACACATTCATTTGTTGCATAAAAATAGCATGCGTTTTTCTTGGAATTTATTTCGTATTTTCATTTCTTGATATGGCATGGTTCCTTTTTTTGAATTAATGATGAATTGCGATTGCTTGCTAGATCCCCAGATCGCAGTTAAATGGATTTTTACTATGGGGATACGTGGAAGGGATCGTGTATAGAGTATAACAACAAACATTCGAAATATGAAGGAAATATAGACGTATAACACTGGCAATTCTAAGAGCAGTACAGAACTTATTTCAAATACGGATAAACTTTTGTGTATACTATAACGATAAGCGACATATTATTGAACTTATTAAAGTTTGCTACACTTCCAGCTAGTGCCTCACCCGGTATGCAAGAAATCATTCTCATTCATGCCAGCGAAAAATAGTGTATTCGTTAATGCGCTTGTCATGACATAACCCAGTACATTTGATTAGTCATAACCGTCAAACTGTTACACAGGTGGTCCCCCTGGTATGAACTACACTATTTTCATGCCATTTTTTGAAGAAAGCACTTGAAAAGTTTGTTTTTGTAGAAACTCTGCACAGGGGTCTGACATAAATAATTTGAAGATCGTTAAGGACAGTCGTTTTTATGTTGTATGTTCGTTAATGAAATTTGTGTTGTATAGATTGTTGTGTAAATCTGTTTTTCGTTATTAATTCTCAAATGCCCCCCATGTATACTTATATTATATGATTGATAGTCAATGAATTTTTGAATATCGGTTATTGCATAGTCACTAACAACACCTCGTAGTATGCTCTCTCTCTCTCTCTCTCTCAATTGATTCAATTTATCGAAGGCTATTATGTATCAATCGCTTTTCTATTCTCGAGAATGTTCAGTTTCAGAGAGAGTTAAGCATTTTTCAATTGTATTATCACTTTTACTTACAATTAATTATCACTTTGCTTTTATCATAATACTTATAGGTAATTCATGTGGATTATGGAGAAGACTTTTACACTTTGGAATATAGAGAAAGAAGTGAGAAACTTTCACTGAAATAATTCCCATGGGTTCATTCCAGTACATACTTTAGCAAAAAAGCGTACAACGAAAGCCACCTAGTAAGTGGTACCAGACTTTTGAAAATTCGAAATAGGAACCGTTTTTTTTACATGTCTAGTGCATTTTGGAAATCAACCAAACTTTGGTGATTGTCAGAGCGACTGATGTTTATGATTACGTTATTGCATGAGTCATTAACTTGATTATTGAATCAAGAACTACTTCCGATAGTCACCACCTCAAAACTTAAAAAAGGTACTGTAGTGTGAATAAAAGCATGATAGTTTCTAATAAAAAAAATTATTCTACAGAAGCAATCGTGAGTACTGGAAAGAATGGATATTAGCGTACATTCTCAGAGTATCAGGACAATCAGCCCCTGGACTTAAACTTCCCGACAATAACCCCTTGGACTTTAACCCCCTCGTTTAAAATATGTCCGGTTCAAAAAACACCCGGTATAATAATACCTTCGGTATAAAATACCAACCACGTACTATTTTTCCTTTAATGAATCAGCATTTTTTACCCAAACAGATAAATAAAAGCCTGTTTTTTTCATCTGAACCAAAATATGTTTGGATAAAACACGACTATGTTCATATTGATTAGTAATCAAATTATAGCAACTTGGATAGCTACCAGCTAGGTTTGTTAGGTTAGGTTGAGTCCATTTCTTTTACGTTCATAAATCGATCCAAGGCCGAAAAGTGGGCAGCAACAGTAATTTATAAATTCGAGCGCAGTTAGCATCTGCTCAAATTTCACTTTCAGTGATCGAATCACCAACAACCTAGATAGCTATTAGAAAGGTTGGTTCGGTTTGGTTGTGTTGTGTCCCTTTTAGTATTTAGTGTCTCTTCTGGTATTTATAAAATGCGAGCGCAGTGAGCATCTGATATAATTTCACCTTTTCATATTGATTGGTGATCGAATTACCACCAACTTGGATAGCTAGGTTAGTTTGGTTAGGTAAGGTTGTGTTCCAAGGTTAATAAATTCGGTCCATGGCCGCACGAGGGCCAGCAGAAAGAGATACGCCGGAGGCGTGTCTCTTTCTTCTGTTAATTTATATATGCGAGCGAAGCGAGCATTTGCTTTTATTTCTCTTTTTCTTACTAATTAGTGATTTAATTACTAGCAATTCGAATAGCTACTAGCTGGGTTAGTTAGGTTAGGATTTTTTTTACGTTGATAAATTCTTTCAAAGGTCGAAATGTTAGGTTAGGCTAGGCTTACGTTAGGTAAGGTTAGCATTTCCATTTGCAGCGAGCATCTGCTTTGATTTCAGTTCTTCATACTAATCGCTTGGATAACTGGGGTAGATTAGGTTGAAAAATGTTATTTTCACTTGTTATGCAGAAAGGACCCCGCACTTTCTATAGGTAAAATGGTTCTCGGTGAAATTTTGGTTCATTGTAGTATTTGATGTACTGACTGAACGTGTAGAATCGCAAAGTTCGTTGATGGATAGATTTTGAAATACATGGCGTTCAAGTTGAAAATCATTAATTTTTATTTAATTATTGTCTCGGGATTTAAAAGTGCCAACTGCATTTTTTTTCGCTCTTAACATCAACGTACCTAAATATCATTCAGATCTGAATGATATTTAGTAATATGAAGGTACGTTGATGATAAGAGCGAAAAAAAATGCAGTTTGCACTTTCAAATCCAGAGAAAATGATTGAATAAAAATTACTGATTTTTGACTTCAACGCCCTGTATTTATCTATCAACGAACTTTGCAATTCTGCACCTTCATGTACTGAAATTTCAGACAATTTCACCTAGAACCATTTTACCCATGAAAAGTGCGGGGTCCTTTGAAAAGAACTAATAACGTTGCTCTGTGCTCTTCCGAATATTTGACATAAGACGATAAAATTAGATAAACGTCAAAATTAATTAAAATTGAATGTTACAATAATTTCCTCATAAACCATTAATCTGTGATTTTGTTTGCGAATCACTTTTCCCAAAACACAAAGCAACATAATAACAAGATAAATCTTTAAACTTAGTTTATATGCATTAGGAAAACGCCAAGGATCAGATGACCCCTGTACAAGTGCCTGGGTCACTGTTATTCTTCCCAGTTCCCAGTTATCAGTTAGAAATATAATAGTTGTGGAAAGTTCAATCAAGTTGCTAGTGTTTGTGCATTTGTACAAACTACCAATCAGCATTTTTTCAAAGTGTCTCCAGGTATTTCTGCACAAAATGTTCAAGAGATTTATCGTTTTTGAGGTATCTGGAATAATCTGTGAAATTTTCAGCTAACCATATTGTGCAATTTTTCCTTTAATTGGTATACTGTGAAAATTTCTCAGTGCCTAGAAGTTTGGATTAATTGGATAGAAAAGCAGAAGTAAGCATACATACATTATTACCTCAAATAAAAACGCAAGTTCTCATAGATTTATTTCCAAACAATCACCAGACAGACACTTCAATAAAGACATCTTCAGAACGCGCAAAGAGAGTTTCTTGCACAAACTTGAGTGGGAGTGACGGGAACAATATCCTGCTCCGTAACAAGTTCGACGGACGGCTTCTTTTTGTTGATACTGGGCTTCGCAGTCTTCTTCTTCCTCTTCTTCAACTCGAAGTTGCCGAGCTTATACACACCGTTGTGTTTCTTCAGAATCCCCAACTCGGTTCCTCTAGCTAAGTAGTAAGGGAGGTTATTCAGAATGGTGGTGGCAGGTTTCCTGCATCTCTGAGATACGCAGGTCTTGATGTTCCTCAGCGTAGCGTGGAAGCCAGTCTTCTGCAGGAAGGCGATTGCGCTCACAATTGCCGTTGCGGATCTCATGTCCGGCTTGAATTCCATTTTTCGCATCTTCTCCACTTTCTCTAGTTTCTTTGGCGACTTCTCCTTCTTTTCTCTAGCCATGTTTTATTAGTATACGGGAAATTTTCTGGTAAAAATTATGATGTATTCGTTTGACAAATGTGAACTAGAAATGTTTTGAGTTGTCTGAGCAACCAACGGCATTTTTTCTTGTAGGACTAGATGATGTGAACTGTCAAACGGCATGCAAGACAAACGAGTCTGTGATAGTCCAAGAGCTAGTGACGCACGTTTCATGAAGTGTTTGATGCAACCAGGGTTCTTATAGGAAGGGGTTATGAAATGTGAGCATTTCGACAAGGGGACGACTGAGGAAAGGGAGAGAATAGATAGCTTTTCATACACGCGCAATAATGTGCGATTGGAGCGCCACGTTCCAATTACGCACGAAAGAACGTCAGTGTGCTAAGAACCGAGTGATTATTAGCATTTACACTGACTTTCTTCGGTGCGCGATTGGAACGTGGTGCTCCAATCACGCGTGGTTGCGCGTGAATGTAAAGCTACCTAATACGTCATTGTAGGGAAATTAAGGTGGCTATCCTGAAATTGGTAACTTTGATTATATTTACGTCAATTTGCGAATAAATAAGGTTACTAAAGTCCGTGGCTCATAAAAATCGTAATAAAATCATATGCCTTATTCTTGTATTTTATATTGCAAGTTGTTAATTAATTGTTTAATATTGTTACAATACTCCTACATCATTCCATTGTATATATAGAAGTAAGATAGTAAGCCAACCTTATGGGCTTTATATTAGATTCAAAAGGATGCGACATGTAGATGGCGACAGTGATCTCGCATCCAAGTCATGTCGTAACTTCAGTGATCTGGCCTCCAAGTCATATCGTTACTTGATTGAAACAATGGGACAGTATTTAAATCAAAGTTTTTTTAAGAAACCTGCATTGAAATGACGTCAAATATTCATGTTTGTCACTAATCACGCTAGATGACACTCGCGTTTGGGTGCAATACCTTTTCCACAGGCATTGACTAAATATCTTACTACTGATTTAATTGAAAATATGAACAGGATATTCATGTGGAATCATCTGCGACTAAAAGTTGGAATTCAGTCGCTATTTTCCATCGTACAAGATAACCTCTCTTGGAAGGGATTCATGTTTTAAAGAGAAACATTCTTAATTGAAAATTGAATCAATACATGACTCCTCTGGAAATGGAAAAAACCTTACGATAAAATTGAAGTTACTTTTTTGTAATATCTAACAAAAAACAACTTCCCCGGCTAAAGCCACCCCAATACTTAGGTACAAAAAATAAACAAGGACATAAACATGGATTTGATTATGATGGAAGGGCGAAAGGGGGTGAACTTTTAGGGGTAAAAATGGTTTTTTCACGATTTGCAGCAAAAATAAACTCCCTACAAAAAAGAAATTAAGGAAAAAGTTGTTGGCATTAAAATGATTCACAACTTTTGTATTTAAGATTTTTCCACATAACCTCAAATTTTCCGGAAAAGTCAGAAAAACCGTTTTTATTTGGTGTGAATTTTTGTTTGTACGCAAATAGTATGTTTGTCGCAAAATCTAGTGAAAATATAGCTTTTTATGTTCTGAATTAAATGTTTTTTTTTGCAGCGAAATATTTACTGTTCTCAAACCTCTTTGAAGTGCTCGGAAAGGGTGGTCCTAGTTAGCAAAACGAATTTTAAACTCCTAAATTAAGAAAGAAAGTAACAGGCAAGGACCAGGTGGAGAATGTTGTAGAGGTTCCAGCTTTGAAGAAAAAAGTATTTAAACACGAAAACACTCAATCAAGGTACCTTTTGGAAAAGTGGGCCAGATAATATTTACCAACTTTGACGAAACGGAGGGACAATGGCAGACCTATTAAACTAAATGACGTTGTAAAAGTAGTGGAAGACAATGCTCCTAGATAAGCCTGGAAACTTGGAATCGTTGAGACGGTTTTTCTCGGATCCGTCGGACAAGTTATAGTTGTTCAAAAAACTGCTAACGGCTCCTACATGCGACCCGTTGCTAAATTATGCAGACTAAAGATATGGGTGTGAGAGGCATAGCACACAATTTATTAACAGGAACCAAAGAGTAAGAATTGAAAGCCAGGTAAGTACAGAAATGAAAGTAACATGTGGTGTACCTCAAGGGACGGTACTAGGACCGTTGTTATTCGTGATTTATTTGAATGACCTATTCATCCAAGATACAATTGGAAAGATCATAAGTTTCGCGGACGACACTGTCATATTTTATAAAAACGATGACGTACAATCTAAAACTGAACATTGAAAAAGATCTAGGGAACATCAAAGACTAGTTTGACAGTAGATTACTTTCTATTAATTTCGATAAGACGGTATACTTACCATTTAGCAGTCATACAACATCCTTGTCAGAATACAATATCAACATTCAAACAGATTTTGTAATTAAACCTGCCAAAAAAATTAAATATCTAGGTATATATATATAGATAATCATCTCAGATGGGACCATCATATGAAGTATTTAACTAAAAAATTACGTTGTATTCTATATCGATTCAAACAAGTTGTAAAACCTTTGAACAACAAATACAAAAAAATTCTATACCATAGTTTAGTTGAATCACACCTGAATGATGAAAATATTGGTTGGGGAGGAGTATCAAGAACGCACGTGTATGCTCTCGAAGTTTCTCAAAGGCGATTTATTAGATTACTACTCAACAAGCCTACAAGATATTCAAGTAATTTGCTCTATGCAGAAACACAAATATTAGATATCAGACAATTATATAGAATTCAAATAGGATGTCAAATATATAAAAACAAACATGAACATAACATTCCATATGCAACAAGAACGAAACATCAATATTACATACCACTGGCGTCTAAGTCCATCGGACAGAAAAGCTACTTGTACCTAGCCCCAAAATTACTTAATTACTTACCAAAGGAAATTATAGATGAAACTTCTCTGAAACGCTTTGAAAAGAGACTCATAACATTTATAAAGAAAAATGATAAAACTGATATTCATAAATTGAGAGAAAATTAAAAAAAAAAATTTAAACTGTGTTTCTCCTATATCTATTTCAATTCACTAAGCGTTTGATACTAAATTTTATTATATTTATTTATTTGTATTTTATTGTAAAAAAAACAACTTTTTAACATGTATAATTGTGTTCCCGTATTGTCTATTTTACCTCACCAGACACAATATTTATTTATTAATTTAAATCTTATTTTAATCTTATTGAAAAAATATTTCAACATGTATAATTATATTTTCGTATATATATATATATATATTTTATCACACCAGACACTTTAGTTTTACTACATTTATATTTATTTACATTGTATTTGCCACAAACAAGTACGTATAGTACTTCTGTGGATATTTTCACGTTTATTCCTAATTACTTTTTTAATTCTTAATGTTTGTATCGATTTTATCACGAATTAACGTCATTATTATTATTACTATTATTATAAATGTTGATAACAGTGGACCAAGATGATATTTTCGCCACGAGGGGGTGAAATGATGTCCATAGTTTGATTTGATATTATTGATAATTTACACACTATTACATTTGAGGAAAAATAATGGATAATGTGTTAATTTCAGACAGAACAATTTTGATGCTGTCAGGGCAAAACGTAAAATAAAGCAAAGTAAAGAAAATTGGGCTCTTTTCATCAACAGACGACAAAACATATGGTTTTAAGATGTAAATTTCTTGGAGTTAAAAAAAAAATTGATTTTTTCTTTGAATGATGTACATTCGATTTATGGAATCATTCCACTTCTGGATATCCACGTATGGATACTTCAACTAAGTAGTCTCGGTACCAGAATATCCACATATGGAACGCGCACATCCCAAACGGGGGTCGCTGAAAAAAAGGGGTTTTATTTAGTCTTCCTAGAATGAAGCAAGGGTGTACCAATGGCTATTCTAAAAAAAATTGAAAAAGTTATTTAATCCTCTTGAAACCGAACATTTTCTGTCCGCCCACCACCTCCGAGAAAAAAATTCAAAAACGGCCCCATACAATATCTTATTTTTTGCATTTTTAATATTTTTTAATTATGTTTTGAATTTTTTTTATTTTTCCTCCGCCATTTTTTTTTCGCAAAAATTTCCTGCCTACGTAGCCACTGTTTTTTTTTGCGAAATCTCCATCCGTTCGCTAAGTAGCTTCGGGGTGTAGTAGGAGGGGGATTTTATTTTTGAGTTATATATAAAAAAATGTTATTGTACATATTGCCGGTAAGTATCTAAATGCATCCATTATCAATTTAGCAAATTACATATTTGGTATGCAAACTGTAACTGGAGTGGAAGGGGTTAATCGTGCATTGCATCACTCGTTAAATGGTACGGGCTACGTCTCCCCTAGCTTACACAAGTTTCCCGAGGATTTCTGAAGGAGTGCAGCCGGTTAACGAAAATAACAAAAAAAAAACTATACTAAATAGCCCATCAGTGGGTGGTAACCATGATACGTGACAGTTACTGATTTGGATAGCTGTAGGCTATCGATCACTTTCTTTTTACCTTAACAGAGACGAATTCCGAACATCTGAAGCTATTCGATGAGAAGTAGCTACAGTCCGCCGGTAGATAGACTTACATTAATGTCTGTATCCCTCGCATATGACTGTAAGATGCGCAGTCAACATCCGGCATCTTAATTATATTTTCACAGAATGTACATGCGCATCTTCATGCCAAACAGTTGAAGCTAAATTTAATGATGCCACTGATAAATTACACCGACACACACGAAGGTGTTAAGTCATTCATTATGTCCACATTATGTCGTTTCGGTTAATTTGGGAAATAATGAACCAAACCGTCCACTTGATCACTTTAAACTCATGCCAATTTCAAAAATGTCACGCGCATATTTCCCTTTTCAGAATAAGAAAACAGAACGAGAAGAGAAAAACGAAATGTGGAGAGTTATTTTAAGGGTTAACGAACCCACTTTTGATGTTTTAGGATAACTACGGCACACAATAATAATACTACAGGTAAAATATGACATATATACAAAAAAATTGGTCCGTTGATGAAACTTTCTAAAAACAGTTTATTTCTCATGAGAATATGATAAATCAAAAGAATCCATAAAAATGCATACGACTGAAGGATTTTTTTTGGTGTTTGGTGCAAATGTGGATGTTGAATTTGAAAAATTAGTCCTGGTGCATTATAGGCAAGTGACGCAAGTTTTTGCTTGACGTTATGACAAATCTTTTCTGTAAAAAGAGATGTTTTCTCCTATGACGACAAAGGTTCTTTCCATATGCGTTTTAGAATAATGAATTCTATTCACTAACATGGTCTCATCTTCTGTATCATCCAAATTCATTTTACAAAGCTCTTCACATCCACAAGCGCCTGCCGAACACAATTATTAATGCATCCTAAAAAATTAATAAAAAATTAATTACAAGAAAGAAAATAAATTAGATTTTATTATATTACTGTTATCATTAGGTAGATATTATCTGCAGCTACTGATAAGAAGTGATCCATTTCTTCTTCATTCAATACTTTTCAATTTTTTGGTTTACAGCCAATGGATTCATTTTTGAGGAAACCAATAACATCGCTTGTCTTTCTCCAACCTGAAGAGACCTTCCAAGGTTTCAATCTGAGTTTATCTCATATACAAAATATTAATTCTTTTGTCAGAGATTATTCTGTTCTTATCATATTAAAGAAGAGAAAGATAATGGGATGTCAAATAGCTGTCGTGATATTCATCTGACAGACACAGAATTTTATTTTGGGAAGTCCGAAACGAAAGTGACATATATGAACACGTTGGCAAGTCTGTATTTTAACTGGTAACATAATTTCTTTCCAGAATATATACTAGCTACATCATTCTACAATTGAAAAAACAGGACAGACGCTGCCAAGAAAAAAATCTCTCTGCAACCTTCCTCAATTTTGGTAGATAACCCATATTCAATTTTAGTGTTTGCCATAGACGTCAAAATCGTTGTTGTTTTATTTTTGTTCCTATTATGTTCTTAGCAGATTTGTCATCCTTTTGAAACCAAATAAATGATAAACTCTCAACTTATATTTCATGATAGGGTGCCAGAAGTAAAAAATACTTTGCTCGACAAACTCAATGCCAATTATATTTAAAATTTCTCTTTTTTATTCAAAACTTCTAATAATCTCGAACATTAATTTGTTAGTCAATTCTAATTATAAAGTCCCAATGTTGGATAAGTTTGGAGTTTATGAATTGAACTGCTCCAACCTTAATTGTGAAGTTTGTTATATTGGCCAAACATATCGCAAGTTTAGAACTCGACTAGCTGAATACGTTAAAATTATAATCTCAAACTCCAAAAAAGATCAGATAGATTCAAATTCACATTTTTCCAATCACATCATAAATGAGAAACATAATTTTTCTTCCAACTCTGACTCAAAATTTTTACACGTTTGCGACAAAGGCAAAAAACTCAATCCACTAGAGACTCTTGAAGTCAATAAGGCAATCAAAAATTCAGATTGTGACAATGTAATTTTATTTTTGTACTATCTCTGAATTGTACTGACGTACTGAATGTGGTTGAAATATACCAGAAAAGTACTTTTTTACTAGAAACCGCAACCCTGCTGAGGATCCATCAATAGCCCTCTCCAAAAATTGTTATGAGGAAGAAGCAAAAATGAATAGAATAGAAAAAATTTCACTATGTAATTTTCACTTCCATTTCATTACTTATTTTTTATTACACACTATATATAACTTGCTTTACCTATACAAATTGTTGGTCATATGGTCACTGAAGAAAGCACATCATTTTAGAAAAATTTCAGTGAAATAAAGTGTCCTAATATATCAAGGTCAAGAACATAACTTACTATCTTTATAATTCACTGCTACTTTCATACTTTAATACTTACTGGAACTGTAATCTAACGAATTTCAGTTGTTCATTAACTGCGTTTAATCATTTCTGAATCCATTATATGGTAAAACTTTACAATTATTGATAATGAAAATACAGGTTTTTTCGTCTATAATAACGAGTAGGTAGATATAACATTTTTGGATTGCTGAATCATCTTGATTTTGTTTTCATCAGATCAAGCGTAAAACAAAGGCTCAAAAAACACGCCTCACTTGATAAGATTGAACCAATACAAATGTTTCATTTCAACACCTATATTGGTTGAATATTATTTTTACATTGACAATATATCTTAGTATTCTGGCCCAATATGTCAAGATTCAGCCAATATGAGGGGACGTCAGGACATTCATAAAAATTGTTTTTCCCAAGAAACTTTACTCAAATTTATCACACATTTCAATGACAAGTTTCGCTCTCAGAGCATGGGAGAGACAAAGTTATCAGTTTTTCATTTGAAGTAACTATTGTGAAATTTCGTGCTTTTTATAATTTCGCAATGGCAACTTCGAATGTGTACATGTTAGACCAGTGTAGATATTTTCAAAGTAAAGGAAAAAATTTTCATACTTTATCGTAAAACGTACTTCTACATACTTGATTTTAACAGAAAGTACTACATAGTCGAGTAAAATTTTCAATGAAAAATATTGCTGGACTAGCCCTGTGAAAAATATTTTCCGGGCTAGTCCTGTAAAAAAATTCTATTGCATTCGACAGGTTCTTGCAACGTATTGCAATCTTCAAAAAGTCATCCGGAAACATCCTACTCGTACTGTAAAAATGCATTTACCGGACTAACATTAGAACTATTACTCACTTGACTGTGATTTTCGAAGTTTCAAAATAGCAAAAATTACTCTTTTCAGTAAATTAAGTGTCGAGGTGCAGTCGACTCAATTTCCAGAAAACTTGATGGATACCTACACAAAAATGAAATTGGAAGGGCCTAACCGCCCTGCTATATCTGTCCTAGTAGCTACAAAAAAAGAAATTAAACACATTTCCTTGAATAAACGAAAAATAATAAGTGATCCTTATGATATATTCCATGACGGGGACAGGTCGCCGAGTGGTTAAAATGACGATTTTTCAATCACTCTGGCTGGCAGTCGAAGGTTCAAACCCTAGCGACTGTAGAAATTTTTCTGATGGCCCGAGAAAGTGCTAGGAATCGCACATAAAAATGTAAGACCTGGTGAATCCTGCGCATGGACTCAAAAAATGAAGTTTACAATAGTAAAAAGAAATCGAAGGGTAGTGGAATCATAATAAATGAAGAATTAACTGAAGAGAAAATGCAGTTGGTTAAAAGTGCTACCATACTTTCAATTCTATCGTGAAAAATAAAGTGATGGGATCAATTTTTTTTTCAATATCGCTCGTATATGGTAGTATAAAATTCAATTTTGGTATTTGCAATTTAGGTTTGGGATGAAGAATTTTTTTTTTTTGAGAAATCAATAATAAAAATGTTTTCTATATGCTGCGAACTTTATGCCAGACACTGTAGATACATCAAGACTCATTACCGCTACCACTGCCACACTCATATATCTAATTATCGTTTCGAGCAAAACTAAAGTATTGAATAAAGGTGTCCTCGACTGTGATTTGTCAGATCACCAATTGACATATATAAACATTGAAACGATCTCTGAACGATCGAGTTCAAGGATGCTGACGTATAGAAATTTAAAAAACTTCAGTTATGACTTTTTCGAGAATGATCTGCTTTGATTTCCACTTTTTCACATTTTTGATATCAATGATGTAGATGGCAAAGTTAATTTTTTGGTTGAATGCATCACTTATTTGATTGATTAGCATGCTTCCATCATAACAAAAAAAATACAAGGCCTCCTGCACCCTGGCTAACAGAAAATATTAAATCCATGATGAATATCTAAAAAATAACATATGTAGCAAAACTCTACATATTTAACTCTCACATCAGGTGTACCCCAAGGTTCCATTCTGTGGCCAGTCATGTTCACTCTATACACTAGTCACTAGTCAGTTTATCAGATATATTAAAAATAAAAATTGCAAATCTCACTTATATGCTCATTATACCCAAATTTACTATTCATTCTATACAAATGATGTCGAAGATGCATATGCCCGAATAAATGGCGACCTGAAAAAATTGCCGAGCTTTCTGCAGAGCATTGTGCTCTTCTGAATCCAAGTAAATCTAGTGTCATGTTATTTGGTCCAAAACAAAAGAGAAATTAAATAGCAGATGAAATCAATATCAGTATTGGACAAAACAAACTTGAGGTAGTGAAACATTGTAAGAATTGAGGTGTCATCATGGAGAGTGACCTGCGCTTCGAAAAACATGTTGATACATCAACTCAGAGGACATACAATTCTTTGAAAATTGTATATAGCAGCAGGAAATTTCTGCCAAGAAAAATCAAAGTAATGCTTTGCGAAAGCTTAGTTTTATCCATTTTAAATTTTGCTGAGTGTTTGTATGGCCCGAGTATCACATATATTTGTAACAATAAATTCTCTTGCTTGAGAATGATTTTTGGCATTCGAAGTCGAGAAAGTATTAGTCATAAGTTGAAGGATGTTGGTTGGGTGAACTTGAAAAATCGTAGGTTCTTACATCTACGTCTATTTCATAATATCATCGATAGAAAAACGCCTATTTATCGTTACCACAAATTGAAATTTCGAACAGATGTACATACATTGAATCTACGATTCAAGGGTTTATTGACACCCCCTACACATCGTACCGAACAGTTCAAACGATCGTTCAGTTATCAGTCGAAATCTATAATAATTTACCATGCCATCTGAAAAAAATGAAAGAATGTTGTTTTAAAAATCATTACATAGAAATTCTTCTCAATATGCAGAATATGTGAAAAATGTGTCTAGTAGGTGTCTAGTAGGTAAAACTCTGTTCTCTATAGACTGGTGTGTTTGAGGTTGAGTGAAAGAGCAGCTAATATGAATAATTCACTATAATTTAATGTTATCAATATTTTTCGATTTGTAAGCTGAACTCCGCCTATGATGCCGTTATTTTTCATGTATAAATAATATATTGTTATTAAAAAAACTGGAATGGACAATAAAGACGCTATTATTATTATTACAATTCGATACAAATAATAATAACAGTAATTGAGACCAATTTGATAATAAAACAGTAAGTGTTGACTGTAGAAGACCATTGAATGAAAGAAAACCTGCTGGAGCTATGTACAAAAAAGTTATGACATTTCAAATGACTGAAAAGACATGTAGGTGGCGCCATCCCCACGAAAGAGACAAACTGACATCAAATTTGATATTTTCAATGAAAAACACTCCCAAATATCAAACTTCACTCGAATATCACAACCGTTTTGAAATTGATTCACAAAAAACAATAATAAGAATTGAACTTTTTTTCTTATTTCCACGTCAGCAATATGCTCCTGAATTTTCTACACCCTGTATATTGATGAAATAGAGGAAATTATTGAGAATTTGGATACTCATAAATCTTCTGGATATGATGAAGTTACTGCTTGAATTGTGAAAGTTATTTAATATCAAAGTCATTAAAACCTGGCTGTATCCCAGAAAAAAATTAAGATTGTAAAAGTTTCACAAATATTTGAAAGCGTTAGAAAAGATGACATAAATAATAACCGTCCTATTTCAGTTTCACCGGTGTTTTCAAAAATTCTGAAAGAAATAGTGAATATCGGCTTTTTAATGTTCTTGAGGAAAATAAGAAAAATAAGTCATTGTCAATATGGTTAAGAGACAGAGAAATAAAGATGAAGCTGAAAATTGGAAAAGGTAATATTATTATAAAAATCATTTCGTAAATACATTGAAAATGAAAAAAATAGTCGTCCATATCGGGTCTGCACTGATGATCGGCAGTCACCTGTTTGATCAACATTTGCTAGTTGTTACAGGGAGCATTACAGAATGTGTTCTTGTAGAGGAACTTTTCCTGGTGTTGGGTAGTGTTGGGTAGGGGTGATTCGGCAGTCCTGAGGGTCTGTTGGAATATTTTCTTTTCTATGCTTGCCGACGCTTATAGCAGAGGAAATTTGCGAAAGTCTGGCCACTGGATTATCAATAATCCATTATTATTTGATGAAATACTAAATTGTGTAACTATAATAGAAAAATAAGGCCGTTGTGGACTACGTGAAGCTTGCAGTATGCACAGATATTTTTTTAAAGTGGTTTAAACACCATTTTTCCACAAATCATTCAGAAATATTTCCCAATAGTTACCTTTCGTTGCTTCTAAATACATTTTTGAAATTCTATCAGAAATGTGAAAATTCGTGAACGATTTGCGGAAAAAATATATCTCAACTCAAATGTACTTTGTACCCATTCCAGTATCATAAAATTTGTTTTTGAGGTATATTGTGTTTATTACTAATTATTCATCCGGTGAATTTTTAGGTTCTTAAATGATATTAGACTGGTGCTTATAATTTTTATGAAAAAAAAAGAAATAGGCAAGGATCAGGCGAGAAATGTTGATGAGGTTCCAAAGGACCCCGCACAATAGTATAGCAAATTGGCCCACATTGGGAATTGCCTGAAATTTATACAGGGTGTCCGGTAAACCTTGTACAATATTGGAACTGGTGATAGACCAGGTCATAACTATTCAGAATATCGGAATTTCACCTTAGTAAAAATCTCACCGTTTTCGAGATAATGAGCATTTTTTAAATTTCGGGAAAATCACTACCTCATCTTGGATTTTTGAGTGCCCTGTCTACGAATAGGGACCAATTCGAATATCTTTGCTGCTGAAGATTACTGATGAGTGGTGCTTCTAAATGTGCAAAACAGTTTTTCAGAAATCGATACAATTTTTTCAAGAAATGAGGGTAAAATGCCAGATTTGAGTTTCACCAATTTTTTCAACAACAGTTTGAAATTATTGTTTGAAATGAACATAACCAAGTGGAAGTGGATATTCATTACAAAAGAATACCCATTTTGTTCAGACTCTACCATGGTATAAAACATATGATAATTATTTTTGGAAGGAGTAGAATTTCGATTATATTAGAGTGTGATGTGATGTGAAAATCAACGCCATTAGACTTTGCCAGTAATGTCTTTTATTTTTATCCTATCAAGATGAAATGATTAAATAATAATGAGTAATAACGAATAAACTGCTTAGAAGCATTCAATGAGATGTAAAGAATAAATACTAATTCAACGTATACACAGCCACTATAAACCTCAATAACGATTATTCAACATCGCACTGATTAATATTACAAAAATGTTATTTTCCATCCACTCGTACGCAGAGCCGACATTTCTTCAAGAAGAACCTTTTCAAATGTTATAGCCCCCAGATCAGCGATTCTATGAGCGGAATTGTGCAATCGGATATAGTTCTGCATAAAGCGCTGCTGCAGCAGTAGCACTACCTCCACATTTACCATAAATGTAGTGCATATGCGCATATTCTTGGGGAGTATAACGTGTGTACGTCATGACAGAGAAATAAATACCAGTGAATGAAACAAGCGGAATAATTTCAAAAAACTACGATAGAAGTCACAAGTTGTTCAAACAAAATGTGACAGCCACCTACTAGATTTTTTCAATTCTATTTACAGAAAATCTGTACATGCACAATGTTGTATTTTATTTTTTCAATAGGGAACTATTGCTTCTACGAACACAACACAGGAATTAGAAAAGTTTTCAATTTTCGATAAGGATTCACCTCCTAAAGAAATTTGCACTTATTTGGTTACACCCTGTATATCTGTCGGTCTCTGAAACTTCGTTGGAATCTGGATGTTGGACAATTGTGACATTTATCACAAGAATTCGTATCAATCCATGTAGGATAATCGACATTTCATTTCGATAATTTCGTTAGGGTTAATTACATGAAAAGTTAATTTTATTGACATACTATTTAATGCTACCAAGCAGTCCATTCTTTATTATTAATAATCATTTTCACATTTCATCTTGATTAAATCGAAGTAAAATAATTTTTGCGCTTAAGTATAAAAGTTAATGGAAGCCTAGAATAAAACCAAGCCTAATTCAATGGAAATCACTACCTCCAAAAATAATTATAGTTTGTTTTATATCATGGTAGAGTCTGGACAAAATGAGCATACTTCTGAAATGAATGTCCACTTCCAATTGGTTATGTTTCTTTCAGACAATAATGTCAAACTGTTGTTAAAAAAATTGGTGAAACTCAAATCTGTCATTTTACCCTCATTTCAAGAAAACAATTTTCACTTTCTGAAAAACTGTTTCGTACTTCTAAAAGCATCACTCATCAGTAATCTTCAGCAGCAAAGATATTTGAATTCGTCTCAATTTGTATACATAGCACTCAAAAATCCAAGGTTAGGTAGCGATTTTCCAGAAATTCCTAAAATGCCCATTATCTCGAAAACGGTGATATTTTTACTGAGGTGAAATTCCGATATTCTGAACAGTCATGACCTGGTCCATCACAAGGTTTACCGGACACCCTGTATATGTTATTGGTATTGAGTTTCTGATCAAATGCTCTCATGAGCTCAATCCTCTGATCACTGATTTAGCTCTTAGGGTCGTATTTAGTAAATGTACCAAATAGCAAGTCTCTAAAAAAAATATTTTCATTCTTTTTACTTAAATCACATCAAACCGAACCGTTTGGAACAACACGTTAGTAAATTTTTCTTGCAGATATTACAACAAATTGTACATTGTTTGATTTTTAATCAATAGTAATTTTGATTTTTGTTTGTTGGGCATCTACACTAAATACGGCCCATAGAGCTAAATCGTTCTCCTATAGGATTGGGCTTATGAGAAAATTTGATGAGAAACTCAATACTAATAACAAATGTAAATTTCAAGCAACTCCTACTGTGGGCTAATTTCCTATGCTATTGTGCGGGATTCTTTAAGAAAAAAATGATTAAACACGAAACTACGGAAACTGGTGAAATGAGGATGCAGTTTAGGGGTTGAAAACGGTTTTTAGCGAAACGAGGCCTCATAGCAGAAAATGATCAATGTCATAGTTATGAATAATAAAAAATCGAAATCTTCTGCTTCAAATACTTTTCGAAACAACCTCAAACTAACCGTCAAATTGGCGAAAAACCGAAGATGATCACCTATAGACCTCCGAATTAAAAAAAAAACACGAGAACAATTGTTCGTGGAAGATAAGGGTATTTTTTCGAAAAATGTACATAACTCAAAAACGTAACGATTGCAACATGTACAGAAACGTTTTATAAACGTGGTATAAACACTATTTTTCCACAAATTCTTCAGAAATATTTCCCTACAGTTATTTTGCCTTGTTTCTACTTTCTAAACACATTTTTGAAACTTTATCAGAAATGTCAAAATTCGTTAACGATTTGCGGTAAAATACAGGGTCGTTCACGACGAGCGTTCGTTAGGAATATATGGAGAACGATTCAAATTAAAAACTTGATATTTTGTGGTAGCGGGTTTTACAAAATGGCCTTCTCAACTAAAATATTTTCAACTTCCGTTCTCTTTCCGTTATACTGTTGAGAGCAACTTCCTTATTCCAAATAGAACACCCTATATTTTATTACATTTTTGAATTTCTCAGCCCATTTTAGGCCCACTTTGTATAACAATGCCTATACCCAAATTTGTTAGTTTTCGAGATTTTTTCTGAAAAATTTGACACTTACAGCACCACTCTGAAAAAATCATAACTCATAGACAGTAACAGTTGAAAATGTGAAATTTCACAGAATCACACCTTAAGCATCAAGTCATGAACAGGTCCACCGAATTTTCGAAATTAATTTACAGGGTGGTCGAAATTTCCACCTAA
The DNA here is from genome assembly GCA_944452925.2 of Chrysolina oricalcia. Classification (NCBI taxonomy): domain Eukaryota; kingdom Metazoa; phylum Arthropoda; class Insecta; order Coleoptera; family Chrysomelidae; genus Chrysolina; species Chrysolina oricalcia. The sequence continues at coordinate 36,991,790 of OX101813.2, read as the reverse complement.
AACATAACATCGAGAAAACTGATGAAACACGATTTTTTCAAATGGAAACCATACACTATTCTATTAATTTTGGATACTACGAAAAAAAATATATCAAATTCATGAAGAATGTCCTATACCTAAATCCGATTTTGGGAAATATTTGAAATGTAAATCATTCGAAGCAATACCAAACCAAGAAAGCTTTGAAAACAAATGAACTAACATTAACTCTGTCGTTGGTGAAAGATAACTCAACATGAAAATGGATGGATTGAAATAAAATACTATCAGAGAGATGAATTATATCTTTGTTTATTGATGTCGAAAACAGTAATTTTATTTTGTTTATATTTTTAAGGTTAGATTTTACTTTAATTTTAGAATTTAACTTAACTTCTTTAAATTCAAATAATATTGTGGTTCATTTCAACAGATGTTCAAAGACATTGCCGTTTTGTTCTAAACAAGAATATATTCTTTTTTGCATACCACTATGTGTAGCTTTCTGTATGGAGTCAGGAATCAAATTAATGAAAGCTCTCAGAACCCTTCGTTTCATGTTTTCTTTATCACTCACAGGATCCGCATAAAAATTTACTTTGATATATCCCCAGGTGAAGAAGTCCATTGGCGTCAGGTCTGGAGAGCGAGAAGGAAATTTAAATGGCCCATTGTAGCAAAGCCACTGATCTTTGAACATCCCATACAACAACCCAGCAACGGTAGCAGTACTATGTGCGGTAGCAGTACTATGTGCGGTAGCAGTACTGTGTGGTATCTGATACCATAACTTGGAACGGTATTTTTCAGAAACATGCCTTATGGATTCACAAACCACATTCCTAATTATATGCGAATATCTATCGCTATTCAAATTCTCATCATGAAGATATAAACATAAAATTCGGTCTTCCTTTATAGCGCAAAAAACATTAATATTCCATGAATCCTGGAAGTTGCGCTGGCGAACGAGCTTTGGATTTTCTGCTGCCCAAAAATGACTATTATGGCGGTTGTACATAACATTCTTGGTAAATTTGGCTTCATCTGTCCACATAATGTTCTTCATGAACTCAGGGTCCTCCTGTATCTTGATAAGAAATCATTCGCAGAATTCCACTCGTGCAGGTAAGTCGTGATGTTTCAGATTTTGAACCTGGTGATATTTAAAGGGACGCCACTTAGGTTTGATTAAAATCCGGTTTATTGACAAACATAAAATTCTAAGTAACTTTTCTGCGCCTTTCAACGAATTTTCTGGATAGGCTGTGAAGTAAGCCAAAACTACAATTTCGATGTCCTCATTGTTTACGAGTGTTTTTTTTTTGTTGATGACAGACGAAAAAGATCCAAAATCACGGCAGTTTCTTAGAAGTCTTCTCAGAATATTTTTATTGGGTCTGTGTAGATTTGGAAATCTTTCTACAAAAACACGACAGGTTCTGAGCATTATCTTATTGCATTCGCCATAAATGACTATTAAATTCAGGAAATCTTCATTAGAATACCCCAAACGATACATTTTGCACACAAATAGAAAACTACGAAATACTCATCAATTATATCGCATCAAACTTTGACATATTTGTTGTAACTTCATTTGTTTTCAAAGCTTGCTTGGTTTGGTATTGCTTCGAATGATTTACATTTCAAATATTTCCTAAAATCTGATATATCTTGCCAGGGGTGTATTTTAGGTATAGGACATTCTTCATGGACTTGATATATTTTTTTTCGTAGTATCCAAAAATGATGGAATAGTGTATGGTTTCCATTTGAGAAATTCGTGTTTCATCAGTTTTCTCGATGTTATGTTTTACCCTGTAAATTTATGCTTTATGCTTAAGGTGTGATTCTGTGAAATTTCACATTTTCAACTGTTACTGTCTATGAGTTATGATTTTTTCGGAGTGGTGCTGTAACTGTCAAATTTTTCAGAAAAAAATCAATATCTCGAAAACTAACAAATTTGGGTAAAGGCAAAATGTGCTGAGAAATCCCAAAAATGTAATAAAATACAGGGTGCTCCATTTGAAATAAGAAATAACGGAAAGAGACCGGAAGTTGACAATATTTAAGTTGAGAAGGCCATTTTGTAAAACCCACCACCACAAAATTTCAAGTTTTTATTTTGAATCGTTCTCCATATATTCCTAACGAACGCTCGTCGTGAAAGACCCTGTATACCCAACTGTACCTTGTACCTTGTACCCATTCCAATATCATAAAATTTGTTTTTGAGTTATTGTGTTATTATATATTCTTCTGGTGAATTATTAGGTTCTCAAATGATATATTGTTCGAATCTTTTATATATAGTTTTTTCTGATAAAAGTAAAATATCGGTATGTAAGAAGCAAGTGAAAAGATTTTTCTGCTTTTATAACCACTATAGAAGTTTCTTGTTGTTATCTTCTGATCAATTTAAGCCTCTTATATTATTTCCATTAGTATAATTCATTGCCTGTCTAACACCACTTGAAGACATTTTCTACGTGGGATGCAGAGTAAAACTTGGGCTATAACTAACGGCATCAACCGGTCTTAGATCAAGTTCAATGTCTTCAGACATTATCGTTTGGAACCATCTGAATTTTGAAGTAATCTTAATGACCCTTTCTACACATAAATTTATGGGTCACAATATCCATATTGCTGATGCACTTGAGGAATTTTTTATCAAGAATAATTGCTTTCAACAGTGGTAGGAGACTTTCAAATAATGCATTTTTCGGGATTGTTGATAGGAGTCTACTTTCTGTCATCCGTTACTTTACTTTAGGGACTTGATAGCGCCTATTTTTTTGGCCTCTTTGTGGGTACACGTTTATTTTGAATCGGTCTTCGTTCCTGAAATGAGTGTTGGTCTTAAGAAATCATGTTCCACCATTGCTACAGCTCGGTATAAATCAAAATCTAGGGCAAGGACAGCCAAGAAAATTAAATAATTATTTAATGATAGTTCTATCTCAATAAAGTAGGACCAATTCTACAAATGTCTTCTTAACATACGCATTTGATATTTCAGTCAATTGATGATTATCGTCAAATATTAGTAATTTATTGGGGGATGATCGATTCCGTTGGAACTGGTTGGTAAAGGACCTCGCACACATCTTATGGGAAAAAGTCTTTCGTTGAAAATTGCTGTATTTTTGAAATGTTGTAGCTGGAGCCATTCTGAGTAAAATTCTCCATTGGCTCAGCTCGATCGTATTAATAGATTCGACGCTAGAGGGTGCCAAATCATGAATTTTGTGATTTTTGGAGAAATTCAGCTGAATAAAAAAATATCAATATCTCATTTATATCCAATATTATGTGCGACTGAGCATTCCTAAAATTCGCGAGAAATATTTTTCTATAATACAGAATAAGAAAACGCCAAGGTTTTTTTTGTAGGGTTGAATTAGCGCCTATGAGGTTATAATTTGATTGAGTTCATCATTGAGGATCAATCAGAATGGTTTGTTGATCGACCAAAATATAATAAAACTATGAATACAGAGTGTTGGAATAAGGAATGGTTCATATTAAATATACATGTAGTTACTTTAAATCACGGATTTTATTATTTTTGAGTGAATTCAGATGAATGAAAAACATTTACATATTATTTATAATCGATAGGAAACTATATTGTTCAATAAAGCGTTACTGAGATCGTGAATAATTTTTCTATAAAACAAAAAAATTGATTTTCCACAGGGTAGTTTCCAATGTTATCAATTTATATAGGTGAAAGAATTCGCCTTCGAGACTGAGTTGATTAAGTTATTTATTATTGATGATCGATCAGAATGGAAGTTGATCTCTCAAAACAAAATACCAATGAAAATACATAGTGTTTCACACATGGAAGGCTCCATTTAATTTGAATAAGTAAATACTCTTCTCTAGGATTCAATCAGAGAACAGAGAAAACAGAGAGCTGAACTCATCTCCTATTAACCTAACTAATAATAATAATAATAATAGTTTATTCCTGTACAATACTTTTCTGCATCATAATTAAAACCATAGCAGTTAAAAATGATTGTGCAAAAGCAAACGAATACCCACAAAAGTTTCCTTGCTCGTGGGTCTCATTGTCCTTATGCAATAAAGTTTAACCTTCATTTATGGTTTGTATAAGTCTACCAGTAAGAATATAAAGAGAGTGACAATAACAAATGTATATATGTATATAAAAATAGAAAAAATGTGTAAACAAGAGATTTTTTTTAAATTTGAACAGAGAAGTTAATTTGTACATTTAAGAAAGTCTACCAGTAAGAACATCAATAAAAAATTACTATGCAACAATAACAAATAAATATAGAAAAAGTTGATAAAAACATATAAACATGAGCATTTTAAAATTTATATACTAGAACTATTTTGTAATTTTATGATAGTATACCAATAAAAGCATCAAAATAAGTTTATCATATGACAAAATACATAAAGTTTATGAACTAAAATTTATGAAAGCATGAATATCAGTTCTTGAATAACTTAGCAGCCATTTGGTGAGACCAGCTTTGAATTGTTTAAGGGTGTGCTTTTCTTTAAGTTCAGGTGGGATATGATTCACTACACGTGGAGTAATGAATGTATGACAACGCTGTCCAATTACTTTTTGTTTTCTGGGGACAACTGCTTGTTCTCTATAGCGTGTATAAAAGCCATGTCTATTTTGTTGAACCATCTTTTTATTTTTATACCACTTAATTTCTATTTGTTCAAAGTATAGTTGTCTAGCGTCAAGGATTCTACTTTCTTTAAATGAAAGTTCGGTGGAATATAAGAAAGGTTTGTTGAAAATAATTTTTATGATCCATTTTTGAGTTTTTTCTAAGATATCCAAGTAACTTTTCAGAAGTCCACCCCAAGCAATTATTCCGTAGTTTAAATGTGGTTCTACTAAAGCTGTGTATAGCATTTTCAGTTTATTTAAGTTAAGTAGTCTTTTGTGTGTCTTAAATTTAAATATTAGGAATCGGAGTTTTTTATTCAATAACTTTATATGTTCATCCCATTTTAAATGTGAATCTAATATCACTCCAAGATATTTTGTTGATGAAATTATTTTAATTTCCTGATTTCCAACGTTAACTTTTTTTAAATTTGGCAATGTTGATTTGTTGCAGGGGAAGGGCATAAAAACTGTTTTATCCCAATTTATGGATAGTTTTTTGGAAGCAAAAAATTCATAAAATTTATTGAAATCTTTCTCAGCGTTCTTCTTGAGACTAATCCAACTCTCTCCTTTGAAAATTACTCCAATGTCATACTACTACTACTACGTCGTAATACCTAAAGGTTCGACGATAGAGGGAGCCAAATTTTGTGTTTTTATTGGATTTTGCATTCTATAAAATATAAATTTATTTTGTGAGTCACTCAAAGAAATATATCTGATGTTCTGAGAATGATGAGTATATTTCCATCGACTATATACAGGGTATCAATTTGAAAACTTCCCACCCTCAATATCTTCCTTTCAGTAAACAATATGAGGAATCGAAAAACCAGGTCAATTTTATTTGCAAGGGGGACACTTTCAAAGACTATTTGTAGCCCTCGTGGTTCAGGGCCAGTTTTTTATGTTCGAGTTAAGCTCCAGATAACTAACTAATAGTTTAGATTGTTGACATTCATTAAATGACGTTTGAAGGATCACATTCTAACCATTAGTTAATTAACATGGAGTTTAACTGGAAATAAAAAAACTGGCCCTCAACCCCCTAGGAGGGGTAGATGTTACCCTCATAATTTTAAATGGGAAGGGGGGTCAATTGGCAGATCATTTTGATTGGCATTCAATTCTGTTTCCAATGGTACTCTGACTTTATTTTTTGATGAGCATTTTCCGAAAAATAGCGTTCGAAACTGACAGAAGTAATTATTAGAATGCCTATACTGAGATGCATGGTTTGACCAGAACTGGTTAGAATATTAGGTGGTACCGTTCCAACCCTTTATTAGGGGTAACATTAGCCATTACTTAGCTCCAACAATTCATACCAAAAAGTAGTCTAATGGTAAAACGTAGATGGTAGTAACGTTGTGTTTATTGAATGCTTAATTTTTAATTCTCATCGCAGAAATTATACAGATGCCTTCCTTTTTTACTACTTCTGCTGTAAAAAGTTTCTGTTTTCTGGAAAAAAAAATAGTTAGTAGATTTGAACGATGTGGTAGTATTGTGAATACAGTTTTACCTGTTGGGCTGTTTAATGAGTGTTTGAAAGTGTAAAAATAGTTTACATTCTTCAAGTCGTCAGAATTGAAATGATAATTTATGGAGAAATGTCGGGGCGTGGCGCAGTGGTTAGAGCGTCCGCCTCTGAGTCGGAAGGTCCAGAGTTCGAACCCTGGTTGGGCTGAGATTTTTTAATTTAATTTAACCGCTGCACGATTCACTCTTGCGTTCCAATTAACAGTGCTGCTCCTAAGGTGGCGTATGGAGTTAGTAACAAGGCCTATCCAGAACACATAACTAATGACCATAGCAGTCGATGCCGAAACACCAACGAAAAAAAAAATCGAAAGTGCGCCCGTAGGGTGGCATGTTTTTTCAACGAAAGCCATTCAAATTGTAAAGTAAGTCATTGGTATGTGTTTGATTTGGTGAGAAAAAAAAGAAATAACCTCAGAGTACTCAATGAAGAAGCTCAAATTGAAGTTTTGGGAACAGTTGCTGCAGAGTCCACGAGCTCCTTACGATCAGTATAAGAACAGACGGGAATGTCACGCAGACTGTAAGGGAAAGCATTGAAAATGTATAAATATCATCCATATAAAATGCAGATTCTCCAAGAGCTCCACGAGGATGATTATGACAGAATCAAAAATTATTTGTTATAATTGTTTTTTTCGTTAACCAGCTGTCGTCCCCTTACGAACGGCAGCCCTAAGAAGTCGAAACTTGTGCGAGCTAAGGATTAACGAGGTCTTACCTTTTTACGTGCGATTCCTAGCACTTTCTCGGACCATCAGAAGAAGTTCTGCAGTTGCTAGGGTTTGAACCTGTGACTGGCAGCCAAAAGTGATCGAAACAATGTCGCTTTAACCACTCGGCAACCTGGCCTCGAATAGAATTTTGTGAAATCATGTCTTATCGAGTCAATACCATCACTAATCTTCTGTTAAACATCTGTTTCTGCGATGAGTGCTAATTTTTTTCTGAATGACAATGTTAATAGATAAAGTTGTCGTTATTGGAGTGACGAAAACCCACATATTTTTCGGAAAGGGCATACACAACACCCACAAAATGATAATGTTTGGTCTGGTATTCTTGGAAATGCCATTATAGGTCCATTATTTCTGGAAAAAAACTTGACTGGCAATCTGTACCTTGAAATGCTTGAAGAGACTAATGATCCTCTCATAACTCACGAGCTAGAAACTCAAATTGATGCAGAAGGTAATTAATTTTTGCACGAGGGTCTGTTAGATTTACAGCAGGACGGTGTTTCACCTTATTATTTTCTTCCCGTCCCACAGTGTTAACCACGAGAGATTTCCGGATCAATGGATTAGCAGAAGGGGAGCAGTTGTATGGCCTCTGAGATCACCGGATTCAACTCCCTTAGATTTCTTTCTTTGAGGGCATCTTAAATCCGTTGTTTATAAAACACAACCTTCTGATATTGAAGAACTTAAAAGACGAATTACAGAAGCATGCCCGTCAATTCCTAGTGGAGTTTTCTGAAATGTTAGAAAACCGACTTTATTACTGTTTAGAGCAAAATTTACGACATTTCAAACAGCTTATAAGATAAGCGTACGTAGATTTTATGTTTGAAATATCTTTCTCGCAAATTAAATTTTATTTTGTAAAAGGAAAATAACTAACAAATAAAAATTCCCACAATTAATGAATTTATTTCCGTCATTCAATGGTTGGAACGGTGCCTCCTACTCTTTTAACCATTTTTATTGAAAGGAGTCAACACAATAACGCATCTCGTCAAAGAATAAAACGTTAGTATATCATTAAAATCAGAATTGAGAGCCAATAAAAATGATCAGCCACTTGACCCTCCTTGCCATTTAAGACTCTGAGGATAACATCTATACCCCTCCTAGGGTGTTGAACCACGCGGGCTACAAATATTCCTTCAAAGTGTTCCCCTTGACAATAAAATTGACATGTTTTTTCGATTCCTCATATTATTCACTGGAACGAAGATATTAAGGGTGGGAAGTTTTCAAATTGACACCCTGTATTTGAACTGAATGAACTGAGTTTACCCATCTGAAATTAAGTAGAATTCAATCATATACACGGAGTTATTATTATATTATGTTATTTATTAGATATAAAAAACCTAGAGGAACGCATGTTGTTCATAATTTGTGCACGACACAAATATTGTTGCTTGATTTCTTTTCATACAGTATTTGTGATGGTCTGTTTTTCCGGAGATTTCCTTTCTTTCCGCAATAATTTGACAACGCCGCAAAAAAAGGAAATACCTCCGTATGTAAAACGTTTTGCTCAGTTCAATAGTGAGAACATTTACAAGGTGGTCATTTTAAATATTTGATGCTTTGAGCTGCCCCGCTTTGAAGAAACACTCGGTATATTTCGAATTATTTTCATAACATGCAACAAAGTAAACCGTAGAACTTTTATCTGAAACATTTTTTCAAATTCCTCTATCGCCGAATTTGGTGATACAATCCAGTTGGGCCGATGAAGACTTTTACTCAGGATGGCTGCAGCAACCACATATAAAAAATCCAGCCGTTTTCACCGAAATACTTTTTACCTTAAGATGTGTGCGTGGTCCTTTTCAAAGATGACGTAAGTGCACAACGTCACTTCTACACGCATATCATACACAATTTTTCATTTTGGAATCGTGACTCCATATAAACACTGCTGTAATGAATTTTAGATCAGGATAATGTTCTTTATACTGTATTTTATTATTTTTTCTGCCTTTAGCGATTATATTGGCATCGACTGCTATGGTCAGTAGGCACTATGTGTTCTGGGTATGCCTTGTTACTGACTCCATACGCCACCTTAGGAGCGGAACTGTTAATTGGAACACAACAGTGAATCGTGCAGGACTCACCCCAGTCGAGCCACGAGATTTTAATGATTTAGTCTGTCAAATTGAATCTCTTGATTGAGCTCTTACTGGGGCTCGAACTCCGGACCTTTGAGCCAAGATTCGGACGCTCTTACCACTGCGCCAAGCTCTAACATATATATTTTATTACAGCTAATCAAGTAACTGATGGACAACTTTTCTAGAACGGCATGTTTCAATCTTGAAGCTTTCGCATGCTTTCCAGTGCATTTGACAAATATTATGATGCAGGAATTATGAAAAATTGTTATTTTTGAGGTCTATGCTATTTTGTGAATTTCATATTTTGCTGTTGCCACCAAGCAGCTGATGTATACGTCACAGTTGATTTCACAAGGTTATAATGCTAGCCAAAAGTACCGACCCCCTCTATATTTTTTGAGCGGTCATACAGAAAGTCATCTTCCATCTTCCATTTTTTCTAAATTTTCAATGTTTAAATTACACCAGAAAGTTTGATATATATTTTCAGGTGTTTCTATGCATAATCGAGATAATGCATCAGCATCTTCCAATTCTCGTCCGGATTTATGATTAACTTCCATGTCAAAACTGCGAAGAAAAATTTGCCATCTTGCTAGTCTATCCCTCAGGTTTCCGGTTGTCAATAGTTGTGTTAAAGCCCGATGATCTGTATGAACCATGAATTGTTTACCTTCCAGATAGGTTCTGAAAAATTTTACAGCTTTTACTACTGCTAGGCATTCCTTCTCAGTACCAGAATAATATTGTTCACTTTTTGAAAAAGCATAGAAATAATATGAAATAACTCTCAGCTGGTGATTTTTACTTTTTGTAATGTCTCTCGGATAAAGTATTGCACCACAACCATAATAAGAGGAGTCAGTTGATAATTCATAGTTCAACCTTGTGTCTGGAATACGAAGAATTGGTTCAGATGTTATAGCTCCTATCAACTTTTTGAAAGCGTTTTCACAATCATCAGTCCAAATGGATGGTTTATTTTTACATTTCAAATCATCTAAAGGGCGGACAATGTTTCCATAATCTTTAATAAAATTTCTAAAGTGATTTGTTAGCCCAGTGAAGCATTGCAACGATTTCAGATTGTAAGGTCTCTTCATGTTCTTTATTTTCTCAATTATTTCACATTTCATCTTCTTCACATCTCCATCTATTTCTCTTCCAAGAAAAATGACTTTTGGAACACAAAACAAACATTTTTTCAGGTTGATTTTCATATTGTTTTCATTTAATTTCTTCAAAATTTTTTCAGAAAGATGTTCACATTCTTCATATGTATAGCCCCACACATAATTTCATCGATAAATACCACTGTATTTTTATATTGCAATATCCTGCATCACACGTTGAAATTTTGCACTAGAGTTCTTCCATCCAAACGGTAATCAGTTAAATTCAAAATGCCCTTCTTCCGTTATAAAAGCAGAAAAGTGTCTGTTTTTTTCAGAAATACTAATGTTCCAAAAACCATCCTTTAAGTCAATTGTTGTCAAGTATTTACAACCGCTAAATTTTTCTATAATATCATCAACCATTGGAAAAGGGAATGGATCTAATTCATTTTCTTCATTTATTTTTCTATAATCAACGCACAATAATTTTTTGTCTTTAAAACACACGGAGAAGCATATGGGGAATGTGACTTTCTTATAATACCTTGTTTCATCATTTCTTCTATCTTATTGCTGAACCATATTTTCTTGCTGGGTGTCAATCTATAAGGCTTCAATCTAACAATTTGGGGATTGCTTTTCAAACCAAAATCCACTTCATATGTTGATAGTTTTGTATCTTGATATTTAACAATATTTGGAAAAATTTTAGATATGTATTCTTCATCAATCTTCCTATATACATTACTCTTCGTAAAATTTCTTTTGAAAATATTGAGCCCCTTTAAAGTATGTTTTCCCACTATCAACTCAAACGGTAAATTCTTAACTATTGCAGGTGTTATTTTTGTAGATTTTTCTTCAATTTCTATGTTGACAACACATTTTTGAAAACATTTTGTGATCCCACCTAAGCTCTTTATAGTTATATAACAGTCAAGTGTTGGCCAGCCAAATGTTGTCACCAAAGTTTCATTTATCAAATCAATATCTGATCCAGCATCATAAAGAGCTTTCACTGATATATTATTCAATTTTATATTTTCAAAATTTAGTTAGCATAATTTGAATAACTTATATACATTTCATCATTTATTGGTTGTTCTATATTACAATAATTATTAGAAGAATTACGTCTCATTCCATTCCTCCGTTTCTATTGACATACTCGTTTCTGAATTCCTATGTCTGGTTGTCGTCTATTTTCTGATTGTCGTCTATTTACTGTTTGTCATCTATTTTCTGATTGCCATCTTCCTACGTAATGATTTCTTGGTTGAATTTCAATTTTCAAACATTTAATAGCTTGTTGTAACTCATCGTTAGTTGTTATGATTTTATTACACAACTGAGTCTGAATATAATTTGGAAGACAATCAATACAACAGTAGATGTTTCACACAAGTTTTTGTCGGCCCAATGTAGTAACCTTGCTTTTCAGAATAATATTCAAGAATTTGTCCATGAGTGAAGCGAAATGATGAAGCCTTTCTCCATTTTATAATAATATTTTCATCGAATGTTTTTATAAAACTTATTTTCCATTCTGTCCTGGTAAATCTACCAACATCACCGCTTTGCATTTTTTCTTTATACCACTTTAGAGCAATACCCTGCAGATTCCCTTTTAAATGGTATACTTTTTCAGCATCGCAGAGACATTTGTTTGATAAACACAGGAACTCATAGGAATTCATCCAAGTATTAGGGTCTTCATTATTTCCAGAAAAAAAAAAACTTATTTTCATAGGTTCAAATCTTTGATTAGCAATTGACATCCATTTTGACATAAGATTATCCAATTCTGACTTTCCAAATGAAATTTTTTCTTGACTGTCTCCAGTTCTTTCGTCTTCAACATAATTGATCTGCAGAATCTCGTTGGGAGTTTCGGTAGTTTTTTCTGACTGTGCCATTTGTAATAGAGTGAATATCTATACTATGAAAGTTTCTCTCAAGTAACAGTTTATTACGAATTAAATAAACTAATACATTTCTATAGCAATGCATCATACAGGATCATTCCCTACATTATTAGTGAACTTTCAAAGCATATTTGTATTTATAATAATAAGATTTTTCAGATAAAATATCATCTAAAATATACACTGAAATTCAGTGAACCAAAACCTTATTTATTGAAGAAAACCAACTTGATAAACATGTGTACATGGAAAATGAGATAATGAATTGGTACAATGCTAATATTCTTGTGATTATATTTGGATGAGTTGAACAAATTATATCTTCTCCAAAATATCTCGTCGTGGTTGACAAAAGATGAATGGTTTCAGTACTTTTTTGAACGACTGTGAATTATTGATTTTTTGTATGTGTAATAACTTCGCTGTCCTATAGTTTTCTGCATTTGTGAAACTACATGATGATATTTTTTCCTAGTAGGATAAGAATGACTAGGCAGGTTGAAGCGTTTGTTTTGGTGATATTTCATATTAGTTTTGAAATAAAATAGTGTGCGAATGTCTAACACTTTGGCTTCGTGGAATAGTGCGTCTGTGGGATGTTTGAACTCTTTGGATATAAAAATTCCAACAAACCTCTTTGGCAGATTCTCTAGGGGATGGAGGTGTGTTTTTAATGCGCCTCCCCAGCATACTATGCTATATCTCAGGTGACTTTCCACCAAAGCATGGTACAAGACTTTTAGTTGGTATAAAAAGGTAGAATATTTTTCAAGTACTTAAATTTGCGTAAAATGAATCTCAGTTTGGTGCATATACAGGGTGTCAATTTGAAAACTTCCCACCCTTAATATCTTCCTTCCAGTAAACAATATGAGTAATCGAAAAAACAGGTCAATTTTATTGTCAAGGGGGGCACTTTCACGGACTATTTGTAGCCCTCGTGGTTCAACCCCCTAGGAGGGGTAGATGTTACCCTTAGAATTTTAAATCAAGTGGCACATCATTTTGATGGGCGTTCAATTCTTGTTCCAATGGTACCCTGACTTATTATTTTGTGATGAGCATTTTCCGAAAAATTGAGTTCTAAACTAACAGAAGTAATTATTAGAACGCCTATACTGAGATGCATTATTGTATTGACTCCCTTTAATAAAAATGGTTAGAAGAGTAGGTGGCACCGCTCCAACCCTTGAATGACAGGAATAAATTTATTACGCATGGGATTTTTTATTTGGTGGTTATTTTCCTTCTACACAATAAAATTTAATTTGCGAGAAAGACATTTCCAACATAAAATCTACTTACGCTTATCTTATTAGCTGTTCGAAATGTTGTCCATTTTGCTCTAAACAGTAATACAGTCTGTTTTCGAACTCCCCTCTAACATTACGGAAAACTTCACTAGGAATTGACTGGCATGCTGCTGTAATTCGTCTTTTAAGTTCGTCAATATCAGAAGGTTGTGTTTTATAAACAAAGGATTTAAGATGCCCCCAAAGAAAGAAATCTAAGGGTGTTAAATCCGGTGATCTCGGAGGCCATTCAACTGCTCCCCTTCTGCCAATCCATCTACCCGGAAATCTCTCGTTTAACCACTGTCGGACGGGAAGAAAATAATGAGGTGGAGCACCGTCCTGCTGGTAATGTAACAGATCCTCCTGCAAAAGTTCATTACCTTCTGCATCAATTTGAGTTTCTAGCTCGTGAGTTATAAGAGGATCGATAGTCTCTTCAAGCATATCAAGGTACAGATTGCCAGTCAAGTTTTCTTCCAGAAATAATGGACCAAGAATGGCATTTCCAAGAATACCAGCCCAAACATTAACTTTTTGTGGGTGTTGTGTATGCCCTTCCCGAAAAATATGTGGGTTTTCGTCACTCCAATAGCGACAATTTTGTCTATTAACATTGCCATTCAGAAAAAATGAACACTCATCGCTGAAACAGATGTTTAACAGAAGATTACGGATGATATTGACTCGATGAGACATGATTTCACAAAACTCTATTCTTCTATCATAATCATCCTCGTGGAGCTCTTGAAGAATCTGCATTTTATATGGATGAAATTTATGCATTTTCAATGCTTTTCTTATAGTCTCGCGTGACATTCCCGTCTGTTCTGATACTGATCGTAAGGAGCTCGTGGGCTCTGCAGCAAATGTTCCCAAAACTTCAATTTGAGCTGCTTCATTTAGTACTCTGGGGTTATTTCCTTTTTTATTTGTCACTGAACCAGTTTCGTAAAACTTATTCACCAAATCAAGCACATACCGGTGACTTACATTACAATTTGGATGTCTTTCGTTAAAAAGACATGCCGCCCTTCGTGCGCACTTTCCAACTTCTCCATAAATTACAATCATTTCAATTCTGTCTTGAAGAATGTAAACCATTTTTACACTTTTATACACTTATTAAAGTAATTCCTAAACAGCCCAACAGGTACAACGGTATTCACAATACTACCACATAGTTCAAATTTGCTAACCAATTTTTTGCCGGAAAACAGAAACTTTTTACAGCAGAAGTAGCAAAAAAGGAAGGCTATCTGTACAATTTCTGCGATGACACTTAAAAATTCAGCATTTAATAAACACAACTTTACTACCATCTACGTTTTACTATTAGACTACTTTTTTATGTAAAGTGTTTGGAGCTAATGGCTAATGTTACACCTAATACAGGGTTGGAACGGTACCACCTAATATTCTAACCAGTTCTGGCCAAACCATGCATCTCAGAATAGGCGTTCTAATAATTACTTCTGTTAGTTTAGAACGCAATTTTTCAGAAAATGCTCATCAAAAAATAATAAGTCAGGGTACCATTGGAACAAGAATTGAACGCCCATCAAAATGATGTGCCACTTGACCCCCCTTCCCATTTAAAATTCGAAGGGTAACATCTACCCCTCCTAGGGGGTTGAACCACGAGGGCTACAAATAGTCCTTGAAAGTGTCCCCCTTGACAATAAAATTGACCTGTTTTTTCGATTACTCATATTGTTTACTGGAAGGAAGATATTAAGGGTGGGAAGTTTTCAAATTGACACCCTGTATAATTTAAATGTGCATCCCATTTGAGGTTTGTATCCGCTAGGAATCGCACGTTAAAAGGTAAGACCTCGTTAATCCTTGGCTCGCACAAGTTTCGACTTTTGAGGGCTGTCGTTCGTGAGGGGATGAGAGCTGGTTAACGGAAAAAACAATTTTAAAAACAATTTTAAAAAAACAATTATAACGCCTAGATAATAATAATAAAAAATCTGGCAGAGTAGTGTGATGTTGTCCAGTGGTGTTTATCGTTAGACTTTCGAAGGGTGGAGTGTACGATTTATTCCAACTAAATGGCATATACTATGTTTTTCTAAATTAACAGTTAATAATTTGTGTTCTAGCCAGTTTTTAACAAGGGAAAATCGGATTATACAATGTCCTTCAACTCTTGCCAAGTATTTGATTTATAAAAAATTACAGTATCCTCAGCAAATCCCAATATTTCCCCCTGACTCTTTAACGAAAACATTCCACTAACATAGATACTTAATAGGATACGGCCTAATACGCCATACTCTATTTTCCTCTTGTTGCTCTTTACATTGTCTACTGTCACAGATTGGAATCTATTGTACAGATAATTTACAAATAATTTGAGACATTTGTTTCTGATTCCTGTGTCTGTAGGTATAGGTCATGACTTACTGAATCGAACGCTTTCGAAAAATCAATAAAAATCCGTAAGTTTGGCAAAATTTCTTCCAGAGCAGCAGATATATCCTTGATGTAAGAGACAATATTGCATCTTGTGTGGAGAGATTTTCTCTGAAACCGTACTGTTGGTTAGATATCTGATTACACTTTGTTAAGTAAGCAGCTAACCTTTTCTTGAGAATCCTTTAA
The DNA here is from genome assembly GCA_944452925.2 of Chrysolina oricalcia. Lineage (NCBI taxonomy): Eukaryota > Metazoa > Arthropoda > Insecta > Coleoptera > Chrysomelidae > Chrysolina > Chrysolina oricalcia. Next base: position 36,975,789 of record OX101813.2, on the reverse strand, counting down.
AAAAATTTTGTAAGGTGCGTTATTATTGAAATTGGTCTGAAATTTGTTATCAAAGTCTCATCGCCTTTTTGAAATATAGGTATTATAACAGGATCATTACCGTCAGTTGGAAGAAGATCAAATGAATTTGTGGAAATATTTTTATGTGGTCTATAATTTGGGTCTTTCAAGTAATATAAGTAACAGTCCAACGATTGCCTGTTCTACATGTCACCATTACTTCCGGCGCATTTTCGTGCGGATGTTACGCATTTCACGTCATATTACCCAGAACAATTCGAAAGAGAACCTTGGATAGAATTTGTTTCTGCGCTTTTGAGCATTAACGAAACAACTACGACTTTAAAATTGTTGCTTTGAACTAAGTATTCAACCATTTAATTCCTGAAGGTTACCAAATTTGTAATTAGGTAATTTACCCGGAATGACAAGATTTCAAGAATTATCAAGTTTGCGCTCATCATGCTATAAATTAGTTTAAGTTGGAAATTGGATGTATCGGATTGACACAAGACTGGTTGTTTCATGAATAAATATGCATATATTTTATTGCAAAATGGTTCAGATTTGAATTTGGGAAACTGGATTCTAACAGTAATCAACAATAAATACGGTTCCTTATTGTGACCTGAAGGATTTTTTTAGACAGTTCAACTGATGCAATATTCCAATCTAACAGTAAACTTAGACTACAATTTCCAAGATGGTGAGAAACTAAAAGGTGCTTTTTTCTTCTTCTTTTTCTAATTGATATTCTATCTACGTAGAAGCTAAAGGAACGGTCTGCCGCTTGAAGGCATATGAATTTTATGATGATGATGATGATGATGATGATGATGTTCATAATTTACTTGAGGGGCTGGTTCGTGACAAAAAACTTGGTTCAGTCACATGCTCGAATATTTTTTAGATGGTAATAATATTGCAATTGTTTTTATTACCGTCCAATTGATATTCTTGCTACATAGAAGCTCAAGGAACGGTCTGCCGCTTGAAGGAATGTGAATTATATATTTTTCAGACATGCTTTGGGTTCATAATTTACTCAAAGGGCAAAAATCTTGGGTTCAGTCACCAGCTCGAGACAATCACCAATCGTGGCACGATCAAAATGGCTTTCACCAATAAACGCCTCTTGAAAAAAATCGAATCCACCGTCCAAAACTGTTAGCCACATTCACATTCAGTTACATTTTTTGTTCCTCAAGGAATATAACCGTTTTCTATAGCTCCGATAATTTTAGATAGTGTGCTGATTTAAATTTCATTCTTTTGGTCCTCTATGTATAGAAGACATGTGCACTGAGCATTCGGCTAGTTAGGATCGATGCTATTTTCGACAAAGACTACTTCAGGCTTATTAGCTTGAATGTGTACGATTGTGTAATGCATCCTCATGGGTGAATTCAAATCTGTCGCCTAAAGCTGTTGTTCGTTTTTTCTGCATAAAATATTTTTGTTTGACCAAAAACTTCTACTGTTTGGTTTTTCTTGTTTGTCACACATATAGGTGTATAAAAAAATCAGTGGACATTTTCAGTTTTTTTTATTTATAACGAGATATGTAGAATTTTGCGATTTTTCGGAAATTTCAAAGTGCTGCCAAAATGGCCATTGGACAGCTGCGCTTCTGTCTGCTGGAAGCATTTTCTCATACCTCTAGTAAGCCTCAACACAGACCAAAAGATTTTGAGAGATTTCCGGGTCTGTCACCTCACTCATGTGACAGTCATTATGGGTGACACTCCAAAATCGCGGTGTTTTGGGCATAACTCTGGATCTTGACCTCGTTCGCGGCTCAAACTTGGCATATGGTATGTGCAGGACCATATCTACCGAAATATTAAACCAACAGACGGTTTCCGGATCAGTCACAAACTGACTGGTTTTCAAACGCCCACCCTCCTATACCTTGACCTGGAGAAATTCGAAGTCTACACCCAGGCGACTTGGGGAAACACCAATAATGATATTTCATGCCTAGCAGACGGTTTCTTTACCTGTCATATAGGCAGCTCTCTAACTACTATAGGAAACATCATTAATATATTGATTGCCAATGTTTGGACACGTAGTGTCATAATTTGAATTGAAATAATTATTTTCAATAAAGTCTACTTGAAAATCTATAACTATATTTTCATAAGATTTTCTGCCCTGTACTTTGATGGAATATTCAAAGAATGATATAGACAGTCACCTGAAATTAGACCAAAACAGAACATAGCTTCTTCCTTGAAATACTTGATAGTTGCGTGAAATAGAAAATGATGCAAGTTTCAAAAACACTTCAAGGAATCCGATTGAAAGTTGAAATCAAAAAGTCTCCGAACCTTGTTCAAAATATGGAATCGTTAGGTGAAGAGTTAAAATTAATATACATGGTGTTGCAAGATTCATTACAAGTATTTTAAGGGGTCAAAATAAGACTTTTTCCCCATAAAAGTGTGTCATAAAATTCACCCTCTTCAAGCTACATAGACATCGCAAGTTGGTCGAAAAAAATGGTTAATCAACCGTTTGATACATGTTCTACAATATAAAAGTCAAAATTGTTAAAAGGGGAACAAAGAAAAAAGTCATAACCTGCTATAAGTATTTTAATTTGTAACTTTAACATTCTCCTGCAGAAGGCCAAAATTTCAGGTTATTCTTATGGTCAACAGAATGGTAATGTTTAAACTGTTTTTTGTTTCAAGAGGAAATAGAAAATTTTGGCAATGAAAACTGTAGGCAACCCTCATTCATCAATGAAAGATAACAATATTAAAAAAGAAACAAAATACAACAATGAGTCCTGCACGATTCACTGTTACGTTCCAATCAACAGTGCTGCTCCTAAGGTGGCGCATGGAGTTAGTAACAAGGCCTATCCAGAACACGTGGCTAATGACCATAGCAGTCGATGCCAAAAACACCAAAGAAAAAAAAATAATAACTAATACTTAATATGCATTATAGCTATAACGCGTGAAAAACAAAGTAAGTATTTCATGAATGATCTATTCTGGAGGAAGGTTTAATGTATTTATACGATATTATACGTCTATGGGTAAAATCACCACTGAATAAACAGTTTTTTTTATTATTATTTCAAATAAATCGCATCAACCATTAGAGGTTATTGATGGAACAATAAATACATAACATTACATTACATTACAAATCAGACTTTACAATGTCTATATTTTGGTCAGGATATCAATTGACTTGAGGAATTTCATGAGGTTAACCATGTTGTTCCCTTGAAGATTTTTCTGAAGATCATCCGATAGTCCGTTGGATACTCGTTGTCGCTCTAGCCCGGGACATTCTGAGATGATGTGCTTCACCGAGGTGTTGACTCCACAGATCTCGCATTTGATGGCTTCCTCTTTACTGAGGAGATGTTGATGCGTTAGTTTGGCATGTCCAATGCGCAGTCTGGAGAGGATAACTTGTTGTCTTCTGCTTACACCTTCTACTCTATTTTTGATGATGGTTGGGTTTATTTCCAGCAGCTTATTGTTAGAATTTTACAAATTGTGAAAGGCTTTCGCGGCCATCGTTGAATGAATGATGGTTTTTCCTACGTTTCGCCTACACGAGTGGTTGGCATTTTCAAGAGAAATGTTTACAGTTTCAATCACTGAACACTACTTGTCTGGTATGCGTTGTCTCAGCCAGTATTTATGGGTCGACGTATTCGTACCTACCTGTGTCCGGTGCCATCGTCCCTGTGTCGGGTACCCCCTCGGATTCATTAATTTCCCGGTATGGTGTTATTACCGTTTTCTTGAGAACAGGTAGCCATGCTTTATTCAATTGTAACCCTCCTTCAATTCTGTTGAAATTGTTGGGATGTTTTTTGATTTCGATTGCTTCTCGGAAGAGTCTTGGATAATATGCATGTGTTGTGGCAATTACTTGGGTTTCCTCGAACTTCACTCTGTGATTGTTATTGTTAAGCGCATGTTCTGCGACAGCGGATTTTTCTGAGTGTCCTAATCGGCAATTGGCCTTGTGTTCCTTTATTCTGGTATTTGTGGAACGCTTCGTGGTTCCGATATAAACGTTGCCACAGGTGCATGGAATGCGGTACACCCCAGATGAGCTTAGTTCATCACGTTTATCCTTCGCCGATCTCAAGAAACTGAAGGATCACTTGAGATCGGCGAAGGATAAACGTGATGAACTAAGCTCATCTGGGGTGTACCGCATTCCATGCACCTGTGGCAACATTTATATCGGAACCACGAAGCGTTCCACAAATACCAGAATAAAGGAACATAAGGCCAATTGCCGATTAGGACACTCAGAAAAATCCGCTGTCGCAGAACATGCGCTTATTAATAACAATCACAGAGTGAAGTTCGAGGAAACCCAAGTAATTGCCACAACACATGCATATTATCTAAGACTCTTCCGAGAAGCAATCGAAATCAAAAAACATCCCAACAATTTCAACAGAATTGAAAAAGGGTTACAATTGAATAAAGCATGGCTACCTGTTCTCAAGAAAACGGTAATAACACCATACCGGGAAATTAATGAATCCGAGGGGGTACCCGACACAGGGACGATGGCACCGGACGCAGGTACGAATACGTCGACCCATAAATACTGGCTGAGACAACGCATACCAAACAAGTAGTGTTCAGTGATTGAAACTGTAAACATTTCTCTTGAAAATGCCAACCACTCGTGTTGGCGAAACGTCGAGTTTTTCTCTAAATAAACGTCGGCCTAAAAACCCGAAAAACCATCATTCATTGTTAGAATTTTGCCATATAGTGTACCACTGTTGCCTGGACAGTTCATTTATCCTCCATTTGAAGTCTTGGTTCGGTATCTCCAGACTGACTTTAGCTTCGGGGTCTGTGCAGGCTTGCTTTGCTACTGTATCGGCCGTTTCATTTCCTTCAATTCCAGTGTGTGAAGGAATCCATGCAATCTCCAAATTTTTGCTTTCCTGATATAGTGCGAGAAGGTACCTCTTTATATGTTGTAGGAGTTGATGTTTCGGGTACATTTGCAAGATTCCTTTCACCGCACTGAGAGAATCTGTGAAAATGACTGTATTGGTACAGGTACTGTTGAGCGCTTCTGATATAGCTTCTGCTAAGGCAAAAATCTCCCCAGTATAAATAGTGCATGTTGCTGACAGACGGTAGGAGAGTTGTGAATAAGGCGTGATACCCGCGACTCCCACGTTTTCGTAGCCATCTGTCTTGGAGGCATCAGTATAAATGCAACCATAACCGGAATATTTATCTTTCAGTTCAAGAAAGAGAATTGGAAATAAAGTGGAAGGAGTTGAGGATTTAGGGTATTGAGAAAGGTTTGTGTCACATTGGGGAATTTTAACTGTCCACGGGGCTGGTTGGTATTGGGGATGTATGATGACATTTTCAAAATTGAAATTCAGTTTCTTAATCCCTTCATAAAAAGGCGATGCTGTATTCGAGTTTTCAGGAAATAGGTCTTCCGATCTTTTGAAAGTATTTCTGTAGGTTGGGTTATTAGGGTTGGCAGATATCTTGGCAGCGTAACAAAGACTTAAATATTGCCTACGGATTATAAGGGGTGGCTCATCAGCTTCCACGTATAAGCTTTCCACGGGACTGGTTCTGTATGCACCGAGAGCCAGTCGAATTGCGGTGTTATGGATCGTGTCTAGTTGTTTGAGTTGTGTCTTCGATGCAGTATTATAGACAGTTTTCGAGTTCTCTGGTATATCGTTATTTCCTCATAGATTTATATTTCTCAGTAATTCAATTGTACAGTTCGCTTAGGTTATACGTGATAGCACCATGAAATGCTTGCGTTCTGTGTCTTGATATTGTTATTTTCTTTTTGTGACGTATATTGAGGTTAATATGTATGTCGGTTCTGAAACGGATTTCATTGTACAAATAGGGAGGTTTATGAAACGTTATGACGGAATGAAAAGAGTGTTCGTCGTTGTTTTGTTGTTAACCAACCAACGCTCCGACTATGACCCCGCATACCAGTAGTTGAGCACATGAGTTCTGAAGCTTTTGTAAGCGTGCTGAGTCTATTTGACGGATAATCGGACCATAAATGGCATCGCCGTAATTGATATTTAAATCTCAGAATGTTATGAGAATCTGAGATCTGTATCAATTATTAAACCAAGTTTCTTACATTACTCTTGAATTGGCATTGTATCACCATAAGTGTGATCTGTATACGATATGCATAACGTGTTCTCATGATATGTCTACCAAACAAGACAACATTCGACTTGGATGCGTTTATTATCAAACCTAGCATTTCCGAAGAAGAGAGCAGCGTTGCGAGGTCACTATTCATGTGTATTATTGACGTCTGTTGACGACGTTCCTCAAATCTGTAATATGACTGAGTATCATCCGTTTAGAAGTGACTTGAGGAATATTCTAGGGATTTAATGAGTTGACTTGTGTAGAGAATGAAAATTAAGGGACCCAGAATGGACCCCTGCTGAACCAGATTTTCTACTTTAATCCACTCATATTACAGTTACCTTATTTTTGGAGCAAGAAATGAATAGAGCGTCCAAAAAAACAAGAGCCTGTAAATTTTCTGAACATATGATGCATACCTAATTGTGAATAAAATTCAATGTTTACGATTTTTTTCGCACAACTTGTGATGTCTGTATTTTGAAAGAGGTGAATTTTAGAACACATGTTTATGGGACTAAATCCTTGTTTTGACCCTAGGAATATGTTCTTGAAATATTTGTATTGAATTCTGCAACACCACGTATAAATCATTCACAAATGCCTGATAAAAAAATACTTGAAATGCCGTCCTGTAATCCCTCAAAACTTCTATATCTAGTAACGAATGAGATCGGCATAAAACAACTATATTCCGTATGTAGCAATATAAATTCAGTCACAATAGGAAAATGACAATAACTTAAAATTTTTGAGCGATATTGGTTGGTTAAAATTCATACAAAAAAAACAACAAAATATTTGAGGACACAACCTATATGTATATACCAAACTCTATTTGTTCACAAATCAACAAACCAGATAAAGTACAGTTATCTATAGAATAAGGTTGAAATGAAAATTCAATGTTAGTGGGAAAGTTCCCGGACGTGAGGAACAACGAGCATCAATTTTCGTTCCAAAACCGAGTAACAGACTGTACTTTCTCCACAAGCCACTCAAGATATGAAATGAAACCATTACAATAAGAATCCATATCTGTCAAATAGACAGTGTTTGCTCGTAATTTGCTTACAGTCGATGCTAGAGTCCCTGTATGCAATTTGACATTAGATCGTATATTAGAGTCGTGACAGGACATCGAATAAACGCGTTTTAGGTTATGTCTACCTTGTGAGGCCGAATGGGTACAAGGGCGTATCGTCAGGGAGGGAATGTAAAAATGTGTTTTGAGGTACCTACACGTAATCCGAGTAACTGTGACGGATCTTTCAAAATCGAATATTTGTCAACTGAAGCTTCCGAAACGAAATGAAGATTTTGAGTGGTAGGTACCTATGTCGCAAAGTCATTGAGAAAACTGATGCTATTCCTGTTTCAAGAACGATTGAAGAGACTAAATCACTTGGTACTAGATCATTTAAAAATTTTCTGTGCATGGAGGAATATGTATTTTCAAATGTTTTGAAAGAAAACGACGAGTTAAAGTTAAAATTGGTCCAGTATGAAGTTTTCATACAAGAAAAAATCTTTCAAATATTTTTTTGAAACGAATGGTAGAACGAGTTCAAATCAGAAATGTAAACAAAGTTGAATGTTTACGGAAAATTTGGCATCAATTCAGATCAACTTACAATTAAAAATGGAACCCGTAATGGAAAAGGATAGCGACCTAAGACTGTGGAGGAAGCATTAGTTATTAGATTCGCATGTGGTACTTCTAGATATGAAACCTTATTAAAACTAAATTATGCGTTACCTAGTATAAAAATTTTGAATCGTAAAATAAGTCAGATTCAATTTACTCCAGGCATATTACATGAAATACTTCATTATTTGAAGAGCAAAATTCAAAATTTTGCAAGAAAGATTGCAAGATTGCTGTTTATTTTTGGATGAAACAGTTATAGAACCTGGAGAACAGTACTGTGTAGCTACTTGTACTAATATGGAAATAGAAACATTTGAAAAAGGGACAGAAATAGCTACTCATGTTTTGGCTGTCATGTTATGTGGAGTTTCAAGTGGATGGAAATAACTCATACCATTTCACATGGGAGAAAATGAAAGGGGAATCTTTAACAAAACACTCATTAGAAATTATAAACATGTTCATCTGTTGGATATCGTTAATGTCACCACAGATATGGGCCCTTCCAATCAAGTTATGTGGAAATAGTCAAAAGAAACTAATGCTCTGAATTTTCCAGCCTTCAGCTACTCAAATTTTATAGCCTTCAGCTACTCAATTTTTATAGTCTTCAGCTGCTCAATTTTATAGCTTTCAGCTAATCTGTTTCGGCCTTCGACCTATTGTATTTTTTTTTGACAAGGAAATAGAGTTGTTATTTGTTATCATTACTGCATATTTATTCTGCCTTCCCACACAAGCTAGATATCAATTTAAAGTTTATCTTTCTCTTCGGTTCTGTCTTTTGCAGCCTGGCGCCCTCCCATCTGAACTCATGTCCTATTTGGTTTAATAGTGACTTAATTTGAATAATCTATTGATAAATCACATCCTAAACTAATCAACAAAAAGTGATAAATTCCAGTTATTTTGAATAAAATTTTCAAAAATTTGCAGGGATACAAGGAAAAAAAATTAAATTTGTGAAAACGACGAGTAGTTATAAGAAAATTTCAAAAAAATTTGATTTGTTTTTGCATACAGTGATAATAGTCGCCAGTTTGGTATGGCAAATCAGACAAAATGCAGGTAGGAATGTCTTGATTATTTTCCACGAAAGCTCTCGATAAAATTCTAAAATTCTGCGAAAAAATAACACCTATTGCGAATATGAAAATGAACTTGGCTAAGGTTGCCAGCATACATCCATTTACAAATGATGTCTTCCCAAAAGCGAGGGGTAGTATAAATAAATGATTCATCGTCGTTGGAATATCTCTATCAGTACTAGTTTGAAAGTGAAAAATTATTGGTTTTAATGTTCTACGATCGAAATCACCTATAGTCGAACTCTTCAAATCTCATGTACTAATGGCTCTGTTGAAAATTCCCCCTGTACAGATATTCTGCTTGTGTGTTTTGATCTATAAGATTTTTGTCACCCTTTTTACGAAACGCCACTGTTTTGTATTGTCAATACTATCGTTCGACCGTTGTCACATCAACGGTATAGATATATTTTCTGTTCTTGTTTGACTGATATAATTCGCCATTTAAACAATATTTGGTTTTACCATTATATTTGAGGTATAACCTAAAATGCGTTTTTTCGATGTCCTGTCAAAGAGTGTCCCGACTCTAATATACGATCTAATGTCAAAATGCATACTAGTCGATGCTAACCGAATATTTTGTTAACTGTTATAGAATTTTTATTCTATAACAAGGATTGGAATGAAATATGTGCATAAGACAACAAGTGTTTTGTATTTCTTCAAAAACAAGAGTTAGATTGTCAACTTTCTAATGCCAATATTAATTTTGGAATCGTTAAATTCCGCAAAAGACGTGGAGAATAGTATATTGTGTATCTAGAGCGTAAAAAAGTCTTCACGCACGTAGTGCACACTATACTTTTTCTACGACCTTTTACTTAGAGATTGAATTAAAGGAAATTTTCATCGGGTGCCTCTTTGAGAAATTTTAATACGTGTTCCTTTTCCAAAACTCGTGATTTTTTAGGAATGTATCCCTCGTTTTTCCGTTTCAAGAAAGCGCGAACTTTCGGATAATCACCAATTTGTACGTTGTACTTAGCACTAAGGGTGCTTTTCAACATTGAGTAGTGACTCCATAAGGTAGAAGATTTAACCTTTGTTGATAATTCAGATAGGTAGGCCTTTCGGAGAATGATTGGACGTTGTTTGTATTGCGCCATTGCATAAACTTTTCCAAAGTGTTTTCGTAAATTCCCAACGATTTTTGTGGCAATAACGATGAACTTGCTTCACTGGCTGCTAACGTTATATTTGGAGGAGTTGATGGGAGTACTTCAATGCTGTCCATCAGGAATTTGCGTGAAATACACGGCTAATCGGTTTAAATCAAAATTTCGTCGTACTATTTATTAATTCAGAGGGTAATTAATTACTATTTACGGTCTATTAACTGATGTAACTCTGAACTTCACTCTGCGGGAACTGTCATATTTGTCAACTTCTCTCCCCACCACTACCTAGACCAGCGACCGGTGTGTGAATTTGTATTGACTCTTATGGCACTGGTGCGTGAAATAAATCCCATAAGAAAAGCATGGCACTTCACACACCGATTCGTGAAATGAAGCTTTACACATTTTTATCGATGTGTGACGTTAGTAATTCACATACGGGAGTAGAAAAAAACTTTTTCTATATTGATAATGAACCTGCTCCGCTTCACAAGGCGGTAGGTACAACACATAACTCGTATTCAGACCACAACAAACCACTGATCATTCATCTCTGAAAAGAGAAATCACAATCAGAATATTTAAAACGTGGATGGAAGGTTTTAAAAATAAAGTTCAAGCCAAGTGCGTTCAAATACAAAGATCAGTGAGTTTGGTGAATTTATTCTTTTGCGGGTTTGAGAAAATACCAAAACAAACACTTCGGTGACAAAATACGAGATAAAATTAGTTCACGCTAATTGAAAAAATACGAATTGGCAATTGCGTTTGTTTAAACTGGGTTAGACGCCAAGAATACACCGAATACTTTATCATTTTCGCCTGAATAGTTATTTTAGATGAATGTCCTCTCATTAGTAACCGACGTCTACAAAAAAATTAATGACAGACTTGAAAGAGAGTCTGGATTATATTTTGATACACCTCAAAACATTAAACAGTTACTAGAGGTGACTCCAAGTACAGACGAGCATGGGTTAGTCATGGATTTATCGAAATATAGTGTGTCTCGGTAAATGAAAGTCTGGAGAAGAAGTTTTCAATGAAAATAGCTATTTATGATACGAGTTCGTAAAGTATACCTTTTTTTGTTTGAGCGTGAAGTTTGTTGAATGAGGCGCAGCCGCGTTCGACAAGCACGCGAGTACAAAAAAGCCCTTTACGAAAGTGTTTCATACAAAGTTTTTTCTTCGACAGTTATATTGCCAAATTGTAGTAATTATATAATTGATTTGAATGTTTAATATTATGAATTGTCGTCGTATTATCAAATAAAGACCGAGTTATATTTGACGGAAAATGCAGTATTTTTCAAAAATGCATAAATGTTACTCTTGATACCATTTTGGTCACAATGACATTTTTCTCACCAATCTTCAGCCATCCTTTATAGGTAATTTCTAGGATCCAACAATTATCAAATCGTTTATTCAACTGCGTTATGTAAAATACATACATTTGTAGCAGGTCAGATAAGTCAAATGTGAGAGTACATTCTTAATTGGTAAAACCATTGAATTAGAAATATAATAATAATAATAATATTCATTCAGGAAACCAATAAGAGAATAAAATGTATATCCCAGGTAGCACATCATATCAACTGAATCTTGGTTTCATATTGGGCCAATATAGATATATTGTGAAGGAAAAAATTATATTGGTCCAATATGGGTGAATATTAAATAAATAATACTATAGTAATAATATTGGCGGAATATTGGTTGAACCTGTTCTGAATGTAAAATGTCACTGTAATATTGGGTCAATATTGGTTGAATAATTTCTAATAATATCGATTATACAATATTGTCTAAATATTGTTTTCCACATCTAGAATGAATATTGCAATCCAAATATTTCAGTCATATCGATTCTAGGGATGGAAAACTATGTTGTATTTCCAAGTTTGATAGCAGATTGGTTGAATATCATTGCAACTTTATTCAATAAATTGTTATAACTCATATTGGGTCAATATTGGTCCAATGATATTTCCCAATATGTATAAAACAGTATCGTCTTCATATTGTTTTCAACATATAGAAAAAATATTGCAATCCCAATATTCCTCTCCTATCGAGTCTAGGAATAAAAACCATATTGTATATCCAATTGTGATTACACATTGGTTAAATATTATTTCGACAATATTCAACAAATCTTGATAATTAATATTAGGTCAATATTGGTTCAATATAATATTTACCGATATCGTTAAAACAATATTGTCTCCATATTGTTTCCTACATCTTGATTAAGATGAATTTTGATATTTGCCGAATATTCAAAGAAACATATTAAAATTAAATCCTGATCAAACCTGAATAAAAATCCGCTAGGTCCACATATAGAACGTCTTCTGAAACCTACGAAAACATATTAAATACTTCCTATAACTTATTTTCAAGTCCGCTTACTCAGTGGTTATGGCGATCAAAAGGCAGACTTTGGTAGTCTGGAGTCTTATTGATCAACTAATAGTTATTTATTGTATAAGTGTTTTAGATATCATTTTATTTGCGCAAGAATGTTTAAACGCGAGAGCGAAGCTCGAGCGTTTAAATTTCTTAAGCAAATAAAATGTATCTAAAACACCCATGCAATACAACGTTTTATTCACAATAACATTCATTTAGAATCATAATCGCGGACATTTTTCATCACAAAATGATTTGTCGTTTTGCTCTGACAGCGGCTGCCACTCCTCAAAAATCATTGAAATAACACAAAAATATCGGGAGGTGTTGAATGGTTGCTATGTATTTTAGATTGTTTATCGACTCCATTTGTAAAGATTTGTGAAGTTGGTGAAAATAAGTAAAATGTGATTGATATTCAATATTGTATTTTTCATTATTCCACTAGTGGATAAAGTGGTACTTTATAAGGTTCATAAGTGTGGATAAAACTTCAATTATAAGGTGTTTGTGGAAAAAAGGCATTTAATAATTCAGCAAGGAATATTCACTTCCACCAACATATCCAAATGATATTGTACCAATATCGATAAATGTTTTGAGGCCATTATTGCTTCAAGAATATTTCACCAATACTATTTTTGAAATGTCTAAACAATATTCGACCAATATCGCGAAATATTCACATTTTACTTCTTGACAATATAACGTTTGAATATTTTGCAAATATTGTCAGAATATTGTACCAATATTGCCGAATATTTTGAGGCCAATATTGCTTCGAGAATATTTCTCCAATATTATTCAAGTAATATTGAACCAATATCGCCGAATGTTCACATTTTTTTCGCCAATATTGCATTTCAAATATTTTGCCAATATTTTCACAATATTGGACCAATATTTTACCAATATAGGTGTGCTACTTGGGAACAGTAAAGAATATATAAGATTTCACGATAAAATTATTTCTCTACATGAACAAGAAAAAAACGAAAAGCGAAAGAGGAAAAGGAAACCTTGTGCGTGGGTATATCCATGAAATAGACTATAAAATCAAATGTGAAACACACTTACATCGGTATCAACATGTATACATAATAACATTTAATGATAATAAAAATTCATATAATTGATAAAACAATATAATAAAGTAAAGTAGAGTAAGAAAAAATAAATCAATAGATAATATCATTGTATGAGAAGAAATAGATGATTTTTGGAACATTAACTGTATGTTATAAATCAAGTGAGTTCTATTCATTCTGTGTACACAGTATTCGTATATGTTTTTCTAGCATATTTCAATTTGTTCATTGTAATAATACAGTGAAGTCCCAGGTAGCACATCATATCGGCTGTATCTTGGTTTTATATTGGGCCAATATAGATATAGTGTAAATGAAAAAATAGTATTGGTCGAATAAAGGTGAATATTCAAAAAACAATATTATATTTATAATATTGGAGGAAAATTAGTTAAACCTGATTTGAATTTAGATTGTCACATGTTAAGTTGGGTCAATATTGGTTGAATAATTTCTACCAATATCGATGAAACAATATTGTCTTCAAATTGTTTTCAACATCTAGAATGAATATTGCAATCCCAATATTCATCTCATATCGATTCTAGGAATAAAAACTATATTGTAAATCCAAGTTTGATTACACATTGATTGAATATTATTTCGCCAATATTTACCGATATCGTTAAAACAATATTATTGTCTTCATATTGTTTCCTACATCTAGATTAAGATGAATTTTGAATATTGGCCAAATATTTAATGAAACATATTGAAATTATACCATGAGCAAACCTGGATAAAAATCTCCTTAAACAACAGTGAAATATAACAGTCGCAGCTCCAAATAATTGAGTTATACCAGTTATTAGGAAACCTATTGTATTCATTACTCTAAGTAAGTTGAAGTTTGCACATAATCTTCACTTATAAACTGATTTATGAGTGAAAACAACATATTCACCAAGTTCTAAACAAAACAATAACAGTTTTTATGTCGACCGCCCGTGTTGAATTCTAAAGCGATACATACACTATTGATAATCCATAGTCGAACCATTGTCTAAAGAAGTATAGTCAGTCAACCTTATGGGATTATTATTGGATGACGATGGGGTTTATTAGTAGATGGCGCCAGCACGATTGCCCCCAAAAAGGAGACAAACGAATGAGATGGAAAGTGTCGTAGTAATCGCGTAAAGTGAATAATGAATGGACATTATTTCGTATTTTGATTGGCTCAGTGTCCGTTCCACCTGCCACTTGCAATTTGCATGTAAACGAGAGAGCAAAGTAGCGAACTTTCGTGGTGTTTGGCATTTCATTGTTTTTGTCTTGTTAGGTCTCAGTCAGTTTTCGAATTCACATATATATTTTCAGGGTGATATCTCTTGATTAATGTTTGGGGGAAGATGTCCAACGTTCTTGATGACAACCGATGATTGGTTTCAAGTTATGAAGGTGATAATGCCATTTCCGACAGTTACCATATTATTTTCTGTTTTTATTGAAAGCTTTTATTTAACTTGCTCTGTGTGTGTTAAGACGGGTACAAATCTTGCAAGCTGAATTAGAACCACTTCCTCTTATTCTATGGAATTGAAATTTTTCCTGTTGGTTCAGTTCCGATGACAAAACATTAATGTCGAAGAAATTGTCCCCCCTGCCCCCCGAAAGTTAGATAGAGAACGCGTAGGGTTTCGGAAGTTTTATTGACGGATTTGGACGTCAGAAATAACAACGAAAAAAATAAGTAGGGAGGGGGGATGCCCCCCTTCTCTCGAAAAGTTGGAAAACTAACTCGTGAAATTAAAATCGGAAAAATCTCTAAAAATCTCTAAAAATCGTGAAAAATATCTGACAATCGAATGTTATGGTTTATAAAAAGGAATTGTCCCCCCCCCCCCCGTCCACTGAAAGCTAGAAAGAGAACGCGAAGGTTTTCGGACGTTTTTTTGACGGATTTGGACGTCAAAAATTACAGCAAGAAAAAATAAATTAGGGGGGTACTCGCCTCCCTCTTTTCTCGAAAAAAAAATGGAAAAAACGCGAAATTATAATCGGAAAAATCTGTAAAAATAGTGAAAAATATCTGACCGTCGGAAATTATTTTTAAAAAAATTTCGCCTCCCCTTTCCCCCTTCAAAACCTAGGTAGAGAACGCAAAGAAATTCGGAAAATGTTTCAACAGTTTCGGATATGGAAAATAATGATGAAAACAAAAATAGATCGCCCTCCTTTCCTGTCACAAAAAAATAGGAAAACTCGCGGAATAGAAATCAAAATAATCTGTAAAAATAGTGAAAATTATCTGGCATTGAACAAAACGGTTTTAAAAAAATTCACCCCTCTGCCCCCCTCTAAAGCTATTTAGAAATTAGGAAAAATTTCCAACGGTAAATTAACAGGCAAGCGACCGTGCAACAATGGCGCATTGATTGAAATGAACAGACTAAGAAACATATTCACAGAAAACTAAAAAAAAATAAATAAATAAACTTAAAAAACCTTTTCAGACAAAAGATTTTATTTAAATGCACTAAAGCGAAAAACCCATAATTTTGTTACATTATAAAATTTCAAACGATATAAAAGCTTGTCGTGTGAATAAATCTTGAGGTAATTTTTGAATTTTATATACTATAAGAATTACATATATACTTCTCGCGACAAGCTTTTATATCATTTAAAATGTTATAATGTTACAAAATGATGGGTTTATTCACTTTAAAATGTATTTCCTTCTTTTTAGCACATTTAAATAGAAACTTTTCTCTAAAATGTTTTTTTTTTCAAGTTTATTTATTTACCATGAAGTCAAAGTTGTAAAACCTAATAAGGGTTTTTTTTCGAAATTAGGTACTGATATAATGGCATTATCTGCGACTGAATTTGAAGTTTCAGTCGATCGTTCGAAATAACCTCTAAGTGGATATCCTTATCAAAAATGAAACTTTATGACTTCATGACCAATACGCACAGAAAACTCATATAAAGAAGATGAAATGATTATTTATATATGATACAAAAATTCGTAAATTGGGACTTTTTCATGAGCGTGGAAACACGTGAGTACAAAAAAGCTCTTTATGAAAATGTATCTACAATTTTATTTCTACGCCTGTTATTATATTGGCAAATTGTAGCAATTGTTGAGTATATTTTATTCTATGAAGTTTTCATTTGACGACTTTCGAGTAAAATCTGACGCAAAATACTGTCTTTTGGAATTATATGAACGATGCGTAAAACATAACTTTACGCATATTTGATTTTTTCACTTACGTGTCCTGAAAAGTATCACTTTAGGCACTGTACGTGGACACTGCGTAAAACCATAAATATTTCCATCTCCCCGATGATCGTGCATGGTCAGTAAACTATATTTTTTTCTACAACCGCTTACCAAAGTGGGTAGCCTTTGACGCTTTTAGATCTCGACGCAAAGCTGATGTTTTTTCAGAAATGTTTTGTGACAGCTTTTTCGCTCTAGTGCGAAAATATTGAAGAAACGGTCGATCTCCATAGCTTTCTTTGAAAACGAACCTATTCTTGCATGATGTTTAGTATAGACAATAAATTCATAACACTCTTAGGAACTGTGGTGGTGTTGAGAGCGTAGCTGCTATCAAGCTGAAGGCCTGTGATTCGATCTCGACATACTTTTTTTTTTTCAAGCAAGTTATCTTGTTTTGTTGGAGATGTGAATTATTGGATATTTGGATAGCTTATTCATTTGGGATTACTATTGAGTGTTTGTTTTCTCATGGGTAATGTTAGGTGCCTATGTTGCATGAATTGTCAATCGTTTCTATTTTTAAAAGCTGCGTTTGAAGAAAAAAAACATGTGTTTATTTCGAAAACAAAGTGCCATTGCCGCTCTCCAAAGATTACCGCGCTCCTCGCGCTCTAAATACACAAATAACTATATTGTACAATAAAAAATGTATTTTAGGCCCGTGTAGGAGATGAATGATTTCTGGTGACAACCTCCTTTGAAACTCTCCTTATATGCCCATATACATTGTTGATAACATCGAACCATCAATTAAAGAACACCTGTCCGCCAACACTTTTCCTTGAATTGTCCTTGAACTGTCCTACCCAAATAATTCTAGATCTATCATGGACGGATTCGGACATGAATCACAAAATTTGTCCTCCATCTTGAATGTTCGTATTGGTCTCCAACACAACAAGCCCTTGAATAGGTACCAATTTTGAAAGAATCTAATCAAAAATCGTATTCGCTATTTCGAATTTTGAAAAAATACAAAACTACTCGAGATTCGCATTATGAATAGTTGGACAATAAATCACAAAAACTGTTCGCTATCTTGTTTTTTTCTCTTGTGAATGTCGTAACGAACCTGAATGAATTTAATGGACACCTGCCAAATTTAAAGATGATTGGATCAGTGAAATTGGCTCAAAATTTCCACTGAAGTTTTGACCCCGTTATACCTAGACAGTAGATACCATACCTGTTACGTGTGAGTGAAACTAAACAAAAGCTTGTACAAATAATACTGATATATTATTATTTACCTACTTATTGGGTGCCTTCAAGCACTAATGAATATTCTTTATGTGTTTTCAAAACATATCAACTGCGATATAATATCGTAATAGAACATTTTTTTTTGTACATATACTTAGGGATCATTTTTCAGTAAGAATATTGCTACATTACGTGTTTCATTATATTAGGCTTAATTGCAGCAATATAAAATTTTACCATCATCATCTGATATTCGAAACATCCGAATGCAAACTTTGACTCGTCTTTTATTCTGCTAAACATCTCACCAATGACAATATTCTGCACATTTATGAATGAAAAGCCAATGAAAACTGGCTTTCTATTTAAGAGACAGAAGTATAGTTTTGCGTGCCATCCGAGAACGGCGCCACATTACTGGATACATTTTCAATGTTTCCAGTAAAATAATATAGATGTCTCAGGTGACGGCCATCCAATGCATTTTGCACAGGGATTGTTTGACTATTCTTCTTTAGGCAATGGTCGAACTTTGCGTTGTTTAGAAATGAGTGGAGCCAACAAAGAATTATTCGAACAACTTAAACAATTCATACGAGAAGAAAATGGACGACAGACACAATTGATTAATCAAAACCTAAAGTCTGAAGTGAAAGCTTTGAAAACCGAAGTAACAGAACTGAAGCAAGTGATCGTGAACCAAAATAAAAAAATTGAATCTCTTGAAAACACAAATGAATCAATAAAGAGGAAAGCTGATTTCTTGGAAAGAAAGACTAGAAGGAACAATATTGTGATCTTTGGGTTGAACGTATCTGAAGACGAAAACATTATTGAATGTACACTGAAACAACTCAATCAATTACTAGGCACGGAATTGAAGAGGGAACAAATCAACAACATATGTCAGATTGGACAAAATACACAGAACCCAACAGTTCTAGTGGAATTCTTATCATTCCTCACTAAACAGGAGGTGCAAAAAAGCTGTAAGAACTTGAAAGGAACTAATGTTAGTGTTGTAGATGATCTATCAAAGTCA
Organism: Chrysolina oricalcia; assembly: GCA_944452925.2. Taxonomy (NCBI): domain Eukaryota; kingdom Metazoa; phylum Arthropoda; class Insecta; order Coleoptera; family Chrysomelidae; genus Chrysolina; species Chrysolina oricalcia. The sequence continues at coordinate 36,956,771 of OX101813.2, read as the reverse complement.
GACCAAGAAGCAAAGAAATTGCTGTTGAAACATCAGAAGATAGCCAGAAGTAGGGGTTATAACGCATATGTCAGATGAGCGAAACTGATAGTTAACAACGAGGCATATGAACTGGATTACTTGGAAAGTAATAATTATAATTTTATTCTGTCGTCAGAGAAATCAGCATCCCCATTATTAAAAAGTAGTGAACCAGAAAAAGAGTCTAAAAGTGCCCCCTCAACGCCAAATATCGAGAACAGCATCGAAAATTCTGCATCCGCAGAACCCTTCAAGAAAAGCGAGAGACAGTCAGGAATAGGAAAGGAGGCGAAACAAAAAGGGCCGGTAACTAGGCAGAAAACGAACTCTATAACTTCAACTCCTGTGAACGCTCGTAGATTTTGAAGTAAATTTCATTGTGTAATTTTAGACTTTTTTATACTCTTGAATGTTTTAAATTTTAATTCAGAACTTTCATTTATAATATGTATATATATATATATATATATATGTTTTAACAAAAATTATTTCAAAAATAAAAATAAACTGAAATGGATCCATATTTGCGAGATTCAGAATATGAAAAATTCCCCACAAAAACATTGAAGGATATCGGAGAATTTAATGAGCATATATCAACAGAGAAAGTCCAAAAACTCAGTGTCTTTCATCAAAATATAAGGAGTATCTCCAAAAATTTTGATGAATTAATGATAGTTTTAGAGCGGCTTACCAAGGAATTTGATGTTATAATTTTGACTGAAACTTGGAAAATAAATGAAACTGGCTTTTTCAGGATTGATGGTTATGAAGAGTATTATAGTAATGGCGATATTAATCAGAATGACGGTGTAATTGTTTATATAAAGAAATGTATAAATTATCACACTGAAATAGTCAAAATTGCGGAATGTAGCGTGATTGTATCTGAGATTTTAATTGAAAATACTAAAATAAAAATAATTTCGGTGTACCGCCCACCATCGACCTGTGCAGACGATTTTGTTGAAAAATTACTTGAATGAAAAATGCCGTGATGATTTTGAACTAGAAATTATTATGGGGGACATCAACATTAATTTGCTTCTAGACAATAAAAACACAAATGAATATATGAATTTGATGAGCGAATTCAATTTCACCTCCACTATCAATGTAGCCACTAGAAAAGACTCTTGCTTATATCATATATTTGTGAAAATTAAAAATGGGGTAGCCATTGATGTGTGCTCTGCTTTTGTGATCGACAACTCTATCACAGATCATTCCTCTACTATATTAACCAATATTATGAACTACAAACAGCTCGAAAAAACACATAAAAATGCATACTTTAAAAAATTCATTGATTATGAGCAATTGAGGAATACAATACTAAGGCATAGTTGGATAGAATTTCATGAGATTGAGGCAGTAGAAGAAGCCACCGAATATTTCACTAATATAATAAAAAACATGATTGAAACACACACGAAAAGTATTAAATACAATAGTAAACACAAAAAAAGGAAACATTGGATCACAGTAGGATTAATGAATTCAATCAAACGCAAAGAATTTTTGTACAATAATTACAAGCGAGATGTGAGTAACGCACTAAAGAAAGAAGAATTTACCACATACAGAAACCATCTAAATGAATTAATTAAAACGACAAAATACAATTATTATAAAAATAAAATAAGTACAAACAAAGGTAACAGTAAACAATTATGGGAAACAATTAAAGAAGTAAGCGGAGAAAACAGAAGCAACGTAGAAATAAAATCGATTTTCAACGAAAGTGGAGAACTCATTGAGAACCAAGCTGATATTGCAAATATATTCAATAATTTTTTCTCAGATATTGGTCCTAAACTTGCTGGCAAAATAGTCAAACCTCCTTCTCCTGCCCTCTCATCACTCCCGCGAGGGACTCCATTTTCTTGAAACCAACAGACCCCACAGAGATTTGCAATGTAATACTCTCTCTGAAACCTCACAAATCTCCCGGAATAGACCTAATAAAAGCTGAGACGTTGCAAAAGATAGCAAGAGAAATGGCCCCTCTCCTATGTCATCTGATAGATAAAATATTAGTAGAAGGAATATTTCCTTCACAATTCAAAACTGCCACTATAAAGCCCATCCACAAAAAGGGAGACAAAAAAAATCCGTCATATTACAGACCAATATCATTCATAACAAATTTTGCTAAGATATTAGAAAAAATCTTGAAAATCAGACTAGACTATTATTTAACGCAATGTAATATTCTTTCTGCCAAACAATTTGGCTTCCGAAATAATAAATCAACTCAGGATGCTATCTCTACCTTAACAAAACAAATGTATGATGCACTTGATAAAGGAGGGGTGTCACTTTGTTTGTTTCTCGACTTAGCCAAGGCGTTTGACACTGTGGACCATTCACAGTTGTTGGCAGTCTTGGAGTGTATTGGCATTAGAGGAAACGCTTTGAAACTGTTTCAATCATATTTGGACTGAAAACAAGTCGTAATTATAAACGGATGCATGAGTGAAGAAAGAACTGTACTTTGCGGAGTTCAGCATGGAACAGTTCTGGGGCCACTCCTCTTTGTGATTTACATAAACAGCTTACTCACCTTGCAAACCTGTGGAAACATCATTAGTTACGCTGATGATACGGCTATCTTCTATAGCGCAGATTCTTGGGACAACTTGAAACGTATCCTTGAAGAAGATTTCAGTCAACTGATAGATTTGGTTCAATTACAAACTACTTACCATCAATTTTGAAAAGACTATGTTTCTACCGCTGAGTTGTTATGCTTCCAACTTACCCAACTATGAAAAACTATCTTTCAACAATCACGGAACTACTTTCGAAATCAATGCAACTGATCAAATCAAATACCTTGGTATCACTGTTGATAGACACTTGAGATGGAGTATACATGTCGACAACGTTACAAATTCCCTCAGGAGATTAATATATAAATTCAGAATATTATCAAAGATACTGGATATCCCTGAGTTAATCACAACTTATTTTGCACTCGTCGAATCCAGGCTCTCATATGGCATTTTAGGCTGGGGAGGCGTAGCTAGCACACATTTAAAGAAATTGCAAACTTTGCAAAACATGTTGATCAAAGTAATATTCAAAAAAGATAGATGTTACTCCACAGATCTCCTCTACAATGAAACAAAACTTTTTGATATCAGACAGCTATTCTATCAAAAAATCTTAATACACCAATACAGAAATAAAGACTGCCTTGTTTTAGTATCGCACTCTTATCAGAGAAGAGCTAACACCAACAAAAATTCAGCTCTACCTTTATCCTATAAAGTTATTGGGCAACGATGCTACTCTTACCTTGTACCCAGACTCTTCAACACCTTGAGCTCAGAACTTAGACAATCATCTTCCTTTTTCATATTTAAAAAAAAAATTAAAGAAATATATCACGAGTATAGATCGAATGAAACTACATGACCTTATTGATATGAAAAACGCCTACGAATCATAAAAAATAAATAAAAAATAAACGTATATTTGTAAATTTGTCGTTAATATATATGATGTTAATTGTGTTATTACTTTTTATTGCTATACTACTTACTAACCATAACTTATATAAATATGCATAATTTTCTTCAATATTTATCAGGTGAAAGGTGTTATTACTGTTTAGATTTATTATTCATACTAACCATATATAACCATACTAAAAATCCTGTTGATTTCACTCTATCGAGAAAGCACAAACAACACCTTTAGGATTAGAAATTGAAATTAACATCAATCCCTACGGACAAGATTATCTTTTGTAATATTTCTGTAATATTTGAAGTTGATATGAATGACTTTTCCAGGCACTTCCCCAAACGACCAAACCGTATTATATGCGGCTTTCGATTAGAGCATAATACAGGGTTTTTAACTGAGTTATTTAGTATTTTACTCAAGTATTTAAATTTCGATAACATTGATCTAAGTTTTTTGCATATATAGTTAATGTGTATTTTCCACTTCATATGCATATCAAGATATACTCTTGAGTATTTCACTTTTGCTTCCATTTTGATTTCGTATGTGACTGCCGTCTCGGATAGAAAGTTGATCAAAGAATGGAATTCTGGTAGTATTGTAACAGAAGGGGAGGTAGCATATGATTTCGATGTAGAGGGTTAGTAGTTTCATTTCAACCATTTGTGAATTTCTATAAAATTCGATTCAGCTTTTTGTTTAAGTTCTGGCCACGTGTCAGCAGTATAATAAAGGTATATCAAGAAATTCTTTCAACAGTTTGAATCCACGCAGTTTTCTTGTTAGATACCATATACAGTGTGTCCCAGCTAAAACTCCTAATCTCCGAACTCGTGGAAAAAAATAGAAAATCGCTCAGACCCGTCGATTTTTATGTCAAGGGAAAACACTTCCACCAAAAACATCATCATTGTGTTGTCAACTCCTCAGCCCCAGCTCCCCCTACAACAGAATTTTCAATGGGACTACTATACTTGTAATACATCATTTTGAAGGGAATTCAATCCCAAATACATCGGTGTACTGAAATTGAGGATCGATCAAGTGTTGTTGAAGTATTAATGAAAACTTTGTGTTATCATATTTTTTTATTGTTCATCACTTAAAATGTTATTATCGTAAGGAAGGTTCACTGTTGGTACGCCACTTTAGTTTTTGTATACGCATATCATTGTTTACGTCTTGGTATTTGATGTACTCGAGTCACTTCATTCAACTATTTGAAACCTTTCAGAAATGGTTTATACTATACAAGAGAGAATATCCATTGTAGCTGCGTATTTTGAAAATGGATGATGTGCTTGAGCTACGGCTCGAACTTTCAATTAAATTCATCCAGAAAAAAACACATCATATCAGTACGTGCTTCAATTGATGAATAAGTTCATGGAGTCGGAATCATACTGAATAAAAAATATGAACGAGAGAAGCCTATGAGAAACGAAGGGGTCGCTGTTGCAGTTGTAGGACATGCAGTGATGGATAACATTCAATCTTTAAGACAACTTGAGACTATTCTGGAGTTTCTAAACGCAGCTTACATCGAATTCTGAAAGAATCAATATTCCATCCATATAAAATGCAGAATGTACAAGAATCGAATAAAGATCCTGACAGATGTACAAAGTTTTGTGAAATCATGAGTCAATTATTGATTGGTAATAATAATTACAATGTGTGCTTTTCTGACGAATCTTCTTTTTATTTAAATGGACATGTGAACAGGCACAACTGCAGATACTGGAGTGACGTAAATCTCCATTGGTACAGGTAAACTCATTCACAAACTCCTCAGAAACTGAATGTTTGGGCTGGTATTCTGGGAGACTATATTGTTGGTACATATTTTATTGATGGACAAACGTATCTTGAACTTTTTGATACAACTGTGAACCCCTGAACCACTCAGTTACTTGAAGACGATGATAGGCTACTTGAAGGTTAGCTCACCTTTCAACCAGATGGAGCTCCTCCACATTTTGTTTCACATGTACGTAAATTTTTAGATGAAAATTTCACAGGGAGATGGATTTGAAGGCGGGTACCAATAGAATGGCCGGCTAGATCTCCTGATTTATCACAATCAGACTTATTTTTATAGGGTCATTTGAAATCCAAAGTTTATATCACACAGCCAACTTCGCTTGATGATCTACGCAGGAGAACTGTTGTGGAGTGTCGTTCAGTGACTCCAGAAATGACATTTCAAAAATCGCTTATACTTCTGTATAGAACTGAATGGTTCACAATTTGAACCTTTTCTACGATGATAACATTTTAGGTGACGAAAAATACAAATATCTTGATAAAACACTCGATCGATCCTCAATTTCATTACACCGTAATTAATACTGGGCCAGGTAGCCTAGTGGTTGAAGCGACATTGTTTGAATCACTTTAGCTGCCAGTCGGCGATGGTTCAAACCATGGCGACTGCAGACATTTTTCTGATTGCCCAAGAAAGTGCTAGGAATCGCACGTAAAAAGGTAAGACCTCGTTAATCCTTGGCTCGCACAAGTTTCGACTTCTGAGGACTGTTTATTGTTACTCTATTTTTCGTAACAGACATATTGCTACAGATAGTATTGATGAGTGAATCCCTCTTTCACCAGATATGGCACCCCTCGATTTCTATTTTTGGGGAATTCTCCGAAAAGATGTTCGAGGATGTCCGGAATCAAATGTAATAACGCGAATAAATTGGATAATTTTATTAGATCCCGTAATGTTGTCAGAAGGATCCAAATATGGGTTCGACAAGAACGCGGTGTTTTTGAACATTTAATCCATATAAGGAACTGAGAATTCTATCAAATCCGAATTGGACAGAAGACGAAAATAATTTTGACCAAGTCGAAATACCCATCTCTCCGTCAATCCTGCAGAACTAGGTATGAAACAAATATTTGGCATAAAACACTATTTTCCTTGCTAACACCACGAAAGGCACTGGACTACATGTGTCAGATACCTAATGTATCGTAGCAGATCATGGTAACACATCTTCTGTTGTCTAACCCACCCTGTCACTGATGAATAACAAAAACATCGAAACTCTTCTGCCAGGTACTCATTTCCGACCAGAACGTCTGTGAGCTCAGTATGAATTATAAAAGCACTCGCAATCGGGTCCTCCTTGAGAAACGTGTCAAAGGTATCTGACAGCTGTAGTTCAATACCCTTCGAGATATTGGTCAGGGAAGCAGTTCTTTTCTGCCAGATAGTTGCATCATACTTTGCCTTAACTAGAACCGTATTTGAGTACTTCTCTCAACACTATGCGTTCCTTTCTTCACTACAGTTCACTAACAAACACCAATTGTTCATTACAAGATTTTCCTATTCTATTACGCATGTACGTTCGATTCCGTCTTCACGGTTTCGAAAAACTTCCCAGAAATAGAAATCGAGGGGTGTCATATCTGGTGAAAGAGGGAGTCACTCAACAGGACCATTGGTAGCTATATCCACTGTGACCCAGCTGAAACCCTCCTTATCTCCGAAGTTGTAGAAAAGATTGAAAATCGCTCAGACACGTCGACTTTCATTTCGAGGAGGAACTCTTCCACCAAATACATCATCAATGTGTTGTCAACACATGCATACCCAGCATTCCCTAATTCAGAATTTTAAAAAGGACTACTATTGTTGGGAGTCGAAATCTTACCTTGAATATAATAAGTCGTTATATTATCCCGGCTGAATGACCGATTTTCAAGTAAAATTTCTTGACAAATTTCTTTTTATTTATTGTTCTCTTTCAGTTTTTTTTATAAATTGACTTCTCAGAAACAATAACAATAAGGAAACTTTTTTAAAACTATGGTGAAAATCTGCAACCAGCAACATTCTCCCCCAGTAATCGATCGAAGACATTCGAAAGATTACTCTACTCATCTTGATTCTTCTTAACATCCAGTATGCACAGTCGTGAGACTGGCCTCTTCAGGATATTTCTATTTGCCATTTCTACGTCGACAACTCTAATTTTATCATCTTTCCCTGGGTACAAGTTAACTACTCGTCCTTTTGGCCACGTGTTTCTTGGGTTATTGGAATCGACGATGATAACGATGTCACCATGTTGTATACTCACTGAGTTGTGTTGCCATTTCGTTCGATTGGTAAGAAAGGGTAAATATTCGTGAATCCACCGGTTCCAAAACATGTCGGCAAGTTTCTGGGCTGCTCTCCATTTTGAAAGGAGATTTATATTACTTTCATGAAGAGAGGATGTACAAGGCATTGCAGCATAAGAAGGTCCGATAAGGAAGTGATTATCAATAGACTCTGAACAATTTTAAGAGCGTTCCCTTTCAAGCATTTCTGAAGTCTACAGTGGTTTTCCTGCTGAGAGTATCCACACATTTTTGTCGAGTTACGGAATTGATAGATGAAATTTGGTCATTCCATAGGATTTCCACTGAAAAACGGCAAATCCTTTGGCATGGACTGACTGACGTGCAAGTAGTTTGGAAAATGAGAATTCGGTAATTGATAATTATTTTCTGGAGCATTTGAATTCATTGTGACATTAGGAGTAAATCTTATCTCATCTCTGTTTTCCACTTCACGCTTTCCACTTTCTTTTCCAGTCACATCTTTCCATGGATGACATCCCCTAATCCACCTTTCAATGCTACTCACCGAACACGCACTCTACTGACCCATCATTCATATCACTGTCTTCTTTTTCCAATTCATCTTCTTCAATCTTCGATAATTTCAGGGCGAACTCTAAATGTAGCATTTCTTGTGGTTTCTTCTGCTCTTCTTGTTCCAGTTCCATTTTCTTCATTGAATATTCTAACTCCGCTTGTCGACGTCTGTTTTCGTTGTTCCTCGTCTGGTGCGATGTAGCTTTAGATAAAGCTTTACTTCCTTCCGTTTTGGTACTATGAGAATTCCGTAGTACTGGACATGATTTAACTTGGAAAGCCTTTTCTTCAACAGCTGATATTTTGGCAGCTCTTTCTTTGAAACGTTGAATACATCGTATGTGCGTATTTTCGGACATGATTTACCACAGATTAATTCTGTTAAGGCGAAGGACCGTGTCTTGGGAGTCGAAATCTTACCTTGAATATAATAAGTTTTAAAATGAATGACCGATTTTCGGAAGGAAAATTCAATTAAAATTTCTTGACGTCTTTTTATTTATTATTCTCTTTCAGTTTTTTTATGCATTGACTTCTCAAAAACAATAACAATAAGAAAATATTTGGAAACCATGGTTAATCAAAGATATCAAAACAAACTATCTTAAAATAAAAAAAAATATTTTGATAAAAAAATATCTCAATCACAAAATAAAAGCAAAACAATCTGGGATATAGTAAAAGCAACAACAGGTAGAAAAAATAAATAAAATCATAATATTGAATTATCCATAAATGGAGAGAACATAGGAATCGAAAACTGTGCAAATGAATTTAACAAATTTTTCACATCTGGTCAGACTACCTTAAGAAATGGCAATACAAAAAAAGTAGATTATGACTACATTAATAGCACTAACCAAATCTCCGGTGTATCTATATTCATTTGTCCTGTTGAAAAAGACCAATTCATCAGGCTGCGATGAAATATCAAATAGAATACTGAAAAAAATATGCGATGTAATTAGTGAACCACTTACTCATCTGATAAATTTATCGATTTCTCAAGGAATTTTTCCATCACAACTTAAAATATCCAATGTTATACCATTATACGAAAAAGGCGACTCTGAACAACTTGCAAACTTGTCCTCAAGTTTCAGTAAAGTATTTGAGGCTATAATGAATAAGAAGGTTCTGAAATTCCTGACAGATAATGCTAGACTCTCAAATTGTCAACATGATTTTTTAAAAAACAAGAGTACTGACACAGCGCTGTGTGAATTTATTGATGAGATAACTAGAGCTTTGGATACGAAAAAAGTGGCACTAGGGTTATTTATTGATTTCTCCAAAGCATTTGACTGGTAGATCATGAATGGTTTTACTTCTGATTTGAAATTAGTAAATATGGGAGTTCCTCAGGGGTCCACTCTGGTACCAACATTATTTCTTATATATATTAACGATCTCTTAGAACAAACGAGACAGCTTTCTACTCGACTTGTTGCTTATGCTGATGACACAAATTATTTGATCATAAACAGTAATATCGATGACGCCATAAATCAAGCGCAAAATGTTTACGGCAATATTTGTGAACGGAGGATGGAAACTTGTCTCTGCTTCAACAGCGATAAAACTGTAATAGTAGTTTTCAAAAATACTAAGACTCAGATGGAAACTCTTGAAAACATTGTCTTAAACAGCACTGATATTTCGTGCTCTGATTCCACTAAGCTTTTAGGTCTTGCCCTGCAAAGTAATTTGGAATGGAACACTCACATTGATGCCTTGTCATCAAAACTAGCAAAAATGTGTTATGCACTCTGCATAACTTCTCGACAATGTAGCAAAGGTATTGTTAAGTCTTTATTTTGACTGGGGAAATTCTATAGAAGCCTATCGAATATTCACTTTAGAGAAAAGAGCTATCCGTATTTTAAGTAAAATTGGACCAGTGGACTCATGTAGAGAACACTTCAAAACCCTGTCAATTTTAACATTGATTTCGGTATATATCTATGAAGTTGTTTGTTACGTTTTCAAAAACAAAAATTACTTCGAATCCGAAATGGTGCAACATAATTATGGAACGAGAATGAAATACAGATTGCTACCGTCTAAACATTAATCTACCCTATATCAAAGAGGTCTGTATTATAATGGCTGTAAATAATGCCCTTCCTAAATCTGTAAAAGACCTGCAGAATATAAGTATCTTCAAAAGAGAGGTGAAACTTCTTCTGTTGAATAAGTCCTACTACTCCTTAACAGAATTTTATAGGGATTTTTAATTATTTCATGAGTCAAATATTTCTATTTATATGTTAACCTGTCTGTCATTATTTATTTTTATGTTTTTATATCTTCATCTTATTTATAGAGTGACATTATCACATTAGTCAACTATATAGTATCCCTACTGTATTGTATTTCTTTTGTGACTGAAAATAAATGAAATAAAATGAAATGAAATGAAATCTGCAACCAGCAACAACTATACTTGTAATACATCATTTTGAAGGGAATTCAATCGCAAATACGTGATTGGGAATCGATCTATTGTAGTGAAAGGTTTAATGAAGAATAAGTGTAAATCGAAATGATATTTTTTTCATCACCTGAAATGATATCAACATTTGACAGATTAAACCATTCAGTACCATGAGAAGTGCAAGAGATTTTCGGAAAACGTTTACAAATTTCTCAACATTGGTGGAATCACTGCGCGACATATGCATCTCCTTAAAACTGATATAAACTTTGGATTCCAAAAACCTCCACAAAAGAAGTCTACCTAAAGTGAGGAATCAAGAGATCTAGTAGGCCAATTTATACTGATCCTCACCTATAAATCCATCTTCTATAAAAATTTCCATCTGAAACATCAGTACCGGACCAGTAAAATGTGGAGGACCTCCATTTTGTTGGAAAGTGAGCTGATTCCAAGTGGAAAATATTATATTCTGAGTAGCTGAGCAACTTTATGGATCAGAGTTGTGTCGAGATGGTCACGATAATTTTATCGGTTGTGGTTATGAAAATTACTCCAGGTTTTATTATTATTGAAGAACATTTGCTGACAATAATAATTTCTTTGCTATTTGTTGGTTTCCAAATCACTGTGGCTACGTCACTGTATTGAAAAGTAGTATGCTTTCAGAAATAATAATTTATGAGATAAGGCAGTTATTTGGAAAAAAAATTGTCTCCATGTGTTTTTGTACGCATTTCTTTGGTTGGGGTATATTGATGTATTCGATTTGATTCATTCAATTATCAAAAATATTTCGAAAATGGTGTATACTATACAAGAGAGAATATCAATTGTAGATACATATTTCGAAAATAAACGATGAACTTGTTACGGAGCTGAAGTAGTTCGGATTCCTCTTTAAGTTAAACTGTAGGTCCCGGATCTCCCTTGTTCGCAACAGCTCTGCTTTTGGGAGTTTCGTAAAAACAAAATCTACAAAAAAAAATTACTTTAGCTGCGGCTTGAGTTTTCGGAGGTAATTCCACGAGCGCTCTCAATAATTTCGAGTGTTTTTTAAATACTGCACGGGTTAATTTTTTCTGTTGTTTCAAAGCATTTGAATTTTTCAAAATAACGAAAAAAATAACCGACCGTAATTTTTGTTTTAAATTCTTTTTTTTCAGAATTGTTTGGATAATTTCTAAAGCACGAATAGTATTCGGTAGAAAATTTCAATAATACAAAGTGATTGTTTCAGTTGATACTACAATTATTCTAATTAATATCATAAACCTTTGTATGTGTCTTCTCTGCAACTGAAGTTGACCTTGTACCCCCTCCTGGCGCGCATGGTTATAGATATTCATTGCCACACATTTTTTTAACGAAAGCCTGATGTTGCTCTTCATCTATCTGTAGATAGTTCGCAATAGATATGGAGTTGGCATGTCCTGTCATTCATCAGTTACTTCAGTTGAATTGTCATCTAGCGCTCTGAATTACAGTGACAATGTCCCTCATATTTAAAACCAATCAAATGCCATAATTTTTTTAATTCAAACCATTGACAAAAGGACCGTCTCCAGCCGGTGGTATTTCGCCTCTTCTCCATTTATACGTTTCCATAGTTAAAACAAACACTGTTAATTTAGAAACGTCAGTTTGACGGTTCAACTCTTCAACTGACATTAATGACACAAGATCGGACCGTACCTGCAATACGCATTCAGTATTGGTATGCTCTCGTGGTATTTCTAAGTAACACAGTTTCCGTGACAGTAGGGTGAAAGAATTTTTTTGAAAATTCAGCATTTTGTCGGGATATTGCTACCAATAATCCACATAGTAGGTAGATTATCGATAAACTTGAATCATGACTCTGATTGTTCTGTCAAGTTAGGTGTTTTCAGCTTCGGAAATGTGACAGCTGAATGTCAAATATAAGTAACCAGCAGATTTGAAATAAATTCTCTAGAATTAATCAATGTCCTATTTTTGCTAATTTCGTCTAATATTGCCAAATTTCAGATTGTTTACCTTTCACTTTGTGAAATAGTCTAATAAAATTCCACTCGTGATTGATATTATCTCATAAGGCTGTCTTTTATTTCTGAACTCAATTGTATCGAGAAAACAACACGAGTTCTGCGGACTGTTTTCTCGAAATGAATCGACAGACTAATCGCAAAAATTCAATTACTTGTGATATTACTGTTGACTATTTCACGCACTTGTCAAATGTATACCAATCAGGAGCTCTAGTCAAGTTTGGAATATCGATAACACCATTGTTTAAATAGAAGTAAGATAGTCAATGCCTGTGGAAAAGGTATTGGACCCAAACGCGAGTGTCATCTAGCGTGATTAGTCTCAAACATGAATATTTGACGTCATTTTAATGCAGGTTTCTTCAAAAAACTCTGATTTCAATGCTGTCCCATCGTTTCAATCAAGTTACGACATGACTTGGATGCGAGATCACTGTCGCCATCTACATGTCGCATCCATTTGAATCCAATATAAATTCCATTCTTACTTCTTACTTTCTATATAAATAATGATAACACCAAACTTGACTCTCGAGTCTGATTGGCCTGTCAAGTTCGGTGTTTTCCACTGGTATTTTCAGTTCTGTGTATGTGACAGTTAAACGTCAAATATAAGTAATCACGCTATGCACGCATTCGAAAATGAACAGATTTGGGATAAATTCTATCGAATTAATCAATGTTTTCTGTTCGTTGAACTTTATTGATTTCTCAGATCAACTTCTTAACTCTTTTGCTAATGTCTTCTGATTCTTCCAAATTTAATACTTTTTACCTTTCACTTTGTGACATAGTCTAATGAAGTTCCACTCAACGGAGGTCCTAGCCTTAAATTTTGGGGGGGGTCTCAGTTATGGGCATCAAGTTTTCTGATGGAACCAATTACAAGTTGAATTATAAGCCATACATATTCACGGTTTGGGGATGGGGTCATGACCCCCTTGACCACCGCCCTTGGTTCTACTAGTAATTGAATTCATCTCATAAGTCTGCCTTTATTCCTAAACTTAACTGAAATGCTTAGAGAAAACACCACTCGTCCTGCTGGATCGCGAAAATTCAATTACTCGTGGTATTACTGCTGAATTTTCAAAAAATACTTTCACCTTGCTGACACGAAAACTGTGTTGCTTAGAAACACCATGAGAGCTTGCTCGAGTGGTGTATTGTACAGCTACACACTTTGAGCGACTGGCAAGGTGAAAGTATTTTGAAAATTCTGCATTTTGAAGGTATATTCGATCAGACAATTTCACGAATACATTAAATTATTATGGACTAAATGCGTATTGCAGGAACGTTTCATCATGTGTCATTAATGTCAGTTGAAGAGTTGAACCGTCAACGTCACAGAAATTGTTGTAACTATGGAAACGTATAAATAAGGAAGAAGCGAAACACCGATTTGAAAATACCACGGGCTGGAGACAGTGTTTTCGAAAAGTCCTTGTCTCATTGGTTTGAATTAAAAAAATGATGGCATTTGGTTGGTTTATATAATATGAGGGAAATAGTCATTAAAACTTCCACAACATTTGATCGATTCTCAATTGCATCACACCGATGTATTTGTGATTGAATTTCCTTCAAAGTGACGTATCACAAGTATAGTAGTCCTATTAAAAATTCTGAAGAGCAGGTACTGGGGATGAACAGGATGAGGGGGTTCACAACGTTCACTTATTTGGTGAAAGAGTTCCCTCTGGAAATAAAAATTGACGGGACTGAATGATTTAAATTTTTTTCTAGGATTACGGAGATAAGGGGGTGGCAAGTATTAGCTAGTACACACTGTATGTTTTCAACAATAGTGAAAATATGAACAGTGACAATAAATTATGATCCTTGAAAATATTCAATTCAATTTAAACTTTTCCAAGTAACTGTCTCAACTTCAACTTTAGCAAGAAAAGTTATGGGAGCTTCTTTATTAAGAATGTGATCATGAATCGAAATACACCAAAAAATATGGGGTATTTCAATAAAAAAAAATCATTTCATGAAATATTTTCACAACGCAGCCGTAATTTTTTTCCTTCAGCATTGAGATGGCAGTGAAAAATGCCATCAGTTTGACGATTTAACTTAATTCGTTTCGTCAATAATAACAGTGTTGGCAATGGTGTCTGTTTAATTTGGAACATTTGTATAATAAAGTAGGCGGTGATTTCAGTAGACGCCACTGTCCAAAACTAAGAAGAGTTAAAGTCGTTCTTAATAATCGTCACATCGATAAAATCCGCGCTAAGGGGCGAAGAAAAATAAAATAACTTCCTAACCCAGTAAAGTGAATTAAGTTGAACGTGGAGTTTCAAAATTGTGGGGAATTGGAAATGGGTTTTGGTGGGGACCGCGAAGTGTTATAAAGCCGCATCATTCCCAAGCAGGCGCTTCTGCGGTATTAAGTTCGGAGAGAATTTTCTCCAATTCTCACGTTCTTACATTTTGTGGCAGTTTTCTTGCATACTCTCGCTATTCGCGCCTAATCGTCAACCGGTATGACCGTATGAACGGTCGGTGTCGCGTGTGACTTTTTTATTGTTGTTTTTGTGTTTTTGTATGTTTGTGTTTTATCGCCATGACTTCGGGAGTCAAGCAGACTGTTATCAAGTAAGAATATTAGTATAGCATTGTGCTGTTTTGTTTTTATGGATGGTGATTGGGGATTTTTTTCAGTCCGAGCATTTTAATTGAATTTAATTCATTTGCTGTTAATGAAAATGTACAACAGAAGCAGCAAGAGCAGATTCCGTTTTATTATAAATATCAAAGCGTATCATTGTCGAAAATAAATAACGGAGTATATTTTTTTTGTAAAGGACAACGCACACTTCTTATGGATGAAGTCTTTCGGTCAATTGTCCAAAATTTGAATATGTTGTGGAACTCGAAAAACTGAACAAGAGTTACCATAGGCACACAAAAATATTATGTGTGTTTTACGAAATACTGAGGAATGAGAAGTTATAGAATGTCACTATCATACCTTTATTGACTGATCTTTATTGCGGCTAATAGGTATCACTGAATTATTCGTGAGCTTTTGATCTACACCATAGTATCAAACTTGTCCAATGCAACACTATATTTTCTGACCTTTTTTTAAAACAATATACAGGGTAAATCACACAAAATTAAAATGATTTAGCATCAACGTTATAAGTCGAATCGTATCTATATTGAAGTTTCTGTGTTGGATATATTCAATAAGATCTGTTGAACCAAAAAATATGCATTTTTTCGAATATACAGAGGGTAGCGAAAGTATAAGTGTTTCCGTTATTAATTGCTTCGAATTAAGTGATTTGATTAATTTAGTGCTTTGATTATATGTGCCATGAGGTCGCTTGAAGGAATATATGAGCACTATACAGTGTTACTCAAGAATATACGAGACCAGTATTACTAAAAATAATAAAAATGCCCTGTATATAAAAATCCACCTGGTTAAGCATATTTCCAATGAATTCCTCATAAAATGCCAGCCATAAATTTTCCTTTATTAAGGGTAGGAATACTCTCAGATTAAGTATATAAATAGGGTTGGTCGAAAATAAGAGAATTCGGAGCTAATCAGTAGGTAATTGATAAAATACCAATGTGAGTACGGATAAGTTCACAATCATTCAACACTATTACTTAGATATATTTTCATTGAAATAAGGATTGTTTCCAGGTTTTTTCTTTCTCAATATTTATTATCATTATACTTACCTACAGTGAAATGTATGAGAAGAGTGCCTTTACCATGAAATCAAGGAAAATCACACTACTGGAATGGGGAATGTAAATTGAACGGAAGATAATACCTATCTGTGATCGGAATGTTCCTTCTTCAGTGAGGTTTTGATTTAAATCTGCTGAGGGTTATAGAAATACCTTTATAAATCATGATAATATTCAGTGATGGGTACCTAACGTTTGAAAATTTCGTTACATAATTTTTGTACACCAAATGGCATTTTCACCTCAGAGACTCAACTGTGAGTGAATATAAGTTAATTTAGCTGCAACATATATAGATATAAAGAAGAAACTACAACGAGATGGGACTGAAATTTTCGAATTTAATGAATTAGGAGATGATCCAAATTCTTTGAGGTTTCGGGTGTAAGTATTCAAAGTTCAAAAATTCGTGCAAATTGATGATGATGAATATCCACCGATATTGGAATATTATTACACTTACAAATCTTCTTTGGGACATGCTCGTCATTTGGGAGCTATTGAATATCCATCAACGAAAATTCTTAATTACATTAATCATATGTATTGGAGTCACGTACAAGAATTTCTGAAATCATCGATGCTTGAAATCAGTGAGTGCTATTCAATTGATGTTTTGAATACCAATAAACTTCATCCGAATCTGTAGAAACCCACTAGACCGATTTCAAAAAGGTAAAAGATTCAAAATAGTAATCTGATTTGCGAGTTATCATGGAAGTTTCTTCAGTTGGTATTTTTTTTTTTCGATTAAGCGCATTTTTTATTGATTTGTGTTTATAAACTTTCGATATTTATGTTATTTATTTTTGCTGATGACGGCCATGGTGTGAATTTCATTTATTTCGATATTTTATCAAGTACTGACTATTTATAACTGAACAATTCCTACTTTTGTTTTTCTATAATTGGAGGATATTCTAGACAAGGAAAAAAATATTGGAGTCGTTTTGTGAGTAATTAATTTGAAAGATTCTTCAAATCATAAGGTAGTGTTGGGTAATAAGGCCCACTTAACTTTTGCAATTTTTTTTAACCTTTATATTTTATTCAAAAAAATCTGAAACTTGATGAGTTGATTGCTTGTGATGTTTACCGCTATGTTAACATCAATATTCGTCTCCTTCAATACCTCAGTAACCAAAATAAGACAAATTTCAAAAACTTGCTGTTGGGCCTTATTACCCGCCTATTAGGGTAATAAAGCCCATAGTAAGTTATTCAGAATTTCGTTTATTTATTGTATATATAAATATATACAGTTCATTTTTAATAATCAGAAATGATAGAAACTCAATGTAACACTTATGAAAAAATAAAAATAAACATTATTTTCTACAAAAAGTGATAAACTAAACAAAATTCAAACAAGGAAGTTGAATTATAAAAAAAATCTAATAAACTGAATTCTAAGAACATTCCCTACCTTAAAAATCCTCAACATTTTCAGCCGTCAGTCCTATGCAAGTTTCGTGTAACCAAGTTCCACATTCTAGACAATTTCGCATGTTGCCCGCGGGCCTTATTACGCGATCGTTGGTAGCGAGCACTTTTTCTTAAACATGCAATTTCCAGAAAAATTAACAATTCTTTAAATTTTTCTCTTATTGCGAAATATAGTACCAATGTTATGGTAACTGATGGAGCACTATTTGTTTCTTTAAGTAAAATAGGTTGAATTAAAAAAGACGTCTCACCTTCTTGCGAACTTATAATCTGTGCAGCCTAAAACTGCACATTCACCTAGTGTTGGTAATGGCGAAATGAAGTCAACGATCTTTTAATAAAGCTCTACCATTACGATGATGAAACTAACCATGTTGACAGATTTGAAAAAATTTGCCAGTCTTCAAGGAAAATGACATTAGGCTTTATTTACCGCCGGGCCTTATTCCCCAACACTACCTTAATCATTCGGATTTTCAGCATCTTCACCCATTAAACGAAAACTGGAACATTGAAACATTCTGTATTTTTTACACAAGTTCATATGATCCATCTCTGTGAAATAAAAAGGACTAAAAAAATCAACTGGTCAGATATTTATATACAGGGCATTTTAATAATTTTTGGAAATATTGGTCCCGAATATTCTTTGGCCACACTGTATAGATAATACTCATAATTTCTGTTCCTGGAAGTGGCTATATGGCACATATAATCGGTGCATCTAATTGGTTAAATCGCGTTATCTGAAGCAAATATAACGGATAAAGTTATACTTTCAATCTTCCCTGTATATATGAAAAAAAAAAAAATTTGGGTTAAGCTGATCTTATTGAGTAAATCAAACACAGAAACTTCAATTTCGATACGGTCCGACTTATAATGTTGATGCTACGTTCTGAAAATATTTTCATTTTGTGTAACTCAGAAAAAGTATTGATCTACCCTTTATATTGTTTTCAAAAATGCTCAGAAAACTTATTGTTCCACCGGCCAAGTTTGGTACTATGGTGAAGATCAAAAACTCATTGATAATTCAGTGATATTACCATCATAAAAGTTCTGTCAATAATGGTATGAAAGTGACATATTACAACTTCAGCACTCTGTATTTCGTAAACTACACATAGAATGTTTGTGTGCCCACGGTAACTTTTGTTCACTATGTCGAATTCAACAACATATTGAAATTTTGTACAATTTGCATGACAGATATACTTTTTGCATAAGAAATTTGCGTGGTTTTTTCAGGGTAACCGGTCATTCTTACTTATTTATACAGGGTTTACCGTTAGTACCTTCATCCTATAATTCGAGGAGAGGACTTTAAACGTCGAGTATGCAGTGTCCATTAAGTGGGTTCCATATCTCAAAAGCTACAACATATAGAGAAAAACTTTGAAGAACAAATATTTTCAGTTTCTGAAATTGCTCATTTCAAAAATACTTTCAACTGTACAGGTTGTTTCTCAAAAGCAGCCAAAGAAAGACAATTCAAAGTCAAGTTTTTTCATACGGGACACACTCTAATTCAGATCCGAAAATTATTTGGCTTCTCTTGCTTTTCCATCGCTGTAAAGAAAATCAAATTGAATTCATCTAGCGAATAAAACGGATTTTCTTGGAGATATTTCTTAATCGCACTTTTGAATTCTTCTTCCAGCGTAGGCAAGAGACTTTCTGAAGAGCATTTCATTGGATTTTTGGAAATGTATATAAATTTTTTTCCTTGTTGTTCTATTTGCATATGAAGCGAATGAATCGGTTTTGTATTAAGTACTGACACTCAAAAAAACTAAAGTGTTACGTCTTCATACTACAATATTTGAACTTATCGTTGAATAGATGTGCGTAGTATATGTTTACCATATCTGCTCTATGAAAGTTTTCTTTGAGTGTTCCGAATGCATGACAGTTTTCTTAGGTTTTTGCAGATTGCATTCCATAGTCCCATTTTTCACACGAACGCAGAGTCATAATGATTTGGACATACCTAGTACTTATCTTTATTCATTTATTCTAATTTTGGTGATATTTTTGGCACATGATATAAACATGATATTTCACTTACACCAATAAAGTATTTTCTTTATATTGTTATTTATTGGGTGTTCAAATTTCAACAATGATTATTGGAAAATTCAAACAAAATTTAATCATTTTTACACCCTTTATTTAATATCAGAAATTCATTCCGTCTAAAATCTAAAAAGGTAGCAGCGTTGTAAAGTTATGAGTTATTCCCTAATTTTTACGATACCATTTCAGTCTGATATGCATGGCATATGTTTCTTTATTTGATTTGTTTGTGGAAATATATAGGGACCGTTCATTTATTTTTGCGATAGGTATATGCATTGACAGGGTGTCCAAATAAGAGGGCATCCATTGGGTACAGGGCACACTTGCAGTTATGTCCTATGCAATGAGAAACATTGCACAAGTATCTGTCTAATATAATTCAATACCCGTCGTGGAATTAGCTAGGAGAGTGGTTATTTTCTGGCAGGTATAGCCTACGCGCACTGTAGGTGGACGGGAGTGAAAATAGTTGAAACATGGGTTGGCAATGTTATTTAATTTAAAGTGTTTAAATTTTCAAAATATGATTAATCTTGAATCGCTGGACTATTATTTATTATTATCAAGTCTCCTAAAAAATTTAAAAAAACTGTCCTAATCACAATGACTGAAATAACCTGAAAATTTCTCACATGCATATATATATATATATATATATATCGTAAAGCTGATGTCTTGTAGACTGGTCTCATCATCCGTTGTGTCGCAACAATCCTAAAAATTGTTTCCTAAAGCTACTTCTACTCGTCCTATCTTCGCATTTTGTCGTAAAAAAAATTATTCAACATTTTGTTAACAGTTGCGTTTAATGTAGTTTCGATAATTGATGATATGAATTATTTCAAAGAAGAATTGATAAGCCTGATGGTGTATTCTTTAGGGGAAGGCCATAGTAACTGTCTCTTAGCCACTCGAATATTGCTCAAAATTTTCCTCAAAGACGATATACCCTCAAAAAATATGCTTCAAAAGATTGACAGAAAGATTCGAGCGCACAGAAAGTGAGAAATTACGAAAAAGATATACTTAGAAAAAAGTGTTAAAACAGGAGAAAATAATCTTGCATTAGCTTTGTCAGTAACTAAGGAAACAATATTGAGCGTGAAAGAAATAATTAAACATTCTGATACTAAGAAATCATCAGTGGAGAAGTCCCTCAAAAGGCACAAATTTCATGAATCAATACCATCTTCAACTCTACAAGAACTTACACAATTTGATTTTGTAGTAACATTTTGGACAATGGGTACGAAATAAAATAAGAAAAAATCCTTCGTACCTGCTTTTCCTTAAATAAACATTTTTTTCATTTCCAGACTGTGGAAGGTTAAAATTCCCAAAAAGCAATATCATCAAACGAAAGTCCTCCACAAAATCAAACTCTCATTCAATAATCGTCGTAATTTTCACTATTAAGCACTAAGTATTAAAAAAATACTACATGGAATTTTACTTTCTAACTTTCAACATGAGAGGTCGCTCAATGTTTCTGGGAGGAAGATACCATGATTACGTTATTGAACTGTTTTTCTTTGGTCATCGTTTGACCGGAGAGAGATTGTTATGATTTCTGTTTAACCATAAACATAACATCAAACCGGTTTTTACTGTATTGTACCGTTTTATCTATTTCTTTGTTTGGCACTTATTTTAGTGTTTTCAACTATGTAGCATAATTTTTTCCATATATATCTAAGATTTCATCTATTTTGTACATAATTATTTTTTTTATAGTTTGTCATATTTGTTTAACAAACGTTTTTATATCTTACTCTCTTACGGTGAGTCGTAGTATTCATACATATTTTATTTATTTGTCATATTTTCCGTTTTGTATACTACAATTATCATTATTATTAGTAATATGTTTTTGCGAAACAAGAGCTTTGCTCTTATCGTCGAACCACTTTGGTCACACATTTTGTTTTAATTGTGCCCCAATGTACATATTGTGAATAAAGTTATTATTATTATTTCTGCAAGGTGATTTCCACACTTACTTCAGATTCCACAAGTAATTCAACATGACCAGTATTTTGAATTAAAGGGAGCACCTGCACAATATCATACATAAGTTCGGGATCATCTTGAACAAAATATTTCTTTGATAATCTATAGGTCGAGGGGGACCAAGAAACATTTCCAACAACTTCGAGAATAGATATAGTTTGTCATTTTCTTCAGCTCGTTCATTAGTGAATTTTTCCTCAGCTTCAAACATTATTTGTAATACATCGC
Source organism: Chrysolina oricalcia (assembly GCA_944452925.2). Taxonomy (NCBI): domain Eukaryota; kingdom Metazoa; phylum Arthropoda; class Insecta; order Coleoptera; family Chrysomelidae; genus Chrysolina; species Chrysolina oricalcia. The sequence continues at coordinate 36,934,655 of OX101813.2, read as the reverse complement.
ATAAAAAAGGTCTACACAAAATAAGTATTTGGCATCCTCCGCAATACAAACAATATTAATCATTGCAAGGGTTACTGGTGGGAATTTAACAAAAAATGTTATGAGTTCGAGTAGTTTTTTGTTGTAGCAATGTTTGACAGGCCATTAAACAAATAATCGATTTGTATTTCGAAAAATAAATTTAGAATGAAACAGTCTGCAAAAAACCTATAAAAATAGTATTAATCATACAATACAAGTCATCCTAATCCTAAACTAGTGTTAGAAATTAGGAAATAACTTAACCTGTAAATTTCTGACAAAAATACAGGGTATTCCATTAAATTAAAATTTGAGCACCCTGTAAATAAACATGTTGCAAAAATACTGGATTGGTGTACGTGAAATAAGAAAGCTTCGTTTCATATCAAGTACCTATCTAAATGAAAATAAAAATTAATTCGTACTGTCTGGCTGTGAAATTAAAAATTGTATTCGCAAGTAGTATCTGATACGTTGGTTCCGAAAAGGGTAATAAGCTCTCTATTATATTTCTCATATCTTCTACCAAGCCTCCATCGTTGCAGTGTATGTATTCGAGTTGGTTCAAATACGCCAACAATTTCTTTTTTCAATGTTTTAGGGGGTAGGGAATATGGACTGCCAGGATTTCAGAACGTCGGGTTCGGCTTATGAGAGCTACCTATCCTCGACATACTGACACAATTTCACGAAAACAAAGACATCGTTAAAAACGCATCGAATTCTTTCATACTACGAAGTCGAATCCACAAATTCATATTCGAGAAATGATTTTGCATGACCCTTGTAATAATTTGGTGGTGATGCACTTCTTTTACTTTTCAGACCAATTAGCACATACCTATCATGAGTATTCTTACAACTCGCAAATTTGTTAAATCAAATTAGAGTGACACCAATACATGAAAATTCTTCCATGAGGTAGATAAAAGTTTGTTCGTCTTTCCGATATGTTTTTTTTTGTTCCGCCGTTCTCGTAACTGTCTGCGGACGGGACTTTGACCTAGAAAGTAGCACAGGACAAGTTGTGCTCCTATCAAGTTCCTATACAGGGTGTCCGAGCGGAATGAAACCAATACCGACATCAAATGAGAACTGTAGGAGAGACTGTTGTACCTAGGAACGGGCTTCTCAAATTTCATCCTTAATGTCAACTAGAGCTAGATTTTTCAAATATTTATATGTCAATGAAACAAAGTCTGTCCCCTTTATAGTACCTCATGATGATATAAAATAAAACTGCTGCTCAGAATTGTTTTTAATTTAATAAATAACATATTTAATAAATAACATGCTTTCCCTAAATGCACTAAAATGTCAAAAATAATGTCTTTAGGTGTGTGACGTAGGTTATTATGTAAGTAACAAATTCAAAAGCTTGCCTCGTAAACTTTTCAGTTTGAATACAAAAGCGACAAGCTTTCGAATCTGTCACTCGCAGAATAACCTTCGTCACATATTTAAACAATTATTTTTGCTATTTAGTGCATTTGAATAAAAGCTTGTCTATAAAAGTATTTTTGTACTTAATTATATTTTAAATTTTTTAGTTTCTCAAGCAAAATGTATGGAAGCCGTTATATTGGCTTTTTAAATATTGATAGAGTTATCATAATATTCGACCTCAAAAACCCTTACAATTTTCAATCGACTCGGACCATAATCACAATACTCGTCCTTCATCTTGATATTATTGATTTTGAGTAAAAAAATCATAATATCCAACTCTGGAAATCCACACATTGCAACTTTGAAAAGAATCTGACAAAAATCACAAAACTCGTCCGCCAACTTGGAGCCGCCATATTGAATTTATGCATTTCGACAAAAAAAAAAACATAATCTCCGTCCCCGAAAATCCCCACATATAGCAATTTTGAATTGCAGCTGATCATAATTACAAAACTCATCCGCCATCTTGGAGCCACCATACTGAATTTACGAATTTTGACAAAAAATTCATAATCTCCGAACCCGAAAACCCTCACATACCAATTTAGGATTTGATCGTACCATTGTCATACAAAACTCGTCCGCCATATTGGAGGCGCCTTTTTATTTATAATGCATTGTCACCTGAATTATGAACATCTGCCAAATTTCAAGTTTATCGGACAACTAGAACTGGGTCAAAATTCATTTGCACGATTTGACCTACACAAATTAACATACAAACAGTGCAAGTTAAATGAGAGCTTGTAAAAAAATTGTATGCAACCTCTTCCAATGGACACGATGTTATTGTACCTTGAAACTAACATCATATACCTTGAAACATAGAGAGAATAAGGATTTTTATTGTGAATAATTAAACGTAACGTTTAAAATAACTGTTCAAAGGTTCAATGAAATGAAAAGTATTGAAGATGTTTTATAAATAAGTAGTTTCTTGCAATTTTCATTTTTCGTCGCTATCATCAATAATAGCGCGTAGATTATGAATCCTTCAACTATACGTTATTCAACGGGTCCATTTCTCTCCAAATATATCTGTATCCATTGAATTGTAGCAAAAAAGACTAGTAGTAGTGTAGATTCTTACTTACAGTGTCATCATCGTCGGTGGATACAAGGGAGATATCACTTTCGGAAGAAGAATGTGTTGGCAATGTCGTTTTTCTTCATTTTTGATTTGTTGCAATTGTTTTGTTTGTTTTGATGAGGAACCGCTTACTTTAATGAAGAAGGCGAACCATTCTTTGTTAATTTACTGGTCTTTAGTCAAAAATTTTGCAATTTGTCATGGCAAGTATTAAACAGTTTGTAAAATGACTGGCTGTAGCCACATTTTTGCGGAATATGGATCGCTTACGGCTTCATAGCTTTAGAGCAATTGAATCTACAGGACCCCTCTTGTTACCAGACTTGCTACGAAACATTTTTGTTTCGATTTCTGCCATAAACCAAGGAAGCACGAACAACTCACTTTCTCCGGCAATTAAAACATATATTGTCACACAAAGTGGCTGAAAAATATTATAATATATTTAAAGTCTACTTCACTCTAAAATAATTTATTTAACGAAATACAATGATTCACAATACTCTAATTTATATAACAATCACTCTACTATTTATATTCGACTTTCACTTCTCTGACTACCCGTCTGTCTGCTGCGTAGTTCTTTTTATATCGAACGCTCACTTCTCCGAAAGCTCATGAAATTTCTCGTGAAGCCTCGAATCGTCCAGATTTTTCTCGGTGCATAGCGCAACGACAGTCACCCGCGGCGGAGTGCCGGCTACGTAAGAGTTCAGGTCCGGCATCGCCCGCAGCTTCGCAACATTGCCCTTTTCTTAGAGATATTTTGTCCCGCAATGTCTTCCTTGGAGTGTGTTGATATTTGCAGGATTCCCCATATCTGCATCGTGAAGTTCGATGGAAATAACACTCCACAGTCTTCATGTTAGGTCGTGGAATAGGATTACAGCAAACCAAAATCTGGATGCCGCTGGATCGGAATATCGTCTCCAACATACTTCTTATAACTCTCCAATCCAGCCCATCAATACCACAGTATAATTTTGGGATTGCCAAGTCCACCAGATTCTGGTCCACCATCGTATCTCTCAGTTGGGTGAGGCTCCTCCAGACATCTTCATAGGACGGTTTATCTTGGGAATGCTTCTTGGTCACCAGGTAGTAAATGTTCCTCTGGCCCTTCTTCAGCTGTAGCACACCTCCAATTTCTGGGTTCTGTTTTCGTAGTGCTTGGAGTTGGCCATATTTCTTGGAGAACACCACAGCGATGCCCCTGGACATTCGAAGATCTTCTGCGACGCAGTGTGCTAGGGCGTAATCGACTGGCACTTTGAAAAGGTCCCGTGGCCCCTCTCGAGTTACCCCGTGTGACACTTTCTGTCCATTTGAGTATAAGGACATAAATTTCTGGAACGTCATCGTATCCTCTGGTGGTCTGAGGGTGCGGACTTGGTCATGGTTTCCAGCGTAGGGGGCCAACCTGTTGAAATGAACGACCCTGGGTTTACCTCTGGGTTGCTTGTGGATTCGGTAAAGCAGGTCATTTATCCTCTTGATGATCTTGTACGGACCTTCCCATGAATTCCGTAATTTTGGTGACAGGCCACGGCGACGCATCGGGTTGTACAACCAAACTAGGTCACCAACCTGAAATCCTGCAGCATCGGCATTGATGTCATAAGTCGCTTTCATTCGGTCGCTGCCGGAGTTTGCTGACGTAGTCCTCTCCCGCGGTATCCTGTCCTGGTGGCATCCCAAACATTAGGTCACAGGGAAGTCGCAGCTCTCGGCCCATTATGATACTTGCAGAGGTTTGGCCGGTCGACTCGTGTACTGCGGAACGGTAGGCATCAGGAATAAATGGAGATACTGGTCCCAGTCTTTTTGATGGTCAGAGACTACCTTGGACAAGTGGCGATTGATAGTCCTGTTCATCCGCTCAACCATTCCATCGGACTGTGGATGTAGAGCTGTGGTTCTTGTCTTTCGGATGTTCAGCATTTGGCACATTTCTTGGAACAAATTGGATTAAAAATTTCTGCCTAGGTCCGAGTGCAGCTCCAAGGGAACGCCGAATCGACATATCCACTCTTTCACCAAGACGTCTGCGACGGTGATGGCTTCCTGGTTGGGCAGGGCATAGGCTTCGGCCCACTTGCTGAAATAGTCCATTGCCACTAGGATGTATTTATTTCCGTGATCTGATACGGGGGACGGGCCGGTGATGTCAATGGCGATTCTTTCGAATGGACTACCTACATTATACTGACGCATCGGGGCCTTGGGTCGTGCCCGAGGTCCATTGCTGGCAGCGCAATCAGCACACTTTCTGCACCAGTCATTAACATCAACTTGACAATTGACCCAGTAAAACCGTTGCCTTACTTTCTGCAGGGTCTTCGTCACACCCAGATGTCCTCCAGCAACTCCATCATGGATCTCTCGGAGTACTTCCTGTCTTCTGTTCTTGGGCACCACTATCTGACGTCTGTCTTCCCCACCATCTTCGGACTCCAATACACGTTTCAGGACCCCATTGTCCAGGGTAAGGGAATTCCATTGGGCACAGTAGGATTTGACTGCTAAGGAATATCTTGCGATTTCCTGCCATGTCGGTCTTTGATTACTCTTTTTCCAACCGACGACTAAACCAAGATCTGGATCGCTTTCTTGATCTTTCTGGACCTCGTTGTCATTCCAGTTGTTGTCAACTGCCGTGGTTCTACAAATCGCTGCTTCCTTCTCTTCTGCTCGTCGGCAGTGTGAGCAGTCGTCTGGGCATGGTCTCCTTGACAGGGCATCTGCGTTCTTGTGGCCACTCCCTGCTCGATGTTCGATCTCGAAGTCGAATTCTTGGAGTCTTTCGATCCAACGTGCTACTTGGCCCTCGGAGTTTTTGAAATGTAGAAGCCATTTGAGGGCTGCGTGGTCAGTCCTCAACAGGAATCTTCTTCCGTACACGTATTTGTAAAAGTGTTCTACTCTCTTGACAACAGCCAACAATTCTCGTCTGGTGACACAGTAGTTACGCTCCGATTCACTGAGAGTTTTACTGAAGTATCCGATGACCTTCCTTCTCTTGCCCATCCTGGATCTGGGACAGGACAGCTCCAAGTCCCACGTTGCTGGCGTCCGTGTCCAAAATGAATTTTCCACTTGGAAGGGGATAACTCAGAATTGGTGCGTTGATCAGTGCTTCTTTCAGCTTTCTGAACGAGTCTTGGCACTCTTCGGACCACTGGAACTTTGTTTGACCTTCCGTGAGCCTGGTCAGTGGTTTAGCGATGTTGGCAAACCCTAGCACATATCGGCGATAGTATGTGCACAAACCAAGGAAACTACGTAGTTGGTGTATGTCTTTCGGAATAGGCCACTCACTCCTTCACTGCTCTGATCTTCTCGTCATTCACTGCTACTCCGTGCCCGGAGACAACATGGCCAGCTTCAATCCAGAATTTCTCAGTCGCAGGAATACCTCCTCCAGGTTTTTAACGTAGTCTTCGAACGATTCGCCAACTACAATAATATCATCGAGATATACCAGACACGTCCTCCATGAAAGTTTTCTCAGAACCGTCTCCATTAATCTCTTGAATATGGCTGGAGCATTACAAATTCCGAATGGCATAACGGTGAAATGCCACAGTCCTGAGCCGATGGTGAAGGCTGTCTTTTCTCTATCTTCTGGAGCCAGTTCTACCTGCCAGTATCCACTCTTCAGATCGAGGGTCGAGAAAATCGTGGAGCCGGCCAACGTGTCTAGGGTGTCATCTACTCTCGGTAGAGGGTAACTGTCTTTCTTCGTCACGTTGTTCAGTTGATGATAGTCCACGCAAAAACGTGTTGTTCCATCTTTTTCCTTCACCAACACGACTGGAGAGGACCATGGACTGTCGGATGGTTCAATAACTCCATCTTTCTCCATATCACTGACTATTTTGTCAACCTCTTCCTTCTTGGCAAGAGAAAGTCTTCTAGCTGATTGTCGGATTGGTCGGGCATCCCCAGTATCAATTTTATGTTGAACTACATTCGTTCGACCCCCTTTTCCTTGTCCGGTATCGAAGATGTATTGGTACTTCTTGACTAATTCTCTCAATCTGGGCTGTTGGGCTGGTTTAATGCCCTTGGAAGAGAGGGTAACCAATTTTTCAAGTTCCGCTGTCAGGTTGTTGTCTTGACTAACAGTACCGTGTATCCTCCTGATCACAGAGGAAATTGACGAGCAGTGCCCCAAAACAGTTCCTTTCTTCAAAGTCACTGGGTAATAATTGACATTCATTACCCTTACTGGCACAATTTTATCAGCACGCAACAAAGTCTTGCCCAGTGCAATTCCTCGTCCAATTTTCTCATCATGAAGCTTGGGCCTTCAGTATGGTCTCAGCCCTCTCGGGTACACTTACATCTTCAGCCAGCAGAACACGAGTCATCTCCTCATTTCTTCCATGTAGCACCAGCTCTTCTCCGTTCACACGTAGGACGCCATCTTTGAAGTTCAATTCAAACCCTCTGGAATTCATGATGTCCATTCCAATAATCGCATTGTCCTCAATGTCCGCTACTAATGCCCGATGTTTAATTTTCGTGCTGCCTAGAATCAGTTCAATCGGTAGTTCTCCATGTACAGTGGCCGGCTCTCCTGTTGCTGTGCGTAGCTTCCAGGATGATGGTTCCATTCTGTCTGATGTCTTAGTAAAAGCAGGCCCAAGGATTGTCCTAGTCGCACCTGTATCCAGCAGCATTGCGCAAGGCTTGTTGTTGATGAAACCGTCTACGAAGGCTCCTTTGTTCTGTCGTTGGAGGACAGCGACATATGCGTTGTTCACCGGGGCTTTCTGAGTATAGGCCGACGATTGCCTCTTCTCAACAACCTTCGTTGGTCTCGACCTCTTGAGGGTTGGACATTGACTAGGCACGTGTCCAAGTTTCCTACAGTTCCGGCATCTCACTAGTCTTCTCTCAGGCAACATCTCCTCCACGACTTTTCTTATGGCAGCTTCCAGGTTAGTAGGCTCCTGTGGGTTTCTCGGACTTTACTCTGGCTTCTGCAGGATTGCTTCGCTGCCTCAAATTCCAAAGCGCGTGCCAGTGCATCCACGAGATGTGTTGGACGAGCTAGTGTCAATGCTTGTCTGGTTTCCTGATCACGAAGTCCATCTAAGAAGGCCTGAACTGCTAGTCGCTCCATTACCTTTTCCGGTGTAGCTGGGTATGCAAGGCGAACCAAGCGTGCAATGTCGGCTTCAAATTCCTGTAGGGATTCGCTTGATTTCTGGCAGCGGTTTTTCAGCTGTGAGTGGTATATATGTTCGAGATGGGTCTGTCCATACCGTAATTCTAGATGTTTGATCAGCTGCTCGTAGTCCTCCTGTTGTTGGGCCGTGAGGGTTTGTAAGATATTTGTGGCTTCTCCACGCAACGCCAGTGTTAATGCTACAGCTCTTTCTCCTGCATTCCATCCATTCGCCTTTGCTGCAGCTTCAAATTGTCGGCGGTAATTTGCCATGGTGTTTTTCCATCAAACTGAGGTGGTTTCATAGAGAGTTTTCCTGTTTCCGGACTGATTTTTACATCTTTCAATTCCTTTTGAACATCATCTAAGTTCAAACTCACTTCCAGCATTGAATTTTCGTTTACAGATTCTGTGGTGTGGGTAGTGTCAATTTGCTTTTTCAACTCACTGATTGTTTCCTTCATTTTGCTGATTTCTTCCTCGATTCCGCCTTTGATTTTCTCCATCTCTGTCTCGACAGTTCCTATTCTTCCTTCCAGTCGATTCGATACCCCAGAAAGTTCTTTTTTTAAGCCCTCTGTATTTTCGAGGAGTTTGTCTTCCAGAATCTTTGAATTTTCTAGAAGCTTTTCTTCTAGATTCTTCGAACTTTCTTGAAATTCTTCCTTCAGACTATTGGAATTTTCTAGTAACTTTTCTTCCAGATTTTTCGAATTTTCTAGAAATTTTTCTTGAAGTTCTTCTTTCAAAGTACTCATTATGGAAGTCATATCCATTCCAGAAACTTCGAATAAAAATGTTTCTGGGTCCTCACCCTCCTGGACTAATCCCTCTGCAAGTCTTGTTTGAAGCACGGCCTTTTTACCACTTGTGTCAAGTTCTCTCTCCTCCAGTTCTTGTTTCAATTCCGCAACCTTCAATTCAACCAGGCGAACTTTCCTCGAGCACATTTTATCTTAGTCTATGTCTCACAGTCTATTTCAGGGGTCACCAGTCTATTATTATTATTATTGTCTATTTCACACAGTCTATTTCCACGACAAAGGTCTATAATTATTATTATTATCTATCTCATACAGTCTATTCCACGGCCACCAGTCTATTATTATTATTATTATTATTATTATTGTCTATTTCACACGCGAGAAGTGTATCAGTTTATATACAGAACTGTCAACTTCACGAAAAATGTTTATCAGCCACTGCCTATTTTTTGCGAAAACAATTGTCCGAAATAAACAAACTGTCTACTAACACGAACACTATTTATCTTTAGAAATCGCACTTCTAACACCAACTATAATATATTCAAAGTCTACTTCACTCTAAAATGATTTATTTAACGAAATACAATGATTCACAATACTCTAATTTATATAACAATCACTCTACTATCTATATTCGACTTTCACTTCTCTGACTACCCGTCTGTCTGCTGCGTAGTTCTTTTTATATCGAACGCTCACTTCTCCGAAAGCTCATGAAATTTCTCGTGAAGCCTCGAATCGTCCAGATTTTTCTCGGTGCATAGCGCAACGACAGTCACCCGCGGCGGAGTGCCGGCTACGTAAGAGTTCAGGTCCGGCATCGCCCGCAGCTTCGCAACAATATTAATTTTCGTATTTACAATATAAAACTTACATCGAAAAACCTCCAGATACGTTTCATGTCTATGCTGAAGTGATCTGCGCGGTTGAACAAGTAATCTGTGAGGTTGCAGGAATCAGTAAACACTGCTAGTGAGGCAGCATGGTTAATTTATCTATTATTATTTTTTAGATATACTATGCTCTAGGTACAATAGTCTCTCAATAAAATTATGAAGAAAATAATAGTCTTCACCTCAGTTTACGTTTTCTGGTATATAAAAAAGTGGAAGATTGAAGGACTATAAAATAATTCATACCTATATGATTTCATTATAGATTTCTGTTCATTAAATAAATGTTTATGTGTTTGGTGTAGCATATTATTCTCATTTAACGATCTCCCAGAAGTGCTCCTTGCTTTGCTCATAAAGTAGATCTGCCTAGTCCTTCAAGACCCAAGGTCAGAAATATTGTTTTATATGTACAGAATAATTCAGAGTTCGAGAGTCAATAATTGTGTTCTCAAGTCCTAAACAATGCAACTTTATGAACTGAACAGGAAAATGGTCCACTATTTTGTGGAGAAGCAAGAACCTATCTTTTGCTGATGTTTCCATTTTCTCAATAACTATTATTACTTGCACTCCAATTGAAATAACTCCTACCTAATTTTAGCCTATGATGGCAGGATCGCCAACAGAACAATTTTTTTTCCATGTGTATGGAAGTAGAACTAGTGCTATTTTCTGCTCCAAGTTTATACGATTATTCTTCCAGGTATCTTCTGGAATATTTCAAGATGTTCAAACTCTATTCTTATTGGAATTTTCCATTCCATCATTAGGTCCATCAGTTCCTTTAAAAATTATTCGATTCTACGATTGATTGTCATATTTTTGCGTAAGTAGTGTATTCATTTCTGATTCTTCATCATCACTGGATTCACCTGGTAATGGTCTCTGAAGATTAAAATCGATATTGTTCTTTTGCTTGAGATGATTGAGTTTCTCATTCCTGACTACAAATTCAATTCAGAATCATAATTTTCACCTCAAATCTCCACTAATAAATGAAATACTTAGATTTATCTCGAACCTGATTGAGATAAATGTAACTATTGCAACTTATTTTGATGTATAGTTGTATAGAACTCATGAATCTCCAAACGTTTCTTATTCAAATTGTTTTATTCAGTCATAGATGGAAGAAATACACACTACTGATTCACCTCGTATATTTTTTCAAGGTAAATTCTTAAAAATAAATATCAATCCTTGTGGTGATTACTTAACATATAATTAATCTCGCCTATTATTATAGATGTACCTGCTCATTTGCATAATAATATATTTATATAAGCCGGACTTGATAGCTTAAAGACTGAACAGCCAGCTTTATACCCTTGGGGTTTCACTTAACACTCTTAACACTGAAACCCGTTGTGGTCTATTATTATGTTGTCAGTGGTTACTTGTTGAAAATGCCTGTGTCTTCCATCAGGTTAAGTAGGTAGTCTATTTAGGTGGTGTTTCGGATTCATGTCTGTTTTCAGGTTGATCTGTCCGAATGTTTTGTTGCGTCTGCACCACTTGCTTTCTCTATTTATTCCCATGAAATGCAGGTGTTTCCTTAGAACGCATTGTCCGATTAGTAATTCGGTAATTGTGCGTATCTTGGATTTGTTTAGGTTGAAAGTGTCAGCCATAGCTGTGCTGTGTCGATGATCTCCGATTTGGTCCCACTGTGTTCGGTGTTTTGTTTTCTTTCACTTATTTATCAGGTTTCCGCTTCTGAATTTGCTAATCCTAAACACGGGAACCGGATAATTCCCCGACAACAATTCACCGATGGGCAATTCCCCGACGGTGAATATTCTACGTCAGCAATTCACCGACGGGCAATTCACGTACCGATTGGTAGATTCCCCGATGTTAAAAAATCTTACTTTGATTACCCGAAGGAAGGGTGGCACTACTGAATATCCCGTCCTAAAATATCCTGTCAAAAATATCCTGCCAAAAATCCTCCGTCCAATAACATCCTAAGACAATAATATTCTGCCCAATAATAACCTTCCAACTTGCGAGCTAGGTTAATTCGTTCAGGTAAGATCAGACTAATAAAATACTACCCTCAATATGAATTTTTCTTCAACTTTCAAGCTCTCAACTTGCGAGCTAGGTTAGTTCGTTCAGATTAGATCATACCAATAAACTGTTGTCGGTGGATTGCCCGTCGGTGAATTGTTGTCGGGGAATTGCCCTAGACCAACCAAACACTGGTTCTGGGCCGGTGAATGGAGATACATATTCTTGTCTTGCAAGTTGGTCTGCTGGGTATTACTATAGTCTAACACCTGACCTGTGGAAAACACTATGAATCTCTTGTATCAAAGTCGTGTTTTTAATCGATTTTATTTCATAATCTTAAATCAATCTTGACTGTAAAAGCAAACTTGGCCTTTATTATTCACATGCTGAAACCCGTCCTCGTTTTGGTGAATGTTTCTGAGAAAATTTCACTGCATCAACTGATGTGTTCCTTTCACAAAAGCGTGTAATTCGGAGAATTGCAGGAATGCCCGATTCTTATTATTCTAGAGATTTGTTCTAGAATTTGTCAATATTAACATTATACAGTCCCTATATACTTTAGTTGGCTTCATACATTCACAAAAATAAAAGTAAATTTCAAAACAACCTCAGTTACCATGGTGTACTCGTAACGACACGACGAAGGGATGACTTCCATTATCCACTTGAACGATTGACTGTTATAAGTAATTCGCCATATTACATGGGTTTAAAAATTCACAATGCACTGCCCAACTCAATTAGGAATTGTGATAATAAATGAACTTTTAAAGTAACAATCAAGAAATCTTTAATGTTATATTTATTTTTATACTCTTCAAGGAATACCATAAAAATGTTCAAGAATACAATGAAGAAGATTTGAATAGATATAAAAAATATGAAGAAGATAATGTTTTCTTTCATTGACAATAAATATGTGTTGTCATGATTCTGATAATTTTAGTAATTGAAGTCTTATCAATTTTACAATTTTTAAAGATAAATAATTGTTTGTCATTTGCAAAATCAACAAAGAATTTAGTGATATTTCTCGAACTCCAATGCATAAACCAGTTACGTACCTTGTTCATTTTCGTCAGCTATTTTTGATTTTCCCTGAAGGAAGGGATCGTACATTCATAAATACCTGTCTTTTCTCTATAAGAACATCAGAAGGTTAAGAATCATCTGTTTCGCATCCTATTGATGAGTCCATATTAATTAATTTCTTTTCGTTTATTTATTATTTACTGTATATCATTATATGAAAGTGAACCTATAGGAACTTTTTTATACGTTTGTGATTCCTCCCTTGTTTAGCTACACAAAAAGTATGCTTCCATTTTATTTGTTGTAAATTTTATTGAATACATTTTTTAGTACTCATATACGCAAGGTATTTCTTACTTTCTATTGCTGTGATATTCAAAAACCAATTTTATCACTATAGACTGGTGCCTGTAATTTCTGTGGAAAAGAAAAAAAAGTATCAGGCAAGGACCAGGTAGAGAATGTTGCTAAGGTTCCAACTTTTAGCAAAAATAAATTTAAACACGAAACACTAAAAATGGTGAAATGGGAATGCAGTTTAGGGGTTGAAAACGTTTTTTTACGTTTTGCAAATTCTAGAACAAATCTCTACAAGAATAAGAATTGGGCATTCCTGCAATTCTTCAAATTATACCCTTTTATGAAAGGAACACATCAGTTAATGCAGTGAAACTTCCCCAGAAACAAACACCAAAACGAGGACGGGTTTCAGCATGTGAATAATAAAGGCCAAGTAGTTACGTTCACAGTCAAGATTGATTTAAGATTATGGAATAAAAACAAAGAAGAACACGACTTTGATACAAGAGATTCACAGCGTTTTCCCCAGGTCAGGTGTTACACTATAGTAATACCTAGCAGACCAACTTGCTAGACAAGAATCTGAATCTCCATTCACCGGCCCAGAACCAGTGTTTGGTTGGTCTAGGGCAATTCCCCGACCACAATTCAACGACGGGCAATCCACCGACTACAGTTTATTGGTCTGATCTAACCCGAACGAACTAATCTAGCTCGCAAGTTGGAAAGTTATTATTGGTCAGGATATTATTGTCTTAGGTTATTATTGGACGGGGGATTTTTGGCAGGATATTTCTGACAGGATATTTTTGGACGGAAAAGTTAGTCGTGCTACCCTTGCTTCGGGTAAGCAAAGTAAGATTTTTATCGTCGGGGAATCTTCCAATCGGTGAACTGTTGTTGGTGGATTGCCCGTCGGGGAATATTCACCGTCGGGGAATCATCCTCTTGGGGAATCATCTAGTCGGTGAACTGTTGTCGGGGAATTGCCCGTAGGTGAATTTTTGAAGGGGAATCTTCCGGTTGCCATGTTCAGTATTAGCAAAATCCGAAGCGGAAACCTCATAAATAAGTGAAAGAAAACAAAACACCAAACACATTGGGACCAAATCGGAGATCATCGACACAGCACAGCTATGGTCAGACACCTAAGCCAAACACTGATGTCTGACAATTCCAACCTAGGTGAAGTTTGTTGAAGCTGTGTACACGTAACTGTTCAATTCAATGAAAGAGTTGTATTTCGTGTATGTAAATTTATTTTAATCGCAAAGCGCTTTCGACTATTAAGCCATCATCAGTGCTATACCTGCAAGTAAGTAATAATTGAAACAATGTAAGAGTGAAGAAATTTTGAATCACTTACTCGTCAAGTACTTAGTGCTCCTGTATAAGTACTTGACGAGTAAGTAATTCAAAATTTCTTCACTCTTACATTGTTTCAATTATTACTTACTTGCAGGTATAGCACTGATTATGGCTTAATAGCCGAAAGCGGTTTGCGATTATAATAAATTTACATACACGAAATACAACTCTTTCATTGAATTTCAACCTAAACAAATTCAAGATTCCCACAATTGCCGGCTCACTAATAGAACAATGCGGCCTAAGGAAAAACGTGAATACTATGGAAATAAATAGAGAGAACTTGTGGTGCTGGCGCAACAAAACATTCGGACAGATCAACCTAAAATCAAACATGATAGATAGATAGATCTTTATTGGTCATATTACACAATAGTGCTTTAACAAGTCTGTAATATAATGAAACTAAAAAATTAAATAATAATATAAAATAATAAAAGATAAATAATCTTTTTCGTCAGAAACACTTGCATAAGGAAATTTAACAAACAGCAATAAGTTACGATACATTACTCATTATATAAGTTGTGAAAAATCGGTTGATAGGAACTCATCAAAATCATAAAACGCATTATCAGCCAGGAACCGCTTAATAGCAGATTTGAATTAAACACACTCGGGAACTTGGACATCGTGAGGTAGAACATTCAAGAACTTGATTGCATAGTAGCTAGTCTCGTTTCTTGTTATCGAAAGTCTCAAATAGTGTTCATGTATCATATCTTTGTTTCGCGTTGTGTATGAATGTGAAATTACATTAGTCCTATAGTTTTTCAAGTTTGCTTTTACATGTATGAGACATTGTAGTGTAAAAGCACATGGCAGGGTTAGTATCTTAAAATGTTTGAAAGCTCCCCTACAATCATCTCTATAATGCAACCAGCAATGATTCTGACCGCCTTCCTTTACATGAAGAAGACTGCTGAAGCGTGTGCTTAGTGGCCCCACCAGAAAGATTTTCCGTGATATCTTCTTGCAGACAAAAGTCGTATGTTCTTCCCAAGTTAGTCCGAAACACCAACTAAATAGATTTCTCAACCTGGTGGAAGACACAGGCATTTTCAACAAGTAACAACTGACGACATAGGTTATGTTCCGATATTCCCGAACAATACTGCCCAGTAATTTTTGTCGATTTTACTGAAATTGACCGGTACATATTTCGCGCCACTTTTCATGAAACCCTGTTAGAGGCTAAACATTTACAGAAATAGTCGTGAAGTTCCAGTCTCCCCTTCCCGATTTGATAATAGGTTGGGAGTAGTATATTTCATTACTAGTTCAGAAAATACGCTATTTCCGTGCGTGCGCGACATGTTCGTGCAGCACGGAAAAAACTTTATGGACGAGTAATGAACGATAGTTTTTATTATATCTACCTGAAAACCACAGATTGTTAAGAAACATTAATTTTCAACGATAAAGGAACAAATACAAGTATTATTAATTGAAATATTTATGGTACAAAATTATCTAGAAATTGCCACAAAACAAGCGTTATTTTATATACCCTGTTGGTAAACACGAAACACTATACACTAAAAATGGTGAAATGGAAATGCAGTTTAGGGTTTGAGAGCGTTTTTTACGATTTGCGGCAAAACGTGACCTCTTAGCAAAAAATTTTAAAGAAAAGTTGTAGATAATAAAAAAATCAAAAACTTTTGTATCTAACACTCTTAGACATAACCTCAAGTCAACCGTCAAAATAGCGAAAAACCGATTTTTCATTATTTAATGTTTTTTTCGCGTATACATTATTTAATTTAGATGAAAATGTATAAGCATATGTCTTTTTGGTATCGACTTAGCATTATTTTTCCGCAATTCAGAAGACGACTAGTTTTCAGTATTCGCTGAATTTGCAGTACTTATTCCGCTTTATTCTCAATCCGATAGTCAGAGTTTATTCCCCATCATATCAGCAGCATTGCATATTCCAGTCATGTCCCAAGTAATGAACGGGTTCGATAACCTAGAATTACTATCTCTCGCATGGTTTAGTTACCTGAAAGTATAGATACACACTTTTACGTAGAAACATAACTGAAACCTGATTAACTTTTTTGATTTTATGCTGTACCCGAGCGAATATGTACTGGTAAATTATTTCCGTTAAGCAGGGCCGGATCCAGAACGTTCCCAAGGGGGCAGCATTTAGATAGATTTGAACTATGGTGTGACCAAGAAAAGAGGTGATGATGTAAGAAGACATGTCAATGTTGCTCTCAAGGGCGGGGGAAGGGGGCAATTGGCCCCTTCTCCCCTTGGATCCGCAGTGACAAAATTAAATGAGGAAATATATACAATCTGTGAAATCTTTAGTCTTTAAAGAACTGAATTATTGTCCGTGTAATTTTTTCTTAGAATAAATTATAGGAATAATTGCACTGCTCATCTATTTCCAAAGAAATAACTGTTCAATTTCTGTAACTTGTCTATTCAAGGTCGGATCCAGCCTCCGAGTAAGGGTTACTGGTAACAAAATTATAATAAACGATTACTCAATACATACATAAATTCCCACACACACATAAATTCGACTTATTCATTGAGTTTTTAGTAAATGATGATGCATTTGTTTTATTTGAAATTTAGAGATATTACAAAATTGTTAATAAGTTTCCTCATACTCGTAGAAAAGAAGTGAAAACCAAAAGTGGCCATTTTATATTTGCACCCTTCACGTTGGGGGCAATCCGTATTAAGCATTAATTTTCTTCTATATAAATTTTTACAAACCGTAAGTGCTCAGTTGTCAATGATTCCTAAAAATCTGAAACATTTTTAATTTATGAGTTGGAGGGTATTTAACTCTGCATCTTTCTATAAATTCAAATATTTTTCAGATGTGCAATTGGTGGAGAAGTGACGTCATCGCCATTTTTTCAAATAGAAGTATATGTCATGTTTAGTATCACTAGAAAGATTGTTTTTTTTTATTTCAGTAGTACTAATATTATTCCAGCTCTCTCGATACGTACAGTGTGTTTTGTATATTTGTATGTCCACCTCTGTGATTCACTTTCTTATTGCCTAATTTGTTAAAAAAGTTTCTCTATGGGGAATTGTAGCTAGTTGGATATTTTAAGCGATGTGGCAATATGACTCAGACAGTGGCGTACGTAAGTTTCCATAAAAAAAAATATGTTTTGACCACAATGGCAGTTGTTTCATTAAAAAATATCATTCACCTTCTAATAAGGAAAAATTCAGGAAAAGGCACTTGAATTATTCTGGAACAAAATTTTCCATTGATATTTTCCAATAGAAAAATAATTAGAAATGTTCTTCGAGATATGAGCAACTGGGAAACTTATACCTACGTACGCTACTGTCTCAATCAAATTGCCATATTGCTTAAAATATTCAACTGGCTACATTCCCCGATTGAGACAAATTTCGAACAAATTAAGCAATAGGTAAGTGAATTATAGAGGTGGACACAAAAATACGAAACACACTGTACCTATCCATAGAGTTGAAATAATATCAGTACTACTGAAATGAGAAAAAACAAGCTTTCTAGTGATACTAAACATAACATGGTTCCATTCGAAAAAAAAAATGCCGTTGACGTCACTTTTCCACCAATATCATATCTAAAGAATATTTGAATTTATAGAAAGGTGCAGAGTGGAATACCCTTCCACTCAATTTTTTTTTCGATAACCCTCATATTAACTGTGAAAAATGCGCGGGTGCATACATTTGACTAACTCTGTAAAATGAACACCTCGATGATAGATGGTACTAATGTATTCCTTCTCGATTACGGTGGCAGCCATGTTTATAAATCGAATATACATTTAAACACACGGTATACTGAATGCCAGTTGACCAGCTTCATGTAATAGTTACTTGAGAATGGTGTAAAAGCCGAAACCGGTCGTAATTAATAAAGTCGTAGTGGAAATTGGACAAAAGTTTTTTCATCTTCTACGTCAACATGAATTTCCACAAAATAAATAGATCTTCAATCGAACAAAATTTGAGATAGACCTGGTATGGAGAGAATAGCCTTAGGTTGGTTCGAAAAATATCTCAATGCATTGAGATATTTTTCGAACCAACTTAAGGCTATTCTCTCGATACCATAATTTCTCAGTTTAAGGAATGGTAATTGCCTATCGATAGTTTCGAATGCCCTCTTGAAATCAAGGAGTTCTGCCACTATAAATTTAGTTGAAGGGTGGTTTCATATGAGTGGTGTTCTCGAAACCCCGATTGATATCCTATAAACAGGTTATTTTCAGTAAACTACCTAGTCATTTGTTCATGTTCCACAATTTCCAAAACTTTCTCAATATTCAGCAAAGGGTGTATAGTTTTGAAGTCTGACATTTCAACGGCATTATTGATTTTTGGGATAGGGTAACCGAATATGTTGAAAAAAAACATATTCGGTTACCAGATTACATTGATGTGTTTAGGTATCAGGTTTAGGAAAGGAAAAATGTTGATTTGAAGAATGTAGTAAGCCATTACTTTCCAAGAGAGAAAATAATTGACTTCTGCTTACCTATATCAATCTTATTGAATTCAACAAATCTCGTTTCTATCATATTTAGATTCCGGGGAGGGCATTGTGTTTCACTTGCAATAGAATTGGAGATATTTTCAATGCTTCCAACAAAAAATTAATTAAAGTTGTAAGCAGCTTGTAGCTCCGTTCTCACTTTGATGATAGCGTTGTTAGTACTGAAATTGATAGATTTGAAATTAATAGGTTGTTTGTCACCTTTCATCATTATTTCCAAAGTTCTCCACATTTCTCTCTTGCTATCATTTTTCACATCAATTTTGTTTTCATAATATTGAGACTTTTGGATCTTCAACATACCAACAACTTGATTCCGTTTCAGTTCATTATATCCATTCCACGACTCTTCCCTTCTAACGCCGGAACTTTTAATGAATTCTTTGTCTCTCAGTTTCGAAGCAGATCTGATTTCGTCATTATACCAGGGTACTTGATTTTGTTCATTCTTAATTTCTACTATTGGCACAATGTTAGTTGATAGTATTTCACATTTCCATTCAATTTTACTGAGTATTTCATTCACATCATTAGAACCATTCAACCATTCACATTCAAATAGTTTCAAATTCATTTTATCATTTATTCATCATTTAGTCTTCGCATAGAAAATGTTTTACTCACTATTTGTTCTTTGTTTTGTAAGCTTACGGTAATTATTAAGTGATCTGTCATTACTGGTTCATGTTGTTTACAATCACATAATCGCTCGTCCAGAGCCCATAACAATTATTCAGTACATCCCTGTTCTCTCACAGGTATCCCGTCTTCCATCTGGATATCTGGAATGTTTTGTATTCCTGTGCGAATATGGAACTAATAAATCCCCTAGACACCAGAAGCAATTTCTATGGAAGCGTATGATTCTTTTATTATGAAATTTCCATATACATGTTCCGTTACTTTCGCCACCATTTCGGATCGGTTTCATGAGTAGTTTCTCGAGCGCCTGAGCCGTATTTCATCGAATGTTATTACCGACTTTTTCTTGTGATGGAAACGCAATACGGATCGGGGGTAAACTCGAATTGGCAGTGGCGGACTGGCGGTGTTGATTTTTTCATTGGAAACGCATCGAGTGACAAATATAAAGCGCTTCAATTCTTCATATACCATGTAGTCAGAATCGGTAGTGCTGATTTTTTGCTCAGTTGATGTTAGCCCAATAAACAATACAAGTTTTTGACCTCGCTGAACGCCAAACACAACTTTGTTAAAAATCCAAAAGTCCAACGTACCACGAAAATGTCTACCTTTTCTCAATTTTTGACAATTTCAACTCCGAAGGAGTAGGTAGTTTCCGATTATGAAAGTTTTCAAATAAGACAAAACTTACCATAATTGAAGTGTAAGTTCTAAAGGGTCAAAGTGCCAATATTAGTCATTTTGAGTTGTACGTGTAGAGAAAGTCTATCTGCCAAGCCTAATATTCTGGCAAAGGTACTAGGCCTATTCTCCAAAAAGTTGTTATTTAATTACTTCAATATACTTCAATTTACGATTACGTCAATCTCAACGACGATTGAGAAATTCGTATTATACAGTGTGGCTTTTTTTAGTCACCCCCCCCCCCCCCTGTTAACTTATGATCGGTTCGACGTAGAAACATGAATAAAAAACCGTTTGGAGGGTTTCACCGATACTACTTTTTGAAACAAAAAATATGGTGATTGCACGACAGGGGGCGCTGGGGGCACATCAATTCAAAATTTTTAAATGGCATGGGGGGTCGAGTGTGACATCGTTGAAAAGAGAATTCAATTCTCTTTACAACCATCTAATTTTTTTTTGAATTTCGTTAATATTTTTTTTGCAATTCAAATTCGAAATATCAAATATAAATGCGGATCTGAAATCTAGTCATAGCTTGATAAATTTGAACGGTTTGTTGTGGAATAATGAAACCAAAAACATTGCAAAGGGTATTATCGATACTACTTTTTGAGAGAAGTAATATTGCAATTACAGTACAGATGGCGCTGGGGGCACATCAACTAGAAAATTTCGATAGGCATTAAAATCGAAATTGGGAAAAAATTCCTAAACTAAATTCAAAAATATTTAGATGGTTGTGAAGAGAATTGAATTCTCTTTTCAACGATGCGACACTCGACCCCCCATACTATTTAAAAATTTTGAGTTGATGTGTCTCCCCGCGCCCAATGTGGAGTTTTTGTTTCAAAAAGTAGTAGTGGTGAAACCCTCCAAACGGTTTTTTTTTCATGTTTTTACGTCGAACAGTTCAAAAGTTAACAGGAAAAAAGCCGCACTGTATAATCACTGTCGTTACAGCTTCAGTCGTTACCAAATGAATAACGACAAACCTGAATCTTTGAAATGGGTAGTACACGTAAATTTCTGTTTTGTGATTGAGTGATGGATGAAAACAAAATTTTGAAACTGCCTGTGTCAGTAAAATTATTATGTGGGCAACAATTTTCCATATATTGGTATGAATTAGCAAAAGTATTAGTGGTTTCGTACAAATAAGTATGAACCATGTAAACCAGAAATTTTTAAAGGAGCTTGGGACCTCCTAACAGCCAAACTGAACAGCTCTGTTACGAATTTTATATAAATATAGGTTCACATGATCAACCAATATTTCTGATACTTCGTAAATACACCTCCTTACAGAAGACTGGGACATGACACACCATTTATCTTTTGGTAATTGCCAGGAGCAAATAAATTTGGTACTAAAAGAAAACTGTGCAATTTGGTTATTGAATGGAAATTTCTTGTTTACTGGGATAACAGGATTTATCCTCGTGTTCCTGCGGGACATTGCAAAGTGATCGATCAATTTACTAAATAACCCCTGATCCAGTTTTCTTGTCATTATAAAATCTTGCCTCAAATTTTCTTTTGGATTCTCGAAAGGGTTGCTGATATCCCTCAACTACCTATTGAATCTCCATTTCCACTCTCTACGGAACAACAGATACGTGATCCGATTAACCGTCAAAAATCATCAGAATACCTTCTACGCATTTCTTGTAGGATTCCAACCAATACATCCTGCTTGAACTGATCCATTTCTATCTTAATACTATATAAATTTTGCAAGGGACGAGTGAGAATTATTTTTTTGCTGAACACGGCTATTATCGTTGACAGTTACGAAAGAGCCAAATAGGTTTCGTCTGTTCATCGATGTTTTGGCAACGATATATTGTAAAATAACGATGAAGAAATAGATAGTGAATACTATTCTGTGATTTTATCGTTATTTAACAGCATGTCGCTTGATAACGACTGCTAACGATATGGTTAAAGAATTGTTAAAGATATTGAATAGACGTGTTAGTGCCGGCATGTATTTAAGTGTAGTGTGCAAAAGATGGCGTTTGCTGGATATGCACATGTGAATTTAGTTGCAAAGGGTAGCACCAATGAACCATAGTAAACTTTTGAAAGTGTTTTCGTAGACATGTATCGAAAAAGATGGCCAAAGGGTTCTGAAAGTATAAAAAAAGAAAGGAAACGTTTAAGGACAAGTGGCTTACAGTACAGAACATATCGAGGAGAGGTAACATTTACAATGAAACTTCTTGAAACGGTAAGTTTTGTGTTAGAAAATTGTGGGGTTAGGTTATCATTTACGCTGTATTTTTAGATTGATTGTCATAAGTTGAAATGCAAATCCATGTCCATACAACAGTAACAACATCTATTTCATGATTAGCATAAAATCGATGATCGTATAAAACAGAAGACTTATTTACTTGGGTTTATACAGATTGGCAAAATCACACGAAGATGACATGGAAACTATTATACTCCTGAAAATAGCCACCGCCAATACTTTTAGTAAAGTTTTTGCATTATCTCATAAAGCGGTACAGATTCTGATAGACAAAAAGAAGTCAGTAGTATCTATGTAGACAACAGTGGCCAAGCAAATGAGCCAAAAAATATACTGAGGAAATCGAACAGATGGCAATAGACCACATTAACAGAGAGTTCCACTAGAGCAGGAACAGGTCCTTAGCCCTGACTTAAACATAACCGCATATTTATCACATTTCAAAAACAGTATCCTGCCAGTCCAGTTAATTACAGATTTTATTTGGACACATTTAACAAGCATTTTCCACATCTGCTATTTGGAAAACCACGATCGGATACCTGTGCAACTTGCGACCCACTTAATAGTGAAATAAAGGCTAGTAGTGTTGAAGCACAGAGGACTCGAGGCACACCAGCGAAAAGCTGAACGAGACAGAGTAGTGCTACAACATGATACCACCTAATCACAACAACCAACTTCTGACACTACAGTGGTTTCAATAAATTTGGAGCAGGTGATTTTTATAATACCAACACTCACGCATACTGATGACATATTCTACAGTCGTCAAATGTCATTTTATAACTTAGGAATACATGTGGCCGATAACAATACTGCATTTATGTGTCTTTGGAATGAGTCGTTAACAGGAAGAGGACGGTGTGAAATTGGATCTACTTTCTTAATAGTTCTTCTTTCAGAAGATTTGCAATGAATACTCAACTAACCATATGGAGTGACAACTGCATTGAGCAAAATAAAAACCGGATGCTCCTTATGGTGTTCATCTATTTGGTTGCTACAGGCAGGTTTACACAGATTGACCATACATTTTTGGTTTCTGGAGATTTTTCCCAAATTGAAAAACGCAAACGGATTTGTGAGTTATTTATAGAGAAAGATATCGAGAAGAAGATTATAAAAGCTCGAAGATAGTTGAAGCTGGTCAAGGATCTGAAGACATTCACAGATGCCTTTTTAAATACTACGAAGCTACAGTTTTGTAAAGCTTCCTGGATTCGAGTTACATCAGAAAATACTGCACAGGTACAGATAGAATGCACTTTCAGTGACATTGAAGACTGGGCAAGATGCAATGTACTCAAGAAGAAAAAACGTATCCAGGATATCTGCTCCCTCCAAATAGCTTTCCTGGAATGTAAAAATCGTATACCCGTAGCAAAACTTAAAGATTTGAAGGCTATGCAAGAGTATATTCCACTGAAACATTATCGCTTTTATGAGGATCTGATTGAAAAAACCTCTCAACTAACACAGGAGACAAACCATTGTTTCATTCTGTTCGGTATTTTCAATGTTACCTTATTTGTTTCATATTAAAACTCAGAATTTTTTAAATAATGTTGCTTTTCTTTTGAATAATGTAACATAGGTCGTTAGACCCACACTAATATGTACTGTCACATAGACCCTTGTGAAGAATATGTATCAAGGCACTGGACCCTTTTACCAATTTCTATTTTCAATTTCGTGTTTTGTAGTTAACGTTGAATTTTGTATGATAAGAAGTTGCTTTGCTGCAAAACAATAATGTGCAGCTCGCATGATAAGAACGAATTGCTTAAGAAAGTTTTTCCTGATTATCTGGGATTAACGTTTTTGGCACTATACCCTTTAGAACTTGAACTCTTCAATTTTTTCAGCCAGAGCTGTGCCGAGTACTCTGCTTAGTGCTTGCCCAATGTGCGTTTTATTTACGTAGAATAGGTTGAATAAACGTTTTTGCTCAAGAATTTTAAAGTTGAAAGTCATTTGATAATGTCAATGTTGAATCTAATCGTCTAATAATGTTATTGACATAGTGTTTTCTGGCGACATGTTGAAACCATGCCTTTTTGAAACGTTTATCTGAATGGCAATTTTTTCAGTATTTTTTCACAGTTGGAAAGGAAAAAATGTGATGTGGAATTTTTCATAAAAATCTTAATAGCATCGGTAATTTATAATTTTAAATTTGCAAAAATGAATTTCGTGGCAATTGCATACTCGTTCTGGACTGGACCACCAGACACAAGGACCACGAGGTACTGACGGAAATAAGAAAGAATTTGAAATGTGACAGATGGTATAAACTGAAAAGTGACAGATGATGTATAGTGACATTGACATATGGCCCATGTCCAGTAAAGATTAAAAGTAAAAATATGACTATTGACAAAATTTGTGACCACACAATGTGAAAGTATTCTCTTATGTTAATCTTCTGTGTAGAGGAATATATGATCTATTCATTATTTTAAATGATGAAACTGCAGTGGCACGATTTATGATTACAAAAAAGCATCAATTTGTATAAAAAAGAAACATCTTCTCTCTCGGTGTTCCTAGAAAGTAAGATAATTAGTATTTGAGAAACACTTTTGCCATTTTACCTCATGTGGTATTTCAATGAGAAGGCATATTTACGCTGGGCTCTGTGAGATCAGCTTTTCCTAACCATTGACATGGAAATGATTTTTGGGTTGCATTCTATTGAATTATTGAATCTGTAATAAATCATTTCTTCTGCTCTGTGTGTTTTCAACATTTCTCCCACATCCATTTCTATTTTCTTATAGGTTGATATAGGAGTACTACAGAAAAATGTGGTATAGAGGTAGTAATTGCGGAGCTGAAGTGTACCTACACATGATGAAAAAGTTATCAAACTACCATGAAACCTTTGTGATTTGATTCATTATTACAGCAGGGCAGTATAGATTCTTTGTATTTTGCCCGAACTCAAACAAGGACCTTATTATTTTTCTTTGGTGTTTTGGCATCGACTGCTATGGGCACAAGGACCTTATTATTTGAATATCTATTCAAATGTCAGTTCCGTATAGTCAAATATAGCAATCCACTGTAACATATGAAAAAAATTACACAAGTAACAATGGTCGATGTTGGTGAAAAACAATTAACAAATTTGGCATATTTTTTCAAGCTATCGAATTGTAGTTTTATAATGGACAACTTTCTGTTAAATGATTTCGGTTGCTCCGTAGACTTGTTTGGTCTATCATTGTCATTAGAATATTTTAATTAAATACAATATTCATCTGAAAATGAAAGTAAATAGACAATTGTTGTGCCATCAAATGTGACGGATAAGAACTAAAAATAACTTTGATATATCAATTACAATTCCAAAAAACGAAAAACATACAAATAAGCAAACTATTTACAAATTATCTTTATGTCGAATGAAATTAGTGTTCAGCGAACCGTTTCTTTGAATAAGATAAAAAGGACAATTATTGCATCACGATGATTCGTTCACGAGAAAGAAGCTGTTAATTATTTATTGCATGGAGTATTTTTATTCGAATTTCAATTTGAACAGAATCTACAGTTGAACATTCTCTGTACGTGTAATAAAAGAAGAGAGATAAACTTGTTGGTAGCTTTGGAAATGAACAAACACAATAAAAATCCCATCTTTGAAATTTTCAATGACCCATTAGATTCATCTGACTCTTCGTTTCTGAATCGGTGGATTTTTGCTACCATGCTACCAGGTGGGCGTCGGATATCCCAAGTTCATGCGAACTTGCTTCGATAGATAGATATATGGTTTATTCACTATTTCACATACCCAATGTACATTTATAGCATGTCAGGTTACATTTAGGATAATATCAATTATTTCAATTAGATATACCCAGAGTTGGATATTAATCAATTTTTGAATCCCATCACCTTTAGCCACATCCGCTAGATTAAGAATTGAAGAATTATTTGATAATGATGTGAAAGCCAGAACTGGTCGGAACGAATATAACAAAACTCAGTGGAAATTGGACAATGTTTTCTTCATTCATTAAGTCCTATATAAAAATAACTATGCCAGAAAAAGGATATTTCTAAGAACATGTGTTTTGTCCATTTTCCAGCATTCTGTTTGGTTTGGAAAATGTCAGTTTCCGAACTAGTGTGGAAATAATATTTCTCCGACGGCCGACTTGAATTAATTTTTTCTACGACAGTGCGTAATAGTTATTTACCTAACAAGTGCGGAAAGTAGTACTTTTCCGCAAGCGACGGCAGTTGCACGAACGACGCGGAGCGGAGTTCGGGCGAGCCGTCAAGGGCGGAAAAGACGTTTTCCGCAAGAGTTAGGTACAATGTTTTTCCTACGAGTGTTTTTGACCATCTTATTTATGAAAAAAAAAGTTTTTATTAAACAAGATTTTATAATAATGCTACAAAATGACACATAAGACAGAATAGTTACATAGATCATTTAGTTAGTCCTAAATATCCTCATTTTCAACAATATAAAAATCGTGCGGAAAAGTAACTTTTCAGCACTAGTGCGGAAAAGTAACTTTTCCGCATGATTTTATCTTTCCGCGAGATTTATAATATGAGATCGAATCTAGTCTATTAACGACTGTTTGATAATAACTCCGATATTCCGTAATTTTCAGTCGTTCTACGCTGGTTAATGGTTAATGGGGTAGGTGGTTCGAATCCTGGGAAAGTAAGTTACTTTTTTTTTGTTTTTGTTTTGAAATCGATGAGAGTACTTACTGTTCAATTTTCGTTATATTTTTCAATATTTGTATATTCAATGACGACATGAGTGTTTTTGATAGAATCTGTTATGAAAAAAACAATTCGCTCGTACTACAAAATTTCATATGCCTATCTACTCGTGGGAAATGTATGTCATTTCATGCTCATTGTACAATTTACTAATCTTGAATTAAAATATTGTGCTTTAAATAGAAAATCTTGCGTAAAAGTAAAAATCGTGCGGAAAAGTAAAAATCGTGCGGAAAAGTAAAAATCGTGCGGAAAAGTAAAAATCGTGCGGAAAAGTAAAAATCGTGCGGAAAAGTAAAAATCGTGCGGAAAAGTAAAAATCGTGCGGAAAAGTAGAACTTTCAAAAGGAAAAATCGTGCGGAAAAGTTACTTTTCCGCACGCTTGTAGGAAAAGTAATTTTTTACACACTGTTCATACATTTATGCGCTTTTGAAAAATATAGTATTTTGCGTCAGATAAAACTCGGAAGTCTTCATTTGATAATACGACGACAATTCATATCATTGAACATTCAAATTGATATAATTGCTACAATTTGACAATATAATAACACTATTGCGAAATATTTCATTCCGCACTAGTGCGAAGTGAAAAATTACATGAAATAGTTGATAAACAGGAAGCTCTAATGCGAAATAAAATATTATATACAGCACACTTAATCCTAAAACTAGGTTTATCTATGAAAATAGATAGATAGAGTTAGGCAAAATTTAATTTATGTGCCAATGTTCTATGAGTAAAATCTCGAGGTGTTTTGTTTTCAAGTAAGTGGTCGGAAAAGTATAGTGTAAAACTCGTGCGGAAACTGGATATTTCATACTCGTGTGACAAGAGTGGTTTATCATCTCGTCATACTTGTATGAACTATCCAATTTTCCTTACTAGCTGTTCAATATACTATTAAATTACTAGTGCGAAAAATGTCTTTTTTTTCTATACGAGTGTAAAGAGTGCAAGAAAATCGAGCAAAAAGGCTGACTGAGATCCATTTCAACTGACTTCATTTATTTTCAATGATTATTTTCAAATGCTTACAAAATATTTTTCTTATGACATAATGCCTATAAGATCAAAATCATAATAAGACACACAGTTTTATTAGTTATTACAAAAACAAAATATAATTTTATCCATACTAGGACACCAATTTCATGAATGAGTATTAATTTGTATGACCAACTCATCTCATTAACCAAGGTCAAAAATAAAAAAAATTATTTGTTTTAGAAGAAATCTGACTACACCACTGGACTCACGATATTCTCAAATAATTTACGTTTGCATTAAGTTGGATATGCCCATCATGAAAACGGTAAAAGAGAATAAAATGTGGAAAAATTACGTTTAGTCAACCCACCACTTGCCGGAGTCACGTGAATGAAATGAATAATGTTGAAGACGTTGAAATATTTTGGCGGTATAGCTATATTAGCTACTAACACGTTTAGCGCCAAGCCTTGGTGGAAAATTTTTGTTATTTTCAAGAATTTGATTTTAATAATCTGAGGATTTACGCAATTGACAAACCTACATCCATCATAAACCTCAATTTCAGGGGAAATTCTAGGAGGCCAGAGCTTATAATTCCCCATCTAAAATGTACATAAATTGTGTTTTAGCGATACACACTGATTTTTTGTTGGTGTATCTTTTAAGATACACATTAGGCCGTATTCATAAAAAAGGATTTGCTTTTACATGCAATTATCGAAGCATTTACTTCATATTCTATTCATAAAACAAGAAGGAAAAGATTTGGTATGGGAGAAAAAAAGTTTTGCTCTAAAGGAAAAGGTTTTACTTTTTTGGTATTCATAAACAGTAGCATTTACTTCAAAACGGAAGGATTTGATTCATAAAATGTGCATCTAGTCCAGAGAAGCTTCTGTAGCAATTACTTCAGTCGTTTAAATGCCTTGTAAGTGCTAATCGCTGAAGTTGTATGTTAGAGAGCTTCCTCGGTTTCGTGTGCCATGGCTCCGTCTCCAGTTGCGGCCAACTTTCGTTTGCCACTTTGTACTGCTGGTGGTGGTGGAAGTTGATCTGTGACATATCGGACAGACTGCAAAACGAATCATAATTAAACACCACATAACAGAGAAAAGAAAATATGAGTTTACTACTATCTAAATTATCCTAGTATTGTTTTAATAATAAAATTTTCCTATTAGATAATAATGATAATACATTGATTGATATGCTATATTTTCACTAAACTAGCACAAACGAAGAGCGTTTTTTCCTCTAATTCGTTTAAATTAACATCGAACGAAACTGTATTCAATATTAGGTGCCTTTTCTCTACAGACTTCTGGGGTGCTTTTATTCACTTACCTGGGATTTCTGCAACGGTGGGATTAACATCCGCATGCATCGCTTCAATTATTATCGTTTCCCAATTTGATAATGGTGGAATTCTCTTGTTACCAGTTTTGTTCTTATCGGTTTTCTTCTTCAATCTGGTTTTCATATTGCCCACCTTCTTCAGCAATGCTTTCGACGACAAGTCTTTTCCAAACACATGTCTGTACTCTGAGACAACTTTCTGCATAGCTATTATCTTCTTCGATTTTTTTGCCGGAATTTGGGATTTTTCTAATATTTCCGGGTATCGTTTCACCCTTTCGGCAATGAACTTACATTCAGATGGCTCGTCGCCTGTGTCTTGTGACACTGATTGGTCGTCTGCCAGTTCCTCGTCACTTGACATTTTATTCTAAACACAAATATCCAACAAAGCTCTATCAGATATATAACCTAAACTCCAAGTACAACTCACTCACTAACTGTAACTGCACGTTGAAACTCTTCGGCGCGTATCTACCTTTGCCTCTTTTTGCCGAGTATTTGCTTGCAAAGAAAAGGAAAAGATTATGAATACGAAGTCAAGTAAAACCTTTTCCTTCTACCTTTTCTTATGAGCTCTTCCTTTTACTTCTACCTTTACCTCTGAAGGAAATACTTTATTTTTATAAATACCGCCTAATGTTTTAACTAAGCGTATCGAAACAGATACCCTGGCGTTGAACGTGTTAATACTTTCGTAGCTAACTATTTTTTCAGTGGCAGAGCCAAATGTTGATGAAATATATTTACTGCGTAACTGTTACTGAGTATCACAGCCGAGGCGGGATAAATTTGTACTGAGCTGAGTTACGAAAGAAGTTCTCAGAACGATGTCGGGTCCCCAACTGTCTCTCACTACAAATTCCAGCAACACGTATGGCTGTACCCTACGAGAATATGGTCTGTTTATGGCCAAAAAACAACCCTAGGAATTTTCATCTAAATGAGATAGCAACGAAGTTATTACATCTCTCGTTTTGTAATGACCAAAATCCCAGGACTTTAGGTTGTTTCCGTAATAATAAGATTAGAAGGTTCGCCAATTCGTATTGTTGAATTTATTCACTTTGACAGAAAACGACTAATTCCCATCACGGACATTGAATTGCATCTATATAGGACAGGATTACTACCCTGGCATTGACGACAGGTGTTCATTACCAAACAAACGAAGGAAAATATCCAATTAGCACTTGTTAGCACTTGTTCTTGAGGGACGTTGCACAAATAGTTGTAAGATGTAGTTCAATATCTGTAAGGGGAAGTAGTTGTTTCCTGTCAGATATTTGCCACTTTCTGGGAAAGATATTTTGATAGTGCCGTATACTGCATGTCTCGAACATCTCTAATTGGATCTTGTCAGGCTGCAGAATACTCTAGAAAAGCAAAGAGCATAGCAGGACATATACTAATTTCAAAACATATACTAATTTTTCCTTGATCCTCAACTTCTTCTTTTGATCTTCGGGACCATTGCACAGGTATCTGCCAGATATGCTAGAAGGCTAGTTATTAAATATGGAGAAATGCCTCACATATTATTTTTTTAATACTGCAGACGACTTGAATAATTAAGAAGTAGCTAGCATAAAATGCCAGTACAACATATTTTAGCTCTTTAGTTTTCAATTCAAACGATACGTAGGCAACCGCCCGTGAATTTTTAAGGTAAACATACCAATAACTAGTGTATAATTTGTTTACTTTTGTTTTTATCGTCCAATAACGATAAGGAGTTACAGGAATTCAATTATCTAGTATGGTAATTTGGCTATTATTGAAGGTTCATTATTGCAAAAATTTTATTTTATCGAAAATATTCATCCTTGGGTATAACAGTATTTTGCTAGTTACTAGCTATAGAAATGTGGATCGCTTAACCTGAATTTCAGCGCAGTTCAGGTTGACGCTCTAATTTGTCAGATTTGAAAGTGACTGTGAGAAGATTGAAATGAAAATTCGATTCAAGGGGTAAGTTTCGAGCGCAAGCCGAATATTTTGTGAACTGTGTTATAGAATATTCATTCGGTACCTTGTTATATAATTGGAATGATAATAATTGGATTATTGTTGTACAAGTTTGTCCTTGACCTTCTATTCAATGGACAGTAATCTAGCGTTGCTTCAGAATCGAGTACCAGAAATTAGAATCAACAGCACTTAGGTTTTTCTAACTTAAATGCAAAATATAGTATCTGATCAACAACAACGAATAACCACCTGTTTAAAGGACAGGAAAGAAACAAAAATCAGTTTATTTGAAACCAAAGTTGTGATTGGTACTTGTAAGTTGTTTTTTCCCGTTTTTGTTTATAATACCTTGCAGGAAACTAAACTGCTCACAAAAAACGCTTGTATGATGATGTACACTTTGTCAGATTTGACAAGGAATCAATTCAGCATTGTTGCACTTTCTCAGTTATTTTTCTAAATGGAAGTTTGGAAATTTCACAATTACACTTTATTATGGACTGGTGAAGTAAACTATTTATTTTACTATTTATTTGTTAGTTTTCACAAATACTATAATTCTTTTTCGGAAGGAAGGATTACAACTCAACAAAAATGTAGTACAAAACATTATGATGTGACATACGCCTACTTTGATATTTTTTAACTTGGAAAGCTGAGGTGGAGATCGAACAGGGTTGGTTTCATATATTTTTTAGATAGCTTTCTCAACAAGAATGAAAATACTTGCAGAATACATAAGAAGAAAGTGTTTCAGAATGAATATTCTAACCCAAGAAATGGAATGTAACCATTCTGTTATCAAATTTTATTTCAGAATGGGCTATTTTGTCGTGGAGAAACATCATTCCGTGGCCTTCTCGTGCCACAAATATGATGAGCTTATAACGAGAGTTCCTTTTCTTTATATTACTACAGAAAATATATTTTTTCTACAGCCACACTCAAAAACATGCTTTTCTGCATAGTTTTACGTTCGCAAACATGATTATTTCTCACAAAGTGACATTTCTGTGCCACAAAGTGACATTTCTGTGCCAAAATTTTTCAGTACCTAATTTCTAAGCAATACAGTTTTCGTGACAGCAAGGTGAAAGTATATTTTGAAAATTCTGCATTTCGAAGGGATATTCGATCAGGCAACTTCAAGAATGAATAGACAAAGTCTATTGGTTTATATAATATGAGGGAAATTGTCGTACAAATTCATAATATTCTGAACAAAAATCATAGACATCACTACTGCTGACTCAAATACCCACATACACACTATCCATTGCTATCGAATCATTTGAATGTCAACAAACGTCAAGCATAAAATATTCGTAAAATATTCTTGTCCCGTCATTTTTTAATGAGATTGAACTAAAATGGATAGCGACAGTTCTGAAATTGAAAATACTCCGCCAGAACTAAGAGAACAAGTTAATTCATTGTCATTGAATTTACTACCTTCAACTTCAAGAGGAAAATATAAAAGTCACTGACATTTCATTCCGTCTTATAGTATAGTATTATTTTTAGCAAAAAGGGTGTTGTAGAAAAAGTATAGTGTGTAACACGAGCAGAAGTGCAATTTCTCACTCGTTTGAATTGCAGCACTCGCTTGCGCTCGTGCCGCAACTTTTTCAAACTTATGAGAAATTAGCACTTTTCTGCACTTGTTGCACAATATACCACTATGACGACCTACTTCGCTCTGTGAACTAACACAGAAAACTACGTATTTCCCACTAGTGCGGAATATTTCATTTTGCACTGATGCGAAAAATTCTTTGAAACAGAAAATACTAGTGCGAAATGAAATATTGAATAAAGCACACTCGTAGGAAAAATCCTATTTTTCGCAGTATACTAGTTTTACAATAAACCGTTAACTCTCTTTTTATACTTAGTATCGTTAATCGTGCAATTGATATATTATAATTTTCATATGCCGGGATTTTAAACCCAGTTTTGTTCATGTTGAGAACAAATTTGATGAGATGTAAAAGAACTTTGAGTATAATCACAGAACAAAGCTGTTTTTTGGCGTACCACTTATTAAAAATTATTTGGTCCGTTTTAAAAGCTTTTCATTAAAGCGTTAAAGAAGGAATGTTTTGAAACTGAATGCAACATTTTGAAACCATGAAATGAGAACGGTTCAAAGCTGTTTATGTTTTGGTAGGTATTGAGTTTTGAAGTAGAAGTGGAAGAATGCATATTGCCCGCTGCCAAAATGTGTAATGATTTTAAAATGTATGCCCTTTAGAGTTTTGGTAATTATAAATATAATGATTGATGAACAAGCAAAATATGCCCTTGCCCGTGAAGCATAACAATAATAATAATCCTTTTTTTTCTCAAATACATTGTTTTTGTTTGTTTTTGTGTTTTTCCGTTAACCTCAATAGTCGAAACTTGTGCGAGCCAAGGATTAACGAGGTCTTACCTTTTTACGTGTGATTCCTAGCACTTTCTTGGTCCATCAGAAAAAGTTCTGCAACCATCGCCGACTGGCAGCCAGTTACTAAAACAATGTCGCTTTAACCACTCGGCTACCTGGCCCTAACACGTATAGAATTTGTCAGAAACTAGTAGATTATTGTTGATTGCATTAAGAAATCATGTAGTTCAATGATGGTTTAGCGTATGCCAAGCATACCAAACGATATTTTATCGAATAAAAATCAGACGGAAACCGATCGGCATACGTGTCGCGTTGGTCTGAAGAGACACCATGTGTTCCAAACGTGTTGAGAAATAGGGCATTGTTGAATCTATACCTGTTTATGCATATCTTTGAGAAAATGAAGTATAACAATAATAATAATTATTATTATTGTTAGGTTCCACGTGCAAACGCTAATTTTGCTTGATTATTGATCATTATATTAGAGAGTTGAAGTGTTGCCATGAACGTAAACGTTAACGTACAAATTGACATCTACGCATGCGCATTCGTCAGCTATTCACGTCAACGTTGAAAATAGGTTTACGGGCATACGTAACCTAACGGTCCCACGCGGATACCTTAAAAATCAACGTACGTTAACCGAAGAATATACGAATCACACCGATGAGTTGCGAATGAGCGAATTTAGAATTTAAAGCCATAACATCAAAAAGTGACAAAGCATTATTTACAATTTTACATCACTCATCATTTCTTTAATTTATTTTTGATGATCTTGTTCGGTATTTCGCTTTATTTGAAACAATGAACATTTCGAAAAGCCAATTCCGGAAGAATTTGATTTGCATTTGGCAAGGGAGGTATATTGTGAAAATTCACATTAAAATCCGCAAAGATGAACTCTAATCCAATTCTTCAGAGAAAACAGCATAAAAGCAAAATAAAGACAAATTAACATGTAAGGTTGACAAGTCAATTTCATAACGACCCATAAACGTTATATTTCGTACGTTAACGTCTACGTGAAGCTTCACGTACTGTAATCACTTCAACTCTCTATTTATAACTACCAAAACCCTAAAGGGCATACGTTATAAAATCATTACACATTTTGGCAGCGGGCTGACGGGCTATATGAACTGAGTATTGAAGCAATATTATAACAAATACTAGACACAAAAGCAAAATTAACTGTAAATTGAAAATGATATTTATTTTCTTAAGACACTGTTTCAAAAATATTTCGTTTTCGCGATCGTCAAAACGATGACGTATAAATGAATATGTTTTTATATTATTGTCATTGAATGCGGTTCAACGCAAAAAACAGCTCAATATAGTCCTAGCTGGAGGTATTTTCTGCTCATCAGGAACAGTTCCTTCGTTTTTATACGAGTGATATAGTTGATCTCTTCATTTGTTTTGTAATTTATGAATGGATGCAGTATCACTCCGAACAGTTAATTTTTGGATGATAAACTTGAAATAAAAATAATTACTGTAAGCGAAAAGTTTGCAGAACGTCCGTGTGCCAAAATTTTATTTTAGGTCATTCAATATACTGCAATTCATATCAGCAAATTGATACTTGGTCACTTGTCAATGAGTATCACCTCAAATCATATACGTTCGAGTTGCCGGAATTGAAGCGAAGAATGTCTATCACAGCTAAATATTTGAGACACAACATATCCAGTGAAGAATAGTATATAATATAGCCATCCCATAAAATCAATTTTCAAAACTCGTACCTAATTGTTAGAATCCGTAAATGATAACAGGAAAACAACGTGTGTCCTGAAAGTTTTTGCACAAAATTCATTGCGTTTAATTTCAATAAAAACAAGATAATATCAAGTTGCCGTTGGAAACATAAGTTTGTTTACTTTGTTCACTGTCAGTTGAAATTTATTTATTTTGAAGTTTTTGCTTTAAGATGTCTTATAAATTAGAAATAAGAACAAGTATTGGCCGTGGTGGTCGGCTGGTAAAGCGTTCGCCTCGCAAGCGTGGCGATGTGGGTTCGATCCACCGATTCACAGGTCTCGTGCATGGCATCACACGTTAAAAGGTAAGGGCTACGTCTTCCCTAGCTCACACAAGTCTCTCGAAGACTTCCGAGGGTTGCGCGTAGGGGTGCAATCAGTTGACGGAAATAACAATCTACAAGTTGGTTGGGCGGGTACCCAAAGCTGAAATCTGTCGAGTATTGCAGAATAAAAACATTTCACGCAGAACTATTTATAGAACAGGGAGTATCACTATCATTTACTGCTCAGAGGTCAGAGAGATTGGTGAGAAGAGCAAAAAACCAGGTTGGAATGTCAACGAGGAGACTGGCTCGTCAATATAGATCTTCGATATCGTTGGAATTGAGGAGGAATTGTCTAAAATATTGAAAGAGACGTAAGTGCCCCAAATACCCTCAATCGCAGATTTCACTTTGAGTAATTCTGAAATGGAGGGAAACGATGGATTTCATACGGACGGACGGACGGACAACTTAGAGGATTGTCCTGAAAACATAAGATACAAACATAAAGCGAAATTTGCAGATAAAATCCTTGTTTGATGGTGCGCAATTTCTAACAAGGGTATATCTCGACCTTTTGGGTGAAGCTTTGAATGGTCAGAGATATATCGATGACTGCCTTTCCAAATTACTTCAGTTTGTTCACGAATATCATGCTAATGACGATACATGTTTCGGCCAGACCTAGCATCATGCCATTACTCAAGAGATGGCTTCGACAACATACCTCTTGTTCCCAAAAAAGATAATCCTCCACACTTGCCGCCCAATAGAGGATTTTTGGGCTTTGATGTCTAGGAAGGTTTATCATGGAGGCTGGGAAGCCCAAGATGAAGAACAATTAGGACGGCGATTTACGAAAAACTGAGAAAAATTAATGTGAATTCCGTCCATGATCTCATGAGAGACATTCGAAGAATTTTGCTTCTGGTAGAGCAGAATGAGTCACTCCACGTAATTTGATAGTATAGTTTGGTTGAGTATTGAGTTGTTATTTATGATAACTAGTAATTGTTTCAATGAATTTCTGAATTAAAAGAAAAAAAATCGATGATTATTTTGTGCCAAAACTTTTAGTACATACGTTAGGCCGTTTATAAAAGTCAGTATCAACGAAAATTTACGTAGTTACCATGCTCCATTTGATTTCGATTTTCTTATACTTACGTCACTACCCAAAATGATAGCTTTCGATTACTATAATTGTAAAACAAGTAAACCCTCGTTAAGAAAACATCTAGATACTTATGGAGGTACAGTGACCTACTACTGAAGATACAGAAGTAAAAGTATGTGGTACACATTCAAATTAGTACTTCCATAACAGGGTTTCCTTTAACTGACTTCGACAATTTTTTTTTGATATTTGTGTATCCACATCAGAAATTTTCCAAATCAAGAAGAGCAGTTATTAGAGAAAAATCAGTTCCTGATGTGGAACAATGAGCATTTGGGTACAATAAGAAGATACCAAATTCCTGTCCCTGGTGGCCTGAAAACATTTTTTTCAATCACAGCAACATGACCTTATTGTTTCGTAGGTATAACACAAAGAAACTAAACTAACAAGGAGGGTTTAATAAGCTGTAGCCAATCAGAATCTTGTAGCATCAACGCGTCATAGTGACGTTCTTGGATATGAGTACAGAGTCGAAGTCGAACCAAGCAACAAAACTGTCAGCAGTAACTCTCATATACCAAGAGCTAGTCCGTCACTGTCTTTAGAGAAAGGCGGCCATGACACGTCCAACTACGTCACATTCCGTCACAAATGTTCTTTCATCTCTTTCTACTAGTGTCCCCATTGTCTTATGGGGATTAAACTCTCCTTGTTAAATATTAGTATCCTTGGGTATAACATACCAAAAGTAGGCTATTCATGAAGTTGTCAGAGTTTCCATGGCACCTGTACATGAAAGTATTATTGAAGACGCAATAGTTGACAAAAGTCAGTCACTTGGAGCGTCGTACTGCAAGTTTCTTATTCATCCAAAAACAGTAATTTTTGTACTGGTGAATCAATTGTTTGTATCACATAAAATATGACAATAAAATATCTGTATTAAAGAAAAGAAATTGTTTTATTGTTTCGCAGATTTCGTAGTGAGATTCATAGACTATTGTTACAGAATTATTCCACTGATATGTTTTAGTGCAATAAAAAATTATATCTTCGAATTTGGAAACCTACGTTTGGAATTCCTACAATATTTACCACCAATTTGAATTATCAGTAATCTTTTTTCTATTTATGAACCTTATGAGGTTGACAATTTTTGAAATCAATATCCTTTCAATCTTCACTTGCTTTCAGCAACAGAAAATCATCCCCGAATATTCTGACTATCACAGTTCAATATTAAATCTTGTGCGATTTGATTATAACCTTTAATTTATCTTGTAATGTTTCTATGTTAGTTTGTTCGGGTTAAATACAATTGCATTTTAAAGCAGTTATCCCCAACCGATTGAGCTGAAATTTTGATAAACGTTTAGTATTGATGACAATCAATACATGGTTAGCTGAGTGCCACTTTAAATTCAATATGGCGGGACCCATGTATCATTCACCATGACCTGGCCACTGACCTCAGGGTTGGGCAAAAGATCATGCAACATTGACACAATAAATGGAATAAACAGACTTGGAAACGTATCCAAAGAAAACTACAGAATAAAGAATAAATTATTAGTTAAAAAACATTTTGAAAAACATGCCTTTATTTAAATACTCTAAATAGAAGAAAATTAACTTGAAATTGAATCAAACTCATCAATTTATTACAAATATTACAATGTACAATTTGTATGATAGAAACGCTTGTCGCAAGGTTTACCTGTGTATAAATAAATAAGAATACAATATGTAACTTGATCTGGACACAAGTACCTAATTCTGCGAAAAAAAGTTATGAAAGAAAGTGGCAATATACGCATTGTTTGAAAGAATACCTAACAACTACGGAAATTTCAGAGCTGTTCAACGTGTGAACAAATATTTCTTGGACGCAACTGCTTAAAAAATGATAAATTTGGGTATTATTTTGAAGAGAATTTAACTTCTATATAACATCAAAGAATATCTAGACCATACAATAAAAAAATCGAGATTAAGAACGAACACAAGAATGTGTTTCTTAGATGTTTCTGTTTAGTTGAGTTCTTCGAAGTTTTATGAATAGTCGACGGTATTCTCAGAATAATGGACGATACTTAGGTCCGGTTGCATACGTTTAGTTTAAACTCTGGATCGACTTACTGATGCAACATCATGCAACGAATGGGAATGTCATTTACATTGTAACCCATTGGTTAGGCCATTCGCAGTTTAACTATACCTATACCAAAGAGAGTAAACTAACAAGAGGGTTTAATATGCTCTAGCCAATCAGAATCTTGTAGCGTCGACGCATCATTGTGACCTACTTGGACATGAGTACAGAGTCGAACTCGAACCAAAAAACAAAACTGGCACATGTAACTTTCATATACCAAGAGTGCGGAGTGCGCTAGTCTGTCACTGTCTATGGAGAATGGAGGTCATGACATATCCAAATACGTCAAATTTCGTCACAAATGTTCTTTTATCTCTTTCTATTACTGTCCCCATTGTCTTAAGGCTGTTTCACATAATGGCAGTAGCAGTGGCGTCACCCCCCTCTATTGAGAAGATAGCCAATGGCAAAAATGTTCAGACGACGTTAAAAATTCAAGGTCACGCTGATGAAAGTTTGATTCATTTAAACTTTTTGCAGTAAAATTTAGCAGTGTCCGCATTTCTAACCTTGAAATTATCTTGCAATTGATTCCTTTCTACTGCTTTTAACAAACAATTAGTTGAAAATTTCTATTCCAATGTCATTCATTCAGATAACAGCGTCAAAAGGGGCGGAGTCACTGCCACTAGTGCCACTGCTACTGCCTTTATGTAGAATAGCCTTTATGGGGATTACGCTCTCCTAGTCAAATACCGTTTAGACTCCTTGGACCTTTACAACTGGCCCTTACACTGATCACCAGGTCCGTAACCATAATTTTTGAAGAAATACTACTTTTTCTTTACTTTGTTGATTCCTGGCAGACTTAACGATATACCTGCCAAATGAATTCAGACTATTGTCAAGAGTCAAGGAGAACGACCTGGTTTGATCGGAAAAGAAGGAGTGAGAGTTCATCAGCGAATAAACTGTGACGTATGAGGGAATTGACAGCAGAGAATATTTTCAATCCAATGATTTCAAGTATTTCACTTTATCATTAGAACAACACTCTGACAAGTGACTCGGCAGTGATTTAAAAAAATTAATTCTGTATAAGCTATGTCCTAGATAAGTTTATCATCGACCAAATCATGTTATAAATCAACACACTCAAGTCCTAACAAAGCTTTCACTTGCTACGCTTACTTCTGTCCACTACAGATACAATAGTCTAGTCTACAATAACTATTTTGGTGAATTTCTCTTCAAGGCACCGTAAAAATGATGATCCAGGGCTCATTCGATTCGGAATGACCTCTTGAAACTTTTTGGAAAATTTACAAAAGTTATAAACAATTTAGTAAAAAAAATAGAGGGGGTTTGTTTTTCTGCAAATGTCTCGGAAACTATTGAAGATATCCAAAATTTGAAAAGAGGAGGAAATTTCCTAAAAAAAATTCTACCTCCTGGAAATTTACCACCAATAGTTATATTTTTAATTTGGAGGCGAAAATAGCGCTAAAAGCGGATGATGCGAGTCCCGAGTGCGCTGACTGATACGGACCCTTGAACAATAAAAATTATTTCAACCCATTAAATATCAATATTATGAAATAAAAAAATTCACTTACCCTTTAGATACTTGAATGAACGAAAATCCATGGAAAAAATGTTTCTCGTAATTATTTTATTACATAATATGCTTTTTTTAATTAACTAGATATTCCAAGTTTCAAATTTACATACCAACCCTGAAAATTGTTATACTAATAATCTCTAATTTATTTCAATTCTTGGAGCTATTCTTGAAATGCTTTAAAAAAGACCTATTGGAAAAATTAAAAATTGTTGATTTTCCACTTCGTTATTAACAACCTAAGAGACTAGAAAATGTAAAATGCAGATAAAGCTTTGAAATTTTTATTTTTCAATATTCCAATTTGTTCGTATTTTAATTATTAAAATTTACATAAAAATTATTTTATAAATTTTTTTACTCTGATTGTTGAATAATTGTTATAAACAAATGCATTGTTTATAAGATATTTGAACTTTTGTTTTTTGAATTTTTATCATCAATAAATATTATGATGATTGACAACAAAATCATTTCTTGGAAAAAAAATAATTGCTCAAAAACGCATTTGTTGATTAGGTAACTATTTTTTTGCGACCAAATGTTAAGGAACCATTTTTTTAAATTATAGTTTCCATTGCTCTATGATATTCTATAAAAAAATGTTTATTTATATTTTCATTGTTTATTCAATAAACAATTTGTTATAAACAAATGAATTTTTACGATACAATTTATTTTAAATACTGCAAAAAATAACAAAAACAACCATGGGTCATTTGTTGTGTGAAAAAAATTTGATCTTTTTTCTACATAACTTTAAATATTTTTATTTTTAACCAATGCTGTACTCCTATCCTTAAAAGACCTGAAGTGTCTTTGTCCTATCTCCATTTATTTATGAGTTATTTTAATAACAATGATTGAGAGCTACGAGGAAATGCCAAACGTGAAAATAGAAAAATAGTTAAAATTATGTAGAAAATAGAACAATTTTTTTCACACAACAAATGACATACGTAAAAATAGAAAAATATTTAAAATTATGTAGAAAGTAGAACTTTTGTTTTTAAACAGCAAATGACACTTGTTTATTCCTGTTATTTTTTGCAGTATTTGAAAAAAAAATGTGTCGTGAAAATTCATTTTTTTTATAACAATTGTTTATTAAATAAACAAAGACAATATATATGAATATTATTTTCAAAATATCAAAGAGCAATGAAAATTATGATATAAAAAAATGGTTCCTTAATATTAATATTTGGTAGCAAGAAAAATATAGTTGATCAACAAATACAATAATAATTTTTTTTTTAAGAAATGATTTTGTTCTTAAAGATCATATTATTTATAGCTGTTTGAATTTCCAAAAACAAAAATCCAAATGTCTTATAAACAATGCATTTGTTATAACAATTATTTAAACAATCAGAGTAAGAAATAAATAAAAAAAAATTATGTAACTTCAAATAATTAAAATAAGAACAAATTTGAATATTAAAAAAATACTTCATAACTTTACTTGCATTTTTCATTTTTTAGTCTCTTAGATTGTTAATAACAAAGTTTTTTTATTTTCAGAACAAGAAGTGAAACAAATTTGAGGTTTTCTGTTTAACAATTATCAGGGTTTGTATGTAAATTTTAAACTTGGAAAACTAGTTAATTAACAAAAGCATATGTAATAAAATAATTACGGGACAAAAATTTTTTTCCATGGATTTTCGTTTATTCAAGTGTCTAAAAGGTAAGTGGATTTTTTTATTCCTAAATATTGATACTTAATGAGTTAAAATTATTTTTATTGTTCAAGGGTCCGTATCAGTCAGCGCACGCGGGACTCGCATCACCCGCTATTTGCGCTATTTTCGCCTCCAAATTAAAATTCTAAATATTGGTGGTAAAGATCCGGGAGGTAGGAATTTTTTAGACAATTTTCTCCTCTTTCAGGATCTTTTCTCAAATTATGGATATTTTCAATAGTTTCCGAGATATTTGCAAAAAACTAAACCCCCTCCATTTTTTTATTGAATTGTTTATAACTTCTGCAATTTTTGCCGGCGCACCTTAAAATTTTTCAAAAAGTTTCTAGATGTCAT
Source organism: Chrysolina oricalcia (assembly GCA_944452925.2). Taxonomy (NCBI): domain Eukaryota; kingdom Metazoa; phylum Arthropoda; class Insecta; order Coleoptera; family Chrysomelidae; genus Chrysolina; species Chrysolina oricalcia. Next base: position 36,892,020 of record OX101813.2, on the reverse strand, counting down.
TCCGAATCGAATGAGCCTCGGATCATAATTTTCGGTGCCTTTGAAGATAAATTCACCAAAATAGCTCTTGTAGACTAGACTACCAGCCTGATCAGGTGAAATGGATCAATCGGATCTCCGGCAAAAGTACTCCAAAGTTCAGTTACCTCCGTCTATCGTTCACTTCTAAGCGTGACAGAAAGTTGCCGGCAGGATGAATATGTAACGATCGATTGAAAAATCTTTACGTTCGTACGTTATTTATTTATTTACTATAACTGGTCGTAATTATGGTGTGTATATGGTTGATTATTGTCATGTTAGGTACGGGATCGATAGATTTGATTTGATCAGTCGTGCCGTGAATTGTGTTTACTGGATTATCTATTCATTTGGTATTGCGTGTTTTTTCTACTTGGAAAGATTGGCTATTCATATCGTAAATCAACAATGTTGTTTGTTGTTCGGTGATGATTTCGATCTAATTGGATCTCTAGAGAGATTCATAGATGTTCAATCAGTAAAACCCGATGATACTCCAAAAGATATTTGAATCAAAACATACTTGGTTGTGATTATGAATATGACAGTGAAATTGGGAAATTCAATGTTCACGTCATTTCGACTGGTTTCGGCTATGATTTTCTTGAATACCCGTTCGAATATTTTTTTTCCATAAACAGTTAGCTCTTTGGCATAGTCCACCACGACTAGGTTTATTATGGAACTCGATATGATTTTAGAGCACCCCATACTATCTATAGCTTGATCCTCCTAATGATAGTCCAAAGCTTTGACAGTGTTTCCTTAAAGTAACTGTAGGTCTTCGGTTTTCTTCCCCTGACTGCATGTGTCTTGGTCCTGTTAGACCTCCGCAATAATACAGTGAGGTCGAGAAAAATCACCCTCCCCCCCCCCTTAATTTTTGAACAGAACAAGCTATCGAGATCAGGTAAAAAGGTACCGCACTAATACGTTTTGGCACAAAAATTATTGTAGTCACGTAGCCTAGTGTCAAGAGGACACCATCAACTTTTATTTTTTCAATTATGAAGAGGGGTCACGTGCCACCTAAATAACTTTTAAGCGTAACAAAATTTTGAGTACAATTTTAACTATTTCAACAAGTTCTCAAAATGTTTACCGTTGACTAAGTGACAGAAATAAAAAGTCGGTTTTGGAATTCATTTCGAACGTTATTAAATGTTTCTAGTGTAATACTGCAACAGACATCATCACAAGGTAATTTAACTAACACTTTCGCATACCTTGGGTAGTTATTCAACTATCCTTGTATTTTGTTTTGCATTAATTTTTTCACGGATTTCATTTCGCAATGTCAGAGAAAGGAACATTTGATGCTTCCTTTTGGTGGTCAAGTGCATCTGCCTCTTCTTTTCCAAGATGAATTTCATGTCCACATACCTAGACCAACATACCTCTGTGGTTACCCAATTCATTTAGGGAGCTCAAACAGTACCGCCAGCACGTGCTGGGCACTTTTATAGCTGCTTGGTTATCAGAATAAATGGATATGGTTTTATTCTCAGCCTTCTTACTGAAACAGTATTCTCAGACCGTTACTTGTACCTCAAATACTGATTTGCATCGTTCTAGACAAATCGGGAGTCTGATTCTGATCCGGCTCCTTCGTTGGTCTTTTAATCGTCTGTGTACCAGGTCTCCTCTTTCGGGTTGGCCATTATCCCGTCATTTCTACTTAAGATAGTTGTTTCAAATGTTCTGTTGATGCTATCTTAGGGCACCATATATAGTACACAGGTATTTCCAAAGTTGTTTCTTCCTTCATTTCCTCATATAGTTTACCATGGTCTGTCCAATATGATTGGCTTATTGGAGTTCGCCCCTGCAGTAGCCTATGTAGATTGTAGGGGGGGTTGAACAGGCTATTCGGCCTCACAAACACTCCGACTTATTAGACTTCTGTGCATAACCCTGAATCTATTCGAGTCCCATGATTCTGAGACTTCGTATGGAGTTTATCAGATTCCTGGGAGCTGATTCCTGATATCACAAGGCGTTAAGAAGGACCTTTTCCGAAACTTGAGCCTATTGCAGAAAAGCGCTGGGCATTCGCAAAGCAAATGTTCTACAATTTCAGCGAATATCTTGCAGTAGCGGCAACTATCACTCTTTGATTTGACTGGTTTTTGAGATAACAACTCAGGAGGCGGTGTCCAGTGTCTTCCTTATCCAACTTGGGAAGATATTCAGCATTTCTTGGCGATTGGCTCACTAGCCTTTTCGCTTGTCTTTGTCCTGGCAGTTTATTCCAGTGAGTTTTCATTTCATCAGTTACCCATCGTCAATATTCTCCTTTCAGGTGGGCTCACAGAAAGTCTGCTTCCTCGTTGCCTCTTATACTTCTGTGACCTGGAACCCACATCAAAGGGACCTGGTTATTTTCAGACAGTTTTCTCAGGGATTATTGTTCAGATTTTTCAGTGATACTGTGATGTCTGCCAGTAAATAGATTTTTCCATCAGGGTGTCCCGAAAAGGCACTCGTTGGCACGTATTTGTACATGGTAGTAGCCTATGAGTCAGACCTACTTCCCTTTCGATGAAAATGTGTAGTGGAGATCGGTCTGTGCAGTTCGTTCTAATGGCACTGGTAACACTCAGTTCAGCCTTTGGATGCCACTCAGCAGCCTAGTCGTTCCCAGCTGTAGTGTCTTCACCGCGAGCTATTATGGAATTTATTACCATCGTGTAAAAAGTGGAATTTTTCTATTCAAACCCTAGTTTGTACACCACATCCTTCTACAAGTCTCTGAGGCCAATTTGGCCTTATATGTCGTCTTGTCGATGTGCAAATTCCAGGGGATCTTGTGGTCAAACGTTACTCTTAGGTACTTGACTTCTGTAGCGGTTGGGACTCCAGTGGTTTGAGACATTTCAGTACTCTTTTTTAATTGAAAGTTATGATAGTGTTTTTTTTTGACTGTGAATTACTCTTGGTCTCACAAACTGCCTAAACCAAATTTAGCGCTTTTTGTGTCTGTTCTGATGGAGTATTCACGATCTGCACTTTTATGAAGATAGCGAGATCATTTGTATATCCTGTCAGGTGTGAAGTGACTTAATTTCGGAGTGGAAAATATGAAAAGTTTCTTCTTCGAAAACCACCAGGTTTCCTCTCTATGGTGATGCGGTTATTACTCCTTCTTTTGGTTGCTTTTTTTTCTATTCTCTACTTAATCTGTGTTTTTCTCCGCAGCTTTTCTGTAGATGACCAGCTGCTTCATAGTTGATGAAGTATGTCGCTAGGGAGACTCCGATGGTATAATTTTGGTTGATCTTGGCTGATATATTGCTCTAAGTCAGTGTGGTCTTATTCTTTTCACTTTCTTGTTTCTCAAGTTTCCATTTTTTCAACTAGTTCGTTTCGTCTCCTTTTCTCTGGGCTTCTCGTTATTTTTTTTATTGTTGCCTCCTGACTTTTTGTTCCTTCAAGAAGTCTGTCGTTGCCGTCATTACTTTACTACGTCTTTCTTGTTAGTTGCATTACCACTCACTCTATGCTGCTATCACGAACCATTACAATTTTGGAATCTTCTTACTGACGATAACTCGTTATTGAGAAAATGCAAAATCCGCTCCTATATTGGGCGATTTCAACATATTCAAATTCATCCCCATGAACCAGCTATATTGGTACCTGAGAATGGAGCTATGGAGGCTTCTTTACATTCATTCCTTCGGCCGTTGTTTTGATATCGATCATGGCATACTGGGCATATCAGCAAAGGTATCACATCCTTCACAAGGTGAATATACCCATGAAACGCAAGATATTATCAAAGAAAAATTTATTAATACCAGACATATCGATAGATTCACATTATTATCCTAAAACCAACACTGTATACTCAATGCTGATGGGACCCAACAGGTCGAAACATCTGTGCATTGGTAGGTTTAGTGCTGTGGATCCAAAAGTTGATTATTAGAATACTCCCTCAGATTATCAACAAATCCACCCAGTGAGATTGACTGATCTGTACACATTTGGAAAAAGTAATGAGTGCCATTAAATCAGTGTTTGTTTCTTGCACAATGTGAACAGCAAGATTCGCACTGTAATTATTGTATCAGTTTGGCATAAACAATCTCTTCTACCTGAATGCCGGTTTATGCCCAACAGGTATTTTTGTGTGGTTTCACTAGCCTTGTATCTAATTAGATATGATACGTATCACTAACAGACTAGTTAATGCCTGAAGCCAAACAAATATAACCCAATGTCAATGTTTAGGCTAGCAAAATCGAACTGAACAACTGATGTTTTCTTGGATGTGAACAATTTCTCATGGATCATACAAAATTTGTATAGGAAACATGTACAATAATCAGTAGCTCAGACATGAATTATTTACAATCAATTATACTTTCAACAATATGGGGCAAAATTAACTGTCCTTTCAAAATGAGAACCGAATTCTATACACTATGAAAACTGGGTTTAGGAGTTTTATGAACAATAAAACTTCACCGTTGTGAAAAAATCAAGTATCGAACGGAGGTTGTGAATATTATGAAAAAGTCATACATATCACTAAACATAACACACAACAATTCAAGAGGCCATTGACACAATGTAGCGCATGTTTATAATGATATCCCACAACTTCAAAAGCTCTTAAATCGTTTTGAACTTGAATTGAAAGAACTGCCACTTTCTTAACAATAACAAATGATCACCCTGTCGTTAGTTGAATAAATGTTTGTTTATAACGTAGTATTTAAAACTGTTGGTACTGCTTCGATAGAATTTATATTTCTCAAAATAATTCAAGCAAATATAGGATTATGATACAGGTTTGGTTTTTGTATAGATATAAATGTAGTATTTGTTGAAACTAGTTCAGTAACAGGTACTAGATAAAATTTCCATTGTCTGTTCTCAATTGTCAAGTCAGTCAATAAATTAATTTATTATTATTATTAACAAACATATATGTTCATCGAGGAATCCAGTTGTCGATTATCAACTCCTGTACGCGGAGAAACCAAATTTATTTTTCATTTTAAAATTATTTTTTTATTCTAGATAGCTTCCAATCACTAATTTCATTCCTAAAATTTTGTTAAACAGCTTTATTATTTTTGTCTAAAATGTATCTGCTATGTGAAATTTCACTTCTAAATTATTATAACTGATTTTTTTCAAATGGCAACGTGGTGGCTCGTCTGGTTAGGAAAAAAGAGCATTTTGACGATCAATTTGATACTACACTTTATTTGGTTTCAAAAAAATTTCTGTTGAAATACTTCGAAAGTTTACTTGAGATATTTCTCAATATGAAGAATCTCATGAGATAAAAATAAGAAACAAATGCATAATTAATTATGTTTTATACACACAGAAATACAAAGTCAACATTGTGAACTATGGCACTTAATATAATTATAATAAGGATTAAAAATGTTGTGCCAAAAAATGTGGCTAATTTTGGAATATTCACAAAGAAGTTGGATTATAGTAACGTTCTACTTTATTCCAATATGAAATTCAAGTATGAAAATTATTTTTTAAACTTTCAGGTTTGTTTTAAAATTTTAGGAGTAGAGGAAACAAGTGATCAAGAACAGATTAGGGCTGCTTATCTCAGTCTTGTTAAAAGATATCATCCAGATAGTGGTACAAATGAAGCTAATGAAAAAAAATTTCAAGAGGTATGAAAATGTATACCTAATGAAACCTAAGCCAAGAATAATAATTGAGTGAAGTTATTTTCCAACCCTAGCACCCAGATCCCGTGCCTTATCCCCTCTACCAAGCCAAGTTTACACTCTGTATAAGTGAATCATGGTTCAATTTAGTATCTTATACACAGTATACAAAATCTTGACTGTGATCATTGTTTATATAGAACATAGTCAACCTTATGGGATTATAATTGGATCAAAATGGATGCGACATGTAGATGGCGATAGTGAGCTCGCATCCAAGTCATGTCGTAACTTGATTGAAACAATGGGACAGCATTAAAATCAGGGTTTTTGGAAGAAACCTGCATTAAAATGACGTCAAATATTCATGTTTGTAACTAATCACGCTAGATGACACTCGCGTTTGCGTCCAACACCAATTACACAGGCATTGACTATCATACTTCTATATAAACAATGCTGTGATGAAAAAAGTATTTGTTTTTCAGAGTTGAGTAACTGTTTTCATCCATTCATCCATAAAAGCAAATATCATATTTCCTTGCATAAATATTATCATAAACATGGTTTTTAAATAATGACCTAAACAATAGTTACCTAATTTACTTTTTACGAAATCCAGGTAAAATAAGATGTCGATCTCCATAATGATTTTGTTTTCTGTGTTTAAATCTCACTTTATTAAGATGTTTTATTTTAAGAAAGATCTGAAGTAGTTTCTTATGTTTTTTAGTGGAAAATTATTAATTTCAATATGAAAATTGATTTTCACATAGCACATATATTTTGATCCAAAATAGTGAGGTTGTGTTTTTTTTTCAAATGTTGGGTTGGGGCTCTAGTTATTGATTTGAACGTATCCGTAGCACTCTAGATTTAAAAGATTAAATTCTAACTGAAAAAAATTGGTTACAAAAAGTGACAAGTGATAAATGGTTATATTAAGAATGTCATATGGAGATAAAAGCGGTGAAAATATTCAGGGTGTCCCATTTAAAAAGAAAGTATATGTTACTTCCGGTGAAAGTTGAACTTGTGTTACTTGTCAAAAAACGCAGTTTTACGTCTTATGCAGACCCTCCAAACTTCATTCAATTTTTTTCATTAACAAAAAGTTATAGGGCGAGCCGCCTAACGCGGACACCCAGTATGTGACAGCAATAATATATAAATTAATTTCAGCCATAAAATATTTCGATTTTTCATCAGCATTTCACCATTTACAATCTAAGTCTTCGGGGTTACCTACCAAAAAGTATTCTTATTTTTATCATAATTCACTGAAGATACCAACCAGTGTATTCTGTAGATTTTCCTCGAAGTAAGCAGTAGGTATAAGTTAGTTAACACCCTGTATAACGAATCCAGATCATATGAGCTCCAGATTGTTTGCTATCAAAATGGTTCAGGAGAAATAGTTACTAGGGCCTGAAAAAATTTAGTACCTGATATTCTACCAGCTAAGTATTGACATGTGAGTCCTCTAGAGTTTCAATATTCACAATACTTGATTTTTTTCATATTGTAATGTCTACTTAAAATATACCATATGTTTTTAGTGTGTGAAAATAAACTGGAGCATCAAAAACCAATTCCATTTTTGTGTCACCAATTCTGGTGGACTAGATTTTGAACAAAATTACTCCTGATGAATATAATACTTCAATTACGCAACCTCATAGACAAAACAGGATAACTTATCATTCGTCCAAGCGTCATTATCGTGAAGTTATTCAAGTGGAATACCTGGTCATTAGTTCGTATTTGTGGTTAAAGTTTATATATTTACTGACTTTTTAATTTCATCATGTTGTTATTATTGTTCTCCTGTTCTATTAGTATACTCAGCGTGCGTCATTATGAATTGATAATATACTTTACAGCTAATCAATATATCTAAATATACCTAATTTCATTGTCAAACACAGTAGTGTACTAAAAAAAGAATAATTTTTCATTTAAATGCACGAAACACAAAATAATGAATACCAAATGAGTAGAACTCGTTTATATTAACAGATTATAAACTTGGTTGGGAAGTACAGCAAAATTTACCGTAAGAGCACATATTCAGTAGTGATAACGGTCTATTAAAATCCAATTGGCTTACTTTGATTCCACGACTTGACTGGACTAGCTTCAGTAACTCTCATCAATCAGCAGGTGATAGTATAGTATAGGACAATTTTCAACTTTTTATCATTAGGGGAACATACAGTGTGTGTGAAAAAAGTGGTTTGTTGGATCGGTACCCGGTCGCTCCCCTCCCTGTTCAATCAACTTCCGGTTGAAAGTAATGTTGAAAATGTTATTATATAAGCAGCAGATGTATTAGAATAGTCGGGTTTTAGCCAATTTGCATACGTCTAGGTCAGTCCCCAAGGGCGGCATAAGGATCGGAAGTTACCATTTACCGAGAGTTTCCTTAGATTAATAATGTAGGAATACCCTTTGGTTAAAGCATTCATTTTGACACATCATTCAATGTTATAACATTTGCATACAATTTGGGTGGGCGAATTTAGCCGTATTCGAAGGAAATGTGACGGAGGCGGGCGACCGGGTACCGATCCAGCAGACCACTTTTTTCCCGATAATCCGAGTTAATCTTCCTTGAAGGGCATACCTTCGTAGATGATCGACTCCCCTAGTGTCATGGGCCAACGGTCTAGATGGAAATTCAATCACAAATACATTGGTGTAATGCAATTGAGAAACGATCAAGTGTTGTGGAAGTTTTAGTGAAAAGTAAGTGTTATCAAGAAATGTTTATTTTCACCTGAAATGTTATCATTATATGAAACTTTCGAAATGTGAACCATTCAGTTCCGTACAGAAGTATAATATTTCTGGAGTAACTGAACGACTCTCGTCTACAATTCTTCTGTGTAGATCATCAACAGAAGTGGGCTGTGCGATATGAACTTCGGATTTCAAATGTCTACATAAAAAGAAGTATAATGATCAGGAGATCTAGCAGGCCATTCTATTGGTCGTCGCTAGGGCTTCGCAAGACGAAGAGACTAGTCTTCGTCTTGATACAAGACCAAGACTTAACGAATCTTCTTAAGACCAAGACTTGACTTTCGAGACCAATACCAAGACTCTCTCCCAAGAGTCTTGGCATCGAAAGGGAAATAATGAACATGAATCTACTTAATAATGAGAAAAATCTGATGGAAATTGTTATGGCATTTTATTTCAATTATTTATTTTGCCTATGGTGGGTTTTTAATTTTTGTTCTCTCAAAATCAAAAATACAGTTTTCAATTTCAGTATTGCAGTTTTACAGTTAACAATAAATAGGTGTATGTTGCAAGGTCGCAGTGGTCCATACCTCCTACTATTGAAGATAGAAAAAAAAAATCGCACAAAAGTTATTAGGTTTGAATTTGAAATTTTTGAAAATATTTTTGATACTACGTTGTTGTCACTTCCAGCAATTTTGACAGCCTATTACCGCAGCTTCATTAACTCACCCTGTATATGGATTATATTTATATTCGAAAATAGGTACCTCATGAAAGGTAGATAACTTTTTATTTTTATTAATCGAAAAACATTGAATAATTCAAATTCCTGACGCATTTTGATCCGAAACCAATATCAAGACCAAGACGAAGACTGAGTCAGTCTCTTCTCGGCTTCGAAACATCTTTAAACACTTCAGAAATAGTCTCGAGTTGTCTCAAAGAATTAATGTTGACCATTTTCGAATACCTACTTTCAAATGATTGAACGAAGAAAATCTAATATATCAGTTTCCCAAGCCAACCAGATATAAGCGTTGAAAAACAGCTAATGATATTTTTTTTTAACATATGCCTTACCTTTCAAACTATTATTTCTGCAAGCATACTATATTTCCATACAGTGACGTACCCACAGTGATTTGAGAACCAACAAATACCCTAGGAATTATTATTGTCAGCAAATGTTTTTCAATAATTTCGGCATACTGTGAATGTGAATAGTGTGAATCGTATGTTTATCAAAAACTGCAATAATTAGTATAACCACAACGGATAGAAGTATCTTGACCTCGATACAACTTGACCCATAAAATTGCTCAGCTACTCAGAATATTCTTCTTGGAATCTGCTTATTTTTCAACGAAATGGAGGTGCTCTACTTTATTTTGGGCCGGTTCTCAAGTTTCAGATGACAATTTTTATAGGAAATGGATTGGAAGGCGAGGATTAGTATAAATTGGCCTACTAGATCTCCTGGTTTATCACCGTTAGACTTTTTTTGTGGAGATTTTTGTTATTCAAATTCTTTATCAATTGTGAGTAGATGCGTATGTAGTGCAGTGATTCTACAAATGTTTAGAAATGTGTGAACATATTTCGAAATTATCACATACTTCTTCGTGGTACTGAACCTTGAACCTTTCAAACGATGATATCATTTCAGGTGAAAAAAATCTTGATTCACACTAATTTTTTATTGAAACTTCCATTACAGTTCATTGATTCTCAATCACATTACACTAATGTTATTGTGATTGAATTTCCTTCAATTCCCACAAGTATACAATTGCTATTACAAAAATTGAGTAGGTGAGGGGGTTGACAGCATAATGATGAAGTATTAAGAAAAACAAGTGAAGTTTGTTAAAGCCGTGTACACGTAACTGTTCAATTCAATGAAAGAGTTGTATTTCGTGTATGTAAATTTATTATAATCGCAAAGCGCTTTCGGCTATTAAGCCATCATCAGTGCTATACCTGCAAGTAAGTAATAATTGAAACAATGTAAGAGTGAAGAAATTTTGAATTACTTACTCGTCAAGTACTTATACAGGAGCACTATTATAAAAAGTCAACATGACCAAAGTCAACATTTGTTTAGTACGGACAAACATTCAACATTTTAAAAATTAAGTACTTAATGTGTACCCCTTAGGGGTTTTATATTTTAAAGTTTTTGGATCTGCATTTTTATACAAAATGCAAATGCCTTTTCGTGCTGTACTGTCAGCCACGAGGTACAAACGGAAGGAATAAGTTTTTTTTTTTAATTTTGACAAGATTGAAGGTTGACAGATGAAGTGTGGTGTCATTGACATGAGGTCCATGTCCAATGAGAGTTAAAAGTGAGTTTATGACATGACAATGTTTTGTGACTACAGAATGTAAAGTTTACCTAGTGAGCAAAGAACAATAAATTTAGAGAATTTTGTTGACAATGGGGTACTATTTTATCTCCTGTGTAGAGGAATATATGATATGTTCATTTGTACTATTGTGTTTAAGCATAAGTTGTTGCACTGTATTTCCTTGTCTATTTGTAAATCTTCGAGAAAATCTAGTCTGTTGAAACTTTTTGAATTGACTTGTTTCAAAATTTGTGAGTTTCGATTTGGACTGAAATTATGTTTATTAAAATTGATATGGTGTCCGAAAGCTGAGTTTCCAGGTTTGTTCAGGTGTTCGTTTATACGAACTTTCAAAGGCCTACAAGTAACAACAACAAATATAAAAATTTCTTTCAAAAGTAACAATAATTTAAGTAAACATTTAGTCAATTCAAAAGACAAAATTAACAAATTATTAAAAAGTGGAATTTATAAACTAAATTGTAACGATTGTGAAGCTTCTTACATAGGAAGGACTTGTAGGCCTTTGAAAGTTCGTATAAACGAACACCTGAACAAACCTGGAAACTCAGCTTTCGGACACCATATCAATTTTGATAAACATAATTTCAGTCCAAATCGAAACTCACAAATTTTGAAACAAGTCAATTCAAAAAAATTCAACAGACTAGATTTTCTCGAAGATTTACGAATAGACAAGGAAATACAGTGCAACAACTTATGCTTAAACACAAAAGTACAACTGAACATATCATATATTCCGCTACACAGGAGATTAAAATAGTACTCCATTGTCAACAATATTCTCTAAATTAATTGTTCTTTGCTCACTAGGTAAACTTTACATTCTGTAGTCACAAAACATTGTCATATGTCATAAACTCACTTTTAACTCTCATTGGACATGGACCTCATGTCAATGTCACCACACTTCATCTGTCAACCTTTAATCTTGTCAAAATTAAAAAAAAACTTATTCCTTCCGTTTGTACCTCGTGGCTGACAGTACAGCACGAAAAGGCATTTGCATTTTGTATAAAAATGCAGATCCAAAAACTTTAAAATAAAAAACCCCTAAGGGGTACACATTAAGTACTTAATTTTTAAAATGTTGAATGTTTGTCCGTACCAAACAAATGTTGACTTTGGTCATGTTGACTTTTTATAATAGTGCTCCTGTATAAGTACTTGACGAGTAAGTAATTCAAAATTTCTTCACTCTTACATTGTTTGAATTATTACTTACTTGCAGGTATAGCACTGATGATGGCTTAATAGCCGAAAGCGCTTTGCGATTATAATAAATTTACATACACGAAATACAACTCTTTCATTGAATTAAGAAAAACAGTTTGCCTCTAAATAAAAATTGACGGGTCGGAGCGATATTAAATTTTTTCTACTACTTCGGAGATAGAAGGGGGGAGAAGTTTTAGCTGGAACACAATATATAATAAGCAACAACGGTCTTTCTGGTATTGGTAAATCAATATCCTTCAAGCTGAGATTTCTAAGAATGCAATATTCTGTTGTAATTGCACAAGTGCATAAAAATTACCCATAATTTTGCAAGAAATTGACATAAAAATTGCACGAGTTTATTTTGATATTTTGGGGAATGAACCCGACTCCGAAGAAGGAGGGCTCTTTTACAAAATATGACAACAACTGAGTGCAATTTTTTAAAGTAATACTATCTCGTCAATTTTATGCATTCATTTGAATTTTTCACGAAGAAAGAAATATTGATTTTTTTTTCTGAGGAATATCATAGTACTGACAAAGACTTTCCATAAAATTTTGCTAGACATGTTACAGTTTTTCACTTCTTGAAGTTTTTCTGTCATTTTTCAGTTTTAATTGTGGTGTAATGTCGACGGGATGATTTCTAATTCATCGAAAAGAACTACCCAACACCAAAACTACGTCACAATCACACTCGACGCGCGTTTCGCCAACAAAGTTAGCACCTTCAGGAGATAAAAGCTTACTTAACCACTTATCCTACCTTACTTCTATTTATACCACTATTTCTTGATTGACCTCAAATTATCTAACATTTCGAATCTACCTACTCTACCTACTGCTTATCTGAGGGGCAACCGCACTCATCAAATTTGCCTACTTTTGTTGTTTAGTAATTCTAGTAATTTACCTGCACTAAAATAATTTCAATGTTATCCTAATTGTTTTGTATTTGAGGGCACAAATTTCTTGGAAATAACAATAACTTATGAATTTATTGTGAAGAAAAGAAAAGAAACGTTTTTCAATGTAATACGAACTTGAATAATGGGCTTTAAGGAATAGGACCCTCATCAGCATTCATACTATTTTTACACTTGGCAATTTCCAGACCCTCGAATGCAACGAGAAGTCTATGGTCATGAACATATCTGATTCATTTTTAGCTTGTGTCATCAAATCGGTGGTCTGATCTTAAGCATGTTGGGCCACACTCGATTTTTCGGGTCTTGAATATCGGATATGAGCAAGAAATAGTGGTATAAATAGAACTAAGTGGTTTAGTAAGCTTTTAGCTTCTGAAGATGCTTACTTCTCTGGCGAAACGCGCGTCGAGTATGATTGTGAGGTAGTTTTGGTGTTCAGGAAGTTTCGTTTTCTTGAATTGTATTCACACCAAAGGTTCCAAAATATTCATTAATTTGGGATGATTTCTCATTGCAATTATCGCTCCACATTACATGTACCTCAGTAATTTTTTTATTATTACATTCCTCTTATGAGACCTTTTACATATGAGTGAAATATTCATGTTCATCAATAAGTGGAATTTGTCAATTATATAAATTACTAACGGTAGTCGTTTTTCCGACAAATTCCCATATACACCTACAGCGAAGGTTCATTATGGCAAATACCTGTCAGAAAACAACTACGACGGATATTGAATTATATCTAACGAATACATGTGCATTGCTCCTTGTTAGCAACTATCAGAAATTTGTTTTTATTCGGACAGAGGAATAACTTGCATACTAGTTTCGAGGTTTTGCCTCTCATCGGTAGGTCAATACAGGCAGCTTTCTTGTTCTGTTCGCAAGGTGGAGCGTCTCAGACCCCGTTTCATCACGTGAGACCAGTATGATGTGATGATTCGTACGGAGAACATATTGATTCAAAGCTGTCTGTATTGACCTACCCTTGCATTGATGAGAGGCAAAATCTCGAAACTAGTCTGCAGTCCCCCTTGTCCGAATGAATAAAAAATTGTACTAGTTGGTTACAGAGAGCACGAGTATCTGTTAGTTTGCATATGTACTATCTAAAACATTTTTAACTATTTACTGTAAGAAAAGTTCAAAACTGTTGCTACTCATTTATAGTATCAAAAAGAGACTGAGAGTTTCACATAAATTGCGTGATATTGGCTGGCTAAATATGCAAAATAAAAGAATCCTTCATATTGCAACTCTCTTTCATAAATTAATTTTGAGCAAAAGTCCTACATATCTGCAGAAAAAAATAACATATAGAACCAATGTGCATAACCTAAATTTAAGAAACGAAGGCTTACTAAAACCGCCAAGTTTTAGGTTAGAATTATTCAGGCGCAGTTTCAGCCATCAAATATGCAAAATATACAATCCCATACCGGAATACATCAAAGAATGTCGGTTAAAGCGATTTCGTCTGAAATTCAAAAACTTATTGATGGATTCGCAATAAGATACCTTTACTTTGTCAAGAACATCTCTGAACTATGTCATTCATCATAATATGTACCGCATTAACATCTTAGAAATATGTTATTCATTCATCACTCTTTGTACCGCAGCGATGTTTGACGTTAAGTGGAAGAACAATTATTAATAGTGACGTGTCACTATAAAAATTGAACTTCGCCTCTTTTTTCTATTTCTCATCATCGCATGTAACTGTTTTGTTTGTAAAGCTAGGAGAATGGAAATAAAAAAGATGTTTATTATTATAGTTCAATACCAGTTGTGGTATTAGCAAAGGAAGTAGTTGTCTGACAGTTATTTACCATAAGCTTACGGTGTGAGTGTATATGGAATAGAAAGGGTAAAACATCAGTCGACAAGCGACTATTGTTATTAAATGATCTCCCAAAAGATCTCTGAGCTAAATGTGCTCAACGTCTGAATAAAACAGAGATTACGATTACTGATGAAATTGGATATACCTACAGGGGTAGGTACCACTAATAAAATGACCTGTGATTGGCAAACTTATTCGGCCACTGGGTTTCTTTGACATGGTTTACTGATTGTAATGTTTATGTATATGCACATTGTATAACTTCCATGACTGATTATTTATTGCAACTTAAAAAACATTATGCCCATATTCTGCACTTTCCATATCTTCAGTGGAGCGTTGTATTTTACATCAAGAAGTTAATCATCTGTAACAATTTCATAAAACTTGCAAATCTCAATGCAGGATAACTATGGGTTCATGCAAAAAGATCATTTAAAAACTATAAACTTGGTTTATTCCAACTTTATATAATTATCTTCACGTTTATTGAGCAGAGAAATCCGTACAATATTTATAGAATTTTTCTGAATAAGTGGTGAGTTGGACGTTTTTGTACTTGCCTTACAAAAGTGTGCAAGGAAAAAAATGTGTTTAGTAATTTTCGAAATGGTATTTAAGTGGACAAGTGATGATTTTTCTGAAAAAAATAGAAATCCGTTTGATAGTATCATGACTATGGTAGTAGACGGTTGAGTATATGTTTTGTACCACACAACAGGGTGAACGGAACAGATTATTTCCTAAAGTTATTCTGAGCTTGCTTTTGTGGATTCTGTATAACGAAGATAAATCATCAACTATATTCATAATGAATTACCTCAATTCTGCTTGAAATCAATGTATATCAAATATTCAATTTGAGTGATTGATTTGATTTCGACTGAATCAGGTAATTCCAGTTTTACATGATGATAATATTAATTAAATACATTTTTATCCATAGGATGTCACCTAAGCATTGCTTGTATTGTGAACATCCTGGAATAGATACATGTTTAATTTTAATACTGTTCGATGAAAATAATAACTATAATAATAAATGGATGAAGAATAATATGTAGAAATTTGGATTTGGAGAATATAATTTTGAGGAAGAAATGACACTTAGTCAAACAGTTGTTTGAATGTTTCATAATTCATATCAATATATTTTTTTTATCTCTTTTTTCAATATGTTTTTAACCTGCAGAGTTTTGAGATGTAATGTTAATTTATTGATCAATTTCGGTCAATAGTAGGATAATTGCTGTATTCGATTTTTTTGTATACAAAGGAATTGTTATAGACAGGTTGGCTGTAGTTCAATATATAACGTTATTACATAAGCACGCTATGGGCAGGTAATTTGTCACCATGTATATGAAAAACTATATACTGCTGTACAGGCAATCATATCAATCCTCGTATTGTTGATGAAGACCCATATATTCGAAAAAATTGACAAATTCTACCCGTTTGCTTCCCAGTTTCACTGGATTGAGTGAGAATTAAAACGGTAATGTTAGGTAAATATATTCATCTATTTCTATGAATATTGCCTTGCCATGCACTCTATAGCTCGAAAACTGATAATAGGATCGATCTGTACATCGGAATAAATAATGGGGATGTCAGGATCTGAACATATCAAAATTTCAGGAGAATTAGCAGGAAGCTATTTTATGTGTCCTATGGAAGATGTCATCAATGTGTTTTATTACTTAAATAAAAAAATTACGTGTTTGCTTTGCTTCATTATTTTTCGTTGCGGGAAAATAACACGGAAAATATAGCAATTATGCATTTTGATTATGATTAGTTGTTGAGAAACTGAAATATACCAAAATTTTGTCACATGTCTTCATAATCTCATCAAGATGTTTGGAATCAATTGAAAAATTTCACTCACTCAAGATTACAAAACAGAAAATAAGTATAGGACGTTTTGAAATGGACAAAAATATTGATATTATTTCTCCTTAAACAGATTGCTCTAAAGATTTGTGATTGTGAATTTTCAATAGCCATGAAAATACTAAGATTGAATGAAAACGAAAAACGTGGGTCTCATTCAGTAGATAATTGATACATGAATACCTCAACTGTGTTAATATAACAATTATCACACTGCAGATGATATTGAGTGATGTGTGAGTTTTCTATGACAGCTACTTCCTACACTAACTATTATTCATTGCATGCGTTTTTGTTACAGTATTTTCATGGCTATCAAATATACACTAGATAGTGATACTTTATTCGTCCTTCATTTGAAATATTCACAATGAAAATATTAATGAACAAACACGTCAAATAACACAAAATATAAATACAAATAATATGATATATGTATATATCACAAACATAGTATTTGTTCAATAGGAACAAATAAGAAAAACACAGTTATAAGTTACAATTTTAAATGAACAATTCGTGAGTAATACGTCAAAGAAGACGACCTACAAATACAAAATATATCAAATATACACTCATTCATACATATACAAACTTACATAGACATATATACACCCATACTCACATGCATATATATAAAATATTACAAATTTGAAAATTCGTCCAGTTAGTAGCACAATAATTCTTTAAGTCTATTTTTGAATATTCTGGCATTAGGTGCAGATTTAATTTTTGTATTCAATTTGTTGTACAGTTTGCACCCGACGAAATAGAAACTTTTTTGATACAATGCAGAGCTGTCAGAATTGGGCTGTAACATACTTTGATGACGAGTATTGTTATGATCATGTTTTGGCAAGCACCTTGTAATATTGTTCAAATTATCGTAGAAATATATACACATCTCCAAAATATATACGCTATAATTATTATGTCAGGATTTTGAGTTGTTTAAAAAGTTCCCCATAGCTAGTCCTCGTATTGATATTTGACCTTATCACGAATGTTCAGAACAATCTGTATGGGGCCAGGAAAATATATTACATTATTTTTAAACCGTTTAGAAAAATTGTTATATTAATTTTTCTTTTATTCAAATGATTTAATATTATAGATAATTCAAGGAGTGGTTGTTTTATCAAAACTGAGTGTTGCAAGGAGAACATGTCTATTGAGAAAACTATGAATTGAATTGCAAAACTTGTATAATTTTTCATTTGAAACGTTCATCAAGTATGAATGAATTCCTGGAATATTTATAACTCATAAGAAACTATATTCATTACGAAAATGTAGAAGTTTCGATGTGACCTGGAAGTCATTTTTTTCCTCCTAATTGTCAACACTACTTCGACCCATAATTATTGTTTCCGCCTACCTCGTATTAACATGTCTGTCTAGTGTTCTTCAATGCAAATGAAATCGACCATTAATGACCCCTAATAATAAACGATTTGTTAGTAATGGATGATTTCGAGAAGTCGTCCATTAATTACCCCTATTAATGGTCGATTTCTCTATGAATGCATGATTGTTGCATAGGCAACCAACCATAAATGAATTCAGATGTTATGGACGCTAAAATGGATATTGACGATGAATTTATGTTGCCAGATGTTGCGGAAACTGCAGAAGCATCTTTACCTTCATAAAGAGTGAGCAAGGTAGACAGAAAAATATTGTAATCAACTCTTATATTAAAATGCGATTAATGATCTCGAAAATTAACGGGCTCGCTTCGCTCACGCGTTAAAATATCGCGATCATTAATCGCCTTCATTATTATACTTATTAGTTGATTAAATAACTATCAATTGACCTTTCCAGTATTTACGTGTATACAGATGGCACTCTGTTTTAGATTGAATAGCATCCTACCATGCTTCATTGAAAAGGCCCTCACAGATTTGTTCTCATACCAATCATGTACTGGTTGCTTACATGTTGTTATAGTTATGGTTGTTGAGGTAGTACCCGCGACAGTGGTTGTTTCCTGTTACATACTCATTACAAAGAATATTGCGAAGGACTCGGTTTGTCATATCCTTCTATTCCTTATGTCCTTCAGTGTCCTTTCCGTCATTCCATTATTTCCACAGGTATTTACTTCCTTGAGGATGATTCCAGTGTGACTGAGAATCCACTTTGTCTGGCACATAAGAGCAAAATATTGACAAAATCGTCATCAAAGTGTTATCTGAAATGGTACTAGAGTTCGATAGATTAGATAAATTACTGGATAAAATGTATCAATTGTTCTACAGTAAGATAATGTATCAATGAATGATTATTTGTTTTTGATACGAGGCATCAGTTCATTTGGGATAATAATCTGATATTGAGTGTACTCAGAAATCGATAAGGTAAAATAATGATGCATGATTTCTCTTTAGTGTACTTACTTCATTTATTTGATTCAGTTCAGATGGGTATTTCTGATATTTGAATTTCCGTAATACAAAAAAATGAGTAATCGTTATATTGGAATTCATTATTGACAAATCTGAAAATGATCTATTGAGGTATAGGAATCTCCATATCCACATCCACGAGGTCACATGTAAATGTGGAGATTCATGTATCGGGAAGAAGTAGATATATTTCAACCATTAGGACGATGGAAGTCCGAAATGCAAGTAATCAAATTACTCGTCTACGACCTCCAAACAAATAGTGTATTATCCTATTGCCACAACCTCTCACTTTTTTCCTAGGTACGCATTTCAATAAGGCAGTATTTCCATTAGACAGAACTGCCTAGATCACAAACTCTTATAAGTCCAATCAAAATAGACACTCAGGTAAAATTTGCATAGAGCTGAAAATTGGCAGAGACGTTGAATACATAATAATAAATGAAAAATGAAAAATCCCCTTTGATCCTACTTCTGCAAAAAAAATTCAATCGTGTAAAATTAGGGTTTTTTCCATTTTTCTCGAAACCGGTGAGTTTTATCGTGAAAATAGGTTAAACGTTGTAGATCATACAAAAATGGTTCAATAATTTTTTCTTTTACGACTCACTATTCGTAAGATATCGCGGTTTCAATAATTATAAACCTCATATTTTACATAATTTGTACACATTCCCGCACCATCTATGAAATTATGTACTTGGCGCATTTTTTTAACGTGGTTTCCCCTGTAGGTATACTCCACGATCTATTGTAATAAAGAAAGTTTGATTAGATCGTATCCTATTAATTGAAAGAATGGTAATATTGCTAATGATAAAAGTGGAATAGGTTGTTTTTTCTAAATGTCTAATTCTTCTTCGACAATTATTTCTTCTTGTAGAATTTCTGTTCGCTATTCTAAGAAAAGAGATGCATCAAATGTCTCTTCATTAATATCATAAATATTTTATCTGTTGTATTTGTTTCAATATTGGAGCAAGTCTGACTTGGACAATTGATGCATACTGGCGAACAAAATAATACCACTTCTGGACAACCACAATTCTTACTACAATCCAATCCGTCTTGCACTTACAAAAAATAGTATTAAGCAGTTTTTCTGGAGCAGGCGGGAGTAGAGTTTGAATTGGCTCCAAATAATCATCAGTTAATTTCCAACCCCATCTTTCTGGGTCCAGCTTGAACTTGATGTACAAGTCTTGAAAGGCAGAAGCAGATGTTGGAGGCATCAGAGCATAACATAGCTTTAATAAAGATCAAATACCTATACAAATATGAAAACAACAAATAAAATAAATTTTCTCAAACTATAGTTCAATTACTGAAATTGTTCATTTGAAATATATTGACGGATACTACTTTTATAAATATTGAAGTTACGAGACAATTTATTAAAATCGGGAAAATTAATATGTAAATTACAACTCCAGCGTCAAAAATCCTTTTTTTCGTACTAATCAGAGTGCGAACGTTTATGTATTTTTTTGGAGGGTATAAGTGTATTTCGTTGCGGAACTGCAGCAAATGACCCCGCACCAAGTACATGGGATTATGGCTTTCAGCCAATTTTGATACATTCTTGGGATGTTGTAGTACAAGACACTAGAAGTAACACATGCAAGTTTGAATTAGTTTCTAGGTCCAGTTTCTGAGATGGGAATTTTTTAAAATCATAAGAAATGCAGTGTCACCAAAACATAGTATGGTTTACTTATCTAAAAGTATTACTTTTACTTTTACTTTTAATAAAATAATAGCATTGTTGGTTTGAAGAAAGTCGAATGACATGTCGGTCAGTCGGTCGTTGAGATAGAAGAAGCCACCTATTATACAGGGTGGGTCAAAAATATCGACAATTTAGCATTTTTGCCAATCTTTATCATTGGTCCCATTAGTGAGACTAAGCATTTTTTGTTTGGAACACCCCTATAGGGATTCTCTTCTTATGAAAAACGATATTCTTTAAAAGTTTTAACTTTTTTTTAACACAGTAATTTTTTTTAAATGTTTGTTTTTTTAAACTACATGTTTTTAACAATAGCCACACAAAACATCCTTCCTGAGTAAAAAAATCCGCTTTTGAGCCAATATTACTTCATGAAGACTTATAGAAATTACTCAATATGATTAGCTCCAAAAAGTTACGACCACGTTTTATATGGGGGGCGTTCAAAAATATTAGTTGAAATTGGTTTTGTACGTGATATATATATACGGAAACAATTCAAATTCGACCCCCACCATTGGGATCTCCTAAACTACAGGAAATACGTCGAAGCTCAAATTGGGGCAAAGTTGCTTATTCTGGTGCCTAACAAAATACTGTTTTGAAATTTGGGATATTCCGAGTATTTCCGGAAATATCGGAAAAAATCTGAAAATCGGAATTTTCGTTTTTATTTATTTCTATCGTTATTTGACAACATAGCTCAAAACCAAAAGTACATTTTCATTGATACTTTTTTTCAGCTACACGTTTTCGTGTTCATATTTACTATCCGACGTTTCGTCTTCTGGCATTCATCATAAATTTTTTTTTCTGTTATGGGGGCCATATTGTTTTTTTATACAGAAAAATAGTGATTTTCATTCTGATTTCATTGATATATAATTTGTTATGATTTGCATTTCTGAAACCACACATATTATAAAAAACAAATTCATCTGAGATGGTCATGACTCCATCGAAAAATTTTGTTTAATAAACACTAGTTGTCAGAACTCATTAAACATCATAAGTTTGCACAAATACTTCAGTCGAAATGTGCTCATTCTCAAATGAAGGAAAACAAGATATGTTGAAACTTTATTATAAATTTGGTAGAAATAGTACGAAACAGCACAAATTTATTTTTAATTATATCCGGAAAGACAACAGCCGGATAGAACATTATTCGGAATTTTGGACAAACACTTCGCTCAGTACGGTGCGTTTCAAAAACCAAGAATGAAATATGGAAGCAGAATGGAACAAAATATTAGACGTAACTTATTAGCCGAGGTAAAATAATTTTTCATTCCATATTCGAATAAGTATAATTTTTTTTGATACTTTTTTAGACAAATGCAGATCCTTCCAAATCAACACATCAAGTCTCGGCAGAAATGGATATGCCACAGACGAGCGTTTGGAGGGAATTCTAAAAATGTGGTTTGAAATGTTGTAAGATACATATTTCACAAAAAATTACATCCAGGTGATCCTGA
This sequence comes from Chrysolina oricalcia, assembly GCA_944452925.2. Taxonomy (NCBI): domain Eukaryota; kingdom Metazoa; phylum Arthropoda; class Insecta; order Coleoptera; family Chrysomelidae; genus Chrysolina; species Chrysolina oricalcia. The sequence continues at coordinate 36,869,700 of OX101813.2, read as the reverse complement.
GAGAAGGATAAATTTTGTAGCTGGCTCTCGAATAGGGTAGACCCTACAAACTTCTTGAAAAACATTATTTGGACCGACGAAAGTACTTTTTCGAACTGTGGTGTTTTTAATAAGAATAATGAGCACATTTGGAGTCAAAATAATCCACGACACTTCAGAGAAGTCAGACCACAAACAAGTTCGGTTTCGTTTGAATGTGTGGGCTGGAATTTATAACAACCGAATACTTGCACCTCATTTCTTCTCTAATACTTTGAACGGGGAATTTGAAGAATATATGGATACGCGTTTCCCCTTGTCAATTATAACAGCTGCTGGTTTCAGCATGACGGGGCTCCTCCACACAATAGAAGAGCAGTTTGCGAATATTTACACCAAAGATTTCCTAATAGGTGGTTAGGAAATTCTGGATCAGTGAGGTGACCGGCAAGGTCACCTGACCTTACAGCTTTGGATACTTTCTTGTGGGGCACTTTAAAGAACAGAATCCATGGAGAGCAAGAATATGACACAGTAGATGAACTTAGAGACAATATCATCACGCAATTCAGGTCTATCAGAAGAAGGGATATTGTTAGGGCTGTTCTTAATTTGAGACGACGAGCTCGGTTATGTATTCAAGAGGAAGGCCTTCATTTCAAACACTTGTTGTAATACTTCTTGTGCATTTTTTACAGCTCATGATTTCATTCTTGTTTTTTGAAACGCACCGTACTCAGCCAAGTGTTTGCCCAAAATTCCGAATAATGTTCTATCCGGCTGTTGTCTTTCCGGATATAATTCAAAATAAATTTGTGTTGTTTTCGTAGTATTGCTACCAAATTTATAATAAAGTTTTCTTCATTTGAGAATGAGGACATTTCGACTGAAGTATTTGTGCAAACTTATGATGTTTAATGAGTTCTGACAACTAGTGTTTATTAAACAAAATTTTTCGATGGAGTCATGACCATCTCAGATGAAATTGTTTTCTTTAATATCTGTGGTTTCAGAAGTGCAAATCATAACAAATCATACATCAATGAAATCAGAATGAGAATCACTATTTTTCTGTATAAGAAAACAATATGGCGCCCATAACAGAAAAAAAAGTTGATGGTGAATGCCAGAAGACGAAACGTCGGATAGTAAATCTGACCATGAAAACGTGTAGCTGAAAAAAAGTATCAATGAAAATGTACTTTTGGTTTTGAGCTATGTTGTCAAATAACGATAGAAAAAAATAAAAACGAAAATTCCGATTTTCAGTTTTTTCCCGATATTTCCGGAAATACTCGGAATTTTCCAGGTTTCAAAACAGTGTTTTGTTAAGCACCCAATTTGCCCCAATTTAAGCTTCGACGTATCTCCTGTAGTTTACGAGATCCCAATGGTGGGGGTCGAATTTGAATTGCCCTGTATACAGAATGGGGCACCGAAAACGAAACAGATCGAATATCTTCAAAACGCATGTATTGTGAATGAAATGCAAAAACACGTCGATTTTTAATACAAGGGGGACATCTTCCTATAATAACCTCAACCGTCAAACCTCCTCCCCCACCCCTTGGGCACTATCTCACAAATGATTTGAATAGTGAAAGTAGTAATTGTGACACATCAATAGAAAGGTAATTTCATAAAGAATTCAGTCATGTCAATTTGTGCCACCTTACTTTTTATTTTGACGCCCTCTTACGGGAAAAACAACTGTTCCGAATTCCAAATTGTGATACTGCATTTGCAAGCTATTTTGACATAAATTCGGTGACAATGTATTATGGAATTTTTCTAAGAGAAATAACAAAATGGCGGCTCCAAAATGGCGGACATGATTTGCAATTATGGTCTGATTCAGTTAATAATTGATATGTGGTGGTTTTCAAGGTCGGAAATTATGATTTGTTTCTCAATGCAAAAAAACAAGATGGTGGCTCCAAGATGGCAGACCAAATTTGTAATTCTGGTCCGATTTGAATCAAAATTAGTATGTGGGGATTTTCAGGGTAAAAAATGATGATGTTTTGTCAATGCAAAACACCAAGATGTTGGACGAAATTTGTAATTGAGGTTCGATTCGATTCAAAATTGGCATATGGTGGTTTTACAAGTTTTTAGTATGATTAAAATGAATTAATAAAATTGATACCAAAAAAACTCTTACACAAATGCGCTAAAAAGGAAATAATATTATTTTTTTAGATGCGTGACGTAGGTTATTCTGTGTGTAACAGATTCGAAAGCTTGCTGCTAGTACAAAATAGGTATTTTTGCGAGGTAAAATTTTGATTATGTTACGCAGAGAATAACCTACGTCACACATCTAAAAAAGTATTATTTCCCTTTTAGCGCATTTGTATAAAAGCTTCATTTCATCAATTTGATTGATTCAGTATAGTCATACTGAAAACTTGTTAAACCTCCATATGCCAAGTTTGAATCGAATAGAACCACAATTACAAATTTCATCCATCATCTTGGTTTTTTGCATTGACAAATACATCCTAATTTTTCACCCTGAAAATCCCCTCATACTAATTTTGATTCGAATCGGACCAAAATTACAAATTTCGTCCGCCATCTTGGAGCCACCATCTTGTTTTTTTGCACTGACCAATAAATCATAATTTCCGACCTTGAAAACCACAATATATCACTTTTGAATCGAATCAGACCATAATTGCAAATCATGTCCGCCATTCTGGAGCCGCCATTTTGTTTTTTTCTCTTAGAAAAATTCCATAATGCGTTGTCACCGAATTTATGTCAAAATAGCTTGCAAATGCAGTATCATAATTTGGAATATGGAACAGTTGTTTTTCCCGCAAGAGCGCGCCAATATGAAAATTCAAGTGGCCAAAATGGACATGGCTGAATTCCTTATGAAATTACCTTTTTAATGATGTGTCACACTTTCCCTATTCAAATTGTATGGGTGATAGTGCACAAGGGGGGGGGGGAGAGGTATGACAGTTGAGGTTTTTATAGGAAGATGTCCCCCTTGTATTAAAAATCGACGTGTTTTTGCATTTTATTGATAACACATGCGTCTTGAAGATATTCGATCTGTTTCGTTTTCGGTGCACCACCCTGTATATATGTTTGTTAATTATTTCAGAACGGATCTGCCAATTTGAATTATATTTTTCAGGTATACTTCAAAGTAAGTTACCCTACACTCAAGTTTAATCAATTTCATATGTCTGTTGAAATATAAGTTATTGTAATTGATATTGTATAGAAGATATTATCCAATCTTATTTCTTGATGAAAATTTGGTGTCCAACTATCCAGATCTATATAAATCCTATTCTACACCTTCTACTAACTGCTTAGTAATTTCAAATAGTGGCTTGTTTTATAGTCATGGCTATCTATGATAAAAATTCGCTATAAGTGGTGCCCTAAGACGGGCTGAATTCGCCAATGTGAAAATGAACGATCTGAATGATGCAACAACTGCATTAATTGTAAAGGTTCCGGACACCAAAAATAAAGTACCACGAACTTTAACATTAACAGGAACATTTTATGGAATATATAAAAAGTTCCCTGATCTACGTCCCAAAACCAATATTAGTGGATAGTGGCATTGATTTATTGACTCTGAACAGTTGCAGAGAGTTATATTAATGAATCAATCAATAAAAAAATGGAAATATTCAATCAAATAACCCAATCTATTGAACATGCAACAACCTATTCAACAGAATTATTCGAAACTAGCTCGGTATCACAATCAGTCCCTCATTCGAGACCATCAACCTCCACTACAGTTTTGGAAACTAATAATAATATGACAGGAATTAATAATCAAGCCATTCGTTAGTTCGTCTTAAAATCGTTGTATTTACCAATGTTTTCACTTATAAAGATGATTTTTGAATATGAATATACAGCCTCCATCCTGAGATGACGATATACATTCAAGAAATCTTATCGTTTTTCCGAATAATCCCTTATCTCGCAACGATATGAATATAAAGAATAATGCTCGTACTAACCTACTCATGGCAAATAAAACATTATAATTTGTCACTCCACATCAGAAACATGTCCTGATGTTGTTATAAAATGGTTTGGTAACAAATTGCAAAATTTCGCGCAGTGGGTTCATAAAAGGTGTAGAGACGTATTATGCTGATTGAATTGCCAAAATCGAAAGTGAAATCTCCAATGTCAACATTATTTCAAAGTATCAATTATACTGGCGTGAAATCCAGAAATAATCACAATAAGTAAGTGATGTTTGGAAATTATTATTCATTCTTATTGATCGTCAGATCGAATAGAATGTTGTACAGCTCCGTAAATGTTGAAGATTTTTTCATTTCTCGTTTCGCAAGGCACTAAAATATTTCGATAAAGTACCACTTTGTTTAATAAAGTAGCCTTAAATATTCTTTGTTGTTGATGTGTAATACTTTTCTGATTAACAAATGGTGTATATCACTTCGTTAATACTTGATGGTAAAGTTATGAAACGATTTTTATTTTTGATACTTGCTATGGGTATTTCATATATACAGGGAGTCCCACGACAAGAGAAATATCTCGGAACTCGAGAGTAGTAGAGAATTGTAATTTTCGGGTTGTGAATTAAAGCAATTGGTGCAGCTTTTTTTATATTATGTTACTCAATGAGCTTTTTGTTTTCGAGCACGTGACATATCAGATTCAAAATTATTAATGAGACAACCTGTATATTTTGGCATTACTATGTTCCTCCTGATAAAACGATTCCAACGAACTATCACATTTGTGGTCTAGAACGATTATTTTCAGAAATACAGGTACCTCAATATTCTTTGTCCTGCGACGTCTGAAACAAGCAATTGACAAATTATTTAGGTTTAGGGTCACCCTGTATATTTGGGCAGTCATATATTTTTTGTGATCATCAAAACAAGGCAAAATTATAATAATCATCCACATTTTATTAAAAAACGTCTTGAGACAAAGGATATTGAAGTACATGTAGTTCTTAAACTGATCGTTTTAGACCACAAGTGTGATGGTTTGTTGGAATCGTTTTATCGGGAGGAACATAGAAATGCCAGAATATACAGGTTGTCTCATTATTAATTTTGAATCTGATCTCACCTAACCGAAAACAAAAAGGGTAACATAATATCAAAATTAGCTGCACAAATTGCTTCAATTTTCAACCCCAAAACTATAATTCTCTACTACTTTCGAGTTCTGAACTATTCCCTGTCCTAATCATCGTAGGACACCCTGTATTATAGTGCAGCTTTTTATAGCCCCCACTGTTATCTTTTGAATGGTTTTACGAACAAACGTTGGACAAAAACCGTTTCAAATAGTATCACTGGTACTTATTTTTTAAATAAAACACATTGTGATTGTCCGATAGAGGGAATAGGTGGAAACATCAATTGAAAAATTTTAATGTGACAGATCGTTGATAAGAAAATTCAATTATTCTTTCACCTAAATTATTACGGATATTTAAAATATATATATGCTCTCGAAATATAAAGTGCAGATCTGAATGGTACCATTACCCCGTAGGCTGGTGCCAAAATGAATTCTAAACGACTAAAATAAGAAAAATAGTAACAGGCAAGGACCAGGTGGAGAGTGTTCTTGAAGTTCCAACTTTGAGGGAAAAAAATTAAACTCGAAATCATTCAAAATAGTGGGAATGCAGTTTAGGGGTTGTAAACGGTTTTTTGGGAATTGCGGCGAAACGTGACCTATTAGCTGAAAATGTTCAATGGAAAAGCTGTAGATAATATAGTAATCAATAACTTTTGTATTGAACATCTTTCATAACCTCCAATTATTTGTCAAAATGGCGTAAATCGGTTTTTTCAGTATCTAATTTTTTTTTCTCTCGAATAAATGATTTAATTCACATTAAAAAAATGTAGGAATATGTCTTTTTTGGTGTCGAATGAGCATGATTTTTCCGCAACTCAAAAGACGAGTAATTTTCAAGTTATGTATATTTTTCGAATCTTCCACGAACAATAATTGTTCTGGTATTTTTTTGTATTTCGAAGGTCTATAAGTGGTCATTTTGATTGATGAAATTCTCAATTTCAAATGGTCTATGTAACTTGGTGGTTTATTGATAGTTTAACCACTCAAAATTTAGAAAACCGAAAACAAGTCTACATGCTGACGTTAATAGAATTACGCAGAAACCTAACCACTCATCGCCAGATATCGACGAAGATTTAAGTGATAGTGAAAAAGGAGAAGAGGCTTGGTCGAATTTCTTGATGATGAACAACTCCATGATTGTAGAACTCTTTGTTGGTCAACTGAAATCAAAATTGAAACGTACATATTGTGGTCATTGTTCAGTAACGTTTGATCCATTTTGGGACATTTCCGTACCCATTCCGCTAAGAAAAAACAAACTGAGACTGTCAGATTGTTTGGATTCATTCACTAGTGATGAATCTCTGGATGGTGATGAGAAACCTACTTGCTCAAAATGCAAAGGAAGACGGAAGTGCACGAAATCTGTATCGATCCAGAAATTCTCTAAAATTCTCGTCATCCATTTGAGACGTTTTTTTTCGGCAGATGGTTCCATAGAGAAATTAAGCGATGCCGTTGATTTTCCATTAGTGGGTTTAGATATGAACAATTATGCCGCTTTGTAGCCCCTTGTTGCTACAACCTGTATGCTTTGTCTATTCACACTGGGTATACCTACAACGGAAATTACAGGAGTATTTGTAGACATCCCTACACAGACTCGTGGCACTTATACAACGACTATCATGTTTCTCCCATCACCACCATATCTAATTATCTGGTGTGCAAAGAGGCATATCTCGTTTTCTATGAGTCATGCTCATAGGTTTTCTTTTTACTCTTATATTTATTTAACATTTATTGTACTTTTTATAACGTTTATATTTCACAAATAAATTAATTATATTCTTGTAAAAAAATCATGATTTTCTCAATATTTTCAATGATTTTCAATAGTTGTAGAAAAAAAGTTATAGTCAAGGACCAGGTGCAGAATGTTGTTGAGGTTCCAACTCAACGGATAAAAAAATATTCAAACACGAAAACACTCAAAATGGTGAAATGGGAATGCAGTTTAGGGGATGAAAACGTTTTTTTGCGATTTGTGGCATAACGTAACCTCCTAGCGAAATATATTCAATAAAAAAGTTGTAGATATTGAAAAAATCGAAAACTTCTTAATTCAACACTTTTTGACATAACCCCAAATTAACCGTCAAAATGGCAAAAAATGATTTTTCAGTATTTTTTTTCTTGCTTATAAATGATTTAGTTCGGATGGAAATTCGTAGATATATGTCCTTTTTTGTGTCGAATAAGCATGATTTTTTTATTCTTTCTGTTGTCTTCGAATAATTTTCAATTTTCGAAAAAAATACACGCACAATTGTTTTGTTTTTTTTTTGTATTTCGAAGGTACACAAGCGAGCAATTTAATTTTTGAAATGTCTTCTTTGAAATGGTCTATGTAACTAGGTGGTTCATTGATCGTTAAACTGCTTAAAATTGAGATAAAAGTCTCTTTGAATCATGATTTTCTCAATATTTTCAATTATTTTCGTCTTTCTTCTTTATTTTCATAACAAAAAGTAGTTTATATTAAATTATTCATAATAAAATATTGGAATACATGATTACACTACAAAATAAATATAATGGGAATATTTTCATTCTTTTCTACAACCATTGAAAATAATTGAAAATATTGTGAAAATCATGATTCAGAGAGACTTTTTGGCGATTTTTCTCAATTTTAAGCGGGCTAACGATCAATAAACCACCAAGTTACATAGACTATTTGAAAGTACACATTTGAACAATCAAAATGATCACTTAAAGATCTTCGAAATACAAAAAAACACCAGAACAATTGTTCGTGTAATATAAGGGTGTTTTTTTCGAAAAATGTACCTAACTCGAAAACTAGTCGTCTTCTGAATTGCGAAAAATTACTGCTCATTCGACACCAGAAATTACATATATCTAAAAATTTTCATCTGAATTGAATCATTTATGCGCAAATAAAAACTTAAATACTGAAAAATCGGGTTTTTGCCATTTTGACAGTTAATTTTAGGTTATGTTGGAAACTGTTGAATGAAAAAGTTTTCAATTTTTTTATTATCTACAAAGGACCCCGCAAACTCTTTATGGAATTTGGGTCCAGGTGGATTTTTTTGAATTTTTGGTATGATGTAGTCCATGTAATTCTCAACCAATGTGACCATTGCGCCAACCCAAAAAAATGAACAGTTTTGCTGCTAGGGGCGTTGAAATCACCCCTTGCGCAGATTAGACTATTTATTTTTGAACCTGGTAACAATATTTTCATTATTTTCATTGTTGCTAATGTTGCACAATATTGTGCTGTTTTATAAAAAAAATTCTTACCCCCTCCCCTTTTCCCCCCAACTCCTATTACGGAACGCAAAAAAAATATTTCTCGAGTGCCTTCAAATGTATCGTCGAATGTTTAAATATGCCTAAATAAGGGAAATAGCAGTTTTTTATGATTTTCCCCCCACCCCCCAAATGACACAAAACGAAAAAATTTCGGTGGATTTTTCTGAATTTTTGATATGATGCAGTTCAAGTTATTTTGAATAGAAATGACTTGGGTGACAAACTTCAAAAATGAATAGTTTTGATGCTAGGGGGCGTTGAAATCATACCTTGCTCAGAATAGACTATTCATTATTATAGGCGGAAATAATAGCTCTACGTATTTTAGTTTAGATTATGCTGATCAATTCTGTAATTTTTCATGAAATGAAAATCTAAAACCTCCCCCTTACCCCCTTCCCTTAATTTAAAACACGAAAAATATGTATTCACGACTACTTGTAAATGCTTTATCAAAATAAATGTTTTAATCAGCTCAAATTGGGGAAATCGTATAGTTGTTTAATATCACCTTTCCCTCCCTTCAGAAAAATATTGATGGAGTTTGCTGACTTCTTAGTAGGGCGTAGTTCATGATTTTTGAATATCAATCTTGAAAATAAATAAAAATTAGACATCCACAATTTGAATTTGAGGTGGTGCCTGAATTATATTTTTTCGTGTTTTGAAATAGGGGTTGGGGGTAAGGGGGAGGTTTTAGATTTTCAATTTATGAAAGTTTACACAATTGTTCGGCATAAAATAAAACAAAAATAGGTAGAGATATTGTTTCCGCCTATAATAATGAATAGTCTATTCTGAGCAAGGTATGATTTCAACGCCACGTAGCATCAAAACTGTTCATATTTGGGGTTTGCCACCCGATTTATTTCTATTCAAAATAACTTGAACTGCATCATATCAAAAATTCAGAAAAATCCACGGAACTTTTTTCGTTTTGTCTCATTTGGGGGGTGGGGGGATAATCATAAAAAACTGCTATTTTCCTTATTTAGGCATATTTGAACATTCGACGATACATTTGAAGTAACTCGAGAAATATTTTTTTTTGCGTTCCGTAATAGGAGTTGGGGGAAAAAGGGGAGGGGGTAAGAATTTTTGTTATAAAACAGCACAATATTGTGCAACATTAGCAACAATGAAACAAGTGAAAATATTGTTACCGGGCTCAAAAATAAATAGTCGAATCTGCGCAAGGGGTGATTTCAACGCCCCCTAGCTGCAGAACTGTTCATTTTTTTGGGTTGGCGCAATGGTAACATTGGTTAAGAATTACATGGACTACATCATACCAAAAATTCAAAAAAATCCACCGGGACCCAGATTCCATAAGGAGTTTGCGGGGTCCTTTTCGATTAAACATTTTGCGCAAGAGGTCAGTCACGTTTCTCCGCATATCACGAAAAACCGTACTCAACCCCTAAACTGCATCACCATTTTGAGCGAGGAGGAAACCGCAGAAGAAAATTGTGTCCACTAATACCCAAATAAATCCCGAGTAATACCCTGAGCAAATGCCACTAATTTCTTTAATACCCAAGGAATAAAAGCAATAGCAATCCGAATTTTTAGTTTTTGGCAAATAGATATTATTTTGAAGACCTTTTTTTTAAATTCCACAATTGTTATTCCAACACCGATGTTTTTGTTATCCGCAAATTCCTGGTTCCATGGGTTGTGGACCTTTTTTGTTTTTTTGTCCTTTTGCACGAAATAATTCCTGTAATACCCATGTATTACTCGAGTAATACCTCTAATTCCCTACTAATTCCTCTTTATTTTTCGACTGATACCACTAATTCCCCACCAATACTTACTAATGCCAAACTAATACACCTAATTCCCGACTAATGCCCATAATTTTCAACTAATTCCACTAATTCCCCACTAATACTTAAGTAATACCACTAATGCTCACGGCTTGTACACCAAAATTCCCCAGCGGTTTCCCCCTAGAGTGTTTTCCTGTTTGATTTTTTTTCTCCTCAAAGTTGAAACCTCAACAACATTTTCCACCTGGTCCTTGACTGTTACTTTTTTTTTCACAATATTGGAATGGATTGATGTGGAACAATTTTAGGTAAAGAAAATATTTTGATAGGTATAACCGATACTAATTTTTAATTAAAGATACATTGTAGTTACTCAACAGATGGCGCTGGGGGCATAGTAAATTGAAATTCCGAAAGGCAAGAGATCGAAATTGTGAAAATATGTATTAATAAAAATCGACAAGATTAAGAAGGTGGAAGAGAAAATTGAATTCTCTTTTCAACGATGTGTCAATTGACTCTCCATGCCAACTGATATTTTTTAATTGATGTACCCTCCTGCCCCCTCTTCATCGGGATATTACAATGTCTTTCATTTCAAAAATAAGTATTGGTGAAACCATTAAATATGGTTTTTGTTTGTACGTCAAACCGTTCAAAAGTTAACAGGGGGGACTATAAAAACCCGCAGTGTATGTTGTTATCGATATGTTTAAAACTCACAATCAAAATCTGATTTTCATTCTGTTAATTCGTTAATTTACTCTTCACATTTTAACATTTGCAAAGGACTTGCAATTGGACCTTCTTGGAAGGAACGTTGCACAAATATCTATCATATATCATCTATCACTTGGTCGATGTATTTGGAGAGAAAAGGTTCGTTCACTTTGTCGTTTCAATTCATATCCATTCACTAGTTGGAGAGATATTGAAAGTAAAAAGTATTGATGTTTTTGTAGTGCGTCGTTGAGATAAGTGTGATTACTCTGTCAGTGAAAAAGATTACAAACAAAAATTAATCTGTCATATAAAGGCTATCCAGAAAATAGTTTAAATCTGTTAACTTTGCATTATAATGTCCAACAACGCCGAAATGTGATCTATTCGTAATTCTGGTAATACTATCTGTATTATGTAAGTAATTACTACTATTTATGTATAAATGAAAGCCCTTGTCACATGAACCGCTTGATAAAGTTCATTGCCATATTGTTACGAAAGACGACTCTGAATTCATAAAATGAATCTTCTTCATTTTGCATTTGTTTTGCTTAATTGTTTTCTGATTTATATCACTTTGAATTTCATCTTTAGTGAAGGTACCTGTTCAGTTTATGCACAATATCATTGCGGGTTCTTACAAAACCTACATAGGCTTTTTTCTCTTCAAACTCATATACAGTGTGACTCACATCTCCTGGAAACATCCCGTAATTTTGGACGTAGAATTGTGATACTAGCAGAATTGATAAATCCATCAAAGATTAACAAAATGTCCTAGGAGTAATTTCAATGGTTTACACTTCACGGTAGCAGCAATTGAATCACCATCACCACTCACTTCACTACCTGTTCCTGAAAAAATTTCAGTTCTGAAAATCTAAATTTGAAATTTGACATTTTTGACCCTCACCTTGCCTCCTATACGCGCAGTTTAAATCTGGAAATAGTTTTCGTGTCCAATAGGTACAAAGGACAAAAAATTATTACCTAAACGTTGAAGATTAGGGTCAGTTTTTTAAGTTCCAGTAAAACTCCAGATAAATAAACTAATGGTTAGAATGTGATCCTTCAAACATAATTTAAAGAAAGTCATTCACCATCTAAACTATTACTTATCTAGAGTTTAAAACTCGAACTTGAAAATCTGGCCATTAATGTATCTGGTTTTCATGTCAAGTCGGATATCTCATTTGCGAAAATTCTGGGTGGGCTGGTGGTTTTTTGGGACCGCCCGACCGCTAGACTTTCCCGAAAATTTTGTCGGACAGTTTTATAACACTTAATTTTCTTTATTTTTCAAAAAGTTCTGAAATTAATTAGCTGGGAGGGTCTAAATTTAAGGTCTTAAAGGACGTCTTCAAATTTACTTAGTGGACGATTTATGTTCTTTTACTTCATGACTCATGACTGACAAATATATGAAATTTTCAACAGGAATCGATATCGAAGTACCTTTAGGAATTCATTTTTTATAATTCTGAAACAAATTATATGGAGAAAGCAAAATCCGAGAAACAGACTTTATTCAAGTTATGAATAATGCAAGCCTACCTCAATCTTTTGTGTCAATTAGGGACGAATTGACAAAATTTGCAATAGATCGCGGACAAAAGTAACGTCACACGTCAGCTGTCAATTATCTTGTGAGGAAACAAACATTATTGCCATAAAGGACAAAAGTAATTGGGATATCAATTAGCTTCAAGTGGGATGACACCTGTATGGTTTGGGGTTTATATAAGAATAAGAACATATTTGTATATCACTAGTTGCAACTTGATTATTAGTGTTTGTTAACAGTGATCATTTCAATTGATTTCATTAAGATGATCAGAAAAGATACTTGTTGAAACTGAAAGACACTAATGGTTGTGATGTGTATTAATTGAAATTTGGTGATTGTAACAGTGATCTTGTTGATTTTCCAAATCATGACAAAAATATTTAGCATGAATTAGCTTAAATACAAAAGATAAAAAATTAAATGAAAATAAACAATAAGAAATACATAGATACTTCTCGCGACAAGCTTTAATATTATTTAAAATTTTATAATGTAACAAAATGATGGGTTTAATTCACTTGTTTTCTTCTTTTTAGTGCATTTAAATGGAAGCTCTAAAAAGTTTTTTTAAAGCTCATTTATTCATTTCTTTTTTAGTTTTCTGTGGAAATGTTTCTTAGTCTCATTTTAATTAATGCGTCATTGTCTTACGGTCGCTTGACTGTGTTTACTACAATACAGTTCTTTAATGAGGAGATCTTCCAGTGACTTGACCCTACTCAAAGCCACAAATGCTTGGCCAGCAGCGAAGAGCTTTGGGCCTAGATAGACAACGGCATTTTGCGTACTGTGCCAGCCCAAAATGATATAATTGGCAACATTCTTCGTTCAGCAGTACCATGACCATATTTTGCCAGGGTAGATTTTTTTTGAAACCGTATTGTTCAATGGTCAGATAATTTTCACAATTTTTACGAGTTTTTTCCATTTCTATTTCGCAAATTTTCCTAATTTTTTTCGTGGCAGGAAAGCGGGGTGAGCCCCCTGATCGATTTTTTTTCAACATTATTTTCCATGTCCGAAACTGTTGAAACATTTTCCGAATTCCTTCGCGTTCTCTGTCTAGCTTTTGAGGCGGGGCAAAATTTGAAATCAATCTGCTTGCTGATGCGCTCGCATTTTATAAATTACCAGAAGAGAGAGACACGCCTCGGGAGTGTCTATTCCTTCTGTCAGTCTACCGAATTTCTCAACGTAAAAAGGGACACAACCCAACCTAACCTAACTCACCTAGCTTTCCAAGTTGCTGGTAATTCAATCACTAATTAGTACGAGAAGGTGAAAACAAAGCAGATGCTCGCTGCGGTCGCATTTTATACATCACCAGAAAGAAGAGACACGCCGGATTTGTCAATAAAACGCGAAATCAGGTTGTATTTCCATATGAAAATTTCGCTTCGAAACAACTAATATTCTCATTTCTGTATGTGTTTTGATTGAAATCAATGAAACCTCAACCTAATCTAAGAAGCAAGAAAGAAATAGAATATCTTTTTTGATGAATCGGAACATCAAACCAGTAAGAGTGATAATTCGTTAATTGATTACATTACATTTCATCAACTATGCTCCTGTTTATATACATGTTTCAGCAAGAACTGATATTCTCAGTAGATTCGATATCAACATCTAGCGGTTCAAGTGATCAAGATAATGAAAGAATAATTCCATTAAATTCGAATATTCGACATGTTTCCGAAAAGGTCATTGGCTCAAAGTATATGTATATATGAATATGATCGTCTTGACCGAAAGAGTAAATGGAAAAAAAGGTGAAAAAAACACATCGAACAACAATGTTTTTACATAGAACAAAAACTGAAGAAGGCAAACGACACAGAACCACAAAGGTGAATGTTTGAAACATTCCAATCACGAATGTCGGTATGTTCCTCAGGGGCAGGGGGATTACGGACCACGTTCACAAAACAATCGGTGGTGGGGATGAAACACATTTCGAAAGAACAAGCACATCTCATAGCCCAGGCAACGAAGCAAAAATAGAAATAATAAATCCGAAAGTTTTGAAATTTGGTGAAAATGTTTATTAGGGTTTACTCTCGAACCTGTCAAAAGTCCTGACCAATTAAAGGTCGGCATTTGCCGCCATCTTTGAAAAAACGTGCTCTTTTATGGTTTTGGGTCTATAACCCTTTATTTATAAACTTTTCATTCTCTACAAAAAAGGTTCGATTCAGTTTTTCCATGATACTAATATTTTCCGTGTGAATGGACAACGAACTTGATGCAGATCAGAGAATCGCTCTTACTGTATGCTTGAGCAGCAAAATATGGATTCAATGGCGCATAACTGTCCATATAAATCGCTGTGGGAACTCTGCAAACAGAAATTTGAATTCGCTACGTAAAATTCAAACATTGTTCATTTTCCATTTATTTTATTTTTCATTTACTCACTTCATTATTACGTTTAAGTGCGTTGTTTTTTGCAGTCTGACTAGTACTATTCAGAACGACTTCGTTTTGAGTAACTGTAGCAATAAATAACGAACATTTTGGAAACGGTTAACTCAAAAATAATGTATCTCAACAACAAAACGATACAAGAATTTTCAATAACTTAATAATTAACTTAATATAGTCTCGATTCAAATTTAAAATTCGGAATTGTTTATTGTTGATAGCTTTTCAATTTGATTGGATAGTTCAAACCATGGAATCACAGACATTGACACTAGACGAGTTATGTGCTTGTAATATGGAACGAAGAAATAATCTCGTTTTCTCATTATATATTTCCCTTCCACTTCTTGGGGTCTGGGTCTTATAGACGTTACTAATATAAATGTACTGAAAACTGTACTCTAGCGTGCTAAAAACGAGTTTGAAGTACTAAATTTAGTACGAATACACTAGTAGCAGGTATACAACCGTCAGACACCGTCCTTGGTAGGAACTATATTATCAAGAAGTTCGTATGCATGAGCTATCCGTTATATACTTTACAAAAACATACGACTACACCCTCGACAGGCTGTTACAGTAGTTTACCTGACCCAAAACGATCGATATTTACACAGGACACACTGTTATTTCCTAATATGTGAAAGCTGCCCTCACACTGGCAAAAATTTCGAACAAAATTTTGATCACAAATGTTGAACTTATTTTTATACAAAATATTGAATGGTCGTGGACACCTCACACAAAACTATTGTACAAAATTTTAGTGTTACCTAAATATTTCTTGACCCAGAGGTTGAAAGTAGCGTAGTTGTATTGTGTGCATCAGTGTTAAAGGAGTCTTTAAATAATAAGAAAGAGAGAGTGTGGGTCAGAAAATATTTGAAGAGGCGACCGACCCCATGGTCATCGTAACCTACTTCGCGAACTGAGCTTGGAACCTCCACTTTATCAAAATTTCCTGAAGTAGAAGGGTTATTTGATTCTTTTGAATCCCAACCACTCCCTCGTCGGGACTAAATAAAATGTACAACGAAGACTGTTGAAACATTGTGTTTATTCTTCGAACTATTTGCTACTTATAAACAATAACTAGTACCTATGTATGTTGCTCACTTCAATACATTGGAGCAGAAATTATTTTTCCTACTCCTTCCTCCCTGCTGGTTAACTCATCTTCACGCAGCGACAGCTCAATATTTGTCAGACCCATCAGGACTGCGCTCTCATACTACAAAATATTGACAGGTCCGCAAACAGTTTATAAACTTTCAGAAAACTTTTGAACGCCTCACAAAATATTGAATACCCGTTTTTTGCACAATATTTGTCCTCATACTCTCAATATTTTTGCATAAAACCGACATTTCTAAATTTTGTGCAAAATTTTTGCCAGTGTGAGGTCCACATTAGATTGGTTGTTTGGAGCAATTCTCCGATCTGCTTCAAGTACGTCGTCCATTTACTCGGTAAATGTTGGTTGTATGAAAAAACTGAATTGAACCTTTTTTGTAGAGAATTGAATGTTCTCAAATTAATCAATACAACTTTTTCGATAAAATTAATAAATGAAGAGTTATAGACCAAACACCATAAAAGACCCCCTTTTTTCCAAGATGGCGGCGATTGCGGACATTTAATTGGTCAGGACTTTTGACAGGTTCAATAGTAAGACCTAATTCTGTTAATTATAATCACCTTCTCATTTCTAATTAGGATATCAGTTTTTAAGTATTTTTAATTATTCTTCTAAGTGTCTTTTATTCTTATTTATCCATCTTGAGACTTTACCCTCTCATTATGTTCATATTGTACTTGTAACGCTTTGTCAATAAGAATCATTTTCTTCAGACAATAAAGTATACTTTGATTGATTGATTGATAATGAACATTTTCAACAAATTTCAAATTTATTGGATGTGTTATTTCTATTTGCTGAAATTCGGCCTTGGTTAATTGACTTATCAATCATGATCATAATAAACAAATTGTTCAGAAACTTTTTATCGAAAGAATACAGCCTGAATGTTGGAGTAGTAGACATCTTTCACCAATCTTATGGGAAAAGACAGTTTGAAAAATATCTACAGTAATTATCGCCTCTGTGCCATTTTTCGCAGTTTATGTACAAGTGGTGCGGTTTTATGAAGATTTGAGAGTGGTTCACAACTTGTCTGAATAATCATTCATTCCAATGATGGCTTTATTTGTTTTCGAGGTTTTTGCTGGAGGATTCCAATTAGACTGTTTTTTGTGAGTGCCCGAGTTTGTATGGTTGACATCAACTGGATCACATAGATTTTTGTTCTTGCTTTTGGTGTATCGCAGTGATTATATAAAAGTCTCGTTATCTCAATTTTGTTAACTATTTTATTCATGAGCATGACAACCATATATACAAAGCCAGCCAGGTGTTTGACATGTGTATGATTTATCGGTTACAATAGGATTGACAAAATCAATTAGTTTGAAAATGGCGATGAAAAGTCATTAAGCTACAATAATAATGATAATATTCATTTCAGAAAATATTGTAGAAATAGTATTGAACTGTTTGGAAAAAAATTTCAATAAAATATGTGTAAATACAGTGCACGTCATAGAGTATTTGGATAACATGTCGAAAAAAAGTTTATGATGATCTGGAAACAAATTTTGGATGTTCGATTTTGACACATTTCACGTAATCACTTGTATGGCGGATATTTGAAAAAAGTTTTTATAAAGTGGCTGAATGGGGCTAAGATGACAACATATCGAAAAAAAAATATTTGAGGAAAGATGCTCAGAATTGAATTGTCATACTCCTATGCGGAATTTTGAGTAATTATTCGAGAAAACTGAAAAATACATTTTCTTGAATATTTTGTGATCTCCTAGTGAAACATTTCCATTTTATTGATAATGACTAAAATAAAAACGACTATTGTGAAGATATGGCAATACAAAAACATCATGTTTTCTGGACATTCATGCACGATTATAATCATAATAATAATCGTTCCAATAGAATTAATTTACTTCTGATATAACTGTTTGGTATAAGCCAATGTTTACAGCAAGGTACCTGGTAAAAATCAATTTTTTAAATTTATTTCTATGTGGTATGGAGAAATCGAGAAATGAATGTTACGATATCGCTCAATAAAAAACTGGTCATGTCAAAGAAAAACATCTTTAATATAAGAACTTTTTTATTAGTAAATTCTCAGCTCGCCTTTTGAAGGAATGTGTCGATGATAATATCTTTATTCCATCTCGTAGATGATTGAAATATCTGATAACATTGGAATCTGTATGGTTTATTATTTTTTTAAGCTTGTGTTAGGCGCCTTTTTTCAGGTTGTCGTGATTTTGAGTTCGGGTTTCAAGAATCGCTTCCTTATAAACGTTTGTTTCTTGAGGTTAATAGAGATTCTTAATATTTTCATACGCAAATCACACCAACTCATTGATGTACATAATCAAAATGTTCAGTTGCTTATTGGAAAGATTCACTGCAGGATTCATTGAATTGTAGGTTACCCAATATCCGTAAAATTGTTTAATCAAAAGATAAAATGTTTGCATCACACCAGTCTCTAAATCCTTTCTAATCGGCTGATATTATGTTTGGGGACTTGCAAGGTTTTTTAATCTTCCAGAATATATAGTGGTGCCATCTTTGAAGAGGATAACATCTCAGAAATAGTGATTTTGGTGATGTCCTTCACATACAGTTAGAAAAGAGTAGGACCCAACACAGATCCTTTTGGAACTCCCGAATAAAATTTCCTTCCTTTTGAAAGTTTCGTTGTTTTGACCAATTGTTTCCGTCCTGCATTTTAATGATAAAAATAATTCGTACTTAAGCTTTTTTTCATTGCACAACACCGTTTTCCAAAACAGACTGTAATGGCATAAAATTTAATTGCCTCAGGATTATAAATCTGCACGAATTGGATGTCGATTCCAGATCTTAACATGTTCTAGCCAATCTGCAGCACCATATTGGTCTCTCAATCCAACTATCTCAAAAATCGTTGAAAAATCAGACAAAATACTTTTACTTCAATTGTTCAAATAAGCACAATATCATGAGTGACAACCAGAATAATAAGAATACACAAGATGTAATATTCTCATTCCTGAATAAAGTTTATTCCGAGATTACTGCCGGTGAAACGCTAGCAACAGTGTTCTATCAAAGGCATTGGAGTGTGTTGATCACGAGATATTGCGTGGAAAGCTGGAACAGTATGGTTGTAGAGGATTGACTTTAGAATGGTTCGAATCTTACCTAACAGGACACAAACAAAAAGTCAAAACAACGGAAATTTCAAAAGGGAGGGAATTTTATTCGGGAGTTCCACGAGGATCTGTGTTGGGTTATACATCACCAATATCAATATTTCAGGGATGCTAACCCTCTTCGCAGATTACACCACTATACTCTGGAATAGTAATGAACCTTGCGAGTTACATAACCTAATATCAGCCGATTTGAAGAAAGTTAAAGAGTAGTGCAAACAATTCATCTTTCAATTAAACAAAAACAAATTCAATAACACGTAGATGCTCGCTCAATTACTTTTTTTTGAAGATATATCCTTGGAAAATTAAGATCACACCGAATTTTTCTATGAGTGTTCACTGAGCAGCGTTTGAAATTTGACGATTACGTAAAACAACTCACTGGTAAAATCAGCTTGGGATTTTGATTTTATTGAAAATATGAACAGGATGTTCATAAAGTTAGTTGTGGAGTCATGTTTTGGTTCAATTTTTCAATTAAGAATGATTCCCTTATCAACTGCTTGGGATGTTATGCTGTTGCAGTGATTTAAAAAGAACTGGGTTTCAACACAGACAAAATAGCTTACTATGCACTCATTTACTCTCAGTAACGTTTCGGAATACAGTTTTGGGGATCATGCAGTCCAAATGTATTCAAAAGTTTACTTATATTACAAAAAAGGGCTATAAGAATCTTGTAGAAACTTAACTTAACTTAATTTAACTTAATAATATTTTTAACTATTACTGCACTATTCATATCGGAATATGTATAATAAATGAGCATTTATGGAACTTTGCTGAGTTTTCTCCCCATTATACTACCCGTATAGCAACTACACTGAGAAACTTCCAGTTCTTACCAAAGATATCAGCAAAGATTCCACATATTAAAATGGTGGGAAAATCTGCAAATTTGAATGACTCCCAATTCAGGAAGGCTATTAAACAATTTCTATCTGGTAGACTCCATTACAGTTGACACGAACATTTTAACGAAAGCATTTAGCTGACTAATCGAGGAGTTGAGTAACTGTTCTACGTTCAAGCTTTTAAGCATATGATTTTATTCTTTACCATTTTATTGCTGTCTCCTTTTTACCATTTTCTTTTCTTGAGTCTCCAACCTTCATTGACCAACGCATTACTATTATTTGTTATACACACCATTTTTCATTCTATGATGTAGCTTGGCCAGACGACCATTTTTCAGATATCAGGCGATCAAGGTACGTAAAAACATTACTTACTTAGTTGAATGCTCAGTCTACAGATATACAGTGCCCGTCTAAAGTCCGTTCTCCCCCTACTAAATTTTGAACAACCTGGTATATCGCAACTGAATTTGGAAGGCTTCAATAGGAGATAAAAACCAACTTTATCATGAAAAAATCAAAGCTAAAAGTTTTAAAATGGCGGCTGAGTGCCATCTTCAATATTTTTTTTTGAATAGAACACCCCGTATATTATTCCATTTTCGAAATTTGCTCATTATTCTCAACAGTTTTTTCTTAAACACTTTACTCTTAAATTCAATTGTTTTCGAAATAATAACGTTTGAAAAGTGACATTCTGGTATGAAATGAAGTATGGATTTGTGTCACTTCCTGTGAAACATTTTGCTAACTACACGTTGTTACTAATTGGTAGTTGAATCTCTTAATTATTTCTACTAATAAGAGGCGTAAAGAGAGTTTATTAAGGATAAACAGCACCGCTTACTGGAAAATCTCGAAGCCTACGAATGTGTTCTGTAAATTCACTATCAAAACAAATTAGTTGGCTAAAAAATTATATTTTATTTTTGAATAACTCTTTTATTTAACCCAAACAATTATTTTATCAAGTGTTCAAAGTGGCCCCCTCCTAAATCTTGACAATAAAGTGCCCTATTATATATAGCTTCTCTCACGTTGATGAAAGTCTGTTCATCTATTTCTTCACATGCATCTATTGTTCTGCGTTCCAACTCTTCTATTTCTATTTTGGCATTCATTGGCGTAGATTTTTGACTTCAGATACCCCTAAAGGAAAAAATCTAGAGGTGTGAGATCCGGAGATATTCGTGGCCACTCTGTACTTCCCCTGCGACCTATCCATCGCCTAGGAAAGTTAGTATCGAGGAAATCTCTAGCCATGCGATCGAAATGGGGAGGTGCCCCATCCTGCTGAAATCTGATTTCACGATTTTCAAACTCTTCCTGATTGTTCAATACAATTTGCCTTATTCGAGGTTCAATTTCAGTTTCTAAAAGATTTTTGTAAAGAACTCCTGTAAGATTGCCTCTGATGTAAATCGGCCCAACAACGCGATTGCCTAAAATCCCCGCCCAAGCATTCACCTTTTCACGAACTGGGTATGTCCCTCTCTGAAAATATGCGGAATAGTATCGCTCCAGTATCGTACATTCTGTTTGTTGACTTTTCCATTAAGAAAAAACGTGCATTCGTCTGAGAAACATACACGTTTTAGGAAGCCCCGTTCTCCTTCAATTGTTCTTGGCAACCACTCACATAATTCAACCCTCCGGTCTGGATCATCCTCCGTGAGAGCATGCAGGATTTTCATTTTATAGGGATGAAACTTTCCTTTTTTTTATGACCTTTGGACACATTTTGAACTTACTACATAGGATTCAGCAACTGCAGACGTCGACTGAGTCGGATTGATTACCATTTCAGCAACAATTTCTACCTTTTTTTCTTCAGAAAGTGACGGTCTTCCTGATCTTGGAGCATTTTTCAGCGTATCAGTTGCTTGGAGCTTGATTAAAAGTTTGCGCAAATATATCCTCGAAATAGGATTCTCGGGAAATATATCATTAAACATGCGGACTGCTAGATGATAATTTCTTCCAGCATCTCCAAATATCAAAACCGCTTCAAATTTATCATCTAAACTTGGAGCTATGATCACACTTTTCATAAAATGATTGAGGCGGTCAACGGACTATTTGACAGTTACAGTTAATTTGACAGTAAACGAAACGTTACCGCGACGATTTTCTCCAATGCAAACTTGATTGAAAGCAACATTAGTGTTTTTGGTTGGGTTTGAAATGAACAAAATTTCACCTTTCAAACGTTAATATTTGGAAAATTATTGAATTTAGGAGTAAAGTGTATTAGAGGAAACAGTTAAGAATTATGAGAAAATTTCGAAAATGGAATAATATATGGGGTGTTCTATTTAAAAAAAATATTGAAGATGGCGCTCAGCCGCCATTTTAAAACTTTTGGCTTTAATTTTTTCATGAAAATCGGCTCGACTCTGGGAGGATTTTTGTTTAAAAAGAAACTTGACTTGAAAACAGAATTTGGTAAATGAAAGATTTCGTTAACATTTCCTTAGTGCAAGGCAAAGACACGAAACACGGGATTTTTGTACCTCCTGTATTCCAAAAATTATTTAGGAATAAAACTATTTCGGAAAATATCAAAATATTTTTACAAAAAAAAAGATTGTCAGAGATAAGATTTTAACTAGAGGCTTTGGGGTGGAAGCCCACGACATTGTCAACAAACCCACATGGCTTTAAAAAAATATATCTGAAACTGAGGATTTAACAAAGGTAAGTAAAGTTTTAACGTACCTTGATTTCCTGATATCTGAAAAATGGTCGTCTGGCCAAGCTAGCATCATAGTACATAGTAACACTACTCAATCGCACACATTTCGTTTGTTTAAAAATAAGTAACGTCTGCCGGCCCTGGGACCTCGGACTATTACAATTTGCCTGAAAAAATTGTGATAGGTAAGCGGATATGTGCAATGAAATCGAAGTTTTATATTGGGAATTATTTGTACGAATCCAGAATGGATAACCAAAAGATATATTTTTGTTTAGTTGTACATGAATTGTCTCCCTGTAGTTACCCTGTATATCGACATCTGAGTAAACGAATAGTAAACAAGAACATATATTTGC
This sequence comes from Chrysolina oricalcia, assembly GCA_944452925.2. NCBI lineage: Eukaryota > Metazoa > Arthropoda > Insecta > Coleoptera > Chrysomelidae > Chrysolina > Chrysolina oricalcia. Next base: position 36,846,613 of record OX101813.2, on the reverse strand, counting down.
TGTAAAGTATCATGTGGCGAAGAATTTATGCAAAGTTATTACTTGTTTTGCCTCATTCGCACATTTGATACTATATTTAGAAACGAGAAGCATAGTTTAGTTCTTTGTCGAAGTCTTCTTCAGAATTTTAATTATTCGTAAGGTACTGAAAATTCAAAATATGTAAAACCGTATTTTTTTACAGAAACCCAACATGGTGGAAACGCCGTACGAGTATGGAGCGATGTCTCACCCTGTGCACAACGATAGCACTACTTATTGGAATCTCATTAGTGATAGCTCTCATCATAGTTTTATATAATAGGAATCAACAAATTAATGGTGAGTAAAAACAATATTCTGGTTGTGTGTTCAAACATGTTGAAAAATATATTGTTAGAAATTGGCAGAAAAGGATTGACAAGACCGTATCAGAAAAAGCAGGCTACTTCACACAACTAAAATTCAAAAAATTTTATTTAGATCAGATTGTACTATAACTTCGCGATTCATTAAACTAACATGAAACATTACTTCTCATCACAACTATTACATATCTTGTACTAATTACGAAAGATTTGTTAAAGTTATATGAATTTCACCTACTATACCGGCTATGGTTCTTATGAATCCCATCAAAGATAAATGAAAGAACTCATGAAGTGTTCGTAAAATATTCGTAGGTAATATCTCAAGACCATGACAAATATCCGACTATTATTTTCTTCATAATTCTATCGAGAGAGACTATATGAACATTAATAATATGGATAACTCCCTAGAGCTTTAGTTATACTGATAGACAGTTGAAAAAATTTCTCAACATACATACAACATACCCCAGTTACGATCTATATATTTCTCACTGTTCTGATTGATTTTACCATATGGTATTGCCATATGGGGTGGTGCATATAAAAATAATTTATCGAAAGTAGAAGTTGTTCGAAAGACATTTATAAAAATGACGAAAAAAAAATACGAATCTACCCTATAGAAGACAGCGACCTCATGGATTTTTAGTCAGATATATTGTTAAAGACCATGAACACAACACAGGACACAAAAAAAAGTTGAAAAATTGAAACTATCAAAACAGTAGCCGAGTGGTTGAAGCGACATTGTTTCAATCACTGGCTACTGCAGAAATTTTTCTGATGGCCCAAGAAAGTGCTAGAAATCGCACGTAAAAAGGTAAGACCTCGTTAGTCCTTGGCTAGCACAAGTTTCGATTTCAGAGGGCTGCCGTTCGTAAGGGGACGACAGCTGGTTAACGGAAGAAATAATTTGAACAAATTTTAACAAAAAAATAAAATTGGTCGAAGGTCGTTTAAATTTATGACCCGGTTAATTACCGGAAATAATCATGAATCAACCCAACCCAAATTCATTCAACAATAAACTAAAAAAATTGATCATAAACAAACCAAGAAAAACCGTACACACTATGATGAATATATGAAATTGCACAACTGATTGAAATATTGAATTGATTGAATTGTAAGAGAATTGTCTGAGCAAAATTCATAAATGAACAATGAAAAATAGAAGGATTTACTCAGAGTTTTACAGAAGATACTATTATTTAAATACAATATTAATTCAGGGAATTTTAAATTAAAATTTTTTGTATGTATGTTGTTTATATTAATTATTTCTTTAAATTTTTTGATACATTTTTTTTAAATTGAAGTCTCACTGCAATGATTGATGGTGGTGAATTATTGAATGTACCCAGGTACAAGTACAAGGAATTTTGTAAAAATGTTTGTAAAATTTGTTTTTACGAAACTCCCAGGTTTTCGGAGAAAACCCCTCAAAAGCAGAGCTTGAGCGAGCAAGAGAGATCCGGCACCTACAGTTTTAATTAAAGTGGAACTCGAACCACTTCAGCTCAGTGACTCGCGAACGGGGATCGAACCCTTACCGCCTGGGTGGAAGCCAAACGATCTAACACCACGACCACTTCGCAATTATGTGGCTCTCTCCTGAATTCATTTCCTGCATATTATGTGATACTTTCATTGTCATTATCTTTTTGAGAAATAAATTAATACTATTATTATTCACGGTTATCCTCCGGTATTTGTACGGGATGAGTTACATAGAAGTGGACGAAAAAAAGGATAAACTATTTATGATATTTTCCAGATATTTAATAAATATGAGTACTCATAGTCACATTTGATGAGGTAACGCTGAGAGGTTAGGTAGATTTTGAATCTTTTGGCGTCTATGACGATGCAAATATATAAGATTTAGTTATTTTTTAGTGTGGGGTAGATGTATAGTTTCCAAACTTGACCACATCAAAATAAATGTGTCAGCAGAATATTTATGTAGTACATACTACTCTCGATCGCTTTTCAAAAATTGGAATACTTGAAATAAGTATGGTGAAAAATGTAATTCGTTCCCATCTAACATTTTCTTGTGAAATGAATTTCACACCTGTCGAATATATCCGGACGTGATCTGAAATGTTAGAAGTGAAACTGTAACGCATAAAGCTGACAATTGCCAACTTTTATCACCTTAGCAAAATATCCTATCCTCAATATTTATCTAAAACGCAAGTAGTAATAGTTCATTACCTGTTTACCTTTCGTTACTATAATGTACAGATAATGAATATCACTTGCATCCCGAGTGATTCAGGAAATTGCATGCATAAATACATTAAGGCTTCCTAAGATAGACCATGTCAGCACAATGAAATTAATTTGTATTCAATAGGATAACCGGCATTGATTCAAAAATAGTCGACCATGCACAGAATTCTAATTGTGTTTCATCAGGTCATCAACCAGAAATTATTCTCAAGAAACATTGACAATAGTTCCAGTCACTGACCGACTTTCTAATATTACAATAATTGTGAATTTCATTAATAACTCGTTTTGCAAATAATTCGCCAAAAAGTATACAAGGAGTCTGATAATATTTGCTACAAATTAAAGAAAGACTTTTGTTTTTACCAAAATGAAACTCTCTAATATTGAGTACCCACACTGGTGGATGATCTGCTGGCCATTTTCTCGCTTTGAGAGGTTGATCTGCAAGCATATGCTGACGATCTGGTCCTAGTAATGAACGATAAATCCGAAGAGACAATCTCCTACGTCCTTCAGGATATATTGGATACCATATATAAATGATGTGAGAAGAAGGAAATGTCCATTAACCTCCACAAAATGGTCATAGTACCATTCACCAAGAAAAGGAAGCTGAAACATTCAATACCTCCTCCCGTCAATTCCTTTTGCGAGTGAAGCAAAATATCTGGGAGTAACCCTGGATAAAAAACTAAATTGGAACTCGCACTTGGAAAAGACTATCCGGAAGGCTAGCCTATCATTATGGACATGCCGCAGAATATGTGGCAAAACATGGGGCATGGCAGAGACAAGCGTGCCTGGCGATTACTGGAAGCATTTGCTCCACGCCAACGGCAGCAATGGAAGCCCTCCTTCTGGAGAAAGAGGCAAGATGGGCAACATACTGACTCTACCAAGCGGCCATTAGTCAACCGCAGGCATGTGTCATGAGAGGCAGCAGCATGCTGGAGGGCATAATATCTCACAACATTCTAGGAATGCCCTCAGACATCATGTGTTTCCCGAAAGAGAAGACTGGGTCCGGTATGAAACCAACCTATTTAGGGCAAATGAACGTTGGTTCACCGATGGTTCCAAAACTCTGGAAGGCGTCGGGGTCGGAATATATGGAATGAACCCAGTAGTGAAACGCTCGATCAGTATGGGTAAACTAGCTACTATATTTCAGGCAGAGGGATATGCCATTGAAATGTAAGCCAGGGAGCTGGAAAATCGACACCACATACGAAAAAAATCAGTTTTTTTTTTCAGATATTCAAGCAGCACTGAAAGCGCTCGAATCCAACTGCTTTAAATCTTGAGCAGTATGGAACTGCAGAGACACCTTAAACCGACTGGCGCAACGCAACAACAGTACCCTAGTCTGGATACCAGGTCACACAGGCCTAGAAGGAAACGAAATAGCGGACGCCCTAGCAGAAGGAGGGGCCGAAACCAAGGAGACTAAAATTTTACAAGGAGTGTTTGATTCCCATAAGATAATGGGACACTAGTAGAAAGAGATGAAAGAACATTTGTGACGAAATGTGACGTAATAGGACGTGTCATGGCCGCCGTTCTACATAGACAGTGACGGACTAGCTCTTGGTATATTACTGATGACAGTTTTGTTGCTTGGTTTGATTTCGACTCTGTACTCATATCCAAGTACGTCACTATGACGCGTTGATGCTACAAGTTTCTGATTGGCTAGAGCTTATTCAACCCTCCTTGTTAAATTTTAGTCTTCTTGGGCCGAAACAACGTTCACTGGACCAGAACCGGTAATCGGTGGTTTAGCATATATCACTGCCAGGAATGTCATAACAGCTTGGGTAGACAATAAAAGACTTGAGTACTGGCGTAGTCTACCGGGCCTAGCCCATTCCAAAGCATTTATTGATTGTACAAGGAAAAACAGGACTTTGACAAGCTGCTAGAACTCAGTAGAGCGAATCGCAGAGTTATAGTAGGTTTGCTTACTGGCCACTGCAAACTCAAACATCATATGCATAAAATCGGACTTGCACAAGATGCAGAGTGCCGGTTATGCATGGAGGATGATGAAACGGCTAAACACGTTCTCTGTACATGCCCTGCAGCGGCCAGAACCAGATTCTCAATATTTGCCGATACAACAGTAAGGCCAGAAAACCTGGTAAATTGTTCTCTCAATGCATTCCTTAATTTCGTCAAGAGATTGGATATACTGGGAGAAATATAACCATAGGGTGAGCCACAATAGGCCATTGGCCGCAGTGGAGGGCCTGATACGGGCCCACTCACGTTCAAACCTAACCTAACCTAACCCACACTCAAAGCAGGAAAGTGAATTGACTATATACAAGTTTCCACAAATATGACTTTACATATATTGCTATTGTTATTTCCGTCAACCGATTGCACCCCTACGCGCAACCCTCGGAAGTCTTCGAGAGACATGTGTGAGATAGGGAAGACGCAGTCCTTACCTTTTAACGTGTGATGCCATGCACGAGACTGATGACCATGCGGGGCTTTGAACCCTCGACCCTTCGCTCCAAAGGCGAACGCTCTACCACCACTGCCTTGACGGCCCATATATACAGACTATTATCGAAGGTGAGGCATCTGACAGAATATAAATCAAAATGGATTTTTACTAAATAATTCGTCGATAAGTATGCAAGGAGCCCGATAATATTTGCGACAAATTAAAGAAAGACTTTTGTGTTTACCAAAATGAAACTCAAAGCAGGAAAGTGAATTGACTATATACAAGTTTCCACAAATAAGACTTTACATCTATACAGGGTATTTTCAAAGGTCAGTCATCTGACTTGACAGAATATAAATTAAAAAAGATTTTCACCAAATAATTCGCCGATAAGTACGCAAGGAGCCCGAGAATATTTGCGACAAATTAAAGAAAAACTTTTGTGTTTACCAAATTAAAACTATATAATATTGAGTACCTACACTCAAAGCAGGAAAGTGAATTGTCTATATACAAGTTTCCACAAATGAGACTTTACATCTATACAGGGTATTATCAAAGGTGAGGCATCTGACTTGACAGAATATAAATCAAAATAGATTTTTACCAAATAATTCGCCGATAAGTATGCAAGGAGCCCGAGAATATTTGCGACCAATTAAAAAAAGACTTTTGTGTTTACCAAAATGAAACTCTATAATATTGAGTACTTACACTCGAAGCAGGAAAGGGAATTGACTATATACAAGTTTCCACAAATAAGACTTTACATCTATACAGGGTAGTTTCAAAGGTGAGTCATCTGACTTGACAGAATATAAATCTAAAAAGATCTTCTCCAAATAATTCGCCGATAAGTATGTAAGGAGCCCGAGAATATTTGCGACAAATTAAAGAAAGATTTTTGTGTTTTCCAGAATTAAACTCCATAATATTGAGTACACTCAAAGCATGACAGTGAATTGACTGTATACAAGTTTCCACAGGTAAGACTGTACATCTATACAGAGTATTATCAAAGGTGAGGAATCTGACTTGACAGAATATAAATCAAAATAGATTTTTACCAAAAATCGGATGAGTGTACCTATAAAAAATATGGAGTTGTGTAATTTAGTCATGTGGGTTTCATTACGATAACATTCTCAAATATTTTTTGGATAGCAAGAAATATAGATGACTTAGAATTGAAAGGTTTTTATGAGGACTAGAAAGACGCCTCAGGAAAAAAATAAATGAAGCAATATGCGTTCAATCAGGGTGCTCTTGCAAACATGAGCCAACATCAGAAGCAGAAAAAAATTTGGAGCATAGTTGAAAATTAAATTAAACGAGGAAAACAATTAAAAAATCGGGAACTATTACCTACTATTCTACAAAATTACGAATTATAAAAATAAAATTGTATATTTTCATATTTTCCTTCCATACCGATGGGTACAATCAATACACACTTTGAGTCGACATCTTTCAATGGCTACACAACAATGTGTGTAGATCATACTTTTCTAAATACATTATTTCTAACCTCAATACAAACTCCATTGGATTAAATTGCATTTCAACATAATTAATAAAGAACATCATAAATTCAATTTTCGAACCTTCAGCATTTCTGAACTCAGTAAAAATATTTCTACCAGAAACAATTACGTGAAAAGAATAATATTGTACCATTTGAAAAAACAATACAGCACAGCTGACGTTAAAGTTGAAGTACAAGATGAAAAGAGTGTTGCGGCTAATCTATAAAACAGGCCAACGATAATCTTGATCAGAACACTTCATCAAGAATAAAGTCATGTGCCTAACTAGCATTCATATTTTCGAATATTATTCAGGAAATAGACCGTCAGATAGTGACAGATTCAGGTTCCCCATTTTCACATACAAGCCTCGAATAGGGTTGAGAAGTACATCGATGTTGAGTTAAATAGAGGGAAATTTACGAGTGGCTCCTGGGGATAACATATGGAAAATTCGATTTTTCATGGAAAATTCGATTTTCCATATTTTAACGCGAGCCGTGTTCACCTAATCATTAATTAATAGAACCTGGCTTCAGAAGATCAAAGGCTAGAGTGTTAAAGGTGGCTAAAGGGTTGAAATGAGGCTGTAATCTTGTAAAGGAAAATCGAGATTTTAACAGGTTTTCCCACGCAAGCCCATCGAAACCATGAAAACCTACATCGTCACTAGACCGAAAAACATAATGGCTTGAGTGGCGTGAATGGAAAAGTAGATTTTGTCGTCGGAAAATTTAATGGAAATTCTTTTTGATATTTCCATATGTTTTCCCCACGAGCCATTCGTAAATTTCCCTTAATTTTACTCAACATCGACTTACTTTTCAACCCTATTCGAGGCTTGTATGTGAAAATGGGGCACCTACATCTGTCACTATCTGACGGTCTAAAACATTTAGAGAATTATTTTCAAAATGGTGACTATTATGCGTAGGCACAGTGAATTCATGAGGCTTCAGAAACATTCAAATTGTCTGCATGAAAATTATCCATGCTAAAGTGGGTCAAATTTCATGATCCTGATTATTTAAAAAACTAGAGATGGAAAACATTTTTGAAAGTAAGCTGAAACAATTATTATTTTATGGTTGCTTTTATAGTATTGATGCATATTTCATCTATATGTTTATTTTGTGGAATGTATTATTCTTAGGTTCAAATGTAGACCAAATGCATGTATTCGTTGTCTGAAGAATTCTATATATTTTTATGATAGCGAAGAATTATATAAATTTTATTATTATTAACACTATGCGGAGAGAAAGCAATCCCCGTTAGCTTGGTGCGAATTGCTACTGTTATTGCCAGGCACGCTCATCTCATTAGTCCATTAAGTTTCACCTGGTCCATTTTTTACTCCATCAGACAACACGTCCATAAGTGATGGTTGTGACTGATGTTAAACATTGTGAGCGAAACTTATTAATGCAAAAATTATTTTGTTGAAGAAAACCTCCGTTCAGATAGTATGAGGTAATATTTGAACGGAGTTGGTTTTGGAATTTTTAGTTTCTTCAATAATTTGAGGAATATCGTTACTTATATTAATAATAATGATAAATTGCTTTTAAAACCTTTTGATAGTTTTTGTACCCTGTCCTACTATCAATAAAAACGATAATTATTATTATAAGTAACGTTATTTCTCAAATTTTCGAAAAAACTAAAAATTCCAAAACCAACTCCGTTCAAATGGTACCCCATACATTTCTTATGTTCATTTACCGTAACCTACAAATATTTGAAGTTTTTTAATCCTGGTAGTGATTTTTTTTCCGGCAATAGAAGATATTGTCTTTTTCATTCCGATAATTTATTCTCGTAAAGTGTCATCGAACAAATGCAAAACAAATTGCTGAAAACTTGATAATAATAGCTAATTTAATTATATTTTTTCCAAGTTCTGTACGGCCAGGGTTGAGTGGAAGAACAATTTATTAGAGATCTAATCTCCAAATAAATTTTCTTTCGAATGCTGTTGCTGTCAAAAAATTAAATAAAATGTAATAAATGGAAGAAATTAAAGTTAATTATTAATTATAATTTTGAGAGTTTCTATTTGAATATCTACTTCTATAGCCTTATTTATCATCTTCCAGATAATCATATCAACGCAGAAGCCCTCCAAGGCAAGACCTTCTACGTGAACTCCATCAACACAAACGAACAAGAGAAAGTCTGCCTCTCCCCAGGATGCATCCATACAGCCTCCCGCGTCTTGGAGTACATGGACCCTTCAGTCGATCCTTGCGACGACTTTTACGAATTCACCTGCGGCAACTTCCTCAAGAAAACCAACATCCCCGACGATAAATCTTCGGTAACGTCGTTCAGCATCATCAGCGACATCCTGCAGGAGCAGCTGAAGACCATGATAGAGGAGCCCGTCAATCCCCATGAACCCAAGCCGTTCCAGCTTACGAAGAAGCTCTACAGGGCTTGCATGAACAAGACGCTGATCGAAAAGGAGGGTTTATCAACGATCCGCGATATTTTGAAGGAGTTGGGAGGATGGCCGGCGTTGGAAGGGGATAGGTGGAACGAGGGGGAATTCGATTGGAGGAGGTCGGTGTACAAGTTCAGGAAGGTGGGATATAGCGTGGATTATTTCATGGACTTCTCTGTTGGGCCAGATGTGAAGAATTCCTCGAGAAGGATAATAGATGTGAGTTCATATTTGTTTGACATTTTTTTTGTTATGTCTCTTTCCTGATATTGTATTCATACTCAAATATATTTTCAGTTTGATTTGACATCTTTCTTCGTCTCTTCTTTTCAAACTGGTTCTTTTTCTTGTATAATTCTGTGAAACGACATCAAAGGGTACCGAAAGCGATTAGTTAGAGGAGTGGGATGAATTCTTATATCGTATACATAAATATCGGAATAGGATAGGTTAAATTATGAAAGCGTTGTGCACGCTCCCTTTCGGTGACACCTGATGCGGTAGCCTCTCTTTTTGTTTCATGGTGATATATTTTAGACTATAGTAAAATTCCAATAACTGGGCGCTACAAGCTACTACGTAGTTTGACATCCTGAACAAAAAATCCAAATGAAATTTTTGACGGTCTCAAGTAATTTCGGAGTTACGGACCTTTTTTGAACTGCCATTTTCTGGCACACGTTTCTTCTTTGAACAAAACACTCAAACGCCTCCTTATTTTTACCAACACAATATACACACCCTAATTCACCAGTTTTACACTTTTTTTTTAATTGAAAACAGTTTTTTATCAACAAATTCTAGCTTTTCTTAGCAAAAACAAAATCAACAAATCCATGCTGTTTTGTTTAGTGAATATCTATCATGTCAGGTGTAAGGTTGGTAAAAATGGAAATAACGGAAGGGCGAAGCTAATTTTGCGACATTGCCAATGAGATTCCAGAAATATACAATTCACGTATCACACGGAATATTTTAGTGAATGAGTATGAAAAATGAGTTGATATAACCACTACATTTTCCCACCGACACTTTAAATGCACATTTGAAACAATGGGACTTATAATGTTTCTAAATGACTAGCAAAATTTAAAGGACGAGACAGATCACGGAAATGTACGCAAACATAATATGAATACACATGCGCACAAAGAATGAAGAGCACTTTTCACACAAAATAACCTACTTTAATGACTTTAACTAAACCCGACAGACTTGAACTTATGCAAACCTAACCGAGCTTACCCGACTATACAATACGGTTAGGTTACGTCTTTTCTATCTGTTCGCGCACATACCGAAAATTAATGCTTGCGATCCGCCACGTTTATTTGAGTAATTATTTGTTCGCAAAAAATGCCTCCTACATGCTCTGTCGTTTTAAAAATATTTTTTGTGAATTCAAAATATTAATATCAAGATTTTTTTTCCTATACACGAAATGGCATATTTCATAACAAAGTGCCAGTATCAATGTCTTTTCTTGAATCAACAACAACAATTGTCTTAATAACTTTATAAGAGTACAATGTGACGTTGTCAGATTCCCTAAAATTCCTGCATACTGAATACTCATGAAAATGAAATATTTGTAGTGAATAGTTTTCAGAAATATTGGCGCTCTAGATACTGGCAATTTTTACATCAATAATAATAAAATTGCTGTTTTATACCTTGGTTTAGTTGGGGACAGACTGAACAACTCTTTCTCATGGCTCATTGTTCCACCGAACGGCAAAGCTTTGAAAATCACTTTCTCGGGAGGTATTCGAGAAAACCAATACGCATGCACTATCCCTCCGCTCTCACGATTTTCTCTGAACATTACAGGGTTTTCCTTTTCGTGGGAATCAAAACATATAAGAACACGAAACAGCCCTCGTTAGAGAAACATATTTCCCTTTGTAAGCAAAGAGACTAAACTAAGAGGAGGGTTTGATAAGCTCCAGCCAATCAGAAGCTTGTAGCATTAACGCGTCATAGTGACGTACTTGGACATGAGTACAGAGTCGAACTCGAACCAAGCAACAAAACTGCAGTAACTCTCATATACCAAGAGCTAGTCCGTCACTGTCAATAGAGAACGGCGGCCATGACATGTCCAACTACGTCACATCCCAGGTAGCACATCATATCGGCTGAATTTTGGTTCCATATAATATAGGTAAATATTCAAAAAACAGTATTATATTAATAATACTGGTGGAATATTGGTTGAATAATTGCTACCAATATCGATAATACAATATGGTCTATATATTGTTTTCCACATCTAGAATAAATATCGCAATCCCAATATTCCAGTCATATCGATTCTAGGGATAAAAAACTATATTGTATTTACAAGTTTGATAGCACATTGGATGAATATCATTTCAACTATATTCAACAATTTGTAATAACTCATATTGGGTCAATATTGGTTCAATGATATTTACCAATATCGATAAAACAATATTGTCTTCATATTGTTTTCAACATCTAGAATAAATATTGTAATACCAATATTCCTCTCATATCGATTCTAGGAATAAAATCTATATTGTATATCCAAGTGTGATTACACATTGGTTGAATATTATTTCGCCAATATTCAACAAATCTTATTCATTAATATTGGGTCAATATTGGTTGAATAATATTCACCGATATCGTTAAAACAATACTGTATCCATATTGTTTCGTACACCTTGATTAAGATTAATTTTGAATATTGGCCGAATATTTAATGAAACATATTAAAATAATTTCATGATCAAACCTGGATAAAAATCCGCTAGGTGGCTCTACATATATAACGTCTTCTGAAACCTACGAAAATCTATTAAATACTTCCCATAACTTGTTTTCAAGACAGCTTTCTCAGTGGTTGTGTCGATCAAAAGGCAGGCTCTGGTGTCACATTGATCAACTAAAAGACATTTAATAATTTACCAAGGTATATTCACTTCTACCAATTTATCCAAATGATACTATACCAATATCGATTGATGTTTTGAGGCCATTATTGCTTCAAGAATATTTCACCAATACTATTTTTGAAATGTCCATACCAATATCGCAAAATGTTCACATTTTTACTTCTCGACAATATAACGTTTAAATATTGTGCCAATATTGTCAGAATATTGTACCAGCGATATTGTACCAATATCGCCGAATATTTTGAGGCCAATATTGCTTCGAGAATATTCTGCCCATATTATTCTAGTAATATTGGACCAATATCGCAGAATGATCACATTTTTTTTTCTCGCCAATATTGCATTTCAAATATTTCGCCAATATGTTCAAAATATTCTACCAATATTTCACCAATATAGGTGTGCTACTTGAGATTTAGTCACAAATGTTCTTTCATCTCTTTCTGTAAGTGTCCCCATTGTCTTATGGGGATTAGACTATCCTGTTGAATAATGTTTAGTCTTCTTGTTTTGTAAGCGGTGATTATAGCCTGCTGTGCTGCCATCTTTCATTGGGAGGATCAATGTCATGTCATACTTAATAGAAAAACCTGAAATTTTTTTCGACGCCAACTTTAGTGTATCCCAGCCTGATAGAAATAGTCAGCTGTCTCATCCAAAGGCATATGTTGAATCGATGTAGCCGTTACCTAACGAAACTGTTCCCAAGCACTAATGCGAAATTAAATAGAGCAGACTTAATCCTGAAACCAGTTATTTTGTAAAAATCTGATGGAGGTAGGTATTATAACGGGAGTCACGCAAAATTCAATTAACTTGATATTGTTCTGTTAGTAAAATCTAGTTGAATTTTGTTTTCCAGGTCAGTCGTCGGGAAAGTATAGTGTACAACTCGTGCGGAAACAGATTATTTCATACTCGTTTGACCAGACGATGAACCACGAGCCATGGCTCGTATGCAATACCCTATTTTCCGTACGAGTTTAGTTTCCGCTTATATACTTATATACTATTGTTTGACTGAATTTCTTACAAAGTTATTCAATCATACAAAAATCCACTATTTTATAACCTGTTTTCGTATTTTCAGCTTGACCAAGCATCGCTGGGACTTCGAAGGGAGTTCCTCACCAAAGGATTGAGCGACAAAATAGTCAAAGCTTATTATGATTACATGGTTGATTTAGCAGTTCTTTTCGGAGGAGACCGCGATAGAGCCGCTAAGGAGCTCAAAGAGTCTCTAGAGTTCGAGATGAAGTTGGCGAATGTAAGTAAACTCAGGTCCTATTACTAACATAATATAACTGACTTATAGAAATGTATTGCTATTGTGCGGCATCACACGTTAATAGGTAAGGGCTGCGTCTTTCATAGTTTCTCGAAGACTTCTGAGGGTTGCGCGCAGGAGAGCAATCGGTTGACGGAAATAACAATAACAACAATTTGTTTTGTCATCTATACAGAAACCGGGAGATTTTTGGGAAAAATTGTTCAAATATATCTGAAAATTATATTCCAATAATCTCGCTTCAGTTGCTAGGGATTGGCCAATTGAATTTCTAATTCTTCAACATCTGAACTCAGTTCAGTTGAACTGTTGGTGAGCTTGTTTTGTAAAACCCGCCCTCAGAGTTACCGATCATTCTCTTCTTTTGAATCAGTTCAATGTAATATCGCTGAATACACAAAGACTTTCTGTTAAAGTCTCATTTCTTTGCATATTGTCACATAAGAAGATATCTTGTGCCTCTATCTCACAAAAGATCAATTCCCACTTCAACGCCAGAGTTCCAGATATGTTCAAGAATACCAATTCAGTCTGTGATATGTGCTATATTAATGATAATTTCACTCGCCGTATGAAACTCTCCTTTCCTGCAATATTAAGACCAACGAGGGACATATGCCTCGATAATACGCAACTCCTTCCTTTCTAGCCGGTAATACCACTTTGTCATGGCAACCACGTATCCAAACAACAACGGAGAATATATCATCGTGCTACTAATATGAATGTCAGTTTGACAGACTTCTTGTGTATCAGGCATTGTCTATAACTATTGAAGAATTCACGACAATGGAATTTTTTTTAATTGGTTGGTTCATTAAATTATCTCAATAAATACTACTCGTGCTCACAGTACTATCGGTAATTCTATCGGAACTCTCAAACTCGATTAAATTGTTTTGAGGTAACACCACTCTTCCTAAATGACTCATGGTGTTACCTAGCAATTTGATTTCTGACAGAATTACTATCGATAGTATTGCGAGCACTAGTGGTATTACCCACGACTATTTCACGCACTTCCCAAATGAACCAATCAGGAGCTCTAGTCAAGTTCGGATTATCGATAATACCGAACTTGACTCTTGACTCTGATTGGTCTGTCAAGTTCGGTGTTCTCAGCTCCGTATATGTGACAGTTAAACGTCAAATATAAGTAAGACGCTATGCACGCATTTAAAAACGAGCAGATTTGGGATAAATTCTATCGAATTAATCAATGTTTCCTATGTTTATTGAACTTTATTAATTTCTCAGATTACCTTTGTTAGCTAATTTCGTCTAATTCTGCTAAATTTGATATTGTTTACCTTTCACTTCGTTTGTGAAATAGTCTAATAAAATTCCACTCGTGATTGAATTTATCTCATAAGTCTGTCTTTCATTTGTGATCTCAACTGAATTGATTCGAGAAAACACCACTCGTCCTGCGGACTCGTGGTGTTTTCTCGAAACAATTCAGTTTCGTTCAGAAATGAATCGACAGACTTATCGCGAAAATTCAATCACTTGTGGTATTACTACTGATAATTTCACTCGCTGTATGAAACCCTCCTCTCCTGTTATATTAGGACCAATGACGGACGTATGCCTCGATAAAACGGAGCTCCTTCCTTTCGAGTCGGTGATACCACTTTGTCATGGCAACCACGTATCCAAACAATAACGGAGAATATGATATCATCTAGCTACTAACATGAATGTCAGTCTGACAGACTTCATGTCTATCATGCATCTATCACTAATGAAGAATTCATGACAATGAAACATTTTTTACTTTGTTGGTTCGTGAAATTATTTCAATAAATACTACTCGTGCTCACAATACTATCGATAATTCTGTCAGAAATCTTAAACTCGATCAAATTGCTTTGAGGTAACACCACTCGCTCTAAAGGACTCGTGGTGTTACCAAGCAATTTGATCTCGTTGATTTCTGACAGAATTACTATCGATAGTATTACGAGCACTCGTGGTATTACCCCTGATTATTTCATTCACACATTGATACACCAATGAAATTTCATGATTGAAGTCACATGATGTGTGACATGAGCGGCTATTTAGGTAAACCAGCGGATATTTAGGTAAACACGGCTATTCGTGTAAACAATGCTATCTTGTTTGTGTAAGTGTCAAAGCTTGACATAACTTAGTCGCTCAAAATTGAAATGTCTCGTTTTGGGTTATCTTCTATGACAGAAATTAATGCATATATAAGCGAATCCCTCCCAGAAAATACCGTGAAGAGTCTGTCTGGAGACAATTTATGTCTTTTCGTCAGCAGAAGAAATATGAATTATGTGCGACTACCCCAACTCTCATGATCGCCGAAATCCTCAGAGATTGGGCATGGAATATGCGTAAAGAAAATGGCGAGGAATGTAAATAGTACACGGTTGAAGTGATGTGTAATTCAAGTGCAAAAATTCTCCAAGAATTTTACTTCAATGAACATAAACGTATGAAAAATCCAATTGAAGATATCGAATTCCAAAGTGCTATAGGAATGCGCGTAATGCAAAAAGACTAAACCTGCATTCTTGTCCTCAAACAAGGAAGAATAGTTGAATGTTGAAACGTATATGATCGAGTAACTTGTATTTGGTGACAATTCAATTCGACCATATGAACATTAATAATCAAAGAGTTATTCAGATTATTAATATTTATATGGTCCCATTAAATTGTCAAAATACAAGGTACTCTCGATAGACTTATGGAGAAAATAATATTCGGCTATTTGTCATGGTCTTGGGAAATTACCTACGATAATTTCTTTCGTCTATTAAATATCAGTCATCAACCAATCATACGTTTGTTTCTTGTCTGACAATCAATACGTTCTATTAGCGACTATTTGCATGGTGCACATTAGTCACCGACTATTCAGCATGATACCTATGTAATCAAGGAACCTGTGCATCTGAAGCTGTATAAGTATTTGAAAACGAATCGGTTTGGAGAAATCAAAAACGAAGAGATAGATACGGTAATCGAGGCTACAATCGCTAACCAGTGAGGAGTAAAGATAGCGTATGGAAACGGTTTACCTAATTTTGCAGGAATTTTTAATATGAATTGAATGAGTCTACATCATTCACAATACTGAATGATATTTTGAAAGACTGGTCCTGGAATATGAAAAAAGAAAATGGGCAAGATTATAAAGAATATACTGTGAAGTGCATGTGGAATTCTACAGGTAAAACTCTTCAAGAGATGTATTTCAAGAAGTATAACATGAAAATAGATCCACTTCAAGCGTGCGAATTCAAAAGTTCTCGAGACGCACGCAATGCCAAGAGACGGGAATTGCAGAAACATCAGGAAAAACGGAGACAGAGTTCAACGGCCTTATGTATAGAAAATATGTTTGCTACGAAAAATTCTATGAAAAAACTCCAGATGGACTTCAAAAAAAATTTCACTATTTGGCTTCAGTACAATTAGCGTGCCGTGGGGGCGAAGGTTGTTCAGCTTTGATTGAACATTTCAAATTCGAAATTCAGAATGATGGCAATGAATCAGGTAGGATAGAATACAACCCAATTTTTACAAAAACCTGTCAAGGAGGAAACCAGAAATGCACAGACAGCAAGTGGCTTACTAAAAATGAACGAAACCCACAGCGCTGTCCAGTTAAATCGTTCAGAGAATTGATTGGAAGAAGAGGACCAGGATTCACATGTCCACGCTTGTTTCTAACTCCAAATCCATTCTGGCAAAATGGAAACTCATTGTGGTACAAGAATTCACCCGTTGGGAAAAACGAACTCTCAAAATGGACTAACTTGGGAGCAAAGTCTATTGTTTTAGATACCAATCAATTCAAAATTATAAACCATTCTTGCAGATCAACTGCAGTTTCTCAACTGGCAAAATCCGGAATACCAGAGCAGCAACTCATTCAAATTACTGGCCACGCTAGCACTTCTTCAATTCAACCTTACTTGCAGATGGATGAACAACATCACTAGGATATTTTGACCAGATCGAAAAATCAGAATGAATGTGGACCTTCTACGGTTAATACTGCCAGTTCTTCGAAGGCTGAACAAATGTCACAAATTACACATTGTGGAAATGTCACATACAATAATTGTGTTTTTAATTTCAATTGATAAATTATAAAGATGGTGCTGTTTTTGTTTGGATTTTGTTGATTGTTCTTGATATTTTCATTCATATGACTGATGTAAAGAATTGGATTCAAGAAAAAATCAAAAAATAACACGACCTTGATTAATGGTCGACTATTTTATTGCTGCTAAATTTCTCTTTTATTTGTTAATTTTACTAGACATTATTTTGGCAAAATTTATAGCAAACTCATTTTTGATCAATACATTACGGAAATCACAACTATAAAGCCTTTAAAATGTTGGGTTTTGTCTTCAGGATATGCAGACTTCAATTATTATGATACTTTGAAAATATGTTAAATCTATTCTTGAATTATGGTTCAATCGTATGGTCTCCACACTATGACTGTTATGTTCGACAAATTGAGAGAGTTCAAGAAAAATTTCTGAGATGTTGCGCGTATAAAACGGGACTAGCTAGAGAACAATATGTTTATGCGGAGTTGGAGAAACTGCTGAATTTACATTCACTTTCTTATAGAAGATGTGTCACTGACATAGTATTTATACAGAAAATGATCTTAGGCAACATGAATTGCTCTAAACTACTTGAGACTATTGAACTGAAAACTCCAGTCTATAAAACTCGCTCACTTGAAATTTTCACTGTTTCACCACATACATATCACATACATTTGCTTTTCACTCTCCCCTCAATTGAATCACAATATCTTTCATCAGGTTTTCTCATAGCATTGATTCATTCTGTATGAATGTTTGTAATATTAGGAAGGTCTTGAAAGCTGTTAGTGTTCAAGAATTCATCCGCTTAGTGTTTTTTTTTTTATTTCGAAACCAATCCTTGTGTTTCACTGTTGTTTTCATTCAATTTTAGTGTGTATGAATTAGTATAGTATTGGATTGGGTAAAACTCAATTTTATCTTACTTAATTTTTGTTATTTATTGTAAATTGGGTTATCCCCTGGAGATAAATGAATAAATGAATGAAAGAAACAAAATGATATCTAACCCTCTAGTTTTACTGGAGAAACAAGTAAAGACTTTCGCTGCGTCTGGCCAGACCAATGGCAGTCCATACGAATAAATCAAAGAATCGACATCTGTAGCAATGTTCTCAACGGTTCTTGAGCACCGCCACTGTAATTCTAGGACGTTTTTTAAATTAAGCAAAATAATCATTTTCATGAGTGACCGTCAAATTATGCCGAATCCAAGGCGCACATATCGTTTTTATCGCTAAATTTTCATGCAATATGGAACGTATGCTAGTCAAAGTAATTGCCTGAGGATGACTAAAATTCACGATAAAACACATTTCGATTCTGCTTTATCAGTTTGAGCACTACTTCAAGTTAGCTGGCACCACAGCAAAATTTGAACGGCCTTCTCCAGATTCGTTCCCCAACCTCCGAGCAATAATAGCTGTTTGTGTATTTAGAGCGCAAAGTGATTGATTGCCGCTCGACAAAGAGAGTTACCGCGCAACGCGGTAATCTTTGGACAGCTGCAATGACAGTTTGTGCTCGAAATACACATTAGATTTTTTCTACAAATGCAGCTCTTATACATGAAAACGATCGACACCTTATTCAACAATAGGCACTTAATATTATCTAGTAGAAATATTAACTATCAATAGTAATCTCAAATGTATGAGCTATCCAAATATCTAATATGTTATATCTCTAAAAAAATGAAAAGAATTTGCTTGGAAAAAAAAAATCCTATAGCCGAGATCGAACCCGTTGCCTACAGGTTATGAATTTGAAATATGCAGCGACGTTATCACACCGGTACCGTAGTTGCGGAGAGCTTCGAATTTATTGTCTATACTTTCCATCATGCAAGATTAGGTTCATTTTGAAAAAAAACATTGGAGATGCGAGCGTTTTATAAATACTGTCGCTCTAGAATGAAAAGGCTCTAGAGCTGTCACAAAATGACATTTCATGGAAAACATCAACTATTCGTTGAGATCTGGAAGCGTCAAAGACTACTTTGGAAAGCGGTTGTAAAAAAAAGATATTGCTCGGAGTCCTCAACGAAGTAGGTAGCGCCACAGATTGTTGCATTTAAATTTGTTAAGGATACATTGTGGCTTTGTGTGGGAATTTATCACAAAAAGATTATAGATTAAAGAAACACGACCATAAACATTAGCGTGCGCGAGCCTGCCAAATATTTTGAGTTAAAGCCAAGGAGTGGGTATAGCTGGACAGATTCTTCCTGAGGAAAATTGTCAGTTATTTTGACCGAAGTTGTATCTTTATCGGAATGAGGAGGGTTTCCCCAAATTTCATATACTGTGTATTTGAGGAACAAATTGTGATGGGTTCAATAAAATAATTGCAACTGAACCTTGCAGTTTGTTTCTTTTTCTACGACCATTAAGAAAAATTAACATTTCAATTGTGTCTTCGATTAAGAAACCTACCGCGTTGTAACACCGATTTTCATTTCCCACGGGTTAGCTGTATCGAAAAATATTCATTTCCTACGACTTTCATGAACTACTAGACTGTCATTATAGGTAGGTATTAACGAATTTTATGAACATAAATGATATCGAATCAAGTTTATTTACGTCTGTCTAATAATTTGACATTTCACATCAGTAGATAATTACAAAATTCGATTGAAAAAATTAAGTTATTATAATAAATTTATATCAGAAGCTCCTGATAATGCCTATCTTCTAACAGAGGTGTGATTTTCTTTTCATAAAACCAGAATAATTTCAATAAAAAGATTGATTACAATCGGATTCTATATTTTTGAATAGTTGACAGATACTTTCTATACCGGGTGATTCTCCAAGGTGGCTCACCCCTATAACTTTTTTATTATTGAAGATAGAAAAACGAAATTTGGGGGTTGTGTATTATAGTTCAATTTACATTTTTTGACATATTAACTTGCTTTATCGTACTTCCGGTTCGACCGGAAATGAGCATAACTTTCGATTTTTAAATGGGACATCCTATATATTTTTACTTATTTCGATCGAGAATGACATTCTAAATCCAACAACACCTCACTTGTCAATATTTGACAAATGAAGTAATTTTTATTTCAATTTTTATTTTTCGATCTAGAATGCCATGGATCGTGTGAATCGCCTCATTCTTGATCAAGTAACATGGGAAAAGTACGACTTTGAGGCTTTTGAATTCACAGTCGCTGTAAGAATTATTCAAAAGTCTCAAATATGAATTTTTCCAGTTAACGTGAATTTTTCAAATGGAAAGGGGGTGGCTCGTCGGCTTTTTGTGAAAGATCATTTTCTTACGAATAATTTGATACCCCACACTTTCACTTTATTTTCACTATATCTGTGAACGATTGCAAGAAGCGATCAAACCCAATAACAAATAATACGTATTCGGTATACTTATGCACTAAGTCCTGTTATTCTAGTTATTCGTGACAAACAATTGAATTCACAGTCGTTTTAAGAATTGTTTAAAAGACGCAAATATCACCATTAGTCCATTAAGTTTCTAAATTTTCAAAATGACCCCCTCCTTGATCACGGCAAAGTTCAACTTTATCAATTGTTGCGCGCACCACATTGTTTAGCTGTTCCGCAGTAACGTACTGGAATGCCACCCTTACTTTATACTCCAGTTCTTCACGAGTAGCTGATGTTGTATTATAAACCTGATTTTTAATTGTTCCCCAGAGAAAAAAATCTAGTGGAGTGAGATCTGGTGATCTAGAATATGAAAAAGAAATAATACATTATAAAAAAATATGACATCTCAAGAATGTACCTCGCAGGCCACTGAATAGGTCCATTGGTGCCAATCCACTTTTCTGGGAAGGTGTCATTCAGATGTTCTCTTACGATTTGGGAATTGTGAGGTGGCGCTCCATCTTGTTGAAAATAGATATCAACTTGGGTAGCTAGTGGCAAATCTTCAATGAAATCATTTATTTGATTTCTAAGGAACTGCAGATATTTTTCCCCAGTAAGTTGTCCGTCGAAAATTATTGGGCCTAAAAGTTTTCCTCCGATAATACCCATCCAGCAATTGAAACCAAATCGCTCTTGAAAATTTCCTTCTTGCATGAGATGTAAATTTGTTTGTGACCAGTACCTTTTATTATTCCGATTAAACAGACCCAAGTTGGTGAATCGAGTTTCATCTGAATAAATAATTTTAAATGGAAAACGTACATCTTCTCTGTATTTAGTCAAAAACCAGTTGCAATAAGTTAATCTTCGGTTGTGATCGTTATCGTAAAGATGTTGGTGTAGTTGGTACTTGAATGATCGATAATTATATTTGTGGAGAATTCTCCAAACGGACGAATAACTTATATCACACTCAGAAACAATTTGGCGAATTGACGCCGTACAATTCACTTCAACATAGGCCAACACGTCTACTTCTTTTTCTTCACTGACGATGAATTTATTGGCATTTTCTTCTGGTTCATTTCGCATTTTCTTTTCCAGTTTTGGAAAATAGTGCCGAGTGGGATGGCGACGATTAGGGAATCTCTGAGCATAAATTCGAGCTGCATCAGATGCATTCTTTTTTGCTTCTCCGTAAATTAGCAACATGTCAATTTTCTCGTTTCTAGTATAATTTTCCATATCAAATTATGAACTATGCAACAAAAGAATTTTTGAAAGTGACAGCATATTCATTGGCCTATTTGTTTAGGTATAGTCCTAGCAACAGCTTCAATTGTTTGTCACGAATAACTAGAATAACAGGACTCAGTGCATACCGAATACGTATTATTTGTAATTGGGTATGGTCGCTTCTTGCAATCGCTCACAGAAATAGTGAAAATAAAGTGAAAGTGTGTGGTATCAAATTATTCGTAAGAAAATGATCTTTCACAAAAAGCCGACGAGCCACCCCCTTTCCATTTGAAAAATTCACGTTAACTGGAAAAATTCATATTTGAGACTTTTGAATAATTCTTTCAACGACTGTGAAGTCAAAAGCCTCAAAGTCGTATTTTTCCCATGTTACTTGATCAAGAATGAAGCGATTTACACGATCCATGGCATTCTAGATCAAAAAATGGAAAATTGAAATAAAAATTACTTCATTTGTCAAATATTGACAAGTGAGGTGTTGTTGGATTTAGAATGTCATTCTCGATCGAAATAAGTAAAAATATATAGGATGTCCCATTTAAAAATCGAAAGTTATGCTCATTTCCGGTCGAACCGGAAGTACGATAAAGCAAGTTAATATGTCAAAAAATGTAAATTGAACTATAATACACAACCCCCAAATTTCGTTTTTCTATCTTCAATAATAAAAAAGTTATAGGGGTGAGCCACCTTGGAGAATCACCCGGTATAGCAGTTAATTTGAACAAATTAATATGTGCTCTAGTAACGACGAGTGTAGATTCAGATGACTTTGGATGGTGATAACGAGGGTTCAAATTCACGCATTTTATGAAATCGATTAGTGTTTGATTTTTTCTGCATAAAGTTTTTTTTATTTCCAAGTTGTCAAAATTTGAAAATTTTGAATGTTATTTGTTTCACGACGTAGGTAGGTACGTGTACAAAAAGAAAAATTAGATGTTTCATTCAACGGGTGAAGAAAGAAAAAATGATCTAAACCATGTAAAAATGACGGCAGGAGAGTTTATGATAAAAAGGATTATTAAAAATATTTCAGATTTGTTAATGATTCAGATGGTCGTAGAAAAAGTAGAGTGTACAATATACTATTCCTTACTGTCACACATATGACACTTGGTTATTACCTGTCGTATTTGTATCATATGGTATAGAAGAATATACCAACACCTTCGTCATTTTGTTAACATGACCATAGGTGTGCGCACTGTGCTGCACTTTCATTAGGTGTAGGAGTTCTATAACCACCTTCATTGAAAACTTTCTTGGGCCAAATTCAAATTACATAGGTACCTAAAGAATTGCTCCAGGTGTGTTTTGACAAACATGTGTTTTGTCTGTGACGAATTTACCCTAGGCTACAATTTCATTTTCGGGGATACTAAAGATTCATTGGCACTGTGCGATTTTTCAACTTTCGAAACTTTCGAAACTTCGAAAATACATACCTCAAGATCCTTTGTTATATCTGAAGACATGAATAATGGAACCATTTTGAAGCTCCATGGAAAGTATGCAAATTTATGGCCTCCTACCACCACGCACCGTCGTTTTTTTATCAATTACAAAAAAGGCAAATGTTCTGTTCAGTGCGTAGGCGTAAACACATTTGGTAAAATGCCGGCAGAGATCGCTACCTACTTAGGCCTACCTAACCCTGAACGTTACACAGGTCACAGTTTTAGACGATCCTAGGCTACGTTTCTAGCAGATTCAGGCGAAGGGATAACCAACATAAAACGTCTTGGAGGCTGGAAGTCAACCGCTGTTGCTGAGAGTTATTTGGAGGACTCCGTAGAACAGAAGTAAACCATCTCGAATTAAATTCTTTCATGTACTGGCAACTTGCAACCGATGCCGTCTCCGTCAACTTCACGCACTTTGCAATCTACGAGTGTTACTCTTAACAGCCAGTTACCACCAACTAAGTACTCTGGACCGGCTATTCTGACGCATTTTCAGAATGCAACAAATTGTGTTTTTAACATTAATATTAATAATAATCAGTGGATTTTCACGGAATGTTTTGTATGTTGAAATAAAATATATATTTTCAATGTGCTTTTTGGATGTTTATGCGGTCGTAGAAAATATAATGTTCCTAATTCATGCGTAAAGTGTCTCTCCCGCCCTTGACTGCTTGCCCGAACTCCGCTTCGCGTCTTTCGGGTCAACGGCAGTCGCGTGCGGGAAAGTATCACTTTCCGCACTTGTTAGGAAAATAACTATTTTCTTACCGGTAAAATAAATAACTAAGTATATCTGAAGATTACCGCTTTTATAATTCACATCGACTCTTGCAGATTTCCTTACCAAGTGAGAAACGTCGTAATGCTACCGCCCTATACAACCCCATGTCCATAGATCAACTGCAGAAGACTTTTCCAAGCATTCCTTGGATGGAATACATAAACAATCTCCTTGCGCCTGACACGGAAATCACAAACGATGAAATTGTTGTGGTCAACGTGCCATCTTACACCAAGGCCTTCGAAGCGCTCATCAGCAGGACGCCCAAACGGTGAGAATTGAAATTACAGTGTGTTTTGAGAAATCTTGAAGAATGGAAAAGTTGATCTTAATTAGAAGAAAATGTTTAGTTTGAATAATACAATGATATATCACGTAATAAAAGTATGAGTGAAACCCATGAACAATTTAAGAACACTGAAATACCAACGTTTCGTCATTCGAGGACGTCCCTCGACTAATGTTTCTAAACACAAACCTGTATTTTTCATAATTGCATCAGTAGAACTCGTTCTCAGCTGTCGACATAACCTTGTATATTTTTCAACGTTTCAGCTCATAAAATCTTTCATCTAGATTCAAGTGAATTAAGTTGAGGAATTTTCTCTAGTCTAGTTTAGAAAAGTAAAACATAATTTCTTTA
Source organism: Chrysolina oricalcia (assembly GCA_944452925.2). Classification (NCBI taxonomy): domain Eukaryota; kingdom Metazoa; phylum Arthropoda; class Insecta; order Coleoptera; family Chrysomelidae; genus Chrysolina; species Chrysolina oricalcia. Next base: position 36,821,759 of record OX101813.2, on the reverse strand, counting down.
GATGAGTGACATAGTTTATTCTGTGAGTTACTGATTCAAAAGCTTTTTGCTTTTGTATTCAACCTAAAAACTTTGCTCGGCAAGCTTTTGAATCTGTTACTCACAGAATAACCTTCGTCACACATCTAAAGAAATAATTTTTTTTATTTTTGAGTGCATTTGCATAAAAGCTTGTATTCAAAACAATTCTTTCACAATTTCGTTAATTTTAAAAGTTTTTCACAATTTTCTCTGGAGCTCAGGTTGATGATAAAATGTTTTATATTATGTGGGTAGATTAAGATTCATAAACGACGATAACCTCTTCAAATCGTCCTTCAGAACTCTGAAAAAACTTTATCTTCGATAGCCTTCTTGACTGATGTAATTAAGCCGGTGAGTTACAAATTGTATTCAAAAAATTTTACTCTCATTTCGTATTTGTACCTGCGCGGACCAAGTTTAATTCCAAATGATAAAAAAAGTTCAAATTGCATTTTAGAATTATAAATTCAAACTATTTTTTTTATTTTTCGTCGTTTCAAGAATTCAAATCCCTAGGTCTTTGGAATTAGTTGATTTTGAAAAAAATATAACACCCACAGCACTTTTTTGTTATAACAGTGCGTAACCTATGATGCCAAAATCATATAACGGAATTCGAAAACTATCCCATCAAACGAAAAAAAAAATCCCATTTCAAACTTGAAATTATGGTTTACTTAAATCCCAAGACAAAATAACCAAAAGTTTTCGATATCATGTTTATATAATTTTCTGCAGTATTGGTGATTTCCAATCATAATTTCCTGAATTATTCGCAATTTGTACTCAAAATTATGTCTGTTTCTTTACAGAGTACAAGCCAATTATGTGATGTGGAGAGCAGCAGCTTCTTCCGTATCATATCTTACGGAAGATCTCAGGAAAAGGCAATTTGATTATACCACAATAGTGACGGGAAAAACCGAGAGAGAAGCTAGATGGAAAGAATGCATTGACATATCGGCTGGAAGGTATTTACTTTCAATTATATTTTATTATATATCAATATCTGAATTTTTTTAGAAACAAGATATTTCAAAAAAATGTGGTGATAACAAAAATAGTATTTGTCAGTCAGTTGCCCCGTATTCACATATTTTATATTATGAGGTGGTCAGAAACTTGCCAAAAAACAATCGAGAAACTTTTCAGTCTCTGTCTATTCGGTGCGAATAAATACTACAGGAGTATATCTATATACTGGGTGGCCCACTCAAAACGATCCGTCCTGATTAACTCTGGAACACATGATCGAATGAAGAAATGCTTGGACACGTCAACTTTTATTTCTCAGGGACATTTTCGAAAAATAATTTGATGACTTCCTAGCTCCTTTCCTAGAGAACCCCTCTATCAAGAATTTTGAATTAGAAAATGGGTACATTGTTACCTCATTCGAAAAGTATTTCCACCCCGATAATAAATGCGTTTTGGTTTTGTATATTGCTTAGAAAGTTGAAGAAATGTGACTATTTCTACGATACTGATTAATATAAGGGTTTTGAAAAATGTTGCTTTTGCGCAATAATTTTTCAATGGTCTCATAATTAAGTCTAATACATTGGTCAAGAAAATAGGTATAAAAAATGAAAACAAATCGTAAAAAATTTTATTAATAAAAGAAATCCAAGTACCCACCTACCAATCATTTCATTTACACATAAGAAACTGCAGGATACCTGTTTTTGCTCTTATGTTCATTATGATCATATGTTTTTGAACTTATGGAATTGAATGATGTACAAACTTTTGTTGGTTGTGAGATTCCATATTTGAATTTTTGTTTGTTATCCGGAAAGAAATGTCTCATATTTTTTACCGCATCTTTCACTATCACATCCAGCTTCATAGCTGCAGCAAGTAGATTTCAGCAAACTTTCAGGAATTAATTCCTTTTCGGTCAATATAGGCATTATTTTGGTTAGATGTTACATGGTGTTTCCACAAGGAAACATATTAGTTGTTCCCACATGAAACTGGCTATGAACGGAAGGTTCACAAAAATTTTCACTTTCATTTCACATAGTAATGTTAATAATAATAAAGTTTATTCAAAATTCAATAAAAAAAGCATTGAAAAGGTGAATAAACAGTTTAATTATACCCGTGAAGTTGAAAACTTGTTGAGAAAAATTTCAGGAGAATGACATGTAGGTATATGTTTTGTGAATTTTAAAAATTCAACAAAATAATAATAAAAATAAAGTACCTGAGTTATTTGAGGTGAAAGGTATCATGAAATAAATTTCGATGAGACTCTTGAATCCATTTCTTCAATTGTTTTTTAATGAGAATATTGACTGCCCAAGTAGCACACCTATATTGGTAAAATATTGATACAATATTGTGAAATATTTGAAATGCAATATTGGCGAGAAAAAAATGTGAACATTCGGCGATATTGGTCCAATATTACTTGAATAATATTCTCGAACTAATATTGGCCTCAAAATATTTGGCGATATTGGTACAATATCGCTGATACAATATTGGCACAATATTCAAAAGTTATATTGCCGAGAAGTAAAATGTGAACATTTTGCGATATTGGTCGAATATTGTTTGAATATTTTAGAAATAGTTTTGGTGGAATATTCTTGAAGCAATAATGGCCTCAAAATATTTATCGATATCTGTACAATATTTATCGATATTGGTACAATATTTATCGATATTGTTACAATGTCATTTGAATATATTGGTGGATGTCAATATACCTTGGTAAATTATTAAATGTCCTTTGGTTGATGAAGGTGACACCAGAGTCTGCCTTTTGATCGCCATAACCGCTGAGTGAGCTGTCTTGAAAACAAGCTAAGGGAAGTATTTAATATACTTTCGTAGGTTTTAGAAGACGTTGTATATGTAGAGCCACCTAGCGGATTTTTATCCAAGTTTGATCATGATATAATTTCAATATGTTTCATTGAATATTCGGCCAATATTCAAATTTCATCTCAATCTAGATGTTGGAAACAATATAAAGACAATATTGTTTTAACGATATCGATAAATATTATTGAACCAATATTGACCCAATATTAATTAATAAGTTTTGTTGAATATTGGCGAAATGATATTCAACCAATGTGTAATCACACTTGGAGATAAAATATAGTTTTTATTTCCAGAATCGATATTAGGGGAATATTGGGATTGCGATATTTATTCTAGATGTTAAAAACGATGTGAAGACAATATTGTTTTATTGATATTGGTAAATATCGTTCAACCAATATTGACTCAATATGAGTTATTACAATTTGTCAAATAAAGTGGAAATGATATTCAACCAATATTCTAACAAACTTGAAAATACAATATAGTTTTTTTCCCCTATAATCGATATGACTGGAATATTTGGATTGCAATATTAATTCTAGATGTGGAAAACAATATATAACCAATGTTGTATTATCGATATTGGTAGAAATTATTCAACCAATATTGACCCAATATTTCGTGTGATAATCTACATTCAAAACTAGTTCAACCAATATTCCACCAATATTATTAATATAATAATGTTTTTTGAATATTCACCCATATTGGACCAATATTGATTTTTCATTTACAATATATCTATATTGGCCCAATATGGAACCAAGATACAGCCGATATGATGTGCTACCTGGGTGGATCGCTTTAATATTATTTGGAATTAAATCATAGTAAAATGGCAATAAATATTTGAAATTTTTCTGAGACCTTGTTTTTTAATTTCATTTTTTACTGTGATACTATTTTTATTCCTCATTTTATGAATATGATTATTGAGGTTTATATTCGTTTTATGTTTGTAGATATAATTCATTATGTTGTATCCAAATAATTGTCATATATCCATTTTCTTTGATAATAAACTTCGCAATTTCATCAATAGGACTTCTATTTGTTTGTCCCATTCAAGATACCTGTCAAGCTCAATCACTATCACTAAGTACTTGATACTATCTGTTTCTTCTATCATAATATTATTATCAATTATCATTATAAAATGTGAATGGCATATTTTTCGTTTTTTTTTTTCAAAGCTGATTGTGAGCGTATAATCGAACCATTTTTCAATCTTTTTAAAATCTAATGTGGTATCAGTCTGTCATTAAATCCAGTTTTTTCCTCCATATATTATAACTGTATCATCTGCAAAACTATAAATATCACCTATAGTATTTATACAAAAAAGGTCTTTGACATAGATAGTAAATAGCAGTGATCCCAAAACTGTCCCTTGTGGCACACCAAATTCAAAGATTTTTTGTTCACTTCTAGCTTCATCAATTGCAACATATTGAGTTCTATTTTCTTAGTAATTTTTGAGAAGATCATAAACTTTGCCGCGAAATCCAATATTCTCTAATTTCATTAATAGTTGTTTATGGTCAACATTTTGTTCTTCATTATTTAAAATGTTTCTCTATTTATTCAGTCTGTCCATTGCATCAGGAGCTCTGTACGTTCGCAAATATTTCAACGAAGGTGCAAAGAAGAACGCGTTAGAAATGGTGGATGACATTAGGGCTGAGTTTGAAGATATCCTCAAGACTGTCGATTGGATGGACGACGAAACCAAAACGAATGCTCTCGACAAGGCCAAATCGATGGCTTCGCATATTGCCTATCCCGATGAGTTGCTGGACGACAAGAAAATGGAGGAGTTCTATGATGGTGTGAGTAGTTAGAACAAATTTACCTCCTTGAAATGGAATTCACTTATTAATCAATGTTGATGAAAATTCACGATATTCCAACAGCAACCTGAAAGCAGTACATATTTTCAAAATTGAAGTAGTAGTTTTATGTATACAGTGAGCACGTAAAGGTTGGAACAAATTCGTTAAAAGCTTGATATGGCTATTAGGAAAAATAAGCTCAGAAACGTCGATTTTATTATTCAGTGGCGCATTTTTTGATCTAATCATATTCTTCATGACGTCATCACTGTTCAAGCTATGACGTCATTATATATATTTTCAAATGGCATTACACTATTTTGATACTACTTTCAAAAAGAACGCATTTTTTTGTGTATGGATGTCACATTTTTTCTTATATTACATAACTGTGTGTTCGAGAAATAAAAGATATTTCATATATATATATATATATATATATATTCATAGTAATGTAATATTAGGTCTGTAAACGTGAACTTTTGACTTAAGGGATCCCTACAAAAAAAATCTAGTTGGGTTAGATCGTAAGATCTAGCTGGCCATTTTGAAAATCCTCAACTACGATCGAAATCATCTTCATTAAGTTCATGATTCATATGAGGATTTTCTTGAGATGATAGTTGATCTTCGATGACGCCTAGATGACCTTCCGTATTATTATCACCGACATTGTCAAAATTTCTAAATTTTGCTTCGACTTTACTCGCTGTCGAACGTGTAATAGGTCTATCGGGAGATTTATAGTTAAATAAGTCACAAACCTCAGCTTGCGTACTAATCTAATCCCCATAACCTAAAATCATTAAAATATCTTTGCGTCATTTTTCGTTTTTCGCATGGTGTCGATAACTTATTTATACCAAAATAATTTGATAGCTAACTACTATTGTTAAGCCAAATTCTAGAAACATATTAACCTACAGTCAGTGTCTAGTTGCATTGGAGCTATCAATGAGTCAAATGTCTGTTTTAAAATGACCAAGAAAGAATAAGTGGCACACATATGGAGTGAAAGTAATTCATGAACTTAATGAAGATTATTTCGATCGCAGACGAGGATTTTTAGAGTTTCCAGCTAGACCTCCTGATCTAACCCCAGTAATTTTTGAGGTATACCTCAAGTCAAAAGCTCACGTTAACAGACCTAATATTACATTATTATAAATAATGGAATATCTTTTATTTTTCGAACATGCGGTTATGTAACATAAGAAAAAATATGACATCCATACACAGAAAAATGCGTTCTTTTTGAAGGTATTATCAAAATAGGGTATTGCCATTTGAAAAAATTATGATGACGTCATAACTTGAACAGGGATGACGACATCAAAAATATAATTAGACCAAAAAATGCGCCACCGAAAAATAAAATCGACGTGTCTGAGCTTATTTTCCCTAATGGCCATATCAAGCGCTTAGCGAATTTGTACGTGCTCACTGTATAATCGATTTTAAATCACAACTGAGTTTATAGCAGACATAATGATGAAAATTAGAACTGTGGCACTCTGTATTGATATTATTTACGTCGCAATCACCAGATGTAGATTGTGCTTTAGAATAATAATATTTTATTAGTTTATGTAACTTTCAATCTAAGTCAGAATCTGGCATTCAAAACAACAACTACTCTGATAACAAAAAGTCGTTATATAACATTATTACAAAGTGATGTAGGTACTGGTGGCCACAAAACTAAAAAAATGTCGATCAACGGGAATTGAAATAACAATTGAGAAATTTTTAATAGAAAATAGATTTTATTCTCTTCAGGAGTTTATCAACAGTGTTTTATAGATTTTAAGTTATAAATGTTTGACTATTCCTATACAGTTATACTCTGTCGTTGAGAGGAAATGAATAAATACAATAAACACAAGTAGAAACCGGGGATCTCTAGGTTTGTGGCCCCTTTTTTATAGAGTTTTTTAATTCATTTCTATTTTCATCTTTCTCTCTGTTATACCATAATAAACCATAAAGGCAAAAATATTAATTAGACTGCATGAACTAACCGGAAGTGGGATGTGGGTACAAGTAGGAGTACTTTTGTTTGTAGGTACTGATGAAACGTGGTTTTTCACGATTTCTGGAAGATGACCTTTATAAAAAAGTTTGAAATAAAAATTAAATATAGCTTCGGGTTGCTACGCATTGAGAGTTGTCTCTGGTGAAGTTGACACCGGAAGGAGTCAGAAAACCAATAATCAACTTAGAAGAAGAAGAAGAGTTGTCTCGAATGAATTATGATTTTCAGTTTCAAAACGGGTTTATCACTCTCTTATTGACTCGCATCTGAGGTATGGTATTGCATTTTGGGGAGTTTGCTGTAGTCATCGTTTACAGACTGTCCTGATTTTGCAAAGGCGTGTTTTGTGGTATTTATGAAAAGTAAAATATAGGGATTCATGCCGACCTCTCTGTCTTAAACATAAAATTCTTAACGTTATTGCTATATTTATACTTGAAACTGTTTGTTTGATACACAAACATAAAACAAAGTTCTCTATTGGAAACAGTTCTTCTGAGTAATGAATTAAAACTTCCAATTCCAAAAAGTATACTTCAAAAACTCGATATTTTATAATGGATGTAAGATGTTTAATCACCTTTCAATAAATATTGAAAGTATCACATCACTTTTTCGTTTCAGAAAAGATTTGAAAAGTTTATTATCAGATGATATGATGATAGCTTTTAAAAGTCATCATTTTGGATCATGAATCGAGCTTAGTTAGAGTTTTAACACTTTTATGTCAATCACACATCGATTAACATATCTTTTCTCATTTCATGTACATACTCCTCATTCGATGAAGTAATGGTGATCGGGCTGGAATGGCAGAGATGGAGAAGTCATTGATGAATGAGCATGTATTATGTTTAATTATTGTATTGTTCTATTCTCTCATTCACCAAGGACCATATGGTGGTACTGTAGGTTTTCCTTGCAGTTGGACTAGCAAATGCACCCCATTTTTCTTTTTTACTTGTTAAGTCGCCCCGGAGCGCATATAGTGGTGGTGTTCCCTCTATATTATACTATTTAAGTATTAATTCAATTTCCATAAACTTTTCAACATTACCTTTGATACAATGAAGCTTTGTCAATAAGTTCGTCATTGACTTCCGACAATAAAGCATATTTTGACTTTGACTTTGAGTAGAATGTTTTTGATGACTTAAAGTACCTATCATAAAGTGAAGTTTACTTTGAAGGTGAGATACATTCAGTAGACTATCTTTCGATGTTATTAGGAATGCTTTCAGTTGTCAGTCCTTCATTGTTTGAGTTGTTTGAGGGATGTTGATGGATTTATTCCACTACGTCTTGACACAGGTGTCAATTTGATCCAGTTACAATAATCGTCATTCTGTTAAAATCTTCTTCCACTCTCTCCTTTTCCTTTTTTCCTGTACCTCCAAAATCAGTAGCAGTTTATTCTAATGGAATTGAGTAATTTTTATTTTATAAATTTGTTATTATATAATAAGGTCCGGTTCATCAACATCCTGTTAGCGTATCCATGTTGATGGATTTATTCCACTACGTCTTGATAGAGGTGTCAATTTGATCCAGTTACAATAATCGTCATTCTGTTAAAATCTTCTTCCACTCTCTCCTTTTTTTTTCCTGTACCTCCAAAATCAGTAGCAGTTTATTCTAATGGAATTGAGTAATTTTTATTTTATAAATTTGTTATTATATAATAGGATCCGGTTCATCAACATCCTGTTAGCCGTAGTTCGACTTCTAGATAACTGGTGGTTAGGCTGAATATGACATTAGCTAAATGAAGGAATGAACTCACATTCTAACCTTTACTAACGTAGCATACATTTGACTGGCCATTGATGAACCGGCCCTAAGAATTCAAACATTATGAAGGTAGGCAGGAACAAGTCGTCTAGCGATATACCCACCTGATGGATACAATTTCAAGACCATGTACTTAACAAAACTTTTTTTGAGTAATAAAGAGTATCATTAATGATGACTATATTAATAAAAATAAGTTCCACATATATTTTAAACTAGTAAAGTATAGATCTATCGGAAATTTTACTTTACTTTCTTCACTTACGAATATTGTATGTTCGATTTCTGAAGACGTTTGTTTTTTTTTCAGTTGGAGCTCGACTCAGAAAACTACATGCGATCCATTCTGAATCTAACTCTTTTTGGAACAAGATTTTCATTCAAAAGGTTGAGGCAACCAGTTAACAAGACTGACTGGATCACCCATGGAAGGCCAGCTGTTGTTAACGCTTTCTATTCCTCTATCGAAAATAGCATCCGTGAGTAAAGTAGTTTCAATGACACTCCAAAACATATTCGCTGCTGATCTCACCCTTCCATTAGGAAAGCATTCCTGGCACTGTCAATAGCATGCGGCGTTTCAATAAATAATAAATCTAGAACCGCTTCGAACTCTAATATCGTATCAGCATGTAGAGAAAGCATAATAAAACAAAAAAATTTGATCCGTTATGGGTTTGCTAATCCATGTCATGCTAGAAATTAGGGGAATCCCTATTCAATTGTCCAGTGTCGATAGATATTCTATGTCTAAAACACAACTTTGGTTTTGCAGTGTTCAATTTTCGGCATATACAGGGTGTTTCTTGAGTACGTGTAGAAACTTTAAAGCATGTTGCTGACGTCGAAATAAGAAAAAAAGTTCCCATAAACACATGTCCGCAAGTTATTCGTTTCTAAAATACAGAGTGTCAAAGTTTAATTATTATATTTGTTTTTTTTTGTAAATAAATGCCAAAATATTTGTGATATTCGAGTAAAGTTTGGTATCTGGGATGATTTTTCAATGCCAAAATCAAATTTTGTGTTAATTGTGAAAAAACTAGTTTCTAATTGAATTTATTTTCAATTAAAAAATCTTGTCATTCAAAATCACTTGCATCGATAAATTCAAATCTCAATAACTCGAAAACAGTTGCTCGCCGTGACCTCTACCAAGAATATATTTTTTACACAAACTATATAAATAATAAATATTCCCAGATACCAAACTTTACCCAAATATCAAAATTATTTTGAAATTATTCACAAAAAAATAAAAATAAGAATTCAACTTTGACACTCTCTATCTCAGAAACGAATAACTTGTGGACATATGTTTATAACTTTTCTTCTTATTTTGATGTCAGCAATACGCTCCTTAATTTTCTACACGTACTTAAGAAACACCCTGTATAATGACTTTTTGGAAAAAAATCTTCAGCACCTGAGATGTTATGTATGTCATTCAGATCGGGAGCGTATATGTTGGTAAGGACCTCCAAGGTGTGAATTTCATACCACATTATTGTTGGAACCTGGTATGAATGATTAATATTTGCTGCGTAACTCCCAACCACATTCGAATCGCTGAGGAACAGTCGATGATAGATAATTTCAGGAATGTGACTAGGATTCCTTTTCTTTTGGACTATGATTGATTTTACTAATTCTAAACCAAGCTATAGAGGTTTTTTTCTATACAAAATAAAAGACGCCTATAATATTTTTTTTTTGTTTAAAAAGTTAAATTAAAAATAAATTCCACAAAGCGATTTTTCTGGGGCATATTTCTTGAAACTGGGCAAAATATCGAGCAGTTAGTTTATCATACATCAATATCGCAAAATCAACAATGTAATCGGTTAGTTTATAGTAGGGAATCATATAAATCCAACAAATTCAGAAACTATTGGTAGATTACAAAGATACAATTAAAAAAACATATTCATACGCTCTCAACACTTTAAAAGCCAAAGACGCGAATAACGCGTCCTAGGGTTTCATGTGGTCTTTTTTGAATGGGCGAATAAAAAAGATAGATTAAAGAAACAGGAGATGTAACATAGTAAAATGCGCACCCTGCGAATTTCTCCTGATATTCTTACTCCTAGGCAACTCCTAGGCTTCTCCAATCTTATCGTGTATCCTTCCTAACGGACCTGCTTCGAAGGATGTGAACGCTTGTCACTGTTCATTTCGTTAAAGGTTATGCTTGATGTGAAATAAAATATTGTTCAGAAACGAGTTTTATTTCATGTATTTCGTGAACTGTTATCATCAAAAATGTCACAGTGTGTTTTTAATTAAAGTAAATACTTCGTGAAGTTTGTTATGCTGGAAATATGACTGGCTAATGTAAAGGTGTCCTGACTAGAATTTTGCACTATGAAATGGGATTCACTAGAAATTTAAAATAAGTTCATACTTTACAAACGCAACTCAAAATGTAATAGATATTCATGAACAGAAGTATTTGAAAAAGAGATGACTCAGAAGTTACAAAACTTTTGGAGAAGCCCATGATGCAATTCACTTTCATTGTTTTTCTGTTATATTGGGATGACCTACAGCAAAAGATAAATGAAATCAATCCAGCTCCACAGAATCAAAGACATATGTCGAGAATGGTGCAAGAATGGTAATGGGAATACCTTTCAGATGATAATTATAGATCTGATTTCTTTCGAGTCTCTATTACAATTTTTAAAATCATTTGCTGAAATAATAGATGTTGAATCAAATTTTGGAGAGAGGGGACGAAATTGAAAAAAAATTTCCGGACATGAAAAGGTGTTTATTATGGATCATGAAAGCCTGTTGAGAAAGGAAGTCCTTCAAGTTTTAGACTTAATATCAGTGCAACTTGAAGAAAGATGCGATGCTCTATCAGAAGGTGCAAAAAATTTCAGTTTAAAAAAAAAAATGTCTCTGAAAGAATCTCCATTGATTGAAAGCAGAAAGCTGCGGATATGGCTTTAAAGTTTAATTCTGATTTGGATCCTATATGAATTCGTTAACGAATTGAAAAGATTCAGATTTCAAACTTTTGATGATATATCCAAATCTTGACAAGCTATCAGGATATTCCAAACTTTACCATTGACAACAGCAACATGTGAACGTTGTTTCAGTAACTTGAAATTATTGAAAACTTACCTAAGATCCTCAATGAGACAGGAGAGGCTAGCCGACATGACAGTTATATCAATACAGAGGAACCGATTTTCTAGCGGTTTAGAATTATATGATCACATCATTTGATTGATGTTTTCGCAAAAAATAAAGCAAGAAAAGTTGAGTTCAGAGATTCCCAAAGAAAATATTTGTGGTTCACATTATTGAATTTTTCAGTTTTGTTTCTTGCTGTTGAGAATATTCATTCATTTATTTAGGTTTTTTCATGTTTGTATCCTTAAATTGTTCAGAGTTCATATACTGTTATGTAGATATAATTTCAAGAATGACTACCGGTGTTTTTCAAGGTTATCCATTGATTTTCAGAGATGTGATATTCATTACCCTTTCTGTCGAGGAAAATGAAAGGTTACTGTGAATAAACAAAATTGATTTCGTGATATAAGCAATAATTATTGATTATGAAAAACACATATTTATTGAGAAATAAATATTCTCAGTGGCTCATTTTGAAAGTTTGCCACATCCTAGTCCTGGGTCTGGATGGCATTATTCTGACACAAAATATTTTCAGGTAGTTGGAAATTAGTCAATAATATTGGAGTTGAATGCTTGAAGAAATGTGATAATATTAATGGCATTTTATAAAAAAAGCATTCTACCCTGTAGTTTTTTCCGAATATACAGGGTGATATTCGGCATTAATTATTTCCCTAGTTTGTTACCTAGTTTATTTGGGATTTTGAATCATCTTCCTAGCTTTCATGATTGTTTCGCAAACTGAACTCAATGCTTACTTTAGTAGTATATTGCACTTAAATTTGCATCAACATATTCTCAATGATTTCCAGAATTCCCTGCTGGTATACTTCAAGGAGTCTTCTTCAGCGACGATCGCCCACGATACATGAACTACGGCGCGATCGGCTTCGTGATAGGTCATGAAATTACCCACGGCTTTGACGACCAAGGCCGACAATTCGACAAGAACGGAAATCTTGTCAACTGGTGGCAGGAATCGACCAAAACGGCTTTCGTGGAAAAAGCGCAGTGTATCATCGATCAGTATGGAAATTACAGCGTTCCCGAGTTGAAACTGAACGTAAGTTTTGACCCATACTACTTCCAACAAAATCGAAACATAATCTAAATAGAAAGCAATACCGGGATTGATCATTTGTGTCAATAAAGCTATGATCTAAGCAGCTATTTTCAAAAGACAAAGACATATGAGTAACAAGTGTTAGAGAGAGATGAACAGATTTAATATATCTGATTGGATCAAATTTATTTACACAAATGAATGAACTTGTTGAAATAGGTTCATATACCATTGATGGGCTCCATCTTATATTACAAAAACTGTTGGTACTACTACTTCTGTCGATGTGTTACGTACTGAACATGCTTCTAGTATAGTGTTAACACCATACCTTGTTTTGAAAATTTTGTCTCGTTATGACTTGCTCATAAGTGCAAAATCAGATGCAGTCTGTTACTTCGAATTGAAAAGATTCATTTGTTCGACTCAATTTAAATAGTTTATATCAAATGACTTCTGCAGGGTTGACGTCTCGGTAGACATTATGTAATTTTGATAATGAGGATTATATGTAACTAATAATGAAATAATCAAGTTTTTACATAGTGTACAACCTTCAATAACAACTAATCTGATTTTTTGAGTTCATTTATACAATGTGTTTCACTTATATCAATATTGGGCAAAATAGTGTCTAACTGGTATTTAATAATGGGTATATTTTAAATGAGCATCAAAATAATTATTGAGCCACAGCATGACTTGTCGAGTAGAATAGTTGCCCACCAAAAGTAATAAACGAGCACCAAACAACCTTAACCTCAGAAAGGGAATTTATGAGCATCTGACAAGTTACTAAATTTAACATAAATATTAAAGCCGTACCTACAGTAATACATGAATACGGCAAACATGAAATAATTTTCAAAATTGATGCATGATATCCAATGAAAGTCTATGAGCTGAATAATCAGTGCACACCAAATATACTTACTATACAAACCCCAAACTAATGGTTGTGGATAATACTGTGAGCACTAAAAAAAGAAAGACAGGTTGTCAACCTGTACACGATATGACTCCATCTACCAAAATCTAACAGAATAGCAGTTAGTTAGTTAGTTAGCAGCCTTCTTGTAATAGAGTCCAATAATATAATTATGCTGTCGTTGTTTTCTATGTTATTTTGCATCGTTAGAAGTTATAATGTAATTTCAGTTTTAAGTTCGAAGGCTCTTGTTGATTTATACGTATTACCTTGGTGACAGAGTATACCTGATGTTTTAAGTTTTTGTGATAGAATGTATAATTTTTTATGCATGTATTCTTGGGGCTTGAATATATCATTATGATGCCAATTCTTGTTTATTTTGGTGCTCAAATATTAAGTGTTTGAGTAAGATTAGTGGTGTCAATAATAATAAGTTGTTGCTGAAATAGATAAATAAACTTCAAAACCCAATAATTTCTTGCTCAAAAATAGATAATTTGGTAAATAAATTTTGGTAATCAATATTACTTTGGTGCTTGGTTAAATACAACCCTTTGATAAATGTGCATGGGTTTTCGGGACAGCTTATAGGTACTGTATATTGCGAATATATTTTCGCTCTATGGCAAATAAGTCATTGGCATTTCTTTTTGTAAATTTCATAAAAAATTGTGGTACAATAATTGGTAACTCTTTCAATCCGTAGTGATACTATGGAAATTATATAAGAGGTCGTGGTATTAGAGCGTTAACATTTCACCCAGACAGCCCAGTTCGATCCCACCGCTAAAGTGATTCGAAATCCACTTCTAGGTGAGCTGTAGGTCCCGGGGCTTCCTTGCTCGCACCAGCTCTGACCGAAAACGTTTCGAGAAGTTTTGTAAAAACGAAAAATAAATTTTACATGAATTGATTTTACAAATTTTAGCTGTCTGGCAATATGACGCTCAAACAAAGTCCAATTTTCAACAACTTGAATCTCAGTGGGATAGGTCCCACTTTCGTTGGCAGAGATACCTAGCAAGTGATAACTTTTAGAGAAAAAGACCATTTCTTCGGATTGAGCAGGTGTATGGGGGTTGTTTAGGCTATTCGGCCTCATAAGCACTCCAACCTATTAGATCCTTTATGCATCGGATTAAGCAGAAGATAAACATTTCCTAATCTCTGGAAAAACCCTGAATCTGAGAAGTCTGTAGGTTTTCCATTGTTAGTATAGTGGACATTAGTTTTATAATAGTTTCAAAGGTGGAGGGAGATTGGTACAGTAGTCATTATCTCTGCCACCAAATGTTATGTCCATGAGGTGTTGGATGGACAGAAAATTACGAGCCTGAAAGGCAGAAATAATATGTTCAAGGGCTCTTGAATTCTCAGTGGGTTAGCGATAATAACATTTATTGGTATGTCTCGAGATTCAAATTTTGAGAAGTCTCTACTATTTAATGAAGCTCTCCGTGTCGTTTCAATGCATGCTTGGGTGGTACCTACTAACAATCGCTTGACCATTCCTTTCAGTTGAACGGCATTAACACACAGGGCGAAAACATAGCCGATAATGGTGGTATCAAGGAGGCATATTTAGCTTATAATAGATGGCTTGAGAGAGGTGGGGAGGAACCCTTCTTACCAGGACTCAACTACACAGGGCGGCAAATGTTCTGGGTTTCAGCGGCCAGCATTTGGTGTTCCAGGACCAGAAAAGAAGAGCTCCAGCAGCTGATCATCACGGATGAGCACGTTCCCGATAAGTTTAGAGTGATAGGGCCCTTGTCAAATTCCGATCATTTCGCCAAAGATTTCAAATGCCCAGTCGGATCGAAGATGAATCCCAAGCATAAGTGTAAGATTTGGTAGTGACTGAATGGTACGCTGAAACAGTATTTATAAAGCACCTTCAGCTCCAGAAAGTTATGCACCTCGATCAGCAGATTGAATAAAACCTTACCGAATATTCATGCCGTTTTGCTCCAAAATAAATTCATCTTGAGCTATTCTTCTGGTCCCATATTCTTCTGGAATTTCCAGAATGGGGATAATTTCGATTCCGTACCGGAACATTTATTCTTGTCGAAAATATTTCAAATTACGTAACTGTGGTTTTTCATGGTGCAGATCTTCATACATTCAAGATATTGATTTTGATCAGCACTTCCCCAAGATGACGCTGACCATCCCGATGTACTGTGAATTAACACTTTAGGATCATTGTCAAGATAATGATATTATCTATTATTATAATCATTTCTTCATTCCATTCAATCAATTTTTCAGATTTACTACTTATATACTTCAGAGGTGTACTTCCTTTGGTTTTTGTTGTTTTGGAACTGAAATATCCGGACTATATCAGTAGAGATTACTCCTTTCCTCATGCATACTAATGAGGATGGAATACAAAGAATTGTGACCTAAATGTATATGCTGGAATTTATAATATTCAGGACTTTCAACTGTTATTTCATTCTCAAATGATATTCATATGAATGATGTATCTGTTATCATCCGATTTCAGCAATTTATTTTAAGAAATTGCGCACCCTTATTTACCCTGAATGTAGTAAGTTTGGAATCAGTGATCCATTTATGATCATTTGTGAACATCTGGATCCATTCTCAGGACTGAATTGGGCATTTGATTCTTGAAATGTATCAGGAAACTAGACCTTCTTCTGACTATTTATATGTACTTACTTAGTTGATCTAATTGAGATGAAATGTATGTAATCCGGCCTTTAATCTATAGGAATTGAATAATTTGATGACGATCTTGACTGATTGTTGTCGTACATTTATAATTCTAATTGTTCGAGATAATACGACAACCTTGCCAAAAAAATTCGCCAATATCGTTAAATATAGCCTTGATTTTCCTTAATCATCGCGAATTTCACAAAAGACGTAATTTCTATCAAACCCAAACAGAATCAATTAGCAGATGGGTCAATGATCGAAATATTCATTGGTGAATGACATGATTCATCTGAGAATTTCATATTATATTCAATCATTTGATATTTGAAACAACATTGAAACATTGATACAAGCCAGAGCTGGGCAGTACTCGGTACGAATACACCAATGCTCTAATCCAAGTTATATTTCTGGTACTCTGTATCCGGTACACGGTAAATTTTCAATAAGAACTCGGAATGTATACCCATACATATCTGTAAAGGTGTCTGATACCGGCGTCTCTTATGATAGTACATTTTTTCTAGTGCCGTAATTGCACCAGTGCCACAATCGCAACAGTGCCACAATCACACCAGTGCCACAATTGTCTACAGTCCACGGCAAGGTGACCAGACCGATGACAACTTCGACTTTGGTTATTATGAAGGCAGAGAGTTAACCATTACATACTATTGCTTTTCTTTTCCTTATGTTTATCAATTAAGATGTTTTTGATAAACTGCTTCGTTAAGTTTGCTCTTCGTGAACTGAAAACTGCCACCACTATTTTTTTCGTAGTTCATGGTTTTTATAGGGTGCAAGAAGTGGTGAATGAATAAGGCAACCTGAGAGAAGACTCAATTGGCAGATATATTACTTGCAGTTTGATGTAAAAGTACTTGCAGAAAGTATTTCTCGAAGTACTGTTCCAGACAGCATGTACTCATTCTTCAGTTATTCAGAGTATCCGGTACGATGCATCAGTACTCAGCCCAACTCAGAATCTTTGATTCTAGCCTTGATCAAAATATGAAAACTTAAATAAGGTATCATGACACTCAAAAATTATATCAGAACAAATTATTTTTAAATCAAATATGAACTAATAGCCACTCGAACAAAAAATGTTCAGTTAGATATTCAGACCTTTATCTATTCCTTTTGAGCACGTCTTCCTTTCTTTAACTTCATACTAAGATTGCATTTATTGCGTTGAAGTTGACTCATCATCTAGTATATTTAAGAGGTGCGAAAAAAGTTTTGTCCAAATAGCATGTAGCAAATTGTGTCAATGGAACATTGCAAACTTGAGCATTGACAAAACCTTATTCCACTTCTCTACTATAAGAAAGAAACTGAAATGTGTAGTTCAACAGAAAACGTAAAAAACTATGATTTCATAATTGATCATTTAAATATTTCGATTTTGTCAGCCTCATAGAGTTTTATAAATGAATTTTGTTCAGGACAGATTTTGGTCTATGTCCACATGACAGTTGTGCAAAATTAAAATTTGTTAACTCGTCTATGATACTGGATGATGAGTTGATCTGAGCTCATACTGTGGCTCATAGCACGCAGGGTACTGAAAAATTTTTGAAGAAAAAGCCATGAACACAAATTTTCAGTATAGGAAACTGTGAATACCGTTATTAAATGTCAATAATGAAAATAATAAAAGACAACATCTATATTAAAATAAATATCGAAGATTTGTGATCACGACCAACAATTTTTTAAACAAAACAGTAAATAAGTTAAATTGACGGATCCTTCATAAAAGTACTTCTGTAATATAGAAAAATTCTTGAAGAAAACTAACGATACCGCATTAATTCAGTTTTTAAAATTCGTGCAGATGAGGGTACACTGATGATGATATTTCGTGAAAATTCTACAAGGTCTCACAACATTGGAATTTTAATTAGTGAAAAATGTCTGTTGATACAGGTATCATCCGCTTCTATGAGTCCATTTATGGTTTTTTCATCAATATGAATTATACATTTTAAAATGCATGCAGAAAACGATGGCATTTTTGAAAACGATCGCAATTAGGATTAACTCTGCTTCTCTACTGATTTCAGGCCGGATTATATTTATTACCATCGTGATACTTACTGATTTTGAATTTAAAGTTTTATCTGTTAAAGCATGTTTTGATAATAAATCTACTTTTTGAATTGCGTAGTTCTGTTTCTACAAACTCTCACACTGACAGTTGATCGCCTTCTTAGATTCTCAGGTGAGAAATTTTCAAGTTGTGGGTTGACTATATGTGGGTGTTGGTTTTACTGTATAAATATTGTGATTAATGTACATATTCATGCATGTGGGTGGTGGTCGTGATGACATTTTGATGATGGTACTAATATTTTTGAGAGGTTTTGGATGGCTGATTCAAGTGTGAATCGTTGCTAAGAATGATTTTTGTATTTCAGAAGCAACTGATATATCTACTCAAGAAAAATATTTCCTTTTCCTAATCTGTACCGGCTCTGGACCTCTTTTTTTCAATTACAAACTTTTGGATTTCCGCTAAAATGCATGTTGATTGAATGTAATTTTGCATGATTTTAATGACGACTATGATATACCCCCATTATTTAGATATATTAAGTTGAATGATATTTTCATGTCATGTCCAGGAAAAAATTAATACTTTTTCACCCTCCAAATGAAGAAACGGTACGAGTCTCATAGATATTGCGTTTGTGGTAATTGTGAGAGACCTGATTTCAATATTATGTACTGATATCATCGATAGATATTCATTTAAGACTCTTCCGAACGAATCCTTTAATGCATCAACAAGTTACGTTCAGCAATATTCTGAATCTGTCCATATTCTCTGGTTATCAGCAATTTCGTAACCCTATTAGTACATTAGGATAATATTAGTAAAATATCATGGATTGGCAAAAAATATTCAAACTTAATATTGGCGATAAGACAAATGTGAACATATCGCGATATTGGTTCAATACTGGTTGGACAATTTGAAAGAATTTTGAAGCAATATTGGCCTCAAAACATTCAGCAATATTGGCCTCAAAACATTCAGCAATATTGGTACAATATTATGTGGATACATTGATAGAATATTCAAATTGGTTTCGAGAAAATTGATGAATTGTTTTCAATAAAAAATTTCACCAGAGACCAATTCGTGAACTATCTTGAAAACAAGTAGTGTGAAGAATGTAATATATTTCCTTAGGTTTTATCTGACATGCGACCTAGAAGTGTCTTACCCAGGTTGTATCATATTTTTTTTTAAATTTTGAAGTGTTGGCCAATATTCAAATTTCAAATAATAGGTATTCTTTGGAATATTGTTTGAATATTATTATTTCAAAATAAGCGTGAAGTTTCCGTGATAATTAATCAGTATAGATTAATATCATTTGAAACAATATTCAACTTATATGCTATCAAACCTGGATATACAATATTGTTTTTATCCCTAGATTCGATATGACAGGAATATTTTAATTGCAAAATTCAATCTAGTTGTTGGAATACGTCGACGATATTGTTTTATCAAAATTGGTGAAAATTATTCAACCAAAATTGACACAAGAGAGGAATATGATTCGTTCAACATTGCTGAAATTATGTTCAACCAATGTGATATCTAACTTGGATATACAATATTGTTTTTTATCGGTATTACTTATATAAACGGAATGGTAGGAATGCAATATTCATTGTAGATGTTGAAAACAATATGTAAACCAAATTGTTTTATCGATATGGTAGAAATTATTCAGCCAGTATTTTATGTCACAATCTACGTTCAGAATAGGTTGAGCCAGTATTTCACCAATAATCAATAATATAACTGTTTTTCCTATATTCACTCATATTTAATCAATATTCCTTTAAATTCACAAAATATCTATATTGGCCAAGAATGATCAAGATCAGCCAATTTGAGGTGCTACCTGGGTATCGTCGATCTGAATTTCATGAATATATTCAGTGACTAACTAAATAAGAATAATAACAATGAAACTTTTATATTCATTTGGTATGAGATATTTGAATATTCATACATTAAAAAAAAAAAAAAAAGTGAATTCTTCTAAATTATGCCTTCCTGCCAATCATAATAACTAATCTTTTCAAGTTATCAGTCATTCCAACAACCATATGACCCAGTTATTATAGTTTGAGGTAGGTATCAAAACTACCTTTGATTTGAAGAAGAGAAGTCTTTTTGAGTATAAAGTAGCTAATTCTGCCACCCGTGTATCTCTTATTGTTTTCAAATAATTTAGCAAAAAAAAAAGTGCATTCATTTCAGATTGCAGTCAACAAAATAGTTGAGCTCAGCGTACAAATCTGTATATGCATAATATCGCCCCATTTAAATATACGATATCCTTCCGCATTGATGGGGGGACAAACACCTTTGGTAGAAAATCCTCACTTCATTTCAAGACTTCTAATAAACATATTATCTTAAATGAGATTTATCTGAGCCCCATGGTGTTGGAAATGGTAAAAAAATATTTGGCCCAATGTAATTTGGTACCTATGTCATTTGACAGCATCTAATTTGAGAATGCAATTCATTTCATATGTTTGTTACTTCAAACATTCACGACACTGGATTGATATTGATATTTGTCTTCTTTTTCTGAATTTTCAGTAATTTCTATAAAAAAAGTGACAGGTTTCTTTATAAAAAATATCATGTTTTTGAGATAGTTGATTTGACGTGAGTGCGGAAGTGATATGAAGACTTAGATTTGATTGATTTGAGAAGTTCTGTTATTTGTTTTGAATATCGATAATTTCCGGAAAAAAAAGACTCTTTCAACATAGATGCCAGAAATATTTGAATTTGTATCGTATGGAAATCCTTTATTGGTTATTTTGTTTTAATATATTTATGGCTCCAGTCATTCAGTTACTTCACTTTTTCCCAATTCCAGATTTTCAAAAACCGATAACTTTGATTTCTTTCATTCTTTGGATAAATTTAATTTACATTAAAAAAATATTTCGGTGTATATTACTTTTTAAAAAAACAATTATGGTGGATTGATGCAGCAGTTTTGAGTCATAAGTCAAAAGAATATTCGTCAATTATTAGAATTCTTCCTTATGACTTAAAACTTATGAATGAATATTTTTCAGCTATTTTCTGAAATTCAACGAGTAATACCACTTTGGACTACATACATTTGAAATATTACCAATATACACGATTTTCGAAGCAAAGAACTTGGCAACATGAACATAATCAACAAGAAGTATCGAAATAACTTGGCATACAGTTATTAAACTTTAAAATCCGTTAAAATTCTTTTATAATCAAAATTATCCCTTATTCGTACAAAAAATATTGAGAATTGAGAAAAAGAGTACAAAATCTATATTAATCCAGTGGATTGAAAGTTGGTAAGGAGTATTCATCTGCCGTGTAACACTGTTTGAAGTTACAAACACCAAATTTGCACAGGAATGTTGAATTGAATGCTGTCCAATCACTTACTGAATTTCATTGAGAAAATTTAAACACTCTGGAACTAAATACATATCTTAGAAGATATGCTTATAAGAACTTCCAGACTCAAAATGAAGTGAAGGATTCTACCTACCTACCTCTTTATGAAACGTTTTTTCAGAATGTCTATATGTTAGTGAGAGGTGCTTCGTTTATGTATTCTTTTTCTCAGAGATCTATTTCCACCCACTAATTTAACAATGAATTTCAGCTCAATGGCATCAATACTCAAGGTGAGAACATAGCAGACAATGGAGGACTAAAAGAAGCCTACTTAGCCTATAACAAATGGGTGCAACGTAATGGAGAGGAACCAAAACTTCCAGGTCTGAAGTACACCCCAAACCAAATGTTCTGGATTTCTGCCGCTAATACTTGGTGCTCAAAATATCGCCCGGAAACTCTGAAACTGAGAATTCTCACGGGATATCATTCTCCGGGCCAGTTTAGGGTCCTTGGGCCACTCGGTAATTCGGAATATTTTTATAAGGATTTCAATTGCCCGGTGGGTTCCAAAATGAACCCTGCAAAGAAGTGTCATGTGTGGTAGATGATTTGAAAGTTAACTGATGACGCACGAATAGATTAATGTACGAGGAAAAGGAGTGGGTTGAATTCATTTATTACTTTGCAAAAATTGGAGAACTTTCTATATTGACCCACGTTTCGATTAAACGCAACATTGTAATGGAAAAGGCGTGGGCATCTGAACGTTTTTAACCACAGATAATATCTACATACCACGTGGTAATTTATTTGTTCGAACTAGAATCTCGTCTCGCTTGCATAATTTGTTTAATTTGATCATTCAATATGAAGAAATCTATATTCCACAAACACACATGAATTTTGCTATCCAAAACTCCCTTAACGTATTTTCCAGATGAAATATTTCCAATAAGAGCAAATTAATTAAATGCTCCCTTTTATGTATATATTGAAATATTTATTCCACCTACAATAGAAATCATAAACAATCAACTCGAAAATCAAAAATATTTGCTTTATACCTGACGTACGCTATAATATGTATCTTCCGATGATACTTTTGCAAAATGCTCGTCGAGTAGAAGAGACGTAGGTTTGGTATTTAAGTTATGTTTAACGTTTTTGAGAAAAATCGGTTTAGAATTTGAAAATACTTTCCAAAATGGAATTCATTCTAAATAAATTGGTACTTCGTAAACTGAAGTTTTAAATTTTTGTTCATTTTCAACAATTCTCAAATAATGAACGTGCATGTTGATCACTAAAAGAGCGTGTTTTGCTAAATTCGCTCTTGGAATATATAAAGGGAGAAATTGAAATTTAATGATATATCTTGATCACAAATGTTATGATCAGCAATTTTTATAAAATACATGATGACCATTTTTCATATGTTTCACTTCGAGATGCATTGATGTTAGTTTTGATGTTTATTCAACAAATCGTTTTATAAATGAATTTTCAGATTATTATACTTTCCGTTTTTAATCTCATTTTATATCACCTTTATACTATAATATGGTGAACACTTCACAGTTTATTTATTTAATTTTCAGTTAAAGCAAGGGCAAAACTTCTATCTTCTCATCCTCAGTTCATTTCAAATATATACGTTCTGAAAATGACAAAGTCTGATCTGATATGTTATGTAATATAAACATAATCAGGAATCTGAATATTTGTATTTTTTTAATGAAATGACATTAAATTCTGAAAATCCTAGCATGTACTTATTATTTCACCCTAATGCCAATTCAAACAGAAAATATTTATGATTTCATGTTGAGCTCTCCTCTCAAGAAATTAGAATTATGGTTTCCCAATCACGTTTCAAGTCGTGGTTGCCGGTTGCTCAGCAGTTCAATGTGTCGGAAGTTGAGGCACTAGCTTGCATCTGGCTCGCTTCGATTCCGGAGTATGAGAGAATTTTTCTCAAGCATGTGCAATGTGAGCTGCGTAATTGCCAATACCGACGACTGGTATTTGCTTGAAGTGTGAACCAATCACCTTGGGTGCACCGGGTTTTCTGGGTTTTCTTGCAGTTGAAAAGTGAATACGCCTCCAAAAGTCAGTAAATCGCCTTGGAACACCACGGCAAATATTAATAATCCTCTATGTATAGTAAGTACTCTATGTACATGGTATGAGGTAGTATTATTATTATTATTATTTTATAAGTGAGTAGAATGGATTTGTCAGATCAAAAAATGAGACATTCAAGCCACGAAAACAATAGATGTGTCATAACAAAATCTGAACCTGTTGAATATCGAAAAAAACAACGTAATTCTAATTTTTCGCTCGAGCTTCGAGTAGAAGTATTTCCAAGTAAGCTTGACTACCTGCAAAAAAGCCACAGTCTTTTAAAACATGTGCATTGGAAATTCTTCTCTGCACATTGTCACAAACTCTTCCGTGGATTTTTCGAGTAATAAAATTGGAAACAAAACAAAATCTCGAATTGTTTTCTCATTCCCTGCTAGTCAGCTAAACTGGAGCATCTACAAGGCATCTGAAAGTTGCGCTAAAAAGCTGTTGACAAAATTTTGTTTTGTTCTGAAATTTGTTGTTTCCATCAACCTGCTGCACCATTAGGAAAAAACTCAGATATCTTCGAAAGACGTGTGCCAGCTAGGGAAGTCTTAGCCCTAACCTTCTAACGTGTGATGCCATGCACAATTTGTTCCAGTTTGACTCGTTCGAAGGAATGCTTTTATTTAGCCTAAGTCGAAGATCACAAGAGCCCAGGCTGTACCTTAAGCACGATGAAAGTATTCATTTTAGACGTGATAAATCCTAGATCTGATCGTCACGAGCTATATCAGAATTTCCGTAGCAGGCCTTTAATGAATCAGATGACCACCTTCATTTTGGATTGGATTTTGTACGGTCCTCCCCATGACTACATTAACTCGGGAGAACTTCCCTTCTTCTTTCTCCGATTCTTCAACTAATCTTCATCGCCTTGATCTTTACGGAATTTGCCTGGAGATTAATATTGCTATCATTATTATATATTAATTGACAATATATAATTTGTTGAAAATTGGTAAAATAATATTCAACCAATGAGCTATCAAACTTTGATATACAGTATTGTATTTCAGCCATAGAATCGATATGAGAGGAATATTGGGATTGTAATACTCATTCTAGATATTGAAAACATAGATATAGTTAGTTAAAAAACATTCAACCCATATTGTTTCAGTATTACATATAATCTACACACAGCATAGTTTGTGCCAATTTTCCACCAATATTATCAATATAATATTGGCCCAATATGAAATGAAGGTTCTACCTGAGTAGCTTCTTCTCAGTTTTGCGTCCTACTTATTTTGCTGGTGTGGAGACTGAATCTAGATTTTTTCTGTAGAATACACTCATCATCTAGGCATATCTGAATTGTCCTCTGTGGTTCCTGTGATTTGTTCACGAAATCTAGCAGTGAGGTTATTGAAAACAAACAAAATGCGCTGAACAAAAAAAAACGAATTACATCAGATTATTAATAAAAGTTATTAAAAAACGCAAACACATAGTTTATACAATATCCCTGCTCTCGCTCAGTATCAATCAGTTACTGGTAATATCTAGCCAGATGGATTATTGCTCAGCAGATTATAACTCTCACATCATTCACTGTCTCCCTCTCTTCTGGCACCTCTGTGATTTTGGTAGTCTCTGAAACCTTTGGGACTCTGGCTGTTTTCGTTTGAAAAGGTGTTTACATTTCAGAGTCTTTTTTGCAATCTAGGTGGACATGAATGTTGAAGTATAAAATGAAGACTTTGAAGCAGAAAAGGTTTGTCTGTCAGTCTGTCTTCTGCGTCATATGGAATATTCGTTAAAAAGAAAAAATATCTTCAGCGTAAGTTCTCTCTACTCAAATAAAAATTTGTGAGTAGGTCTATCACACAACTTTTTCATTGTCAACTGATATGGAGTATAAAGAGGTATCTTCTGTATGAATACGCAAAGTGATAAGCATCTGCAATGAGAGTGGCTCAATTTGCTACATCTCCAAGCATCAATCCAGTGGTGGTGCTACAGCTGCTGCTACTGAATATCAACTTACGAGGATGTATTGATATCTAGTTAGCATAGACCAGTTCCCTGCATAAACAAAATATTGCGTTACCATAGCAACGAACAATAACTTATTAGAAGTGTCGGTGTAAAGTTTGACGTCAAAAAAGTAAACCAGAGTTACGCAATAAATTGAAAGAAAAAATATGTCCACCAAAATTGTGAATATCGAAGAATTGGAGTATCGAACCATCATCATGAGGTAAGCAGATTTACGAAGATATGCTAAATACCCTTGGTGATTAATATCCTTTGTATGCGACCGTTAAAAACTTGACTGCAAGCTTCAAAAGAGGTAAATTTTCCATTGAAAATGATGACCGATCGGGAAGGCCAGTTTCTGTGTCAGTCCCCGAAAATATCGATGCAGTTCATGACATGATTATAACAGACCGTCGAATTGGGCTAAAACGGATATCTTAAGCACTGAATATTTCATACGAACGCGTTCATCATATAGTTCACGTCAATTTGGACATGAGAAAAATTGCTGCAAAATGGATCCCCAAATGTTTGAATGTTGACCAAAAGCGTGCAAGGGTAGTAGCATCGCGTTCGATTTGTGCTCGATTTGAAAACGATGTTGACTTCTTAAACCGAATTGTTACTATGGATGAGCCTTGGGTACATTTCTACGATCCAGAGACAAAGCAACAATCGATGGAATGGCGACACTCCGGTTCTCCAACACCTAAGAAGTTTCGTGTCAAAAAATCTGCTGGAAAAGTTCTTGCTTCAGTTTTTTGGGATTGCCATGGAGTAAACTTGATTGATTTTTTGGATAAGGGTAGAACTATAACTTTACTATTCGACATTACTGACCACTTTACGGGAAAAAATTAAAGAGAAAAGACGCTGAAAGCTATCCAAAGGTGTTTTGTTTTTGCAGGACAACGCCCCTGCACACAAATCTCATGTTGCCATGCAAAAAATTCCTGATTTAGGGTTTGAATTACTAGAACACCCCCTTATTCACCAGATTTGGCTCCGTCCGACTATCATCTCTTTCCTCAACTGAAAAAAAAGTTGAAAAGGTCGTAAATTTTCTTCCAACGAAGAGGTAATAAAAGCTGTGGAGGCCTGGTTTGCAGAGCAAGAAGAAATATTTTTTTGAAAGGTCTAGAGACGTTGCAGGTTCGCTGTAATGAATGTATCCAAGTAGAATATGTTGAGTAATAAAATATTTTGACATAGAAATTTTGTTTGGTCCTATAGTAGGCTAAGAATTTTTGAATATATCTTCGTATATTCCAATTCATATCATGAGCCATGAAAGATGAACGCGTATTTTCTTATCCAATCTATTTTTAGTATCTATGTTTTTCTCATGATAAATAAGTCTACATGCCATAAAAGCATGCATCCAGATGAATCTAGACAATGACAATGAAAGCTCGAATTTAATACAGATAGAGTCATGAATTGGCTTAGGTTAAAGACACACCTTTGCCAAATACTTCAACTTGAAAGAAACGTACAATTATTATCGGCCTACTATCCGCAGGGTTCAGTCTGAGAAAACACCTGCACACAATCGGAATAAACAGAGAAACTATGTAGTGTAGATTATGTGGTGGGGAGGTGGAAACCGCTCCCAGTTAACACAAATATTTAGGAGAAGTTGTTAATTAGTGATGCCAAATGTTATGAATTGTTCACAATTTTCTTCTCGTTAGTGTCGCTGTGAGGCACTGAATGTGAAGAAAATTTCAAAGCACATTAACATGAATTTTGGTTTCATAGTGATTTTGTCGGTATTGAAGGAATTAGGTTGGTAACAAAATTGAGCACCACCATGACACAAAATGGTAAGTTGTTTGTCGAGTCGAGAGTCAAGTAAGATTTGTATTTCGTTGAAGCCATTTTTTAATGTTCAGATAGTGTGTAGTGTTTTTTTTATTTCAATGGTTGACTCAAAGTGTTTATTAACATTGACCAATTATAATTTCTACTAAGAACTCTTCCTTCAAGTACCGGAACGTTGAGTAGAAACTTAAAAAGGTAAATTCAGTGATTCACAGAATTTGGAATTTTCAGGATAGGTACTGATTTCGGCGCGAAGAAAATGCTGCCCAGATGATTGGAGTTGAATTATAGATATTTCTACAATTCTATACCGGGTGGCTACGGAAGTATTGCCTATGGAATATCTCAGTTATTGTATGAAGTAGGTTTGTGAAATTTGGAGCGTCGATATAATGACATAAGAGCTAGAATTTGAGCATATTGACATGTCGAAGTTAACTTCTGGTCTGACCGGAAGTAACATCAACTTTCTTATTTTAAATGGAAACCCTATTTTTTTTCTTTTCGCTTTATTCAGCATTCAATTCCCTTTCTAATGACATATCACAAGTTGGTATCTAACCGGAAACTAGATCAGAAAAAAATTATTATTGAAATTCACCGAGTAGGCCGTGGAAGCAAAATGAAAGCCAAAAATTGAAAAGTTGGCTATGGAAACCATACGTCACTTGATAACAGTTGCTACTACTGTGATATTTTATTTTCATTCGTCGGCGTTATAAAAAGCCTCCAAAAAAATATTGGAAAAATTGGGAAAAAAACAATACTCTGTAGGTCCATAACTCAAATAGGAACATGCAACTTTTTCTTGCCTGTACTATTCAGCATAACCATTCCTTTCTAATGATATAATAGAAAATGATTTTTTGAACTGAGATTCCGAAAAATCCAATTATTATTCTTCAAATAACAAAACAGTTTATCGCCATACGCAAAAATAAAATTAAAAATAATGTGGAATGATAAATTATATCCTGTAGGTTAAATAGGAACATGAACGTACTTGGTCTGTGCCATCGTCCATAGATATTCTAATATCTACCTATGGACGATGTTTGTGCTATTCAGAATAATCATTCCATTGCAATAATCATTCGAACCAAAATATTAACAAGTAGGCTGATTAAGATATATTTTGGAATGAAACAAAAAAGAAATGAGAGCTGTCACGAACGCTGCTATCCATATTATTTTGACGTTCGAAGTAGTGTTTTTGATTCTGCCATTTTAAAAGGGTTTGGAAATCGAAATCAGTTAGTGGAATATTAAAAAAATGCCCCGTTATTCACGAACCGAACAAATTGTCATGCTTCTCATTTATGGTGGATGTTTAAAAAATTCTTATGCAGCTGAACGATTGTATTTAGAGCGATATCCAGGGAGGCAGCAACCGTCAAGAAGGTATTTCCAGTGGCTTGAAGAAAAATTAAGAACTGAGCCTGATGTTCACGAAGACCAAGAAGCATTTGTTATTAATGAGGAAACTGAAATTAATGTATTAGCTTTAGCACAATATGATAGCACAATTTCCTCAAGGCAGATTGGCGCCGAATTAGCTATAAGTAAGGACTCTGCTAGGAAAATTTTGAAAAAACATCGATTGAAATCCTTCAAGTATCAGTTGCATCAACATTTGTATGAAAATGACGGTGAAAGGCGTCTGGAATATTGTAATTGGTTTCTTCGACAAAATGCTGAAAATCACCTATTTAACTATTATATCTTGTTTACGAACGAGTCAAGATTTACCAACAATGGATTATTTAACAGGAATAATACAAGGTAGGTACTGTACTTTATTTGGATTATTGTCGATAGTCGAAGTGTAAAGTGCTAAAAGTGTGAACGGTCTTTTGTTCCAGGTACTGGGCGGTAGCAAACGAGCACCGGTTTCGACAAGGCGGCTTCCAAGAGAGATTTGGTGTGAATGTTAGGGCAGGAATAGTTGGAACTCATATTGTTGACCCCATTCTTTTTCAAGGCCAACTAACCGGAGAAAGATACTTTAATTTTTTAACGAATGAAATTTCGGAATTCATTAACAACCTACCAGCGGAAATAACTGAGAGAATGTACGTCCAGCAAGATGGCGCCCCTCCGCATAATTTAAGAATAGCGAGAAATTATCTTCAAAATCGCTTTCAATAGAGACTTATAACAACCCATAGTCCAGTCAGGTGGCCTCCAGGGTCACCTGATCTTACTCCGTGCGACTTTTTTCTATGGGGGCATCTTTAAAATACGGTGTATTCCACACAGCCTACAACTCTACATGAGCTAGAAGTAAAAATTCGTAGAGCTTTCCAAGATATCACACCACAAATGTTGAGAAACGTTTTACATGAAAATATCAATGTATTGACGCTGAGGGAATGCATTTCGAACATTTGTTTTGAATTTATTTTATCTTTAATCCTATCAATTTGATTTTTTTTTTCGATAAATCTGTTTTTTCGTTATTTGAAGAATAATAATTGGATTTTTTGGTATTTCATTTCAAAAAATTACTTTCTATTATATCGTTAGAAAGGAATGGTTATGCTGAATAGTACAGGCAAGAAAAAGTTGTATGTTCCTATTTAAGTTATGGACCTACAGAGTATTGTTTTTTTTCCAATTTTTCCAATATTTTTTTTGGCGGCTTTTTATAACGCCGACGAATGATAATAAAATATCACAGTAGTAGCAACTGTTATCAAGTGACGTATGGTTTCCAAGCCAACTTTTCAATTTTTGGCTTTCATTTTGGTTCCACGGCCTATTCGGTGAATTTCAATAATAATTTTTTTCTGATCTAGTTTCTGGTTAGATACCAACTTGTGATATGTCATTAGAAAGGGAATTGAATGCTGAATAAAGCGAAAAGAAAAAAAAATAGGGTTTCCATTTAAAATAAGAAAGTTGATGTTACTTCCGGTCAGACCGGAAGTTAACTTCGACATGTCAATATGCTCAAATTCTAGCTCTTATGTCATTATATCGACGCTCCAAATTTCACAAACCTACTTCATACAATAACTGAGATATTCCGTAGGCAATACTTCCGTAGCCACCCGGTATATTGGTTTTTTCATGATTTAGACAGAGTTTGATAAATTTCTTTATTTGTGAAAATTATACACTACGGAATCAACTCACGCATTTGTTTTCTAGCATTCCATTCCATATGAACCGTAATTCCCCACTAAGCAAAGTAATATTCATTCAATATTTCAGTAACCTTTCATGGTAATGTGTTACATCAGAGTTTTCTGCTACCTTACTGCAAATGTTCAGCAACTACTGAAACGGACCTTCAGCAATATTACAAATGGTATATGCCATTATCAATTATTCCAGCTAGGTTTCTGCAACATTGCATATAATATACAGGAAAATTGCCGATGTAATATTGAAAATGACGTCTTATGACAATGTTGCAGCAACTACTGAAATGTATTGATGGATGAAATCTTTTATAATTAGTAATTGCAGCAAGGTTACCGCAACATAGAATATAAATTATTAGAAAATAACATATTCAATATTGATATATAGCAGCAACTTATCCTCAATCTTGTCTATTCCTCTCCATAACAGAACAGTTAGATCTCATAAAAACCGTCCAGTAGGTTTGTTCGCTACTGAAGAATTTTTGGATTTTCACTACTTGCTACTAATGATGGAAAATTATTGCAATCTTCATTGGAGACAGATCAGTTTTGATATCTTGGAAAATATCATTCAGTATTGATGTGTCCTCTATGGAAATCAGATTCATCATTTGCAAGTTTTTAGAAACAAGCAGTGAAAACCCATAAAATCTTCTGAAATTAAATCTTGGAGGTCAAAAAGACAAACATTTTATAATGAAAACTTCAATTAAAATATCACAAAAAAACAAATAAGTACTCATATTAAAATGTCCAATTAAAAAAAAAATCTGTTTGGCTTCATCAGGTACCTAAAAAAAAACAATAATTGAATTGAATGTTCAGCTTAAATATCGACATCTCGATCTACTACCTAACCCTACAAGTAACTTGTTTTTGCGAATTGTAGCCAAGCCATGACATTTATTGCAAGTGCATCATCTCTGATGCATGGAAATGAATTTCTCACTGCTTCTGGAACAAAAATATTATAAATAAATATATAATTAGTCAACTTAACAAATATTGTCTTATTTCAATAAAGAATGTACAATTGAACTTGTCCTTGATTATAACACTATTGTGCTTATATATTCGCTTATATTCAAATTGAATTGACTCAAGTTTTAAAATTTTTATAGATTTCAATTCTTTGATTCTGAAATTGTCTTTTTTGCTGATCCAATTGCAAAACATGGCACAATGATTTGTGAAAAACGTTCAAGACTTCTTCTAACACAAGCCTTTTCATTCAAGCCACCAATATATTGAAGAACCTGCAACTAAAATCGAAATGTAAAAGTATTCCACATCATTTACAAATGTAAAAGTACCTTTCAAATTGACACTACTACCAGATTTATTCGCAATGTAAGGAGAAAAAAAAACATTTTTTCTGAAATCGTTCAAGAATGCCCACTTTCTCGGAACAACTTCAGGCCTCAAAATACGCTAATCTAGTATTTTAGTCCGTTGCTGAGCAATGAACTTTCCCGGACCGTTTTCGTACCTAAACGGTACGGGAAAGTACTTTTTCGGCAACCATTCGGGAAGTGTTCACTTCCCGGACACTTTTTCTTTGGGAAAGTAGCACTTCCCGGCCTAGTCCGGGAAGTACGTACTACACAATATACTATTCCTACTAAACGCAGAATGAGCAAACCAGACCATCCTAACCTAAAATAATAAATGATGTATATATAGCCTTACCTTACATGAAGATGCCTTATTTATTAGCATTATCCATTGTGCTTAGGTACCTAGGTTAAGAACGGATGAAAGTATCCAAAACAAAACCAAAGCAAAGGCACGACACACAACAACACAATTTACAATAGCAAAATGGCGCGAGGCGCGTGCTTGTCTGGGATCTGGGTGACTGGGTGTCGCCCCGTTAGGTGGCATCTCATCAAGACCGGGAAATTCAAAACTGGTTGGTTTCCTAATAGATGAAATATTATTTCAAGTTTCTTTATACTTACCATTTAAAATTGTCCAAGCGTATCATTTTGTATATTTCTGTGAAGATGCAATCAAAAATTGAAAATGTATTGTGTTTTCTGAATACTGTCAATATTGTTTGTTGTTAGCTCATGTATGGATGTAAATATCATGGAATTTCAAACTCATTGCAATATTGCGATTTGAAATTGTTCGATAGTTCCAAATGTAACTAGCACTCACATTGTTCGTAGATAGTTTCTGTATTGTTGCATTTGCAATGAACTTTCATGGATCATGTAACATTGCACTTGAAACTCAACCGATAGCTTGCTTTATAAGTTACAAACAACTGGTGAGCTTTATTTTATTCTTGGCATACAGGAGAATCAAAAAGTGAAGCACATTTTAAAATAAGTACCAGTCCATTCAATTTCACATTGTTACATCGAAGTTTTCTCAATGTGCATTCGATTCCGAAGTATAAATGGAATGTCACATTGGGCTAATTTCGAGTCACATTTTGCATCACATTTTGATGTCTCGACCTGACCAACACTGGTGTGATCTGAAACATGAATGTGAATACCAGAATCATCTCTGAGACCATTCTGTGTTGACTGGGAGCCTCTCACACATTAAACTCCTTGTAAATGAACCTGGTGAAATACGCAGGCCTATTCAACCAGAAACCACTGACGACAGATTAGTACTATAGACCATATTAGGCCCAGTGTTGAGGGTTAGGTTAAGTTTAAATATGAGTGGGCCCGTATCAGGCTCACCACTGCGGCCATTGGCCAATTGTGTTAAGGGACACCTCAAGGATAAACTCGGTATCTTGCTCGTAAGACTTAAACCAACTAACTAACCTCCTAGTGACAAGCGACGATTGGTTTCGTGTTTTCAAGAAGGTCTCCATTCTAGGAAAGTCACAGATGATTTTTGAAAAATCCTGTTCGCTGTATAATGATCCAGACACCAGCCGAATTCTTCAGTTGGCCCTTGAATTTCCCTGTGTGTCCAACAACATAACATTAGTTTAACTTAGCTCGTAGTACGCCCTTTTCTTCAAAGTTATCATTTCTTGAAGCAGTGTTTCCAGCATTTCTTTAATTATCTGCTATTTATTCTCATTGGTATTTGTACCAGCTATGACCTGCGGCTTAGCAACACTGTATTCCACTATATAGGGTGTTCCAAACTCAATAACATATTAGACGTTTCTGTACAGCACATTAGTAAACTACACCTGAAGTTTCAGATATCTACGAATCCAAAAACCGCAATAATGAACATTTGTTGTTGTTGCCATAAAATAAGGGAATCAATAAATGTCTCTAAAACCGCTGGAGACAGGTATAGGGAAGTATTATACAAAAATAATGGTAAATAAACTGTGAAGCAAAAATTTTAATACTAGGTATACAGTGCGTCTCATTTGAAATATCAAAGTTGATGCTGCTTTTCAGTTTAAACGACAACTCCGCTGCGCTGAAAATATTTTAGCTCGATAGATACCAAATTTTCAAACTCATCCAATGTTCCTTTCTCCAGAAGAGTCTAACAGGACATTTTGAACAACCTACTGCTATGGCTAATACTTCACCATCGTTAAAAATTTTATGTATGTAACATCTAACAACATAATTCACCTTCATTTCCATCGATGAAATTTTCAGTCACAGTTTCTTTTCGAAAATTTCCATGATATGTTCCGCCAGGTTCATGACACGTCTAATATCAGTATCCAGATGATAATTAGAATTTGGAATATACCTAACAATAATTGAAAACAAATTGTTAGTTCGTGACCACATTATCTACTAAATCATGTCACCTCACAGTTTCCCATTTAATTACTTAAATTTCATGTCGATAACAGATTGGCTGAAAAGTAGATAAGCCGAAATGTTCTATAGTAATCGTGTTACGTTCAAGGGGTACACAAAAGGTAAACATACCATTTTCGTTATAACTTTCGAAAATCCCCTACATTCGAATAATACTGAAATATTCCAAAAAATGTTTCAGAAAAAATAAGTAATAAAAAAATCTTTTGGTGTGAAATGAAGATATATTGCTGACCACCTACCGGAAAAAAATTCATTGCAATAATAACGTACTGTTACTGGCATCATCTGGTAGTAGGAAGGTTAATACCATTGGACTAAAGAACAGCTGAAGATTAGGTAAGATTTCGTATCAATAATTCTGTCTAAAATTTGTTCAATAATTATCTTGTCGAGAACATTTCAGAGATATTCAGTATATTGCTTTACCAAGAATTTATTATAAAATCATTGACTGCTGTTCCTGAAAGTGACTTAGTTTTACGAAAACTCTTCCAATACCCTCCTTCTTTTTTCTTGCTTCCAGTTACCCAACATGAAGTTATGGACACCATTCATTCTTTGAAAAATGTTGCATGCGCTGATGTCTATAACTTAAATACACGGAAAAAAAATTTAATAGTAGCAAGTGAAATTTGCATACCACCAAGTGAAAATTTGCATACTATATGGGACAAGTACACGCTTTATTAGCCACAAGAAAAATCAGATTCCTGAATTTGATCACTTGCTGTTATTGTTGTAATTTCAGGAACAGAATGTAACCTAACGATACCAAACTCTTTATTAGAAGCAAACTTTTCATTTTATTAGCCTCAATCTACGTTTTATTTGCAGTAGGTGCTCAGTTTGATAACTACTAGTGACAAGTAAATTTACCATTGATTGAACATGATTTAATCTCAAATAACTCATATACTTAAATCTACTAAAAAATTTATTAGAAGCTACTATACAGTATTCTACTGCAGCAACATTTTTAGATCATTATAGTAATTTTAGTTTACTTAGCCTTATCAAATGACTCACTTTTGGGTAGTTTATTATTGTCTTACCTTTAATAGATTTCATTCCATCTTTGGTATCAGGATACACCGGACTCAATTGAAATATCCACTTGCCCTCAGTTTAGAGTTATTAGTTCTTCAAAGAAGGTATTATAAGAAGCCGGGAAATAAAACAACCACCATGTTTCATGAACAACAACACGACTAACTTTTATTGACATAAGACAGAGGGCAGAGCTACAGAGCATAAAACAGTTATACCAACACAGAACGAAAAGAGCAGTTTTGATAGTAATACCAACATATAATGTAAAGGGCGTTTTTGATGTCAAAAAATAACACCCCCATCATCAAAATTTACAAGAGTTTATCAAGGCCCAGCCCATATACAAATTTATTAAATTTCTGCACAGTCAGACTTTTTGTCAGTATGTCAGCAATCATATCCTCAGTAGGCAAATAAACTAATTTAACAAAATTATTAGATATTGCTTCCCTTACAAAATGGTAGCGAATATCTATGTGTTTTGAGCGCTTATGGTGAACAGGATTGTTAGCTAATTTTTGTGCACTCATATTATCATTATATATATATATTAATACAAACATCTTTCTGCATTAATTCACCCATTAAGTTTCGCAGATACAAGGCTTCCTTCGCAGCTTCTGAAATATATTCCGCGTCAGTGCTTGACAGTGCAACTGTCCTCTGTTTGCGACTTTCCCATGATATGGCACCCTCAGAAAGTTTGAAAACAAACCCCGTATAAGATCTCCTATCTGTCTTATTACCTCCCCAGTCAGCATCCACATAACCTGATATTTCAAAATTTGATTTTTTATACAATAAAGCAAAACCTTTAGTACCCTGCAAATATTTTAGTATACGTTTTGCATGTTTCCAATGATCCACGTTGAAGTTATTATTAAACTGGCTTAGAAAACTTACTGAATGTGAAATATCAGGTCTTGTTAATACTGATAAATACATTAAGCACCCTATGAGTTGTTGATACGGTAACTTGTTATAAGTTTCTTCGTGAGCATCTAAATTAACATCAAAATTCAAGTTAGTTTCAAGAGGTGTAGGCGAAGGTTTACAGTTAGACATGTCAAACCTCTTTAGAATTTGATTTATATAATCTTCTTGATGTAGAATAATTATTCCTTGTTTCATATCTCTAGTAACTGTCATCCCCAAACATTGTTGCACTTTACCCAAATCTTTTAGTTTGAATTTTTTATTGAGTTCTAACTTCAAAGATTCTACTTCAGTAGAGTCATTAGAAAAAACAAAAAAGTCATCTACGTATAGAGCAACTATTGTCAGCAGTTCACCTTTGTTTTTTATGAATACACAATGCTCAAAATCTGACTTTTTGTAACCTAGTTTAGAAATTACTTGATCTACATTCTCATACCAGACTCGAGCAGATTGTTTCAAACCGTAGATGGCTCTTTTTAATTTACAAACTTTATTTTCACTGTTGGATATCTTAAAACCTTCGGGTTGTTCCATAAACAATAATTCAGTTAAATTGCCATTTAAAAAAGCAGTCATAACATCGAGATGTGTTATACTTAAATCTAATTGAACAGAAAATGCAATAAGTAACCTTAGTGTGGAATGTCTCACCACAGGTGAGAAGGTTTCGTCATAATCAACACCGGGTTTTTGAGTAAAACCCTTTGCAACAAGCCTAGCTCTGTAACGCGCACTTCCATCACTATTTCTCTTCTTTTTGAAAACCCACTTGCACTTTACCACATTTTTACCTTCAGGTTTCTCAGTAATCTCCCAGGCATCATTCTCCATGATAGAATTATATTCTTCCATCATTGCATGCCTCCATTTCTCCTTGTCTGGACCGGACATTGCTTCAGTAACACAGTACGCTTCCGGAACACATATAGGTCACATAGTCCTGGAATTGCTTTTCTTTCCTGTCTCTCCCAGATCTTCTTACAGTGTCAGGAAGTTCAGCAGATATATTAGGAATGTATTCAGCATCTACTGATTCATTAAGGTTATATTCTTCTTCACTTTCATTTGTAGAATTATTTACTTCTTCTACAGTTTGTTCCAGGTTATCCCCCACTGAATCTGGAATTTTAACAGTGTCATCCTTACATTCTTCCATAATTATAACATCTCTACTGACCTTTATTTCTCCTGTTTCAGGGTTGTATACCCTATATCCTTTAGTACTCTCACTATAACCAACTAAAATCATTTCTTTTGCCTTTTCATCCCATCTTCTTCTTTCTTGTTTAGCTGTATGAATATTCTTTAAGTCGGGTTTTCTATTGTGCCAAATTTCAAATGGCGTTTTGCCGTAGGCCTGATGTTATTGATCTATTTCGTAGATACATAGCTGTGTATGATGCCTCAGCCCAAATTTTTTTTGTTAGACCAGAATCAAATAACATACATCTCGCTTTCTCAATTAGCGTACGGTTAAGCCTTTCAGACATGCCGTTTTGCTCAGGAGTATAGCTATTTGTGGTCTGGTGAATTATACCATTTTGTTTTAAGTAATTATTAAACATATTTGAACAAAATTCGCCTCCATTATCAGATCTGAAGGTTTTTATTGGGCATTGTTTTTGTTTTTCTACCATTGTTTTGAAATTTCTAAAACAATCAAAAACTTCATCCTTCCTTTTCAGGAAGTAAATAAATCCCATTCTACTGAAATCATCTTCAAAGGTCACAAAATATCTAGAACCGCCAATAGAAAATTATTCCATGGGGCCACATACATCTGCGTGGATTATTTCCAAGATTGATGATGCTCTTGTACCTGATTTATTGAAGGATAAACGAGATTGCTTAACTTTGCAGCAAATGGTACAGTTTTCCTTTTTAAAATTGACAGTATCTTTACAATCCAGGCCTTCAACAGCTCCATTTCGCATTTTGTTTAGATCTGTTGAGTTAATATGACCTAAACGTCGATGCCAGGTATAACTTGCAGGTAAAACATCATGTTTCGCCACATTTAATTTATAAACACCATCGTGTAAGTTTGCTGTTGCTACTAACTCATTTCTGCGATTAAAAATACTGCAACAATCTGTATCAATTGACTTACAGATAACAAATTTGTGGATAGTCCTGGTACACAGATAATATTTCTTACAGGGATCTCGAAAGTTTTGTTTTCAACAACTGTCTTTATTAAAGCTTCACCAATGCACTTTGCTGGCAGCTTTTCTTTATTTTCTATCATTATTTCGGGTAATTTTTTATCATAAACTTTATTCTGAACCCAGTTTACATTGGATGTGAAATGGCAACTTGCTCCAGAGTCGATATACCAATCCTCTGAGTTAAAATTTCCACCCCAAAACAATACAGGAAAAGCATTTTCACTGGTACATGGCTCTTCATCCACAGCTGTAACTTCAAAAGATCTGGGATTTCTGCAAGCTGATCGCAAATGTCCCTTTTGTTTACATCTCCAACATGATATTTGTTTACGTTGTCCGCCAGTGTCATTTCTATCAGGGTTTCGGTGCTGCCACCCTTTTGTAACTAGAGCATTTTTATTGTTAGTAGTGACACTAACGTCCATGTCTAGAAGCTTCGTTTTGATGACGTCTGCAGAAATGGCGATGCCGGAGTGTTCGATTGCCATTATCATCGGAGAAAAATGATCAGGAAGTCCTGCCAATAATAATGATCCTACCCATTCGTCACTAATTTTGAAACCGATTCCATTTAACTTTTGGCTGGTTTCCACTATATGATTGACATAACTTATCATGGATTCACATTCTTCAAGTCTCGTTGAAATTAAGTTACGTAGCAAACTAATTTTACGAGTCTGCCCAGAATCGTCGAATAGACTTTTCAACTTTTTCCAAAGATCCACAGTTGTAATCGCTTCCTTAATATGGACAAACAGGGTTGGATCAATTGTTAGAATTATCTTCGCTTTCGCTTTGGCGTCATTATCTGCTACAACTTCAGAGATACATTTCGACAGCCCTTCCAACACGAGAAAATTTTCAATAGCAAATGACCAGTCGGCATAATTTTCACGACCTTTGAGCTTCGGAATATTTGCTATATAATTTACAGCCATTTTACACTTTCAGTTTTATTTCCACTATACTAGGCGTCAATGGATACCGTGTACTACTGGGCCCATAACCTATTATAAGAAGCCGGGAAATAAAACAACCACCATGTTTCATGAACAACAACACGACTAACTTTTATTGACATAATACAGAGGGCAGAGCTACAGAGCATAAAACAGTTATACCAACACAGAGTGTAAAGAGCAGTTTTGATAGTAATACCAACATATAATGTAAAGGGCGTTTTTGATGTCAAAAAATAACAGAAGGATTATTTGTTTTTTATAAAGCCTTATTTTCAATACATTAATTTCATTCTTGAATTTAAAATGATATGAAAGGTTCGGTTGCACCAAGGAAGCAATGACCCAGTTTACACTCTAAGAAAATGTACCTGCATGGCATATATAGGCTAGCAAAATACACCACTTAAAACAACCGGAGATAGAGATTGCAGTT
This sequence comes from Chrysolina oricalcia, assembly GCA_944452925.2. Classification (NCBI taxonomy): domain Eukaryota; kingdom Metazoa; phylum Arthropoda; class Insecta; order Coleoptera; family Chrysomelidae; genus Chrysolina; species Chrysolina oricalcia. The sequence continues at coordinate 36,781,526 of OX101813.2, read as the reverse complement.
TTTATGACAATATTTTTTCATGAGCTATAAGTTGATGTGGAAAGATACAACATTTTGACGGTTCTTTTAATGAAATAATCGCCTCTGGCCACCCTTACTGGATCACCCAGTACAACCTGTTTCATAATTGATAATTTCGGAACTTTGTGAATCTGTTTGTATATATTCATCAGTATGAATGAATGAGCAAGCAGGCAAGCTTATGTCTTTTCTCATTATGATCATAACAAATCCATGTTATATATAACATAAAGTAGAATTAGAACGTTCTGAAAATTGAAAATAAAAGATAATTAAGAAAGGAAATGAAAATATGTAAATTTTTAATATTTTTATTGAAACAAAACTGTTGTTTTTTGGAAAATTGTCCTGATTCTATTATACATAGGTAAAATGTCAATAATCTAGAAATGTTAGGTCAAAATCAACATTCTACATACCAACAAGTAAAATACATAAATCAAACTGACACTATTCACACAACTCACAACAGTAATAATAGTATAATTCCGGCACACGATGTAACACGTCCACATACAACTACTAACTCAAATGCTGGAATTGGAATGAGGCCAGTTTTGCGAAAACGTTGTTGAGCATGTGTGGCGGTTACTACCGATTGATCCCGGACTGGTCGAGTATACAAGTAGGTGAACAGGTTATATTATCGTAGGAACACTAAGCTTTACTGTGAGTAAACAGTTGTATTAGGCCTGTAACACGAGTATCTGTTGTTATGATATAAATTTCAGAAACCCAAAGTTGATAAATATGAATATACAGTTTTTCAGCGCTCGTAAAATGTAGACTTGTAATTATACACAGTGAATTATCTAATGTTCGAATTACTTGCTATATGTAAACAATATCATAGCTACAAGTTCATGCGTTCAGAGTACTCATTTTTTTAGAGACAAAACGTTATTTTTTTAAATATAGGTTTTATTTTTTTACCGCAATCGAAATAAAGTCAGGAAAACGTTTTACTTGGACCATTTTTTTCCGTGTAGTAAAATCATCAAAGAAACATCGGACATAATTAAAGAACCTTTAACCGACCAGGGGTGCTATTCTCGAGTTTGTACGTATGCGAATTCGATTTTCTGTTTCACACTGATACACACGAAATAAGTATATTTGTCTCTTCTATTCGTATACGAATTGGAAGTCGAATGATTCGAGAATAGCACCTCTGATCAATAAAATTTTCAGTACAGAAAAGGAGATACATCACTCATTGAAAACTATCGACCTATTTCCATCATTTGTATTTTTTCCAAAATAATTGAAAAAATTTTGAAACAAAGGTTGACAAGTTATTTTGAAACTAATAAATTTTTCAGTGACTCGCAATTTCAACCACAGCGGCAGTAATGGATATGGTGATCGGCATAGTCGAGGGCCTTGAACAGCTGCATCATATAGCTATCACGCTATGTGACCTGTCAAAGGCCTTCAGTTGTGTTGCTCATGATATTCTGCTGCAAAAGTTATTTCATTATGGCATAATAAAGAGGGATAGCACTTTCGCTATTTGAATCTCATCTGACAAATTGGTTTCAGGCTGTCTATTTCAATAACTGTTCATCAGATTTTAAAGAAATAAATCATGATGTACCCCAAGGCTCTGTGATGGGGCCGATTGTGTTCATTATATATGTCAATGAGTTGAGTAGTTTCATGACTACTTGCAAATGTGTCATGTTCGCATCTTTCATATGTTCATATCCAGATTTCAGACTTTTATTAGATCAGCCCAAAGAAATTGAAGCAAAAGCTGAAGCATGGTTCATATCTCATAATTTTAAACTCAATAATGACAAGTAACAGAGATTATTCATCACTATCCGTCAAATTAAACAAGAAGAACAAAGTATTAAGATACTTTAGATGGTAAACTCAAATGTAGTGCTCATATAGAGACATTTAAACTGAAATTGTCAAGTATACTGTTCCTAGTACGTCAGCTCAGATATATTGCAAATTTTGATGCACTAATAATAGTGTATTATCCCCTTTTTCAGTCTCTTATGGGTCACGGCATTCTTCTGTGGAGAAATTGTTCGGCAGCAAGTAGCATTTTCATTCAACAGAAAAAAGCGATCAGAATATTAGGAAATGCGAGATATAGAGATTCTTGCCGAACTTTGTTTACAAAATTTAAAATTATGACTGCTTGTATATGTACAATTCACTGATTGAAATCCACAAGAAATCACCCACTCTCACCATACAAGCGGATATTCATCAATACAACACTGGGAAAGCTGACAACATCAGGATTCCTAGGCATAGGCTTTCTGTTTCTAAAAATAAGTCTCTAGACTTCAGCCTCTATAATGTTTTCCCGCAACATATCAAACTGCTGAATATGAATAAGTTCAAACAAGTAATGAAATCGTTTTTCTCAATTAGTAGTTTCTACTCTGTCAATAAATACTTTGAAAAAACTTCACAACCGTGTTCTGTGTTCGGGAATATACCCATCGAAATTTGATTCAAATTTTATTTATTTACATGTTTGATTTATTTAACATGTATTATTTATTCACTTTTTGTTTTACTTGTTCACGTATGTCAATCATTTATAAAATCCACAAATGACCTGATACTATAAATATGCGATTGTTTATAATATAGTCAAATAAACTATCTATCTAATAAGTTTTATGTTTTTCTGATCAATTGTAACAATCCTGTTTAGCAACATTACATCCTTCTTCCTGGAGAAATGAAGTATAATGGGTAACGTACAATTTTTTTCTCTGCTGATTACAAATTGTGCGACCATGAATAAACGAGGAAAAAATATGAACGCTATCAAAATAGACCTGGTAACTACTACTGGTCACTCACTACAGATTTCACTCACTTATGAAAATAATTTTTATTTTATATCTGTCATTGGAAGTGATATTTTCAATTGCTGTCAACAGTCTATTTTTGAACCTGGAAAGTGGAATAATCTCCCAATTTTCAGTATACAATGTCAAATTATTATAATTCATGAGCATCAACATTGTAACCCTCCAAAATTTTGAAAACTTGATAAATATTATACAAAATTACTGAAAAATATCACTTTTTGCTGATAGGCTGCTCAGATTGATTCAGTTAGGGTATGGGAAAAGTTCAACAAATGATTGATCAATAGTTAAATCAGATTAGGAGACTATTGAACAAAATATGAGGTTACTATGACTGGTTCAGATAGGAGGGCGCCACTTTACAAAAGACAAACCCGAAAACGAATAATTTAATTTGTATCTAGATTGGGTACGATTACAACTTCATTCTCTCTGGAAATTGAAACACAGGCTGAAGGCTAGAAAATTTTGAAAGATCGCTGAAAGAGATTTAAATTAAAAATTCAGAACGTGTACAAAATCTGTTTCAAACGAAGATGGTTCTGGTTGTTCTATACCTATGGTGGCTGGTTTGTTCGTTGCTGGAGAACAGTTTCCACACTAGAAATCTGATTGAGTAACTGAGAAATCATTATATCTTCAGAAGAAAGTGAATAATAGTATTGATGTTAATATGAATTAATAATTAACAGTAAATAAACCCACATTGAAAACCTATCCAAAGAATTACCAACAGTAATGTAGGTATTAAATAAATTTATTTTACCCATTAAGGCAGACGAATCTTTCATAATACTTTATGAAAGCAGTAAGAAGCCAGATAAGGTAATGATGGCACGTTCTTCTCAAAAGTATAGACAGGACAGGAAGTAAAATAATGTTTGGTAAACCTCAAGATAAAATTATCATGGAATGATTAAGTTACATTATTAAGAGAAGCTCAGAAAAAGTGAACCAAGAGATAATTCTTTCGCCCAAGGAAGCAGAATGCAGTGCTATCGCCTGCGAAGGTAGAGTCCACGAGGTAGAATACTGTGCAACAAGGCAAACTAGAGAACAGATTCCCTCAGGTTCGGAGAGATAAATGATGATCATTTGAGATGGTGATGATCATACAATAACCATAACCGTTAGGTAGAAAGTAGTCCACAGGAATAAATTTCAAGTTAACTGGTACCTGAAATTTCACAGATCGTAGATAACGACTTTCAAAAAATGGAACCATGAAAAAGTTATGTTCATGTTGGGTTCATTGTATCTGATACAATGGAACTAACTATAACCCTTTTCAGCTGTCTTAGGTACTACCAATGTTTCATTTACCATTATCATCATTATCATATTTTATTTTATTTTAAATTTGTATTTCATGTATATGTACTTAAGAAGACTGAATAAATGACTAAATAAATAAATAAAATGCAAATTTATGACAGTGCAAAAATCGAATTTTGTGAAAAATATTGTTATAGCAAATTCCTAATACCCGATAGGAAAACAGTGAATTTTGATAAAAGGAAGTTCAATATTTTGCACATCAACAGGTAGGATTTGGAATTTCCGCACACAACGAAGTACCCTCGAATAGCTCTAGCCCGGAAAACCGCATGGAGACGTATTATTCTTCTGGAGTGTTTTTTCATAAGTGTCCGAATAAGACCTAAAAATGAAAGGGGAAAAACGAAAGGAAGTTATCGACCAATCACTGAAACACGCAATCATCCAATTCACAGCGCATGTAGCCGATTTTGTAGCATTTCACCAGGCGATACTTATCCACTTTAGTCGCCTCTTACAATAGGTATGATTTACCATAGAGCTACTCATTTTGTACCCAGACGAATAAATGATGAAAGGATTTGGTAGTTCCTTCAAGGCCGGGCTCAGACGAATTCCATTTTGGCTACATCCCATATTTGCGGTTGATTTGATGCCTCTTCTATCCAGTTGGCACTAATATGTGACCCATCATCGGGTATAAGGCTCACAGCTTTCATTGTTGACAGCTTTGGAGATTGAACCCATCCTGTTTGAGTACCCCCGAGCAAGCTTTATAAGCATTTTGTTCTGATGTGCTGTCATACGATCTATGGCGTTTGCCTACTGCAGTAGCAATGGTTTGGGATTCATCCTCTTATTGCTGTTTTGTTGTACTAAGGGCCAGTTTTTCATGTTCCAGTTGAACTCCAGAAAACTAACTAATAGTTCTTCTTTAAACGTCATTTAAAGAATGTCGTTCACCATTTAAACTATTAGTTAGTTATCTGGAGTTTAACTGGAACCTGAAAAACTGGCCATGAGGTTTATGAGCACTTGCTCTATCAGCAAACGACTCAAATAGTTTCGAATGTATTTTTCCCTTGTCCTTGATGAGACAAAGTCCCAAAGTTTTTCAATTCTCAAAAGAATTCGTAGAGGTTATCTTTCAAATCTGCCAAATTGGACAGTACCTACAAGTTGCCGTTACGTGAGACTGAGTAGGTACTATGGCCACGTTTATCCCGTCTCTTGATAACCTGACTGATGACTTTATTTTAACGAAACACTCTTTGTTATCTTTGTGCATACTTGATCACATAATCACACATAATCACACATAATCACATAATCAACTTGGTTTGGTACCGAAAATTGTTGAGTTCCAGACCAAAATAGTTAGATGACCATGATGGTGTAAACACCTACGGCCTTGAATTTCCAGCAACATGCAAAATTGGATTTGAATCTTTGCTAAGCTCTACGTTCTAGTTCCATTTTTCTAGCAACACAACCTCGAATAATATTTTAATTTGCTCATGAATATAGGCATTGTTTGTAGAGTAATGAGAAAAATATTGGCATTGACGTTTTTGAAGGAAAATATTTCTTAGTAGAGTTGTGAACCTTTTCATAGTATGCCGTCAAAATGATTACTAAACATACCAAAAATGAACCATACTGTTCACTGATTGATCATGGTGTAAATAGTCAGTCATTCATTCCCTTGGTATGAATTTGGTATGGTCAACTTGGCAGAATATCAAATTCGCGCACGGTTTAAACGGAGCCTATATTATAAAAGCACTTTAGCCTATTTTTACAGAGGCACTGGTGGTTCTAGAATTATAATACCATTTTACATTACTTACGCTACATTTACCGTCTCTACTGTACTAATACTTTTCCCACTCCTCAATTACACTTTCAAATTAGTTTTTTTTTTCTACACAGGTGGAATGGACGAAATCAACCAAGATGAAAAACCACAAAAAAAGAACCCATTTGATAGATCTAATGTGATTTCGAAAGTTTTCTTTTGGTACGTATTTTCTCCAGTAATCTACCTGTATCAAATAAAGTTGTTCAGTAAAAATCCAATTGTATTCCTCAATTCCCACAAATTTTTGTTTTTACGAGACTCCCTGGTTTTCGGAGAAAACCCCTCAAAAGCAGAGCTTGTGCGAGCAAAAATGTTGGGATTAGTTTGTTGTCTTGGTTCTTGATTATCTACCTGTTACAGTTGGCTACTACCATATTTTGTGAAAGGATACAGAAGGGAGTTGACCGAAGATGATATGTACCAGCATCCTCAGAAACATGAGTCTGCCATGCTTGGTGATAAGCTAGAAGCTGCTTGGTTGCATCAAGTTCGGCATGAGAAGAATCCCTCTTTCATAATGGCAATGTGTAGCGTGTTTCTTCCTGAAATTTCAATATTGTGGATGTGTATAATTATGTTGGAAGCAGTGAGGTGGGTAAAAATTCAATGAAATTCCATATGCACACTTCTTATGCAAAAAGTGTTTCGGTTAAGTTGTACAAAATTTCATTATGTTGTTGAACTCGACACACTGAACAAAAGTTACCATAAGCACACAAAAATTATACATGTAGTTTACGAAATACAGAGTGTTGAAGTAAGTTGTAAAAAGTCACTTTACTATCATTATTGACTGAACTTTAATGCGTGTAACAACACAGAATTTTTAGTGAGTTTTTGATCTACACCATATAACCAAACTTAGCTAGTGAAAGAGTATGTTTTCTAAGCATTTTTTAAAGTGAAATACGGGGCTGATCAAGACTTTATCTGAGTTACACAAAATGAAAATAATGTCAGAACGAAGCATCAACGTTATAAGTTGGATCGTATCGAAATTGAAGTTTTTGTGTTGAATATATTCAATAAGATCGGCTGAACCCAAAAAATGTGTATTTTTTTCAAATATACAAAGGAAATTGAAAGTAAAACTGTAACCGTAATATTTGCTTCAGATAACGCGATTTGATCAATTCAATGCACCGATTATATGTGTCAAGTGACCACCTCCAGATACATAAATTTTAAGTATTATACAGTGTGACTCAAGAATATACGAGACCAATATTTCCAAAAATGATTAAAATGCCCTGTACATACACAAAAATCTGACTTGTAAATTTTTTTGATATCTTCTTGTTTCACAGAGGATATATCATTTGAAATTGTCTAGTTTTCGTTTAATGGATCAATATGATGAAAATCGGAGCGATTATTGTTTTGAAGCATCTTTCAAATCAATTACTCACGAAATGAGTTCCACGTTTTTTCCTTGCTGAGAATACTCTCCGATCATAGATCAACAAGGTTTGACAAAATTAAGGATTGTTTTCAAATACTGGGTTAGTCAGTACTTCATCAAATACCAATATAAATTAAGTTCTCACCATGGCCTTCATCAGCCTAAATGAATAACAGAAATACTAAAAGTATCTAAACACATCAATTAAAAATGCGCCTTATCGAAAGAAATTACTTACTGCAGAAACTTCCATGATAACTCGCAAATTAGATTACTCTTTCAAATATTTTACCTGTTTGTAGTCGTGCTGGGTGGGTTTCAACTGATTCGAATAAATACCTATAAATTGGTATTTTTGTGCCCAACAGTTTAGAAGTACTAGTAGCAGTGAAAAAGTTTGATAGAAAACCGAAGTTTATATTCCAAGGGTGGGCTTAATTGAAAGTTATTGAATTTGAAGTGATCAGACATATTTCTGTTCAACTGAATTGTATTTTACAAGCCGTGTTATATGATAAAGAGCGAAATTGAGACAGCACACAACCAAGTAATCTTACGAGGTTATATCAATATACAAATTGCCGCTAATAATTTGCATAGGCATAAATAAAACGTTATTATCTAACCCCCCTCGTCTAAACTCGATTGGCAGTCCACGTGGAGATGATGTATTCTGTCACATAAAATGGGCAGGTGAAATGCCGAAAGAAATTCTTTGATTGGCCGCTGTCAAATTCTAATTGGTCAGAGACCGAACTGCTTCGATGTTCTTTGACATGTCGCTGCCGAATTCCAATCAGTTTCTACTTGCTAGAGGATTTATTTACTAGTGAGTGCGGTGCAGCTAGGCTCAGCGTTCAGAGGCATATCTTCATATATCTGTCGGAGATTGAATATCGATGGGTTATTCCTCTGTAAATATGCCTGCCTACAGACCATAGTTTGATTATAAAATCTGGTGAGATTTGTTATTTAATCTTTACACGGGTTTTCTCCAGGTTATTGCGGTACGAGATTATCTTTGTAATTTAAAGAGACCGCTGTACATTCCGATAGTTTGGTCGTAAAATATTGTGGTCTTATTCAAAATAGAGACTGGATTTTGGCGTGGTACAATAAAGGAGACAGTTACATCCGTAGGCATACTCAATCGCCAGCGACTCGCCAGAGTTTCGCCACTCGCTACACCAGAATTATAATGCACAGTCGAGCTTCAAAAAAGTTACAACTACGCGATAAGTTACATTTTGGCAAAAAGCTGGCGATGTCACTTTTTTTGGAGCTCGACTGTGCATTACAATTCTTGTGTAGCGAGCGGCGAAACTCTGGCGAGTCGCTGGCTATTGACTATGCATACGGCTGTTAGTCTTCTGGGAACATGCATACTTTAAAGTTGTAAAGGAAGCGAGAACAGATTTTGTATAGGAGTCCAGTTGAGTTCTGGTAGGCAAGCGAAGTGATTGTACGTTGTTGTCCTAGTTGCCGTGTATTCGTTGCCAAGTTATAATCAAATATTGATACTATTAATTGTGAAATCGTTTTGAAATTAATCAACACAGGTGCTCATATTCTACACTGGAAGCTCTGCTTCGTCATATCGTTATTTAGTTGACTTAATTAGATTGACATATGTGTGGTACGGTATTCTGGAGACCTTGTTGATGTTGATGTCGTTGAAACTGAAGGTTTTGATGTTAATTCAGAACCGCACCAAGTGGAAGTTAATTCAGAACCGCTCCACGTGAAGTTAATTCAGAACGTCTCCAAGTAGGAGCTGATGTAGAGACGCAACATATGGAATTATTCAATAAAGCCTTCAAAATCAAAGCGATATTTCGAATATGTATTCGCGTTCAAAATATTAGAATAGTAATGGTTCTTCAGATATTCAAGTTGTAAAAAGAATATGCGCATTATCTAAGATTAGCAGAGCTACTGTGTTTAGAGTAATTCAAGCCGAAGACGTTGTTGACCCTTCTGTCAAATGAAAGAGAGAAGGAAAGAAACTCAAGAAACTTGATTCAGCTTCCAAAGAACAGATTCGCAGATGTGTTTGTGAGTTTTATCGAGAAAATAAAGTGCCAACATTGGAAATGATTCATGATAAATTACGTGAATATTCAGATTAAGTTAATAATTCATTAGATACTTTCGGTTTCTAATATAAATTTGGATAAACGCATGGTTATAATGGAGTCAGCACGACTCGTTGTCCATCGACAAGATTACTATAGAAAAATAATAGAATATCGAAATGAGGATATATCTTGACGAGACGTGGTTTGATACCCGTGTTGTCGTCCAATACGGTTGGGTAGATAAAAGCAACAAGTGTACTTTGAAAACTCCATGTTCTAGAGGAGACAGAATTATAATTATTTATGCCGGAAATCAAAAAGGATTTGTTGCTAATGCGTTGTTGCTGTCTACTAAAATATTAAGCAATCATCTGCTGATTATCATCAGGACATGACCGGCCGTATTGTTTAAAACATAGGCAGTGCAACAGCTCTTACCGAATATTTCATGATAATTTATTTCCATCAGGTTTTTACTCTAAAATTTCGTTTTCCTCAAAAAAAAAATCGAATGGAGCGCGATTGAGGACTCAGTTTACCGCTAGCAGCCCCAGTTTTACCAGAAGCCCTTCCAATATAATTTTTTTTCTTTGAATTGGGCTAGGTCGTTTTATTTTCCGCATTTAAACAACTTCTGCAATTTTTATAAAAACCTAAATCATCTTATAGAATTGGTAATGATAAATATATATCCTACTATAGAAAAAAAATCCGCCGCCACTGTTTCATAAAAGATTTGCCAACACTAAATGGAATTTCAGTTTTTCTGCTGTCTGAACTGATTTCGTATAAACTATACCGCAGTGATCGATCCAAAGGTTGGGCCTTCACAACTGGCAGAGCGATCAGGCTAGAAAACTGAATACAAAGTACCAACCAGGTGACTTAAATTACTAGTTCGGAAGATACAACACTCCCATCAACTGTGACAATCAATCTATGCCATGATAAAATTAGAGTTTTTTGTATCTTCATTTCATGTTCATAATTCTTGCAGATTCGCCCAGCCTCTCCTGATTTCAAGGCTTCTAAGATTCTACGATGAAAATTCCGAGGATAAAAATCGAATAGATACCTACATCAATGCCGGCTTGATACTTTCAGTTTCATTCTTGAACGTACTGTTACATCACACCATCCAACTTCAGATGGTGCAAGTTGGCATGAAGATGCGCATCGCGTGCTGTTCTCTCGTCTACAGAAAATCTCTGAAGCTGAACAAATCTGCCCTTGTCGAAACCACGATTGGACAGATAGTCAACTTGCTGTCGAACGATGTGGCCAGATTCGATCAGGCAGTGCCTTTGATGAACCATTTGATCGTAGGACCACTTGAGACTATCGTTGTCATGTTTTTACTGTACAACAGTGTGGGCTACACTGGAGTGATCGGAGCAGTTGCTTTATTGGTCGTTGTACCTATCCAAGGTGAGTATGATTAGTCAGGAATTCGTGGAGAAAAAACAAGTGAAGGATCGAAAGTTGAAGAGCCTAGAAGTTGTAGGGATTTTAATACTACGACTCAACTGGGGGACTCTCCGATTCGCGCATCGCGCGAACACTTCTGTTCTGTTGTAGAGATTTGTTCATTGCGTTTATAGTTATTTATGCAACAAGTGCAAAAAGCAAGTGTTGGACAACACTTCGAGTGCAATATAAAATTTTTGCACGAGTTGCATACCATATTTTTTCTACGTTTGTGCAAAAACCAAAAACTGTTTAATTTAGGTGGTACTAAAGTGTAAGGAAAATATTCTTTGTTCAAATCTAGCTGCTAATAGTAATAAAATAATATTCAAAAAAAAATTTAAAATGAAAATTGAAAGACAAAAAAATTACTGATGATGATTTTAATGAGTCCTGTCCTGGCTCTCACCAAGACCCACATTAGCGACATTTTTAAAGTGGAAGCTAGCAGAAGCAGTTTTGATATAAGCTACAGAACTGGTTATATGTGCAAAGTTCTTAAAATTATACAAACTTCCACCCCCAAAGAAAAAAACAGTACCAGCAGGAATTTCTCGAACGGAAAAAATTACATTTTGAAATGTCTTTCCAGTTCAATACCTGTTAATAGGATGTCTTTTTGGCGGGGACTGCCAACTTTTGATTAGTTTTATTTCATAGAAAGCAAATAATTGCTTTCAGTTTTTTTTGTTGTTTTCTCCTAGAGTAGTTGAAAAAAATTATTGGAGTTTTATTACAAACTGATAAAGTATTTTGATCCAATTACAAAAAGTTGTCTTTTTGTATGGAATGTTCTATTAGCAAATCAAGGCTAAAAGCAGTGTCTCAATTTTTGAAGCGTTTCTTTTTAATCAAAATAGCGGTATCTCACAAAAAAGTACTAAATCGTAAATTTTTGGATAATTTGGGCATGTCAATAATTTTTTAAGTTAAAAGAGTCTGAAAAGTTTTGTTTTCGAAGGTGCGGAAATACAATTTACAAAAAGTCGATATTCGCAAAACTTACCCGCTTTTGGTATTGGTATTAGGGAAATAAATCATCAACTTTTTGTTGACTTACATGAGATGAACAAAAATGGTATTTTGTGAAATTTAAAAATCTGTCTCCATTTTTGAGTTTTTGGTACCTAGTTTTAAAAATTACCATGAAATCCATGGTAACTTTTTTGAAGGCAATAAAACTGTTCATAATTTTTTTTTCATATCTCGTTTTGTTTTCGAGTTTTTCTTGTTTTTAAGAAAACATATAAACTTTTCACACAAGTCCACAATGTTTCGTTTTCTTTTTAATTTCCCGGACTATTGATATAAAGGGAATAATTAATTTTCTCTACTACCGCTTACCAAAGTAGCCTTTGACTCTCTCAGATCTCAATAATGCAAAGTTTACGTTTTCCGAGAAATGTCTCCCTGGCTTTTCTTGAAAACGAACCTATTCTTGCATGATGGAAATTTTCAAGATCTGTTCGAGAACAAGAAGACTAATCATATACATTTTTGCGATATATTGTTTCGGTCAATAATTAAAAACACAGAAAACTGCGGGGTGGAGTGGGAGAGGAGAAATAGGTGGTGAATAATCAAAAATCCAGGCGTGAAGCGCCCAATAAATTTGTGGAAGGGGAGAAAGGTAGGTTTTCTTAATTCAAAAAAATCCAAAAAAATATATATCACGGGTGTCAGTCAGAGCTTTCTACTTACAAAGAATCAAATTTTTTACGAGGATGTATTGATAGCCTAGACCAGTTCCGTGCAGAACAAAATATTGCGTTACCATAGCAACGAACAATAACTTATTAGAAGTTTCAGTGTAAAGTTTGACGTCAGAAAAGTAAACCAGAGTTACGCAATAAATTAAAAGAAAAAATATGTCCACTGAAATTGTGAAAATCGAAAAATTGGAGTTTCGAGCCATCATCAAGTACCTGTATTTAAAAGGGTTAAGAGGTAAGCAGATTTACGAAGATATGCTTAATACCCTTGGTGATCAATGTCCTTCGTATGCGACCGTGAAAAATTGGACTTTAAGCTTCAAAAGAGGTAAATTTTCCATTGAAGATGATGACCGATCGGGAAGGCCAGTTTCTGTGTCAGTCCCCGAAAATATCGATGCAGTTCATGACATGATTTTAACAGACCGTCGAATTGGGCTAAAACGGATATCTAAAGCACTGAATATTTCATACGAATGCGTTCATCATATAGTTCACGTCATTTTGGACATGAGAGAAATTGCTGCAAAATGGATCCCCAAATGTTTGAATGTTGACCAAAAGCGTGCTCGATTCGAAAACGATGTAGACTTCTCAAACCGAATTGTTACTATGGATGAGACTTGGGTACATTTCTACGATCCAGAAACAAAGCAACAATCGATGGAATGGCGACACTCCGGTGCTCCAAGACCCAAGAAGTTTCGTGTTCAAAAATCAGCTGGAAAAGTTCTTGCTTCAGTTTTTTGGGATTGCCATGGAGTGATCATGATTTACTTTTTGGATAAGGGTAGAACAATAACTGGAGATTACTATTCGACATTACTGACCACTCTACGGGGAAAAATTAAAGAGAAAAGACGCGGAAAGCTATCCAAAGGTGTTTTGTTTTTGCAGGCCAACGCCCCTGCACACAAATCTCATGATGCCATGCAGAAAAATCGTGATTTAGGGTTTGAATTACTAGAACACTCCCCATATTCACCAGATATGGCTCCGTCCGACTATCATCTCTTTCCTAAACTGAAAAAAAGTTCAAAAGGTCGTAAATTTTCTTCCAACGAGGAGGTGATAAAAGGTGTGGTCTGGTTTGCAGAGCAAGAAGAAAAATTTTTTTGAGGTCTAGAGACGTTGAAGGTTCGCAGTAAAAAATGTATCCAATTAAGAGGAGAAATGTTGAGTAATGAAATATTTTGACATTGAAATTTTGTTTGGTTCTATACTAGGCTAAGAATTTTTCAATATATCCTCGTAAAACGAAATCGTGCAAATCGTGCAGATAGTATTTCTTTGAACACCTAAAAGCTAGAAACTACTTGTTTTTGCGAGAAGAAAATCATACAAATAAGTTGCGTGTCAGGTTTGCCTAAGTCACAAATTTTTTTTTCCAACCAGTATTGCCATACCATTCTTAAATGTGTCACAAATTGAGTATTGAAAACTAGATGTCGCTAAATTTAATGGTTACTTCACTAGGAGTCAATATAACTAAATTTATTTTTTGTTCAAATTAGCCACGCGGATCAAACTAACCCCATCTTACGGTAATGGAGAAACTTTATTCAAACTTTTTGTCAACCTGTTCAAGGACTATAAAACTATTCATTTAATTTTTTTTATATCTCGTTTCATTTTCGAATTTTTGGTGATTTTCGAGAAAAAGTACCAATTTTATACTTTTTTTAAAAAATTTCAAAAATGTTCAAATTTTTAATCGAGTTGGATATGAACGGTTCTGAAATATCGATGTGGCTTGTAAATACCTATACGAAGCAATTTTAAAATTTTGATCAGTATGGTCAACATCTCGATTTTCCATTTTTTTAAATATTTGCCGGGCAATAGATTTTACTGGAAAAGTTAATGATCATTTTTTTGGAGATTTTCTGAAGACGGTAAAAAAAGTAGCTTAGTACATCGTAAAAATATCAACCGTTTCTGAGATATTTCGTTTTTTCCAAAATGCAAATTTCGATTTTCAGATTTTAAAAGTTTTCCCGGTTCCCGACCATTTCCGTGAAACTCAGTATAAGTAGGATTTGTTCGTCTATTCGAGCTCTCCCTTCTTTTTTTTGAAATTTAGTATAAATGAACGGCTCGGCGGATTAAATTTTTTTGGATCCACGTCTTTTGGAAAATCGCCGGAAAGACTAAAAACTATACATTTCTTAGACCAAGCTATAGAGGTTTTTTTCCCCACCTAATAAAAGACGCAACTGGCCCATACTAATTTTTGTAAGATAGTTCGCCCCAGAAAAATCGCTTTGTGAAATTTTCCAAACAAGCAATAATGAAAAACAACTTTTGGGTTTTTTTGGAAATATCTCAGAGACTATTCAAGGTATCGTTTTACAGTCGATGGAACTTTTGTAGACATTTATGAAACCTAAAAAATGGATTTGCATAAGACCGGATTGGTGTATTTTGCATTGAGAAAATCCGGGAAAACCTCGAAAAAGAGACCATTTTTCAAAAATTTATAATTTTCTTAAATCTGATTATGATTCATCCAAGACTTTTTGAGATATTCGCAGAAAAAAAAAAGAAAAAAGTTTTAATTTTTTTCACTATTTCTTGTTAAAAAAAACGACAAAGCGATTTTCCTGCGGCGAAAACCAGGGTTTTCATTTACGAACTATCTTATGAAAAGTAGAATAGGCCGTTTGCGTATTTCATCTTTTGTCTCATTTTTATTTAGCTTGACCTATGTGTAGAACATATTGAAGCTCATCTCAAAACAAGGATTGAATCTAATCGATTCATGAACCAGTGTCAAGGAAAGTAGAAACTAAAAAAAAAGGAATATTTTTTCCATAACGTTACCTTTCAACTTGCGGATAAGCATGCATATAAATGTGAAACACAAACTGAGTGTTTTCGGTTTCGATGTGTTCCAAGTAACTTCAATATGGCAACTGAAAAAGCTGGAATTAAGAGCAAACACTACCTTGGTGAAACGGAAATTCGTTTTAAGCCCACAGTTTTCGTTTGAAATTTTTTATATTTTTTTTGCATTACTCAATGTTTTTGTGTAAATTCCGGAACCTCAGTGATTTTTGGTTATGATAATTTAAAAAAAATTAAAAAATTCAAATGACATGATGAATTGAAAAAATTGAGAGTTTCCGGAATTCTTATGGGACCACTGAGCCCATACAAAAAATATCTCTTTCTTGAAATCAATGGTTTCTGCAAGAAACGGATTCTACGATCGGGAAATGTATACCTGATTGGCGCTGTAATCGAGAACGGACAGGTGCTGTGTTGCCAATGTTCATCGAGTTCATTATCTCCACCCCCACTCTTGATAAGTATGCCAACAAACCTGAGCAGGAGGGGATGAGGAAGAAATTCGACTTTTCGGTGATGGTGGCTCTTAATGATTATAATTATTTTAATGGCGATACTCCTACACTGATACTGACATTGAATGGTATTTGGGAATATAGATAAGACCATGAGAGTGATACAAAATATTAGCCAGGGACGTAGTTGTTTTCTGCTGGATATATTGCCATCAACCGTATACAAAGGTTTTAGTTGGGGAGAAGCGGGTCTAAAACCGCGAGGAGCAGATTTACGTCTTCCGTTTGGTGAGATGAAAGTCCATCCCATGAAAACCCCAAATTTCAGATATTTTTTAAATCGGTCATGGCCGACTCTAGCAAGAGGGAAAAATGTCTATCGATTTTTTGAACGATTCATAATATACAGTGTGTCTCACTTCTCATGGAAACACCCCCGTATCTTCCGTAACAATAGTGGTAAAATGATGAAACTCCCAGGACTGATGGAAATGCTCAAAATGCACCTACCACCTGAATGGGGTTGGCCTAAGTGATATACACTGCCCGCCACTCGCGATGGAACAACCCATTTTTACGGTAAAACATACTAGGGGGCAGAATAGGCTCAAAATTCCTACAGATTCGTGATCAGGACCACCAACTTACTACAGAGACACATTTTCCCTGAAAAAATTTCAGTCCTGAAAAATCCGAATTTGTCTCACTTCTCATGGAAACACCCCCGTATCTTCCGTAATTTTTTACGAAGAACCATGAAATTTCCAGGATCGATAGATACACTGAAAATGAACCAACTGCACGGGAATGGTCAATCTACGTAATATACACTGCACGCCAGCAGCGGAAGAACCACCCATTTTTCCATCGCTGCTGGCGTGCAGTGCACATCATGTAGGATGACTCGTTTTGTGCAGTGAGTTCATTTCTACTGTATCTATCGATCCTGCGAATGTCAGGGTTCTACATAGAAAATTACGGAAAATACGGGGGTGTTTCCATGAGAAGTGAGACAAATTCGGATTTTTCAGGACTGAAATTTTTTCGTAACCTTTACGTAACCTTTGAATATCCATTTTCGACGGCTAACTACGACCAAATGAAAAGTGAAAAATTGGGAAAAACATACTAGGCATTTTTTTATCGCAAAATAACACCAGATTCTGTTTCAGAATACCTTAAAACCCCCAAATCTCAATGCTTGAATCATTTGAATATACAGGGTATCATCTGTAGCTGGTAGCATTATCAACTCTAATCCATAAATAATGCTTGGAAAATTTCCAAAATGTCTTCTCTTGTCACAGAATTCCCAAAAATATTTAATTAATACTTGTAAAAATAGCCAAATATCACTTTTCCAAGGCTAACTCTGATCAGAATGAATGATACCCTGTATATTCAAATGATTCAAGCATTGAGATTTGGGGGTTTTAAGATGTTCTGAAACAGAATCTGGTGTTATTTTTGCGATAAAAAAATGCCTAGTATGTTTTTTCCAATTTTTCACTTTTCATTTGGTTGTGGTTAGCCGTGGAAAATAGATATACAAAGGTTACGTAAACATAAAGGTAGGTATTTCCGAGTACTACAACTTGAGTCAAAGAAAATTTCGAATTATTTCATGCTCAACGAAATATGAGGGTGTGGCTGCTCAAAGTGGGACACACTGTATATAAATCGTCGAAAAAATCGATAGACATTTTTCCTTCGTACTGGAGTCAACCCTGCCCGATTTAAAAAATATTTGGCAGTTGGGCTTTTCGAGGGATGGACTTACACCTCACCAAAAGGAAGACGTATGTGGGTCATCACGTATCAGAACCGCTGCTCTCTAACATATAGTCAGTCATCTTTGGGATGTTTCGACTGTTTTTCAATCACTAGTACAAAGCTGTTTGAAACAAATTATAGATAGATATTTTTGTAATGCTTTTGTCAATGATTTCCGCAGTGTAATGTTTCTTTCAAAGTATCATTTTCAATTTTGTGTAGACAAAAATAGGGTTACAACATTGGTGTTCACGTATGTCACACGAAAACAAATCAAGTTATTTTTTGTTTTGTTCGATTTAATTCGAATTTAGAAAAGGTTCCAAATCAGTATTTTTGATCTGCTCATAATAGAAGGTTTGTAACTATATTAATATTGGGATTTCAGCTCTGATTGGACGAAAAGCTTCGCAGTTACGATTAAAGACAGCTGTCCGTACAGATGAGAGAATACGGCTCATGAATGAAATAATTTCTGGAATCCAGGTTATCAAGATGTACGCTTGGGAGAAATCTTTTGCCCAACTAGCAAAAGTTGCCAGAATGTAAGTAGATCTAGCTTGTTAAGACGCAATAGGATAACATTTTTCACATTTTCAATCGATTTATTGATTGATTTCTTGATATAACAAAATACATACACATGTTTACGATGATTGTCCTTTATAATTCCAAGGGTTCACCTATAGACCAGTGCGGACGGACGCCAAAAAATATAGGACCGAAAAAAAATTAACACCATGAGACCTACTGAAAGAGGAGCCAAATAAATTGGAGTCGACAAAATGGAGAAGAGTGGAACGGGGTGAACTTTTAGGGGTTAAAAGTGGTATTTCATGGTTTTTCGCGAATTGCAACGAAAGTTTACCTCCTAACAAATAAAGTTGTTGACGATAAAATGATTAACGACTTTTGTATCAAACAGTTTTCAACATCACCTCAAATTTTCCGGGAATATTGGAAAAAACTATTTTTTCTCGCGCAAAAATTAATTTTTTTCCACAAAATTTGGTGGAAATATAACTGGCTGTGTTTCAACTTAGCTATACTTTTTTTGTGGCGAAATACAAATTTTTCTTTTTC
The DNA here is from genome assembly GCA_944452925.2 of Chrysolina oricalcia. NCBI lineage: Eukaryota > Metazoa > Arthropoda > Insecta > Coleoptera > Chrysomelidae > Chrysolina > Chrysolina oricalcia. The sequence goes on along the minus strand of OX101813.2, from coordinate 36,762,700 downwards.
ATTCGACAAATTTGGAAAACTAACTCACTTTCAACTGAAAAGTTTCACTGGTTAAAGTTCGTCAGTTCAAGCTCACCAGCAGCCACTTTTCTGTTGAAACGTCAACTTTTGGATTTTTTAATCAAAGAGTAGCACTGCGATGAAAAAATTTCCCACAAAACACAAAAAAGTTAAAAAACAGATTTTCAAAAATCAATTTCTTTAATTTTTGTTTTAATCTCACATTCATTTATTGAAATTATTGTAATTAAGAGTTGAAATATTTCAAAAATATTAATTTCATATCATCTCAATATGTACAAAAAATAAAGAAGGGCATAAATGGGGATTTGATTATGATAGAAGGGCGGAAGGGGGTGAACTTCTGGGGGTCGAAATGGTTTCTCACGATTTGCAGCAAAAATTAACTTCCCACACAAAATACAAAATACAGCAAAATATTTATTTTTCTTGAACCTCTTTGAAGTACTCGGAGAGCGGGCGGCTCCTAGTAGCCACTTCCCTGAAATTAAAAAAAGGTGCGTTCGGTTGATGAAAATCCGAGCCGAGCGAGCAGTCTTTGTTGTACCACGTGGTCACAGAGCTAATCGAGCAGAAAGTAATTAACGAACGAATTTAACCAGATGTATGTGATCTGTCACCTGTCACATCCGATTTTCGTTATTGCAGTAGAATGAAAATTCAAAAATTATGAAGCACAATCTCAATGAAGAATTTATTATACCTATTGTAATTGCAAACCAGAAAATACGTTCTACATTGACTGTAATCAAATTCGAGGTTATGTGGAAATATGAATAATACAAATTATTGCCAACAACTTTTTTCTTTACTTGATTTTTTAATTTTTTTGCTTTTTCTGGAAATATTTTTCATGGAATTGCTACTCTTTTATTACATAGTCTGAAAGTAGATGCTTCAACGGAAAAAATGGCGGCTGGCGAGCTTGAAAAGACAAATTTTACTAGTGAAACGTTTCAGTTGAAAATGAAGTCGTTTTCCCGGAATTTGTCAAAAATAAGAAAAATATGTATTTCGCAACAAAAAAATTACAGCTCACTTAAATTACGAGGATGTATTGATATCTAGTTAGCCTAGACCAGTTCCCTGCATAAACAAAATATTGCGTTACCATAGCAATGAACAATAACTTATTAGAAGTGTCAGAGTAAAGTTTGACGTCAAAAAAGTAAACCAGAGTTACGTAATAAATTAAAAGAAAAAATATGTTCACCGAAATTGTGAAAATCGAAAAATTGGAGTATATCGAGCCAACATCAAGTACCTGTATTTAAAAGGGTTAAGAGGTAAGCAGATTTACGAAGATATGCTTAATAACCTTGGTGATCAATCTCCTTCGTATGCGACCGTGAAATATTGGACTGCAAGCTTCGAAAAAGGTAAATTTTTCATTGAAAATGATGACCGATCTGGAAGGCCAGTTTCTGTGTCAGTCCCCGAAAATATCGATGCAGTTCATGAAATGATTTTAACAGACCGTCGAATTGGGCTAAAACGGATATCTGAATCACTGAATATTTCATACGAAAAATTGCTGCAAAATGGATCCCCAAATGTTTGAATGTTGACCAAAAGCGTGCAAGGGTAGTAGCATCGCGTTCGATCTGTGCTCGATTGGAAAACGATGTAGACTTCTTAAACCGAATTGTTACTATGGATGAGTCTTGGGTACATTTCTACAATCCAGAAACAAAGCAACAATCGATGGAATGGCGACACTCCGGTTCTCCAAGACCTAAGAAGTTTCGTGTCCAAAAATCTGCTGGAAAAGTTCTTGCTTCAGTTTTTTGGGATTGCTATGGAGTAATCATAATAGATTTGTTGGATAATGGTAGAACAATAACTGGAGATTACTATTCGACATAACTGGCCACTCTACGAGAAAAAATTAAAGAGAAAATACGCGGAAAGCTATCCAAAGGTGTTTTGTTCTTGCAGGACAACGCCCCTGCACACAAATCGCATGTTGCCATGCAAAAAATTCGTGCTTTAGGGTTTGAATTACTAGAACACCCCCCTTATTCACCAGATTTGGCTCTGTCCGAACTCAACTGAAAAAAATTTTAAAAGGTCGTACATTTTTTTCCAACGAGGAGGTAATAAAAGCTGAGGAGGTCTGGTTTGCAGACCAAGAAGAAACATTTTTTTGAAAGGTCCAGAGACGTTGCAGGTTCGCTGTAATAAATGTATCCAATTAAGAGGAGAATATGTTGAGTAATAAAATATTTTGACATTGAAATTTTGTTTGGTTCTATAGTAGGCTAACAATTTTTCAATACATTCTCGTATACCAAATATGTTATATTTTCACTAAACTTCGTAAAAAAAATAATTTTTGCTCGTGAAAAAAAAATTTAAAACTGAAAAATCAAGTTTTCCGATTTTCCCGGAAAATTTGAGGTGATGTGGAGAAATGTTGGATACAAAAGTTATAGATCTTTCTGTCATCAGGAACTCTGTCGTATAACTCTTTTCGATAAGAGGTCAACTTTCCCTGCAATTCGCGAAAAACCGTGAAATACCACCTTCAACCCCTAAAAATTCACCCCGTTCCACCCTTCTCCATTTTGTTGACTCCAATTTATATTTTCTGTAATTCGTAAATATTTCGCTCCTCTTACAGTAGGTCTCATGGTGTTAATTTTTTTTTTATCTCCAAAATGCATCAGCACTGGCGTTTGTTTTGTGAAGCCCACTGGATTAATTCAGCAAATAGCTCTCTGAGTAGTTGATGTGGAAGTAGCATCATTATATTCACAGAATCATCATCATATACACAGAAGCATCGATCTATTTGTTAATGCAATAGGCTCCTTACCTTGTCAGGGATAAGTTTTCGCTTCGTTTCGCTTCGTTGAAAGATAGAATTGTTCTGATGATTGATAATGTCCATCCACCATATGATGTTATTTCCCATTGTATACTATTGCATCATACTCTAGTATTTTTGTTTATTTTCTATGGATATTGACAATTTCATAGAAAGTGCTCTGAAAGTGAAACCCATCAGCGAGTAATATCGAAACTATTTTGTTTCAAGTTTCGCAGTTATATTTTTATATTGCTGTCTTAGCTATAATCGATGAATATATCACCTTAGTATGCCATAGACTTTAGTGTTTTACTTCTCGGAAGTGAAAAAATATTTTTTTAAAGTTCACAAACTAAATAAGACGTAAAGTCAGAAACACGCAGCCTGAAATTCACGATATTCATTTTCGAACAGAAGTATGGAGCTTTGAAATACCAACAATATGTTTGACGAAAAATCCAAATACCGATTTTACCGATTTTACTTGGAAACTTACTGTATTTGTCATGTAAATGTTTAAACCCACACAGCACCAGACGTCCTAAAGACGTCCAATTTATGTCCATACAATGCCTGAACGTCCAGAGGCATAGAACGGACGTCTTCAATACGTCCCATATTGGTACAGAATGTTGATTTTTTTCTAATAAGTTTCTCTAAAAGGAGCAGTAATTCTCAGCAAAAAAAGAATAAAAAATATCCGAGCTTTCCATTGGTGGAATATGACAAGTGTCAGTTTTCAACCAATCATAAAATTGAAATAGATTAAGCATTTGATTCGTCAGGCGTCGGAACTCCTCGACCTTCTTCGACTTCACTCACCAACGACTCCAAGTTTCCAACAGTTTCTAATTGTTGCGCCGTTCTGTATTGTGTACTGTGTTTTGTGGTTTCGCTGTTTTGTTGAGTCTGGCAAATGTGTTTATCAACTCATTAGTTGTTATTGTGTTATATTTCAACTCGAGGTAAGTCTATTTCATACGAAATGGCGCTACAGAAATATTATATGCGTGCCAAAAGGCATGACAATTTTCGTCCATGTTGGCGAAGGCAGTTCAATCAAAATCGGGATAGCGGTAGCGTGGGAAGTATTGCAAACAGAATGTCACCTCTTGAAAATATGAGTAAAGATGAATTGAGGGGTACAGAAGGAGAAAATGACGTTTTTTTTATATAAATAATGAAGTGCCAGGTGTAGACAGTAAAAATGATAATATTTCCAATAATTCATGTCAAGCTCAAGCTTCCTGATTCTTCACAATTTTTTGAAGTCCGTGTTTTTTTTATGAAAAATAGATAACTTACTAACTCAGTTATTGGTTTTCCAAAAATTGATCAGGAAAAATCTTGAGGCCAATTGTTCAAAAATTTGTTTATAAAGATCAGCACATGATCTTTGTTGGTTTTATTATGATTCTACCTGTATTTATTGATCATGTACATCCTACCAGCAAAAAAACCTATTCAACTGCAAAACTGTTATCAACAATAAGTGACAATTTTTTTTTAGTTGGGAGATGAAAATTCTGAAAATCTGGAATACTAAAAGCTATATTTTTTATAATTTATTAATGTATGTTATTGTTCTAGGTGTCAGTAAGATGACAAACATTTTTACCGATCGGAAGGAAACTGAGAAATATATTCAGTCGTGGCTAAGGAGTTCAGGAGATCGTAGGATGTATAATAGAAACAAAAAGTTATGAATAATACAAAAAGTTATAGAATATAATTCAATAAAATTACTACAATTTTGTTTTTTCAATTCAATTTCAAACCTGCAAAGTACTGAATACTGAATGAAGTCTTTTTAATGTCCAGAAAAGGGTCCGTTCATGCCCATATTAGACATAAACTAGACATTCATAAGATGTCTGTAAGACGTCCTGATTATGTCCAACTGGACGTCTTGAAGACGTGTTTGAGACGTCCCGTTTTGTAACAATGTACGTCTTTACGACATCTTTTGGACGCCTTTAAGATTGTACTGGACGTCTTGGAGACGTCCCGAACATCTTAGGGTGGACGTCTTGGAGACGTCTACAAGATGACTTCATGCAGTGTGGGAACAGTTGTCTGCCAACGTGCATACAGTGATACAGGCTATCTTCAAACAGTTGCCGTATAGTCTGGAGCACCGAGGAGGCCACTCAATTGCACCCCTTCGTCCTATCCAGCGTCCTACCTGTACCACGAGACCTATTGATTTTGTTTATTGTTGGAATTTTAAAGCTAAATAATTTCTAAACGAGTAGATCGATTTTTGAAAAGTAAGCAGCAGTGTATGGGAAATTCAAAGCCATTTTTGAAGATGTATCACTAGACCCCATTCCCATTTAAGAATTTGGAGAATGACACCCCCACTTAGAGTCTCGAAGGTTTTGCTATGCTATATTTGCGTCAAAAGTTGTCCCCCTGAGAAAAAAACTTGATGTGTTTTTGGATTTTGTCGAAAAGTTCTTTCTCAGCCTGTAATGCCTTGCAGCAAGTTTTCCATTGGCCACCCGGTATATTTCCACTGGTTAACAGATCATTGAAGTTACCTGTATTTACTTACCTCCTCATACCTACTTGCCAGGTAATCATGCTCATAAATGAGTAGGCAATACTACCTAGGCAAATTCTTCATATTATAAACTATGGGTTGAAATAAAATTGGTTTGGTTAACGAATGGGTGCAACGCAGAAAAAAATCAAGTAAATTACAGATATAGCCATGACCATAATATTTAGATAGGCATATCATTTTGGGAGTTGTCGTCTATTCATACAACTACATAAAAAATATGTTTCATCCAGTTACATAAAAAATATGTTTCATCCAGTTAACAAGAAGGTCAACCTTTTGACTTCAAAATTATGATGATCTTATGATTAGGACGACAAACACAACGCATGCGCGTTGATACCTATATGACAATTACATAAATAATTATTTGTTTTAACTTGTTATCCTTGTTATCAGTTATTGTTTATTGTGTTTCGTAAGAAAACGAGCCAGGAAGAGGGTACTCTTATTGAAATGATTGAAAAATGTCACCTCTTTTGAGATAAAAAGATACCAATGACAGTGTTGACATCAGTTAGGTTTTTATTTTGGAACGAAGCATAAATATAAAAATTTCTTAAGACAACGACTAAGACTAGGACAGTGATAGTGATTATGACTATGATAATGATAAGTTGCATAAATTGGCCCTTAGACTATAGGGATGGCATGAAATCCAACCGGCACGGTAAAGCAAAAGAGGTTCAGTTATAATGACTCAGAATAGTGGCATGTCTAGTGAAAAAAAAAACTCTTGCAACTTGCTCGTTGTTTCAAAGAACGTAGGACTGAATATGGGGTGATACATTTTTTGTGATAAACCGAAATTTAATTGACTATAAATGTATGTACTGTCAGTAAATTGAGAGACTACATCATTAGGATGGTTGACAATAGTTGTCAATGTAATGTTTATTAACTCAGATTTTTGAAGGACCAAAAGTTTGTCATAGAAACATCAAGAAAATTCATCGAACGTAAAAATTACATGTATATTTATTTTACTTTCAGGAAAGAAATGAAATATATTCGATTGGCATCTTATCTTCGATCCATACTTATGTCCTGTTCCTTGGTACTGAATCGGGTCGCCGTATTCTCGTGCATCCTCACTTTCGTAGTGACTGGAAATTCACTGAACGCCTCATATGTTTTCACAATTACATCATTCTACAGGCTTTTGGGAACCATTACAATGTTTTTTCCACAAGCCGTATCTTTAGTATCTGAAATGCTTACATCAATTGCACGAGTAAAAACATTCTTAATGTACGATGAACTTGATTCGACTAGCTTAGTTGAAGTCAGAGGTATTGAGACCAAGAGCCTGCGCAAAGATGGCCGTATATCCCCTCTTCATAAAATAACACACCGAGGGATATATTTGAAACGTGCCTCTGCGAAGTGGTTGATATCTGTCCCTGGAAAAAACTTGGAGGACGTAACGATAGACGCTTCTACCGGAGAAGTGGTAGCAATCGTAGGAGCTGTTGGTAGCGGAAAGACAACTCTGCTGAACCTAATCTTAGGAGAACTGAAGCCCGAATCAGGAAAAGTAAACGTGAAAGGAACAGTATCATATGCCTCTCAAGAGCCATGGATATTTGGGGGAAGTATTAGACAGAATATTCTCTTTGGACAGACTTACAATCAAGAGAAATACAGCGAGGTCATTCGAGTTTGCGCACTGGTGAGAGATTTTACATTGTTTCCCCATGGAGACAGAACTTTGGTCGGGGAGAGAGGAGTGACGCTCAGTGGGGGTCAAAGAGCTCGGATCAATTTAGCTAGAGCAGTGTACAAAGAAGCGGATATATATTTACTTGATGATCCTCTATCAGCTGTTGATACCTTGGTTGGGAAACAGCTATTCGACGAATGCGTGATTGGTTATTTGAAGGGCAAGTGCGTCATTCTAGTGACTCACCAACTTCAGTACCTGAAGAACTTGAGTAACATTTACAAACTGGAGAACGGAAAGGTCGATGTATCAGGATCATACCATGCTATCACCAACTCAGACAATAATTTCTCAAAGATGGTAGTAAGTTTCGGAGGGGAAGAAATCATCCGGAGGAAGACATCGATAGTTGTTGAGAAGGATGAGAGTAAAGTTGATGGAAATGATGATAAAGTGCAAGTTTTGCAGAGAGAAGAAAAAGGACAAGGTAGCGTGACGTGGCATGTTTACAAGAGTTACATGAGATCTGGTGGAAGTATTTGCAAAGTATTTTTTATTGGTTTGGCATTCATTATGAGTCAAGCACTTGATAGCGGATCAGAATATTTCGTTACAACTTGGTAAGTAAGATGGAATGTGGTTTTATTTGAAAGGGAGGAAAAAGTGAGTTAGTTGGTGGATAAAGGAACTGTTATCATCAAGTAGTACCTAACAACTTTACCCATCAATTCATTGTTATAATCCCTTCTAGATGTTTCAGGTATTGAAGAAGTACATCCATGACTATGATTTTAGAGTAGCTTGTCTGACACTATGGATTCGAAATCCCCCCTTAGCAATAAGCAACATCTGAGTACGAGTGTCGTAGATAGTACTAACACTCGCATCGTCGCGTTTTGCCTGTGCGCTGAGACCACATAAACGGGACAAGCTGACAGCAAATGCATTATTGTCGCAGGTGCCCCACAACATGTTCCGTATCTAGTGTCGGGGCTCATCACGAGATAGACCAGACTGTTGAAGAAACCATTTTGGCAGGACATTATGAATACCATCTCCCACTTCACCCCACAATTTGGATAAGCCAATCATCCAATCAATGATCTTGACTTGCCTTGGCTTACCCTTATGTACCTGCAGAAGAACCTCAGTTTCTGCAGCTTTATTGTGAGCTTTTTGTTGAACGGTTTCCAACTTGGTTTCACCTAGTTCACGGCTGCAAGGGCTGCTATCCTAAATAAAAGCTACGATTCCTCCTTTTTTATGGTCGCAGATCATGTAGAGAATGGGATCTTAACTCCTGATGACTTAAACGGCTCCATCCAGAGCCATTTTGTCACGTAGATTCTCCAAACTGAAGACGGCCTCCCTGTTCTCCGAGGAAGTATTCCTAACCGTGGAAAGCTTTCATGAAGATGACCAATTTTGCGAGTTGCAGCTCTTCTTGATTCTAATTCACCACTCCAAAGGAAAAGAATAAGATCGAAACAGCAAGCATATTAGTTGCAGCAACTTGGTTCTTTTCCGACAGTTCTGTTGACCTCGGAAGAAGCTATATTCTTGCACTAGAGAAACGTTAGGAAGCCATTCCATAGAACGACGGCCTTTAAAACCGAAAAAGAATACTTATGGTTCATTATTTCTATCACGATTATTCTTATATATATTTTCGAAGCCCCTTTCTCCGTAGTCATACAAATCTAGAATGTGGATTATTGATACCATCATGACCTCCCCCGCACGTACATGGAGTAGGTGATTATTGGGTCTGAGAGTCATGTGCCCTGAATAGAAGAAGTGAACCGAAGACGTATCTGTAAGATTTCTGCCATCTCACAACAATTCCGTATTATTTTCAGATGAGAGCTGTGTGTCCATCATTCTACCTAGGTCCTAAATAATCAGGACCACCAGTTCAACAGAATGGTTTGGGTAAAGCCTATTAGATCAAATTATAGTGGTTTTTTCCCACAAAATAAAAGATGCAAATGGCATATACTAATTTTTATTAGATGGTTCGTTAATAAAAACCCCAGTTTTCGCCCCAGAAAAATCGCTTTGTGGAATGTTTTAAACAAGATACAACTTTTTTGTTTTTTTTTTTAATATCTCAAAGATTATTCAATGAATCGTTTTACAGTCAATACAACTTTTGTAGAAATTTTAATAAAACCTACGAAATGGTTCTTTATACTCCCAGATCGGTGCATTTTTCACTGAGAAAATCCGGGAAAACCTTATTATATATTATAAAGATTTATAATTTATATAAATCTGAAGATGAACGAACAATATTGCGGAAACTGATAGATAATAACATGAGGTTCAACTGTGCGCAAGATGGTTTCTGTCCTATGTGTAGATTTTGTAAAATCGCGTAATGAATAATTTAAGAGCAAATCTTTCTAAATGCGCCCATTTGAGGAAAATCATCTTATTGAAATTCTGTGAACGGCATATGGCATATCTACAATTTGTATATTTTGAATTTTCTCCTGAGAGGTGCGAAATGTGTTGAAAATGTCACTGAAAGTTGATCAAAACGCTTCAAAGTGCGTCCGAAGTCATCCGAATTCACCCAAAGCCGAACTTAAGTTAAACGAGCGACTTCTGGTGCAGGTTGAAGCATTTAGAGTAACTTCCAGTGACATTTTCAACACATTTTCCACCTCTCAGGTGAAAATCCAAATATACAAATTTTAGATGTTGATATCTTCTTCCATATGCCGTTTACAGAATTTGAATGAGATAATATCCCTTGAATCAACGCATTTAGAAAGTTTTGCTCTTAAATTGTTTATAACGCGATTTCGCAAAAATAACATATCAGACAGAAACCACATGTTATTATCTATCAGTTTCCACAGTATTGTTTGTCCACCTTCAGATTTATAAAAATTATAAATTTTTGAAAAAAGATCTCTTTTTCGAGGTTTTCGAGGAAAAATGCAACGGTCTGGACATATAAAAAATCGTTGTGCAGGTTTCATAAATTTCTACAAAAGTTCTAATAACTGTAAAGCGATTCCTTGAATAATCTTCGAGATATTCCCTAAAAACCAAAAAAGTTGTGATTTTTTTCATTTCCACAAAGCGAATTTGCTGGTGCAAGAACCGGGGTTTTCATTAATGAACTAAGTATCTTATGAAAAGTAGTATAGGCCATTTGCTTTTTTTATATTTGTATCTACATCTTGGCGGAGATATTTAGTTCGTTTTTCCCCTCTCCTCGAACGCTATTCATTACATTATTATTTGCATAAAATTTTTATAATGTCTTCTGTCTTCGATATATGTGCCAAATTTAAAATTATTAAGACAACCGGAAGTGAGTGGAAATTTAATATGAATATTCCATTACGTTCGGTCAAAGTTACATACATAATCAATTGAAGGAAAAAGGTATAAAACTCTTCAAAATAAAAAAGGTAAACTACTCATGAACAATGCTGTGACTGAAAATATTGTACCTAATTGTCTCAAATTACTTCATAAATTATAAACTGTTATGGTGACAGTCTCATTCATCTACAGTCCAGATGAAACGGAATACCACCAATATGTGCTCCGAAGTGACTCATCTAAATTCGTTTTCCAGATTTCAACTGCAGGAAATAACTGCAGAGTCGTTGAATAATTATTATTGTATATTAGTAGCAATTCAGTTAATTGCCTGACTACTAATGGACCGACCGCCTACCAATAGACCGAATTTGAATAGACCGAAAGCATTATCTAAAACAATAACATCAATATGCAGAGTTCATAGACAACACGAGAAACTGCCAATGCTTTCAGCACTTTTTTATGTTATTTCTGAAATAAAAGAGACCTACCTATGAGATGAAGAATACGAACCCAACGAAGATAACGACGATAGAAAACTATAGTGCTCTCAAAATATAGGTAGCAGATTAATTGAAAAATAAAATTCTTGATTTTTTTTTTATTTTTTGAAAAAATGTCAATTTCCAAAGAGGTCAAATATCTGGACGTTATGAATGATCAAAGACTGACATGGAACAGACAAATCAACCGCATTCTTTTCATGGTTATAGCGGCTATCTGGACATGACTTTGGTGAGACATGGGGTCAGAAACCAAAAATTATCTACTGGTCATACCAAACGTTTATCAAACCCAAGGCACATACAGGGTGGGTCACGGTCGTTGGTACCTTAGACGTTTACGGAAAACGGGACATAGGATCATTCTGAAAATTTGGTTTCTCAAGTAGTTGCTTTTGGTCTATTGATTTAAAATATTTTCAGCAATGCAGCGTTGCCGCTTATACCAGAAAGTAGCATCATCTTTGTTATTTCAAATAGGTCACCCTGTATATTACCGCATTTTTGAACTTGTTATTCCTTTCTGATTATTTCTGCTTCATACTCCCCTATACCTATCTCTAATGGTTTTTGAGATATTAGTTATTTTCCATATTTTTTATCCAAAACATATCTCGAATTGAAAGTTTATTTCTGCGGTATTTGGATTCTTAGGAAGTTGCAATTTTGTGATTAGTTCACCAAGATCATGTACATTGATTCTGTATAGAGAAGTTTGTTCTGCGTTATACAGGGTCGTCCAAAATTCATGATCTTACTGCTAGATACGAAAAGGGTTGAAAGTGCGTTTTTTTAAATGAAACATCCTGTATATTATTAAATATCCTGAAAGATGACTAAATTCCCTTCGAATTGATATGTCATGTTCTTATACCGAAATAGCCAGAATTCCGAGATAATAGCAATTTTCACTTGTAAGTGCTTGAATTATTGCCGGAAATTTTTCGAGTTCATGAATTTTCTTTGAAACGTGCGTGACCTAGCTAAAGTCACCACTATCCAAGACCACATAACGAATCTTTCATATAAATTTTACAAATATCACATTCCCAAGAGTTCACTCACCAGGGAAATAACAAACCGCAAACACGGCGGGCTCATTTACCAAAAACTGGACTTGTTCCATGAACGCCAAGACTAAGCACCAAGTCACCTCTATAGAGGACTAAGACCAGAACCCGGTTTATTGCCGAAAACTTTTTCCGGGAATCCACATAACACCCCTCACAAATCACACTTTTAATATCTGATCAATCTGACAATCAACCCCTGTATTAGCATAGCGGGAGACAGGGTATACTAATACCATGATGTAGGAAGGTAAAATCTGAGTTACACCCGTCAACACCAGCGGGGGTGCCTCACCTGTTCCTTTCGAGGAGCCGAGGAGACACTACATTTGGGACAACGCCGACCCCTGGCAACAGGAGTCGACGGAGCCCCCTCACCCCAGCACTCCCTCACAACCTGCGGGATCCCTATCAGGCCACGGAGGTGGGCGGAAAATATCAAGCAGAGTTATGTTGTACATAGATTTCACCGAAATGCAATGTAAATAGTTAAATATCTGTTAAAATTGCTATTATCTCGGAATTCTGGCTATTTAAGTATAGGAACATGATATATCAATTCGAAGGGAATTTAGTCATCTTTCAGGATATTTCATAATATACGGGATGTTCCATTTAAAAAAACGCACTTTTCAACCCTTTTCGTATCTAGCAGTAAGATCATGAATTTTGAACGACCCTGTAAAACTCAGAACAAACTTCTCTATACAGAATCAATGTACATGATCTTGATGAACTAAACTCCAAATGGCAACTTCCTAAGAATCCAAATACCGCAGAAATAAACATTCAATTCGAGCTATGTTTTGGATAAAAAATATGGAAAATAACCAATATCTCAAAAACCGTTAGAGATAGGTATAGTGGAGTATGAGGCAGAAATAATCAAAAAGGGAATGACAAGTTCAAAAATGCGGTAATATACAGGGTGACCCATTTGAAATAACAAAGATGCTTCTACTTTCTGGTATAAGCGGCAACGCTGCATTGCTGAAAATATTTTAGATCGATAGACCAAGAGCAAATACTTGAGAAACCAATTTTTCAGAATGAACCAATGTCCCGTTCTCCGTAAACGTCTAAGGTACCATCGACCGTGACCCACCCTGTATATGCTTCACTTATATGATGGCCAAAGGTGTGACAAAAATGTCAGGCCATAGAAAGTACAGCTGCTAGCTAGCTGTGTCCCTTACTGCAGTATCATTGCACCTATGTGTGACGAAGAAGCAGCAATCAATAGAAAAGAAGGAAGTCGATATATTTCACTGAAATTTACCATGTGTATGGAAAAATTGTTGAACAAGTTGAGAGACATGATTTTCTTGTTGATACACGTAACTAGTCATCGTTGATTGAAACCTCAATATTTCAATTTTATATTTTGTTCAATATTTTATTTTTTAGTTTTATTCTTGAATTTAATTTTTTCTATTTGCGATTTTTTAGTTTTATTTTTGAATTTAATTTTTTCTATTTGCGATGTTAGCATTAGTATGTAATTAAGTGGAACTCTATTATTGGAAATTATTTATAATTTCTGTTGGGTTTTCGAAATAAATGGATAAATGAAATGAAAATGCCCTCAGAATGAGCCAGTCAGGAAACTTGAAAGAAGGAAATCTGATCGGACATCAGAGAATTTTGGAACATATTTCCCTAGAAGCCATGTCCAAACCGACAGATAACATTGCAGTTAGGTACGAAATGCAGTTAGAAGTGGTCATAAACAACCACCAAATTTGCACACAGAACGGTTCTCAACTGGAAAGGGATGCATCAGTGTTGTACACTAAGGGATCTGAGATGGATGAAAGAGCTGGGGTGGTTTTCATGGCTTAGCGAAAGAAATATAATGTGAATTCGTTTTTGGAAAATGTAAGTCTGTATATATTTCCGAAAAAATATGAATTCTACTCGCTTTGGACACAGTATTCAGTATTGAGAACTGTATCATTTTAATCAACCACGACGTTAACATAGAACGTTATTCAAAATTACGTGCATTTTTTGAAACGCAAATGACATGGTTACCTATATAACGAGAAAGGATCAAACGTTCACTCCAGACGAAAGTAAAAAAGCGCCTGACGAAATACTGAGTGATGCAAAATTGAAAAAAAATGTACTGGCGAATTCCAAGGATCAACAAAGGACTTCGTTTCCCATAAACATTTGTCCTGAAATTCGACCTCACTCCAAGCTACAGACATCATGAATTACGAGGAAAAAATTGTTAATTTTGAATTGTGGTTACAGTTATTCATCAAATGTTCGAAAAATTCACAGGCCCTTTGCACGCTCTATTCATTTCTTACTCCAAAAATAAGGTAACTCTGAGTTGAGGGGATGAATGAGACTTGCCTACAGTTTGTATAGCCAAAATTCACAACAAAAAATGGATTCGAACATTCCTATCAAAGTACCCAGGAAAAAAACTAAAATTTTGGTCTCTGGTATATTTTTTATCAGCAAGAAAATCGCTGGTAAATGTAAAGGTAACAGACTGAAATACTTATTGGGATTTGACTTTTTACTTTGTTTTCCGTTTTGACGCATTTGACTTTTGAATTGTAAAACAGCAACTTGCGAATTTTAGGAAACATGTTTATGGAAAAAAGTCTCACTTTTTCCCTAAAATATACCTACTCCCTTTCAATATTTGGATTTAATTTTGCTACACCCCGTATATCTTGCGACAAAGGTGAGGAATTGATATTTTTTCAGAAGTTCACTTCACATAATGAGAGAACCTGAGAACTGAGAGAGATGTATCCAGTGCTAGTGGGTTCGAATCATGCCAGTTAGGTTTTTTCTTTTCCAACTTGTGATTTAACAATTAACTTTTTGAAATTGAGTACAATATCAAAATATGTATTATTTTTCATTCATATTTTTTGTTAGGTTGTGTCATGAGAGTCGGAGCCCATATTCCATTACACCCACATATCGTTGCACCCACATTTCGTTTCACCTACATTTCGTTTCGCCCACATTTCGTTATGCCCACAACTTCCGAACATAGCCGAATCAACCGCTGTTGCCAAATGCTGACAAGCAATTCTCTAAACAATTAATTGTGGGCCTAATGAGATATTCAATGAAATAGCTGGCTAGCCTAACAATTCGCTGGTAGGTGTTATAGGTTTTCTACGAGTAACATACGTATCTTAAATTATGTTCCTTCCTCACCGTCGCGAAAGTAAGTCGGTGGCAAAGCAGACAAAAGAATGTTAACTATGTGGTTGTAATGAGATGTGGACCCAACGGAATTTGGGCAAAACGCAATTTCATTGAATGTGGGTGGAACGAAATGTTTCATCAGGCCCACAATTAATTTTTTAGAAAATTGCCTGTCAGCATTTGGCAACAGCGCTTGATTCGGCTATGTTCGGAAGCATAACGAAATATGGGCGAAACGAAATGTGGGTGCAACGAAATGTGGGTGTAATGAGATATGGGCACAACGCATCGCACCCATGGGTATCATGGGAGCCTGTCGTGTGCTGCATGAAAATAGGGGGTTGTGAGATCTTGGATTCGGCTATATTAGTCACCATAACGAGAATAGTTCGGGAGTTCACTATAACTGAGCATTTTTGCAATATTTATATTGAGTAATTCACACTACGGTTGAGTGATATATTAACAGAATAATTTTTCTTGAACTAACAGAAAGATAAATGAACTAGTCAAAGAATTGGACTAAATAAATTTGGATGTAATATTATTTAAACTTCCAAATCCAGAACTATAATAATATACTGGGCAAACTTTCGTAGACCATCTGCCACTCTGCTAGTGGATGCAGGTGGAGACTTCACTTCTTTGAAGAGTCATGGAGGGAAGTCAACATCTGTGGCGGAAGGATATCTAGATGATTCGATGAAACAAAAAATTATTACTGCAAAAAAATCATGAATTTTATGAAACTGTCTACCAGTACTAGCAACATTTGCCAAACATTTATTCTTCAGAACACTTCGGGAATGAAAAACTATGAATTTGGACATAGAGTCCTCGATACCTCAGTTGTGATTTCCAATAACTGTTTCGATGCTACTATCAATTTCCCTAACAAAAAATTTTTTGTCTGTGGTATGAAATTTTTCGAAATATAATTTCATTTGTTTCATCTAATAACAATATCCTGCTCTGTAATAGTGATATTATATACGCTCATTCAGGACAGCCTTCACAAATTAATCTGATGTCCAAATATTACTGATAGAAGTCATAGAAAGAGTTTTCCGCTCTCGAGAAATAGACAGATTGCTCGAATGATTTAGGATGCTTGCCTTCGGTTTGCCTAGTCAAACTTCATTCTAACGTGCAATGGCCTCATTTCTAACTCATTGAAAAATATACTATTTGGTCTATCAGTTGTTTGGTCTATTGGTAGGTCGACTCATTGTAAAAATTCAGTGAGAAAAGCGTTTGGTCTGTTGGTTTTCAGTCTACACGAAGAATGTCAGCTATTGAAATCAAAATAATTTAATGACTTTCCAGGGTCAACATCCGGCAGTGGCTCGCAGAAAATAACCAAATCAACATTACAAATGAAATTTACGCAAACGGAAGCTTAACTGCAACAGTGCCTAGTTCAAACGGCAATTTTTACGAAAACTGGAGTCTGACTACGATATTCACTAACGATCAAACTGTCATCTATTACTCCTTCTTGGTAACCATGCTCATCGTCTTAACATTTAGCAGATCTTTGATATTCTACGGATGGTGTCTCACTGTTTCCACTAGATTGCATAACAAGATGTTCGACAATATCGTTAACAGTCCTATGAGATTTTTTAATGTAAATCCATCTGGAAGAATTCTCAACAGGTTTTCCAAGGACATCGGATCGCTTGATGAGACTCTACCAATGACACTATTGGATACAATACAGGTGAAGCTGAATTTTCTATAGTTGAGTCATTTTAAATGCGATTTCTATATACAATACAGGCCGTAATTTTCACGTCGTACAACTATTATTGCCATCTCGAAAACTGTAAATGATACGATGTTGGTTAAATTAGACGAAAGCTGCATATTTTGAAAAATGAAATGTTGCCAAATATGAAGTATCACCAACCGTTTTCGAAATATTAGGCCAATCAATAGAGAATTTCTTCCTAACAAAAATACTAGTAGAAAACCGACTATGTCATGACATGGAAGACAGTCCGTAGTTATATTCTGTTATGTTTTCGACTCGCAACTGTCATTTATTGATTTGTTATAAACATTTAAATAACAAAAAAGGCGTTTTTTGTTATTGTTTTGCTTATAAAATGAAAACTATTGAAGCAATATGGTTGCTCCAATGCCTACTTTATGTGTCCACAAAACAGTCGGATCAATAGTTTTGGCACAATTGCAATTTGTATTTTTTTTAACTATCTTGCAGCGTGCCTGGATGCTCTAGTGACAGTCCGATTTCAATTTCTAAAAGAGATTCTGATTTTAGAAGTACCGTACCACAAAATGCATATTCTCATTTTGCACTAAAATACTGCGAAATGGGTGAAAAATGCTTGCCAATATGACTGAAAACGGCCGAGCTGGCGTAAGTGGTCGAGTGGTAGGAGAGAGCGGGAGATGTGGGAAAGCCTATTATCACGTAACCCATTCATTAGGAGAATTCCCCTCATCTCCCGGTCTCTCCTAACACTCGGCAGCTAACGCAGGCTCGGCCGTTTTCAGTCATGTCTGCATGCATTTTTCACCCATTTCGCACCTTTGTACTGCAAAATTAGGATATAAATTTTGTAAACGATACTTCTACGTTGAAAATCTGAATTATAAATTGAAATCAGGCTATCACTAGAGAGCATCCAGGCACTCTGCAAGATAGTGTACAAAAAAAATTAAGTTGCAATTGTGTCAAAACCAAAGATCCGACAGCGCCTGCACACATAAAGAACAAATTATTCAATACTTTCATTAGAAAGGCCAATCCTACTCCTTGAAAAATGGCGGAATTATTTTTTTTTAAATATCGCAAAAATTTTCCTTTTTTTGTCTTCTGCGTTACTACTGATCTGATCGGTAGAACATCCCATTTTATTTGTATTTCAATTATCTACAATTCTTTCTATTGGAGCAACCATATTGCTCCATTAGTTTTCATTTTATAAGCAAAACAATTTAATAAACACATTTTTTGTTATAACAAATTGAGAAATGACAGTTGCGACTCAAAAACATAACAGAATATAACGAACTGTCTTCCATGTGATGGCATAGTCGGTTTCCTATTAGCGTTTTGGTCAAAAACTCACTTATTTTATGCTCTATTGATTGGTGTATATACAGGGAAACCCGTTTTCTTTTGTTTGCGCTGGAGCCTCTATTTCAAGACATATGGAAATGTGTTCAAAAAACTTTCTCCTCTCATTATTAAGCTGCTTGAGTGAGAATTTATTCAACCACTTTTTTCGGCAAGATGGACTGACCGATGGGAACATATTGAGTGGCCACCTAGATCACCTGACCTATATTTTTTGCTGCAGGGTTGATTAAAACCCAAAATATATCAAACCAAACCAGATACAATTACCCGACTGCGCGAAAGAATTATCGCAGAATTATCTCTTGATGTTGTGAAGAGTTACAGAGGATACAAAAAATATGTTGTATTGCTGCTAAAAAGTAAATGGAAAACATTTTACATTCAGCAAATGTTAAGTTACTTTCAGATTTTACAATTCATTTAGGTTTCTATACACCCTCAGATGTTTATTGTAATGGATTACTCTCATTAGAGGCCAATCAATAGAGGTTTTTTTTGTAACAAAAATGCTAGTAGGAAACCGACTGTGCCATCACACGAAAGATGGACTGTAGTTATTTTATGTTATGTTTTCGACTCGCAACTGTTTTGTTATGAAAATCTAAATACAAAAAACTTTTTTTTTGTTTTGCTTGTAAAATGAAGACCAATAGAGCAATCTGGTTGCACCATCGGGAAAAATTGCAGAGAATGGGAATACAAACAAAATGGAATGTTTAACGGCCCGGTATCTCCTTCTGCTCGACCGCTTAATCGGATTCGGCCGTTTTCAGTCATGTTTGCAAGCATTTTTTACCCATTTCTCAGCATTGTTACGCAAAATACAAATATCCTTTTTGTGGTACTATACTTCTAGTTTCAAAGTCAGTTTGATGAATTGAAATCGGACTAAAGCATCCAGACAAGCTGCAAGGTAGTGCATAAAAAATTGCAGGAATGAATATTTCGATACAGCTAGGAAATGAAAATCTGAATCACAACGTTGTAGGTTTCTTAATCGAATACGGATATGTTTCTTAATAGAGACAACAAAATGCGTGTACTCGGAGATCCGGAAATTAGAGGATTCCACCTCATCCGGCTAGCTCCTTCTCCAAGTACAGCATAGTTGCAAATCCAGCAAGTTTGGAGCTCTCCTTTCAGGATCAGTTGGGAACAATACGAGTTCATTTTCAAAATTGTTGCGTTAACCAACGACGTCTCATGTTCCTATGCCAGACTGTAGATTTCCAAAAGGAGCTGAATTAAATGGCTAAAAGCCGCAGGTGAGCCATCCGGCTATCACTCCCCGAAGAGTACACTATCCGGTCTTTTCCGTGGCACGCAGATGACTGATTTAAGGACCACCATGCACCCCCTAAGGTTGAGGCCCGGAAGGATGAACTCCCCAGCACTCGTACGTACTCGAAAGCTCACCCCCCCTATCCACCACCCCCGCTCGTTAAAGCGGTTCCTCATCCTGATGACTGGCGATCAGCAGAATAAAATCTGACCGTTTGATATGGAGTGCCCAGCCAATTCTCGGCATGAAGCTCCCTTATATCTGACATGAGTTGACTTTTAAACAATGACTTTACTTTACTTTACTGTGCATGGTGCCCCCCTGAAACTGGCTGAAGGCCTGAAAAAACTCTCGGCTGAGGGCCGAGTGCTGTGTGCTGAGCTAACTGAAATTGAAATTACTACTTGGTCGGTTCTTCGTGGATCTGAAACATAAAAGCATGATTAATCGTGTTTTGGTGCCTGTTGAAGTAGGCGTTGGCGTCGCCGAAGGTCTCGCCTCCGCCGTACTTCTTCAGGGGTGTCGTTGTCTCCTTGGTTTACTGGACGTCTGTATTTGTCTCTGTCTCTGTTGTCTTGCTCACGTCTGTTCTCGTGGAGCTCCGTGAGCAGCGGGTTCGTGTGGGTCTCTACTCTGTCTAGAGTAGTCCCCACATGTTGTCTGATCAGTCTGTCGATATAGTCCGGGTGGATGTCTAAGTCTCGATATATGAACCTGTTGGGCATATATTGTGGTGCGTCTGTTGCTGTCCTCAGGCAGACGTTGAAGAAGGCCTGTATCCTCTGCCGATACCTGTTCGCGCACTGCCCCCAAGCAGTGGATGCGTACAATATGATAGGCAGAAGAATTGTCTTGATGAGGCGTAGTTTCAACTCGAGTGCCATGTTGCTCCTACGTCCGATGAGTGGGTACAGCTTATGCCTTGCGGCTTTCGCTATAGCTAATCTGTGTTAAGGAGCCTTCTCTGCTTCTTAAATATGAAAGCAAGACATTTGTTCCGGCCAATGCCGAAGCAAAGCCGCTGGTGGGCGGGGCCTACAAGAGCTCTGCTTCCAGATATACTCAAACATCAAAATTAATTTTTCTCATTTCTGGCCGAAGCTGACAATAATATAATGATATAATGATATAATGATGATGACGGGAATAAAAAAGTAATGATTTCGTTGTTTCAAACAATAACATTTCCTCATAAGCTCTTGTAGAGGGGTCTAGGACATTTGGGTGCGGCCAACTGAGCACGAGTTTACTCGGTGCGGCAAACTGGGCGCAAGGACAACTAGGTGCAAGGGCAACTAGGCGCAAATACCACCGGGCGCAAAATGTGGAGCTCGACCAAGGTACCCCTGCGGAGTTCCTCTCCATTACAACAAACCAGTAGACTTCGGGTATACGACTAAATATCCCGCCCGATAATATCCTGCCAATAATCCCCCGTAGTACAGCTCCCATAGTGAAAGAATCACTTTAACTTCAAATTGAATTGAAAGTTCATGAAAATTGGTATGGGGTTAGTTTGAAGAACATCCGGTTCAAAGAATTTTCCGACGCTTTTCCGGCCGTAACTGGGAAAAAACTTGAAAATTGAAAAAATATCAGGAGACAAAAAATTAAGCTAGAAAAATTAAAATCAAAAAAACTCCCATACACTTTTCCTTAAAAACCTCACGTTTGATCGAAAATTCAAAGAGAAAGAAAAAAATTCATCCACTCCGACTTTTGATCGAAAATCCCAAGGTGAAAGATGAAAAATTATTTCCAAAATGTAATATTTTCTTCACATTTTTATGTTTTCAAAAGAAAATGCACAAGAGAGAACATTTTGGTTTACATTGAGAAACTCAATAGATTTATTTTGAATTATTTTTCATCTCTATATGTCTCGGGATCTATTCCATCGAGATCGTCTGGCTCTTCTTCAATAGCTTCAACCGAGTTCTCTTCAGCGTCACAAATAGTAGGCATATTACTGCAACCATTGGTGTAGCTGCCGTTCACAACAACTCGGATCTTTGACAGAATCAGTTATCGTTTTTGGAATCCACTATTGAAGTTCTTTTATTATAGATCTGCTCACAATACTGCCAAAACTAAAATATATACTTCATTCTTGGTTGAGAAGAACCAAAAAACCCACTTCTCACGCTGGCGCTGGTTTGTTTACACGCGTGTTGGGAACAGACAACTACAACCGGGAAGGGCATGCACAGAACGCGACAGTCCGAGCTATTCAAAAACGTGGTTCCAGTTCGCCCCAATACTCCCTGAACGACACAAAAGAAACACTTTGCCTTTGAAAACCAGTGCACGAAAAGATATAGCACTATATGGGATTTGAAGAGTGAGACTTCATCTTTCATATTCCACCGAGAACGTATTCAGAGTAGTTGAATACAAAAATAACCAAGAGAAAAAGAAAAAATATTGATTTTCGGATGAATGTTTATATAAATTAATTATTTGATTTTTCATACTATCAATTCACAGGGTGAAAATCACAAATGGTACTTGATCGATTTTGACTTGATCATCCTGGAATTTTTTCAAATTTTTTGCAAGCATCTTTTAGTTCTGAAAAACACTCGAAGAGCAGGAAAATTGTAACCTCAAAAAAGTGTGTTTACTCAGTATGTCAGAGACTGATTTTTCAAAATCGAGATCATTGGGGCAGAGTTTCGTTAGCTGAAATCGACTAACATAGTATGAGCTTCAAAACTGGTAAGGGACTACATGAGATACTAGGTGAATTTTCTGTGTAGGTCATTCAAACAATTTTACTAGAAAACCCAATAGTTTCGGAAATTCATAGAAGTTTCTGGGTGATGGAAAAATGTACTCCATATTTTATACACAGGATTCTGGAAGTTCAAGATTAACTCTTCAATCCCCGTTAGATTTACCAAAATCCGTTAAGCAGAGCCTGAGTAATGCTAGTTTTGAATTTGAAAACATTCTGTCTTATTTAAAACGTGAGCGTTTCCGACACGACCGTTGTTATGACGTTCTAAAATAATTTCAGAGAAAACCTTTGATTTTTGGAAAAAAATAATGTACTCCTTTTTTGTTCAAAACTTTCACAGCCTTTTTTGATGCTCTGATAATTTTTCAATTTCCACGTTTTTTCAAGTTACAGCCGGAAAAGCGACGGAAAATTCTTTACACATGGTTTTCTTTCGATTTCCACAAAGTAGGGCCCGAAACCATTTCCTCTATTGCTCATACCAAATTTCACTGACTTCCAATTTTTTGAGCAAAAGAAATCTCTGGTTACTGTACTACCGTCCAATAATAGACAATAAGAACCTTATGCAAAATTTTCCCTTCCAATTATTAGTCTGATTTAACCTGAACGAACGAACCCAGCTCGCAAGTTGGGAGTTTGGAAGTTGAAGAATTACGAAAGGTAGACCAATTCAATGCGAACTTCTGTTTCTGTCTAATATGATTTGCCTAGTAGTTTTTGACAGACGGCTAGCGATACGCCTGCAACTTTGGACTGAGCATGCGCCAAATTCGAATTTAAGTGATGTACAACAAGAGGGCCATTTAATGGCGAAGAAGCAAGAAGAGGAAGGAAAAACAAGATTACAAACCGTGTTGAAAATGCGTGAATTTGTTTTTTCGCTAGCAATTTACACAGAAACCTAACCTGAGCAAGCTAACCTAGCTTGCAATTGATCATTTTGAGGTGACGTCACGACAGGTCCACCATATTGCCGGTAGGGCATACAAACCGTTCGCGTCATTGTAAACAATAGGAAAGATCGATTTTTAAAGTGTGAATAATTTAATATGCCAGCGTTTTGTTCTGTTGTGGGGTGTTCTAAATTGGCAGAAAGGGATAAAATTCATCATTTCATAATTCTGAAAGCCTTACAAAACCGAGGAGAAATGCTGAACGCCTTATCTAAAGAACGTCGAAAATGATGGGTTGGGGCTTTGAAACGGGGCAATTTGAGAGATACATTCCTTACACATGCACGAATTTGTGCAGATCATTTTGTATCAGGTAGGTAAATAATATTAATACATAAGAAAAACAAAAGTTATGATCCAAAATGTTTGAATTTTTAGTTAAATATGGTGTTGAACTAAACGTCTTTTTTCAAGTTTGTAGTACCTAGAACCAGCCAAACTGGAAGATAGGGATAGCCCTGATTGGGTCCCTTCAAAGAACTTAACTTGCTGGTCAGTTCACTTGTACCGAGAGAATAGGGATCAACATTGTCTATAATTTGAAGTTTGGAGTCGTCACGCGATTTCACGTCTCCTTTGAGAGATAAGTAGTATTCACTCCTCGCCATATTGTAGTTAAGGTTGATAAAATATGCACTACACGCACTAAAAACTCGAAATAAACAGGACAAACTTGCAGAAAACAATGAAAACTCAATGGCAGACCCGTCCTTGTGGCAGCCATATTTGTCCATTTTTGGAGTCTACGGAGCATGCTCGAGTTGGGCGCCAAAGTTGCAGGCGTATCGCTAGCCGCTTTAGTAGTCTTTACGTCTAGTTGTCCTTGCGTCCAGTTGTCCCTGCGCCCAGTTGGCCGCGCGGAGTTGTCTCGCGCCCAGTTGGCCGCTCCCAAATGTCCTAGTAGAGTATACCTTAAGGCATAGCCTATGGGAATAGAGGACAGCTTTCATTATTATTTCTCATAGCAGTAGCATATTTGAAACCAAAATTTAAAAAACGTATTTGAATCGGAATTATAGTTTGTGATAAAATCCACTTTGGGAACATTTTTTAATGGTTCATTAATTTTGATGGGAAGTGTAGAAAGAGTTAACATAATTTTCAGATTGGATTAACTGTGCTTGCAATAACTCTGGTGATTGGATCACTCAGTGTATGGATTATGGTTCCCACAATTATGATCGTTACATTGTTTTACTGGTTCAGAGTAGTTTTCCTGAAAACGAGCAGAGATGTTAAAAGGATTGAATCAATCAGTAAGTTTTTTTTTAATGTCTATTAACATGTTCTAGAAGTATTCACAATGGAAAATAGTTTCAAAAAGGTCCTATTTACCAAATTTTCAAAATATGGAAAAAAATCATTATTGCTTTCAATGAACTACAGTAGTGACCAATAGCTGGTTTTAAACCTCCTCAGAGAGACACTGATTTGTTTCTAATTGGTTCAATTAGTATGTATGCAATATACAAGTGATAGTGTATATTCTCTAATTATTCAAATCAGTTACGGACGGCGAAATAAAAGTGTGAAAAATTAAGAGCATGAGACCTACTGGAAGAGGAGCAAAATATTATTCGAATGACGGGAATAATAAATTGTAGTCGAAAAAATGAAGAAGGGTGAACGGTGTGAACTTTTAGGGGTTGAAAGTGATATTTCGCGGTTTTTCGCAAATGACAACGAAACTGGACCTTGTATCAGAAAAAGTTGAATGGCAAAATTATTGAAAATTAAAACATTTACAACTTTTGTATTAAATAATTTTTACCTCAAATTTTCCGGGAAAATACAAAAATCCAATTTTTTACTTTAAAATTTTTTTCTCAAGCAATTTTTTGTTTTCACGAAATTCGGAGGAAATAAATATTACTTATTATGTTTCAAGTGAGCTGTAGTTTTTTTGTAGCGAAATACATATTTTTCCTTTTTCTTTCAACAAATTACGGAAAAACGACCTCATTTTCAACTGAAAGGTCTTAGGCGTTTAAAATTCGTTTTGGCACCAGCCTAACTAGGAGCCGCCCCCTTTCCGAGTACTTCAAAGAGGTTCAAGAAAATAAATATTTTGCTGCAAAAAAAGTCTAATTTACAACATGAAGAAAATATATATTTCCACTAGATTTTGCGGCAAACACACATTTTTTACACAAAAACAAATTAAAAC
Organism: Chrysolina oricalcia; assembly: GCA_944452925.2. Lineage (NCBI taxonomy): Eukaryota > Metazoa > Arthropoda > Insecta > Coleoptera > Chrysomelidae > Chrysolina > Chrysolina oricalcia. The sequence continues at coordinate 36,737,280 of OX101813.2, read as the reverse complement.
ATAACTTAAACGGTTTTTCCGGCTTTCCAGGAAAATTTGAGGTTATGTGGAAAAATTTCAGAAACAGAAGTTGTGGATCTTTTTATTGCCAACACCTTTTTTTCCCACCTATTTTTTTAGGAGGTTAAGTTTCGCTGTAAATCGTGAGAAACCATTTTCACCCCCAAAAGTTCACCTCATTTCGCCCTTTTATCATAATCAAATCCTTATTTATGTCCTTGTTTATTCTTTGTACCTAATGATATAACATGAAATTGATATTCTCGAAAGGTTTCCACTGTCAATTTCAATAATTTTAACTAATAAATATTAGTTTAGAACAAAAATTTAAAAAATTTATTTTTGGAAATCTGTTTTTGATTTTTTCGCGCATTTTGGAAAAAAAATCTACAGAAGTACCACTCTTTCATTACATAAAAGTAGACGCTTCAACCAAAAAAATGGCTGCCGACGAGCTTAAAAAGTCGAAATTTACCAGTGAGATTTTGAAAAAAAAAAAAAGGAAAAACGTTTAGTTCGCTAAAAAAAAAATTACATCCCACTTGAAACATAATAAGTTACATTTCTAACAAATTTCGTAAGAAAAAAAAATATTTTTGCGCGAGAAACATTGGTTTTTCTGAGTTTCCCGGAAAATTTTAAGTAATGTGGAAAAATGTAGATCTTTTCATTTTCATCAACTTTGCTTCCTAACTTTTTCCGGTAGGAGGTCAAATTTCGTTATCAATCGCGAAAAACCGGGAAATATCACTTTCAACCCCTAAAACTTCCACTGCTCCCTTCTCCATTTTTTCGAACCCAATTTATTTTTGCCGTCAGTCCAAAATTATTCTGCTTCCCTTCCAGTAGTTCTCATGCTGTTGATTTTTTTCCTGCTTCAATATTATTTGGCGTTTTTGGGTATGGTAGTATTTAACTAGTCTGTTGTCATGCGTCTAAGAGTAAAATCTATACTATATTTCAATGGGGTGGTAGAACAAACATCATATTCCAATGAGACATAAAACGTAGTTTTGAAAAATTTTAAGACGTCATATGTCACTTCGAACGAAATGCATCGGTCCCTGATTAACATCTACTTACTTTTTCTTTTTTCAATGTATCATTTACGTTTCTTCACTGTCCCTTCATAGCAACATCTAAAAAATTGTAAAAGTAAAATTTAGTGGTTATAATTATTATTTTTCCTCTCAGATGATGTATATTCTTCCTATTCCCAAATAGTCAGGTTTCTAAAATTGTTTCTTTAAAAATTGAATTATTTTGTCATATTTTGTACAAGGTAGCTGTGAAATGCCATAGAACATGTCATCATGAAAACTTGACAATCGGTGCATCAATAATAAAACGTTTCAGCGTTCATTCACTTGAATTTGTATAAAAAGATAAAAGTCCAATGGGTAAGATCTGGCGACCTAGCATGTTAACCCACGCACTACTCGTCGTAATTATAATAGAAACGTACAGTGGTTTTATATTGTTGAACTCTGAAAGACATCCTCTATCACGATTTAAATAAAAAATATCACAATTCATTCGAAGAAAAAAAAGTTGACATTCAATTGAAATAAATACACCATTAAAAAATGTATGAGGTACGATATGATTATTCTCCAATAGGAAATCAACATGGCGAATACTTAACTGCACCACTCGGTGTAGGTACAAAAAAAATTTATTAAATTTCTTCTGATTATGGTCGCATTCTGTCATAGTTTCAAATCAACCAATAAAAATGAGGAATTTCAATTTTCAAAATGTTTCAGCACGAAGTCCTATCTACACTCATCTGACCGCAACTTTACAAGGACTTTCTACAATTAGAGCCTTCAAAGCTCAGAAGATACTGAAAAAGGAATTTGACAAATACCAGAATGTGAACACAGCAGCTTCATTCATGTACATTGGTGTCACCAGAACATTTGGTTTCTGGCTGGACCTGCACTGTGTAATATATTTTGCAATGGTTTTGGTCGCATTGTTGTTCGTTAAAAGTGGTAAGTGTATTACTGATTTTCCTTTAGTTAAAACAGTTGCCGAAATAAATGAACTTTTACCGAATGTTTCGCTCGTATATAAAATTTGTCATGAGAGGAATGCAATTATCGAAACATTACAGCGTTAATTGCACTGCGGAGCGATAATTGCACTGCGAAAACATCCCGTCGGCATGACACCAATAACAACAACTGACATACTTCAAGAAGTGAAAAAATGTCGCGTTTTGGGGAGTGGTCCATACAATCTATTGAGGAAAATGTAGTTGAAAGAGAAACAGCAGCACATACATTTTTCTTTCAACTCCGGAAATATTCAAGGGTAATATAACAAGACCTTGATAAATAGTCGACTATTTTTATTGCATCTAAATTTCGACTGTATTTTATAATAATTTAACGAGACATTATTTTGGCATTAATAATCTGATGAGAGCCCGAGAGCGAAGCTCGAGGGCTTTCATCTCTGATTATTAATGCCAAAATAATGTCGAGTAAAATTAATAAATACAAGAGAAATTTAGCAGCAATAAAATAGTCGACAATTAATCAAGGTCGTGTTATATTTGTGAAGATTATTTCTTGAATCTACTTCTTTATATCAGTCATATGAATGAATGAAAATTAAACAATTTGGAATAATTAATTCAAAATATCAAGAACAAAGCACAAAATCTAAACAAAAACAGCACCATCTTTATAATTTATCAATTGAAATTAAAAACACAATTATTGTATGTGACATTTCCACCATGCGGAATTTGTGACATTTGTTCAGCTTTTGAAGAACTTGCAGTATTAACCGTAGAAGGTCCACATTCATTCTCTTATACAGCTTCAACACGATTGATTTTATTTGACGTTTAATATGTATTTATTTAGAGTACTGTCAGATGCTCAGGCTCCTTGATATGAGTATCATGCTGAATAGTCGGTGAATATTGTGCATCATGTAAATAGTCGCTAATAGAGCGTGTTGATTGGTCCTGTCAAACAGGAAACAAACGTATGATTGGTTGATGACTGATATTTAATAGACGAAGGAAATAATCTACCCAATTACACTCGTGCGTCAAAAAAACTTGAAAATTTTCCATTTAAACATTTTGTTAGTAAAAAACTGCATTCGGTTATTTTCATTTTTTGTCGGAAGAGCCCTCCTCCTTCGCAGTCGGGCTTGCAAGCAGCCGAGAATTGATTTTTTTCGTGTTTTAAAACAGGGGTTGGGGGTAAGGAGGAGGTTTTAGAATTTTTTTATAAAAATTACACAGTTGTTCAGCATAATCTAAACTGAAAAAATACAATAAGATATAGTTTCCGTCTATGATAATGAATAGTCTATTCTGAACAAGGTATGATTTCAACGCGTCCTAGCATCAAAACTATTAATTTTTGGGGTTTGTGCCTCAATTGATTTCAATTCAAAATAACTTGAGCTACATCATATTGAAAATTGAGAAAAATCCACCAACCTATTTTTCGTTTTGTACCCTTCGGGGGAAGGGGGATAATCATAAAAAAACTGTTTTCCTTATTCAGGCATATTTAAACATTCGATACTTTCAAAAGCAATCGAGAAATATTTTTTTGCGTTTCCTTATAGGAGTTGGGGAAAAGAAGTGGGGGGTAAGAATTTTTTTAATAAAACAGCACAATATCGTGCGACATTAGCAATAATGAAACAAGTGAAAATATCGTTTCCGGATTCAAATATAAATAGTCTAATCTGCGTAAGGGGTAAATTCAACGCCCCCTAGCAGCAAAACTGTTCATTTCTTTGGGTTGGAGCAATGGTAACATTGGTTGAGAATTACATGGACTCATCATACCAAAAATTCGAAAAAATCTACCGGGACCCAAATTCCATAATGAATTTGCGGAATGTATACCTAATTATGAAAGAAAATGAAAAATCCTGAAGCACGTCAATTTTTAAATTTGAAACTACACTTTTTCATTAGAATTATTCACCAGCCTCTTCAACCCTTTAGTAATCATAGCTAGCCCTATAAACATTTTAAATAAAAAGGGGTAGCTTCCAAGGGTTTTCAATTCTCCATTGAGGTGATTCATTTAATATGAATTTGACCACTCGAACATTCAAATAGTTTCGATAAAGGTTTGAAACTAATAATTGCCTATTTTTTTTCCAATGTGTATATTATTAACTTTATATTTACCACATAGTATTTTGGAGTATTTGGTATTTTGTTCAAATGTATTCAAGTATGATTGTCAAAATTATTTCTATGTATGTTTGTTAGTTTTTAGAATTTATTTTATCCATTCTTTGAACATGTAATAATTGTTGTGGTATTGTGAGATGATTGATTGACTTACATATTTCATCATATTGATAGTACAATTTTTTTAGTGTTCTTACATTAAAATCCCCAAGTCGACTGAAAAAATATATTACCAAGTATTGTATTTGGGATCGAAATCAGTTAATTTAAGGGCATTTCTTAGAGATACTTTTTGACTTTTCCAATATATGACAAATCTGTTTAATCAACATGTTGTATCCTTAGTAATGATAATAATACTTACGATAAACAACGAAACGATAAAAGTAATATTCCCAACATCCTTCTCCTTTTTGTAATTGAAAAATGAAAAATTGAAATGGCAAAATGAACTTTACAACAAATCATGAATCTATGAAAAATTGAAACGTTTTGGCATTTGTACCGTCCGTCCAATTCTTGTGACTATTCCATCTCTCTCTGAAGTTTCTTCATCTTCTTGCTTGCCGTCTCTATCCCTTGGTTTGGTTTCACTCCAAGGGGTATAGTTTTTGAAAAGGCCGAAGAACAATTCCCTGCTTCAACTTCACCCGTGCTCCTCGTGCTATTCCAGCTCTTCCCGACATAACTTCCAAAATTTTCCCAAGAGGCCAATTCAATCGTTTCTTGTTATCTGAAAAAACATACACTATTTCTCCGACTCTCAAGGTAGGTACTTGTCCTTTTGTGACCAGTATGCACTAGTTCCGCTAGGTACACTGAAAAAAAAAATATTAGGGCTCATAGTTAACAAATATTTGTTTGGATGTCTTTCATTTACAATGAATAAAGAAAAGAAAGTTTTATTTTGAATTAGGTAATTTTATTTAATTTTGATAAACGAGATAATAAAATTTACTAATGAGAAATAAATAGTTTGTTTGAGGTCGATATGTTTATAATTAACAATATAAGTTTATTCCTAATGAAATCATTTGTTGGGTGATATTACTAAAAATTCATTCATTATTGATTTTAAGTTTAGTTAAAGTGAATAAGTCATATTACCAGATAATAAATAATCATTGAAAATACCGCGCTGACCATTACTATAAAATCTCCGAGATAGGTGCCGTGGTTGGGGGCTCGCTGATGGGCCACGTGTCACGTCGTACGTCGGGGTTTCGTGTTTTGTCGTTGAGTCGTGTGTGCGTCATTTGCGTTGTGTAGGTTAAATCGCATGTAGTGATTATGAATTTTTGTGCGATTGAAGTGTAATTCAAAATCAAACAATATCTTCATAGATATAGAAGATACAATAACACTAGTTTTAAAATTATTATGGGCATGGTATGTGCATCTATTCTCTAACACAATACAATCATAGATTCAGTTGTAAAACTAACAAGTAACGCATCAGTTCATCAAGGATGTCTCTTGCCATAATGGAACTGGAAAAGTGTTTGAAAGACAACAGTTTTGTGGAATTAATAAGTATATGCACAAGACTACCTACATCAGAATAAATACAATCTTCGCAGACGGAATCTCTATTCATCTGAGATTATTCATGATGTATAAGACTCTGAAGAAGCTAGCCACTCGCGCTAGCGAAACGTTAGGAAGAAATTCCAAAATACGACGGCCTTCAAACCCGAGTGAAAATTTGTGACTCTGAAAACTCCGGCCGCGAAATCATTACCCATTTAATTTTTATTTATTATAAATAATGTTTATTTACTGTTGAAGAATCTATAGCGAGACCTCTATTTATTGGAAATGAATTTGAATTGACTGGTAATGAGGTATTTAATAATTTGAATGCATCATTTGTTTCTAATGAATAAACGTTTGTTCCGCAATATTCGAATTGGTAAATGATTTATTAGGTGTTAATTAATTTGGTTAACTATGAATGAACTGATTTCTCAGTGTATTCTTTCCTAAATCGAGCTCGCAGGTTACTTCTGGTTATTTGCAGGTAACGTAGTCTAGATATCAAATGCTGTCTTTCAATCTTGTCTTAATCAGGTGTTTCGGTAGGTACTTGGCAAATCTTGAATGATCATTAAAGAACATAGAAGTTTCAGCTCAGTCTCATCATCTGAAATATAAGTTAAAGGTCTTTTGTTTATAATAGCTCCACAGTCACAAAAAAATGGTTAACATTTCTTCAAAATCAATTGTTGCTCTTCCTGAGTATCTTCTCAGGAGTTCCTTAACTACTCTGACATAACTTCGCATCTTGTTCTGTATCTGGTTAGTTCGTCTCTGAACATCTCTACTTCATCGAGTTCCTTCTCGATATTTGCCTCAATAGGACTTCATGAAAATGAATCTTCTCGTATGCTCATCTAGTGAAAACAATCTGGCGCTCTTATCTTCCAACTGTCTTATTGTTCTTTGATTACTGACTTAGGGTGGATTTAGTCAACTTTAGCACAAGCATTATCATAAACATAGAGGAAACTTCAAAGGTTTTTAGCATAAACTTAACATTGTTGTATAAATGGCGCCATTTGCTATAACAGATTCGTCTTTCGTTTTTGACATACCTACAGGGTGTTTCAAAATTCTGTATCAAGATTTCAGAGGCGTATTTTTCAGGTCATAATAAGACTTTTTTTCCCATAAACATGTGTCCGCAACCGCTTCATTTCTGAGATACAGGGTGTTAAAATTTCAATATTTTTTTAGTTTTATCTTCATAGCTCTTTCAGTTTTTGAGATATCAAGATCAAATTTAAATTAAAGATAACTTTTTAGGGTTTACATCATCCAGTATGCCGGGTGATTGTAACAATCTACAGGGAGATATTTTTTCAGGGATCAAGCCCATTTTTGCCCCATAAACTTTTTTGTAGTACGCCGCTGGTAGATTCTAACATATGAAATACATTCTTTATTTTGTTCATGAATTTTTTTGTCTCTTGTTATTTTTACGCATCTGCAACCGTTATCTAGAAAAAAATTAAAACCATTTTTGTAATTCGCTACATTTAATTAAAAATTTTAACAAAAGGTAGGTATTTGGTTTGTGATCTAAATTACAAGTTTCCTCAAAGATTACCTAAAAAATAAGAACATCGACTTTTTATAAAAGGTGCTGGATATGCCCTCCTCCTTCTGCGATACAACCTTCCACTCTTCTTCTCATAGACTACCGTTCGCGTTCGAAAATTCCGGAAGTGTTGCTTATGGTGTGGAAGGCATCCATAATTCGTTCAGTAAGAATTTCGATGGAAGGCACTGGTTCTGAACCATAAACTAGACACTTTACATGTCCTCATAAAAAGAAGTCCAGCGGGTTGCAATCTGGGAACCGTGGGTGCCAAGCAATTGGATCTGCTCTGCCAATCCACCGATTTTGAAATACTGTATCTAGATAATCGCGGACGATGACTCGAAAATGAGGGGGGGGGGCCATCGTACATAAACCACATTTGTTGACGAACTTGTAAAGGCACGTCCTCCAATAATGCAGGCAAGTCGTTCTGTAGGAAGTTTAAATATGTGGCATCATTTAAAATTCGCGGTAAAATAAAAGATTTTCTAGCGCCCAAATATGAACGTTGTGGTAATTCACTACTCCGTCGCGTGTAAAGTGAGCTTCGTCGGTAAAAAGGATACGAGATAAAAATTCAGGATCCCTAGTACAGTTGTGCAGTATCCATCGGGAGAACTGCAAGCGCCGTGGAAAATCTCGAGGAAGCAAACCTTGGACGCGCTGGATATGATATGGGTATAGCATGTTTTCGTGTAAAACCCTCCAGACAGTTGAATGGGAAACATCCAAATCCCGTACTATTTGTCGAGTACTTATACAACGATTTTCGTAGATAACATTTAAAATCTCTTCATCTCTTACTGGGTTGCGTGCTTGTCGCGGTCTGCCAGCATCGTGCCTTGGAGTCTGAAATCTTCCATATTCCCGAAGGTGCTGATGGGAATTTATAAAAGTTCTATAGTTGGGAAGACGGCGATTAGGAAATCTTAGCGCGTACAACCTCTGAGCTTCAAGTTCGTTGCCATTAGCCAGACCATAAACAAAATGGATGTCAGCCAGATGTTCAAATGAATATGGTCCATTTTCCATTTTAAAGTTGAACAAATACACGATGAGACATCCATCAACTTTCAAATAATGTCAAATGCTTCAAAACAAGCCTAAACGTCACAATGAAAATAGCAGTCAAAGCCCACTAATTCGCTTTTTCATTGTTCCGTTGAAAAATGTAATTAAATCTAGCGAATTACAAAAATGGTTTTTTCTACTACCGCTCACCAAAGTAGCCTTTGACGCTTTCAGATCTCAATGCAAAGTTGACATTTTCCGAGGAATGTCATTTTGTGACAGCTTTTACGCTCTAGAGCGAGAATATTGAAAAAACGCTCGATCTCCCTAGCTTTTGTAGAAAACAAACCCATTCTTGTATGATGGAAAGTGAACACAAGAAATTCATAGCAATATGATGTACTGCGGTGGTGTAATGGCAGAGATTCTTCCTACGAAACTGATTTATCGTTCCCGGCGTGAGTTCGAACTCTGGACTCGCTATTTTTTTTTCTTTTTATTAGAAAGGTAAATTATTGGATAGCTTATACATTTGGGAATACTATTGAATGTAAATTTTCTCATAGGTAATATTATGTGCCTATGTTGAATGACGTGTATATCGTTTTTATGTCTGAGGAGCTGCGTTTGTAGAAAAAATCATGTGTGTATTTCGAGCACAAAGTGTAATTGCCGCTCTCCAAAGATTACCGCGCTTCGCTTAGCGTCGCGCGGTAACTCTCTTTGTCGAGCGGCAATCAATCACTTTGCGCTCTAAATACACAAATAGGTATTAATTTTTTTTTTCTCGATAACGGTTGCAGATGCGTAAAAATTACAGGAGACAAAAAAATTCATGAACAAAATAAAGAATGTATTTCATATGTTAGAATCCACCAGCGGCGTACAACAAAAAAGTGTATGGGGCGAAAAGGGCTTGACCCCTGAAAAAATATCTCCCTGTAGATTGTTACAATCACCCGGCATACTGGATGATGTAAACCCTAAAAAGATATCTATATTTTAAATTTGATCTTGATATCTCAAAAACTTAAAGAGCTATGAAGAAAAAACTAAAAAAAAACTTGAAACTTCAACACCCTGTATCTCAGAAATGAAGCGGTTGCGGATACATGTTTATGGAAAAAAAAGTCTTATTATGACCTGAAAAATACGCCCCTGAAATCTCGATACTGAATTTTGAAACACCCTGTATATTTAAGCACAATTTTAAAATGATGTTGACTAAATGCACCTTTATCTGTTAGTATCAAATCCCGTTCAGCTTGTTTTAGTAAAATTTCTTTAGGTTTTCCATCGTTACCCAGTCCTGTCACGGTAACCACAAATGTTATATTAGAAATGTAAATTAATTAATCTAAGGGAATAACTTTGACGTACTTTTTGACTTTTTTAATATATGACAAATCTGTATACACAACATTTTGTATACATAGTGATGATGATGATACTTATGATAAACAACGAAACAATAAAAGTGATATACCCAACACCAAGCCTTCATTAATGCCAATTCGTCTGAATGTTCATTTTCAGAAACTTTTGGAGGAAACATGGGCCTGGCTCTCACCCAGGCCATGGGATTAACGGGAATGTTTCAATTTGGCATGCGACAGTGGAGTGAAATGGAAAACCAGATGACTTCGGTGGAAAGAGTACAAGAATATGTCGATCTAGTTCCTGAAAAAGGAGGTGAAATCAGCGGACTTCCAGAATCTTGGCCAGAGAAAGGGCACATCCAGTTTAAGAATGTTTCTCTTCGGTATGCTCCGGATGATCCCTTTGTTCTCAGAAATATCAGTATCAGGATACGGGATAGAGAAAATGTTGGAGTGGTAGGAAGAACTGGTGCCGGAAAATCATCTCTCGTGCAAGCGCTTTTTCGATTATCCAGCATAGAGGGCAGTATATTTATAGACGATATAGACACTGAAACAGTCGACCTGAAGGAACTCAGATCAAAAATATCTATCATACCGCAGGAACCAGTTCTGTTCTCGGGAACTCTAAGGAAAAACCTAGATCCTTTCGATGACTATGATGATCAGGTGGGTAAATTTTGGATTTTTCAATTCTGTTTGTTGAATGAAGCGCAGCCGAGTTTGACAATCACGCGAGTAAAAAGTGTTTCATACAATGTTTTTCCTTCGACAGTTATTATATTGCCAAATTTTAGCAATTATATCATTAATTTATGTTTAATGATATGAATTGTCGTCGTATTATCAAATAAAAACTTCCGAGTCATATTTGACGCAAAATACTGTATTTTTGCAAAAATGCGTAAATGCATGAACAGTGTGTAAAAAATGACTTTACGCACAGGTGATTTTTTTACGCACCTTTACGAAAAAGAATGTTTCATATGTAGAATTAGGCATACTTGGCGAAAGGTCAAAATTTTACAAAATGGAAACTGATTATTGATTTTCTAGCCTGGTTTCAGAGACATGTTTAGAAGTTTGAATATAATGCCCATTCTATCATTATTTATTTTTGTTTCTTGAATAGAAATCAATGAAAATTGCCAACCCAGACAAGGAAAGCTGATCATTTGAGAATACCTTATTTGTTTTCTCCTTCATCTTGTAATGCAGCGAACTGAGGAGTTTTGCTGCAAAATTAGTGGAAATTTCTCATAAATATCCCTGATAAAAGAGAAAATCTATAGTGTTAGGAATCCGGCATTTGATAGAAAGATCACATTTCTTCTAGAATCAAGGTTCAAAATTGAGAAGACATTATATTGATACATCTAGAATCACTAATTCTTGTTCTAGATCATAAAACCGAATATTGTTATTGAAGTGTAAATTTTCTTAATTGTTCGAAAACATTTAGGAACATAACTTTTCACCATATTATATGCCATGCAAATGTGAGATTTGACAGGAAAGTTTTTTTTTTATTTCGTCCTCAATGCCAAGTAGAGCTAGATTAAAAAAAAAATTTTAGTGAAACAAATCATATTTCCTTTCTAGTACCTCCTGAAGAAAAACAAAAAAACAAAAAATGCTGCTTCAAGTTATTCAGTAATAGGAAAATAGAACGCAACCTGTTCTTTGAAACAAAGAAACAAAGAGAGAATGATAATTTTTGGCATTTTTTTGAAAATTTATCTCCCTTGCAGACCCATCACATGTCACTCAACTGCCCCATTTCCCTACAGATTCAACTGCATCCATTGAATTGTAGCAAAAAAGACATGTACCATTCACATTGTCATGTACACTGTCTTCATCGTCGATGGATACAAGGAAGACATTATCGTCACTTTCAGAAGAATACTCTGATAGCAATGACGTTTTTCTATTTTTGGTTCTTTAATGAAGAAACCGTTTTTTCGAATGAAGACGGTATCCCATTCTTTGTAAATTTGCTGGTCTTTGGTCCAAAATTCAGCAATTAAGGAAGACTAGTAATGAACAGTAACTACAGCCTTCCTATAATACATCCTTCTTACAGAATCTGGATCGTCTACTTCTCTCGAAGAATTCTTCAGAGCAGCAGATATAAGTGGAACCACAGAAAAAAAGGATATATGCAATCAAAAAGAAACACACTCTAGAATAGAATAATCTTCTGAGAAGAATAATTATTTCAAATCAATGAATATAATCCTGATTCAAACTGATGAAGATGTTTTCTGCTTTACGTAAATTCTCTTGAAGTGAATTCGATTTTAGTGGAAACATAATACTATTTACCCTAGAAAACACTTTAACTCATTTTGAAATATGACCTTCTTTGCAAGCTTAGTGTACAGTGAAAACTTTCTATACAGTAAATGCAATATGGATAATTTTATTTGGCTTATTTATGTGCCAGTTGTAAAGATGAGTGTAAGATACCACAATTTCTACGCTACTGACTTTGATTTGATGGAGTTTAGCTACTCCAAATTCACGGCATTATAAGGAAGTTCCGTTTTTAATTTCGACAAAATATGAAAAATAGTGGCGTATAATGATTTTTATCATGAATATCAATCAGGTCATTTATAATTTGCAATACAATTTCGTGAAAATGAACCTCTTTATACTGCTGATAACCACACCAGGTTTGATCAAAATCGGCAAAAAGACTTACAAGAAATCAATGAAAATCCGATTTTCAATTGATACTTTGACACCCCGTAACTTGAAAACGAAGCTACACACTTTTAAATGATGTTTTCTTCATAAAATATGACAAGGAATCACCTCCTGAAATTTATCACACACTTCGTATAATGATCTATCTATGATATATCAAACGAATGTTAAAAATTGGATTGAATTTCAGCACTTATGGGATGCCTTGAATGAAGTGGAACTGAAAACGGTCATATCAAATCTCCGTTCGGGTCTGGACAGCAAAATGTCTGAGGGTGGATCCAACTTCAGCGTTGGACAAAGACAACTCGTTTGTTTAGCCAGGGCGATATTACGTAATAATAAAATTTTGGTCTTGGACGAAGCTACTGCAAATGTAGATTCTCAGACAGATGAACTTATACAGAAAACCATCAGAAAAAAATTCGCTCACTGTACAGTACTGACTATAGCTCATAGATTACACACCATCATGGACTCGGACAAAGTGTTGGTCATGGATGCTGGACGGAAAGTTGAATTCAATCATCCCCATCTACTTTTACAGAACAAAAATGGAGCTTTCTATTCACTGGTAATGCAGACTGGGACTGCTGCAGAAGATTTGAAGGCCATAGCAGAAAAAGCTTACCGAAAACAGGAAGTTACCAGACTGTGAATACGTTGATATCCGTAGCAAAGTAGGTATATCTGTTTATTTAAAATTAGAGAATTGTTTGGAAAGTTTCTGGCCTCTAAGTGAAGTTGGCTTCATAGGCCAAATTGCTTTAACCCATTAACGGCCGAGACATTAGAAATTTGTAATTTAGAAAAAACATTTATTGTGGTACGTTTAGAATACTCAAACAATTCGTTATTGAAAACTAAACAAGTGGGTGCGTGAGCGCACGTTTGGCCAAAAATAGTTACAATAATCGAATTAAAAAACAAAAACAAATATAGAGCAGGTGCCCTATTTCTCCATATGATAATTTTCGAAACAATCTGGGTGCACATGCACTTTGCATTTCCTACATAAAAAAATAGTGTTACTTTTACAAAATCGACATTTTTTTCTTGCACTGTTGGTATCTCTGATTATCACGTGTCCAATATTATCAAATCTTATATCATCTGGTACAGCTGATTTAGATGGTCTTCCGTATAATGGGTTGGATTTGGCATCATTCGAGGTTCCATCAGTATTGCTTGATTGCCCACTACATTTTAGTAGACACATCACCAGTTTAGTACGAAACTCCAGTTGTGATATTCTGGATTAATTCGCAATTCTATAAATTTTCCAACTATTCATAACCATACTAGTAAATGTGCTATGACACTTCTAAAACATCTCTTATCTAAATTAACACGGGAAAACGCCAAGGTCCCGTTTGGCAATTTTGACTCTTTTTGGGGTGGGGGGAAAAATCGGAGCGTCGCTGCTTGGCGTTCATCGAGTCGCGATAGATTCCTTAGATTGATAACAATTGTCCAGTGCCGAGCGCGATACCATCATCCAACTAGGCATTTAAGAGAAAAAAACATGGCTGCTGCCATACAGGGTGTACCATCATAGTATTTAAGAGAAAAAAAACATGGCTGCTGCCATACAGGGTGTACCATCATAGTATTTAAGATAAAAAAACATGGCTGCTGCCATACAGGGTGTACCATCAAAGTATTTAAGAGAAAAAAACATGGCAGCTGTCAAATTTGGTATACCGGGTGAACCAACACAACATTTAAGAGAAAAAAACATGGCTGCCTGTCAAATGACATGAGACAGAGAAAAAAATGGCACAGGGTGTCTCATAAACGTGCATCGTGACGAGGTCCGTCATTTTTAAAGTGCGATACCAATTCGTTTTCAAGAAATAAATCAGAGCCATCTGTCGTTCAATATATACATTAATTATATTTTGGATGTGTACGAATCATAAAAAAATAAACACTTCCGGTTTCAAAAAATTAAGGTAGAAGAAAAGTAATAGTAAATTCGGATTACCCACATCGAGGAGAATCCAAATCTGCAATAAAATGACTACTTCCGGCCCAAACCGGAAATGACACTTCCGGTCGTCCGATTTTGATGATTTGGCATCAATAGATTCGTTTGGATGTCAAGAAACATTTTTAAGCATTTTTCGAGGTCAAAAGGGCATAGGAGGCTATCTTCGTTATTAGTAAAGTTACAGAAACGTGCGGGTACTCTAAGAAGACATCTTTCATGGGAGATCAAGAAAATAATAGAATTTGCGTACGTCAACTGCCATAAGGACCCTAAACCGCACATATTAATGCGTTATGTACTTATTGCTTAAATCTTAGAAGCTGATTCGTAAGTTTAGTAAAATGGGTGTACCAACTCGACATTTATGAGAAAAAAAACATGGCAGCTGTCAAATTTGGTATACCAGATGTCTCAAAATACATCGATTAAGAGAAAAAAACATGGCGGGCGGCTGTCAAATTTGGTATACCGGGTGTCTCAAAATACATCGATTAAGAGAAAAAAAAACATGGCTGATGCCATACAGGGTGTACCATCATAGTATTTTAGAGAAAAAAACAAGGCTGCTGCCATACAGGGGGTACCATCATTGTATTTAAGGAAAAAAAAACATGGCAGCTGTCAAATTTGGTATACCGGGTGAACCAACACAACATTTAAGAGAAAAAAATATGGCTGCCTGTCAAATGACATGAGACAGAGAAAAAAATGGCACCGGGTGTCTCATAAACGTGCATCGTGACGAGGTCCGTCATTTTTAAAGTGCGATACCAATTCGTTTTCAAGAAATAAATCAGAGCCATCTGTCGTTCAATATATACATTAATGATATTTTGGATGTGTACGAATCATAAAAAAATAAACACTTCCGGTCTCAAAAAATTAAGGTAGAAGAAAAGTAATAGTAAATTCGGATTACCCACATCGAGGAGAGTCCAAATCTGCAATAAAATGGCTACTTCCGGTCCAAACCGGAAATGACACTTCCGGTCGTCCGATTTTGATGATTTGGCATCAATAGATTCGTTTGGATGTCAAGAAACATTTTTAAGCATTTTCCGAGGTCAAAAGGGCATAGGAGGCTATCTTCGTTATTAGTAAAGTTACAGAAACGTGCGGGTACTCTAAGAAGACAACTTTCATGGGAGATCAAGAAAATAATAGAATTTGCGTACGTCAACTGCCATAAGGACCCTAAACCGCACATATTAATGCGTTATGTACTTATTGCTTAAATCTTAGAAGCTGATTCGTAAGTTTAGTAAAATGGGTGTACCAACTCGACATTTATGAGAAAAAAAACATGGCAGCTGTCAAATTTGGTATACCAGATGTCTCAAAATACATCGATTAAGAGAAAAAAACATGGCGGCTGTCAAATTTGTATACCGGGTGTCTCAAAATACATCGATTAAGAGAAAAAAAAACATGGCTGATGCCATACAGGGTGTACCATCATAGTATTTAAGAGAAAAAAACAAGGCTGCTGCCATACAGGGGGTACCATCATTGTATTTAAGAGAAAAAAACATGGCTGCTACCATACAGGGTGTACCAACTTGGCATTTAAGAGAAAAAAACATGGCAGCTATGAAAATTGGTATACCGGGTGAACCAACTCGACATTTAAGAGAAAAAACATGGCTGATTGTCAAATGACATGAGACAGAGAAAAAAAACATGGCATCTGTCAAATTTGGTATACAGGATGTCTCAAAATACATCGATTAAGAGAAAAAAACATGGCGGCTGTCAAATTTGGTATACCGGGTGTCTCAAAATACATCGATTAAGAGAAAAAATACATGGCTGCTGCCATACAGGATGTACCATCATAGTATTTAAGAGAAAAAAACATGGCTGCTACCATACAGGGTGTACCAACTTGGCATTTTAGAGAAAAAAACATGGCAGCTATGAAAATTGGTATACCGGGTGAACCAACTCGACATTTAAGAGAAAAAATCATGGCTGATTGTCAAATAACATGAGACAGAGAAAAAAAACATGGCAGCTGTCAAATTTGGTATACAGGATGTCTCAAAATACATCGATTAACAGAAAAAATACATGGCTGCTGCCATACAGGATGTACCATCATATTATTTAAGAGAAAAAAACATGGCTGCTACCATACAGGGTGTACCAACTTGGCATTTAAGAGAAAAAAACATGGCAGCTGTCAAATTTGGTATACCGGGTGAACCAACGCAACATTTAAGAGAAAAAAACATGGCTGATTGTCAAATGACATGAGACAGAGAAAAAAAAACATGGCAGCTGTCAAATTTGGTATACAGGATGTCTCAAAATACATCGATTAAGAGAAAAAATACATGGCTGCTGCCATACAGGGTGTACCATCATAGTATTTAAGAGAAAAAACATGGCTGCTACCATACAGGGTGTACCAACTTGGCATTTAAGAGAAAAAAACATGGCAGCTGTCAAATTTGGTATACCGGGTGAACCAACGCAACATTTAAGAAAAAAAAAAAACATGGCTGATTGTCAAATGACATGAGACAGAAAAAAAAACTGCTGTCAAATTTGGTATACAGAATGTCTCAAAATACATCGATTAAGAGAAAAAATACATGGTGAATGGTTGTCAACGTATATACAGGGTGTCCTACAACGTTTGAGAGAAAAAACATGGTGAATCATTAAGAGAAAAAACATGTCTGCATGAGTGATGGAAGAACGCTTCAATGGACATATGGAGATTCGAAACAACTACTTGCCCATGCAGAGATTGAATTACATCCGACATCTAAATGTGTAATAAGAGGACGTTTGGACCGTTCATTTGGGAAAAAAAACATAGCGGAGTCTGATTGGTCAAAGCTCATTATAGTAGTGCCATTGGGTAGTTGAAGTAATCACCAATAGAATGGTATCTGAAGAGTACAGACAGAAGGTTGAGGATTCTTTCGTTCCATAAAACAACTAAAATAACAAACGCTAAAATGTGTAAAAAATTTGACGAATTCAGCGGTTTTCACGTTCCAAAAAATTATTAAAATTACAAGCGTTAAACATTTACTTTTACATGTATTTCTTATGGAGATTTGACATTTCAGAATCGTTCAAAATTATCGTTTTCGCGTCCCAAAAAACAAGTAAAATTAGAAGCGTTAAAACACTTAAAAAATGCAACGAAAATAGACGTTTTCGCGTCCCAAAAAACAAGTAAAATTAGAAGCGTTAAAACACGTAAAAATTGCAACGAAAACATCTGTTTTCATGTTCGAAAAAACATATAGAATTTCGAACGCCGAATTACATAAAATATGTAACGAAAACATGCGTTTTCGTGTTCCAAAAAACAACTAGAATCACGAACGCCAAAAATACACTTTTACATGTAATTCTTATGGACAATAGGCATTTCAAAATTGCACAAAATGATCGTTTTCGCGTCCCAAAAAACAACTAAAATTTGAAACGCTGAAACACGTAAAAAATGCAACGAAAATAGACGTTTTCGCGTCCCAAAAAACGAGTAAAATTATAAGCGTTGAAACAAGTAAAAAATCGTATCAAAAAGTACCAGTTATCACACATAGTAAATTTTACTCAATTGCACTTAGCTTTGGGTATTTTGGTGGTTATGAGGCTTCAACTACTCGCACTCAGTTCTGGGCGCTTTGTATTTAATATTAAAAATTACCATTTAGTTATCGGTTTGTATAGTATATTTTCATAAAGTGAAGTTAGATAGATAAATCGAAAAGGATGTTAGGTGTGGGATTCGAACCCACACTCCCTTTCGGGAATCGCAACTTGAATACAGATGAAAAAATTGTACTTTTGAAAAATGTATGATGTAATAAAATGTTAAATTTCAATATATTTTTTATTCATATCAAATCAACGTGTGTGTGTGGTTACAATAATAATTCATTCATAAAAAGAAATCAGTTTCGCCAGCATATCTTTTAAGTCATCCAAAAATTTACTACTCGGACATGGAATATCGAACATATTCCAATTGAAGTCTCCTACTTCAATAAGTCTTCTCTGGAACTCATTGTACTTGAAGTAAGTATTTTCTTTAAAAAAATATATGTGACCGTCCATATAGCGAAATGCTGTAGTGATATCATTAGGGATGTCTGGAAAAGCATCTTCAATGCGACCTCTAGTGATTATTGCTTTTGCAGTGAAATCCATCCCATTGAATTCAATAAAGGACGCATTGTTATAGAATACGTAAGATTTCCCTGCATACGTTTGAAAGAGGACATTTATTCTAGCATTTGGATGTAGAGAGGGAATCTCGATATCTCTATCGATTTGTAAGCTAGGGAATGCACTTGAATAAAATCTATTTCTGCTGGCAACTAATAAATTACCAGTACCAGTTTGGAAAATGTGATCTATACCATTGGTAGCCACTTCATTGGGTAGATAATCCATGAGTTTTTCTGGTTCAGTAATTTTCTTTTTCTTATCGTTCAGTTATCCGGGTTGCAGGAGAAATTTTACGTGTTGTGGTGGTTGTCCGGGTAGTAGTTGTAGATGGAGGTGTTTTGCGGGACGTGGCAGTTATCCGGGTAGTAGTTGTAGATGGATGTGTATACTTAGGTATAGGAACAAATCGATTTTTTCTACCATACAGCACCTCAAGTCCAGTTATGTCATCATGATGTATAGGACGAAATTGTTGCTGATACCATGGAAACATAATGGCTTTCTCTGTATCACAATGAGCCAATCCTAAAGAATGACCAATTTCATGAACAGCAGTCATTAGTAAATTTGTATATCCATACGGCATTTCACCGTCTCCTGTATACCAGTTTTCTTCGCTATCAAAATGAATTTCTCTACAATTGTCAGGTGCTTGAGGAAAGTAAGCGTGAGCAAGAATATCACCAGGCCCATCAAGAGGAAAACCACAATAAGCGGTACCCATACAAGAACTACGAAATTGATGCTCCAGTTTTACAAATGTTATCGTAATATCTGATTCTTCAGGTGTTGCCACCATTTCAAATTCCAAAGTTGATGCATTCTCCCACATTCCGAAAGCTTTTTTGAACACACGGAGATATTCATCATGAGCCTTATAATTGTTAAGTGGACAGCGAGACAAACACCACTTCAAATGAGTTTTATTCCATTTAGTGTGCACTCTATATTCATTTTCACCTTGCTGACATCTGGGTCTCGCAATGAAATTCTTCGTTTCATTATTCAAACTTCCATCTACAGGTAAATTATAACGTTCTTGAAAATCACTAAGAGCTGTCGAAAACTCTGTCTGTGAATTATTACCAACATATCCATACATTTCAAGGTACTTTTGCATAGTACTTGATGAATTGTCAACTATTGTTACTGCTGCAGTGACAGACAGTGTCATTTTAAGAAGCAATATGTTGTCCATTCTTAACGCTAGTGTGCAATAGAATGAGCCAACCAAGGAAATAATTATACTTATATGCAAAGTAGAAAATTTCTGAATATTTTCCATAATTCCACTCAGCTACATATTTCATACAATAATTTATTTTCATAATACAACAGATAATCCCTCAAAACGTTAGCGTAACATATTTGAACCTATCCAAGATGTTGTTTTCTGAAGATGGAACTGTAAAAATAAAATATTTTTGTGACAAGTGTTGAAAAATTGTTTGAAAGTGGCATAATAATAAAATAAATTTACCAAATAATTTTCCACAAACGTTCACGAAATGTTGAAATGGTGCTTTTGGTGGTGTTTTTGGAAATAAAACTGGAAAAATAATATATTTGTGACCAATGTTAATGTTGGATATTCTTGGGAAAATGTTGCAAAAAGTAAGTTTTAAAACATATATAACTTTCTCAATAATTTCAAAATTTGTATATCAAAACATCTTTGTGAATCCCAACTTGCCAAATTTCTATGACATAACTCTAATTATTTTCACGAAATTTATTCAGTACAAAAACCAAAATTTCAAATTGCACTTTTCGAAAAACAATTCGAAAAAAAAATACCATTACTTCAAGGCATTATAATAAATATTCCATAATATAATAAATATAACTTTCCAAAACATTTATATTTGTGTTGAATTGAAAACCGTTTGGAAAAATCTCTCTTTACGTCTTTTAATATTGTTTCATAACTGCACTTTCATTTTAAACAGTTTTAAACCCCATATTTCTATGACAATCTAATTCATGTATAAAAAACCCATATGCCACAGTGCAATTGTCACTTTGACAGCGGTAAAAGTTAGCTTTAACTTTCACAGCGACAAATACACTACTGGTTTTTTTCACTTATTTAATTTTTTATCAATTATAATGGTGTTGGTTGCCAAAATGAATAGTTTGACATTGATATGTTTCTAAATTTCTTATTCATTAAATTACCCTACCGAATTACACCCCAAATTTACCCGATAAAATACAAACAACTCGTGCAATTATAAGTGACAAAATTTTAAATTTAGCGAAACACAAATTATTCGCTGCAAACCATTTATTATTTTCAAATCGTTCATTCACACTATTAAAATAAAAATTACCTACTTACTTTTTCATAAACACTAACCAACAATATTAATGAAAAAAACCAATATGTTATGTCTTTTATATGATCGTCATATCAACCCAAAACTATAATCAATGTGTGAATTTGAAAACAACTCTACGTACTCATGTAAACAATTTTCTATCAATTTTCTGGAACAATCCGAACGTTTTCCAAACAATAAACCACAAAATTCAAATCACACCTCATAATCAATGTTTTTGCACAAACAACTCAAAGTGTGGGAAAAGAAGTAACAATATTTTCTACACAAAAATTTCAATTATTTCTTTGTTCACTAAAGTCACAAAACTTTCTTATATCACCAAATTACTTGGGTGATGTACTTGCAATTAAAACATTGCTATGAAATCATACAAAAATACTCCGTTTGGACAACTACAACATATTTTCATTAGCAAAACTATACTAAAAACACGTACACCTGTTTTCATGGTCTTGACAAAAAACAATTTCAAAAATTACTAATACGATTTTTAATTCATATCACCTTGTATCATATCATATATTTTAATTTATATCACATTAAAATTAACAATTTTTTGAATTTTTTACCAACCAGCTTGCCAACTAACATATTTTTTTGGGTGAAATAATTTTTCTCCTCTCTTTGTATATGTAAATGACATGTGAATATTTCAAAGAACTGCTTTTTCTTCAATAATATGAGAAATCTTGCCATTCTTACAATAGAAGGTATAACAAAAAATCTGACGAGAATATTCCACGAGAGTAGTTTGTGTGACATTGTATTGAATAAATTTCGTGAAAATAATTAGAGTTTTGTCATAGAAATTTGGCAGACAAAACAGATTAATCAGAAACCACCTAATCCCACATTTCATAATAATATGTACTTATAATTTCATTTCATTATGTATACTTATAAGTTAGGTTGGCCGAGCGGTCTAAGGCGTTGTATTCAAGTTACGATTTCGGTATACCGTTTCAATTCTGTCGTGTACGACGCCGCTCATGCTATATCCCATACGGAGAGGAGGGACACCACCGCTCTGGTAGGGAGGCATGAGTGGCGTTGTACACGACAGAATTGAAACGGTATACCGAAATCGTAACTTGAATACAACGCCTTAGACCGCTCGGCCAACCTAACTTATAAGTATATATAATGAAATGAAATTATAAGTACATATTATTATGAAATGTGGGATTAGGTGGTTTCTGATTAATCTGTTTTGTCTGCCAAATTTCTATGACAAAACTCTAATTATTTTCACGAAATTTATTCAATACAATGTCACACAAACTACTCTCGTGGTATATTCTCATCAGATTTTTTGTTATACCTTCTATTGTAAGAATGGCAAGATTTCTCATATTATTGAAGAAAAAGCAGTTCTTTGAAATATTCACATGTCATTTACATATACAAAGAGAGGAGAAAAATTATATCACCCAAAAAAATATGTTAGTTGGCAAGCTGGTTGGTAAAAAATTAAAAAAATTGTTAATTTTAATGTGATATAAATTAAAATATATGATATGATACAAGGTGATATGAATTAAAAATCGTATTAGTAATTTTTGAAATTGTTTTTTTGTCAAGACCATGAAAACAGGTGTACGTGTTTTTAGTATAGTTTTGCTAATGAAAATATGTTGTAGTTGTCCAAACGGAGTATTTTTGTATGATTTCATAGCAATGTTTTAATTGCAAGTACATCACCCAAGTAATTTGGTGATATAAGAGAGTTTTGTGACTTTAGTGAACAAAGAAATAATTGAAATATTTGTGTAGAAAATATTGTTACTTCTTTTCCCACACTTTGAGTTGTTTGTGCAAAAACATTGATTATGGGGTGTGATTTGAATTTTGTGGTTTATTGTTTGGAAAACGTTCGGATTGTTCCAGAAAATTGATAGAAAATTGTTTACATGAGTACGTAGAGTTGTTTTCAAATTCACACATTGATTATAGTTTTGGGTTGATATGACGATCATATAAAAGACATAACAAATTGTTTTTTTTTCATTAATATTGTTGGTTAGTGTTTATGAAAAAGTAAGTAGGTAATTTTTATTTTAATAGTGTGAATGAACGATTTGAAAATAATAAAGGGTTTGCAGCGAATAATTTGTGTTTCGCTAAATTTAAAATTTTGTCACTTATAATTGCACGAGTGGTTTGTATTTTATCGGGTAAATTTGGGGTGTAATTCGGTAGGGTAATTTAATGAATAAGAAATTTAGAAACATATCAATGTCAAACTATTCATTTTGGCAACCAACACCGTTATAATTGATAAAAAATTAAATAAGTGAAAAAAACCAGTAGTGTATTTGTCGCTGTGGCATATGGGTTTTTTTATACATGAATTAGATTGTCATAGAAATATGGGGTTTAAAACTGTTTAAAATGAAAGTGCAGTTATGAAACAATATTAAAAGACGTAAAGAGAGATTTTTCCAAACGGTTTTCAATTCAACACAAATATAAATGTTTTGGAAAGTTATATTTATTATATTATGGAATATTTATTATAATGCCTTGAAGTAATGGTATTTTTTTTTTCGAATTGTTTTTCGAAAAGTGCAATTTGAAATTTTGGTTTTTGTATTGAATAAATTTCGTGAAAATAATTAGAGTTATGTCATAGAAATTTGGCAAGTTGGGATTCACAAAGATGTTTTGATATACAAATTTTGAAATTATTGAGAAAGTTATATATGTTTTGAAACTTACTTTTTGCAACATTTTCCCAAGAATATCCAACATTAACATTGGTCACAAGTATATTATTTTTCCAGTTTTATTTCCAAAAACACCACCAAAAGCACCATTTCAACATTTCGTGAACGTTTGTGGAAAATTATTTGGTAAATTTATTTCATTATTATGCTACTTTCAAACAATTTTTCAACACTTGTCACAAAAATATTTTATTTTTACAGTTCCATCTTCAAAAAACAACATCTTGGAAAGGTTCAAATATGTTACGCTAACGTTTTAGGGATTATCTGTTGTATTATGAAAATAAATTATTGTATGAAATATGTAGCTGAGTGGAATTATGGAAAATATTCAGAAATTTTCTACTTTGCATATAAGTATAATTATTTCCTTGGTTGGCTCATTCTATTGCACACTAGCGTTAAGAATGGACAACATATTGCTTCTTATAATGACACTGTCTGTCACTGCAGCAGTAACAATAGTTGACAATTCATCAAGTACTATGCAAAAGTACCTTGAAATGTATGGATATGTTGGTAATAATTCACAGACAGAGTTTTCGACAGCTCTTAGTGATTTTCAAGAACGTTATAATTTACCTGCAGATGGGAGTTTGAATAATGAAAAGAAGAATTTCATTGCGAGACCCAGATGTCAGCAAGGTGAAAATGAATATAGAGTGCACACTAAATGGAATAAAACTCATTTGAGGTGGTGTTTGTCTCGCTGTCCACTTAACAATTATAAGGCTCAAGATGAATATCTCCGTGTGTTCAAAAAAGCTTTCGAAATGTAGGAGAATGCATCAACTTTGGAATTTGAAATGGTGGCAACACCTAAAGAATCAGATATTACGATAACATTTGTAAAACTGGAGCATCAATTTCGTAGTTCTTGTATGGGTACCGCTTATTGTGGTTTTCCTCTTGATGGGCCTGGTGATATTCTTGCTCACGCTTACTTTCCTCAAGCACCTGACAATTGTAGAGAAATTCATTTTGATAGCGAAGAAAACTGGTATACAGGAGACGGTGAAATGCCGTATGGATATACAAATTTACTAATGACTGCTGTTCATGAAATTGGTCATTCTTTAGGATTGGCTCATTGTGATACAGAGAAAGCCATTATGTTTCCATGGTATCAGCAACAATTTCGTGCTATACATCATGATGACATAACTGGACTTGAGGTGCTGTATGGTAGAAAAAATCGATTTGTTCCTATACCTAAGTATACACCTCCATCTACAACTACTACCCGGATAACTGCCACGTCCCGCAAAACACCTCCATCTACAACTACTACCCGGACAACCACCACAACACGTAAAATTTCTCCTGCAACCCGGATAACTGAACGATAAGAAAAAGAAAATTACTGAACCAGAAAAACTCATGGATTATCTACCCAATGAAGTGGCTACCAATGGTATAGATCACATTTTCCAAACTGGTACTGGTAATTTATTAGTTGCCAGCAGAAATAGATTTTATTCAAGTGCATTCCCTAGCTTACAAATCGATAGAAATATCGAGATTCCCTCTCTACCTCCAAATGCTAGAATAAATGTCCTCTTTCAAACGTATGCAGGGAAATCTTACGTATTCTATAACAATGCGTCCTTTATTGAATTCAATGGGATGGATTTCACTGCAAAAGCAATAATTACTAGAGGTCGCATTGAAGATGCTTTTCCAGACATCCCTAATGATATCACTACAGCATTTCGCTATATGGACGGTCACATATATTTTTTTAAAGAAAATACTTACTCCAAGTACAATGAGTTCCAGAGAAGACTTATTGAAGTAGGAGACTCCAATTGGAATATGTTCGATATTCCATGTCCGAGTAGTACATTTTTGGATGACTTAAAAGATATGCTGACGAAACTGATTTCTTTTTATGAATGAATTATTATTGTAACCACACACACACGTTGATTTGATATGAATAAAAAATATATTGAAATTAAACATTTTATTACATGATACATTTTTCAAAAGTACAATTTTTTCATCTGTATTCAAGTTGCGATTCCCGAAAGGGAGCGTGGGTTCGAATCCCACACCTAACATCCTTTTCGATTTATCTATCTAACTTCACTTTATGAAAATTTACTATACAAACTGATAACTAAATGGTAATTTTTAATATTAAATACAAAGCGCCCAGAACTGAGTGCGAGTAGTTGAAGCCTCATAACCACCAAAATACCCAAAGCTAATTGCAATTGAGTAAAATTTACTATATAAGTGTGATAACTGGTACTTTTTGATACGATTTTTTACTTGTTTTAACGCTTATAATTTTACTCGTTTTTTGGGACGCGAAAACGTCTATTTTCGTTGCATTTTTTACGTGTTTCAGCGTTTCAAATTTTAGTTGTTTTTTGGGACGCGAAAACGATCATTTTGTGCAATTTTGAAATGCCTATTGTTCATAAGAATTACATGTAAAAGTGTATTTTTGGCGTTCGTAATTTTAGTTGTTTTTTGGAACACGAAAACGCATGTTTTCGTTACATATGTTATGTAATTCGGCGTTCGAAATTTTATATGTTTTTTCGAACATGAAAACAGATGTTTTCGTTGCATTTTCTACGTGTTTTAACGCTTCTAATTTGTTTTTTCGAACATGAAAACACATGTTTTCGTTGCATTTTTTACGTGTTTTAACGCTTCTAATTTTACTTGTTTTTTGGGACGCGAAAACGTCTATTTTCGTTGCATTTTTTAAGTGTTTCAACGCTTCCAATTTTAATTGTTTTTTGGGACGCGAAAACGATAATTTCGAACGATTCTGATATGTCAAATCTCCATAAGAAATACATGTAAAAGTAAATGTTCAACGCTTGTAATTTTAATCATTTTTTGGAACGTGAAAACCGCTGAATTCGTCAAATTTTTTACACATTTTAGCGTTTGTTATTTTAGTTGTTTTTTGAAACGAAAGAATACTCAACCTTCTGTCTGTACTCTTCAGATACTATTCTATTGGTAATTACTTCAACTACCCAATGGCACTACTATAATGAGCTTTGACCAATCAGACTCCGCTATGTTTTTTTTCCCAAATGAACGGTCCAAATGTCCTCTTATTACACATTTAGATGTCGGATGTAATTCAATCTCTGCATGGGCAAGTAGTTGTTTCGAATCTCCATATGTCCATTGAAGCGTTCTTCCATCACTCATGCAGACATGTTTTTTCTCTTAATGATTCACCATGTTTTTTCTCTCAAACGTTGTAGGACACCCTATATATACGTTGACAACCATCCACCATGTATTTTTTCTCTTAATCGATGTATTTTGAGACATTCTGTATACCAAATTTGACAGCTGCCATGTTTTTTTCTTCTGTCTCATGTCATTTGACAATCAGCCATGTTTTTTTTTCTCTTAAACGTTGCGTTGGTTCACCCGGTATACCAAATTTGACAGCTGCTATGTTTTTTTCTCTTAAATGCCAAGTTGGTACACCCTGTATGGTAGCAGCCATGTTTTTTCTCTTAAATACTATGATGGTACACCCTGTATGGCAGCAGCCATGTATTTTTTCTCTTAATCGATTTATTTTGAGACATCCTGTATACCAAATTTGACAGCTGCCATGTTTTTTTATCTCTGTCTCATGTCATTTGACAATCAGCCATATTTTTTTCTCTTAAATGTTGCGTTGGTTCAACCGGTATACCAAATTTGACAGCTGCCATGTTTTTTTCTCTTAAATGCCAAGTTGGTACACCCTGTATGGTAGCAGCCATGTTTTTTTCTCTTAAATACTATGATGGTACATCCTGTATGGCAGCAGCCATGTATTTTTTCTCTTAATCGATGTATTTTGAGACATCCTGTATACCAAATTTGACAGCTGCCATGTTTTTTTTCTCTGTCTCATCAGCCATGTTTTTTTCTCTTAAATGTCGAGTTGGTTCACCCGGTATACCAATTTTCATAGCTGCCATGTTTTTTTCTCTTAAATGCCAAGTTGGTACACCCTGTATGGTAGCAGCCATGTTTTTTTCTCTTAAATACAATGGCAGCAGCCTTGTTTTTTTCTCTCAAATACTATGATGGTACACCCTGTATGGCATCAGCCATGTTGTTTTTTTCTCTTAATCGATGTATTTTGAGACACCCGGTATACCAAATTTGACAGCTGCCATGTTTTTTTCTCTTAATCGATGTATTTTGAGACATCTGGTATACCAAATTTGACAGCTGCCATGTTTTTTTTCTCATAAATGTCGAGTTGGTACACCCATTTTACTAAACTTACGAATCAGCTTCTAAGATTTAAGTAATAAGTACATAACGCATTAATATGTGCGGTTTAGGGCCCTTATGGCAGTTGACGTACGCAAATTCTATTATTTTCTTGATCTCCCATGAAAGTTGTCTTCTTAGAGTACCCGCACGTTTCTGTAACTTTTCTAATAACGAAGATAGCCTCCTATGCCCTTTTGACCTCGGAAAATGCTTACAAATGTTTCTTGACATCCAAACGAATCTATTGATGCCAAATCATCAAAATCGGACTACCGGATGTGTCATTTCCGGTTTGGACAGGAAGTAGCCATTTTATTGCAGATTTGGACTCTCCTCGATGTGGATAATCCGAATTTACTATTACTTTTCTTCTTCCTTAATTTTTTGAAACCGGAAGTGTTTATTTTTTGATGATTCGTACACATCCAAAATATCATTAATGTATATATTGAACGACAGATGGCTCTGATTTATTCCTTGAAAACGAATTGATATCGCACTTTAAAAATGACGGACCTCGTCACGATGCACGTTTATGAGACACCCTGTGCCATTTTTTTCTCTGTCTCATGTCATTTGACAGGCAGCCATGTTTTTTTCTCTTAAATGTTGTGTTGGTTCACCCGGTATACCAAATTTGACAGCTGCCATGTTTTTTTCTCTTAAATACTTTGATGGTACACCCTGTATGGCAGCAGCCATGTTTTTTTATCTTAAATACTATGATGGTACACCCTGTATGGCAGCAGCCATGTTTTTTTTCTCTTAAATACTATGATGGTACACCCTGTATGGCATCAGCCATGTTTTTTTCTCTTAAATGCCTAGTTGGATGATGGTATCGCGCTCGGCACTGGACAATTGTTATCAATCTAAGGGATCTATCGCGACTCGATGAACGCCAAGCAGCGACGCTCCGATTTTTCCCCCCACCCCAAAAAGAGTCAAAATTGCCAAACGGGACCTTGGCGTTTTCCCGTGTTAATTTACATAAGAGATGTTTTAGAAGTGTCATAGCACATTTACACGATCATATTGGTGAACATTGGCCACCACCACTTTTTTCTCTTATCCCAATCCGATTGTTGGCAATGCCATTATCATGGAGGTCCACTTCTCCCATATATTTATTATAGTGGTGTATAACATTTGGCTGGGGTATAAGAATCTTTTTATGTTCTTTTCGATTGTAGCGTTAAGCTTTAACAAGGGGTACAACGTATTGGTCATCGCAGTTACTACAGAATAGTCATTCCATCGCACATCTAGAACTCCGAGGCTGGGATCGAAAGCACAATTGTAAAAACCTCTTTCCTTTGTAGCCATTGTTTTACTATATCCAACGGGGCATTTAGCAGTACAGTTTTCCCTCACTGTTTCTGTTGCGGAAAATTATTTTTCTCTCAAGATCACAAAAAGAGAATATGAAGAGAAAAAATTATTGAAAAATTTCCTATGTTGTTCTGGATTTTCAACCACTCACAGGAGCTCTAGTTCCTAATGCTACAGGGGGTTTTGCTTTTTCCGATTTTCCGCCATATGGAATGAACTTGAATAAGTAACCAGTATCAGAACATAGACACCATAGCTTGAAACCAAAT
This sequence comes from Chrysolina oricalcia, assembly GCA_944452925.2. Classification (NCBI taxonomy): domain Eukaryota; kingdom Metazoa; phylum Arthropoda; class Insecta; order Coleoptera; family Chrysomelidae; genus Chrysolina; species Chrysolina oricalcia. The sequence continues at coordinate 36,707,767 of OX101813.2, read as the reverse complement.
CTCACTGGTTTTCCGCGAATAAACATTTTGCAGGAATGGCGTCCGAAATACGGTACCATTTCTTCATCAATAGAAAGATTGTCTGCAAATATCCCCAACTGTTGATAATATAAAAAAATAGTCTCAGTTTTGAAAAATTATCATCTTTGTTCAACAATGTGTTATCTGACAAATGGATGTTTTGCTTCATTGATCTGAATTTATTTCGACTCATGCTTCTTCTCACAATGCGCACTTTTACATATTCATCCTTCGACCAATACATGTCAGTTTGTGGTAAAATATCAGTATCCCAATAAATTTTTTCATGTCTGATTTGTTGATATGAAAATTGTGCCGGTTGTTTTGGGATGCATAGGTATTTGAGAAATTCAAATTTTTTTCGGTCACCTCGTTATCCAAAAATAGTAAAAAGATTTCATAAGACGTCTTGTCACCATTTTCTGCTCTTATGTTATTCAAATGTTCGATAGAATGGTATTGGGGATAACCTGAATAAGTAGGTTTATCTATTCTTTTCCATTCTGGAAAAATATATTTTTGAGATTTCGTAGCTTTTTGATTTTCTGATTCATCACGTTTTGCTATTTCACTCAGAGGTAGACCGTCTTCTGAATCACTACTCTCTTCATTCTATTGTATTCCAGAAGTTCCGGCAACATCCGCCTCAGCACGTTCTGCTATTTCACTCAAAGGGGTTGCACCATCTGGATCATCCTTTTTCCTTATTCACTTGTATTTTATAAGTTCCCGCAATGTCCTTCATCATTTCTTCTCCGATCATATTTTCATCAATGTCGATTACTTCGTTCGTTTCCGGCGGCACATAAACAACATCAATCGAATCAAAATTTTATAATCCACCTCTTCCTATAATAAAGCACTCAACTCTTGCGCCGTCAGTGCTCTCTTCATTCATTACCTATTTCGAAAACTCACTATAATAATAAATAATGATATTGAAATACCAAAATCTACACTCGAGTTATGATTCTCACCTCGTTTTGACAATGTTTACAAAAAATAACAAGGAATAACACGAGAAATCTTCCCTGCCGATACTGATTCGCACTGGAGTAAAGTCTAAACTCAAACAAGGCTAATGATCGACTGACCGTATCCTAACAGTCCCAAACTTGTCGAGACTCGCATACTAGTGCATGAAAATGTTCACCATTATCGGCCAAAGGTGCGTATCCACAACCATAACAAGTACGAGGATATATTGAAAAATTCTTAGCCTACTATGAACCAAACAAAATTTCAATGTCAAATTATTTTATTACTCAACATATTCTCTTCTTAATTGGGTACATTTATTACAGCAAACCTGCAACGTCTCTAGACCTTTAAAAAAAATGTTTCTTCTTGCTCTGCAAACCAGACCTCCACAACTTTTATTACCTCCTCGTTGGAAGAAAATTTACGACCTTTTCAACTTTTTTTCAGTTGAGAAAAGAGATGATAGTCGGACGGAGCCAAATCTGGTGAATAAGGGGGGTGTTCTAGTAATTCAAACCCTAAATCACGAAATATTTGCATGGCAACATGAGATTTGTGTGCAGGGCCGTTGTCCTGCAAAAACAAAACACCTTTGGATAGCTTTCCTCGTCTTTTCTCTTTAATGTTTTCCCGTAGAGTGGTCAGTAATGTCGAATAGTAATCTACAGTTATTGTTCTACCCTTATCCAAAAAATCAATCATGATTTCTCCATGGCAATCCAAAAAAACTTTTCCATCAGATTTTTGGACACGAAATTTCTTAGGTCTTGGAGAACCGAAGTGTCGCCATTCCATCGATTGTTGCTTTGTTTCTGGATCGTAGTAATGTACCCAAGTCTCATTCATAGTAACAATTCGGTTTAAGAAGTCTACCCTTGCACGCTTTTGGTTAACATTCAAACATTTGGGGATCCATTTTGCAGCAATTTTTCTCATGTCCAAATTGACGAGAACTATATGATGAATGCGTTCGTATGAAATATTCAGTGCTTCAGATATCCGTTATAGCCCAATTCGACGGTCTGTTAAAATATGTCATGAACTGCATCGATATTTTCGGGGACTGACAGAGAAACTTGCCTTCCCGATCGGTCATCATCTTCAATGGAAAATTTACTTCTTTTGAAGCTTGCAGTCCAATTTTTTATGGTCGCATACGAAGGACACTGATCGCCAAGGGTATTAAGCATATCTTCGTAAATCTGCTACCTCTTAACCCTTTTAAATACAGGTACTTGATGATGGCTCGATACTCCAATTTTTCGATTTTCACAATTTCGGTGGACATATTTTTTCTTTTAATTTATTGCGTAACTCTGGTTTACTTTTTTGACGTCAAACTTTACACTGACACTTCTAATAAGTTATTGTTCATTGCTATGGTAACGCAATAGTTTGTTTATACAGGAAACTGGTCTAGGCTAACTATATCCTCGTACATGCAAAAACGACATCCGAAAATATTTACGTGAATGAAAATACACATTATCATTGAGCATATTTTTCATTACGGTTCAGCACGAAATGAATTTATCATTTTATATTCAGTATCGAAAAAAATTGATTTTATTGGAGAATTACAAGAAAGGTCAATTCATAACCTTTTCAAGTGAATTTCAGAGATTGAAAAAATCATGCTTTGAATTGAATAAAAACAATCTTACTTCTTCTGGATTATTGTTATGAATATATATCAGAATAAATATGAATAATATTGATTCAAACCAGAAAAAAACCTGTACAGAAAAGTTGCGTTTACGCACATTTGGAGGATGATGGGTTAATGAGCCAATATCGAAATCTAGATCTTCTTTAGCGACCAACTATCAAGTGTATCATATTTTGAGGGTATAGTTGTTTGAAGTTTTTTTTTAATTGTTAATTCGTGAAACGGCCTTCGGATGCTTGATGAGCAGTGGAGGTGAAAGTTATACACCCACCTATCCAAGTAATGGGCTTAAAGTAATTTAAAGCTATTGAGAAAGGATGAAAAATCGCCTTCAGTAGAAGCTGACTAGATGCGGTGGGCAATGTTGCAGTTATATTTGTATAAAAAAGTGTGAAAATCACATTAAGTAAAACGATATTGTCAAATATGGAACCGATTGTGACTACTGTTTATGATGTCTATGTGATGGAAACAAGCTTCAGCTGAGCGTATGCCGGGGAAATTTTCTTCAGCTGAGATGAGTAACACCTACTCACGCAGCAAATTGAGCGAGCGTTCTCAATGATCTTATACAGCACCGCTGAAGACTTTTTCCCTTGGATTCAGCCAGCTGAATGCTATTTTCATCAATCTATTTTGTAGAATTTCATCATTTGCATCATTGTTGCCTTACTGACCTGAAATATACCTCTTTAATCCGGATGAAGCATCAGAGTAAAAGTCTAAAATAAATTTTAGAATTGTACTGTTTTTCAATCTTGTTCATTTTCTATCATCACACCACAATCTCTTTTGTTTTCATATTAAAAAATTCATAGAAAATGTTGACATACGAAGTGACAGAACAAAAGTAATTTCAAATTATTTTGTTTTTCCCCCATTAACGGCTTCCTTCCTAGCCGTTACTTATCTCCGGAAGATCCAGAAGGCATAGCTTGACAGTTGGTCGACGGTATGTTCCTTGTTTGGTTTTCACGTCCACCACTCTAAATTTTCCATCAATGCCTGGATATGTTCTTATAACTCTTTTCATGGGCCATTTATTTCTTGGTAATGTTTCTGTTCATCAGTATCACAACTTCACTTTTTCGACATTTCTGATATTTGCATACCATTTTGTTTTTTTTCGTGGGAGTCGAAAGCTATTGTCTAACCCACATCTCTCAAAAACATTCAGCAAGTTTTTGGGACATTATCCATTGCTTCTTCAGATTTTCAAGGGACGGCTGTTGATACTGTGTTCTGCTTGTATTAGGTGAGTTGATAGAACTTCTGGTTTTGGATAAGTTTGCTACAGGGTGAAGTGAAGCTCCGTTCACAGATCGCACCATACTTTCCCAGGCTTCCCTCACATGTAAACTTCCTGAAGATCTTCTTTCCCACTCTGATCCAGCCGCAATCAAATCTGATTTGATCCTTTGTTCGTACAAATGCTTGACTGACTGTGTTCCTGTTCCATAGACTTCAGATCACTTCCAATATCACTCCTGATAGTTTTTGGTTGACCTCTACGTGATATGAACCCTTTCAAAGTAAGAATCGCTGAATCTGTGGTGAGCCTTTCTGCCAACTCAATATCTTTTGAATATATTTCTTCCTATAATAATTTACATTGGTCCAAAAAAAAATCTACTCCTACATAGGTGAAAGGTCTGTCAGGTTTTGTCAGTCTTATCGATGGTAGTTGCCCCTTTTCTACTAGTACTGATTGAGATTTATTTTTTTACAGAAATTGCAATAGTACCAATTTTTGACCATGGGTAATCCAAATTTTCAGTCGTAACACCCCAATCAGAAGAATTCATTTTAGAAGTATTAGCAGGTTGGTTCAATACAGATGGCATTTTTTATTCTGTTACATTCCAGTTAACGTACTGCAATTTCTCTTTTTTCAATGTATCTAACGTGAATCATATCGCAAATTTTCATTATTAATTTAATACCTAATACAACCACTTGAAAAATTTACTTCGGTATTGAAATCATGCAATGCAGCAATCTCACCCCATGGTTAGCTACAGGCATCAATAATAATTATAAATATTACAAGTTCAGATTTTTTCCAAACAAACCTCATCAAATCGAAATAATTTGTTTGAAATTGACTGATTCATTTCATTTCAGATTCTCCGATGAACCTAACGATGTGCTGACAAATGTGACACTGTTCTAAAAACGAAGTTTGAAAACAAAAGACTGACATACACATAATTTGATCTTAGATTCAATATCGTGCACAAACGGTTTTTTAGACTTCTGATATGTTATGATTACTTTTCTGTTAAAAATGAAAATTCATGATCAAATTAATTATCACATGGCCCTTATGCATCACACCTGCTACTGAAACTTTGCATCAGAATCGTTGTCATGCACTCATTTCACTGGTGATTACTCAAAGATTAATATTTGTTTAGCGAGGCAAAATGCAATCAATAGCTATCTGAGTCTTTTGAAAGTTTTATTGTTCTACGCCGATTCCACAACTTTCTCCTACAACTCTCCCTATTAGTTACCATAGACAACTTTTAGACGAAAGTAATTGAGCTATTATACTACTCAGACATACATTCCCGATATATCCATTCAGCAACTTCCGACAAATTTTGCCTATAAATATTTTATTTGTTCAAGCAAAGTGATCAAAAATCATTGCTCTGGACTGTCACTGTTCTAAAGCTATAGTTTAATTAAGCGTTCACTGTCCTGACACTATTGACTTTTTCAAAAGTCAATAACTAATAAAACACTTGAATATAAAGCAAACAAACTTCGGAAATTATTTCACTATTTCTTTGAGAATCAATGTCCATAGCTTTTATCCTCATTCCTCTGCCACAATTTCAAAATTCACTAATTGTAAATTAGATGACGCCCTTCCAATTGTGGCTGTTGAAGTTTTACTAGTTGAAAAATAGGGTTGTTGATAAAAGTGATTTTCGTGGATGTTTGTTACTGGTGGATCTAGAAGGAAATCGTGTTGCGTCACGCTTAAACATATTCCTCCGATAGTTATTTCAGGAACATTAATTGTATAACTTCCGTTCAAGCATTAAAGAGAGTTTCATATTATGTCTCTTGTATTTCCTAATGCAAAATGTGAGATTATGAAATTAGGGCATGGTGACTTATTTCACGGAAACATTGAGAATCGTCATTCCTCTTGCCCCTTGTCAGACAGAGGAATGATGTCACTATGACCTTGGTCTTTTTTGAAGTAAACATTGGAAATTGTTCAAAATTCAGGTAGACAGTTTGATAGATCATGTTGCAAAGGTAATTACCCTATTGCTCTATTTTTTGCCTATTGGCTGTAGTAATTTCAACTTTGTCAGCATAACTTGACACCATTTGATTAGATCCAATTATTTTACTGCTGATACTATTGAAAGCGATAGTTTCTTTGAAATTGGTGAATTCAGTTGGCACTGTTTTTTCAAAACTGCGTCTAAAACTCAAAAAATCGAAAATTTTGAATGATAAACAATTATAACTTATACAGGGCAATTCAAATTCACCCCCACCATTGGGATCTCCTAAACTACAGGAGATACGTCGAAGCTTAAAATGGGGCAAAGTTGCGTATTCTGGTGCTTAACAAAATACTGTTTTGAAACTTGGAAAATTCCGAGTATTTCCGGAAATATCGGGAAAAAACTGAAAATTGGAATTTTCGTTTTTATTGTTTTCTATCGTTATTTGACAACATAGCTCAAAACCAAAAGTACATTTTCATTGATACTTGTTTTCAGCTACACGTTTTCATGATCAGATTTACTATCCGACATTTTGTCTTCTGGCATTCATCATCAACTTATTTTTCTGTTATGGGCGCCATTTTGTTTTTTTTTATACAGAAAAATAGTGATTCTCATTCTGATATCATTGATGTATAATTTGTTATGATTTGCACTTTTGAAACCACAAATAATAAAAAAAACAACTTCATCTGAGATGGTCCGACTACATCGAAAAAATTTGTTTAATAAACACTAGTTGTCAGAACTCATTAAACATCATTAGTTTCCACAAATACTTCAGTCGAAATGTCCTCATTCTCAAATGAAGAAAACCGAGATATGTTGGAACTTTATTATAAATTTGATAGGAATAGTACGAAAACAGCACAAATTTATTTTGAATTATATCCGGAAAGACAACAGCCGGATAGAACATTATTCGGAATTTTGGACAAACACTTGGCTGAGTACGGTGCGATTCAAAAACCAAGAATGAAATATGGAAGCAGAATGGAACAGAATATTAGACGTAACTTATTAGCCGAGGTATATTAATTGTTCATTTCATATTCGAAGAAGTATAATTATTTTTGAAACTTTTTTAGATAAATGCAGATCCATCCAAATCAACACATCAAGTCTCGGCAGAAATGGATGTGCCACAGACGAGCGTTTGGAGGGAATTAAAAAAAAGTGGTTGAAATCTTATAAGATACATATTTCACAAAAATTACATCCAGGTGATCCTGAGAGAAGGATGGAATTTTGTAGCTGGCTCTCGATTAGGGTAGACCCTACAAACTTCTTGAAAAACATTATTTGGACCGACGAAAGTACTTTTTCGAACTGTTGTGTTTTTAATAGAAATAATGAGCACATTTGGAGTGAAAATAATCCACGACACTTCAGAGAAGTCAGACCACAAGTTCGGTTTCGTTTGAATGTGTGGGCTGGAATTTATGACGACCGAATATTTGGACCTCATTTCTCCTCTAATACTTTGAACGCGGAAACCTATCTTCGGTTCTTAAGAAACGAATTCGAAGAATATATGGATACGTTTCCCCTTGTTAATTATAACAGCTGCTGGTTTCAGCATGACGGGGCTCCTCCACACAATAAAAGAGCAGTTTGCGAATATTTACACCGAAGATTTCCTAATAGGTGGTTAGGAAATTCTGGACCAGTGGCAGGCAAGGTCACCTGACCTTACAGTTTTGGATACTTTCTTGTGGGGCACTTTAAAGAACAAAATCTACGGAGAGCAAGAATATGACACAGTAGATGAACTTAGAGACAATATCATCAGGCAATTCAGGTCTGTCAGAAGAAGGGATATTGTTAGGGCTGTTCTTTATTTCAGACGACGAGCTCGGTTATGTATTCAAGAGGAAGGCCATCATTTCGAACACTTGTTGTAATACTTTTTGTGCATTTTTTACAAGCTCATGATTTCATTCTTGTTTTTTGAAACGCACCGTACTCAGCCAAGTGTTTGCCCTAAAATTCCGAATAATGTTCTACCCGGCTGTTGTCTTTCCGGATATAATTCAAAATAAATTTGTGTTGTTTTCGTACTATTCCTAACAAATTTATAATAAAGTTTCAACATATCTCGTTTTTCTTCATTTGAGAATGAGGACATTTCGACTGAAGTATTTGTGCAAACTTATGATGTTTAATGACTTCTGACAACTAGTGTTTATTAAACAAAATTTTTCGATGGAGTCATGACCATCTCAGATGAAGTTGTTTTTTTTAAATATCTGTGGTTTCAGAAGTGCAAATCATAACAAATTATATATCATTGAAATCAGAATAAGAATCACAATTTTTCTGTATAAAAAACAATATGGCGCCCATAACAGAAAAAAAGTTGATGATGAATGCCAGAAGACGAAACGTCGGATAGTAAATCTGAACATGAAAAGGTGTGGTTGAAAAAAAGTGTCAAATAAAATGTACGTTTTGGTTTTGAGCTATGTTGTCAAATAACGATAGAAAAAAATAAAAACGAAAATTCCGATTTTCAGTTTTTTCCCGATATTTCAGGAAATACTCGGAATTTTCCAAGTTCCAAAATAGTATTTTGTTGAGCATCAGAATACGCAACTTTGCCCCAATTTAAGCTTCGACGTATCTCCTGTAGTTTAGGAGATCCCAATGGTGGGGGTCGAATTTGAATTGCCCTGTATAAAATTCAGCTGCCAAGGTAATTCAAAGTTTTTAGAGTTTTCATGATACAAATAACGTTGAGGCAAAATTTTTACCCTAATGTATTTTCAGTACTTCAGTGGGGGATTTTGCTACTGTGTACTCTTTCTTTGCTTATTTGGGGGATATAGACAAGAAAAAAAGGATTTTACGCTTGTACCAAATCAATGTTTCTTGACACTACTCGTATACGACTTTGATGAAGTATTACTTTTTTCTAAAACGTAAATTGATGTTTTTCATATGACGCAACTAAAGTGGACACATTTTATATATTTTCCTAAATTTTATATTACTGTTTATTCATATATTTTTGATGATGTGTTGTCTACTTGCAGTTCTACTACAGAAATCCAAACTAATGACATTATGAAGGTCTAGTTAAAATATGCACCCAAAAGGGCATTGGTAGACGTTACATTCACATACATTTGTATATTAGAATGAGTTTCCATTGAAAGTGGAAAATAGTTGTTTATTTCTTTTTACAAGCCAACAAGATGCTGTTTAAAAATTTATGAAGTAAAGTATTTCAACAACTATTGAAACTCCCATTTAAACCACGTTCATAGTTCGCTTTTTGTTAACTATCGTCCCGAGTAGAATGGAAACCTATGTGTGAGTGACTGTATACTGACTAAGTAGGCCTACATATAAGTGGTAAAATTGTATATCAAACGGTTTGATTATTCGTAACAGAAAGCTGTTTTTAGCTACTACGAATTTGACATATGTTGATTTCTCTTTAACAGTTGTTATTCGTTTGTCTTTTTCTTTTGAAAATATCTGCACAAATCAACGATTCCACCTCGGATTACAGTGTCTAATTCCAATGGATGGCGACGAGAAGCTGACATGTGTTAAATGCAGAGAGAGAAGGAAGTGTACCAAATCCCTATCAATTTACAAGTTTCCCAAGAATTTAGTGATACATTTAAACAGGTTTTCTCCGATGGAACGATTCAGAGGAAAATTGAATGTAACCATCAATTTTCCGATAGAGGGTTTGGATATGAGTAATTATGCGACAGACAATGTAGCCCCTTTCCGCTACAGTCTGTACGCATTGTCAAATCATAGTGGGACTATCTACAACGGACACTACACTGCCTACTGTAGGCACCCGCATGCGGGCACGTGGCACGAATATAATGATTCTCGCGTGTCCCCTATTTCATCCAGATCCCTCGTGAGCGGAGAGGCTTACGTTCTGTTTTATGAACAAGAAGGCACTAAATCGCACCTTTGAGTTCTATTTTTATTTTTATTATATATTGTTAATTTTACAAAATGTCTAATAAAGATAATCCTGAAAGTATTCAACTGAAATATTGCAAAACGTTCCCTTATATTTTTATGTCATTTCATACAAATCTTGCAAAAATGTTTTAAGAAATGTTTCTCATTTACACGACTATTGAATTATTTCTTCAAGATTTCATGAAAATTTCAGCAATAATCTTGTACAAACAGAATGCATATTTTAAAATATATTTTAATAGATTTCTGTGTCACTCTTTGGATTTCAGGAAACTTATCACTAACCTTAATTAACCCTTTCACAATAAATAAGTGTCCCTCACGAAGGACACAATTTTACACTGACTCAATCCAGTTACTTGAACATTTAACAGCTATTTGCACCGGTTCTCCTTCAGCTTAAGGTACACCTTAAAAGGTAAAGATGGTTTGCACCGTTTACTCTTGTCCTGAACCTTAGCTGAATATTGTAAATGTTTGGCAACAGCGCAAAAATTATCACGTAACCAACGACGAAACGTTAAACAACGCAAAGTTTTAAATAATATGCACATTGCGCAAGCGCTGTCAGTTCTGTCTAATTTGAAAGGCTGGTGGGAGTATGGCATGTGATTTGGAAAATTTGTATCTATCAGGAAAAGTAGCCACAATATCGCCAAGAGAGCTGCGTGCACATTAGTTAAAATGCGTAGTTTATTATCCACCCTAACCTGACCTGACTCACCTTAGATAAATAGAATAGAATCCATCCAAAATATTCACGATATAAAGATGTTAACAATTTTGGATGAATAAGAAAAATTGAAAAGACTCGCCATTCCATTCCTCCAGTACAAAGCAACAGAATATTTTTAAGTTCGTAAGTAATATGAAGTAACAATATTTCAATAGATCTTTTGTATCACAGTATCTGAAATTTATTTTTATACTTTCACATCATAAGGATATTCAATTTCAGCCTCTATCAGTTTTGGTATATAGAGAGCTATAGGTTTGGTTACACTAAAACGAGAGAAACATGTGAGTTTGTCAAACATGCAAATGTTGTCCTCTCTTACACTAGTATAGGCCCATCATAAAAAATGTGATTCAAATTCTAGGTCCTCGTCATCTAATATTGTTCGTGATATTTTGTTTCAAACCGGATATAATCAGATACCCACAAAAATACAATCACATCAGCAAAATCCACAATAAAGTGCTCGAAATACTTTAAAAATCAAGAAAATAGAAAAATAATTCGTGTAGAAGTGAAGTTAAGTCGTTAAGTGGAACCAAAGCCTGGAAAATCTGAGGCTTATCTTGACTAAGGCTTAAGTTGTCCTCAAATAGTGGTGCAAACCAAAATCGTAATATATAAGCCTTAAGTTGAACAGGTGCAAATAGCTGTAATCGTCGAAGTTGTTTTACAGCTATTTGCACCGGTTCTCCTTAATAACAAACTAATCTAAGTGGAGGATCAGCTTGAGGTACACCTTAAGGTAAAAATGGTTTGCACCGTTGACTCCTGGCCTGAACCTTAGCTGAGTATTAGAAATGTTTGGCAACAGCGCAAGAATGGTCACGTAACCAACAACGAGACGGTAAACAAAGTTATCAGTACTGTCTAATTTGACAGGCTGGCGGTAGGAAGGCATGTTATTTGGAAAATTTGTCTCTACCGGAAAACTAGCCACAATATCGCCTAGAGAGCTGCGTGCACATCAGTTAAAATGAGTAGTTAATAGTTTATTACTCACCCTAACCTGACCTACCTTAGGTAAAAAAAGGTATCCATCCAAAATGTTTACGACATGAAGATGTTGTTAACAATTTTGGATGAATAAGAAAAATTGAAAAGACTCGCCATTCTATTCCTCGAGTACTTACAAAGCAACAGATTAATTTTGAGTTCGTAAGTAATACAAATTAACAATATACCAATAGACATTTTGTATTAGGGTATAGGTACAGAGTTGAATCTGAAAATAATTTTTATACTTTCACATCATAGGAATATTCAATTTCAGCCTCAATCAGGTTTAGTATATAGCACTTAATCGCGGAAAAAATGTAAGTTCGTCAAACATGCAAATGATGTACCCTCACGAACACTTGTGTAGGCACATCATAAAAAATGTTATTCTAGGTCGTCATCATCTAATAGTGTACGTAACATTTTGTTTCAAACCTGATACAATCAGATACCCACAAAAATCCAATCACATCAACAAAATCCAGGAAAAAATGCTCGAAAAATTTTAAACATCAAGGAAATAGGGAAATATTTCGTGTAAAAAAATGAGGTTAGGTCGTTAAGTGGAACCTAAGCTTGAAAAATGTGAGGCTTATCTTGACTAAGGCTTATGTTGTCCTCAAATAGCGGTGCAAACCAAAATCGCAATGTAAGGTCCACTTAAGTCATAAGGTAACCTTAAGTTGAACCGGTGCAAATAGCTGTTATCCTTCTTGAGGGATCTTATATTGAACCATATATTCAGACTAAATTCTAGTTGGCGGAAATAACCGATAGTTCGAACAGTTTACGTCAGATACTAGACAAAGTTTGAGCCAGTACGAATACGTTTTTACCCATTATTCTTTTGATAATTGTGTTTCGCTGTGTTTGTTGGTAAGTATAAAGATGCTTTTAGGTTGTACTACGTTTTATTGTCGTTGATATAAATACGATTCGCTTGCACACTGGAGATGAAATCACACCGCACCGCACCGAGAACTAGGCAATTCATCAAAAAACTGTATACGGTGTTTTCACTGTGATGATAATAATGATAATAATACTAACGCATAGTATTAATGATGCATATTTAAATGACAATTTGGGTAATGTAGTATGTGGAAGCCCTCTCAGGATAGTGATTACTTCAATTGTCTTTCTTTGCGTATGTCAATTCTTTTAGTTTTTGAAGAGTCTAGTAGTTAGTACCCCATTTTGAATCACTTGGTTCGATGCTGAGAATATCTTCACGTTTTTTCAGATGATGTTCAGTAAGAAGAGGATTTTGACTCCTATTCAATTTCGAGAATGACGATATCTCGATCATTGCAGATTTATCAGATGATGAATTGGGCTGAGATGAAGAAGAAGTTAGTTAAATATCTGATTATATTCTGGATTTGTTGAATCAAAGCGACCATGAATTTGTTGAAATTATTGACGAGCGAGAAAAAATGTTATGAGAAAGTATTGACGAAATTTCACTTCTTTGGTAATTTTCCATCCCACGAACCCTGTTTGTCCCCTATGAAGAGTGGGGATGAAAAAAAATCAATTTCAGAAAAAAATGTACGAAAGGCAGTTTTTGGTTCACTCTTGAAAACTTAGAATCTTCCTATTACTTTTTGTGGTCCTGATAGTGAAAGGGTTAATTACTAAAATTTTCAGAAAAAATATCAATGTTTTTTAGAAAATCACAAAATCTGTACAAAACTTCTCGTGAAATATTTCGATTGGAGAAAAAGTTGAACAAATGTTCATTTCATGAATATTTCCATTGAATATTTATCAAATATTTTAAATCTTGCTTAAAAATGTTTGACAAACATTTCATTCTGTAACAAACAGTAAAAAGTCTTGCAACACTTATAGATCATTGCATACTTTACATATTTATTAAAAATAAAAAATGAAACTGTTATAGTATTACGTAATTCTGTTGAATTTTCCCTAGATTGCCACACCCTCCTCCTAAATTCAATGGCACTCAGTAGCCAGACTGTCATAATGGTAGTCAAGAAACTTGCCAAAACTTAAAAGTAACCTGTCACATCCGATTTTGGTTATTGCAGTAGATTGAATCTCATAGCGAATTCGGTAAAACTGGTGCGCACATATTTTGTATTCCTTTGGTAAAACTGATGAAGAGTTTCTCATTCCATTACAAATCTGGTGCACCTAGTTTTGAACCCAGTTAAATTATTTCAGCACGAGCACTTGGGATCGTGCGGAGTCAGTGCATTTTTTAAAATGGCGGGAAACTTGAACTCTTAAAAAGGCAAGCTATTGCTTGTAGCATTTTCGTTAAAGTCGTCTGCAATCAGTGATGAAGATTTCAAAAAAAAAATGTATAATGAAGCGGAGACCACACCCTAATCAATAAATTATGTGATGAAGGAGGTATGAGAAAATTATATATTTTAAATTATAGTTTCTCATGTTTTGCAGGCCTGAAATAACTTTTGGATGCGAAGATATACTGCTTATAAAATAACTGATTATTTTCGAACCATTATTTATTTATTCCACAAACACATTCCATGGGAACAGAAATCCTGTACCAGCAGAGAAACATCTACTAGCACTTTTACGGTAGGTGACTCACAAAGTGTATTGGTGTAGTATTGTTATTTTGGTTTGTTTGAAAGCGATGAGAGAATTATTTGATAATAATAATAACGTTTATTCGAATTGAATACTGAATTAAATAAAAAAAATACTGCTCTCCAGTTTTTATTAAATTCTTTGACGAAGTATTGAAAGAGGATTGATGTGGGATTTCACCCTGAAGAGCACAATTTCATTGATCTAGTATCTGTGAAAAATATTAATTTGTTGGTTTTTCAAATTTCAGCTTTATATTGTAGAAGCTGTAGGCGCCAAACCCACCTTATAACACGTTTTCATAATTTTACGTTCGCAGGAATATTTTAGTATACCTACATTGCAACAAGTTTTTTCCTAATTATTGATAGGTAATCGTTTAGTCGATTTACATAGTAACATAGTTTTTTTACAGCTATTTCAACAAATAGTGTATTTTTGTCTCATAATCAGGATGAAAATGAGCAAATTCAATAAAAATCAACTTATTCGATACCAATGAAAAAGTCAAATATGGTTCATGCCATAATTACCATGCTGCGACGTCCATGGTGTGATTTAAGAAGACGACAAATAAGTCGTAAACGGACGTAAACAAACATGATCGCCGAGTTAAGAGTGAATATAATATGGAATTCCAACCTGATCACCGAGTGCAAACGGATATATCCGACAATGCCCTTTTTTTAAACATGATTCGAGATGTATGTAAACATCTTTTATTGCTCGGAGGTTCAAACTTTGGGAGGAAAGCAGTACAGTGTCAATGGAAAGATGGAAAAAAACTAGTTTTACCAATGGAATTAGCTTTTGATTAAGAATTTATTGAAATGTAGATGAAAACCAGAATAACTATATTCTACATTGATTTCAATAATTAAAACAATCAGTGAGTGATCTGACAACAAATCAAATCTGTTCACCCTGCTTCCCAAAATCTACTCGCTCCATCACTAAGTAACGAACACAGAGAAAAATGAGTAAACAGATGTAAAAACCAACGCAGCTCATATCGACCATAAAGTTAAACTACAACTGTCCAACTAGGAAATTGGTTCATTAGTCAAAAATTTTAATGAGGCCTGAACGGAGTTCAGGTGACTAGAAATATCTTGAATGAGTAATCAGTACTGATACTGTCACCTCATTGTGAATTACGAGTTCACATAGTGTACTGGTTGTTACAAGGGTGTGAGTTATTTTTGGATTCGAAACCTTGGAATTTATCTGTCGCGAGTGGAAGTAGGTTCGTCGATCAGCCTATTAGCTGAGGAATACAAACTCTCTTCAGGTATAATTGCTCATTAGGTGATATATTGAATAATGTGATCACAAGTTTTCTGGCTGTTGATAATGAACGCAGTTTGTTTCTCAAAATTAACTAAATGTGTTGAATAATGTTGGATTCATCCATTTATCACCCTGATATGTGGGAATTGTTTCTTCAAGTCAAAGGACCACGCACACATCTTATGGAAAGAAGTCTCTCAGTGGAAACCCTGCAAAAAATATCACATTTAATCTTATAAAAAAATAAAGACGGATTATGAGAATGTATAAGGATCTACGTGGAAAGTCTGTAACCTACATGTACGCAATACCTGGTATATACACTTTTTGGAATTATGAATGAGGATTTATGAGTAGGTGTAATTTATAAGTAAGCATATTCGAATATATGTCATACGAGTTTGTATCAGGCAGTGGTTGTTTGAGGGGACTATGAGATTCAATGAGGTATTCCACTTTCAATCACAACGATATTATATGCTCATTCACAAGCTTGTCAACGTATGAGAAATGTGTAGAAATTCACAATTACTAATCTAATTTGGTATCGTATGAAGAAAGTGGATCCAGTATTCGATGATCTGTATCTGAAATTCCGTATCCAATTTTATTGGGTATCTTGTGGAAAAAGTGGTATCACGATATGATGGTTTGGAGCAGGAATTCCTTATCTGAATTTATGCGATTCCTATGAGTTTTCATACAACTCAAAATCACTGAGAATTCACAAGTGTCGATAAGAAAACAAGGATACAGAGTATAAGAGTTTGTTTTAGGCAATACTGGTGCAAAGAGACTATATACACGATTTGATGAGGTATTCCAATTTCAAACAAAATAATGTTTTATCCTCATTCAAAATCCTGAGAACCTATATGTGGAAATACACAATTTATAATCTCATTCGGTATGGTATAAAAAAAGTGTGTTCAGGACTTGATGGTCCAATCTGTATTTGGAATTCCATATCCAATTTTATGCGAATCCTATGAGATTTCATGAGATCCAACAGTAGGAACATTACGAAACCAAATGGAATATTTTAAACAAAATATTCTTAAGAATATTTGAATGGATTATTATTATCATAACATGCCAGAATATTTCAAAAATATTTCAGAAAGATCAATACAAGATCAACAAAATGCAACATTCCAGGAAAATCTTTCTAGAATATTGCTGAAATATTCGAATAGATCATTATTATCATATTACTCCAGATTTTCAAAACATATCAGAAGAATCATAATGTAGGTACCCTAGGTTATTTTATCTACGCCTGCAAATAATGATATATATTTCAAAATGACAATTGCAAATGATAATTTTTTGTATCATCTTCTGATAATCGAGAATGAATTTATTTACTTTTTATTTCCCTCGTATGTCAAATGTATTCGCTGATAAACAGTTTTCATTTCTTTTCGAATGACCTGCATGGTCATTCACAAGTCGTGAGCTCTGAATGTCTGAATCGTTGTATGAGGGGTAATCCTCATACAACGTCTGAATGTATGAAATAAATGAATCTCTAACCGGCTTTTCGGAGAGCTTCTTCCTCTACTCGGAAGATGGTGCAGCCTAGACCACGTTTCATAGAGCGGGATCAGAGTAAGTGAATATAACCACGGTAGGATGAGAGTTGTGATAAAACAGACGAGGAACAGATAGTGTTAAAACTGGCTGCACAGATCTACCCGATCTACCTCTTTTTCGTTTATGTTAGAAATTGTTGCAGACACTCAATATTTTGGGAGAGTTTCATTTAACTTATAACTTTAAGTTCAATGGGTAATTTAAATATTTTTTCTAATTTGAAAATAACTTAATTCTCTATATGCAAAAGTGCATATAAAATTATAAAATCCATTGGATTATTTATTCAATCTTCATATGGAACGTGCCAGGACCAATCAGGCAGACCTCGCAGAATATCAATGACTTTTTTTTAAATATTCAAGTTACTGCGATGAAATCTCATAGGTTCTAACTTATTTTCAAACTGCAGTACCTCATAGAAGCATTTAGCATCCATCCCAGTAATCGCTGATAGAAACGGATAACAGTTATATCTAAGAACACATTAGAAATTAAAGGAATATGTATCTGTAATGTCTTTTAAATACTGATGCATATCGAATATGGCTCTATACGGATTTGCGGTTTCACTATCCAACTTGGATCTCATAAATTCTCTTAAATATTTTTTTGTCAGTCTGTATGAGACATTTTTGGCAGGGAATGGCCGGATTTTTGATATATTGTAGCTATTCTGAGTAAAAGTCTCCATTGGCCTTACTCGATCTTATTACTAGATTTGGCGCAAGAGGGTGCCAAATCATGAATTTTGTGATTTTTTGAGAAATTCAGCTGAATAAAAAAATACCAATATCTCTTATAGTCAACATTGTGTGCTACTGAGCATTCCTATAATTCGAGAAAAATAATTTTCCATAAAACATAATAACACATAAGATGTATGCCTGGTCCTTCGTAATGAACACACGTAAATATTTTTCTACACGGCCGTTGTGGAATTTGACACTTCTAAAATACAAGGCTGCCTCCTGAACTATAGAAATAACAGTGATAAAACCGATGAGGTATAATAAGAGAAGAAAAGATCAAGTTAAGTTATACTTCCATAATCTCCGAATTATTTAGATAAAAAACTGATCACCTGAATTCCATTTTAGAGAAAATGAAGAAAGATGGACTCAATAATAAAAGACAGATGACAAATCCTATTGATGAGTGTAATATCATTTCGAGATTTTTCTTCAGGTATGTAATGCGTTCAGATCAAAACTGTTTTTGTCAAGTAAACCTTGCTAACCACAAATTATAAGACAGGTTGACAGTCACAGCTGATATTGACTGTGGCCATGGTTTCCACCAAAATATCTTTCCCAAAATATTGAGAAAACTCAAAGCTTATTGATATCAGCAATGGGCGCTGCGGATTATTTATTATGGATTCTGGGTTTGATGCTAGTTACTTATCTAAAGCAAACAGCTCATATTTCTATTCAGCAAAAGTTTCATACTATGCCTTCTATCATAGCATAACAAACTGCAGGATGCTTCTATGGGGGCAGTGGTAAAATCAGTATCCTCCAGAAGAAAGCTACTGGATCTTTATGTCTCATCAAATATAAGAAATCAAGCAAAAATTCTTTCAAATCTGAAAATATATTGACGGCGCCATGCATATTTATGTTTTGAATACCTCTACTTGAGTAAAGATCGATTCATTATAAATTCGTAGAGCCATAATAAAAGATTTGGAAATGACCTCTTCATGTTAAATGCATTTCAATGTTGACTCATACTTTATGAAGTTTTCATATTATTACCACCAATAAACGATTCAGGAAGTTAATACTGCCTTCCAAAAGACTTTATGAATGATCGATGTTATTTCATTAATTTCTCTAGACTCTAGACTTAAGGTCGGCTTTCCTAGCGACGTCTAGCGTTCGCGGCCCGCATCGACGTTCAGCAGTAACGGCTGGCCTCGACGATTGTTGAATTTGCTTGAAGCGTCTGGCGTCCGCGTTTTGTGATGAAATTATACCCCCGTGAGTTTTGTGTTCTGGTTGACTGCAGTTTAAAAGTGAAAATTGCTTGTTGTCATAATGTATGGGAATGTTCCAAACATCATTAATGTTACAGTCTTGTATACCTTCGCGAATTTCGCTATTTTCTGCGAATAAAATAGCTGCCAATCATGCTGGACCAATCGTTGATGCAGAACTATGTCCGTATCCATTTTATTCGTAGAAAAATTGCGAAATTCGCGAGGGTATCGATTGAAATATTGAAAGAAACTAATTCACGACTCCCTGCTATTCACAAAACTCAATTCTATTATTGATATTTTCTGAACCAATAAAAAAAAGGAATTTCCTATTTAATACTCGCAGCCCATAGATAAAACTGTGCAAATTGTGTTTCCACATATTTTCCCGAATTTGACAATCTTTGAAGTCTTTGTGTGAATGGTCATGAAGGCAGGGATATTCACGTACTTGATTAATCAAAACTTCGTCGTCTGTATTGGTAAATTTCTGAGACACGTTGTAATAATGTCCACCACGCTTATTTCACATTGAAATAATGTTACTGCTGGTGTCGGCGTTCGCGTCTTGACATGTTTTTGAGCAGTCGGGACGAGGCCGACGACGGCCGGCCGCTGAGACGATAAGTCGCGTCGCTTCAAACAAAACAGTTGCATTGAAAACTCGTTGTATGTGTCAGTAACGGCCAGACGTCGCGACCAGCCGCGAACGCTGGACGTCGCTAGGAAATCCCACCATTACGCAGATGAATCCCTCTTATATACTATCATGTTGTGGAAATTTCCATCACTCCGTTAGAATCACACTTCTTCGAAATTTCAATGAAATTTTCGAATTTTCTTAGCTGGCTTCTACCCTATTTTCTCGAAGGATACCAAAGGGAGCTGACTGAAGATGATATGTATCAACACAGAAAATGTCATGATTCCGGGAAGCTTGGAGGGAAATTAGAAGAAGCTTGGCAGTATCAAGTTAATTATAAGAAGAATCCATCTTTCTTCAGAGCAATGTGTTCGACATTCCTTCCTGAAATAATGCTTCTATGGGGTGTGAATTTTATGATCGAAATTCCGAGGTATGCAGTTCCTAATTTTGATAATACCACAAAAATTAAAATGGCTCTAAGGAAACTCCCCTAATTCTTATGTAAGGATGAAATAATGTTTGTCGAATCACGCACTCAGTTTAACAATATAACAATGGATATCGAAAATTACTGTTTATTTGTAAAGGGGTCGGGAAAGTATTATTTTGGCTCGCTTGAACAACTAATAATAATAATAATAATAATAATATCTTTATTTTCTCAAATTAGTTTGCCCACCAAAAGCATGGGGATACAAATCAAAAAGAGGAAAACGTGAGTGAAATTTAAAAATTACCAAACATAGTCTACTTGACAACATACAGAATAAAAATGTAAATATAAAATAACAAATATAAATTGGTATAAGTACAGGTGTATATAGAGACATCACAGACACTTCAAAAACAATATAATAGGAAATTTGTATAAATATAAGTCACGACAGAAATTCGTCCACAGTGTAGCAATTTTTTGACAAAAGTAGCTGCTTTACTCTTTTCTTGAAAAGGTATACATTTCCTGAAATTTTGATGTCCTCGGGAAGATTGTTGTATAGTCTGCATCCTTGATATTCAAAACATTTATGAAATAGTGCAGTGCAATGCTGACTGGGAAGGAGTAAGTGGGCATTGCGTGTGGAATAAGGATGTTGTGGTCTATTGGCATCCAATTTGTTTTTGTTACGGTATACATATGTGCAAGCATCAAGGATGTATATACCAGCAACTGTTGATATTTTCATATTCTGAAATGCTTCTCTACAATAGTCCCTGAATCCCAACTTGGCAATGATCTTTATGGCATACTTTTGAATTATGAATACTCTGCTAACTGAGGAGCTTGTACCCCAATTCAAAATACCATACCTGAGTTGAGAATTGAAATTTGCATAATACAGGGTTAACAGAATTTGTTGACTACAATGATTGGACAAATACCTGAGAGAATAGCAGACACTTCTCAGTTTTTTACATAGGTTGTCTACTTGTGACATCCATTGTAATTTGTTATCGAAAATCACACCCAACATTTTGGTTGATGTTGTTGAACCCAGTTCACAATCAGTGTTCTCAAACAGACTCACCTCACATTGTTGTTTTTTTACCATGAATTGTATCATATTGGTTTTTGTTTTGTTCATTTGCAAATTATTTTTCTCAGACCATAGGATAACTTTATTGAAAGTGATTTCAGCGATATTTTTCAAGGTACACAAGTCATCTTCAATAATCAATGTATTTGTGTCATCAGCATAACATATGCAATGAGTGGAGGAGTTCCTATTATTTAGATACACTAATAAATCATTAGCAAAAACTAGATATAAGAAAGGTCCCAAAACCGATCCTTGGGGTACACCATCAGTGATTTGTTTTTGAGAACTCATATTCTCTCCAATATTCACTACTTGCCTCCTATTTTCCAGATAGGAGGTCAATAAATTAGGCGGCAATCCTCTAACTCCATATCTAGATAGTTTTTCTAGCAGAAGGGTATGATTCACACAATCAAACGCACGTGAGAAATCAATGAACAATCCTAATACAATTTTTTTTGTCCAAGTCAGATACTATTTGACCATGAAAGTCGCAAAGTGCTGTATCAGTGCTTTTATTGGTCGTGAAATCATGTTGTAAAAAAAGTAGATGAATTGAGTGAGATGTTACTTTCGAGAAAACTAGTCCTATCAATTGAGAAGTTGTCAGATAAAGATTTTGTAAAATGAGTATCGAATCTTTCAGCAAGTGCTTCTCCCTTATATTGAATACTGTTTTCAACTAAAATCAGTTCCTGTTTGTTGATATATTTTTTTTGTAAGTCATTAATAATTCTCCAGGTTGTTTTAGACTTGTTATCAGAGTGAGTGATCAATTCATCATGAAATTTTCTATTCATAGATTGAAGTTCCTCTCTTTATTCTTTGTTAACTTTTTTACACATTTCACTATAGTTGCTGTCGTTCTTTGCTAGTTCATTGAAGAGTGATACTCTATTTTTTAGGTATTCTAGCTCAGGGGACATCATAACTTTTGGGTTAGATTTTTTCCTTAGTGGCCTTGCAGATACTTTTCTTGATGGGAATGACAGTTCAAAATGATATGTAAGGAGCTGAGTAAAAAGCGCATATGCCAAGTTGGGACACTCCTGCGCCAACACTTCTTCCCAGTCCTCCTGCTGTAGATAGTTACGAAATCTTAATATATTCTCGTCACAGAGATCCCGACGATAGAAAAATGTATTTTCTCTTTCCTTACCGGCTTCAATTTGTGAGTTAACAGAAATTTTCAAGAACTGTGAGTAATGATCAGATAAATTTAGGTCTACAATTGCTACATTGTAGGTGCAATTTGACTGAAAATTATCGATACATGTCATAGAGTTTGCCTTCACCCTTGTGGGCATCCTCAAGCTAATATCAATTTTGTAAGAAGAAAGCAGGTCTTCTAATAATGTTGAGTTGGTACTATGAACCAAGAAATTGATATTGAAATCTCCGCCAATAATTAGCGTTGTTGTTTCATTATTTATGTTAGATAGAATACCGCTAAATAGTAGCAGATTGGTATCTGATTCCAAAATTTCAAAGAATTGGTCAACATCTACAGTTACCGACGAAGCTCTAAATGTTGAAAAATATTTCTGATAAGGATGGAAAGAAGTTTGGGAAGAGTAGCTGGTGCATGTCTATATTTCAAAGAATCACAGAAATATCGTATCATGGACACATGATACTCAATAGTTGAGCAATTGAGGATTGAGTTGCACAATCATAATGAACTTCAAGTGATAAGGTTTTTTACAGCACACCAAGTTCTTCTATCATCGAATTCATGAGTGATGTGCGAAAGAATTTTATCACGAGCGTTCACAAATAGTACTTTTCCGCACGTCGTACGAACAAGACTGTTGTGACAAAAGGGGCCGAATACTTGAACTAAGTAGTTGATGAACAGTACGCTTTTGATGAATACTTTCATTGAACATGAAAAATATAGAAGATGCCTGACATGCGTGACTGACAACAATATGTCATGTACTGAAGTAAGTCAAAATGAAATGATAAATGAACAATATATAAAGGGTGAATTGTTACAAATTGTACTGAAAAGGAACTTTCACTACATTCTTCCCCACTTGATGAAAAACTCTGCAAAGATGCTAGAGAATGTAGTCTCTTAGGTAGGATGGCATCATACGCTGTCTGGATGGCCTGCTTGTGTCCGGAGGAGTAGGCTGACCGGACTGGTTCATTGGTGGTTCATGCTGGCTGGGCCCATCACTAGATGACCTGTCACTTGGCGCTGGAGTGGATTGAGATAACGCCCTGGTAGCAAATCGATGGTAATCGGCCTCAACTGGGATTCCACATCCCCGATATCGAACCTCAGGCAGAGCAAAAGTTACTTGCTTCTTTGGTACCAGAGTAGCGATGAGTTGGTTGATGTGGCGCTTCAAGCTGCGCCCCGAGTCCAATTCAACAATTTAATGACATTGGCCAAGCTTCCTCGTTACGGTACCAAACTGCCAGACATCATGGTTTCCCTGGTGTACTTTAGCCTGGACTCTCTCCCACTTGAATAGTTCTGACACGAGAGATATTCGGGGTTGACGGAACCAGCGCCTTGCTGTTAGAAAGGCGAATTCGAATCTTTCTCTTCAAGTATAGCTCTGCAGGAGACTGACCCGATGCTAAAGGTATTGCTCGGTAGCGAAACATCATGTTCTTCACTTTGGCAGACAAAGGAGCTGTATCGTTTTCAGCAGCTTTGAGTCGTCTCTTCAGGTTTTGAATGCTGCGCTCCGCAAGGCCATTTGTGGCAGCGTGGTTTGGTGCACTGAAAAATGCCTCGTTCCTTGCAATGATTCTGAAATTCTTCGCTCTTGAAGATGGTGGCATTGTCCGAAATCAGAACGGAGGGGTATCCATTTTCCAGGAGAGATATGGTTGTAGCAGAGGACGGGGCATTACGAAGTATGCTAACTTCTGCCCACTTGGACTTAGCAACCACACATATGAGAAAGAAGTGGCTGTCGAAAGGACCGGCATAATCATTATGCACTCTCTCCCAGTTCTCTTCAAGCTGATCCCACGGATGGATTGGTGCTTTCGGAGAACTGTGACCTTCGCACAGGGTTCACAGCTTCTGACTAGTCGCTCTATGTCCCTGTCGATGCCTTCCCAATAAACGTATCTCCTAGCAAGTTGTTTCATTTTTGTTACACCTAATTGCGACGCATGAAGCTCTTCTTGAGTTGGGGTTTTCGGAATCACAGCTTGATCTAATCGGAAAAGCATATTGCCAGAAACAGTGAAAGGGCTATCTTTGCGGCTGTTCTTGAGCTCGTGCAGCAGGGCTTGTAACTTTGGGTCTCTTGCAGTTTCTTTGGCAACGGTATCTGCTGGAGATTTGGAACAGGGTTTCTGCATACAGTGCATTGATTTATTCATCTATTTGTATTACTGGAGGTTTGTTTGTTGTGGTGACTGGGGCACGGGATAGACAATCAACGTTCTCGTTACCTTTGCCCTTCTTGCAACGTACTGAGTGGTCGAGTCCACTTGAGGAAAGAGGCATATCTCAGTAAACGTGCTGACGTCATCTGCGGCAGCGGACGATCAGGTTTAAAAATGCGAGAGAGTGGCTCATTATCCGTGACAAGAACAAACCTTTTTCCAAGAATATAATTAAAGAAATGTGTAGCTGCGTAAATGATGGCGATAGCCTCTCTGCCCAGCTGACTGTAGTTAGATTCAGCCTGGGTCAGAGCTCGCGATGCATGTGCCACTGGTCTTTCATGTCCATTTACTTCATGACTGAGAACCGCAGCTATTCCAGTCGGGCTGGCATCAGTGGTGAGGATTACTGGAAGCGATGGGTCGAAGGGAATGAGCACCCTCTCGCTACATAATTGAGATCCAAAAAGGAGGCTTCAGTGGCAGCTGACCCAAACAATCTTTGACCGGTTCTGAGCAGGCGACGTAATGGCCAGGATTTTGAGGAAAAGTCAGGTATAAATTTTGCATAATACGTGACTAGGCCCAAGAAACGTCTCAATTCATCTACATTCCTGGGTCCTGACAACAATATGTCATGTACCGAAGTAAGTCAAAATGAAATGATAAATGAACAATATATAAAGGGTGAACTGTTACAGATTGAACTGAAAAGGAACTTTTTTATGTGAAAGCGTAACGGAACATTGACGATGAGAAAATTCAAAAAAATCAACCATTTTTTTTTCGTTTTGTGTCCTTTGGGGGAAGTGGGGATAATCATAAAAAACTGCTATTTCCCTTATTCAGGCATATTTAAACATTCGACGATACATTTAAAAGTACTCAAGAAATATTTTTTTGCGTTTTGTAATAGGAGTTGTGGTGAAGAAGGGATGGAGTAAGAATGTTTTCTATAAAACAGCATATTGTGCAATATTAGCAACAATGGAACTAGTGAAAATATTATTACCGGATTCAAAAATGAATTGTCTGATCTGCGCAAGGGGTGATTTCAACGCCCCCTAGCAGCAAAACTGTTAATTTTTTTGGGTTGGCGCAATGGTATCATTAGTTGAGAAAGAATAACATGGACTACATCATACCAAAAATTCAAAAAAATCCACGAGGACCCAAAATCACTACAAGAAAAAAAAACAGTCTCTAACCAAGATCTTCATTACCATGTATGCAATCTTCCCAACTATTAACAATGTCATCTCAAAGTCAAACACATACCCTACATCCAAACACGCACATTCTTCTTCAATGTCTCTCTCTCTCTCTCTCTCTTTATTTCTTGGATGCAACTTCCTTTCGGCACTATTATCCAGCTGCCTCCCTTAGGTAAACGGGAATCCGTCCCTTCCCGGCCTGGTTACCGGCGTAATTACCAGGAGCTTCGTCCGAAGGATGGAAAGGGTCTTGCTCGAAGCAATCTCTCCACCCACAAAAAATGTTACTGTTTTTTTATGACTTTTGCAATGCACGTGTTACCACGACATGTGGTATTACGGCGAACTCCACAAACACTTGATAAACTTTTTTCAATGCACGTACTAATTCAATGACGGCAGACATCACAACACATACTAATTTTCAAAAAATATTCAAAATTAAAACTCTATAACCTGACTTCCAGCACGAGGCTGCCATCTGACCTCTACATATATCTATTAACTACAAAAATCAACAACACGCCTTCAGATGCAATGTAATCAAATTGAAGCCAAAAATATCTATCTTACCTTTTCTCAAACGGGGGCTGGGAAACTATTGCGCATGCCGAATTCTGAATCACGAGAAATGTCATACATTTTTAAGGTTATGCTTCTTTTGACATTTTTAATTATCCCATATTGAAAATGGTCTTACATTTTTCTATAATGTGGATGAATGAAGAAAGAGAATTATGCAAGACGGTCAATTAAACTTCGTGTCATTAAAATGACGATTAATTGATCCATTTGTAACAAAATGTCTATTTGTTACCTGCTACCAGAGTTTCATCAATCCACACAGAGAAAAATAAATGTATGTTTTCTACACACTTGTGAATAACTTCAGCACAATTTGTTTCTAAAAAGTTGACAGCACCAATTTGTTCATTTTTCTTCTATAATATTGTATTAGAAATATTGTGTATAAACGATACACTTCAGTGTTGTATTATTCTGAATAGTTTTGTTTCAAGTTTATACACAAAATATACAAAATTTATCGGTATGTTGTGCGACGGATGTCAACAACTTGTGTATTGTTTATGCATAAATTGTAATGAATGGCAACAATTTGTGTACCTAGTTTGTACAAATTGTGTAGATATTTTAAATATAGGATGCAAAAAATCTTACAAATTTGTGTACTCCGCATACATGAATTGTGTAGGTATATTGTACATATTTGTGTACAAAGCAAGGCCAATTTTTATAGGTACCATTTATAATTTTTAAAAAGGATACACTTGAGGCAGATAACATCCAAACGGAATAAGATAAGAATAAGCATCAGTTTCAACTTGTTCGCTTCTTCATATCTTATTCTGTTAAGAAATTATAAGCTTCATTTTCCAGAAGGTTGAAATAAAATTAATATGTCATTCAAATAATGTTTATTTCATCACAAAGAACTAATAACAAAAATAACTGAACTACAAATTCTTATTACAAATAAAATAACAGAAACACAAAATACCAAACAGAACATAAATGAACCATACATTTTGGAACACGTTGAATAATAATACAGTTTAAAGTAATCTTCATATCCAACTATATTTATTCAAATAGGAAGTAGGTACGAGGATGCACCTTTCAAAACGTTATGAAATGATGAAAATGAGTCAGTTTGTACGTTTCATGTTATAACAAAAAATAATAGCAATACTAACCTTCAAATATTGGTATCAGTATGCAAATATTCGAACACTTCCATTTGACAAAAAACCACATACACATGAGCAAATAATAAATAATAGGTTAGTACACTTAACCAGCTTCGCCCTTCGATCAGCATAAAACAATCAAACAATGATGGACTGGACATTTGGAGTGCCGCGCATGCGTATTTAGTTGGGTGAGACAACGTCTTGGTCAAGTTGTGGCAAATTACACAATTGTGTTGAAATAGCATACAATTTGTGCATATCAAATAGAAACTGCACAACGGGTGTAAGATGAGTTCAATGCGTTGTAGATGTTTTCCATATAAATTGTGTTATGGTAGATGTGCATATTTTTGTGTATTTTTGTGCAATGTGGAAGTGCATTAATACTATTCAAATTGACTTGCACAAATAACTATTGAATTTCACAAAACGCGTATGATGAAAGAATGGACAATTGTGTAAAATATCTACACAACTGTGTCTTACACAACGTTGTGCATGAACCTGCTGCAGTCTTTTCTCTCTGTGCATTTTCTGCCAAAAGCGGATAAAAACTTATTAAACTTGAAGAAATATGGATTGGGTATGTGACAGACAGTTGTTTGAAAGGATAAATCTCGTTCCACATCGGCCTCATAACCGCCGAGAAAAATAGTTTGCTGGAAGTGATCTATTTTTTGCCTCCTGAACACGAATTCGAAGTAAAACGCGGCGATCTCAAATTCTTTTAGGCATGAATCTAGAAATGTAGAAATTTATAAAATATATAATAATTAGCACAATCTACACTTGCTCTCTGTAAACTTATCCATATTATGAGGTTATGTTGGAAAGATATATGCTTCTCATATCTTCGATAATTGTTGCTACCGAACCACACATGCAAGAAAGAGATGAAAAAACAAAATCGTGTCTTTGAATAGGAATCTCTGGCGCAACCGCATCAATTCAGCAGCGTCCAATTCGAAGTCGATGCTCATTTTATTGGCATCACATAGGCTGTCCTTATTATCCATAATCGTAGTTAATAGATATATGGACCTCTACCGCTGCAGGAAGTCGAATCCGTCGTCAATGTCATATAACAAAATTTTCATTGTCCTTCAAGGACATCACCAAGTCATAAGCACATAATGGTATCTAAATACCAGTCACACATCTGAAGGTTAGTGATGAAGTAATAGTGAGGAGGAGAGAGCAGAACCGACTCAATTTTTTTACTAATAATCGTTTTAAAAAAGCAAAATGTTGGATTCCGTATGAAAAAGGCCAAAAATTTTCAAAAAAGTAAAGTTTTCAGACGCATCGAGAAAGCGTCTGATCAAATTCACGTTCTGATAAAAAACGCTTTCATTTTTGCGATGGCCAGTGCTTGAGGCCCGATGTGCTTTGCAAGATAATAGTTGATTACATACAGAATAAAGAAAATTTGATAGTTAGATAGTAAGATCAGCGAAAACAATACTCCAAGTATCTTTGTAGTATCCAATGGAACAAATAAGAAACATTTTTAACAAATCTAACAAAAGTAAGTAAATTTTTTATATGCAAACACTCTGCCCAAGCACTTTTTTTATTAAGTATAGACAAGGAGCATGCAGTACACAATGAGTTAAAATGAATTCATCCGGTAAAATGCTACATTAATGAGTAAATGAATCAAAAAAGGATACATCTAATAAAAATTGGTAACGAACAGCTGCACTTCTTCAGTAAGGGAACCTTCATCAAGGCAGATGAACTACTGCCTGTCTGCTTCAAATCCACCTTCATCAAGCCATAATAATAACTACCTTTCCTCGCTAAGTCAGTATTCATCAAGCCGTCCATCAAGCCACCCATTGAATGAATTGACCGGATCTGCAATCAATTTGATAATACAAATAAGTGGTATTTTGTCATAAATATTATGAACCTATAATTCAGTTTTCTATTATTATGTTTAACTGTTTTGAAATTTTTTTGTCATTCAGTTCTATCTTTTTCTCACGTAAAAACTTATAATGAGGAACATATTGTTTGTTTCTATTGTGCCTCAATGAACTCAACACCTAAGTTGCGGATTATGATTATTATTATTATAGTTTTATATACAATAATTGCCAACATTTTTTCAGAGGAACGACGAGATACCCATTGTATGGTTTTTTAAAGATTGTATTGTTACATCAATTTTTCATTATGTAAAACTAAAAGATAAAATTTAAGAAATGACTGAATCTAATCTTCTCCTCTTCACAGAGTAGCTCAACCTCTTTTGATAGCGAAGCTCCTGACGTTCTTCGACGAAAATAATGTGGAAGAAAACAAAAATGATACCTTCGTCTACGCTGGCCTGATTGTTTCAACGTCTTTATTATACGTTCTTGTTGAGCACTCCTACCTCCTTCAAATAATGCAGGTCGAGCTCAAAATCAGAGTGGCGGCTTGCTCCCTGGTTTACAAAAAATCTCTGAAGCTGAACAAAAGTGCTCTGGTTCAAACCACTATTGGACAAATGGTCAATTTGATCTCGAATGACGTGAGCAGGTTCGATAGAGTGTTACATATGACTCAAATGGTGATTTTGGGGCCATTAGAAACAGTTGTTATTATGATATTGTGCTATAGAAGTATTGGATACACTGGTTTGATTGGAGCGATTTTTCTACTGATTACTGTCCCTTTCCAATGTAAGTATCCGAAAGTTACCATATTAAATTCTTATTCTGGAACTCAAGTGGCGCTGGAACCAATGGAACTCATACCTAATTCCTCATTGAATTTTTCATGAACAAACAAACAAAATCTTCGATCTTTTTCTGCAAATGTAATTTTTTTATAACCTATTTAAATTGACATTGATTTAAATAAGCTTCAAACGTGGGACTTGTGTGTTACTTATACTTCGATTTCTCACTCACGTTTCATTGAAGCGTTTTATAGTCCGATGGGAGTGCTGAAATCTACATCACGCCAGCTTGGTCGTGACCAAAGTTACATAAAAATAAAACGAAAAAAATTGTAAAATTCCAAAAATCAACCGTTTAATAGAGTTAATTGAAAATTATTTCATAGTTCGAAATGCCCATTTACGAAATGAATAAACGAATGAATAGTTTTCTGAAAATTAGCAATATTTCATGTCTATTATGTATAGATCTATTCTCGGCAATAAATTAGCTGCAGCTATTTCAAGACCAGAAAATATATTGTCCCGGCTTCAAAAAAACCACAGTACTCTCTCAGATTCAACAATAGTCACAGAATATTCATTGATTTGGAGTTTCTGATTCTTGTATTTATTATAATATTCACGGTGTTTCGGAAAAGAGAATTCAAGTTTCAAAATTTTAAGTTGATGTACTCAGCGCCATCTGACAAGTAATTGCAATGTTTCTTCTCTAAAAAAGTAGTGTCAGATTTTTTTGCGCCACTCTTTCGATAAGAATAGTTTTGAGATACTTCCTTGTGCTGAGCAACCTGCAATAATTCCAGCACCATTCTTTCAGCATGGTTCGGGAAGCTGACTTCGCAGTACAGATTGAGAACAGCCATTCAAACAGATGAGAGGCTTCGTCTTATTACTGAAATAATTTCCGGAATTCAAGTAATAAAAATGTACGCTTGGGAGACACCATTCTCCAAGATGGTAGAATTGGCAAGAAGGTGAATACATTGATGGTTTTTTATTTGAAGATCACTACAGAAATGCATTAAAAACAATATTCGCCAACGGCACAGCTGTCTTTTCACGACCAGAAAAAAGCACTTGGACCTATTAGATCTATTGTGCATGTTATCATGGTACCTAACCCACGGGGTCACATAACTAATGAGAATTCACAAAAGCTTAAGATAAGTGTATTTATAGATACTGTTATTGAGTTTTAGCCGCTGCTTCTTTTAACTTCAATAGCAGCAGAACCTATTGTTGGGTAATGGTTATTTTAGTAACAAGGAATGTAAAGACGTGTTAACATTCGAGGTGAGAGTACGAGCCGAGGCTTGTCGCTTGCCAAGGATGTTAACAGTCGATACATTCCGTGTTACTTATTAAGGTTTCCCCGCTGCTTGTTGACATTTCTCAAAATTTGCCTGGATTGAAGTTTGTTTTCTTACCTTTCCTTCATGATTATTCGTTCCGCTATTCCATTCTGAATTGCTTGTAAGTGTAACTAAGTTACCGAATAAACAAACAACAATAATATTCAATAAGTCCCAACCTAAAAATTGATATAAATGAAGCTGAAGGTATTACTTGTCAAAGTCAAAATCACTATTACCCTAGGCAAGTAAATGACAATATTTACATTCCGCTGTCAAGACTAATAATTAGTAGATGAATGATATAGGCCATTCACTTGTTTTGTTGCTAAACATGAACGGAATATTGACAGTGTCAGCAGCGGGGAAATATATTGATTATTTTGATCAATGACCGAACATCTTTTTTCAGGTAGTCAACTTACGCCAGGCAAAGTATATGCAAAAATACATTTGGTCGATTTTAAAAATTATCATCACCACGGAGATATATCCGCGATAGAATAGTTTATTATATTGATTATTTCACTTATGCTAAAATAGCGTGTTATGATTGGTTGACATTTTTGTGTTGATAAATGAAAACATCATGTTTTAGATTTTGTAGTTCGGATATTGATTGGCTACTGGATATGTATATGATGTGTTTTCGATTTTGTAGTTCGATTCCTGATTCCTGATTCCTGATTGGTTATTATCAAAACAAAAACTTACCAATAGCAAGCTGCTATAATGACACAACACCAAACTTTGACCAAAACAAATAAGCACTCACTATTAATTCATATCAACTTCACAATTTTCGACAAATTTTGCATACTCGTTGATTAATCAAATCACTAAATCAAAATGTTATCAAAACATAACCTCAGCAGTAAACTAGACATAATGACGAAACTACGAATGACGCGCTCTGTCATTTGTAACTGAAAGAGATATCAAGTAAATGTTTTGTTAGTTGCATAATTTCAGAACTAAATGCGGGATTGATGTTCCTAGTTAAATTGAGTAAATAAATAAAAATGGTTTCGATTTTATTCATGAAATAATCTTAACAAATACAACTCGTGTTATCGGCGATTATCGTTAATTCCTTCTCGGTTTCGAATCAAATTATGTTGCTTTGGACAACCACACTCGCGCAAGCGCTCGTGTGGTAGCCGAGCAACATAATTTGATTCTCAAATTCAAAGGAATTGCTATTTCAATAATCACCGATACACTTGTGGTATTACCTACGATTATTTCGATCAATACCATATTTCTTTAGGTATTCAACTCACGCCAGGCAAAGAAGGCTAGAATACACAGTTATTTGATTGTATCGTATGGATATAATATTTTCATTACTACATTATGGAAAATATAAAATATTCATATTTTGCCTGATAGATTGCAATTGGAGAATTCATTCAAGATAGAATGGTATTATTGATTATTTTGATCACCGAGTGAACACATTTTTTTAGGTATTCAAATCACATCAGGCAAAGTATGCAAAAATACATAGTTATTTGGTCGTATAATGTATTGCCATATATCACGAAATATGTGAAATATACATATTTTGCCTAGAGCCGGGAAAACTGAAGAGAGGCAATGTTTAGAAACATATATAAATGATAAGTTTGAAAATGATAAATAGATTATATAATCTATTTGATTTTCAAAACTACCATCACTCATTGAACATATTTTTTTTTCAGGTATTCAACTAACGTTAGGGAAAGAATGCAAGAATACATGGTTATTTGGTCATAAATTGTATCATTGTCAGTAAAGCATTTTTATCAGGAAAATTAAAATTATTCATGCTTTGTCTTATATCTGGAAAACTTTGAAGAGTCAATGTTCGGGAACATATACAGTGTGTACATAAAGTGAGGAATAAATTCATTATTTCTGAATGAAAAAATATTTCGGAAAAATCCTCGGACAGGTCGATTTTCTTTTCCGATGGGCCAATTTTTGAACCCCACCCAAAATATATAGGGTTATCCGCAATTGAGTAAAAATGACTATGGTGCTATTTTTAAATTGGACATCCAGTATATTTTTCCATATTTTGTTAGGGATCGTCATTACGAATCCAGTGATACCAAGTTTGATGGAATTATGTCAAACAGCTGCGGAGATTTGGCCAAAAAACTTCCTCGTATGTCTAATGAGTATGACTGCGAGACTCCACACGATTCAGAAGGTTAAAAGTATCTGTCGCACTCATTGGGTATATGGAGAAGATTTTCAAAATCATCATCACCTAGGAGACATATCCAGGATGGAATAGTTTATGTTGATTATTTTGATAATAATTGAACAAACTTCTTTGGATATTTAACTTATGTCAGGCAAAGTATACAAACATACATAGTTATTTGGTCGTAAAATAGATCGATTTATAAATAAAATTTTCATTACTATATTAGATGTATAAAATATTCATATTTTGCCTGATGCCAGGATAGCATTGGATAAACAATGTTTGGAAACATATTTAAATAATATGTTCAAATTCGATTTTCAAAATTATCATCACCTAGGCGATATATCCATGATAGAATGGTTTTTATTGATTACTTTGATCAATAAGTGAATAAATTTTTTGAGGTATTCAACTCACGTTAGGAAAAGTATACAAAAATACTTGGTCATTAAATTCAATAATCTGAATAAAACATTTTGATTTCTATATTATGGTAAACGAAAAATATTCACTTTTGTCTAATACCAGGAAAACTTTGGAAAGGCAATGTTTAGAAACACATATAGGTAATACGTTTACATTCTATTTTCAAAAATATCATCACCCAGGAGATCCACGATAGAATAGTTTATATTGATTAATTTGATCAATAAATAAACATATTTTTTGTAGATATTCAACTTACGTCAGGCAAAGAATGCAAAAATACATAGTCATTTGGTCGTGAAATGGATCGAAATGAATATAATATTTTTATCGCTCTATTACGAAATATGCAAAATTTTCAAAATTTGCCTGATGCCAGAAAAACTTTGGATAGACAACACTTGGAAACACATAAATAATAATATGTTATATTCGATTTCATTTATATGTTTATATTTGATTCACAAAATTATCATCAATCAGGAGATATCTTAATGACAAAAAAAATTATTGATTATTTTGATCAATAATTTTATTACGTCTGGCAAAATATGCAAAAATACGTAGTTATTTGGTCATAATACTGATTATATCGACGAAGATGTATTCACAATTATATCAGAAGAAATGGAAAATTTTTATATTTATTTTATCCTAATATTTGCAAATTATTGGAGAGACAATTTTTGAAAAAATATACAAAAAATGTGTGTAAATCCAATCTTCAAAGTTATCATCATTCATTTGATACAGTCATGATCATACAGTTTTTAAATGTTTTGAAATGTGTGAAGGCAAACGTTTAACGTGTTATGTGTTGATTGTGTATCTCATATGTGTATGACCGATTTTTGAAGTTCCCATCAATTAAGTTCATTTGTAACACCCTATAGAGCACTACATACGAAACTGATACTCAGACGAGACAGCGCACATTTATTTCGCCAAGAGGCTGCCCTGATGACAAAATAAAAGCTCCGAAACATCTCAACATCGAAAACCAATACGCGAGCGGCTGTGCAATGATTTAAATGATTGTAGGGTAGGTACTCACGAAACGTGTTTATAATGCTTGGTAATTCAGGACAGTAAGAGAAACTCAGAAAATCTATACTTAAACTCAATATAATTTGATATAAAAAATTAACATATACGATTGTTGACCACAGTAAGCCATAATGCAATTCATAAGAACATAAATGAGCTGCGACAGATATAAATTATGGTTCGCAACACACTGTATTAATTTATAAGTTTACTAAAATATTACATGAGATTCAAAAAATCACATGTAAACAATTGACGAACAGTAATAAAGATGTTTTCTTATTAATTCTCAAAGTAAATCGGCAACTGTTTAACTGAAAATTCGTTTCGCACAATAAGGACATAAAAAACTAAATTCTGTTTTTTTACTAATAGAAAAGAATCTTCAGTTACAGTAATTAAACGGATTCAAAAACGCATTCATAAATAATTCGTGAAACAGAGAAACAATATGACCAAAAAAAAAATGTCGAACAAAAAAAAGCAGGTACCTAATATAACTTTAAAGTTTTTACGGTAGACCAGAATGTCAACCGAAATGAGAGGATAATTTATCACTTACATAAGAAAAACATCTCGAGGGTAACCACTATCAGCTGTTATTCCGGCGCGTGGCAAAAAAGTTACACTTGTTGACAAAGATGCACATTCTCTGAAGGGAAATTTATAGTGAGAACGATAATTCGGGAGCTTTCTTCATGACTGTGGAATGTGTTTGCGAGGCTTGAAAGAAATGTAGTATTTACTGGCAAAAACTAGTGGATTTCGATTACAATTTTGCTGATCCGTTGCAGACCTTCCAACGAATGTTTGGCGATGATGAGTTATCTCCTAACGACTAGCACACTGCTACTTTCAATTAGACACACGAAACTAAACGTCACGAAACGTCGATTCTGATTTTTGTTCTTGAACTCGAATTAAGAACTCTCTAACTCGGAGCTGAACATCACGAACTACCAATGGATAAGGACTACCAACTATACGAACTGTCGATTCATTCCTACAACTAGGAATTAAAACTCCGGAACTGCCGAATCTGACTTGCGAACTGAACTAAAATTCGCGAAACATTCTGTCCTTTGCCCGGAACTCGTAACTCAATGAAACGGAACGGACTGGATACTGAATGAATACTGACTGAACACCGCATGAATACTCGCTGAATACTGAATGAATACCGAATAGATACTGACCGAACATACGCTTACGGGTCATTTTATATCCTCATGAAGCTATAAATTTTAGTTTAATGAATAATAAACTAACACAATAGTGACATTAATTACGGCTATTAATAACACTCTAATAGTCTTTTTCTCATATATCATAATGTTAATTCGGTTTCCTGTCATCCTTAATGGGTTAAAATTGAGATTTATCAACAGAAAAATGTCAAAAACGCGTATT
The DNA here is from genome assembly GCA_944452925.2 of Chrysolina oricalcia. NCBI lineage: Eukaryota > Metazoa > Arthropoda > Insecta > Coleoptera > Chrysomelidae > Chrysolina > Chrysolina oricalcia. The sequence goes on along the minus strand of OX101813.2, from coordinate 36,671,109 downwards.
ATATTTATTACACCTATAAATATATCCTAGTGTATTTTGCCAGCTGTGTTTTGTTGACTAATCTGATATACAAGTATTTATGTTGGATCTTCTCCTTCTGTAGTTTGTTCTACGATGGGGTTTTTATTGTTTTGATTATTTTCCATACGTTTCGACGTTATCCTGCATTTAATTAACTGATTATATGATTCAATAGGGGGTTGGCTGGGGATCTACCACACATTCAACATAATGCATGAGACATCTGATGAAAACCATTAATTGACTTATAATTGTAAAGTAAAATGTTTACTTGGTATTTATCGAATTGTTTTCACCTCAGAGATTCAAAAAATTCATTTATCCAATATCTATTTAGTTTTGAAGAATTTTAGGAAAGATAGCTTCGGATGAACAGTCTGTTACTTATTGCCTTATCTTCAATGATGAAAGAATGTTCAGAAGATTCAAATTTAAATGTTTGACCAGATCTCTGAACTATTTTATGTTTTCCAGAAACGAAATGGTGTTTATCCGAAACACATCCATCATCAGAGCCTTACTGATATCCAGTAGCCCAGTGCTCAATTACCTAGGACCATTCCTCTGCATCCTTGTGTATGTTTTGACAGGGAATATATTGCACGCATCCTATGTCTTCACGATGATTTCATTCTATAAACTTCTGAACAACATTACAATGTATGTTCCATTAGGCGTATCTCTTGCAACAGAAATGTTAATATCTATTGGGAGAATACAAAGATTTTTGATGTATGATGAAGTAGATTCTGCTACAGCTAACCTCGAAGAAGCTGAAAAGATACCTACGATATCAAGTCTACAGATGCAGAAAAATGGAATAGAAATGGGAGTTAATGTAAACAGAGCTTCTGTTAAGTGGTTGGACTCTTCTCCTGAAAATGCCTTGGATGATGTTACCATTAGAGTGACTACCAATGAACTAGTAGCTATTGTGGGTGCTGTCGGTAGTGGAAAAACAACTCTGCTCAATATGATTCTCGGAGAATTAAAGCCTCACTCAGGCAAGGTTGTAGTGAATGGATCTGTGTCCTATGCCTCTCAAGAGCCTTGGTTGTTTGGTGACAGTATCAGGCAGAACATTCTCTTTGGTCAGCCATTTATCCAGAAGAAGTACGACGAGGTGGTTCATGTTTGTGCTCTAGAGAAAGATTTCGTGTTGCTCGCCCATGGAGATGAAACCTTAGTTGGGGAGAAGGGTGTTAAACTCAGTGGTGGGCAGAGAGCAAGAATCAGTTTGGCGAGATCGATTTATAAAGATGCAGACATCTACCTACTTGATGATCCTCTTTCAGCTGTGGATACCCACGTTGGAAAACAGATTTTTGAAGAATGTTTTAGTAGTTATTTGAGAGGAAAATGTGTGATTTTGGTGACTCATCAGCTCCAGTATTTAACGAAAATCAGTAATATATACCTATTGGAGAACGGAAGGATACAGTTATCAGGATCATATGGAATAATCCTGAAGATAATAAGTGAGGAAAATATAATTGAAACGAAGAAAACTTCTGGTATAACACGAGAGCAAGTTAATGATGGAAACAAAAACCAAAAACAAGTTTCTTGCAGAGAAAAAAAGTGCGAAGGAAACATCTCAGGGCATGTGTACAAGAGTTACATGAAAGCTGGTGGTAGCAGTTGGAAAATATTCTTCCTTGCACTTGCTTTCTTTTTCAGTCAAAGTTTGCAAAGTAGCTCGGATTATTTTATCACACTATGGTAAGAAAAATAAAGTATAGAATAGAATTGAATTTATTTGACCACGTTATGCATAATTACATTTGTAGCAAATCAAAATGGGGTACAAAAAATTTGATATTATATAGAACAATATACCGTTATCTAATGAAAATGTAATATTATTCACAGAAAAGTCTTTCGAATTTAATATTACACAATATGTTCTTTAGGTTTCGACATCAGTGTTGTTGTATCTGATGGAATTCAGACGATCATTCCAAACAGGGCCGTCTTAGCCAAATGGGAGTCTTTGTTTGAAATCTCAATTTTGCGGAAAGGCTATAACAGGTTTCAATACTTCAACTAAGGAGGTTCTGAAGTTAATCTGACACTGTCTAAGTGAATATCATTGTGCGATCTAACATTGTGTGGGTGCGAATGACATGTTTATCACAGGTGTGTGAGATTCAAGTTGTTTTTCCAGAACTGTATGAAGTAATTTACATTGTTCTTACTGTTAGATTTTACTGATTGGTTGTATTTTCAGTTTTTCAAATGGCATATCTGTCGTTGTTCTATAGTTATAATCTAAAAGTACTTTGAGAATTTAGTTCGAAGAATTTCCATTTTATTAAAGTATGTTGAACCACATGTTTCCCAAACCGGTATTAGATACCTGAAGATTGATAGGGAGTGTGCCTCACAAATTCAGTGTTCATTATAGTTTGAAAAATAGTCTTTACATTTGTATAGAGCACCGATCATAGGGACTATCTTGTTTCAATGTGATTTCTCCAACTCATTTCATCACCGAGTATTAGCCCCAAATATTTCATGAGTGTTATCTGCTCAATTATCATTCCATCTATGTCAGAAGTAATTGGATCAATCATCTAGTTCTTTTGTTTAATGATCATATAGTTTGTTTTGACTCATTTAATTTCAAGTGTTTATGTAATAGCCACTTCCAGTACCTATTCAGATCGCTATTTACGTTTCTGAAGTGTTGATATCATGATCACTATACACTAGAATTGTGCCATGTGTAGACGTATAATGCTGTACCGGCAGTCCTAAGAATTTTAGGTCCAGGACAAACAGTTAACAGAGAAAAGGCCCTATAGTAGAGAGTCATGGGGAACTCCGCATTCATTAATTAGAAAACAGCTAATGACCTCTTTCCTATACACATTATACTTTCGGTTTGAATGCTATGATTTTGAAAATTTCAGCATAAGCCCATGAATACCCATTTTCCCAAGTTTATGTAGTAACTTCTTATAGCCTACCACATTACGTGAGTCTATAAATACAGCAACTACAAACTTTTTCTGACCTAGGCTTTTTGATATGTGGCTTATTCAATCAACGGTGACTTTAATGGTTCTGCTTTTTTCTACGAATCCATATTAAAAGGGGCCAATAGACTGCGGCTTATTTTAGCCCCCCTCCCCTGTTAACTTTTGAACGGTTCGAGGCACAAACATGGAACAAGAACCATTTTGAATGCCATCACCGATACTACTTTTTGAAATAAATGACATTGTTATTATTTGTTAAAGGGGAAGGGAACATTAATTCTGAAATTTCAAACAGCATGGGGAGGTCAAGTGACATATAGTTGAAAAGAAATTGAATTATTTTTTCGACCATCTAAATTATTGGGATTTCGTTAATATTTGTTTACCATGAATATTATGCACCTGATATATCAAGTGTTAGTGTGGATCTGAATGGTACCCTTGTAAAGATGAATTTGAACGGTTTCATGTGGAGCAATTGTAATGTCCTTGAGAGGAGAAACATTGCAGTTACTTGTCAGATGGCGCCGGGGGCACATCAACTTGATCATTTCCAAAAGCAAAGAGACCGAAATTGTGAAAGTACGTTTCAACGATGAGATGTAACTTGACAGCCCATGTCATTTGAAATTTTTTAATTGATGTGGCCAACAAACTAAAAAAAATTCAAGAGTAACTGACTGGAAACCTTCAACAGTTTCCACTTTACAGGTGTTTGGGACTGTGGTTTCACATGGGCGACATCTAGATGAATCGCTTAGAAGATTACTGGAAAACTGGTGAACTATATAGTCTTTCTTGTTTCAGAAGTTTTATGAGTAGAAATCGTGCTATATCTTTTGAGATGCCTCTATTTTTCCAAAATTCCGGAAAGAGGTGATTTAGGATAGGCGAACGGTCATCAAAGATCCGATGCAGAAAAGATTTTTTCAACCAAAGAAAAGATGTAATTTACTATCCCGAAAAAAGGACTTTCGTTAAATTAGTCAATGGTACTCTGGCGAGGCAGGCTTTTTTCCGGCAATATACATGAAAAATAAAAAACATGAATACAGATTTGAACTTGACATTGTATCAGAACCCAACGGACTTGTTTTGGAAGATAGGATATACCTACAGCGTGACTCACGGTTAATCGTTTTTGGAAAACGCAACTCAGGATACTCCGGAAAATTTTGTATTTCACATTTTCTTACCTGTTCTACCGATCTAAAATATTTTCAGCATTGCGACATTGCCGCTTCTGTCAAAAAGTCCTAGCAAGTTTATTATTTCAAATAGAACACCTCGTATTTGACACATTTTTATAATTTCCCTTCCATTATAATACTTTTTTGTCAAAAATTCCCTGTACATATCTCTATCGATAGAGATATATAGGTATAGGGCATTATTGACAGAAAAGTATCATAATAAAAGAAAAATTCTAAAAATGTGTTAAAATACGGGGTGTTCTATTTAAAATAAAAAGTTACTAGGACTTTTTGATAGAAGCGGCAACGTCGCAATGCTGAAAATATTTTGGTTCGGTAGAAAAGGTAAGAAAATGAAAAATACAAAATTACAAATGTACAGAAAAGTCGGGAAGAAGAAGAACAGAAATCGAACGCTATTATACAGTATAATAAAAATACGCCCGGGTCAAATGCTTCCATATTACGTTAGAGAAAAACAATTAGTTGCCAAGTGTAACAAAAAACATCATAATCCATGTAATTTCAATGATTTTACTTGACAGCTTTCACTTTTGTAATACATGTTCCGCCGAAACAAAGCTTAGTTATTATGACTTTCGGTACTGTGTCATCAAGAATTTTCTGTCACAAAAGGAAAAGAAACCAACTGAGAAATCAAGAAACAAACCTAAAGAACAGCCTAACCATATGCATTCTACATTTATTTTTCATCACAAAGTTCATTTTAGGGTCTGACTCAAGTGTCGTCAGCCTCTAGATACAAAAACAGACTTCAGAGGCCAGTAGCTCAACCTCTAAGTCAAACTAGTTTTAGTTATGATACTCCAAAAAAACTCAACACAACATCAAGGACTGTATTTTTCACAAATTTTAATTGAAAAAGGCCGGTTATTAGTTTTCACATCTGATGTAGACAGTTAACGTGTTGATAATACATTTTTCAACTTTCAGGGTGAACACTTGTGAATGGCTTGAAAGGAAAAAACAGCTTCATCTTCAACTCAAACATGCGGCGGAGGCAAGTCAAAACCTACGAACGGCAGTTCCATCCATCGATTATAATCCTGATGATCCGTGGTGGGTGACGTACGTCTTTACTGGAGATGAAAAAATAATGTATTACTCTTCGCTGATAGTGGTTATTATCGTAATGATATTAGTTGGGAACTTGTCTGTTTTCAAATGGTGTCTAACTACCTCCACTAACATGCATTACAACATGTTTGATAGGATCATTCACAGTCCAATGAGGTTTTTCTACACTAATAATTCTGGAAGGATACTCAATAGATTTTCCAAAGATACTGGAGTACTCGATGAAAGCATTCCATCAACGCTCGCAGATACCATAGTGGTAAGGAAATGGCATATATTAATAAAATCAAATATTCGACAATTTTCTAATTCAAAAGTGCAGGTGTTGACCAACATTCTTCTGAATAATGTCATATTTGTCTCAGTCGTGATGTCATCGATCTTTTCTAAATAACAACCCTGGTTTGGGAAAGTGTCGTTAGGAAGAGAATAATTTTCATTACATAGAAGTTGCTAAAAAATATCGTAACTACTGATGTGATGAAATGATGACAATTGTTGAAAAAGCCAGAACGTTAGACCCTGTTGCTGAAGATCTTACTGCGAGTTTTTTACCAATTTAATTTGACAGAGCAAATTATTAAACTGTCGTGGAGAACTTGGGTTATAGTGCATTTTTTGTATTCCATTGGTAAAACTGGTGTAGAGTTTTGTATTCCATTGGAAATCTGGTGCATATTTTTTAATTCAGAGCAATAATTTTAGCACGAGCTATTTGAGCTCGTGCGAAGTCTGTGAATTTATGAAAATGACGGAAAGCTCGAAAATGTAAAAGGTCAGACTACATCTAGTATCATTTTTGTTAACACCGTCGTCAAGCAGTGATATGAAGACACATATAAAGTAATAAAGGACATGAGACCACGTCCTAAAATTAACAATTTAAAAAGTGTCCGTAAATTCAGTAATGTAGAGGTCAGAGAAAAATATTTTTATAATTGTAGTTTTTCATGCTGCATGTTTTTGCAGTTCCGATGAAAATCTTAAAGATGCGGAGAGACTGCTTATAAAATAATGAATGACTTCAGAACATCAGTTCTATTCAACAAACACATGCCATGGGGACAAAAATCCTATACCAGCATCAGAGACTCATCAAAATGGATTTGTGTGATATAAAGACAATAGAAAACTATTTGAATTGAACAGTAAAATAAATGAAAAATATTGTGCTCAAGGTTGACCTCTTCATATTGCATTTGGTAGGCGTCAATCCCACCATATGATACTTTTTCATTATTATTGGTTCGCGGGAAATAAAACATTTGTAAGAGATTTATCTCGAAGGTTTGTCATGTCTCAGTCATCCCTTTTTCTGATTTTGGCACGAATGTGAATTATTCATTTCCAACGCAGTTTATTAGTAATAACCTCTCTATTATGATGGTTGTGAAAACGAAAACTGACAAAGTGACAATAAGTTTCAGGTGTCTGTCAGAAATATTTCGTATTCCATTGAGAATGAACTACACCTTTTTCAGTTGTATTTCAGAAAGCGTCAAGTTCATTTCAGAAACCATCAATCGAATTTCAGAATAGTCACTTATATTTCGGAAAGTATCAATTGTATTTCAGATTAGTCAATTGATTTTCGGAAAGCGTCAATTGTATTTCGGAATAGTAAGTTGAATTTCAGATAGCGTCAGTTGAATTTCAGAATAGTCAATTGTATTTCAGAAAATATGATATGTATTTAGGAAACTGTCATTTGTATTTCGGAATTCATCAATGTCTATCACTTTTGACAAAAACGAAATAATATTTTCTGAAATTAACTTCCTTTTTCTGAAATGGAGATGAGAGACTCTTTTTATGGATATTATGTAGCATCAACTGATATTTTAACATATTAGACAATAAGAAAAAATTACAATTCATTTATAACCTGCTCGAAGGATTTTTCTGTATCGGTGATTCTGTACCTCAACGTTCAGAGATACATCCAGTGAATTTAACGCCCGACTGGCTATTGCACTTCGCAGTCGTATGGTGGATACTTTCAGGATAATATTTTTTTTTATTGAGTGTATTCATCAATATCCATCTCTTTTCACAAAATTAAAATACTTTTTCTACGACCATGCGTGAACTGAGGTTTTACGCACTGTTCACAGCGCGTTAAGTTATACTTTTTAGCACAACTATGTAAAAAAATCACCTGTGCGTAAAAACATTAACTGTGCGCAAGGTAATTTCTACGCATTGTTCATACATTTACGCATTCTTGAAAAAGACAGTGTTTTGTGTCATCATTTGATAATACCACGAAAATTGAAAACTGTATAAGGTAAAACATTCAACAATTGCTAAAAATGTTCAATATAATAGATGTCGTAAAAAACTGTATGATTCGTTTTCGTAAATTGGGGCTTTTTTGTACTCGCGTGTTTTGTTCGATAAACTTCACGCTCATACAAAAAAGTCCTACTTTTCGAACTTTTATAATAATTTTCTATCTTCTGAAATTGAAAAGCACTATAATAAACAGAAGTTTTATTACTTATTACATATAAAACAACAACAACAAATTGTTAAACTAATTAGAAATTGAATATCATCTACTCGTATATAGGTTTTTCCTCTGTAGCAAGCAAATTTAACGCCCAACGGGCATGTTTTCCATGGCTATTGCAGCCGCATGGTGTATAGTAGAATGTTGTGCTGCACGTGCACAATCACCTCCTGCTATAGAGTTCCTTGTATAATCAATGATTTGTTCCAGATATGCTAATCTCTGTCCTGGTGCTGCTACCGGTGGAATTCCAAGATGAGTTTTGACATATGTTTTGATTTTGGACCAAATCGTTTCTACTCGATTGAGCATCGGCGAATAAGGTGCCAGCCTCAAAAGAAATGCCGTTGTTCCATTCAACGCAGTTTCTAACCTTGAATGGCATGGGGCATTGTCGCAAACTATAACGAGATCAGCGAGTTGGTTACCTCCATTCTGCCATTGTATCATTAGGTTACTCACCCAAGCATTTGCCAAATCTGCGGTGAAAGAGCCCCTACGGCGATCCATTGCGACAACACCTGCAGCAGAAATTCCTCCGATGAAATGAATATTAGGCCCTCTTGATGAAGGTAGAATTTGGATAGATCTAGCACCAGCACGAGAACGACCTCTTGTTCGCCGGCAAAACAAATTGAAATTAGTTTGATCACTCCAAACAATTTGTTTGCCTTTTTGAATATACGAATTTAATTGTCTTACATATTCCGAACGCCTTTCTTTATTCACTGGTGAATTCATTGTTACTGGTTGCATGTGTACTTGCTTCACTGTAAATAGCCGTCCTTCTAGGTAATTACCTATGGTGGATACACTTACTACCACTTGAAATTCCGCCCATACTTTTGTCTGCAACTGCTTCAGAGTATAGCCATAATCTTTTTCTAACCATTCTATCAGTCTGTCCAGCTGGTTTTCTGTGAGAACTTTACGTTTTTGTTACCCGTTCTTTAACATGAAATCACGACCTGATACAATCCATTGATGTGCTGTTTTATAATTCACATTCAAGGTTCCTGCTAATTGTACCCAGTCCTCTCCTTTGTTGGCCCAAGCAACTATCCTTTCCCTATCTTGGGCTGCATTTCTGTTGTATTTTTTCCTTACAATCACTTCATGGCCGATGAGTGGAGTTCTGCATATAGGACACACTGCATCTTGTGCATCTAAAATTACTTCTACACAGCTTACATGAAATATATGGTTACACGGGTATAATCTTGAGGCTGGACGTCTCAACATGGATACCCGACAAATAGCACAATTGTCTGATACATTCATTATAATGAACAGATAAGTTTTATTCAGTACAATACGAAAATCAGTAATAATTTTTATTTCTGGAATATTTTGACAAGACTATTCAATGCATAATCATAGAAACGATAATGTAATACCAGCCAACTATGCACTCCAATACTGACCAAAACGCCAAAACGAGCCATACTCATTGAACGTTATGATTTCTGGATTGCAAATGATGTTTTCTGAAATTCGTTTGACTTTCTCTGAAATGCAAATGACACTTTCCGAAGTACATATGATAATTTCTGAAATTCAATTGACTATTCTGAAATTCAAATGATGGTTTCTGAAATCAAATTGATTATTCTGAAATACAATTGATGCTCTCTGAAATCAAATTGACTTTTCTGAAATTCAATTGATGCTATCTGAAATTCAATTGACTATTCTGAAATACAATTGAAGCTTTCCGAAAATCAACTCACTGATCTGAAATACAATTGATACTTTCCGAAATATAAGTGACCATTCTGAAATTCAATTGACGCTTTCTGAACTACTACTGGAAAAGGTGTAGTGTACATTTTGGAGAAAACCAGAGGAGTGTTGATGCATCACTGGTGCGAAACTAGTGCAACACTAGTTTTACCAGTGGAATTCGCTATTAGTGTTCCATGATTTATTGTTTGTAAAAATTGACAGTGCTGCTCCTAAGGTGGTATATGAAGTAGGTAACAAAGTCCACTCAAAAAACATAGTAGTAGTAGTTATATGATCACAACATTCGATGCCGCTATGAACACAATGAAGAACAAAATTATTTAGCAGGTACCATAGGAATATATATTATATACTTACTCTAAAATAATGTCTCTCATGTGACCTGTTTAAGAATGTGCGCATGTTAGCGTATTCAGGACCGTTTCAAACCGAAAAAACCTTTCAAAGATATATTCCTTCGAATTTTAGACGCGAAAGATACTTATTCAATAAGATAATGTACCCTATACTACTGTAATTATAATGAACGTGCAACAGTTCTTTTTCATCAACAGAACGACTTGTCATTAAAATCTGTTACTCTTGACAGAGATCAGAGACAGTTTTTGAAATTTCAGATTTTGTCTTGTCGTTTTGTGTAATTCGTCAATTTGCATTAATCTTGTTACTTTGAGATATTTTCTAATGAAACCGTTTGTTTCTTCCTACAGATAAAAATGAACTGTTTAGTGTTGTAGTGTGGAAGTAATGGAAAAATACCTGAAATAAATTATTTTTGGTAGATAATGACCTATCTACCTATATGCTTGTAAATAGCGTATTACTATTTATAGCTTGACACAAAAGGCATATGATTCCGTTTAATGTCTTTAGGAAGAGACCCCTATGCAGAACATTTTTGTGAGAAAATTGTATTTTGTGGCATTTTTCTCATGAAGATCTATTCACACTGTGTCTGCGTAAGTATGGCTAGTGATACAACTTTTTGCATACAAATTTCAACTATTAGCCACACCGCTTACAATAAGTTCTGATGACTATTCTTGAATTAGTTCTTGATTCCTACAAAAAGTACTAAACTTAATAGAGTCTCCTCAGAAAATCAATGTCAATATGGTCTCACTTTTTCATGAACCCACATTATGAAAATTGCACTGAGGTAACACAACCCATAGAAATCATAATATATAGAGTAAGTATATAATATAATATAAGTCAAAATAGAGTATATTTCGTTTTAATTCCGAGAGTTCCAACCTGTGACAGCTGTTCCGTGCTAACGCACTCATCAGAAAGGATTTATGGAGCTCTCGAAATCAAAACGAATCCACTCAAGAATTAATACCGTGACGCAAGACAAAATATAACAGGAAGTTATTCATGACATCTACAGTCACTAGTTGAAACTTAATTTGACACGAACCAAGGAATCCAAAATTAGAGGTTTGTCCACAAATTGACAGGCAGTCAACAATTCGTTATTCTGACCAACCCAAGGTTCAATCAAGTTTCTAATACGTTATGAGGAACGCAAGCAGAATCTAAGTGAAAATAGAGTATATTTCGTTTTAATTCCGAGAGTTCTAACCTTTGACAGCTGTTTCGTGCTAACGCACTCATCAGAAAGGATTCTGCTTGCGTTCCTTATAACGTATTAGAAACTTGATTGAACCTTGGGTTGGTCAGAACAACGAATTGTTGACTGCCTGTCAATTTGTGGACAAACCTCTACTTTTGGATTCCTTGGTTCGTGTCAAATTAAGTTTCAACTAGTGACTGTAGATGTCATGAATAACTTCGTGTTATATTTTGTATTGCCTCACGGTATTGATTCTTGAGTGGATTCGTTTTGATTTCGAGAGCTCCATAAATCCTTTCTGATGAGTGCGTTAGCACGAAACAGCTGTCAAAGGTTAGAACTCTCGGAATTAAAACGAAATATACTCTATTTTCACTTAGATTCTGCTTGCGTTCCTCATAACGTATTAGAAACTTAATTGAACCTTGGGTTGGTCAGAACAACGAATTGTTGACTGCCTGTCAATTTGTGGACAAACCTCTACTTTTGGATTCCTTGGTTTGTGTCAAATTAAGTTTCAACTAGTGACTGTAGATGTCATGAATAACTTCCTGTTATATTTTGTCTTGCCTCACGGTATTAATTCTTGAGTGGATTCGTTTTGATTTCGAGAGCTCCATAAATCTTTTCTGATGAGTGCGTTAGCACGAAACAGCTGTAAAAGGTTAGAACTCTCGGAATTAAAACGAAGTATACTCTATTTTCACTTAGATTCTGCTTGCGTTCCTCATAACGTATTAGAAACTTGATTGAACCTTGGGTTGGTCAGAACAACGAATTGTTGACTGCCTGTCAATTTGTGGACAAACCTCTACTTTTGGATTCCTTGGTTCGTGTCAAATTAAGTTTCAACTAGTGACTGTAGATGTCATGAATAACTTCGTGTTATATTTTGTATTGCCTCACGGTATTAATTCTTGAGTGGATTCGTTTTGATTTCGAGAGCTCCATAAATCCTTTCTGATGAGTGCGTTAGCACGATAGAGCTGTCAAAGGTTAGAACTCTCGGAATTAAAACGAAATATACTCTATTTTCACTTAGATTCTGCTTGCGTTCCTCATAACGTATTAGAAACTTGATTGAACCTTGGGTTGGTCAGAACAACGAATTGGTGACTGCCTGTCAATTTGTGGACAAACCTCTACTTTTGGATTCCTTGGTTCGTGTCAAATTAAGTTTCAACTAGTGACTGTAGATGTCATGAATAACTTCCTTTTATATATATATATATATGGAACTAGTAAATAGTGGGGCTTCGCAGCAAAATCAAAGAGTACTCTTTGAAGTTTGTCCAAGCTTTCGGAAATTTGATAACTTATTTCCATCATCAGGGATAATATTTGTTGAGATTGTTCGACGCGATGTTATTCAACCATAAGTGGCACATTGTGCAAGATGAAAATTGATATAAAACAAGTGAAATTGGAAAGATGTCATAAAATATTTAGATAAAAATACGTTACATTTAAAATTGTTAAAATTACTTTATATTTTGACCATGTCAGGCCAAATCAATGCTATTGGTTCTCTTAACCAATAGCAAAGATTATCCCTGATGATGGAAATAAGTTATTAAATTTCCGAAAGCTTGGACAAACTTTAAAGAGTACTCTTTGATTTTGCTGCAAAGCCCCACTATTTACTAGTTCCATTCCTAACTAGTCAGCAACGACTACCCTTCCTCTATATATATATATATATATATATATATATATATATATATATATATATATATATATATATATATATATATATATATATATATATATATATATATATATATATAACAGGAAGTTATTCATGACATCTACAGTCACTAGTTGAAACTTAATTTGACACGAACCAAGGAATCCAAAAGTAGAGGTTTGTCCACAAATTGACAGGTAGCCAACAATTCGTTGTTCTGACCAACCCAAGGTTCAATCAAGTTTCTAATACGTTATGAGGAACGCAAGCAGAATCTAAGTGAAAATAGAGTATATTTCGTTTTAATTCCGAGAGCTCTAACCTTTGACAGCTGTTTCGTGCTAACGCACTCATCAGAAAGGATTTATGGAGCTCTCGAAATCAAAACGAATCCACTCAAGAATTAATACCGTGAGGCAAGACAGAATATAACAGGAAGTTATTCATGACATCTACAGTCACTAGTTGAAACTTAATTTGACACGAAATAAGGAATCCAAAAGTAGAGGTTTGTTCACAAATTGACAGGTAGCCAACAATTCGTTGTTCTGACCAACCCAAGGTTGGGTTGGTCAGAACCATTCTTGAGTGGATTCGTTTTGATTTCGAGAGCTCCATAAATCCTTTCTGATGAGTGCGTTAGCACGAAACAGCTGTCAAAGTTTAGAGCTCTCGGAATTAAAACGAAATATACTCTATTTTCACTCATATATATATATATATATATATATATATATATATATGTATCTATGACACAACCAGAAATAATCGTAGAAATCGTAGAATAAAACCTTTTGGCAACATGGCAAGCAGCGGTACAATTGCTGGAGAGAGCTCTCTCCAAAATAAGTGCAAAAAATGTAAAAGAAATGTGGTAGTTGGTATCAACTGTGTGCAGTGTAAGTGCATCTTCCATACTAGCTGTGCAAAAAAAATCAGACTACGTAAGGTTCATTAGTGATGAAAATATTCTATGCTGCGAGCAGTCCAAAGAACATAACCTCGAAAGTGATGGAGAACAAGCATTCTTCGAAACCATGGAGAAAATATCGAATAATGGTAATGTTGATATCCATATCTTCAATTATGTAATAAAACAAAAAGACATAATTATCAACGAATTACGTGATAAAATTAACCTCCTGACCGACCAAATAACTCATTCAAAGTCGGTAGACATCTCGACGATCCCAACAAAACCTATCACCAAAATAACGATTCCTCAAGTGAATGAAAACAACGCATGGAAGAAAAACCTAACACCTGCACTACCGAATGGATCAACAGGCCCGGGCAACATTGCCGGATCTTCGAAAAATACTGTAATAACAGAAAAGCAAGTTTCCAGTGCCCTTATCGAAGCAGTCTCCGAAAACAAATGTCGAGAGTACATCGAACTGGCTAGGAATGATAAGAACTCTGCTGAAATTGGAAATGAAGAATGGAAACCAGTCCAAAGAAGGAAACCTAGAAGACAGGTTATCATTGGCAACAATAACTCAATCCATGCGAATGGTAGACAAATGAAGGGAGTTCCAAAATACATCGATCTCCATGTCTACAGAGTCGACCCCTCCATCAGTGCCGAAGACTTGAAAGAATTTGTAAGACTACATTTTCCTGAAGTGGAATGTACATCACTTCAGTCGAGATATCCTGAAAAGTACTCCTCCTTCAAGGTTAGTATACTTGGTTAAGATTTTAAGGCAGCTATGGATCCAAACAAGTGGCCGAGTGAGGCACGTATTCAACGATTTTTTCAAATTCACAACTCAACAGCCAAAATACCCTAAATACTTCTCATGGATGTGATCTGCTCTTGTTGAATATTCAAAGTATATCTCAAGTAAAATTGGACAATATTATAATTGACTATGTAAATAATGACTTAAAATTCATCTGCCTAACAGAAACTTGGTGCTGTCGTGAAAGTGTAGAAAGTTTTGTATTTCCTGGATATAACCTCTGTAATTATTACTGTAGAAATAGGCACAGGGGTGGAGGAGTTAGTATATGGTGTCAAAATGATCTGAACGTTGATCCGATCGACCTTATGTCTTACTGTGTTGAAAAAGATATAGAAATCAGTGGTATAATTTGGGAAACAAAGTTAAAAAAAAGAGTAATAATTCTTTCATGTTATCGTTCACCATCCGGAAATTTTGAGGTATTCATACAAAATTTGAATATTATTTTGAACATGTTTTTCGACCCAAAATGTCCAATACTACTCAATGGAGACTTTAATATTAATTCTATGAATGAAAATGAGAAAAGTAACTTCTCACAACTACTCACATCATATAATCTCAGATCGACGATCGAAAGCCCAACCCGGATAAATTCAAAAACTGAATAGATTTTAGATCAAATATACACAAATCTTCCTAATATTGGAGAACGATATGTCTATGACAATAATATCTCCGACCATCGCACGGTCCTTTTCTGCACTGGAGTAAAAGAAGTGATTGAACCAGAAAAAAAGTATACCGAAAAAAGAGCGCTAAATGACTTCAATGTCAACACTCTGAAAACATACACAGCCACCGACTTTGAAGAAAAGTTCAATAAATTCCACGATTCTATAATGTTTCACATAAATCAAACCTGTCCTATAAAGCCTTCGGTTTTTCCCAAGGCAAATAAAAATGAATGGGTCAATGATTCTGTAAGAGAATCGAGCAAAAACTTAAGAAACCTTTTTCACCTCCAAAATGATTATCCTTTATTAAAAGAACAATATAAAAATGCAAAAAAATGTCACAGTATACTCATCAATAATACCAAATCTGAGTACTATGCTAACAAATTACAGGAATCTACGAACATAAATAAAACTGCCTGGAATCTCATTTCAAAATTAGGCAAACAGAACAGTAAATTCACTAAAAATATAACTATTAAACAGGATAATGACATTATTTCTGATCCTAAGGAAATTTCTGAAATCTTCAATGATTTCTTCGTGAATGCCCCACATGAAACTATCCGCAAAATAAGGAAGCCCAATATGATAAATGAAGTCCCAACATTGACAAACAAAAGTTCAATAAGTAGTATATTCATTTCCCATATATCTGAGGAACAGGTGCTATACATTATAAAACATAAATTAAAAAACAAACACTCTTGTGGCTTGGACGAAATATCAGGTTTCATAATAAAAAAAATTGCGCATCAGATTATTAAGCCTCTGACATATCTTATTAATTTATCGCTTCAAGTGGGGATATTTCCCACCAGAATGAAAGACGCGTTAGTGTCACCAATTTTAAAAAAAGGAAATCCACAAATTCTGGAAAATTATCGGCCAATAACTATCTCCTCAATATTCTCAAAAATTTTTGAATATGCGGTATTGGAACAATTATAGAGTTTTATGGAAAAAAACAACACAATTGTAAAAAATCAACATGGTTTCCGTACTGCACATTCTACTGTTACAGCTATTCAAAGCTTCTACGAAAAATTTCTATGCTCCCTGGAAGCAGGTGAGGGTGCGGTTGGAGTATTCTGTGATCTCAGCCGTGCCTTCGACTGTGTCCAGCACGATATTTTATTAAATAAATTATATAGATATGGAATCCGCGGAAAATTACACGAATGGTTTTATTCCTACCTCAAAGGACGATTTCAGAGAATCAAAATAAATACTGCTGAAAACAATAAAAGAACTACTTGTTTTTCTAGTGAACTCCCAATTGAAATTGGAGTCCCGCAGTGCTCAGTGCTAGGGCCTATTTTGTTTACACTCTATGTAAATGAATTACCAATGATCCTTCCTAATGCTTTCACTTGTTTGTATGCAGATGATTCTACGTTACTGTTCACAGGTGAATCTGACATACAAATTCAAAACAAAATTGAAACTAGCCTCCAGACACTCTCTAAGTGGTCATATGATAACTCCATGTTTCTGAACGCTACTAAAACTAATTATATAACTTTTCATACTAGGCAAAACAAAAATATACCCGCAGTAGAAATTATTATAGATAATAATATTATTGAGAATGTTGAATGCTCCACATTCTTAGGCGTTGGACTAGATCAACATTTATCTTTCAAAATACACTGTAAATCATTAGCCAATACACTGAGTACCAAATGTTTTCAACTGAGATCTCTCAGATCAATTCTAGACACATGCGGGCTCCTACTTTTCTACTTTGGGGAAATTCAGTCCAGAATGTCATATGGAATCACCATCTGGGGCAGCTCATCTGCTGCTCATGATGTTTTCATAGTGCAGAAAAGGATTGTGAGATGTTTAGCTAATGCTCCGAACCGCACCTCATGCCGGGAATTATTCAAGCATTACAAAATACTTCCACTCTGTGGACTATATAATGGAACTTTTGTCTTATATACATAAGCGTCGCGAAACTTTCGTCAAGAATAGTTCAATTCACGATCATCATACCAGATCGAAAAACAGTTTCCACTTACCTAACGTGCTTTTAACTGTATCTCAAAATTCATGCGATATATTAGGACTCAGACTATACAATGCTCTTCCCGAACACATTAAATTGTTGGATAGCCTACATAACTTTAAAAAAAGAACAAAATTACTACTCCTCGACATCTGTCCCTATAACTTAAATGAGTTTTTTGACAACATTCGATGAACTCGAATTTCGTTTGTTCACAATTGTATATATTTTATGTTTTTAAGTCTCATACATATATTTGTATTTGTTTTACCTGACTTGTCTGATAGCTTCATAGCTCAATGGATGAAATAAAGTTGAATTGAATTGAATTGAATTGAATTGAAATAGTATGTTAATCTCTTCAAATAATTTTAATTGAAATTGAATGCAGTTACATATTTTGACATGAATCGTTCTATGAAAAGAAAACCTTGAGCTTCTTTAGATATGGACGCATCCAATTTAATGAATAAAAATATTTGAGTTTAAATTATCCATAATATTAGCTGAAATCAATTTTCATAGTTTCTTGTAGTTTCAATTTATTTTTCAATCTAGTACCTGCTTGAAATTCGCACCGACTACTTGGGGTAGTTCCGTAGTTTTTTGTAGAGTTTATCTACAGCTGAAAAGTGATTGCGATACCAATAATCAATGAGTCGCTTCAGAGCGATAAATAATAATAATAACAGTACTCTACTTTCTGATGGCCTTTGCTGAATATTTGGGATCATAAATATGTGAAAAGATGTATTCAAATAATCGGCTAAATAGCAGGTATAATTATTTTGAATTTTCCAATTCCTTATTCCCCGCGATTCAGAATTAACAACGTTTGTTAGTCTTCACCAGTACCATAATGTTTTACTAAAACCGGGTCAGTTAAAAAACACTAATGGCGCACATGCGCATTGCGGACTAATCCAAACTTTTCACAACACTTTTGACATATGAGATTAGCATTCTAGAATAAGTATATAAATATACAGTGCGATCCAAATGTATGGAATAAATTCATTATTTCAGAATATAAACATATTTTGGAAAATTCCTCGAACACGTTGATTTTCTTTTCCGATTGGACAATTTTTGAACCCCACCCTGAATATATAGGGTTATCCGCATTCGAGTGAAAATTACCTTAGTGATATTTTTAAATGGAACACCCAGTGTATTTTTCCATACTTGGTTAGGGATCGTCATTACAAATCCAGTGATACCAGGTTTGATGGGATTATGTCAAACGGCTACGGAGATATGGGCAAAAATTTTCCTCGTATGTCGAATGAATATGACTGAGACTTCACACGAGTCGGAAGGTCAAAAGTCTCTGTCGCACTCATTGGGAATATGGGGAAGATTTGTGCTCATATCTCCGCAGCCGTTTGACAAACCTGGTATGACTGGATTTGTAATGACGATCCCTAACCAAAAATAGAAAAATACACTGGGTGTCCCGTTTAAAAATATCACTAAAGTAATTTTTACTTGAATGCGGATAACCCTATATATTTAAGGTGGGGTTCAAAAATTGGCAAATCGGAAAAGAAAATCGACGTGTTCGAGGAATTTTCCAATATATGTTTATATTCAGAAATAATGAATTTATTCCATACATTTGCATCGTACTGTATATTTCTGTGGTAGGTACACTTCGAAAAGATCAAATTAGATGTTCAAATTGTTTGCCATTTCCTCCTCTACTATACTAAAGAAGTTGATGAAAACCCTTCAAAATTTTTGTAATAGTTTTCGGTACAAATATTTTGGTTTCGTCACCGATTCAGTCCTTTTATTTGGCAACATTTACTAACCGTTTTGGTATTTTGCTCAACATTCGTCAATATATTGAAGTAAACTGTGTTTTCGAAGTGGCCTAACGAAAATATAACGGCATTAGCTCCGTAGATTTTGCAGGCCATTCTACTGTTTGAAGATACCATACTAAATTTGTTAACTTTTTCTATAGAAACTGGGTATTCGCCTGTAATTTACGGTGGATATTATCGACATACAGTGCGGCTTTTTTTAGCCCACCCCCCCCTGTTAACGTTTGAACGATTTGATGTACAAACATGAAAAAAAAACCGTTTGGAGGGTTTCACCGATAATACTTTTTAAAATGCTAGGAAATAGTAGCCATATAGTAATTTGAAATATAAATTGAATTTTCTAGATTGGCTTTACCGTTATTGCAACAACCTTGGTAATTGGATCACTCGACGCATGGATTCTGATACCAACTGCTGTTATCTTCGTGTTGTTCTACTGGATCAGAGTAGTTTACTTGAGAACAAGTAGAGATGTCGCACGTGTTCAATCTGTGAGTGAGTATTACATCAACTGAAATAAATCTAATTTTTGTAATTTTGTAATTTTTTAAACAACTAGTGTATTAATAGGGTTTTTCGGAAACCTGCTCGGGTTGATGAGGTCTGTATCCTGTGTTCGGAAACTTCAGTGTTGCATACGCCGAACACTGACTCGGGTTGATTTTTGGGTCGGGTTAGTAACCCTGAGTAAGTTTCCGAAAAACCCTAATGGGGGTGATGAATGATCGGGGTATTTCAATGTGCGCATTTTTCTGTCGATATCATTCCAAATGAAATGAAGGAAGTCCTGAGAAGAAGTATTCAATAAAATAACTGATAATAATTCGTTCAAACATCATTTGATTCATATTTGGAAACATGTGGGCCGTGGTTGTCGTGATGGTAGAGCATTCGCTTTTCAACCATAGGAGCGTGTGTTCAATTACCACATCACACATCACATGTTAAAAGGTATATCTACGTCTATCCTAGCTCTCACAAGTCTCTTGAAGACTGGTTGTCGCGAAGGTACAACCGGTTGAAGGAAAAAACAAAAAATTCATATTAATTGCGAGTTGTAATAGTTATTTATGTATCAAGGGCGTAAAGTAGGCGTTTATGGCCTGCGGCGTGGATGATGGTCCGATGGCGTTAGCCGAGGGCCATCACACGCCGAAGGCCTTAAACGCATTTTACGCACGTGATACATACAAAATTTTATGCACTAGCGGTTTTATAGCGCGAATCACAAATACTGACTTGAATTGCAATGGTCTACACGTTTCATACATTATGCATACAATAATTAAGGGCAACATAATATGAAGAATGTGAAACTATAGTAGCTGAGTGCTATATTGGAGAATCTATTTCAAATAAATAGATCATCTTCGAAAAAATTGCCAACGATTATGAACAAATGTTAGAAAGAGTACTTCTCTATTGAATGATTCTAATTCGTGTTAGGAATTGCATGAAATGATGTGTGAGTATAGACAATTTGAGAATTTTGTCTACTTTACGGCCCGCCGGGCCATAATGCGCCCACGGGCGGTAAAGTGCCACTTTACGCCAGGCGAACCGGGCGGTGAAGTGTACTTTACCGCCCGCTAATGCATAAAATACCTAATTGGTAAAATAGTAAGAAATATAAAAAACAGAAAAATGTAAAATTTTAAAATAATTTTTTCATTTAACCAGCTGTCCCCTTACGAACGTCAGCCCTCAGGAGTCGAGACTTGTGCGAGCCAAGGATTAACGAGGTCTTACCCTTTTACGTGCGATTCCTAGCACTTTCTCGGGCCACCAGAAAAAATTCTGCAGTCGCCATGGTTTGAACCATAGCCGATAGGCAGCCAAAGTGATTGAATCAATGTCGCTTTAACCACTCGGCTACCTGGCCGCTTGGAAAGAAAGAAATAGTAAGGAAGTAAAATAGTAATTAAAGGATGATAATATAATAGTATAAAAGTAAAATAGTCATCTAGTCAAATAGTTAACTAATGAAATAGTAGAATAGCGGGATAGTGAAATGGTAAAATATTAAAATAGTAAAATTGTGAAATAGTACTATAGTAAAATAGTTGAATAGTAAAATAGTAAAGGAAAAATAGGAATGGAAAAATTAAGTAAAACACAGAAATTCCAAGAAAGTCAAATAGTACAACAAAATGGTAAAACAGCAAGATCGTAAAAAGTTAAATAATGAAATAGTGAAATATCAAAATGGTAAAATAGTAAATCGTGAAATAATGAAATATTAGAGAAGTGAAACAGTAGAATAGTGAAATAGTCAAATATTAAAATAGTGAGTCAGTAAAATAGTTGAACACTAAACTGTAAAATAGTATATTTTACTATTTCGAATATAAAAAAATAATTAACTAGTGAACTAGTATAAGAGTTCAATGATATATTAGTTTGATATCATAGTAGCATAATAGTACATTATTCTAGTAGAATATCAGTACAATAGTACAATTGTGAAATACTAAAACAGTAAAAAGTCAAACAGTAAAATGAAAAAATAGTAAAATGGTGAAATAGTGGAATATTGAAATGATGAAATACTGTAGTAACAAAATTATTAGTAAAATACTAAAATAGTTGAAAAGTGAAATAGTGAAATAGTTGAATAATGAAATGGTTAAATAGTAGAGTAGTGAAATAGTTAGAAAGATAAAATATAAAACACAGAAATTAAAAAAATTAAATAGTAAAATAAAATGATCAAATATTGAAAAAAGTGAAATACAGAAATCAAAAATCAGTGGATTCGTAAACAGTTAACTTTGAAATAGTATATTTTACTATATGGGATATAGAAAATTGGTTAAATGGTAAAACATTAAAATAGTAAAATAGTTGAATAGTAAAATAATCAAATGTTAAAGTAGTGGAGTATTAAAATAGTAAAACAGTGAAATAATGTTGTGATAGATGGTTGAATGTTTGGTTTTCTATCACATTCATGCTTTGATGGATAATTTAATCGTTAAATAAATAAACCAGATTCGTGAATAGGAAGTCGACGGAAAAGTGGATTGGAGTATAACAAAGAACAGGTTATTTTGTAAAATGCCCCAAAAATTAAATAATTTGGATATTATAACCTCTAGCACTGAAAAATCACATGTCGATTGTTTATCAGTTATGACCATACGCCAGATGGGAATAGGATCAGTAGTATCGCGAATAATCGACTACTCATTTGCTAACGCTTTCAACCTTCTCAATAGATGGAAGGATGGGCATTTCAATTCAAGTGTGCAGTGCATTTCAACAACTCATTTGGGTATGGGAAAGCTTTCCACAATCACTCACATAGCCCAACTTCAGAATAATATTTGGCCACGGCAAAGACAATTAGAAATAATGGAAAAGTTTAGTGATGTTGAAAATACTATATTTGACGCGATGGAATTAAAATATCGATCAGAACTAGTAAATCAGTATTTTTTTAAATCCATCAATAAATGACAGAGATATAGATTATTTAAATTTACGTGTTTTAGAGCGGAACGTCTTTGGTCTCCGACTGGTCTGTGACGTCGCGCCACAGGTCTGAGATCGCCACAAATAATTTCGTACAAGATTCTTAGCCGCGACAAGGCACACATATGTTTGTAGTACTCTTAGGTCCAACTTAGTCACGTCTCATTAGTTTGCACCACTTCTTCCTTTTATTCATGTCATTTGGTACATGGAAAAACACTTTATCAGGGTTTTCAATTGTAGTGCTTTTACACATATAGGCCAATAAACAGATACATTTTCTCATAAAAGTTCAACTTAAATTGCTCCGCCGATTTCTTTTTTGCAATTCGGTCGTCACGGAGGGTTGAATAATTAGCAACCTCCCCAAAGTCGTAAAATATTTTTTAGAAGGTATTTTTCGACATTTCAGCTCTGGGCATTAAATATGAGTGAACATCGGTATGAATAAGGGGGGCGAATTATTTTCAACAATTAAACCACCTCCCGGAGCATAGACCCCTTCCCGAAATCGTGAGGTAATCTCCCCCTTACCTCTCACCCCATTGTTTCCGCAATGCGGGGGATATGCCCCGAATGCAGGGGCGGGAAAATCGTTTCTAATAATATATACCTATTATTTAGTTGAAAATACTCTCAAACTACCACTCTTAGATATAAATGTGGGTAAATAATCGTTGAAAACTGTCGTTATTGAGATTTAGAAGTATTGTCTTGAAAATTATTCGCAAATTCGAGAGAAGATCAACTTATTGTATAATTGAAATTCGAACCGGAGGTAACGAAATATGAGAGTGTTTTTCAATGATATCGATAAAGGGTATGGAGAAATGAATCCACAAGTAATCACCATCAAGAAATGTATAGGAAAATATATTTATTCACTCATACAACTCATCATATACTTCATCTTCAGTCTCCTCGTCTTCATATTCACAATCCGGAACAATCACTGCCAAGTTTCTACAGATATCTGTCAATATCAAATTGGTAGTTTCCCCTAAATTCCCACTTAGTCCTTTAAAAATTTGAAAATTTTGAGTAACATCATGACCAAGTTCTGAAACAACTCTAACACTGGGCACTTTCCATTGAAAACAAAAAAACTTGGTCAACTATACAAACATTTATATTCTGCAGGTAAATTTTTGAATTAGCGTATAAAATCCTAAGCATTTATGCATTTTAAGCAAGTTCCATTCAATAAAATGTTAATAACAAACTGGCATTTTCTCCTGAATTCCTAGGTGGATCTTTGGAATTTTGGAAATGTAAGTCATATCTGACATTGCGATATTTCGAAACAGAGCTGAGTTGAACATGAAACAAATATTTCAAAAATAAACTCACCATTTTCAAGAGATGTTACCTCGTCTCCTTCTATCGATGTTATCCCAGTATCCAGTGTTTTCTGCACAGGAACTTTTATATTATTGGACGTTTACATATAGCAACGTTAACTGCTGTATACTATACAGCGGCGCGCTAGCTGCCGCATTGACAAGGTCCCAAGCCGATATTTTTCAGGTTATATAATCTCGAAGAGTTTAAAGCAGGTACACTTCGGGACAGTTTCCTTTGGTGCACTATCTTCCTCGGTCTCGAATTCCCATATTCCATCAAGGACTGATTTTATTTTTCTTTCCATAGAACAATAATGCGATCAAATGCCGAGTAACCTCTATTTTAAGATTGACTGGATTGCATTTAAAATTTGTACATGTAACCAAATTTGTATAAATATTTTCAATAAGAGCAGGGTTTTTTCTGCAAACTGGCTTTTCATTCATGTTGATACGTGCTTTTAGCTCTGATTTATTAGCATTTGAATTTATAAACTCCCTCAAGATTTTGTAACCTAAAATATGCGAAGAAT
The DNA here is from genome assembly GCA_944452925.2 of Chrysolina oricalcia. Classification (NCBI taxonomy): domain Eukaryota; kingdom Metazoa; phylum Arthropoda; class Insecta; order Coleoptera; family Chrysomelidae; genus Chrysolina; species Chrysolina oricalcia. Next base: position 36,646,668 of record OX101813.2, on the reverse strand, counting down.
TGATAACACTCGTTTTTAAAACCAACATCATTTGGATCGGTTAAACGTTATGCAATTTGACAATGAAGTATTCCCCAACTGTTCATTTTACTTGCTACAAGTGATAAGACATTATTTCAGTAATCACAAGCATTATTTCACGAAGTCAGGAACTTTAATATTATAAGATTTTCAATTGCAATTTTGCAGCTGGCAACTGCGCGTATAAATATAAATAATATCAGAATACAAAGCTGCGATCTTTATATTCAAAATGACGAATGAAGATTTATTCGAATTGATTATTTATGTGAGGAGTTATAGAACTTTACTTCACGCGCTGGTTGAAAAAATTCACGTTGGCGGGAGCCAACGCAACACCTGCCCCATTGCGAAATCATACTACTTCAACAACTTTTTTCAAGAATACTGTGCGATTTCTCAAAATTTTGGTAGGGACAGTTTTTTTGTAAAAATATGTGCTCTTTCTGAGTATCAAGTTAATTTTTTGATTTAAAGTAAATTTTTTGAGATATTTCGAAATTACCTCAAAAATTAATTTCAACGCGTTTTTTGGGGGGGTTCCACCCCCCTGGAGGTGATAATTTTTCTCAGAAGGTGATCTACAATTTAAAAAAAATATCGGCGGAGCAATTAAGTTGAGGTTGATAGCCCTGTTGATTGGCCTAATAGGCACAATGCAATATTTGTAGAATGTTTTTTAAATATCAGCCAACGTGTAATGAAATAATACACGACACGAACGGCGCAAGTGATTGTACACCGATAAATTTGTAAGCACTCTGCGTCTGCGAATACCAGTCGCCTCGTTCATGTGACGTGACGTCACACACTAGAGCGCTGCGAACTATGAAATTATTCTTCCAAGCTCAACTTCAAAGTCCCATAACTTATTCATTTCTTGAGATATTCAATGAATCTATCACATTTTTGTTTCATTTTACTTAGATTTTTAGAATCAATCCATGTTAAAAAAATGAAAACTAGTCCATTGAAGGTGTCGATTTATAACTGTTGACCAATTATAGATCCATCACAGTTGATGGTGAACCAAGGAACATTGGGTTTTCCGAGGCGAACCAGAAACAAAAAATTCAATGCGTTTTTTTTTAACAATGTTTTGTTATACATGCAGCATAATCCACGTCGATAACTATGAGATAATATTACTTCCATTAATATACATGGCAGTTTTATTATTTGATCATTTTAACGAATATGTGGTAAAATAATAATGCGTTTTTGTGTCAGTCATTTCCATGTTATATTTCCATGAGTTAGAATAGAAATTGTTTCCACATTCACCATATTCATCACATTAAACTCCTATCGATCAATAACATGTCCTAATTCAAAAATTATTTGGCTGAAGCAATGAGGTAATTTGAAGGGTTGGATTAGATGGGATATAAAATATATCAAAACGCTGTACTAAGTACATTGAGCTAAGAGAAGAATATGTTGGGGAATAAAATGGAATGTACACATAAAATGTTATTTTGTTACGCTCAACTAGAAAAATGATACACTGATCCTAATCCCAACTATTTTCTGAAAACAAATCAATTTTTGGAATAGGTGTCATTTGTTTGAATTTACATAATTTTTCAAGCACGTAGTCCTATCTACAACCATTTAACAACGTCTTTGCAAGGGATAACTACGATTAGAGCATACAAAGTACAGGAGATGCTGATGAAGAAATTTGACGACTATCAAAATGTGAACAGTGCAGCTGCTTTAATGTACCTGAGTATCAGTAGAACCTTGGGTTTCTGGTTGGACCTGATTAGTGTAATTTATTTTGCATTGGTTGTAGTCGCAATGATATTGATCAAAAGTGGTAAGTTGATGAAGAAAGCATCAAAAAGTATATATCAGTAATGCTACCGAACACAAAAATTCTACTATGAGACTGTTAATATTACTCTCAAAATAAGTCAAATGAGACTCCTTAATATCAAGAAATAATCCACAAGAAGTGAGTAGTACCAGACTTCACACTGCTTTATATAACTTATCGTAATTCAAAATGACCAGTTACTCATAAAATGAAGTTTGGAGGGATTTTCAAAGAAAAGTACCTAGGCTTCGGAAAGCAGTTGATATTGTTTCTTCTTGCTCTGCGAACCAAACCTCCACAGCTTTTATTATCTCCTCATTGGAAGAAAATTTACGATCTTTTAAACTTTTTTTCAGTTGAGGAGAGACATGATAGTCGGACGGAGCCAAATCTGGTGAATAAGGAGGGTGTTCTAGTAATTCAAAACCTAAATCACGAATTTTTTGCGTGGCAACATGAGATTTGTGTGCAGGGGCGTTGTCCTGCAAAAACAAAACACCTTTGGATAGCCTTCCGCGCCTTTTCTCTTTAAGTTTTTCCCGTAGAGTAGTCAGTAATATCGAAAAGTAATCTACAGTTATTGTTCTACCCTTATCCAAAAAATCAATCATGATTACTCCATGGCAATCCCAAAAAACTAAAGCAAGAACTTTTCCAGCAGATTTTTGGACACGAAACTTCTTAGATCTTGGAGAACCGGAGTGTCGCCATTCCATCGATTGTTGCTTTGTTTCTGGATCGTACAAATGTACCCAAGTCTCATCCATAGTAAAAATTTGGTTTAAGAAGTCTACAACAATTTTAAACATCGTTTTCAAATCGAGCACAGATCGAACGCGATGCTACTGCCCTTGCACGCTTTTGGTCAACATTCAAACATTTGGGGATCCATTTTGCAGCATTTTTTCTCATGTCCAAATTGACGTGAACTATATGATGAACGCGTTCGTATGAAATATTCAGTGCTTCAGTTATCCGTTTTAGCCCAATTCGACGGTCTGTTGAAATTATGTCATGAACTGCATCGATATTTTCGGGGACTGATACAGAAACTGGACTTCCTGATCGGCCATCATCTTCAATGGAAAATTTACCTCTTTTGAAGCTTTCAGTCCAATTTTTCACGGTCGCATACGAAGGACATTGATCACCAAGGGTATTAAGCATATCTTCGTAAATACAGGTACTTGATGATGGCTCGATACTCCAATTTTTCGATTTTCACAATTTCGGTGGACATATTTTTTCTTTCAATTTATTGCGTAACTCTGGTTCACTTTTTTGACGTCAAACTTCACACTGACACTTCTAATAAGCTATTGTTCGTTGCTATGGTAACGCAATATTTTGTTCATGCAGGGAACTGGTCTAGGCTAACTATATATCAATACATCCTCGTATAAACACTATAGAAAAATATTTAAAATGTAACCATTATACACTGCGGTTTTTTTAGCGCCCATTGTTAGCTTTTGAACGTTTTGACGTACAAACATGAAACAAGAACCTTTTGAATGGTATGACAGGTACTACTTTTTGCAATGAAAGACATTGTGATTGCTCCATAGGGGGAAAGGCAGGGCACATTAATTCAAAAATTTCAAACGGTTTGATTTGGAGCAATGAGACAAAAATATTTTTAATGATGTTACCGAAACTACTTTTTCTGAGAAGATTCATTACAATTACTCGACAGATGGCTCTGGGGGCACACCAACTTGAAAATTTCGAAAGGCAGATATCAAAATTGTGAAAATAAGTATCAACATAAAAAAATCATGTGGTTCGGTAGAAAATTGAATTGTCTTTTCAACGGAGTAAAATTTGACCTCCCATGCTAATTGAAATTTTCAAATTGATTCTCCCCTCCCCCGCGCCCTCTATAGTGTAATCGTATTGCCTCTTATCCCAAAAAGTGGTGTCAGTAATACCATTCAAAACGGTTTCTGTTTAAAATTTGTGCGTAGAACCCTTCAAAAGTTATCCGGGGGGTCTAAAAAAAGCCGCACTTATATGTATCTTAGAGGTAATTTCATGAGATGATTCCGCTATCTCCAACAAACAACTATTGAAAATTAAGAGAGTTTTCGATATTGTTTGTTTTGACAAAAATCATGAGTAAGCGTAGAATAAAAAACTACAATACAGAGTATTACATATCACAACGCCTAGTTGACTTCTAAATCTTCGAAATATCTAGAAGTTTGATTTCTAGCATTGGCAGTTCACACTTCAAGATAACTGACTTAAGACTTCCAAAAAATTGCTTTCTCCTTTGTACGCTGTGTTAAATTTTTTAAGTTAGGATATATTGTCTATTATCATCAGTAGGTATGATTCTTATATTGTAATTATACACCTATCGGTTCACGCTGTATATTGTCTGTCAGTCACTGGTAATAATTTTATCGAGCTTTTGGCTGGATATATCACTCAACCAAAACAATAATTTCTTTCAGTAAGTGTATCTGATGTATATTGCTTTTCCGTAATGTGTTTTCCAATTTTCTGTTTTTGTCTATTCAGTAAATTTTTCAGAGAATTTTTTTTTCCAGTGACATCTAACCATCCTACATAAACTTGTTTTTAATAATAACAAACAGTTTCAACCACATTCCGACTCACACTTTTAACTCTACTGGTCTTGTTACTTTTTGTCGCAAGTAATAAAAATATTCGTAGAACACCTTCACTTGTGAAACTGTTAGAACAAGTATATGAGTCAGTGAACTTGTGTTTAGATAACTTGTGAATTTCGTGAATTTCGAAACAGGACCCAGGAGTTCTGAATATTTTTCCAGTTAAATTTTGCACATACTTTAATCAGTTCTCATGCCAGTGAACATTACAAACATATTTTAGTTCGATTCTACTTCATCAAGCGCATCTTAGGCAAAATTTCTCTTTTTGCTGTAAATTCAGCAATACAAATATTCAACGCCATTAAACTTCACAGAAACATTCGGAGGAAACATAGGACTGGCACTCACCCAGGCCATGGGTCTGACCGGAATATTCCAATATGGCGTACGACAATGGTGCGAATTGGAAAATCAGATGACTTCGGTGGAAAGAATACAAGAATACGTTGACTTGGTTCCAGAAAAAGATAGTGAAGTGAAAAAAGTGTCAGAATCTTGGCCAGAAAAAGGAAACGTTGAATTCAGGAACTTGTCTCTCTGGTACGCACCTGGTGACCCCTTCGTGCTCAGAAATGTCAGTTTCACAATCAGAGATAAAGAAAAAATTGGGATAGTCGGTCGAACTGGAGCAGGAAAATCTTCTCTTGTACAGGCGCTTTTTCGGTTAGCAAATTTCGAGGGCAGTATACTCATTGATGATGTTGACACGCAAGCTATTCATCTGCAAAAACTCAGATCGAAGATTTCGATCATACCACAGGAGCCATTTTTATTCTCAGGAACGCTCAGGCAGAACTTGGATCCATTCAAAGAGTTCAATGATGAAGTAAGTAACTATTAATTCACAAAACAATTCTCTTTCAAACTCCATCTCATGATATTTACATGATAAGTATACTATTTGAAAGCATCACAATCATTCTGTTGTAATGGTAATACTGGCCATAGGGATCCTTGGTGGAATGCTGAAAACACTGATCACGAATCTGAAAGTTATACCAGCCTACCACAATACAGTGAAAATCTTGTCCAGTCGAATACAGAAAAAATAAATAATAATTCAACCTCAGAAGCGCTCGCAAGTGTACACAAAGGCATGGCCGGTTTCTGCAGAGAACAGTTATAATTATTTTTTGCCGTGGCGCTCAGGGCGACTTACTGATTTATGGCTGAAAAGATTACCATATTGCACCGTTGGTACAGGAAAATTGGATCATCCTAGACTATCTCTTGCTTCAACTCAGTTGGTACATAATTGCAAAGCTGAGCAAGCCTTAAATATACTACAAAAATAGGAAGTTAGCATTTTTGGTTCCGTGTAGAGTAGAATGTGCCTCGACCCATGTAGCACACCTATATTGGTAAAATATTGGTGCAATATTGTAAACATATTGGCTAAATATTTGAAATGCAATATTGGCGAGAAAAAAAATGTGAACATTCGGCGACATTGGTCCAATATTACTTGAATAATATTGACGAAATATTCTTGAACTAATATTGGCCTCAAAATATTCGGCGATATTACAATATCGCGATATTACAATATTCTGACAATATTGTCACAATAATCAAAAGTTATATTATCGAGTAGTAAAATGTGAACATTTTGCGATATTGGTCGAATATTGTTTGAATATTTTAGAAATAGTTTTGGTGAAATATTTTTGAAGCAATAATAGCCTCAAAATATTTATCGGTATTGGTACAATACCATTAGGATATATTGGTGGATGTCAATATACCTTGGTAAATTATTAAATGTCTTTTAGTTGATGAAATTATGGCAAGTATTTAATTTACTTTCGTAGGTTTTAGGAGACGTTCTATATGTAGAGCCACCTAGCGGATTTTTATCCAGGTTTGATCATGATATAATTTCAATATGTTTCATTGAATATTCGGCCAATATTCAAATTTCATCTCAATCTAGATGTAGGAAACAATATGAAGACAATATTGTTTTGACGATATCGATAAATATTATTGAACCAATATTGACCCAATATTAATTAATAAGATTTGTTGAATATTGGCGAAATGATATTCAACCAATGTGTAATCACACTTGGAGATACAAAATAGTTTTTATTCCTAGAATCGATATTAGGGGAAAATTGGGATTGCGATATTTATTCTAGATGTTAAAAACGATGTGAAGATCAATATTGGTAAACATCATTCAACCAATATTGACTCAATATGAGTTATTACAATTTGTCAAATGAAGTGGAAATGATATTCACCCAATATTCTAACAAACTTGGAAATACAATATAGTTTTTTCTCCTATAATCGATATGACTGGAATATTTGGATCGCAATATTTATTCTAGATGTGGAAAACAATATATAACCAATATTGTATTATCGATATTGGTAGAAATTATTCAACCAATATTGACCCAATATTTCGTGTGATAATCTACATTCAAAACTAGTTCATCTAATATTCCACCAATATTATGAATATAATATTGTTTTTTGAATATTCACCAATATTGGACCAATATTGATTTTTGATTTACGATATATCTATATTGGCCCAATATGGAACCAAGATTCAGCCGATATGATGTGCTACCTGGGGATGGGCAACGCTAAACTTGCCTCAGAAGTTGTTGCTTTCATCATATCTTATAATAAATAGTATAATAATATTGTTCATTTTGCAAAGGTATTTACAAATTACTTTTTTTAACAAAATCGAGCAATATAAGCAATTGAGATGTCTCACTGAAGCTTTCGCTTGTTAGCAGCAACTTATCACTTCTCATCATGTAGCTTTTCATATCAGTTCTCACCGTTCTTGAAAAATTCTGAAACCCACTTAATATTCGAAACTATCCACAGAAAATCTGGAATGCACTGAATAACGTGGAAATGGGAACTGTTGTTGGCGATCTCCGTTCTGGTCTGGACATCAGAGTTGCTGATAGAGGCTCAAACTTCAGCGTTGGACAGAGACAGCTGATCTGCCTAGCCAGGACCATTTTACGTAAAAACAGAATTTTGGTGTTAGATGAAGCAACTGCGAATATAGATTCATTTACTGACGGAGTCATACAGAAAACCATCAGGAAAAAGTTCGCCTCTTGTACAGTAATAACCATAGCCCACAGGTTACATACCATTATGGATTCAGACAGAGTGTTGGTTATGGATTCTGGGCGAATTGTTGAGTTCGATCATCCCTATATACTCTTACAGAATACAGATGGAGCATTTTATTCATTGGTGATGCAGACTGGGGCTGGTACTGCAAACACACTATCGACCATTGCGAAAGAAAACTACAAACATAAATCACCAGCTGACAATATTACCCCCGTTGTACAAGATTGATGCAGAATAATATTAGAAGTATTCCTTTCCTCTGAAGATGTTAGAAAAAAACACCATATACTACTATATATACCGGGGAACCACGGAATGTGGCTCGCCACTATAACTTTTTTGTTTTCGAAGATAATGGAATGAAAGGACCCCGCACGGTTCTTATGGAAAATGGGACCCAGTCGAATTGGCTGAAAATTCAGTATAATGTAGTTTATGATGTCCTGATCAAATGTCTTCATAGGCAAAACGAGATCTAATGGACAGTTTTTGAAATACAGGGAGTCAAACATGAAGAGGCAGCGTTCTTACTTGCCTTTAGAAAATTAATAATGTGGCGATTATTTTATACAAACATTTAAGGATAATAATTGCAATCTTAATATTATCGACACGAGTTATGATGAAAAGTTCTAAGACTCCGTATTATTATTAATAATTACATAATTTTTATGTAATTCTTTGAACAGAATCAGTCAAACGCAAAAGCTCGTAGACTTGCAGAATCATTTTGATTTTGATATTGGGTGATCTGAGGTTATTATTATACAGAGTGTCTTTGATTTAATCGAATGTAGTAACACCGCACCTAGTAATACCCCAGTCAACACATAATGGTCTCAGAGATAGTAGTGAGATTCACATTCATGTTTCAGATCACACCAGTGAATCGCAAAGTGACTTCCATTATTGTCGTATAAACGTCTATTCGTTGCCCCGTTGGTCATGTCGAGACATCAAAATGTGATGCAAAATGTTACTCAAAATTAGCCCAATGTGACATTCCATTTATACTTTGGAATCGAATGCACATCGAGATCCTTTCGATGTAACAGTGTGAAATTGAAAGGACTGGTACTTATCCAAAAATGCGCTTCACTATCTGATTCTCCTGTATGTCAAGAATAAAACAAAGCTCATCATGTTTCAACATATATAGAAATTATACCTCAATGTTATTATTCCTACTGATGAATTACACGGTTCATATGGAATGGAATGCTAAAAAACAAATGCGTCAGTTGATTCCGTAGTATATACTTTTCACAAACAAAAAAAAATTGTCAAACTCTGTCTTAATCATAAAAAAACAATATACAGAAATGTAGAAAAATCTATAATTCAACTTCAATCCTCTGGACAGCATTTTCTTTACTGCGAAATCAGTTTACCTATCCTGAAAATGACAAATTCTGTAAATCACTGAATTTACCTCTCTACCTTTCTACTCACCGTTCCAGTTCTTGAAGGGATACAGTTCTTGGTAGATATAATATTTGGTCAATGTCAATAAACACATTTGATTTTGGTATTGAAATAAATAAAAAGAATCAAATAGAACACTACACACTATCAGAAGTACCTATGGAATATTTAAAGGATTGCGTCAACCAAACACAGATTCTACTTGACTCTCGACTCGACAAACAACTCTGACCATTTTGTGTCGTGATGGTGATGTCATGCTCAATTTTGTTACCAACCTGATTCCTTCTATACCGACATAATCGCAATGATATCAAAATTCATGTTTATGTGCTTTGCAATTTTCTTCACATTTTATGGTCAAAGCGACACTAACGAAAAGAAAATTGTGAACAATTCATAACATTTGGCATCACTAAGTGGTAACAGTGATGTCTAAATGCAACTCATTTTGTTACCATAATAATCATGACAGCAACATCTCCTAGATGATTGTGTTAACTGGGACCGTGCACTTCATATTTTCATTTTCTGTAAAGGGTATTGAATTGAGGCTGGACACCGGCGATACATTGATTCGTTGTAATATACAGGGTGATTCATTAAATGGGACGACTGGCTTTATTATCAGATATAATAAAAGTTATCAAAAAATAGTTAAATCAAACAATTATAACATATTCACCTTCAAACTCAATATATTTAATTTAAAATGTATTAAGATTACACATACAGGCATTTACAAGACAAATAGAATTCATTTATAATAGTACAACTCCCTGTACATTTATGCTGAATTGCAATTTTGGCAATTATCTAAAACAAACTTTTGAAGTTTAAAATAATGATATTGAAACCGTTGATGGTTTTTGTGGTGATAAAACAGATTAGTTTTAAGTAAAAGTACAATTCGGAAAACTCAGTTTAATTATCTTTCAACTTGACATTTCATTCAATAATTCAAAAAACTATCAACAGTAAAATACGGGATGATAAAATCAAACACGATAATTGATCTGACGATATTGAAGATATTCCAATACCCCCACTCGACAGATCATCCTTCCGTCATACCCATTGAAACTTTGAGGCGCTGAAATTTCTCCTTAGGTAGAGGTTTTGTAAATCCATCAGCTATCATATTGGCGGTTTCACAGTAGACAAACTTGATTATACTTTCATTGATTAGATTCTTGAGGTGATGGTATCTAACGTCTATATGTTTTGTTCTACAACTTGCCTTTTCGTTGCTTGCTAACTTGATACAACCTTGGTTGTCTTCATATAGAATAGTTGCATCCTCACAAGTGATTCCAAATTCTACAATTAGTCGTCTTAACCAAAGAACTTCTTGACTGGCGAGTGCGGCAGATATATATTCCGCCTCAGTTGATGATAAGGCAACAGAACATTGCTTTCTGCTAGCCCATAATATGGGATTATTTCCTAGCATAAAAATAAATCCACTTGTTGATTTTCTGTCGGAGACATCTCCCGCCCAGTCGGCATCAACATACCCCCCCAAAGTCAAGTCTGTGATGGAGCTGAATTTCAGTTTATGGTTCATAGTACCCTTCAAGTACTTTAGAACTCGTTTGACTGCATCCCAATCTCTTTGACTTGGCTGACTGACGTGCCTGCATAAATATCCAACAGCTAGAGCTATGTCAGGGCGGGTTGTAGTAGAAAGATAGAGCATTGCCCCCCCTGCTTTTCTGTAGTTCTCGTTATTTGATAAAATATGTTGATCAGCAGGTTATTTTGGAAATCCTGTATCCATAGGAGTTTCTGCACTTGATGCATTTTCCAACCCAAAATTTCTAAGTAGAGCTTCAATTTTTGATTTCTGATCCAACAGAAAACTTCCATTTTTCAGGCGTTGAATCCTAATGCCGAGAAATGATGTAATATTTCCCAAATCAACCGTTTCAAAATGTTCATCAAGTTTACTAGCAATAGATTTTATCACTAGTTCACTTTCATGACTAATACACAAATCATCGACATATAATAATAGATATAGCATACTTCCATTTTCAGTTTTGGTGTAAAGACAAGGGTCATTCTTACTTTGGACGAAACCCAATTCATGTAGAATAATGTTCATAGTGTCATTCCATGCTTTTGCGGATTGCTTGAGACCATATACCGCTTTATGAAGTTTGTAAACCTGATGAGTTTCTTTTTCATTAACATAACCCTCTGGCTGATCCATATAAATTTCTTGTTCTAGTTTACCATTGAGATAAGCAGTCTTTATATCATATTGTCGTATTTTTAATTTCCTGACTGCTGCAATGGACAATAAGATACGAAATGTGCTCTGTTTCATTACTGGGGCAAAGGTACTATCATAGTCCTCCCCGTACTCTTGAGTGTAACCTTTGGCAACTAAACGAGCTTTATATTTAGTTTTGTTGCCACTTGAATCTATTTTAGTTTTGAAAATCCACTTAGATTCAACAACTCTCTTATCTGGAGGTAGCTCTGTTAGTGTCCAGACTCCTTTCTTTTGGAATGATTCCATTTCATCTTCTATCGCGGATAACCATTTTATTTTCTCACTTTCAGGCAATTTCATGATATCATTCCATGTTTCCGGATCTTGAATTGTTCTTTCTGTAGCCGAATAAGAAAGCTTTTCAGGTTGTTTCCCTATATTTTTCCTCGAAGATCTTCTAACGCTCTGAATTTCACCTGATTGTTCGAAATTTTCAACTGGTTCACTTTCTGCTGACTTTCTGTTCTCATTATCGTCCATATCTATTCCTCTTTCTCTTTGTTCTACATCTTCAGTTTGCTTGTGAAAGATATCAACTTCAATTGACTGGGTTTCGTCAACAATATCAGATTTTGCTTTTACTAGTTCAAAATTCTGATTTTCAAAATTTTTTACAGTTCTGCTTATCACAATTTTGTTGTTTTTAGGATTCAGAACTCTATACCCGTTTGAAGTTTCGTGGTATCCAACTAGAATTCCTAATTTGGCTCGTGCATCCCACTTCGTTCTTGTCTCACTCAGAACATAATATGCATAGGCCACACTTCCAAAGGCTCTTAGATGATCCAGTCTTGGTTTTTCTTGATGCCAGAGTTCATAAGGCGTACGATCAATAACCTTTGATGGTAGGCAGTTTTGAAGATAGTTTGCAGTTGCAATTGCCTCTCCCCAATATTTATTTGGTAACTCTGCATCAAATAACATACACCTAGCTGACTCACACAAGGTTCGATTTTTACGTTCCGCTACTCCATTTTGTTTCGGAGAATACGGTACTGAGGTCCGGAAAGAAATGCCTTTCTTCTTTAGAATATTTTGAACAGCTGACCCACAATACTCGCCTCCATTATCGAATCTGAACATCTTGGGTAGTTTTTCGAATTTATTTTTAACAAATGCTATGTACTCTTCAAACTTTTGAGAAACCTCGTCTTTAGAATGCAGCAGAAAAATTGTTGTGTAACGCGAAAAATCGTCAATAAATGTCATGAAATACCGCTTCCTTCCTGGGGTTTCACTTTTCATCGGCCCGCAAACATCCGAATGTATCAAATTAAGACATTGATTCGAACGTTTGTCGCATTGTTTCATAAATGATTTCTTCGTGAGTTTTCCTCTCACGCAACTGACACAGTTCATAATTTCTTGGCAATTATCGATTTTTATTCCTGTGGCTAAATCATTAAAAACGAGAGTCTTTATATCAACAATATTTCTATGACCTAGTCGCCTATGCCATGCATGAATGCAGTTTTCATGATTATTATTGTCAGTTGCGACATTTGCTCGATCATCTTGCTTTAAACAGAGTCTATAAATGCCATTTTCAATTTCACCCATAGCAATGATTTTGTCACCGATTTTTATAATACAGCGGTGGCATTCAAAAATAGCATTGAATCCTTTTTCAGTAAGTCGTTTCACAGATAACAAATTGCTTTTCAATTCAGGAATGTATAGTACATTCGTTACTCGAACATTTTCGCAATTTTCATTGACTCGACAACATAGTTTTCCATCTCCGACTCCAGCACATGCCATTCTGTCACCATTTGCTGCAATAACTTCATTTCTATCAGTTTCTCGGAGATTGTCAAAAAAAAATTTGTTGTTAGTCATATGGTTAGAAGCTCCGGAATCGATGTACCATTCTGTTGCATTTTGGTGGCCTACACAGAAACAGTACTCATCTACGACGCTTTTAGCATTCTGTTCACTTCCATGATTCTTGTTATCAGTTCTTCTTTTATTACTTTTACGAAAATAGCAGTCTTTCTGTAGGTGCCCCTTTCTCTTGCAGAAATGGCATTCTTTGTCAAATTCTTTTGGAAACTTTTTCTTCTGGTTGCTAAATACCTTTAACGCACTTTCTTCAACTCGAACGTTTCCATGGTCTTTCTTTCTGTTGAATTCATCCAGTAACTTCCCTTTTACGTATTCGAGAGTAAGTTCATCATCGGGTCGTGCATCAAGAGCTGTCACTAATGTCTCATAACTTGGTGGTAGACCCCCTAACATGAGGGCTGCTACATGGAAATCCTTGATTTCTTCACTGATACCACGTAATGATTCGATCATTTCCAGAGTAGTTCTGATGTATTCTGTCATGGTCTGACCAGGTTCAAGTTTTGATTGGTATAATTTTAGCAGTAAATATAACTTGTTGGATAAATTAGCTCTCTCGTGAACTCTTTGTAAAACGTTCCACATATCTTTGGCTGATGAGCAGTTACAGATGTGAATTATTTGATCATTTTCGACTGATAATGATATTGTGCTTTGCGCTTTTTCATCCAAATTAGACCAATCTTTTTCTGGAGTTGAAGGTTTTGCTTCATTTACAACTTTCCTCGTTCCCTCTCTGATCAGCATCATTCTCATTTTAAATTTCCACGGCTGATAGTTGGTATTGTTCAGCTTGGTGAATCCAAATATTGCGTTATCTGACGACGAATCCATCATGACAGTTTTAATTTTTACGATCATTTTTACTTTCCGCTTTACTCTTTAACTTTTACTGGAACTGTTCATAAACTGCTTTATCTACGCCCTGGGCCCATAACCTGATGGTTTTTGTGGTGATAAAACAGATTAGTTTTAAGTAAAAGTACAATTCGGAAAACTCAGTTTAATTATCTTTCAACTTGACATTTCATTCAATAATTCAAAAAACTATCAACAGTATAATACGGGATGATAAAATCAAACACGATAATTGATCTGACGATATTGAAGATATTCCAATAACTGTTACATCAGCTAAAAGAATCGGGATAACAGAATTGGGACGAGTATTGCTACAAGAGTGAATGCTGTAAAAGATGGAACAAATGCCCAAAAATAATTAGTGACTCACACGGTATGTACCTTCGATGAAGATCTTCATTATCTGTCGAATATGAGGCTACATTTCCGAAAGGATTGAATCATGTGCATAACATTTAGATAGGCAAGGATATATTTTGGAACCATCCATTAGGTAATAATTATTGGATAAAGTAACATTAACCGATCATAAGAAGAGAAATCCTGTCATTCTTACAAAGATATAGCAATAAATCTGACTAGAATATACCACGAGAGTAGTTTGAGTGACAATGAATTTTAATGTTTATACACATATTATAAATGCTTAATGAATAATAAAATGGCCTAGATCGATATTACTCCACTTGTAAATCTGGTACTCGGAAGTGTCGGTACCTTCCACATAACGATAATTTCGTATGCTTTTTGTGGTATGCATCAACATTTTTAATGCAGTAGTCTCTCATGTGAAAGCGAAAGCTGCATCATCATGCCGTTGACCAGGATCCGTATAAGATGCAACAAATAGACATAAATGTTGATCATTTTTATTTAATTTTTTATTTTATGATTAATTTGTACACACATGTTCCTAAAAAAAATTTAAAAATACAACTAAAAAGGAAAATTTGGGCGACCCTGTATAATAGTAATCTCAGATCACCCTATATCAAAATCAAATGATATTTACCTATTTTGCAAGTCTAGGAGATTTTGCGTTTGAGTGATTTTGTTAAAAAAAATTACATAAGCATTATGTAATTATTCATAACCCTGTATACGGAGTCTCCGAACTTTTCATTATAACTTGTGTCGACAATATTAAGATTGCATTCATTATCCTAAACTGTTTGTAACAAAATAATCGCCACATTATTGATTTTCTAAAGGCGAGTAACAACGCTGCTTCTTTATGTTTGACACCCTGTATCTCAAAAACTGTCCATTAGATCTCGTTGTGCCCATGAAGACATTTGATCAGGACATCATAAACTACAGTATACTAAATTTTCAGCCAATTCGACTGGGACCCATTTTCCATAAGAACCGTGCGGTGTCCTTTGTAGGATCGGGTTAAGGCATAAAACTGCATTTTTTGATATATGAATCAACTCCACGCAAATTACGGATTCACAGGAAGTGGCATCAACTTTCGATTTTTAAATGTGACACCTGGTATATTTTCAGTTTTTTGTCTCCATATAACATTAAGATTACAACCATGTATCATTTGTTACTTTTTGTTACCATTTTAGATTTTTTGATTTTAATTAATTTTTTATTCAAGAGGGCCATGGCTACGTTCAAATAACTAGTTTCATTCCTAAAATGTTTGGAAATACATAACTTTACTATTTTCGGTTAAATTTGTTCAGCTCTGTGAAGTTGAATTTTAAAATGTTCATTACTATTTTTTTTCAAATGGCAACATGGTGGCTCGTCGGGTTAGAAAAAAAGAGCTTTTCAACACGATTAATTTGATACCGCACTCTATTACGTTGTTAGAGAACATTTGATAAAAAACTAAAAATATAACGAATAACGTTGTAACTTTTGTTAAATGAAGAATCTTATTGAGGTTAAAATAAGATTTAAAATCATTAAGTAGCCCTCTTGAATAAAATATAAATTGAAATAAAAAATCAGAAATGGTTACAAAAAGTAACAAATGATACATGGTGGTATTCTTAATGTTATAGGGAGACAAAAAAACTGAAAATATTCCAGGAGTCCCATTCAAAAATCGAAAGTATGTCACTTCCGGTGAATCCGGAATTTGCGTTAAGTTGATTTAAATGTCAAAAAATGCAGTTTTATGCCACTGCCCGATCCTCCAAATTTCATTCCATTATCTTCGAAAACAAAAAAGTTATTGGGGCGAGCCACATTTCGTGGACACCCGGTATATACTAATATGCAATTTGGTATCAATTAGAAACTTCAATAATTATGTATTGGTTCCGAAAAGATTCAAGAAATCAGTTATATCATTCTCTCAAACATATTATATTGCTGTTCATCCTCAAAGCAACTGTGGATACATCTTGCAATAAAATAAAGGTATCTGACACTTCAGGACTGTGCATTTTTTTTACTGTTCTGGTCCTACTATTGCATTTCTGTTGAGTCTTTGATTTTAAAAGTAAGATTCTATGATTTTTTATAGAGCATTTAATAAGTGTGAATTCGTCTAAACTGATAAATACCTAGATGGGAAATGACATCTCCCATTCAACACAAAAATATACAATGTAACAAATTTGCTGACAATTGTTTCAACGAACAGTGTAATATCCTTGGACCGAGTTGTAAACTATGATACACACCTGCAAATTCATGGACCAGAACACAAGAAGGTTTGACAACATCTGAGTGGAAAGAAGCCATTAAAATGACAGGATACGTGGTCAACTTGAGAGGTATACCAGGCAGATCTCATGACGGTAAGCAGTGCGGACACTGTACTGAGATTGAAACCCTTTCTCACGTCTTGGGATCTTGGGAGAAATACAAGACACAACACAATTCGCCATTAAATAGCAACTGAACTTTCCAAAAATTTTGAAGTTTATGAAGAAATCAAATGTACAGCTACCAATGACAGTCTTCGAAGGATTGATATCATAGCCATCGACAGGAAGAAAAACGTTGCTTACATATTGGACCCAACAATACGATTCGAATCAAATGAATCCCAACCGTTTGATGTTGATATGGAGAAAAGGCATATAGCTGGTGAAATAAAAATTATTGGTTTATTCATTGGTGCTCGAGGAACTATCACTAAATTCTTTGTTGATTTTGCTAAAAAATTCAATTTACCTATGAAAATTGTTAAATTTATAGCACTTGAAGTTCTGAAATTTTCCATAAGAATAATGAGAGCACATATTTATTGTCAATGACAGAAAACATCTCTTCAAATAGTCTTAAGATATTTTGAATTTATTATTTATTGTATTCTTATACGTTTTTATACAGACCACATATGTTGGTAGGATGTTATTATTTTTTATAATAAATTTACAGGGTGTTTCATAATAAATGCGCAGAACTTCAGGATGTGATAGCTCGTCCAAAAATTTGAAAAAAGTTTCTATTAACTTACCCTCTAAAATGCACCATTTTCGAGATACAGGGTGTTGAAATTAAAAAAAAAATTATCGTTTTTTGCGAATATCTCTGGAACCGTTTATCGCACAGAAAACAGATTTCGTATGCATTTTCAACTCATAATAAGCTATGTTTTGTGTGGATTTTTTATTTTTTCAAATTCATAATTGGTGAAAATTTTGAAGAGGTAGTGGGTGTTTTTTTCTCCAACTTCTACGCCACTAGAAAAAGTACAGTTTTGAGCCTCCTATATAAACCGCCAATGTTTTCTACACAAAAAAAGTAATATTGGTCATAAGCTCTAAAGTTGACCGTTTTCAAGAAAAATCAACTTTCATGTTGTTTAAATTATGTTTTTTCCTCGAAAAATTGCTGCGTGCATTGAAGCTAACGGCGGACATTTCCAACAATTCAACTGAGTATGATTGTTATTATTTTTTAAATTAATTTGGAATTAAGGAGTCAACGTTTGGTTTTGTTACTTGTTTTAACATTTAAATAAATTCTGTATAATTAGGAAAAAAAATTATTTTAAAAAATGTACCATGTTTTTCAACATGAAAGTTGATTTTTCTTGAAAACGGTAACTTTAGAGCTTATGACCAAGAGTACCTTTTTTGTGTAGAAATTATTGGCGGTTTAAGTAGGCGGCTCAAAATCATACCTTTTCCAGTGGCGTAGAAGTTGAAGAAAAAAACACCCATTACCCCTTCAAAATCTTCACCAATTATGAATTTTAAAAAATAAAAAATCTGCACAAAACATAGCTCATTATGAGTAGAAAATTCATTCAAAATCTGTTTTTTGTGCGATAAACGGTTCCAGAGATATTCGCAAAAAATTATATTTTTTTTAAATTTCAACACCCTGTATCTAGAAAATGTTGAATTTTAGAGGGTAGGTTAATAAAAACTTTTTTCCATATTTTTGAACGAACTATCACATTCGGAAGTCCTGCGCATTTATTATGAAACACTCTGTATATTTCAACTAGTACTCTAGTACTCTCGGTCGAAGGTTTTTCCACTTTTACGTGGTTACTATGTAGCCACTGACAGGTTAACATCTTGTGAGAACCCTACAAGGTTGTCAGCAATTTTGTTACAATAAACGAAACGGTCAACATTATAATTTGCTCATAAGTATATTTTCCAATAAAAACAAACGAATTAACGACACAAATTTCCACGTTACTAATAGCTTGTGGTATTTAAATGCTTAACAGCAGTTTGTGGGGTACTAAATAATGAGTAACATCATTACTTTGTCATATTGTGTTACTCTAAGGATGATACTTTAGAATAACAAAGTACTTTCTCGATACAATTTTACTCAATACTAATAGTGTGTGGATTTTACATGGTTGGAACAGTTTCTTGAGGAACTGAATAATTGATATTGGTTACTCGGGCTTTTTCAGTTGAAGACAAAACAGAACATCTTTCTGCAGTATCATAGTGGCAGTATTATTTGCCCTGGGGACTGCTATACTTGGAGCATTGTCTCAGAGGTGCTCATTCCGAACATTCTGCGAGGGCAGGTATGAACACAATTGGATAGACTTTGTGACGAAATATAAAACAATGCGTTCCTTCTATAACTTCCATCTGAAACATTGAATATTGTGTCCAAAGCGAGGAAGATTGATATTTTTCAGCTACTTCGGAAAAATGTGCTGAGAGTACATTTGCCGAAATCGTATTCATATTATTTTTCTTCCACCATCCTACTAAAATTGCATAAGTTGTCTGAAATTTTTTTCTGGATTTTTATTGGTAATAGTTATGTTAGGTTTGAACGTGAGTGGGCCCGTATCAGACCCTTCACTGCGGCCAATGGCCTGGCTCACCCTATGGTTATATTTCTCCCAGTATATCCAATCTCTTAACGAAATTGAGGAATATATTCGGAGAACAAATAACCTTACTTGGCCTTACTGTCGTATTCCCAATTATTGAAAATATGGTTCTGGCCGCTGAAGGGCATTTACACAGCATGAGTTTAGCCGTGTCATCATTCTCCATGCATAGCCGGCACTCTGCATCTTGTGCAAATCCGATTTTATGCATGTGAGTTTGCATGTTTGCATGTGAGTTTGGAGAATGGGCTTGGCCCGGTAAACTACGTCAACACTCGAGTCTTTTATTGTCTGGTCAGGCTGTTATGACATTCTTGGCAGTCCTATATGCTAAACCGATTACTGGTTCTGGTCCAGTGAACGTTGTTTCGGCCCCCCTTTTGCTAGGACGTCCGCAATTTCGTTTACTTTTAGGTCCGTGTGACCTGATATCCAGACTAGGATAACGTTGTTGCGTTGTAGTCGGTTTAAGGTGTATCTGCAGTTCCATACTGCTCTAGATTTGAAGCAGTTGGATTCAAGCGCTCTCAGTGCTATCTGAAATTATTTGTTTTTCGTGTGTGGTGTCGATTTTCCAGCTCCCTTGCACACATTTCAATGGCATATACCTCTGCCTGGAATATCGTAGCTAGTTTACACATACTGAATGAGCGTTTCACTACTGGGTTCATCCCATATATTACGGCTCCGACGCCTTCCTGAGTTTTGGAACCGTCGGTGAACCAACGTTAATTTACCCTACATAGATTGGTTTCATTCCGGACCCAGTCTTCTCTTTCGGGAAAGACCACAGTGTAGGACGTGTGAAGGTTGATAGATTCATGCATGATGTGTGAGGGCATTCCAAGAATACCGTGAGCTATTATGCCCTCCAGCATATTGATAATAGTATTGAAGATGTTATTTTCGCCGAGCTACAAATTTCTGGATGGGCACACTATTTCTAATTTTTCCAATCCAAGTTTTTCTCCCTGTTTTTCGTTAAAAACTATATTTTACAAAACGAACTATCAATTCAATGATTTTGACGTTTGAGAACAAGTTTGAAGTTGGTAAATTCTCAAGGCATACTTACGAATGGAAATAATTGAAGCAAAACTGCACAGTAATGAATATATTCATCTGTGATTGGCTTCAAAGTGTTTAGTAATTCATCTGGTTCAACTTTGATTGGTTCGAACCTGTTGGGTAATGGATCATTGCCTATACTAGGGGACGAAACTGAATATACATAGATCATTACTTATCAAGAAAAGGGTCATAATGTAATTGATACTCATTCAAATAGTCACAGAAAAAGCACATGTTATGCTTTATTTTATGTATTAATTACAAATAAAATTACACAAGACACAATATTTATACTATTGTTTGAAATTCAGGTCAACAAAATGAAAGAAAAGTGAGTAGTAATAGGTATAGAATTATCATGTATCGGTAGCAAATTGATTTACTGAACAGACTACCATTCAAACCTCAAAGACTCGATGTAATTAATTCAGTTAAAAATGTAGTTTCCATTGTGAAGAGTTTTCAGAAATTCTGAGATACTTGCATTCTAACAAGTAGAACATTTATCGTTCCTATGTTGAACTTTCATCCATATGTCCGGACTGTTTTACCATTCGATAGAAATGGCTATTTGTGTTGGCTAAGAGAGTACTGGGAGAGTCAAATTCTAAGATTTCCCCTTGGTCGACGACAAGAATCTGAAAAATTAATAAACGGAATTTATTCAATCACTAAATAATGAATATAGGATAATTGTCAACTAGTAGTTCAACGAATCAATTTTTCATGTGAGTGAGTTTTATTGGGAAGAAAGTTTATATTTTGGCCTTTCTTTCAGAAGTGCGAGAAGTTATGGACTTATGGATATTATTCAACTTCACTCTATTACCAATTATTTCAATTGGGGTATCAGTTATTGCTTTATGAAGAACTCCACATTAAAAAATTGTGAATTTCTGCAGTATCTGAATAACTTGATTGAATTGAGATTTCAATTTTGAATTATTAAACAGAAGCGATGTTATGCTTTATAAAAATATGGGTGGGAGATGTTATTCAATAAAAAAATCCATAGCCTTCTTAGTTCAACTTGCGGTCTGTCAGACCGACCCTATAGAAGTTCGTCATTAATCATAGAAAAAGATTTGAACTTTGAAATAATGAAAAAGGATATCAAAAATTCATTCATCATGGTTAAACCAACACAGCTTAATATTTCAATTTCCAATTTATATCGTTCTCCTAATGAAAATGTGAATGATTTTCTGAAATTCCTTTTTGAAAAACTTCAAAATTTGAGTAATCTTAAACTGGATGCTTTCATTTTTGGTGATATCAACATTAATACTTTGAAAAATAATATGCAAACTAGTATTTTCACTGAAATGTGTGAATCGAATAATTTCAAAATATGCAATAATGAAATACCCACACGAGACTTTGGAAATGTGAAATTTCAATCATAAGTAGTGCATTAAATGACGATAAATTGATAGTATCCGAGATTTCTCTGATAAAACCCAAAACAAAAAAGAATTTCCATTTTAAAAATATCATTGTTTTCAATGAAAAAATGCTTACAGAAAAATTGATTTCATTGAATAAAATTGTGGAAAAATTATGATAATCCCAATGAAATTTATAATAAAGTTTTAAAAATATTTGAAGATTGTTCCTTGGAAAACGCATAAAAATATTTGAACATTCGAAACCGTGATTCAATGAGAATATTTTGAAATTGATGAAACTAAGAGATAAATTTTATTACAAAAAAAAAGAATAATCCGAACATTAGATTATTTATAGATTCTTACAACTATTACAATAAATCAGTTAAAAGCTCTGTTCGAGAGGCAAAACAAAAATATTATAATGAACAATTTGCAAATGCTAGCCCAAAATGTGTATGGAATGGAATCAATGAAATTGTGTATCACAAATCAAAGTCTAATCACAAAAATATTGAAGTTATCTCACTTAGGGCCAGTTTTTCATGTGCCAGATAACTAACTAATAGTTTAGAATGTGATCCTTCAAACGTCATTTAAAGAATGTCGTTCACCATCTATCAATTAGTTATCTGGAGGTTAACTCGCACTTGAAAAACGGGCCCTTAATGGGAAAAAAATTAAAAATCGAAAGGAAGTATGTGAAGAATTTAACAATTACTTCCTCAGTGTCGGTCCTAATTTGTCAGTTTTTTTTTCATTCCAATCATGAAATTCTAGTTCATTCTAAATTAACTTCTATATTCCTGAAGCCTACAGATTATGTAGAAATAAAATAAATCATAAACTCGCTTGATATAAAAAAGTCTCCAGGATTTGACAAAATCAGCACTAAAATTATTAAAGCAGTGAAATCAGAACTTGCACCTATAATGAGCAAAATAATAAATTTGACTTTCATAACGGGCATAATTCCAGATAAACTGAAAATTCCGAAAGTTACACCAATTTTCAAAGCAGGTGAAAAAGATAATACAATTATAGACCCATCTCGATTATATCAATACTTTCGAAAATAATTGAAAAAGCAATGCATTGTAGATTATTTGAATATCTTGAAAAATCAAAATTATTGTATAATGGGCAGTATGGTTTTCTTAGATCTAGCGATACAGAATCAGCAGTTCTTGATGTCATTACTCAAGTACAACTTGATATAGATTCGGGTAAAAATGTGGTATTCTGTCGCTTGATCTTCAGAAAGCGTTTGACACAGTTGATCACAAAATTTTATTGGACTTCTTATATCAAATAGGTGTGAGAGGAAGTGCTCACGAATGGTTCAGAAATTATCTTTTAGGCAGAAAACAGTTTGTATTCAAGGAAGATACTGAAGGATTGCATGAAACGGTTCTATGTGGAGTGCCACAAGGATCAATCCTTGGACCTGTACCCTTTCTCATATATATATATATATATATATATATATATATATATATATATATATATATATATATATATATAACAATTCATTAGCCGATTTGGAACTAGATGGAAAAATCAAAATGTTTGCTGATGATACAACCATTATTTATAACGGACATACTTCACAAGAAATTTTAAAAAAACATGTTGAATGACATTGAGAAAATATCATCTTGGCTAATAAACCATAAACTAACTTTAAATTACAAAAAAATCATCATTTATGTTTGTCACCAAAAGATCGACTTCTGTGGATTTCAACCTATCAATTTCAAAAGTGAAATCATCATGTATGCTCCTATTTTGAAGATTCTTGGCTTGTATATTGATGGAAATTTGTTATGGTCCAAACATATTGAAATATTAAGGAAGCAAATATCTCCAGTAATCGGAATTCTTTTCAAAATCAGAAACTTTTTATCATTGAAATATTTGAAATTAATTTACTATTCTTTAGTCTTTTCCAAACTCCAATACTTAATCTCAGCTTGGGGAACGGCAACAGAATGTTTACTTAATCCATTGAAAACAATACAAAACAAAATCATCAAGTGTATATTCAAACTAGAGTACAGGGAACCTTCAAAAAATTTATACAAACCAAAAAAAATCTGGATATCCATACTCTTTATAAATTAAAGATTTGTACTTTTATTCACCAAGTCAAAAATAACTTAAAAAACTCTGATTTGGTTTTCAACCTCATCAACAACAATCATAACCACTTGACGAGGCAATCAAATAATTTGTCAGTAGTCAAAGTGAAAACAAATGTGGGCCAACAATCAATTTACTTTAAAGGAATAATGTACTACAATGAATTGCCAAAATCGTTGAAATCCAATAGTAAAATGAGATTTAAAGTAAATTTGAAAAAATACTTATTATCATGAATTGTGTAAATAATATGAAAATTAGAAATATCTAGTTGGTAATTAATTCAGTTTATTTGAAAATGTGTATATTGTTTTTTTCCCTGTCATAAACTTGCATGTTTCTTGGGAAAAAATATAAAATGTATGTAATCATCGATTATTTCATCTCTCCTGCTGCGGGTGCTCAACATCTTCCTTTTGGCAAAAGTGCTTTCAGAGTTTCTAATCTTCAAATGTATGTTACGTTGAAAAAACACATTACATTTTTTTTCAATTAACACTCTTTCATTAGCTTCACTAACAAATAATGTAATAAAATCTTGGAAGTAAATTTTCACCCACTTGCAATCTTCCGAAAAATCTAAAAGGCACATATTATATCAAAGACCGATGACAATACAAGCATTTCATACTAATAATGAAATAATGATGATGGCGATGAGAATTTTAAAATTAAATTTTCACCCGCATCCAATCCTCCAAATAATCTAAAATGTAGCACACATATCAAAGATCGATGACAATAAAAGGATATCAAAATAATAATAATAATGTGAAAATTTGAATTCAACTCAAGTTTCAGGAGACAATTTTCATGAGAGATGGATTGGTAGACGAGGATCAGTATGAATTGGCCTACAAGATCTCCTGATTCATCATCGAGACTTATTTCTTTTGTGGGTGTTTTTGAAATTCAAAGTTCATATGAAATGTAAGTAGATGCGTATGTCGTGCAGTAATTCTACAAATATTAAGACATGTGTCAATACATTTCGAAAATCTACAAGTATAGTAGTCCTATTTTGAATTCTGAAGTAGAGAGTGCTGTGGATGAGGGGGTTGACAGCACATTGATGACGATTTGGTGGAAGAGTTCCCCCTCGAATTGAAAAACGGGTCTGAGCAATGTTCAGTTCCTTCTACAACGTCGGAGACAAGGAAGGGTGACAAGTTTTAGCTGAAACACTGTTTATCGATGTTCTTTTGAAGAACATATCTCCGAGCACCGAGAAGATGTTTCAAACTTAATCCGAAAACTGCTGATATTATTCTACATTAGTATTTATGGGAAACATTTCCATTTTATATGAATATGATACACCAACAAGATCAATCTGTACAATTCAACAATATTAATGAATGACAGAAGTAGTACAAAAATATCATGACAGGTAGTAGAAAAAAGAGAGTTCGCTGGTAACTACACCTCAGAAAATGCCCTAAGGCAACATGTATGAGAAAAAAAAAATATCCAGGCAACCATCAAACTTTCAGTATTTTTGTTTCTCTGATTTGTTTTACATTCCGACTAATATGAGTAATCATGCAGTCCGCTGCCAAAATGTGAAATTATTTTATAACGTATGCCCTTTAGTGTTTTGGTAGTTATAAATATAATGATCAATGAACAAGCTGAATTAGCGCTATCCCGTGGAAATTAACAATTATAATAATAATGATACTTTATTTTCTTGAAGACATGCATAAACACGTATAGATTAAACAATGCCCTATTTCTCAACACATTTTAGGGCATATGGTGACTCCTCGTACCCACGCGTTACGTATGCCAATCGGTTTCGGTCTGATTTTTATTCGATGAAATATCGTTTGGCATGCTTGGCATACGTCAAACTATCATTCAAATACGTGATTTCTTTATGCGATCAACAATAATCAACTGGTTTCTGACAAATTCTATACGTGTTCATGCATGTATTTAAAGAAAAAAAAGTATTATTATTATCATTAAGTTCCACTGCTGATTTTTCTGATTCTGATTGCTGATTTTTCTTGTTCATTGATCATTATATTTGTAACTACGATAACCCCCAACGGCATACGTTATAAAATCATTACACATTTTGGCAGCGGGATGACAGCCTATAATAATAATACATTATAAGACCAGTGTGGATTAATTTTTTATTGATACTGAAACAATAATACTTACCCTATCAGAATCCGCTACTGTATTCAATCTATGTGCGATGGTAAGCACAGTACAGTGGTCAAAACTATTCTTTATCGTTTTTTGGAGAGTTCGACATGTTTCCGGGTCCATGCTGGCTGTAGCTTCGTCCAAGACTATAATTTTGTTTTTGCTTATCAAAGCTCTCGCCAGACATATCAGTTGTTTCTGACCAGAACTGTAGTTCGATCCATTTTCTGTTATGACCTCTTCCAAACTTGGGAAAAGGTGCTTCAGATTTGCACTTTCTACTGCGTTCCATATTTCTGCATCTGAGAATCTTCCGGTTGGGTCAATATTTGAACGAATGTTACCTGAAAATACAGTGGTTCGTATAGTTAAAGAGCTGCCTATATAATTTACTGACAGGTGAGGAAACCGTCTGCTGGGCATGAAATAGCATTTTAGCAAGTCTTCAGGTCAAGGTCAAAGAGGGGGGGGGGTCGTTTGAAAACCAGTCAGTTTGTGACCGTTTGCTTGTTTCACATTTTGGTAGATATGGTGCTGAACATATCTTCTGCCAAGTTTGACCCGCGTACGAGGTCAAGATCCAGAGTTATGCCGAAAAAACCGTGATTTTTTAAAATCGCGGTTTTATCGGCATAACTCTGTATCTTGACCTCGTTCGCAAGTCAAACTTGCAGGAGGTATGTTCAGCACCATATCTACCAAAATGTGAAACCAGCAAACGGTCTCAAACTGACGGGATTTCGAACCCATCCTTGACCTTGACCTGGAGACATTCTAAAACTACATCCAGGCGACTTGGGGCAACACCAAGAATGCTATTACATGCCCAGCAGACGGTTTCCTTACCTGTCAATAAATCATATAGTTCTAATAAAGCGTTGTAGAATGATCGGCGCCCCACCTCGATAGGAAAGTCTAATTAGACCTAAAAATAAGATTTTGGATTGACGTGGCCTTTACTTGATGGAAATTCATAGTATATGACACTAAGGTAAACACGATTAAATTTCCACAGATTTATTGTCTTCGCGACATGTTTCGATACACTGTATCTTTTTCAAGCGAATGTAATACATTAAATTATTCTACCTTGAACATTACTTAAATACCCTTCTTAACAATTGAGGTAATTAGGAGCTACCTATGATAAAAATAAAATTGACAATACAATGTAGGTAGATACCTGGAAATCTCAAAACATATCTACTACTTAATTAGTTGAAAAGGTTCAACAAAGGGGAACTATTAAGGTCCAATTGATCATTTAGTAAACAATTCGAATTTTTCAATTTATTAATTTCCAAGAATTCTAAATAATTAAGTCTAATACCTTTATTTTCAACATGAAGGATTTCAAAGTTTTCATCGAAGTCATGGTCTTCTTCCAAAATATGATTGGCATATGTTGAATGTGTTTTATTATTTACATAATTCATACGGTGCTCACGTACACGGCTTTTGAATGGTCTACCAGTCTGGCCTACATATACTTTGGAACAAGAACCACAATTCAATTTATAAACTCCTGATTTTTTAGATTTTTGTGTTTTATCTTTATTATTTTTAATAAACCTTCCCAACGTGTTATCTGTTCTGAATGCTACTCTTAAATTTTGTTTTTTCAAAAATGACGCTATTTTTTCTGAAACGGTCCCTGAATAAGTTAATGTTCTGTAATTATTGTCAAGGTTCCTCATAGTGGGGTACACTTCTTGGATAGCCTTTCTATGTAATTTTTTAGCAAGAATATTCTCTATTAATTTGACTTGATATCCATTGTTAACTGCTATCTGTTTTATGATATTTAATTCTTTGCAGAAGTTTTCTTCAGAAAGAGGAATATTAACTAATCTATGTATCATACTATGGTATGCTGATATTTTATGTATATATGGATGTATCGAATTATTATGAATGGTGATGTCAGTATGGGAAGGTTTATGAAAAATAGAAAAATGGTGTTTGTTGTTGGTTTTACCTATTGTCAGATCTAAAAAATTTAATGATTTTTCTACTTCTATTTCTATTGTGAATTTAATGTTTGGGTGAATAGTGTTAATATAATAATAATAATAATAATACTTTATTCAGGATTCATACAAAATACAGTTTACACTAAAAAAAGGAATGAATAAAGTTTAGTGTGCGATAAGTGCTACTGCACTTGTTTCGCAAAAAAAAAATAACAGGTAAGTAAAACAGATGATAATATGACTAAAAACCAATTATACAAATAAAAAAGACAGCAATTCAATAGATACAACAAATTATGGAATGTATAAAAAAGGATTTCCACGGAAATATTAAAAATTACATGATTTGTACATCAGAACAGATAATAGGTACAATGAAGATAATTGGACGATAATGTACACAAGAATTATATCGGGGAATAATATTTACAATTGGGGACTCACACATACATATTGGATTTCAATAATATGAAAGATTATAAATGTTAAATTGAATAAAAAATGTGATAAAATGCAATATAACATTAAAATTAAAATTAAAAATGCAGAAAATTAATGCACACATATATAAAAAGAGCGCGAGTATTAACATGGAGAGCAAGTTTTAATTTTTTGTAAATTATTTTTCTATAAGATTCCTAACAAATTGTCTGTCTCTCTGAAAAACGAACAGCTTTAGATGTTTTTTGAAAAGTGGTTTCGATGTTATGTCTTTTATAATTTTTGGTAATGTGTTATACAATTTAATTACACAAAAGGAGTATGCTCTTTGTGAAATTGATAATTTCACGATAGTGGGGTAAGAAAGTTGTGCGCGATATCTTGTATTATGTTGGTGATTTCTAGAGCTTGTTTTATTACCACAGAATTGATACTTCACGTTTGTACAAAGAAAGTATAATTGTCTTATGTCCATTATTTGACATTCTTCATACAATCGATCTGACGGAAACCTCGAGTTTTTTGACATTATTAATTTGAGGAATCTTCTCTGCAGTATCTCTAAGGGAGTTATATGTACTCGTGTAGCTGAACCCCAGGTAATTATGCCGTATCTTAAGTGACTTTCAACAAGGGCAAAATACAGAAATTTTAGTTCTTTTTCTGGCAAACACTTTTTCAGACAACGGAATTTGTAAAGGACTGTTTGCAGTTTTTTAATAATATATTTTATATGGTAATCCCATTTCAGGTTGCTATCTATATATATACCTAAATACTTGATTTCTCTAACGGAATGGATGGTAAAAGTATTTCCTTGTGTAGTCACGTTGATGCTCTCGAATGGACAGACGTTAGATATGTTGCAACTGAATGGTAGAAAGTTTGTTTTGGCCAAATTAATTGTCAAGAGTCTATGATCAAACCACTGTTTGAGTAGAACGAAATCTGCCTCTACTTTATTTTTAAGGTCGTTCCAAGTTTCTGCTTCGTAAAAGATTGCAGTATCGTCAGCATACCCTATTATGTTGCCAACGGTGTTCAATCTAAATAAGTTGTTTAGATACAAATTGAATAAAATTGGACCCAACACCGTGCCTTGAGGCACACCACACTCAATTTTTCTTGGACTACTTTTTGTATCATCCACTCTTACGACCTGTTCTCTATTTTGCAAATAGCTTTCAAACATATTTAGACAAATTCCTCTGATACCATTATTTTCTAGAGTCTGCAAAAGTAATCGATGGTCAACAGTATCAAAGGCCTTTGACAAGTCGATGAATAGGCATAAGGAAGGTTTACCAGTTTCTAAGGATCTGTGTATTAGTTCCGTGAGTTCTAGTATCGCATCCTCTGTGGACGTTTTTTCTTTGAATCCAAATTGTTTTTTTGAAACTAGTTCATATTTATTTATAAAGGAGTTGAGTCTATTTTTGAGTAATTTTTCGAATATTTTAGAAATATGTGTGATTAACGAAATAGGTCTATAATTATTGACTTCTGTTTTATCTCCTTTTTTATGTATAGGAGTCACTATTGCCATTTTGAAACAGTCGGGCCAGGTGCCGAGCATCAGACATTTGTTTATGATATATACCAAAGGAGTTAGAATATATTTTGAAATGGATTTCAGTAGATCAGCCCTAATTTCATCTATTCCAGCTGATTTTTTACTCTTCAATTCATTAATCAGGTAATTGATTTCTTTCTCATCTGTTGGTGTTAGAACTAGTGAGTTGGCCAGAATATCTTCATTTGGGAAATAATTTGGATTCTTTTTTATTTTTTTAGCTAAGTTTTTACCGACCTCGACAAATTTGGCGTTGAATTCGTCAGCAATATCTTTATTATTAGTTAGTAGTTCTCCGCGGGTGTTTTTGATACATCCGATATTTGAAGAATGTTTTTTACCGGTTAGTTCCTTTCCATAGTTGTTTTGTATTTTGTTTGTTGTGTTCAATTTTATTTCTATAATATTTGTTTTTTGTTTTTTGTACAAGATTAGTCACCATATTTTTGTATTCTTTATACCTGTCTTTAAGGATATCATTGGCAGGTTGTTGTAGACAGGTCTGAAACATGCGATTCTTTATATTGATTTTCTCTAATAGAGAGTTAGTTAACCATCATCATATATTTATGAAAGGTGTCTAACTGTCTGTTGGTACCTTTAAAACAAACTATAATGTCATCCACATATCTGTACCAATACAAAAACTGTTGCGAGAGTGGGTGCTTGTGGATTATTCCTTCAAGGTTGTCCATGAAGATATCTGCCAGTAGCGGACTCAGCGGATTTCCCATGATCAAGCCTTCAGATGAAAAAAAAAAAATATATATATATTCTTCATCTGAAGGCTTGATCATGGGAAATCCGCTGAGTCCGCTACTGGCAGATATCTTCATGGACAACCTTGAAGGAATAATCCACAAGCACCCACTCTCGCAACAGTTTTTGTATTGGTACAGATATGTGGATGACATTATAGTTTGTTTTAAAGGTACCAACAGACAGTTAGACACCTTTCATAAATATATTAACACTATTCACCCAAACATTAAATTCACAATAGAAATAGAAGTAGAAAAATCATTAAATTTTTTAGATCTGACAATAGGTAAAACCAACAACAAACACCATTTTTCTATTTTTCATAAACCTTCCCATACTGACATCACCATTCATAATAATTCGATACATCCATATATACATAAAATATCAGCATACCATAGTATGATACATAGATTAGTTAATATTCCTCTTTCTGAAGAAAACTTCTGCAAAGAATTAAATATCATAAAACATATAGCAGTTAACAATGGATATCAAGTCAAATTAATAGAGAATATTCTTGCTAAAAAATTACATAGAAAGGCTATCCAAGAAGTGTACCCCACTATGAGGAACCTTGACAATAATTACAGAACATTAACTTATTCAGGGACCGTTTCAGAAAAAATAGCGTCATTTTTGAAAAAACAAAATTTAAGAGTAGCATTCAGAACAGATAACACGTTGGGAAGGTTTATTAAAAATAATAAAGATAAAACACAAAAATCTAAAAAATCAGGAGTTTATAAATTGAATTGTGGTTCTTGTTCCAAAGTATATGTAGGCCAGACTGGTAGACCATTCAAAAGCCGTGTACGTGAGCACCGTATGAATTATGTAAATAATAAAACACATTCAACATATGTCAATCATATTTTGGAAGAAGACCATGACTTCGATGAAAACTTTGAAATCCTTCATGTTGAAAATAAAGGTATTAGACTCAATTTTTTAGAATTCTTGGAAATTAATAAATTGAAAAATTCGAATTGTTTACTAAATGATCAATTGGACCTTAATAGTTCCCCTTTGTTGAACCTTTTCAACTAATTAAGTAGTAGATATGTTTTGAGATTTCCAGGTATCTACCTACATTGTATTGTCAATTTTATTTTTATCATAGGTAGCTCCTAATTACCTCAATTGTTAAGAAGGGTATTTAAGTAATGTTCAAGGTAGAATAATTTAATGTATTACATTCGCTTGAAAAAGATACAGTGTATCGAAACATGTCGCGAAGACAATAAATCTGTGGAAATTTAATCGTGTTTACCTTAGTGTCATATACTAAAAATAAGAGTTGAGTTCCGTTAATTCATAACAAATCGAGTTAAATTGTCCAAAACATAATTTTAAAGAATATTTCAAAGTTCCCCATCGTTCCGGTACTTGGAAAAAAAATTACTATAGGTCAAAGTTAAAAAAAATGGGTTTTTGCCATTTTCAGCAAAACGGTCAGTTTTATTATAAAATTACATTCGACAAAAATTATAGATCATAGAATTATCTATAAACAATGAATCAATAATTTTTTCTTCAGAGCCACCGTTTCCGAGATATAACGGTTAAAATAGTCGTAAAAGCTGCAATCGTCATAATATGCATAAGTACGCCACGTTTATAGATCTCTGAAGTTGTAATAAGAGTAAATAGCTATTTACATAACAGGAAGGAAAATCATTTTTTCCCCTCGCGGATAGTTTGATGCCTGACGCGAAGCGGGGGGGCATTAATATCCGCGGGAGGAAAAGCATTTTCCTCCTGAGGTATGTATATCGTTTTTTCTCCTACCTTTAAGGTCGTCATTTTTATAACGTCCTAAAAATTATAATGCGTGCATACTCATAAGAACAACTGCAGAAAGTTGTGGAACTATATAATGCGGCTATATGACAAAATATTAAGTAAGCGTTGCGTCGTCGTCATCGTGTTGACAACGATTTGTTGCTATGGCGTTGTTTGGTAATACAAACATAACAGTTGTCATAAGCTGTCACGTTGTTTGCCCTTTTAAGTTGCTTCTAAGTTTTGAAAAGGAGTTCTAGCGAAGACGACCTGCCAAAAGATCTCGCTGAAAAGGCAAAATTGATTTCAATGCATCTTCTTCCTGATAAATCGAGAGGAAAAATACTATTTTCCTCCAGGCGGGAGGAAAAGTTTTATTTTCCTCCCGGCGGGAGAAAAAGTACCATTTTCCTCTCTTCTTTAGGTGTCGAAAATAAAGTTTTCTAGTGAGGTAGCAGAAAAAATATTATTTTTATCCTTATTTCCGAATATAACTATCAGGTAGAATGAAACCCAGTCCTTCAATTTATACGTCAGTGTAACTTTAACCATAAAAGTTCACAAGAAAAGTACCTGTTGACCCTGTGTTATTGTTCCAGCGCATGAGTATCACTGCAGCATTTCAATATGAAATAGAGAAATATTTTGAATATGAATTAGCTCCCTATCCCTTTTCGTTGTTTGATGAAATCGGGATGCGTAAAACACAGAAGTCTGCTATTTACAATCGATTTCAACTGGTCAATATTGATATTAATAACACTAATGCGACGTACATCATTGACGGAGGATACTACATCGTGTTGTGTGGGACAGCGAAGAAACGTTCAACGTTATTTCAGATAAATACGTTCAGTGTGTACGTCGACATTTTGGTCTCAGAGTTACTGTCGTATTTGATGGCTATAATGATTGCACGAGAAATATTGAAGCTGCAGAACAACGTCGTCGAAATTTAGCAACATCTTCATCTTCCGATATTTCATTTAATGACCCCATGACAGTTCCTACCAGTCAACAGAAATTTATTGCAAATACTCACAAGTTTCGGTTCATTTCAATGTTGAAACATATTAGTTGAACAAGCTAATAACTATTGTTGTTGGTGAAGATGTAGACTTACTAGTATTACTCACTGCTCGAACTCCAACTGAAAAAACTATTTCCTTCTTGAAACCAGTATAAGCTCAACATCAAACGAAAATATATTCATCAAAAAGTTTACCTAGTTTTAAAAAGATTCAAAATCATGTACTATTTTTACACGCAATAACTGGTTGTGATACGACGTCTACATTTCACAAGTGGGGTAAAACAACAGTCTTCGAAATGTTTGATGAACAAGATTTAGTTCACTGTACTGAAGTTTTAAAAAGAAGTAATTTGAGTCCACAAGAAATCATTACTAGCGGAATTCACTTTCTTCTTTCTATACAGGGCATTTCAACTTCGACCCCCACCATTGGGATCTCCTAAACTACAGGAGATACGTCGAAGCTTAAATTGGGGCAAAATTGCGTACTCTAGTGCTTAACAAAATACTGTTTTGAAATATGCAAAATTCCGAGTATTTCCGGAAATATTGGGAAAAAACTGAAAATCGGAATATTAATTTTTATTTTTTTCTATCGTTATTTGACAACATAGCTCAAACCCAAAAGCATATTTTCATTGATACCTTTTTTCAGCTACACGTTTTCATGTTCAGATTTACTATCCGACGTTTCGTCTTCTGGCATTCATCATCAACTTTTTTTTCTGTTATGGGCGCCATATTGTTTTTTATACAGAAAAATAGTGATTTTCATTCTGATTTCATTAATGTTTAAATTGTTATGATTTGCACTTCTGAAACTACAAATATTTAAAAAAACAACTTCATCTGAGATGGTCATGACTCCATCCAAAAATTTTGTTTAATAAACACTAGTTGTCAGAACTCATTAAACATCATAAGTTTGCACAAATACTTCAGTCGAAATGTCCTCATTCTCAAATGAAGAAAAACGAGATATGTTGAAACTTTATTATAAAGGACCCTGCAAACTCCTTATGGAATTACAGTTTTGCTTCTAGGGGGCGTTGAAATCACCCCTTGCGCAGATTAGACTATTTATTTTTGAACCTGGTAACAATATTTTCACTTTTTTCATTGTTGCTAATGTTGCACAATATTGTACTGTTTTATAAAAAAAATTCTTACCCCCTCCCCTTTTCCCCCCAACTCCTATTACGGAACGCAAAAAAATTATTTCTCGAGTGCCTTCAAATGTATCGTCGAATGTTTAAATATGCCTAAATAAGGGAAATAGCAGTTTTTTATGATTATCCCCCCACCCCCCAAATGACACAAAACGAAAAAATTTTGGTGGATATATCTGAATTTTTGATATGATGCGGTTCAAGTTATTTTAAATAGAAATAAATTGGGTGACAAACTTCAAAAATCAATAGTTTTTATGCTGGGGGCGTTGAAATCATACCTTGCTCGGAATGGACTATTCATTATTATAGGCGGAAATAATAGCTCTACGTATTTTAGTTTAGATTATGCTGATCAATTCTGTAATTTTTCATGAAATGAAAATCTAAAATCTCCCCCTCACCCCCTACACTTAATTTAAAACCCAAAAAAATGTATTCCCGACTACTTGTAAATGCTTTATCAGAATAAATGTTTTAATCAGCTCAAATTGAGGAAATCGTACAGTTGTTTAATATCACCTTTCCCTCCCTTCAGAAATATATTGATGGAGTTTGCTGACTTCTTAGTAGGTCGTAGTTCATGATTTTTTAATATCAATCAATTGGGCGAATATCTTGAAAATAAATAAAAATTAGACATCCACAATTTGAATTTGAGGTGGTGCCTAAATTATTTTTTTTCGTGTTTTGAAATAGGGGTTGGGGGTAAGAGGGAAGTTTTTGATTTTCAATTTATGAAAGTTTACACAATTGTTCGGCATAAAATAAAACAAAAATAAGTAGAGATATTGTTTCCGCCTATAATAATGAATAGTCTATTCTGAGCAAGGTATGATTTCAACGCCCCGTAGCATCAAAACTGTTCATTTTTGGGGTTTGTCACCCGATTTATTTCTATTCAAAATAACTTGACATATCAAAAATTCAGAAAAATCCACCGAACTTTTTTCGTTGTGTCATTTGGGGGGTGGGGGGATAATCATAAAAAACTGCTATTTTCCTTTTTTAGGCATATTTAAACATTCGACGATACATTTGAAAGAACTCGAGAAATATTTTTTTTGCGTTCCGTAATAGGAGTTGAGGGAAGAAGGGGAGGGGGTAAGAATTTTTTTTATAAAACAGCACAATATTGTGCAACATTAGCAATAATGAAACGAGTGAAAACATTGTTACCGGGCTCAAAAATAAATAGTCTAATTTGCGCAAGGGGTGATTTCAACGCCCCCTAGCAGCAAAACTGCTCATTTTTTTGGGTTGGCGCAATGGTAACATTGGTTAAGAATTACATGAACTACATCATACCAAAAGTTCAAAAAAATCCACTGGGATCCAAATTCCATAAGGAGTTTGCGGGGTCCATTGATAGGAATAGTACGAAAACAGCACAATTTTTTTTTTGAATTATATCCGTAAAGACAACAGCCGGATAGAACATTATTTGGAATTTTGGATAAACACTTGGCTGAGTACGGTGCGTTTCAAAAACCAAGAATGAAATATGGAAGCAGAATGGAACAAAATATTAGACGTAACTTATTAGCCGAGGTAAAATAATTGTTCATTCCATATTCGAAGAAGTATAATCAACACATCAAGTCTCGGCAGAAATGGATGTGCCACAGACGAGTGTTTGGAGGGAATTCAAAAAAAGTGGTTTTACATGTTATTAGATACATATTTCACAAAAATTACATCCAGGTGATCCAGGAGAGAAGGATGGAATTTTGTAGCTGGCTCGCGAATACGGTAGACCCTACAAACTTCATGAAAAACATTATTTGGACCGACGAAAGTACTTTTTCGAACTGTGGTGATTTTAATAGAAATAATGATCACACTTGGAGTGAAAATAATCCACGACACTTCAGAGAAGTCAGACCACAAGTTCGGTTTCGTTTGAATGTGTGGGCTGGAATTTATGTCGACCGAATACTTGGACCTCATTTCTTCTCTAATACTTTGAACGGGGAAACCTATCTTCGGTTCTTAAGAAACGAATTCGAAGAATAAATGGATACGTTTGCCCTTGTTAATTATAACAGCTGCTGGTTTCAGCATGACGGAGCTCCTCCACACAATAAAAGAGCAGTTTGCGAATATTTACACCAAAGATTTCGTAATAGGTGATTAGGAAATTCTGGACCAGTGAGATGGCCGGCTAGGTCACCTGACCTTACAGTTTTGGATACTTTCTTGTGGGGCACTTTAAAGAACAAAATCTATGGAGAGCAAGAATATGACACAGTAGATGAACTTAGAGACAATATCATCACGCAATTCAGGTCTATCAGAAGAAGGAATATTGTTAGGGCTGTTCTTGATTTGAGACGACGAGCTCGGTTATGTATTCAAGAGGAAGGCCATCATTTCGAACACTTGTTGTGATACTTTTTGTGCATGTTTTACAAGCTCATGATTTCATTCTTGTTTTTTGAAACGCACCGTACTCAGCCAAGTGTTTGCCCAAAATTCCGAATAATGTTCTATCCGGCTGTTGTCTTTCCGGATATAATTCAAAATAAATTTGTGTTGTTTTCGTACTATTCCTATCAAATTTATAATATAGTTTCAACATATCTCGTTTTTCTTCATTTGAGAATGAGGACATTTCGACTGAAGTATTTGTGCAAACTTATGATGTTTAATGAGTTCTGACAACTAG
This sequence comes from Chrysolina oricalcia, assembly GCA_944452925.2. Taxonomy (NCBI): domain Eukaryota; kingdom Metazoa; phylum Arthropoda; class Insecta; order Coleoptera; family Chrysomelidae; genus Chrysolina; species Chrysolina oricalcia. Next base: position 36,609,196 of record OX101813.2, on the reverse strand, counting down.
TGTTTATTAAACAAAATTTTTCGATGGAGTCATGACCATCTCAGATGAAGTTGTTTTTTTTTAATATCTGTGGTTTCAGAAGTGTAAATCATAACAAATTATACATCAATGAAATCAGAATGAGAATCACTATTTTTCTGTGTAAAAAAAACAATATGGCGCCCATAGCAGAAAAAAAATTGATGATGAATGCCAGAAGACGAAACGTCGGATAGTAAATCTGAACATGAAAACGTGTAGCTGAAAAAAAGTATCAATAAAAATGTACTTTTGGTTTTGAGCTTTGTTGTCAAATAAAGATAGAAAAAAATAAAAACGAAAATTCCGATTTTCAGTTTTTTCCCGATATTTCCGGAAATACTCGGAATTTTGCAAATTTCAAAACAGTATTTTGTTAAGCACCAGAGTACGCAATTTTGCCTCAATTCAAGCTTTGACGTATCTCCTGTAGTTTAGGAGATCCCAATGGTGGGGGTCGAATATGAATTGCCCTGTATAAAAAACTTCTTGCTTAGATAAGTTTCGATAAGCATGTTTCTTTAAAAATATTCGGAATTAAAATCAATTACAATGAGCTTGACTTCCTCCAACCTCAGTTACTGCTCATCAACATTTTTTTCAAGTGTGGCTAGATCCAAAATACTGGGGTTGGAAGTTGGTCGACAATACATTAGAACCAATACAGACTCTACTTCCACCTGCGCCGTAAAAACTGCTGGACACAATATTTTGCAACTGTAAAAAGGGGTGCAGTGCTGAATGTAGTTGCAAAAAGGTTGGACTATTTTGTTCTCTGGCATATACAAATAGTCAAGGCCGGTCATGTTCTAAAGCTGAATCGTCAACAGTAGAGGATTCGTTTGATACCAACGAGGAGACATGCGATACATCGCTATTGACGCACTTTACTTTCACTCAGGAAAAAGAAGACCATCAAGGAGAAGAAGACCATCAAGAAGAAGAAGAACAGCAATGAGAAGTATTTGAAGGTTATGAATCAGACGAATAAATTTTAAAAATTTTTAGTTTCCATCGCCTTTATCATTTCCATCACTTACTAATATATTTTATTATGCAATAGTTTGGAATTGAACAGAATCACAACAGGCCTATACTGGGGAAACCATGTTGAAAAAAACGCGCTCAGTACACTACCTCATAGGTGGAGTGGAAACGCGTGCAAATTATGACTATTGCAGCTTTTACAACTTTTTGAAACGTTATATCTCGTTAACGATGGCTTTTAGGAAAAAAATCATGGAAATATTTTTATAGGTAATTTCATGATCTACAGTTTTAATTAGTAAATATTTTATGTTAAAACATACCGTTTTGCTGAAAATAGCAAAAAACAATTTTTTGAACTTTGCCTTTTGGTAAATTTTTTTCCAAGTACCGGAACGATGAGGAACTTTTAAATCCTCTTTTCGATTATGTTTTGAACAATTTCAATTGTTTTCAGCTTGTTGTAAATTCATGTATCTTCAAATGTCTAGATTGACCGGACAATAAGCAAGGAGCACTACTTTATAGATAGTAATCCAAGTAGAAAATATTACGAGTATAATGTTTTAAATGTCATCGATACAATCACTCTTCAAAAATTGAAAAAATGCTTTAGTCTGTGCCAGACGTGGAGGAAAACATGAAGAAACAAAATGCGAAGAATCCATAATAAAGTGTGCAAACTGTGACTTTTCAAATAATACCTATGAAACAAAACATTGTATTAACCATCCAGCTACAAATGGAAACTGTCCAGTAAAATTTTTTTATCAGAAAAAATACCAATCCCAAATTGATTATGACTCATAATAAAACATTATCGATATCATATCTCAACATAAAGAGTTCAAGAAACAAATTAACGAATGTAGAATTATACACGAAGAAAGAAGAAATTGACATCTCAGCACTCACTGAAACCTGGTTATATCCAAATGAAATTACATTTATTAAAATTCAAAACTACTCAGAAGTCCATGAATGCAGAAAAACTAAACGTGGTGGAGGAATATCCATATTTTTGAAGGAAGATTTAGAGTTCAATATTCTTGAGAAGAGAACCTTAGGAAATTGTGAATATATTATTCTTGAAATGATATCGGTACATCCTAAAACAAAGATTGGAGTCATCTATCGACCACCAGATACGAATTCTTCAAGATTATCAATAATATTACTGGAACATACAAGAATTTAATTTTATTGGGTGACATGAATTTTAACTTGTTAGAAAAAAATCATTTAGTGGATGAATACAAAAGTATTTATGAAACTAATGGTTACAAAATACTAAATGTAATTGATGAGCATCATTATACCCGACAAAATCATAACAACACAAAATCTATAATAGATCATGTAGTAACAAATTTTCATTTACACAGTTTAAAATATCTAATTGAAAGTAAAGATTACCATATTTCTGATCATAAGGTAATTAAAATAAAAACTGAAAAAATAATAAACAGCAAACCAAAGATGATGAAAAAAAAAAATTAAAATTCTAGACAAAAATAAATTTCGTGATTGTATTTCAAAACAATTAAACTCTTTCAGTGATATTCCAACATTTGAAGAACTTGTAAACTGTATAAAAGAATGCAAAGAAAAATCCAGTGAAACCAAAAAGTTCACAACACGAGATTACAATAACTGGATAAATAAATCTGTGATAGATAAAATGAAAATTCGAGATAAATTATACAAACAATTAAAAATCAGGTCAATGCATTATGCAGAAATTTGAAGAAACAAGAACTTAATAAACAATTTGAAAAAGCTGATAAAAACCCTAAAAAAAATTGTGATGTTATCAATAGCAATTTAGAAAAGAAAAAAAGAACAAATCCATAAATCAAATCAAAAGTAAATCTGGCACACTACTAACATCTAACAAAGACATATGTAATGAATTCGTCAACTTTTTCTCAGAAATTGGAATAACTTTATCAAAAAAATTCAAAACCAAACCAACAATGTCATCACTTTTTAGTAAATCCATGTTTTTGAAACCAGTTTCTGAACAAGATATTCATGAAATCATAATATCACTCAAATCCAACATTGCTCCTGGTGAAGATCAAATTAATTGAAAGGTATTATAGTTGATAAATACTTTGTTTCTGAGTGGTGCTCCGTAATTCAATCGCAAGATGGAACAGCCACTCTGTGAATAGTGAATAGAGTTTGAGGAAGATGAATCAAAATGCCAGAATCTTGGTGTATTTTGATTACTGATGATTTCAATGTCAGTAGTCTAAAGATTCTGAAGACCATCCAGGCAAATTCGAGTAACCAGTATAATTTGGAAGTACTAATTTTCCTTGTTAATTCACTCATTTGGGTGTGTGACTATCACAAAAAAAAATGACTGCCTTCTCATAGTGGCAGTTAATAGAAATGGAAGCCAATCCAGGAGGAAATAATCGTCTGGCGATGAATTTCTATCACTCAAATCACAAATTGTGCCCCATATTTGGGGATCCTCACATTTTTTCGTTATTTGCAGGTGTTAATCGACAAAACGTAACCAATTTTTTATTTATAAAAATGATTTATTTGTTCATTATAAATAACACAGAAACAGATGAGACTGTTCCAGACTCACATAATTTCATTGTATCAATTATATTTGTTTGGTTCAATATGAATAATTTGTGATTAGTTACCTATGACTTAAAATTTTTATGTTGTTGATAAAAAAATATTAATAAGACACTAACATACAAAAGCATAATTTTAAGATTCGTCTTTCGAACCTGAAAATTATTGAAAATAATTTTTCAGGTATAGGCCAATCAATATAGCATTTTTTCCTAAAAAAATATCAGTAGAAATCCGACTCTGCTATCACATGGAAGACAGTCCGTAGTTATATTCTGTTATGTTTTCGACTCGCAACTGTCATTTATCAATTTGTCATAAATATTTGAATAACAAATTACTTCCTTTTTTAAATTGTTTTCCTTATGAAATGAAAACTAATAGAGCAATCTGGTTGTTCCAACGAAAAGAATTGTAGATAATTGAAATATAAACAAAATGGAATGTTTTACGACCCAATCGGATCATTAGTAACGGGAGAAAACCATAATTCCTCCATTTTTCAGAAAATAAGGTTGACCCTCTCATGAAAGTATTGAATGATATTTACTTTGTGTGTGCACAAAACAGGCTCTGACCGGATCATTAGTTTTGGCACATTTGCAATTGCCAGCGTGCCTGGATGCTCTACACCTTTTTCAACTGTAATTTAGAAAGTATAACATGTATTTCAGAAAGTATAATTTGTAATTCAGAATAGTAAATTGTAATTCAGAAACCGTAACATGTAATTCAGATTAGTAAATTGTATTTCAGAAACCGTAACATGTAATTCAGATTAGTAAGTTGTATTTCAGATTGTGTAACTTGTAATTCAGATTAGTGAATTGTTAATCAGAAAGTGTGACATGTAATTCAGAAAGCGTGAGTTGTAATTCAGAAAGTGTCAACTGTAATTCAGAAACCAAGAACAACCCGTATTAGACGGAGAGCTGACTACGTAGAAATACGGGTGACTCGGTGCAAAGTGAATTTATAGGTTCGGGTGTCACCAACGTAGCGTGAGACGGGCCGCCAGAAGGCACCCGGAAGAATAACGCGAGGGTAGGGGGTTAAATATGCATTTTTTACGTAAAATAAGTTATAAGGTGCAAGGCTGGAAAGTGGCAGAATAATCGGATATTATACAAATAAGGGGAGAAAAAATTGCCAGAAGACTAGGTGGAATATAGGTTTAAAATATAAAAAAAAAAATCATACGTAGTTTTTTGTAGTACTGAGTTAGTACAATGAAATTGTTCGTACAAACTTTTCGATATCTCGTTTTGTTTTTAGATTTTGATGCTTTTATAAAAAAAGTTTCCAAGTCCCATGTTTTTTTCGATTTTATTTTTTCCCCGCTCTGTTAACGAGTTCTAAAAACTGAAATTTGAAGAGTAGGTAGATTTTGTCAAAAGGTATTTGCTGCAAAAAAACAATTTGGATTTTTTCAATAGTTTGGGAGATCTATCGATTCCCCGGTTTTTTTGGATTATTTCACGGTACATTGATTTTATGAAAAAAATTCATTCACATTTTTTGTAGATTTTCTGAAGGCAATCAAAAAAGATTTCTTGATTAATTTGGAAAATTTTGAGCGTTTCCGAGATTTTTCGAATTTTAAAAAATTTCAATTTTTTTATTCATATTTTTAAAGTTTCCTCAGTTTTCCAATAATTTTTTCAGAAATTTTCAAGTGACATGATTTGTTTGCATTTTCCAGCTCTATCCATTGCACTATCAAAAATTTCGTTTCAGTCATCGGTACGGTTTTTATTCGTGTTTTTTTCTTTTCGGAAAATTGCCCGGGAAATCGTTATGCAATTTCCGATCCTCAAAATCTATACAGACCCTCATTGCATATTGACGCATATCTCAAAAAATCAATAAAAAACTAATGAAGACCACGGGTGTGAAAGCAGCAACGGTTTTTCCAGCAACGGTTTTTTTTTCGCTTCAAGTATAACCGTTGCTCCATGTTTTTCGACGGAAATGAACTATTGTGAACCTGCTGAATATGTTCCATGGGGTTAAATAATTTATGAATCAAAAACTACCCCTTCACACCCCTCTAAATTAGAAAAATCTTGAAACAGTTGAATTACCCGTTGCTCGAGGTATTTTGACGGAAATGCATTATTCTACAGCTACTGAACACGCTCTGTAGGGTGAACTAATTTGTGAATCAAAAACTACCCCTCACAACCCTTTGAAGTTGAAATATCCTGAAACAGTTTATAAACTCGTTGCTCGATGTTTTTTGGCGGAAATGCATTATTCTACAGCTACTGTACACGTTCTATGGGGTAAAATAATTTGTGATTCAAAAACCACCCTCAACAACCCTCCGAAGTGGAAAATTCCTCAAACAGTTTAAAAACCCGTTGCTCGATTTTTTTTGGACAAAAATGAATTATTCTACAGCTACTGAACACGCTCTATCGGGTGAAATAATTTGTGAATCAGAAACTACCCTCAACAACCCTCCGAAGTGGAAAAATCCTCAAACGGGAAGTCCAATTTTCTGATCAAACAGTAAAGGAGAAGTGATTTGCAACATTTTGACAAAATCTGTTAGTGCTCCGACGACGACTTCACTCATAAGTCGAATTTTTAAGATATGTTCTGAATGCACCACCTGGCTCCCCCGACAGTAGGGTTGAAAAATCCACCACGGGATCAGGTCAACAATTCTCTAATGGAATGGTCCTTTTACAACAAAAAATGGACATTCAAAATCTGTGTATGCTAGAACCAATTTGAAATGAATATTCAAAATTTTAGGGTTGAAAATTTCAACCCTGAGTCCCATTATTCAGTACTTTACGAAAATTGCATATTCAAAATATCCAACCCTAGTCCAAAAGCGAAATTATTTTATTACAATACCTAAATTTGCCGGAAGTCATTTTACGCTACAACCGCAATATTCACCAACCAACTTTCAACCCTGTCGTCAGTAAAGTTATGCAAAAGGTCCACATACTCTATTTTGTAGATATTTGTTATTATTTATCATAATAGCCCCCTTTTGGTGTCTCCGGGGTGTCTCCGGAGATTTCGGCTGCTATCTTTGGCCGCTCCTTTCACACCGGTCAGATCTTTGATGGTTTCTGAATTACAAGTGATGGTTTCTGAATTACAATTGACGCTTTCTGAATTTCAAGGTACACTTTCTGAATTACAACTTGCTAATCTGAATTACATGTTACGGTTTCTGAAATACAATTTACTAATCTGAATTACATGTTACGGTTTCTGAAATACAATTAACAATTCTGAATTACAAGTTACATTTTCTGAATTACATTTTACTAATCTGAATTACAAGTTATACTTTCTGAATTACATATGAAAAAGGTGTAGTGATAGTCCGATTTCAATTTCTGAAACATATTTTGAAAGCAGAAGTTCAGTACCTACCAAATAACGTGTATATTCTCATTTTGCGCTAAAACGCTGCGAATTGGGTGAAAAATGCTAGCAAAGCGGTCGGGTGGTAGGAGAGAGAGGGACATGAGAAGCGTATTATCCCTTAACCCGTAACCCGTTCATTAGAAGAATTCCCCTCATCTCCCGGACACTCCTACCTCTCGGCAGCTAACGCCTGCTAGGCCGTTTTCAGTCATGTTTGCATGCATTTTTCACCCATTTCACACCATTGTATTGTAGCGCAAAATAGGAATGTCCGTTTTGTAGTAATACACTTTTACTTTCATAATCTGTTTCAGAAATTGAAATAGGGCTATCACTAGAGCATCCAGGAACGCTGCAAGATAGTGCAAAATTGCAATTGTGCCAAAACTAACGATCCGGCAGCGCCTGTTTTGTGCACACATGAAGTACATGTGATTCAGTACCTTCATGAGAAAGGCAAATCCTACTTTTTGAAAAATGGCGGAGTTTTGAATTTTTCAAAAAATCGCAAAACTTTTCTCAGTTTTTCTCATCCCATTTAGTTCATACTTCAATCATCTACAATTCTTTTCATTGAAGCAACCAGATTGCTCTGTCAGTTTTCATTTCTTATTTTGTTTTTCAAATGTTTATAACAAATTAATAAATGACAGTTGCGAGTCGAAAACATAACAGAATATAACTACAGACCATCTTTCATTTGGTGGCATAATCGGTTTTCTGCAAGTATTTTTGTAAAAAACTCATTTCATCCTCTATTAATTGCTTGGTGTAGTAAGATTGAAACATCTGGTTCAAACAATTGCTCAAAAGATAGGAAGAATAGTGTGATTCAACTCCATATTTTCAGTGACGCCTCTGAAAAAGCAGTAGCCAGTATTGCTCATTTTTGATGGTTATATCAGGCTGATGTCAAAATTTGTTTCCAGGATACCAAAACTGAGGTTGCACCTTTGAAACCGATATCGAAACCGATGCTTGAACTTCAAGCTGTCTTCATAGGAGCAAGACCAGGAAATTATTTGAGAAACAATTTGGAGCTGAACATTTCTGAAACTTTCCATTGGACTGATTCCAAAACGGTCCTATACTGGATTCGTTCAGAAGCACGTCGTTTCAAAGTATTTGTTGCTAACCACCTTGGAGAGATTTAAGGAATGACAAATTCCTGTGAACGAAGATTGGTAGGATCCAATCAAAATGTGGCTGATATACTGCCAAATATTGGAAAAATTTTAATTAGATGGATCCATGGACCTTCATTTCTCTTGAAATCATTCAATTATTGGCCAAACGAAAACTTCCAGAATTGTTCTGTAGAGACTGAAGATATAGAAGAACGGGCTGAATTTGTATTTGTTAATATCATCAGAAAGTGTTTGGAGTTATGAAGCAAAAAGATTTTCTAAATCAACAAAACTTCTGAGGGCAACAGCATGGATGAAGAGATTCATCTAAAATTGCAGAAACTCTCAGAATAAACATGGTGAACGACATTGATGAAATGAGACAAGCAGAAAAAAGTATCGATTCTTTCGATGAATCAGAAACTACCGGTGTCTGATAGATTGTACACCTTCACTGCAATTTTGACACCGAAGAGAAACTCATACGTTAGGGGGAAATACTAGAGAATTCCCAATTCAACGAAGAGATAAAACATCGAATCATTTTGGACCCTAAACATCTCATCACAGAATCAATTATTGATTATTACCATGAAGAAGTCAACCATCATGGACAAGATATTATTGTGAACAACTAACAGCATCAATTTTTGATACTCCGAATGAGAAAAGCTGTACAAAGTTTTTGGGCGAATTTCCAGATATGTAAAAATAGAACATCAATGCCAAAAGAGATGAGATAACTTCCGTTTTGCCGTTTGGAGCCGAGTACGGAACATGTTTCAATGGAGCAGATCAAGAACTTTTCGAAAATCTACAGAAACTCAATCAATGTGAAATCATTAAATTTTTTTCTTCAAAGTCAGTCAAATGGTTTCTGGTGTGCTGTGTATGTGCTGAAAATGGGAGAATCTTGGAAAAGACTCATCCAATCGGTGAAACAAGATATGAAGGAAATGTTGAGTCAAAATATCCCCAGAGGAGCATGTTTTGAGAACAGTTCTCACTCAAGACCACTGACGCTTGTACCAATAGATCCAAACGACCAAGGAGCACTGACACCAAATAATTTTCTATAACGCTTTGCAATATGCTGATACAGACGTGAAACAAGTTATTCTTTTGTTTAAATGGACTGCTGCCCAGAAGATCTTTTTCTGGCAAAGGTGGACAAAAGAATATTTACCATTATTAGTTAACCGACATAGTTTTGATGGTGAACCCCAACGGCCCAAGAAAGATATGGACGCAAAGAAAATTAATCAAGCTATATTCAGCTAAAGTAGAAACAGTTGGAATTCTAGACATTATCATGGCGAATGATAGTCAATTGCGAAGTCCAGTGTCGAAACTATGTATTCTGTATGTTCGAAAAGAAGAGACATTTAAGTAAGTGCTTATGAAAATTAATTTCTAAGGGAGAGATATGATCCAGATTCTCCTAATTTTATTATATCCATTTAATTTTTTTAGTTCAATATTTATAATTTGTGAATGGACCTTTACATTTACGGAAAATAAATTACAAAACTCGTTAAAATCGATAGTTGTTAGTCTGAAAAGTCCATTTAACAAAAAGTTCCATTATTTTTCTCTAATTTAAAAAAAAATATCACATTTGAAAGTGTGTTGCTGACGTCACGTTCATCGGAAATACCTCCCACCATAATCCACGTTCCGATACAGGCAATACCGTTCTCCTTAAAAATATAACTTCTAGCATGATATAAGCCGTTGAGAAATAATCAATACATTGTCACTTGATCAACTCATAGATAAAAATCCACATATTAGCTATTTTTTATTGTAAGTATTTGGACCTTTAAAATTTTCTGAACGGATCATCCTATTGATGAAGAACGAGCATTGACAACACAGCCAATCGTAATAACAGTTCTCAATTCTCAATAGTTATATGGAGATGTGAGGTTAATGTTTATTTTATTTACATTCAACAATCAACATTCAACTCATAAATTCGATAATAGGTAATCGATTTGGTGTGAATTTATTTGTGTAATTGTTCACGGTCTTTCTTGCAATTTGCAATTTAAAATCATTCCTTGAACACTGCTTTGAATACAATAATAACATAACGTAAAGTACTCACTTGGAAATGTTCTTCACAAAAACATATATTTCCGCTTTTCACAAAAGGTTTATTCACTGTTTCGAACCACATTTTCCGACGCGCTTCATCTTTAGGTGCATAAAAAAATTGTTTATTGGAATTTGCACTGGTGTTCAAACAACCGGGTACCAAGCACCTTTTGGACATGTTATTGCAGGGATACAGGTACTGTAGATACAGGAATTAATAACAAATTTTAGAACACAAACAACAAAAGCTCTCAAAACTTTCAAAACTGCATTAACCTCAAAATATAAATCAAAAGGTAGTGTTCGTTTAAGTTTAGATCTGATGGAACTGCTTCACTTGTATCAAATGGGTAGGCAAATGAATAAGACAGAGACAAACTATCCTTGTTGATCGCACCGTGAAACAGACGAAAGAACCCATCTGGTATCAAATGACAACTGTCATACGACACATTATATTTGAATGAGAATTTGGTGCACAACTTTAACAACATTGCCAAGTTTAGTTTTGATTAACGTGACGTCACGAAACCACTTTTCTTCTGATTATGGATAAACTAGCGGGCAGAAAAAATAAATAAAAAATCCCGAGTGATATTTGCGTATTTACTTTCTAATTTCAGTGTTACCTCATATCTCTTGGAAAGGTCCATTGTTGCCTATGACTTCAAACTTTGATGTTGTTGAATAAAAAAAAAATTTAATTGGACACTAACACTGGATCATAATTTTGACTTTCGTCTTTAGAACCGTAATATTATTGAATATCATCAATATTTCATGTGAGACTGAAACAGGGACACAAGAAAAATGTGTTTCGAAAAAACGTATCAAGACCAAATTTTTTTTCAGAATCGTTCTAGCAGAACCAAAACCAATTTACTGGCCAAGTTATCATTATCAATGAATTCGTTTATTCGTATTAATAATAATAGTGAGTAATTATTTATTGCAAGTGAGTATGATTAAAAGAATACAGAAAACAGTATGCAACAGAATCAATATTAGTGCACTAGGTCTCATTTTGTAAACAAATGCTTACCTGAAAACAAAATGGGATCTTGTGGAATAATTGCGATACTCGACCTCAAGAATCCAAGCGGTAGCGTTTTAGTATCCACTCCATCCACCAATATATTGCCGTCGATGTCATATAATCTGAACAATGTCGAAATTATTGAAGATTTACCGGCTCCAGTTCTACCAACGATTCCAATTTTCTCTCTAGGTTTCAAAACGAAGTTAATATTCTTCAGTACTTGCAGTTCCTTCCGACCATACGTCAGCGAAACGTTTCGATACTCGATGATCCCATTATTGGGCCAGTTTTCTTTTATTTGTCCCAGTTGTTTATTTTCCGTTTTGGTATCGGTATATTCGAGAATTCTTTCGACTGCTGTCATGTTATTTTCTAATTCGGAGTATCGCCTGAAAGCCCACTGCAGCGTGCCTGAGAAACCCATTGCTAGTCCCAGAACCATGCCCACATCTCCTGCTTTGGAGTCTGGAAACACAAACGAATTTTAGAAGCCAATTTTCATAAATCCGATGAAACGTTCAAATTGATCCAAAACCGATATAATCAAGATAGACTCAATGCTGTTCTCCACTCCTGTAACCCCACTCGACTCTTCATCTGACGACGTCACTATGCCAGTTACAAGAGAAGCGGCTAGGTAAACCCATTGAACTTTATCAGAATCTAGTGAGCATGCTCGGTAGATTCCACCCCCACATTTCGAAGATTAAAAAGTATGAGGAAAAAAAATTGAAAATACTCAACAAATGTGGAAATGTATATTACTTTTCCCAGGAAGATGTAATATGATCAAGAGTGCACCTAGAAAGGCTGGAGTGTGGGGGGCTTGCCTCCCCAAGACCAAAACTGTTACCCAAAACCGAATGTTTCAGATAATTTGGCTCAAAAGAAAAGAAAAGAAAATTGATTCAAACTTAAGGTTTCAAAATAGATTGGGTTCGCTTTCTGAATATAGGCCAATTAACAGAGCAATTTTTCTCATAAAAGTTCAACTTAAATTGCCCCGCCGATTTCTTTTTTGCAATTCGGTCGTCACGGAGGGTTGAATAGTTAGCAAGAAAATTATCACCCCCAAAATCGTAAAAACTTTTTTCTGGAAGGTATTTTCTTAACATTTCAGCTCTGGGCAATAAATATGAGTGAAAATCGGTATTAATTATGGGGGCGAATTATTTTCAATAATCAAACCCCCTCTCGGGGCATCAACCCCTTCCCGAAATCGTGTTTTTTTGGATATTTTCTAAGAATATGTAAAATTGTCAGTCCTGAGTAAAGAAACTGAGCGAGAATTTGTAAAATAATAGGTATAAATTATTAGAAAAGATTTTCCCGCCCCCACATTCTGGGAAACATTGGGGTGAGAGGGAAGGGGGAGAATATTTGAAAAAACTCTCAAACTGCTACTCTTGAATATAAATGTGGGTAAATAATCGTTGAGAACTGTCGTTATTGAGATTCAGAAGGATTGTTGTGAAAATTATTCGCAAATTCGAAAGGAGATCAACTTATTGTATAAATCAAACGCGGACCGGAGGTAACGAAATATGAGAGTGTTTTTCAATGATATCGAGAAAGAGTATGGAGAAACGAATCCACAAGTAATCACCATCAAGAAATGTATAGGAAAATATATTTATTCACTCATACAACTCATCAACTACTTCATCTTCAGTCTCCTCATCTTCATCTTCACAATCCGGAACAATCACTGCCAAGTTTCTACAGATATCTGACATTGCGATATTTTGAAACAGAGCTCGGAGTTGAACATGAAACAAATATATCAAAAATAAACTTATCATTTTCAATTAATAACAGTGACAAAGCACTGAGAGATGTTTCCTCGTCTCCGATTATCGATGTTATCCCAGTATCCAGTGTTTTCTGCACAGGAATTTTTATATTATCCGACGTTTACATAGAGTAGCGTTGACTGCTGCACACTGCGCACCGACAGAACCGCGCCGCTGTGTACTATACAGCGGCGCGCTAGCTGCCGCATTGACAAGGTCCCAAGCCGATATTTTTCAGGTTTTAGAATCTCAATGAGTTTAAAGCAAGTACACTTCGGGACAGTTTCCTTTGGTGCACTGTCTTTCTCGATCTCGAATCCCCATTTTCCTTCAAGGACTGATTTTATTTTTTTTTCCATAGAACAATAATGCGATCAAATGCCGAGTAACCTCTATTTTGAGTACTTAAAAGATTGACTGGATTGCATTTAAAATTTGTACAGGTAACCATATTTGTATGAATATTTTCAATAAGAGCAGGGTTTTTTCTGCAAACTGGCTTTTCATTCATGTTGATACGTGGTTTTATCTCTGAGTTATTAGCATTTGAATTTATAAACTCCCTCAAGATTTTGTAACCTAAAATATGCGAAGAATTGAAAACACTCGTATTTAAAACCAACATTATTTGGACCGGTTAAACGTTATGCAATTTGACAATAAAGTATTCCTCAACTGTTCATTTTACTTGATATAAGTGATAAGACATTATTTCAGTAATCACATTATTTCACGAAGTCAGGAACTTTAATATTATAAGATTGTATATATCAATAATATCAGAATACAAAGCTGCGATCTTTATTTCCAAATTGACGTAAGATTTATCAGATTTGAACATTTATGTGAGGAGTTATAGAACTATACTTCACGCGCTGGTTGAAAAAATGCACGTTGGCGGGAGCCGGTGCAACACATGCCCCATTGCGAAAGCATATAACTTCAACAATTTTTTTCAAGAATACCGTGAAATTTCTCAAAATTTTGGTAGGTACAGTTTTTTGTAAAAATTCGTGCTCTTTCTGAATATCAAGTTATTTTTTTGATTTAAAGTAATTTTTTTGAGATATTTCGAAATTACCTCAAAAATTAAATTCATCGCATTTTGTGGGGGGGTTCCACCCCCCCCCCCCTGGAAGTTTTCCTCAGAAGTAATGTGCACACTGTGTTCTACAATTTAAAGAAAAATAATCGGCGGAGCAATTTGAGTTGAGGTAGATAGCCCTGTTGTTTGGCCTAAAATGATAGTGTTAAATAATGATATAAAAATAATATTCTAAAACTTATGTATGGATAGACAAAAGTTTTTGATGGTTTACATTTCTCGTTCACTTTGAAGTAACATATGATGTTACATCAGAAGAAAAAATTTCAATATTTCGAGCACGGTATTTCTATATTCTGTAATCATAGTATTGCAACTTACTACCAAGTTTAGTTTTTCTTAGTGTAGTTCTATTACATTTATCTCAAACACATATCTCAGTGTGGCTGCGAGTGGTGTTCAAGGTCATTGATTTTTGACCAGAAACAACGAAATGATTCTCTTCTGTATATTAGGTCTTTATTCTATGATACTACCAACACCCACTTTACTTATGTCTGGCAGAATAACGAAAAGTCAAAGCCATAAAAAAAAACTATTCTGTCACCTGCAACTTCCAGAGCTACGTTGTTAGTTAAAAATTGTTTTTAAAAAAATTTGTTAAAACTGTTATTTCCGTCAACCGATTGCACCCCTACGAGCAACCTTCCGAAGTCTTCGAGATACTTGTGTGAGCTAGGGAAGACGCAGCCCTTACCTTTTAACGTGTGATGCCATGCACGAGACCGGTGAATCGGTGGATCGAACTCACGACCCCACGCTTGTGAGGCGAACGCTTTAACTGCCGACCACCACGGCCCATTGGCAGGTGCGAACTCTCATGTGTGCTCGCTCCATTGATTTTTTCTGTTTTTTATTATAGTGCATTGTTTTTACCTGCGTTGAAAACGATCTTTAGTATCACTACAGTAAGGAAGCTGGCAGCAATCAAATCCACCATGAAGGTGAAAGCTCTAGTTGCACATATCATCATGAAATATGCTGAGGTATGAAGATCCTGGTGTTTGTCGAATTCCTGGATGAGTAGATACTCTTTTTTATGTGCTTTCGCTATAGACAGCCCCTCCATAGATGCGTTTAAATATCCTATCATTGGACTTCTAGCTAGAAGGAAAATATTAATCTTATCGATAAAGCTTTCAAGTATAAATTAAAATTAAAATTGAAATAGGTATGTAGGTAGACTATAATGGTGATAATCGCCCCGATCTAAATATAAGTGTAGACGAAAGAGGGTACCACCTCCATATGTCATTGTGGCAGTGAACAATGATCATTACGAATCTGTCTCTTCCAGTATCCAAAGTCCCGTGGTTTCTGTAGATATTGTGAGCGTAAAAATATTTCTTTTTAAAAACACTGCAATTAACATCTTACTTCTATATGTGCTACCAGGCACTTTACTTATTGATTATGATTTAACATCTGACTTCCTAGAAAACCTCCCTGATATCAGTCAGTCGGTTATAATCGGGGATTTCAAAATCACAGAGCTTCAAAATTATGTTCTCCAACCAAATATGTAATCAGAACGATATAATTCTCGATCTAGTATTAGCGCCTAAAAATATCAATTGTAATGTTAATTTAGAATCAGAGTCATTAGTTCAAGAGGATCAACATCACCGTACTCTCGCCAATAATGTCGAAATAAATTGTAGAAAGACAAAAAAATTCTTGTCTGTGGCCAAACGTTTTGACTTTAACAAAATGGATCACTTAAATTCTTCGGGCATGATAACCAACACCAATTGTGACATCTTGGAAGAGTATGGCGATGTGAACTCGATGTGTAGTACTTTCAACGATATTAATTAATCTATAATTTCAGAGTGTACTCCTTTAGCGAAGAAAATATCAGAAAAATATCCATCTTGGTTTACGAAGGAGCTCATAAATTGTATCAATATGAACACCCATTATTTGAAAATGCACATAAAACGTAGATGCCTGTATTATCTTGAAAAATACAAAAATTTGCGAAAAACGGTCAAAAGATAAATTAGCAAAGCCTATAAAAAATGTATTACCAACTCTGAAAATAATCTGAAATCAAATCCCAAAGGTTTCTGGTCATTCGTCAACTCTAAAAATGGAAGAACACGAATCCCTGGGGAGATGACTCACAATGATGAAATTATTTCATCACCAAACGCTATTGTCAACGCCTTTGCCACACACTTTGGCACTTCACACTCGCTTATCACTGATAATCGTGCTATATCACATCAAGCAGCATCCAATACAAGTTTATATTTGGACCTACCTGAAATATCAATACAACAAATAATTGCCGCCTTCAAGAAACTAAAAAATAAGCTGACATGTGGCTCTGATAACGTTCCTGTTCGAATCGTGAAAAAATATATCGACTGCCATCTTCGTCCCTTGTCTATAATTTACAATTCAATTCTGAAGCATGCAACTTTTCCAGATATTTAGAAGATATCACGCATATGCCCAATTCACAAAAATGGCAGTGTATCGGACATGAAAAACTACAGACCGATTGCAATGATATCTGCTTTTTCCAAACTAATTGAAATAATTTTATCTGATATCATATATGAACATGTAAGAACATCACTGTCTGAATATCAACATGGTTTTGTCAAAAAACGTGGAACGATTCCAAATTGATGCGTGTTTACTCAATTCGTGTACGATGCCCTGGATGATAAAATGCAGGTGGACGTGGTTACGAAGGCATTCGACAAAGTATCTCATCAATACCTCACACATAAACTGCAAAATTTTGGGTTTTCTATAAGAATTCAAAATATTTTGAGGTCTTATTTGTCAAACTGGAAACTGTATGTAGAATATGAAGGAGAAAGAAGCTTTAACTTTTCGTCAACGTCTGGGGTTCCTCAAGGATACAACCTAGGACCACTTTTGTTTTTATTATTCGTTAACGATATCTGTGATTCAATTAGTTCCAACAAACTACTCTTTGCCGATGACCTCAAAATATTTAGAACCATACGAGATGACTCCGACGTTAATACTCTTCAGAACGATCTGAACCACTTGACTGAATGGTGTAACTCCAACAATTTGCCTCTCAATGTTAACAAATGCAAAGTTATGACCTATGCAAGAATATTTTCGCCAATGAAACATGATTATACATTGAATGATATCAAAATTGACCGCGTAAACGAATGTAAGAATTTAGGTGTACTGTTCGATAATAAATTAACCTTCGCACCGCATATAGAAAACATCACATCAAAGTCTTCTCGACTATTTGGCCTCGTTATTCGAAATAGTAAATAATTTTCATCTATCAAGCCAATAAAAGCAATCTATTTTTCTTTAATACGTTCCAGACTTGAATACTGCAGTACTGTTTGGAATCCATTCCAAAATAAATATTTCGATTCTGTAGAGAAAATTCAACATAAGTTTCTTGAATTTCTATATTTTAAAAATATTGCACCTATCCAGTAAATCACTATGATCACCAACTTCTAGTAGACGAATTCGAGCTTACTACCCTGAGGAAACGTAGGGAAATTTCCAACCTTACATTCCTTTACAAAATCATACATAATGTTATTGATTCAGCCTTAGTTAACTTCAATCTGCCGCGAATCACTTCGAGATCAAACATCACCTTTCACATAGATGTAATTAATTCTAACCATCATCTCCACAGTCCGTTGCTCAATAATAATAATAACTTTTATTCATTATTCAATTCTACATGTATAAAATAAAGGTATACCCATTTCTTAATTTTAAGAAACAAATTATAAAATTATGAGAGGGTACATAGTCAATTATTATTACATCTATGATGGAATAGCATGATCAGTCAAACAGTATCGAACTGGTATGAGACTGATCATGAACCATTTTGTATTTACATATTTTTTTTAAAATGAAACATTCAGAATTACAAAGAAACAAAAAAACATCAAAACAAAGAAGGAACCCTAATGAAGCCCATTTCTTTTTTCGAGAAAATATTTTTTTATTTTGATTTTAAATTCAGTAATATTTCTACAATTTTTCAAGTCTTCGGGTATTTAATTAAATTTAGAAAGACCTTCATGGGTGAATCTTTTCTGGCCAATTACAGAGTTTGCAGAATTTAGATGGAACAAGTTATGTTGTCGTGTATGGTAATTGTGAATTTCTGAATTTCTACTTAATACAAAATTAGATATAATCATTTTTATTGATAATAAGCTGAGATACTTTGAGAGTGTCCATTGCATAATGCTCCTTCAAAGAAAATGTGTTCGTCATTGAATAAAGTTGACTTGTTGGAGTGTCAAATGGTAGACGATACAGTACTTTCAACGCTTTCCTGTATACAGTGGATATTTTATTGAAATTATTTTTAGAACACGTTCCCCATATATTAGTTAAATATTTGATTCTTCTGAGAATATGTGAATATAAAAATATATTAGCTATTTCGGGATTCAATTTGGGACATCTTCTCCGAGCTCCAATAATGGAAGAATTTTTTTAAATCAGATTATCAATATGTTTCTCCCACCTTAACCTATCATAAATCCAAATGTCAAGTTACTTCATCAGAGAAGTTTGTTTCAATTGTTCATTTTTTATTTTTATATTTAATTTAATATTAGGTTTATTTCTTTGTTGAAAAATCATATATTCAGTTTTTCTAGAATTAACAGAGAGAAGATTGGAAGTCCTCATTTATAGTATTTTCTAGAATTACAGAGTTTTTATTTGCATATAAAAGCACTGTATCGTCCGCGTATATGGTGTAATGACATGATAAGTTAATTTGTGATAGATTTTATATATACAATAAATATAAAATTGGACCTAAAACCGACCCTTGGAGAACACCTTTGTTAATATTCAATCGACTCTAAGTTCTTTAGAAGTATTGAGTGGTCAACTGTATCAAAGGCTTTTTTAAGGTCCATGAAAACAGCTACCAAATCAATATCTTCTAAAACAGCTGCTTGCGATCCACTCTTTTCTTGAAAACCAAATTGATTCAAATCAAATTTATATGTTTTAATGATGAAATCAACAATTCTATTTTTCAAAATTTTTTTGAAAAATTTTTGAGAAAATACTCAATAATGCTATGGGTCTCTAATTTTCAGGATCTTGAGCATCCCCACTTTTATAAATAGGTCTAACTGATGCATATGTTTCAGTTCGTCTGGAAAAACACCTTTTGTAAAATATTTATTAATCAATTTAGTGAGTGGTCCTACCAAAATGTCCTTCAATTAAAAAATATCCCTAGTAAAAAAATTATCAGGTTCAGGGCATGTTCTTTTGAGAGTTCTCATTATTTCTAATATTTCAGTTTTGTCGGTTGGAAATAGAAGCATTGAGGAATTGTTATAAAGAGGAAAAATATTTACAGTAGGCATGTTATTATAGAACATTTTTAAGTCATTTGCTATATTTTCACCAATGTGGGAAAGGTGTAAATTTATTAAATCTGCTATTACCAGGTTATTGGTGATAATATTGCCATTCAATTGAAATGATTCAAACCCTATTTTGATCAAATTTTGATTTTTTTCTCCCATAATTCAATACATCCCACATTTTCTTTGGATTGCCTTGTTTTAATAATAGATTGACCTTTAGATTCTGAAAGTAATTTTAATAAATCTTCAATATTTTCACATTGATTTCTCTTTAAATCATCAGCAATAAGTTTTCTGAATTTAGTGTAATCATCTTTTATAATTTCACGTTTTTTAATTTTTTTCAGCGCAACATTGGCATTTTGAATAGAGGTATACAGTGAGTCTGCTTAAGTTGGCTACATATGGGAAACTTTTTTATTATCGATTTTATGAGAAAAAGTTATTCTTCATAAAAAGTTCTGCATAGTCTAAAACACAAGATGCAAGCATCAGATATCAAATTTCATCTATTTTATACGAGGTATGTCAAAAAATATGAAATTTTATCAAGAGTAAAGTAACTTTATATTTCACAATATCGAAAATTTTCATTATGAAAAGTTAGTTGGAATCAAAAACTATGTTTTAATATACTTAT
Organism: Chrysolina oricalcia; assembly: GCA_944452925.2. NCBI lineage: Eukaryota > Metazoa > Arthropoda > Insecta > Coleoptera > Chrysomelidae > Chrysolina > Chrysolina oricalcia. The sequence continues at coordinate 36,589,006 of OX101813.2, read as the reverse complement.
ACCGAACATTTATCATTTATAAAATTTTGTTTCATGAAAATTTGCTTATTAATTTCTAAATAGATCGGAATGGTAAACATGTTTGTAATAAATAAAAATGATAAATGTAATATTGATAATAAAAAAAAAAATTGTAAAAAAAATTTTTTTTTTCCAATTGGAAGGATGTAATTGCATATTGAAACATAGTTTTTAATTCCGAACAAGTTTTCATAATAACAATTTTTGATATTGTGAAATATAAAGTTACTTTACTCTTGGGTAAAATTCATATACAGTGTGTACATAAAGTAAGGAATAAATTCATTATTTCTGAATGTAAAGATATTTTGGAAAAATCCTCGGACAGGTCGATTTTCTCTTCCGATGGGCCAATTTTTGAACCCCACCCAAAATATATAGGGTTATCCGCAATTGAGTAAAAGTGACTTTGGTGATATTTTTAAATTGGACACCCAGTATATTTGGTTAGGAATCGTCATCACGAATCCAGTGATAGTAGTGATACAACCTGTGTACGAGCGCACGCATGCGCAGTAGCGACTTGCGTCGCTGGGTTCACCTCGTGACGTTGGGTGTTGCCGGATTTAAAATTAAGGAGTAGAGTTACGGAGGGTGGGACGTTGCCGGTTTTTAAATTTAATTATGGAAGAAAAAAGATATACACGGTGTAGCAACGTAACATGACAGAGAAAACAGTTTGTCAAAAATCGAATTATATACAGGGTGTCTCAAAATACATCGGAAAAATGAATCATCACATCATTGGAGCATCGCATCATTGGGGCATGCAGGGATTCAGAAGTTTTCGTTTTACGTATACAGGGTGTGTCAAAATTTAAGGAAAAAAATAAATACAGGGTGTTTCATAAACGTGCATCGTGATGGGGTTTGGCATTTAAGAAAAAAATATATACCAGGTGTACCAACGTGCCAGTTGAGACAAAAAATATATACAGGGTGTCTCATAAACGTGCATCGTGACGGGGTCCGTCATTTTTAAAGTGCGATACCAATTCGTTTTCAAGGAATACATCAGAGCCATCTGTCGTTCAATATATACATTAATGATATTTTGGATCTGTACGAATCATCAAAAAATAAACACTACCGGTTTCAAAAAATTAAGATAGAAGAAAAGTAATAGTAAATTAGGATTACCCACATCGAGGAGAGTCCAAATCTGCAATAAAATGGCTACTTCCGGTCCAAACCGGAAATGGTACTTCCGGTCGTCCGAATTTGATGATTTTGGCATCAATAGATTCGTTTGGATGTCAAGAAACATTTTTAAGCATTTTCCGAGGTCAAAAGGGCATAGGAGGCTATCTTCGCTATTAATGTAAAGTTACAGAAACGTGCGGGTACTCTAAGAAGACAACTTTCATGGGAGATCAAGAAAATAATAGAATTTGCGTACGTCAACTGCCATAAGGGCCGTAAACCGCACATATTAATGCGTTATGTACTTATTGCTTAAATCTTAGAAGCTGATTCGTAAGTTTAGTAAAATGGGTGTACCAACTCGACATTTATGAGAAAAAAACATGGCAGCTGTCAAATTTGGTATACCGGATGTCTCAAAATACATCGATTAAGAGAAAAAAACATGGCGGCTGTCAAATTTGGTATACCGGGTGTCTCAAAATACATCGATTAAGAGAAAAAAACATGGCTGATGCCATACAGGGTATACCATCATAGTATTCAAGAGAAAAAAACATGGCGGCTGTCAAATTTGGTATACCGGGTGTCTCAAAATACATCAATTAAGAGAAAAAAAAACATGGCTGATGCCCTACAGGGTGTACCATCATAGTATTTAAGAGAAAAAAACATGGCTGCTGCCATACAGGGGGTACCATCATAGTATTTAAGAGAAAAAAACATGGCTGCTACCATACAGGGTGTACCAACTTGGCATTTAAGAGAAAAAAACATGGCAGCTATGAAAATTGGTATACCGGGTGAACCAACGCAACATTTAAGAGAAAAAAAAAACATGACTGATTGTCAAATGACATGAGACAGAGAAAAAAAAATATGGTAGCTGTCAAATTTGGTATACAGGATGTCTCAAAATACATCGATTAAGAGAAAAAATACATGGCTGCTGCCATACAGGGTGTACCATCATAGTATTTAAGAGAAAAAACATGGCTGCTACCATACAGGGTGTACCAACTTGGCATTTAAGAGAAAAAAACATGGCAGCTATGAAAATTGGTATACCGGGTGAACCAACGCAACATTTAAGAGAAAAAAACATTGCTGATTGTCAAATGACATGAGACAGAAAAAAAAAAACATGGCAGCTGTCAAATTTGGTATACAGGATGTCTCAAAATACATCGATTAAGAGAAAAAATACATGGTGGCTGGTTGTCAACGTATATACAGGGTGTCCTACAACGTTTGAGAGAAAAAACATGGTGAATCATTAAGAGAAAAAACATGGCTGCATGAGTGATGGAAGAACGCTTCAATGGACATATGGAGATTCGAAACAACTACTTGCCCATGCAGAGATTGAATTACATCCGACATCTAAATGTGTAATAAGAGGACGTTTGGACCGTTCATTTGGGAAAAAAAACATAGCGGAGTCTGATTGGTCAAAGCTCATTATAGTTGTACAGGGACGTCTCACAAATTTTTCCATTTGCGTGGAATATAAATATATATACAGTGTGATTCAAAATCCTCAGTCTTAAATGTTAAATAGGAAAATGGATCGAGTGTTTCGAAGAAATATCACTGGAAATAGAAAAAGATGCGTAGTCGTTTAGAGTGAAAAAAAATAATGCCCGCCATTTGACATCATCATAAAGGCATTATTTTTGGAAAGTATGTTAGTGCCATTGGGTAGTTGAAGTAATCACCAATAGAATGGTATCTGAAGAGTACAGACAGAAGGTTGAGGATTCTTCCGTTCCAAAAAACAACTAAAATAACAAACGCTAAAATGTATAAAAAATTTGACGAATTCAGCGGTTTTCACGTTCCAAAAAAATGATTGAAATAACAAACGTTAAAAATTTACTTTTACATGTATTTCTTATGGAGATTTGACATTTCAGGATCGTTCAAAATTATTGTTTTCTCGTCCCAAAAAAACAAGTAAAATTAGAAGCGTTAAAACACGTAAAAAATGCAACGAAAATATGTGTTTTCATGTTCGAAAAAACATATAAAATTTCGAAGGCCGAATTACATAAAAAATGCAACGAAAATAGACGTTTTCGTGTTCCAAAAAACAACTAAAATTACGAACGCCAAATATACACTTTTACATGTAATTCTTATGGACAATAGGCATTTCAAAATTACTCAAAATGATTGTTTTCGCGTCCTAAAAAACAACTAAAATTTGAAACGCTGAAACACGTAAAAAATGCAACGAAAATAGACGTTTTCGCGTCCAAAAAAATTATTGAAATTATAAGCGTTAAAACAAGTAAAAAATCCTATCAAAAAGTACCAGTTATCACACTTATATAGTAAATTTTACTCAATTGCACTTAGCTTTAAGTATTTTGGTGGTTATGAGGCTTCAACTACTTGCACTCAGTTCTGGACGTTTTGTATAAAATTTGAAACGCTGAAAAACGTAAAAAATGCAACGAAAATAGACGTTTTCGCTTCCCAAAAAACATGTAAAATTAGAAGTGTTAAAGCACGTAAAAAATGCAATGAAAATAGAAGTTTACGCGTCCCAAAAAATGACTAAAATTACAAGCGATAAAAATTTACTTTTACTGTATTTCTTATGGAGATTTGACATTTCAAAATCGTTCAAAATTATTGTTTTCGCGTCCCAAAAAACAAGTAAAATTAGAAGCGTTAAAACACGTAAAAAATGCGTCCCAAAAAACGAGTAAAATTATAAGCGTTAAAACAAGTAAAAAATCCTATAAAAAAGTACCAGTTATCACACATATATAGTAAATTTTCTTCAATTGTACTTAGCTTTAAGTATTTTGGTGGTTATGAGGCTTCAACTACTTGCACTCAGTTCTGGACGTTTTGTAGTTATTATTAAAAATAACTATTTAGTTATCAGTTTGTATAGTAAATTTTCATAAAGTGAGGTTAGATAAATAAATCGAAAAAAAAAGGGATTCGAACCCACGCTCCCTTTCGGGAATCGCAACTTAAAGACAACGCCACAACGCCTTAGACCCTCTGCCAACCTAACTTATAAGTATACATAATGAAATGTTGGTATTGTAGGATAGGGTAAAAAATTCAAACATGGTGAATACAAAATTTATTAAGTATTTTTATTTCGGTAATATATCACATAGCCATTTGTAAAGAATATCTACGTTTCGGAGGATGCAATTGTAGTTGGTGCGGCGATTGCGACGAATATATGCATACAAGGTGGGAACCATCCAAATCGTATTATCATAATCCTCCAAGTTCACAACTCGTGTAAGTAGGCCCAACTGGTGATATTTGGCAGTAAGATAGTCACGTTTTTGAAGTGGGAAAAATCGACCATTTTTCTTCAATAGTTGATGTGTAGAGTGATCTTTGTATTAAGGTTTTTTGTATACAAATTGATGAGAACGTCAATACACACAAAAAAATGCAACCAAAATAGACGTTCCTCACGCTCCAAAAAAAAAAAAAGAGTAAATTTAAAAAGCGTTTGAACTCGCAAAAATGTGAACAGAACATACGTTTTACGCGTTTCAAAAAAGATAAAAAATACGAACGTCAATTCACGCAAAAATACGTACAAAAATAGCCGTTTTCGCATTAATTATTATGACGAAAATTAAGGCAAACAATATACACGTTTACATGTATTTCTTATGTAGATTTGACATTTGTAAATTGTTTAAAATGGACGTTTTTACACGCTACAAATAAGATAAACGTCAATTCACTCAAATAATATGACCAAAATATACGTTTATTACATTCAAAATTGAAATTTTAAAAGCACAATTCACGCAAAAATGAGTATCACTACATGTTGAGCTTACGTCGTGGACGTAAAAAAGGTAAGACCTTCGGTCGGTAGAGATTATTTCTATTGAACAATCCATAAAAAAGCATGAGTTTTCTTGATTTCGTGTATGGTGATAGTGGCCACAGAACGGATCTTAGAGGCACAAAACAAAACTCGATTATTACAACCGACGTACTTCCCGTTGAGTTATTATCGCATTTCCTGTGAGCGAAAACCCAGAAATGAAAATGTTATTCATAGTTATTTTGTGACCAGTACCGGCATCATTTTAAGTATGTGCAGCTTGTAATTCAATATAATATGGATTATGTTTGAAAGTACAGAGGATTTTGAGGTAAGTGGGTTTCAGTTAATCATGTAGCAACGTAGTCTAAAGATGACAATAATTGATCATTCAGTCGAGAAAACATAATTTCAGCAAATATCGTGTTTTATTATTGGAGTTATCACCATTGTGTGGTTTAGGGCGATAGGCGTTTATATTTCATATCTTGAATTTATCCAGGAAATTATGAGTATTATTATTCATTTTCAGTTAGCATCTACAAACATTTATTTCGTGTTGTCGATTTTCACAATGTTCATTTCAAATAAAGTCCGTTTTGGATACATAAGTCCATTATGATTTTTTTTTGAGATAGTCAGTTTTATTAAATATAGGGTAGAATTTTTTTCTCATCAAAATTACCAATTTCCAAAAAGTTTACTGATTGCATGGCTGAAGGGGTGATTCCTTGTAACGGAAAAACAAGAGTTTACAAATTAAAATGAAAAAATAGAAAATTTTCAAGTGAAATTCTATGAATATGAAAATAATCAATTAAAAAAATAAATATCAAAATATTATTTGAGATATGAGAATTCAAGTCGAAATGAACATGCAACAATTTGGCATTCATGGATTCTTATCACAACGAGATATCTAAAAAAATTAAGAGTTTTGGCAAAATATATAAAAAGTTGATAGTAGAATAATTTTAGAATTGACAAATCAACCAAGAAAAGTTCATTGTGACACTTGTAATTATTATGAGTGAAAAGGAAATGAGCGAGTTAAAATCACTATCAACCAATCGGCTGAAGTTGAAGTGCCAGATCGCATCATGAATCAATATCAAGAAACTCCGTAGAGAAGGAAGGTGTCTGACAAAAAATGCGGAAGGTTGAAAGTATCTAAAAAATTTTTTCAAAAAGAATATCTAATTTGATCAGTATTTGGAGCAAAATTCTAGAGTTGTATCATCACTAATGTTACGGCTTCGAATTTATCAACCGTACAAAGACAAAAATCGAATTTTTGAGTGAAGAAGACTCACGTTGAAAATACAGGAATGACTATTAATTTTTATTTCAAATGCTAAAGTTTGCAAAATAACAAAAAATTAAGCAAATAAGCATGTTTGAGGAATTGAAATTATTTGATGAACAAGATGCTGTGAATAGATGATTAAAATGATTAAAACAGATAAACAACCTTGAATACCTTTACCACACGGGATGTATCATCTTTAAATCCTGTTGAGGTGATACAATTCATTTATAATTATACCAATTTGAGGAATATTTTCATCAATTGGTAGTAATGAGCAAACTGATGCAAAATTGTCAATGGAAAAAATTATTTATTATTTTTATTCAGATTTTGTTCAAATATGATATAACTGGAACTGCACTGAGCAAACACACTCAAAAATATATTTTTGATTTTCTCAGTTCAAGTGTAATCTGGTCGAAATTGCACAGCACAAACTCGGTAACATGGATATGGCAGGATTATTTCAGTACAGATGAAATGTTGCCAAAACTACACTGCGCAAACTAGTTCAAATAAATATCAGTGTACCATACATCGATAAAAAGAGGCTGATCAAGAGGAGGCAGGACGATGGAGAAAAAATTATATACAAAATTATTTTATTCACATAAATCGTCATTGCTGTCAAAACTCTTGAAAAGTTTCTATTTTTGAATAATGTCACTTGGTATGAATATTTCATTAGACCACATGTTATAATTTTTTCATAGAATTGAGATATGATCAAAAGTCTTTCAATGAATGTAAACATCATAACCATCATTATGTTCTTTCTTTCTTTTGGTCGTAAATTAGAATGGATCCATTGATGAAAGTCTTGGGCTTTTGGCATCTTGGGAGCATTAATCACCTCAAAAATTCCAGCATGATTGATGAATTTTGATTGTGGGCTAATTCGTTTTGAGGTACCCTGAACAGGCGCCCTTCAAATCCCCATATTCGCATTGGTTTTCTTTGGACACATGTACTCGTTTTATTGCAAAACATAGAATCTTCAGAAATATTTAGATTGACACCGTTTTGAAGCCAGACCAAATTGTTCTGACTTTAAATGTTTTGAATAACATGGTTTTATTGCATGATTTAGAGTATTCAGAAATATTTGGAATGAACAGTTTTGAAGATTGGGTCGACTTTAACGTTTGTAGTTTGTATTCCGAAATATTTGGTTGAATTGAGATCTGCCGGAGAATTTACGTGAATTTAACGCAATAAAAGTCTCTGAAATAATTCAATATATATTTATTTGAAACAAACAGTTTTTTCATTTCTATATCAAAAAGCACCTTAGTTTTTAAGTAGTACATACATTCTTTCATGCAATAACTTTCAATACTTTGACACAAATCACATAATGTTTCAAAAATTTCCTCATCATCATCATCATCATCATCAGCCTCTGTACATCTCTCTGAAAGTTTCGCAATAATTTCCAGAAAATTATGATAAATATCAAGAAATTTCATTTTATGTAATACAACCAATTTTTTCGACAGGAGACGGTCCATTTGAATGAGTTGACATACATGTTCTTTGGTAAAATGAAAACTCATAGTGTCTTTGCTAATTCTCACCACCACGTCATCGTTGTCGTCGTCACAATTATCATGAAATATCAAACTGATTTGGATGGGATCGCCATAGTCCACCTTCATTTGAGACGACGTCTCTGAAAGTGTAAAATTGTTTCTCAACAATCCATTCATCAACTTCATGAAAACAGGCCACTCAAAACTATTGAAGGAAATTTGAGAGGTGGCGTCTAACTTGTTGAACAGCTTGACTGCAGGTTCAAAACTCCTCGCAGGACTCAGCCCACAATGTACGTTGTAGTCAGTGTTGTTGGAGAATTCGAAAACTGTATTTAGCACGTAAAAATGTTCGTTTTTGATAGCTTCTTCATATTTCAAACAAATGTTGTTGAGTTCATGATCAAAGTCCGGTGAACTTATACACATGTTTTCATCGTTGAAATTTTCACAACATTCACCCATGACTGCTCAATACTAACTAAATTTTATAGACGATTTGATGCGTCAATCCAACTATTGAGAGAATTGTCAAGTCCAAGCCATTTCACATAGACTTCACCAGATAGACATCGGGATTTTTCGTTTTTTGCAATAGATCGCAGTCGCTTCAAGAGACGTATTGCAGAAGCTGAGAAAATCATTGCCCCCCATTTTGAATGGTCAAATTTGGTATACCGGGTGAACGAACGCAACATTTAAGAGAAAAAACATGGCTGCCTGTCAAATGTCAAGAGACAGAGGAAAAACACAGCATTTAAGAGGAAAAAAACATGGCTGCTGCTTGTCAAATATCTGGTGGAAAATGAGGCAACGAAAAAACGTTTAATTGGGGGTATGGAGGATAAACTTTAATTTCACCAAAGGATTGACTGAATTGATTGGTCAACGCAGTTGTACAGGGACGTTCCGTTACGTTTAGGAAAATATATATAGGGTATCTCAAAATGTGTGTCGTACCATGATGCGCGTTGACTGATCAAACACCACCATCTTTTTCTAATGCTATTTTGAGATACCCTATATATATTTTCCTCAACGTAACGGAACGTCCCTGTACAACTGCGTTGACCAATCAATTCAGTCAATCCTTTGGTGAAATTAAAGTTTATCCTCCATACCCCCAATTAAACGTTTTTTCGTTGCCTCATTTCCACCAGACATTTGACAAGCAGCAGCCATGTTTTTTTCCTCTTAAATGCTGTGTTTTTCCTCTGTCTCTTGACATTTGACAGGCAGCCATGTTTTTTCTCTTAAATGTTGCGTTCGTTCACCCGGTATACCAAATTTGACCATTCAAAATGGGGGGCAATTATTTTCTCAGCTTCTGCAATACGTCTCTTGAAGCGACTGCGATCTATTGCAAAAAACGAAAAATCCCGATGTCTATCTGGTGAAGTCTATGTGAAATGGCTTGGACTTGACAATTCTCTCAATAGTTGGATTGACGCATCAAATCGTCTATAAAATTTAGTTAGTATTGAGCAGTCATGGGTGAATGTTGTGAAAATTTCAACGATGAAAACATGTGTATAAGTTCACCGGACTTTGATCATGAACTCAACAACATTTGTTTGAAATATGAAGAAGCTATCAAAAACGAACATTTTTACGTGCTAAATACAGTTTTCGAATTCTCCAACAACACTGACTACAACGTACATTGTGGGCTGAGTCCTGCGAGGAGTTTTGAACCTGCAGTCAAGCTGTTCAACAAGTTAGACGCCACCTCTCAAATTTCCTTCAATAGTTTTGAGTGGCCTGTTTTCATGAAGTTGATGAATGGATTGTTGAGAAACAATTTTACACTTTCAGAGACGTCGTCTCAAATGAAGGTGGACTATGGCGATCCCATCCAAATCAGTTTGATATTTCATGATAATTGTGACGACGACAACGATGACGTGGTGGTGAGAATTAGCAAAGACACTATGAGTTTTCATTTTACCAAAGAATATGTATGTCAACTCATTCAAATGGACCGTCTACTATCGAAAAAATTGGTTGTATTACATAAAATGAAATTTCTTGATTTTTATCATAATTTTCTGGAAATTATTGCGAAACTTTCAGAGAGATGTACAGAGGCTGATGATGATGATGATGATGATGAGGAAATTTTTGAAACATTATGTGATTTGTGTCAAAGTATTGAAAGTTATTGCATGAAAGAATGTATGTACTACTTAAAAACTAAGGTGCTTTTTGATATAGAAATGAAAAAACTGTTTGTTTCAAATAAATATATATTGAATTATTTCAGAGACTTTTATTGCGTTAAATTCACGTAAATTCTCCGGCAGATCTCAATTCAACCAAATATTTCGGAATACAAACTACAAACGTTAAAGTCGACCCAATCTTCAAAACTGTTCATTCCAAATATTTCTGAATACTCTAAATCATGCAATAAAACCATGTTATTCAAAACATTTAAAGTCAGAACAATTTGGTCTGGCTTCAAAAAGGTGTCAATCTAAATATTTCTGAAGATTCTATGTTTTGCAATAAAACGAGTACATGTGTCCAAAGAAAACCAATGCGAATGTGGGGATTTGAAGGGCGCCTGTTCCGGGTACCTCTCAAAACGAATTCGCCCACAATCAAAATTCATCAATCATGCTGGAATTTTTGAGGTGATTAATGCTCCCAAGATGCCAAAAGCCCAAGACTTTCATCAATGGATCCATTCTAATTTACGACCAAAAGAAAGAAAGAACATAATGATGGTTATGATGTTTACATTCATTGAAAGACTTTTGATCATATCTCAATTCTATGAAAAAATTATAACATGTGGTCTAATGAAATATTCATACCAAGTGACATTATTCAAAAATAGAAACTTTTCAAGAGTTTTGACAGCAATGACGATTTATGTGAATAAAATAATTTTGTATATAATTTTTTCTCCATCGTCCTGCCTCCTCTTGATCAGCCTCTTTTTATCGATGTATGGTACACTGATATTTATTTGAACTAGTTTGCGCAGTGTAGTTTTGGCAACATTTCATCTGTACTGAAATAATCCTGCCATATCCATGTTACCGAGTTTGTGCTGTGCAATTTCGACCAGATTACACTTGAACTGAGAAAATCAAAAATATATTTTTGAGTGTGTTTGCTCAGTGCAGTTCCAGTTATATCATATTTGAACAAAATCTGAATAAAAATAATAAATAATTTTTTCCATTGACAATTTTGCATCAGTTTGCTCATTACTACCAATTGATGAAAATATTCCTCAAATTGGTATAATTATAAATGAATTGTATCACCTCAGCAGGATTTAAAGATGATACATCCCGTGTGGTAAAGGTATTCAAGGTTGTTTATCTGTTTTAATCATTTTAATCATCTATTCACAGCATCTTGTTCATCAAATAATTTCAATTCCTCAAACATGCTTATTTGCTTAATTTTTTGTTATTTTGCAAACTTTAGCATTTGAAATAAAAATTAATAGTCATTCCTGTATTTTCAACGTGGGTCTTCTTCACTCAAAAATTCGATTTTTGTCTTTGTACGGTTGATAAATTCGAAGCCGTAACATTGGTGATGATACAACTCTAGAATTTTGCTCCAAATACTGATCAAATTAGATATTCTTTTTGAAAAAATTTTTTAGATACTTTCAACCTTCCGCATTTTTTGTCAGACACCTTCCTTCTCTACGGAGTTTCTTGATATTGATTCATGATGCGATCTGGCACTTCAACTTCAGCCGATTGGTTGATAGTGATTTTAACTCGCTCATTTCCTTTTCACTCATAATAATTACAAGTGTCACAATGAACTTTTCTTGGTTGATTTGTCAATTCTAAAATTATTCTACTATCAACTTTTTATATATTTTGCCAAAACTCTTAATTTTTTTAGATATCTCGTTGTGATAAGAATCCATGAATGCCAAATTGTTGCATGTTCATTTCGACTTGAATTCTCATATCTCAAATAATATTTTGATATTTATTTTTTTAATTGATTATTTTCATATTCATAGAATTTCACTTGAAAATTTTCTATTGTTTCATTTTAATTTGTAAACTCTTGTTTTTCCGTTAGAAGGAATCACCCCTTCAGCCATGCAATCAGTAAACTTTTTGGAAATTGGTAATTTTGATGAGAAAAAAATTCTACCCTATATTTAATAAAACTGACTATCTCAAAAAAAAATCATAATGGACTTATGTATCCAAAACGGACTTTATTTGAAATGAACATTGTGAAAATCGACAACACGAAATAAATGTTTGTAGATGCTAACTGAAAATGAATAATAATACTCATAATTTCCTGGATAAATTCAAGATATGAAATATAAACGCCTATCGCCCTAAACCACACAATGGTGATAACTCCAATAATAAAACACGATATTTGCTGAAATTATGTTTTCTCGACTGAATGATCAATTATTGTCATCTTTAGACTACGTTGCTACATGATTAACTGAAACCCACTTACCTCAAAATCCTCTGTACTTTCAAACATAATCCATATTATATTGAATTACAAGCTGCACATACTCAAAATGATGCTGGTACTGGTCACAAAATAACTATGAATAACATTTTCATTTCTGGGTTTTCGCTCACAGGAAATGCGATAATAACTCAACGGGAAGTACGTCGGTTGTAATAATCGAGTTTTGTTTTGTGCCTCTAAGATCCGTTCTGTGGCCACTATCACCATACACGAAATCAAGAAAACTCATGCTTTTTTATGGATTGTTCAATAGAAATAATCTCTACCGACCGAAGGTCTTACCTTTTTTACGTCCACGACGTAAGCTCAACATGTAGTGATACTCATTTATGCGTGAATTGTGCTTTTAAAATTTCAATTTTGAATGTAATAAACGTATATTTTGGTCATATTATTTGAGTGAATTGACGTTTATCTTATTTGTAGCGTGTAAAAACGTCCATTTTAAACAATTTACAAATGTCAAATCTACATAAGAAATACATGTAAACGTGTATATTGTTTGCCTTAATTTTCGTCATAATAATTAATGCGAAAACGGCTATTTTTGTACGTATTTTTGCGTGAATTGACGTTCGTATTTTTTATCTTTTTTGAAACGCGTAAAACGTATGTTCTGTTCACATTTTTGCGAGTTCAAACGCTTTTTAAATTTACTCTTTTTTTTTTTTTGGAGCGTGAGGAACGTCTATTTTGGTTGCATTTTTTTGTGTGTATTGACGTTCTCATCAATTTGTATACAAAAAACCTTAATACAAAGATCACTCTACACATCAACTATTGAAGAAAAATGGTCGATTTTTCCCACTTCAAAAACGTGACTATCTTACTGCCAAATATCACCAGTTGGGCCTACTTACACGAGTTGTGAACTTGGAGGATTATGATAATACGTTTTGGATGGTTCCCACATTCAGCAACAATGATAGCATCTCACCTTGTATGCATATATTCGTCGCAATCGCCGCACCAACTACAATTGCAGCCTCCGAAACGTAGATATTCTTTACAAATGGCTATGTGATATATTACCGAAATAAAAATACTTAATAAATTTTGTATTCACCATGTTTGAATTTTTTACCCTATCCTACAATACCAACATTTCATTATGTATACTTATAAGTTAGGTTGGCAGAGGGTCTAAGGCGTTGTGGCGTTGTCTTTAAGTTGCGATTCCCGAAAGGGAGCGTGGGTTCGAATCCCTTTTTTTTTTCGATTTATTTATCTAACCTCACTTTATGAAAATTCACTATACAAACTGATAACTAAATAGTAATTTTTAATAATAACTACAAAACGTCCAGAACTGAGTGCAAGTAGTTGAAGCCTCATAACCACCAAAATACTTAAAGCTAAGTGCAATTGAGTAAAATTTACTATATAAGTGTGATAACTGGTACTTTTTGATAGGATTTTTTACTTGTTTTAACGCTTATAATTTCAATAATTTTTTTTGGACGCGAAAACGTCTATTTTCTTTGCATTTTTTACGTGTTTCAGCGTTTCAAATTTTAATTGTTTTTTAGGACGCGAAAACAATCATTTTGAGTAATTTTGAAATGCCTATTGTCCATAAGAATTACATGTAAAAGTGTATTTTTGGCGTTCGTAATTTTAGTTGTTTTTTGGAACACGAAAACGTCTATTTTCGTTGCATTTTTTATGTAATTCGGTCTTCGAAATTTTATATGTTTTTTCGAACATGAAAACACATGTTTTCGTTGCATTTTTCACGTGTTTTAACGCTTCTAATTTTACTTGTTTTTTTGGGACGAGAAAACATTAATTTTGAACGATCCTGAAATGTCAAATCTCCATAAGAAATACATGTAAAAGTAAATTTTTAACGCTTGTTATTTTATTCATTTTTTTGGAACGTGAAAACCGCTGAATTCGTCAAATTTTTTATACGTTTTAGCGTTTGTTATTTTAGTTGTTTTTTGGAACGAAAGAATCCTCAACCTTCTGTATGTACTCTTCAGATACCATTCTATTGGTGATTACTTCAACTACCCAATGGCACTAACATAATTTCCAAAAATAATGCCTTTATGATGATGTCAAATGGCGGGCATGTTTTTTTTTCACTCTAAACGACTACGCATCTTTTTCTATTTCCAGTGATATTTCTTCGAAACACTCGGTATATGTTTTTCCGCAATGGTAAGTTTTTCGTCGATCCATTTTCCCATTTAACATTTAAGACTGAGGATTTTGAATCACCCTGTATATATATATTTTCCACCCAAATGGAAAAATTTGTGAGACGTCCCTGTACAACTATAATGAGCTTTGACCAATCAGACTCCGCTATGTTTTTTTTTTCCTAAATGAACGGTCCAAACGTCCTCTTATTACACATTTAGATGTCGGATGTAATTCAATCTCTGCATGGGCAAGTAGTTGTTTCGAATCTCCATATGTCCATTGAAGCGTTCTTCCATCACTCATGCAGCCATGTTTTTTCTCTTAATGATTCACCATGTTTTTTCTCTCAAACGTTGTAGGACACCCTGTATATACGTTGACAACCAGCCACCATGTATTTTTTCTCTTAATCAATGTATTTTGAGACATCCTGTATACCAAATTTGACAGCTGCCATGTTTTTTTTTCTCTGTCTCATGTCATTTGACAATCAGCCATGTTTTTTTCTCTCAAATGTTGCGTTGGTTCACCCGGTATACCAATTTTCATAGCTGCCATGTTTTTTTCTCTGAAATGCCAAGTTGGTACACCCTGTATGGTAGCAGCCATGTTTTTTCTCTTAAATACTATGATGGTACACCCTGTATGGCAGCAGCCATGTATTTTTTCTCTCAATCGATGTATTTTGAGACATCCTGTATACCAAATTTGACAGCTACCATATTTTTTTTTTTCTCTGTCTCATGTCATTTGACAATCAGTCATGTTTTTTTTTTCTCTCAAATGTTGCGTTGGTTCACCCGGTATACCAATTTTCATAGCTGCCATGTTTTTTTCTCTTAAATGCCAAGTTGGTACACCCTGTATGGTAGCAGCCATTTTTTTTCTCTTAAATACTATGATGGTACCCCCTGTATGGCAGCAGCCATGTTTTTTTCTCTTAAATACTATGATGGTACACCCTGTAGGGCATCAGCCATGTTTTTTTCTCTCAATTGATGTATTTTGAGACACCCGGTATACCAAATTTGACAGCCGCCATGTTTTTTTCTCTTGAATACTATGATGGTATACCCTGTATGGCATCAGCCATGTTTTTTTTCTCTTAATCGATGTATTTTGAGACACCCGGTATACCAAATTTGACAGCCGCCATGTTTTTTTCTCTTAATCGATGTATTTTGAGACATCCGGTATACCAAATTTGACAGCTGCCATGTTTTTTTCTCATAAATGTCGAGTTGGTACACCCATTTTACTAAACTTACGAATCAGCTTCTAAGATTTAAGCAATAAGTACATAACGCATTAATATGTGCGGTTTACGGCCCTTATGGCAGTTGACGTACGCAAATTCTATTATTTTCTTGATCTCCCATGAAAGTTGTCTTCTTAGAGTACCCGCACGTTTCTGTAACTTTACTAATAACGAAGATAGCCTCCTATGCCCTTTTGACCTCGGAAAATGCTTAAAAATGTTTCTTGACATCCAAACGAATCTATTGATGCCAAAATCATCAAAATCGGAAGACCGGAAGTGCCATTTCCGGTTTGGACCGGAAGTAGCCATTTTATTGCAGATTTGGACTCTCCTCGATGTGGGTAATCCTAATTTACTATTACTTTTCTTCTATCTCAATTTTTTGAAACCGAAAGTGTTTATTTTTTGATGATTCGTACAGATCCAAAACATCATTAATGTATATATTGAACGACAGATGGCTCTGATGTATTCCTTGAAAACGAATTGGTATCGCACTTTAAAAATGACGGACCCCGTCACGATGCACGTTTATGAGACACCCTGTATATATTTTTTGTCTCAACTGGCACGTTGGTACAACTGGTATATATTTTTTTCTTAAATGCCAAACCCCATCACGATGCACGTTTATGAAACACCCTGTATTTATTTTTTTCCTTAAATTTTGACACACCCTGTATACGTAAAACGAAAACTTCTGAATCCCTGCATGCCCCAATGATGCGATGCTCCAATGATGTGATGATTCATTTTTCCGATGTATTTTGAGACACCCTGTATATAACTCGATTTTTGACAAACTGTTTTCTCTGTCATGTTACGTTGCTACACCGTGTATATCTTTTTTCTTCCATAATTAAATTTAAAAACTGGCAACGTCCCACCCTCCGTAACTCTACTCCTTAATTTTAAATCCGGCAACACCCAACGTCACGCGGTGAACCCAGCGACGCTGAGAAGTCGCTACTGCGCATGCGTGCGCTCGTACACAGGTTGTATCACTACTAGTGATGCCAAGTTTGATGGGATTATGTCAAACGGATTCGAAGATATGGCCAAAAAACTTTACCATAAACCCAATGAGTGCGATAGAGACTTTCAACCTTCTGAATCGTGTGGAGTCTCGCAGTCATACTCATTAGACATACGAGGAAGTTTTTTGGCCATATCTCCGCAGCTGTTTGACATAATGCCATCAAACTTGGTATCACTGGATTCGTAATCAAATATAGAAAAATATACTGGGTGTACAATTTAAAAATATCGCCAAAGTCATTTTTACTCAGCGATTGGATAGAATATGTACTGATTATTCAAAGTGGAATATTTTCTGGAGATTTCGGAATCTTCTCTGCAGATTCCGCAGCACCACCAGCAGTTCGTGAAGTCGGGTCGAGATGAGAAAAAGCCAGAGTATCAACACATGTGAAGTCCCATATCAAGGATTTTCCATGACTCCAAGGAATTAGAGTAATTCCATCAGGACGTTTTCCATCATTTCGGCATATTCCTAAAGGTTCTAGCATAGAAGGAATATTTGCAGTTGATAGA
Source organism: Chrysolina oricalcia (assembly GCA_944452925.2). NCBI lineage: Eukaryota > Metazoa > Arthropoda > Insecta > Coleoptera > Chrysomelidae > Chrysolina > Chrysolina oricalcia. Next base: position 36,571,724 of record OX101813.2, on the reverse strand, counting down.
GCTCGTTTTATCAAATCGTTAACAGCATAATGTCGGGAGTAGCGTCAAGATTTAAATTTACAGCTTAGACCGTGGGAGCCTTTTTCATCACCAACGAATCCGCATCGGCATTTATGGCTGACATAGAGCGAGCAACCTAGGCGAATCCCAACAGATATTCTAAAACATTCGTCATTTAGCAAGGTTCCCATAGATGCAACAGGAAGTGCGTTCAACCAGGCGCCGGATTCCTTCGTTGTCACTGCCTTGAGACGAGCCTGTTCTATTAAGGAGTCTTTAGCTGCATCAGTAAGTTGCTCAGATAATTTTTGCATTAAAGGAAGATCCCAGGATCTTTGATTGCTCTTTCTATCAGGTATCGACAAATTCGATTTCTCAGTCCAAAGTCTTTCACCTTCCGAATAGAATGAATCATTGATGTCAGAAAAGGAATTGGGTAAAACATAATCAATGAATTGCCGAACACTATTGAAGGAAGAAAGGAAGGCTGGCAAAGCAATAAAAGCTGCATGTCGAATACCAGGCCTCCCATATTTATCGGAAGCGAAGCTTGCATCCATGAATCTTCTTCAAAATTATTGTTGGTGATTTGTTTCAGAATTTCACTAAGTACTAAATCAAAGTGAACTAGTTCGGTTTGACAATGCCATGTAGGGCTACATCTTAGGGTATACATTAATTTGGGAATTGCCAGAGAGTTCTTCAATAAAAAATATCTAATATGAGAAAGAAGACATTTTATTCGGGAAGCCATCAGCTTGAGGGAATTTGTTTTTTGTTTCACACATTTAGCCAGAGACTCTTCTGAAAGTGGTGCACCAAGTACGGTCCATTCGTTCCTGTCGACTATTGTTATTCCAGAAGCTAACTTTCTGAATTTCTCAACTACAACAGATTTTAATTTTGAACTTAAAAAAAGCAATTCGCATTTTTCAAAATTGATTTGTAGTCCAATCTCTTCAGAATATGTTATTATATTCTTGAATTGTTCAAAAACTGTATCTGGATTAGCACCAATGGAACCATCATCCAAGTACCAACAGTTGAATTCAGTTTGTATAGATTTCCTTAAATTATCGATAGATAAGCAAAAAAGAGCAGGGCCCAGAGGATATCCTTGTTGAACTCTCCTTTCAGACAAGATGACATTGTTTCTGGAATTCAAGAAAGTTGGATTTTGGTAGCATTGACTTATAAAATGGAACAGGTGAGGCAGTGTATCCTTGATTTTTTCTAAAAATGTTCTTTTATAAATCATATTAAATGCATTCTGAAAATCTATTTTCAGAAAAACTGTAGACGAAGAATTTGGATGTTGATTCAAAAAGCGACGAGCTGCATGAGCGTCTACCTCACAGCCCCCTGGAGTTCCAAAGCCAAATTGTACAGGTCGAAATAAATCACTCAATGTATCTTTTATAGCAGAACAGGACAATTTAGCCACTAGACGTCGGAAAAAAGTGCCAACGGCAATGGGTCTAATACCACCCCATTTTTTCTTCAGAACTATCAATGAAGCTCCATAAAGGATCGGCAGCAGTTTCGGATTAACTTTGTCAGCGACTAAAAAGTTGCATAGTGAAGTTAAAGAAGTCAAAAGTTTTTCACCTTTAGGCCCAGAGCTTTTGGATAAGAGATCTTGAAGATGTGAAGGTCTGAGAGAATCCAATCCACCAGATGATCCTGTACGAAATGATCTAACAGCATTTAAAACTTCAATTTCTGTAGTTTGGAATGAAGTTAAATTTTCACTCTCCACATGGAACAGTTGTGGATTTGACTTATCAATCGAATGTTTGGATCTGAGAATGGATAAGGTTTCCTCGTCGAACGCCGCAACAGAGTCAGTCGAAGATAAAATGAGCACTGCAGAAGTGATATCACCATCAGAAACTTAATTAAAATGCATTTACTGAGATTCTGTATCATTTCAGATGATGACTGGGTTCTAGAAGGAACATTTTCTGTATTGGGGTTTCTGATATTTCTTTTGATTAAAGATGTGATGGATTCTTTACGAATTCCCGTACATAAAGGAATGCAAAATGATGCATATGCAAAACACAGCAGACTCTTCCATGCCTCCAGAGAATTTGCATGAATACATTCATCAATTGTATTAGCAAGTGAATCAGCAGCAATAGTCCTTGCTGACTTTGGTATTCTTTTGACGACGATTACGTTCTGTTTAAGATATGCCAAATGAACATTTAAGATTTCAGATGAAAGATGATCGTTGAGCAGAGAGGTTTTATCACTTACTTGTTCCCCAGAATTTTCTTCAAGAGAGTTCAAATAATGAATTTTTCTAAAATGGACGTTTTGTATTGAAAAATCTATTGCAAAGACTACACTCAAAGTTTGATTTAGATTCAGGACATACGGGAATATCGTTTTCGTTTGAATGGTATTTTAATAACAACTTTTTGATACGTCCTCTTTTCCATAGGAATAATCATTCCTATTAATATCCACGCTTTTCTTCTTCCGGCCAATAATTTTTCAATTTTCAAGATTCCGTTCATTCCACTCTGGACTATTTTTTGGAATTTATTTTGAAACTGTCCATGTGACATTCAACAAATGTCAAAAAAATTTCTTAACTTATTTCGAAGATTTCAAGATTATTAAGGATATTGAACTGGTTACTTCTTCTCCAATGATTTAGGTACACTTCTATAATACTTGGAACTTCGATAAAGGTTTCTTTTTGAGTGTTATATGAAACTTTTGAAGACCCTTATGACGTACTCTCATTTATTCACAACTTCCAAGTGTATTAATTGTGGTAATCAATATTATATTCAAAGTTCTAATTTTCGATATTGATTGAAATATAATTCTTCTTTCTGAAAATTGATGTTTCGAATGTGTTACACGTATTATTATATACCTGTGAATACATGTAATAATTAAATATGGGATGAAAGAAGGTTAATAGGGCATTATCAGAAATTTTCGAGGTGGATTTCGTGTTTTTAGCCAACTTCGCTATACTTCGCCTTTTTTCAAAAGATCAAAACTCTGTGAAAAATTGTCTGATTTCGAATGTTTTTTCCACTTTATATGCATTGCTTCCAGCTACAATTTACTATTTATTAACTATCTTTGAAATACGCTTTGTTGTCATGTTAGAAACGAAAAACCGATTACCGTTATTTTGGGCAGTTTTTTGCGATTTTGAGTATGAAGCCGATGGCTGACGTGGTAGCAAACTTCAGATTCGGATTCAGCATCCCAAAGAACATAAAGAACCGTTGAGATAAAAAGTTCCGCAGTTTTTTCCTGAAAACGCCATTTGAAACCTCATTTTATTAATAAAATCCTTTGGACTTTTTTCACAGGTTTTTGCTTCGTTTCAAGATTTTGCTATATTTTTTCAAATTCTTCTTGGTGTTTCAACTTATACTCGATAATATTTTTTGGATTCCATAATACCTTCTTCAGAGCTGTGCCAAGCTCTGTGATGATAGAATTATCAACAATTGACAAAATTGCCAAAAAGTGGTTATTTCAAGTGATATGTACTGCACGCCAGCAGCTATCGACATTTCCGAAAAATAAGTTAAAAATAGGTTGAAAACATTTTACTACTAATTTACGTTGTCCCTGAATAAAATTTTGTTCTCTAAATTACAAGTGTGCATAACTAAAATATCTCCGTGCATGATATCCGTGATTTCGAACGATTTATTGTTACGACAGGTACAGAGACAATGAATATACCAATAAATTATAAGTCATATAAAAAAAATATTTCAGATATGTGGGATATTTCTATACATAAAATAGTGTTTGTTTCCTTGAGTAGTTCATCCCTTTCTGCTAAACTACTTCCCGAGTTTCTTATCTGCAATTCAAAAAAGGACAGCTGGCATATTCTATAACAATATTGTGTTTCTGGGTAATTTTTTATTGTTAATATTCTGTATTACTTGGTGCAAACAGAAACACAAGACTAGGTAAAACATAAAGTATTTTCAAAAAGGAAGATGGACCACTAGCCACGAACGCCCAGGAGAAAGACAATATTTTTGCAAACATGTAACATATTTGCTAAAAATTCTTCGCTCTATTCTCAGAAAAATCAACAGACCTTTACTCCCATTGAAATGGGCCATGCGGACGAAACACGACGAATGACAGTCACGTTACCACCATTATAAAAATTAAAAATACTAGATATTTAGTGTTGAACAATGAGATAGCTAGAAATTGTTACGGTTTGAAGAAGGAGGAATTTCTTATAGCAATTATAGTTTCTTCTGCTAAAAATTGATGAAAACCAATAAATAAGATTTTGTGTAATGTTTTGATCGAAAGAATGACAAATTGTATGTGATTTCAATAACAGAAATTCTATCTGTCAAATGGTGAAGTTTCTCAACACAATGGCCGTATATCTTCGAAAGTAGATGAGACCGCAAAAATTGCATTTGAATTTTTTATAGGGCCGCCCAAAATACGTGAGTTCCACACATTTTTTTGTACATTCAGATGCTCAATGTAACGGAAGTTTTACCAAACCTTGGTTTCCAAGTTCACCTGTTCTTTTTGCAAGTGTCATACAATTTTCAAAATTGTAATTAGTGTTTTTCACTGGTTTCAGTTCAACTGCTGTTCATTTTAACTGCATAACTATGCACGAAAACATGTTTTTAATTTACTGATTCACATGCGAAGTTTTTTGCCAAAGCTGCATTGATAAATTTTTCCCTTTCCCATTGTGGTGAAATACATACTGTGGTGACGACTTCGAGTATCACTTAGCTCTTTACACTGAAGCTCCACTTTGAGTATGGACTACTTCCTTTAAAAACTATAAATTTAACTTGAAATCTATTTTTTTCAGTTCCACAACGTATTTTTTGGTAAATATTTTTTTATCACCATACATAATAATGTCAAAAAGTCATATGCCGAGTTTCATGCTGCTAAGATTTGTCCTTCACTTTTGGCTCTAATTTTTTGGTAGGTAGTTACTAAACTAAATCTGCTAGCTTCTCAAGATTCATAGGACACAGATATGATGTAGTTCGGAAGACAGTGTTGAAAGGAACTCATATGATTGCCGAACATTATCAGGTCCCTTGCATTCAAAACATATCTTATTATCTGAAAATATTTACTCCAAAACTTAAAAACCATCGGTAATTCAATTGCTCTCCTTTTAGCAAACGTGTTTTTCATTTTCTTGTGAAACCAGATGCACATAAAATTATACAGTTAACTTACTTGCTGAGTCGAGTCTTTTCATGTTCCTTCCAATGTTAATATAAAGTCTTCGCATGAAATACATCTTCACCAAGAGAAATGCTGCTGCTATCAACAATAGCTTATCCACAGTCGCAATTAGGATTATGACTCCCACCAAACCAAGTGTGTTCTGAAAGAGATGACGTAATTCATTCATAAAACTTTTCACATAAAACTAGGGACGAAATGACATGCTGACACTAAATTTAACCCATCAGCTAGTAATTTGACTCTGTTTACCTATTCCTGGGCTTTCATAGGTATCTAACTACCTGTTGTTCTGAGTATTATGTGTAGTTTACTCTAATATATCTTCTCGTTTGCCCATGATATTATAAATTTCCGACGTTTCTGAATTGTCAACTTTGTTCTTTGGGTGGCCCAAATGACCTGTAGTGCCTGATTTGTTTTGAATACCACCCTCATAGGTACCTAATTCCTTGAAAATATTTCAGAAGTTCTTATTATAGTAGTGAAATAGAACCGACATATTTATATTCATCTCAAACTGAGCAAAAACAAAACTATTAAATTTTTCATACCTACATCTAGATCTTTCGGTATTCGAATTCTTTGTTTTATTGAGTCAACTTTCACCTTCTACCTGGTCCAGCCGCCCAGATATTAATCCACGAAAATTTGATGAATAAATATTTTAATAAACTGGTATATCCAGAAATCTGTTGATAGAAATAATAAATGAGGAACAAGAAGAGGAACAAGAAGATTAATTATGTGACCAGAGGAAACTGATATGGCATAGAAGAAATTGAGCTGTAAGAAGGCATGGAAAGTATATTATAACATTTCCTGATGCTATGTGTTTCACTATACGTGCTGTTTAGACAAAACAAACAAAGGCAATTACGAAGATGATAAGCTTATGAGAGGTGAAACTGCGGAGAAATAAATTCATGAAAATTCCATTCAGTACCAATCTGGCATAATGTAAACTGGGTGTTGCGTAAATAATAAAACCCAATTGATACCCTTGGGGGATTAATTTTTTCGTAACCTATTCAATTTCTATTAGTAAATTTTATAACGTACCCTGATGACTTCATAGATGCTAATAGGCAACATTTCGTCAGTTGTGTTCAAGTCTTTCGAAAATCTGTTGATAATATTTCCCAAATAATGACTATCAAAGAATGTCATGAAAGAATCAACAACAGAATTTGCCATCGCATTGTGGAGGTTCCCTGATGCCTTCAGAGAGGAACCCATGACCAGATATACTCTGAGGAAAGAGAAAACTGCAATTCCCAACATGGACACACAATATAAATTTAGGTAATTCTGACGTTCTTTCATCGTTTCCAAGTATTCTGTCGTATTGGTCAGGTTGTTCACGATCAGTGATGATATTTCTGGTTCAGTCTTAACCCTGAAATATAAAAAAGAATTGTATCTTATAATACATGATTTATCATGCCAATGTTTTATGGTACGTTTCATAATATAGCCCAGTTCCAAAATTGTAGATACTGACTCATTGTCAGTTTACGTGGTGTCTGAGTGCGGCATGTACGTAAACTGACGATGAGTCACTATCTACAATTTTGGAACTGGACTATGGGTAAAAAACAATTTAAGTGGAAACTAAGGAATATATCGTTCACTTTGGAAAATAGTTGGTGATTGGATAATCTCTCCGGGTCGTTTCTTCATCATTTACTCACTTTCAATAATATGTTATTCTCGGACCGACACAATAAAAACCTTGAATGGTTTGAGTTAAATCGACAAAGTTGAAGTTACCTTTCTAATATTTTCACCTTGTAGAAAATATGAGGCAAACATCTGACAGATCTGTCAGCTCATAATTTACAGCATACAGCTCATAACTCACAGCATATAGCTCATAGCTTATACCTCACAGCCTTCTGTTGGCAGCTCACCGTTTATAACTCACAGCTAACAACTCACCTTCCAATAAAAGTGAAAAGTATCAAATCATGTATTCGTTCTAAGAATAAAGGAATGTTTGCTGTCAGAAAAAGTGAAGTTTTTTCCTAAAGGTGGAATAGCAAATGCCCAACAATGTTGTAAATTCGTCCCGAAACGAAATAGTGGTGGTGTTCCCTCATATCTGGGCTGATCTGATCAGTTATAGTGTACCTTTAATTATCAATTTGATTCAATTGATTTCAACATTATCATCGAGTTCATGAAATATTGTCTATAAGTTCTCATAACTTCTGACAATAAAGTACCCTATACTTTGACTTCGATTTACAACTGACAGCTTACGGCTCACATCTTACAGCTCACCTACAGCTCACAAGTCACTACTTACAGCTCACAGCATACAGATAACAGCCCACAGCTTCTAATGATGTTAACTTTGTTGGCAAAACGTGCGTTTTGTGAAACTGGCGTAGTTCAGATGTTTCGGTAATTTTCTTCGTCTATGAAGTGTATTCAAACGATAGGTTCCAAAATATTTATATGTGACAAACTCAATATAGTACCATTTTTTTTAAATCATTGCAAATAATGTAAGTGTTTAGAAATTTACTAAAAGACGCTGTTTCTTCTCTTGAAACTGATCTGAGTCGTTTGCGATGATCATGTTCATGTCATAAGAAACACAGTTTCAGAAGAGTTTATTATAAAATAATTGCACTTGAAAAACATATCAAGTCTAATTGGGAGAATTGTCATTCATGATGATTTAACGATATGTTGTCGGATCCAATCAAATCAAAAACATTTCTTTATTTTACTCACCAGTTACTAAGTAGTTTATCCGAGTATGACGTAGCAACTTGACACAAAATAAAAACTCCTAGAACAGCAACCAGAATCAGTAATCCTCCAGCATTCTTGTAGTATCTCAGATATACTCCTAGACTGACTTTCCCTGGAAGTTTATTTTCGTGATATAAGTTGGTGGATTCTTCTTTCAATAGTCCGGTACTTTCATCAACCTCATCGTACATTGCTGTCTCATCTATATCATCTGTAATATTTTCAAAATTATCGGAGTTGACGTCATCCATGTAGTAAGTTATTCTACGGTCCAAAGACATCTTCTGTTCCTCCAGTGATAATGTCTTGCCGTTTTCTACAAAGAGAGTGTTGGAACTATTCACCATCCTGATGTGGTTGATGTTAGTTGTAACCAGGATGACAATTTTGTCTTTCAAAAACTCTCTAATGCACTTCTGGAACACGAATAAATTCACTCGGTTGTCAAGAGCTGCAAGACAGTCATCAAGGAGATAAATGTCACTGTTTTTGTAAACAGCTCTAGCAAGGCTGATCCTGGACTGCTGTCCTTTACTCAAGTTCACCCCTTTATCACCTACAATCATTTGATCGCTATTTTCAAAGCTGGCGAAATCTTGCTTCAGAGCACACACTCTTACAACCTCGTTGTATCTAGCTTCATTGAATTCCTGGCCAAAGAGGATGTTTTGCTTTATTGTTGAAGGGAAGAGCCAAGGATCTTGAGGAGCATATGATATACTCCCACTCACTTGCATTTTGCCTGTGCTAGGTGAATATTCCCGCAGTATGGTTTTCAGTAGCGATGACTTTCCAGAACCAACACTGCCAATTACTAAAAATAGTCCTTTATTTGCAGACATAGAAACGTCTTTGAGGACTTCGGTGTTTTTTATTGTAACTGAGACGTGACTGAGGTGAACTTTTGGAGCTATTTCACTCGTTGCATCCTGATGTGCTTCTTCTGCATTCAGGAACTCATTCAATCTTTTTAATGACGCTCCCACTTCTGAACCTTGTGCCAGGCCGTAGGGGATGGAGATGATAATGATACCCCTTAGATTCGAGAAATTGGCTTGGATGAAGGAAATGATTTCAGCGTTTGCTAGATGGCCCGTCCATATATAGGTCATGAGAAGGACATAAAATGACAGGTTTGAGGCAAGAGAAGCCAAGATGAGCATAACACATTTAAGGTAGTACAATGGAGTGAGGTGTCTCAGTTCTTCTCTGGAATTTAAAGAGAGGAATTCATGTATTCTTCGATACTATTCAGAGTTAATAGGATATTTATAGTTTAAACTTGATATAGGAAAATTTGGTACTGAACCATATTGAGAGATCATTCTCAAACATTGTAAATATTACTGATTCTATGATCTTACTCAATTATTGAAGTAAGCTTTCTAATGGAATAACCTCACAAAATGGAACTGTAATCAGAAATAATGGAGGACTGACGTCACACTTTCTTCTGTGTTGTGTTAATTGTGTGTGCTGCTATGGATATCAATTGACCTTATTAGTTTATGGCCATGTTGGATGCGACCCTATGGTTGCCAACTGCATGAAAATGAATTTCCCCAAATTTTATTGGGAATACCGACAATGATAAATGACATTTCTTAATGATAAATAATGAAATAACCTATATTTCCACTTTGCTTTTACATTTTGGTGTATTCTCATTTTCAGAAGATGTTATAAGTTGATACATTTGATGTTTCAACTTACTGGCTATCTTCGAAATTGAACGGTGAAATTTCATCAGTAGACGAGGGACTTTTAAATCAACATCAATATCCCAAAGTTCTTCTGAGATTTGAAAACCCATGTCTGCCATTATTGAGTCACCAGGTTGTAGTTTATTCAATAAACCACTTTCTTTCTCAGAAATTCTTCCAGGGTATAGCTATTTTTTTAAATGAAGCTTATGAAGCAATTCAGTATAAATCCAACAATACCCCATGCGGTATTAAGTATGTAACTTGTACTTGGAATAGGTTGAACTCTGAATTATGCAGGCAGAAGGCTTTTGTATTGAAAATTCACATCCGTCAAAAGTAACCCTTGTGCTGGGATAATGGTCTTCCTTCTTTGGCGATATCTACACATGTTTGAAATTGTTGCCTGAGAGACTTTCGACCAGATAGCTAAGTCATTTCTTGATAATCAATTATTCAGATTCTTGATAATCAAGTTTCAGATTTTGGTGTGATTTGAACTGTGCTCAACGATGATGTTTGTGAAAAGCTTGTACTGTTGTTCATCAGCGAATGCTGTATAAAACTTCAAATAATGACGGCTATTCAGTACAACTTATTGCAGTTGCAATTCTGGATATCCAGTCTTATTATTCTAAAATTATTCCAAGTCAACTTGTACTTGAGCATCAGACATTTTTTTGCTGGTTTTTCTATCAAAGAACTGAGCTTTCTTCAAATACATGTATAATCAAACGAATAGATCAAAAAAAACTGATAGGTGATGGGTACCTTCTCGAGTTCCTTCAGAAGATCTGAAAGTTTCTTCTTGGATTGTGTAGTTCACAAAATCGTTTATTCTGAAATGGACCTTTACATTTATGAAAAATCAATTGCAAAAATCTTTTAAATCGATAGATTCTAGTCTGAAACGTCCATTTAACAAATAGTTCCACTATATTTTTTTCATTTTGAAAGAAAATCTCATTTTAAAGTGTGCCACTGATGTCACGTTCATCGGAAAAACTCCCACCATAATCCATGTTCCGAAACATTCAATACCGTTTTCCTCAAAAATATAGATTCTAGCTTGGTATAAGCCATTGAGAAATAATTGAAACTTCGTCACTTGATCAACTCATAGAAAAAAATCCACATATCAGCTACTTTTTATTGTATTTGTAACTTTCAAATTTCCAGAACGGACCATCCTTTCGATGAAGAACGAACATTGACAACTCCGCAAATCATTATGACAGTTCTCATGCAACAAAAGTGATCTCGAGATTTGAGTTTAATGTTTGTTTTTTTTTTACCTTCGACATTTAACTGATACATTCATTACTACTGTAGCGAGGTGTTATTATGACCGATCTGGTATGAATTTGTTTATTAAATGGATGGTGTTATGCAACAATGAGTCAAGCCACAACTTTTAATAATTGAGCTATCACAGTCATTGGAATCGCCAAAGTGTTATCCTATAATAAGCAAAAATGATTCAACCCGCAATTGTAAGGGGGCTCCGTCCACTGACGATAGTATTAAGCCACATTCCATCATTCCATCATATATTTTACGAAACTAGCTGTCTGTGGCTTGACCCATTATTGCATAACATCATCCAAATATGGAAAGGATTCGTGAAGAGCAGTGCGGATAATTCACCGAGGGTAGATTATGAGATGATTGACTCTTTTTATTTAACAAATATGAAGTTATTTTTTGCAATGACTAAAATTTAAAATCGTTCTTTGAACGCTGCTAGAATACAGTTATAATCAGTTGAATCACATTTTACAATGCGCTTCATAGGTATTTAGGAGCATAAAAAATTGTTTATTAGAATATTCACTGGTCTTCAGACAACCAGGTACGAAGCACCTTTTCGACATGTTCACAGTTATTGCAGGAATACAGATCCAGAAATTAGGAAAAAAACAACAAAAACATTTCAAAACTTTGAAAACCGCATTAACCTCAAAAAATCAAGCAGGGCCTGTTCGTTTGCAGCATACATATTTGATGGAACTGCTCTACTTGTATTAAATTTTAAAGTGGGCAAGCGAGTTAACGATCCCATCTGGTATCAAATGACAACTGTCATACGACACATTATATTCAAATGAGAATTTGAGATTCCACGGTGCACAACTTTTACAACGTTGCCAAGTTTAGTTTTGATTAACGTGACGTCACGAAATCAATTTTCTTCTGATTATAGAGAAACTAGCGGTCAGAAAAAATAAATGAAAATTCCCGAGTGTTATTAGCGTATACACTTTCTAATTACAGTGTTCTCTCATATGTCGTGAAAAGGTCCATTGGTAAAACTTTATTTGAGTTTTCTCATTTTATCCTGGTTCGATTGTTGTAGTTTTCCACAGAGTATTTTATTCCAATACTATATTATTTTATTCATGGCATGTTATATCAATTAGAACACAAATAATGAAGAAAATGAACGGTTGAAACGAATAATCCAACACAAAATTTCTTATCGTGAATTTAATTTCCAAAGTGATTATTTCAAGTGTCAACAACATGCGAATTTTCTCAATATTATGAAATTTTGAAATTCCCGCCCAGATTTTTCTTTCTGCACATTTGGAAACCATAGGGTTGCATCCAACTTGGCCCTAAACTAATAAGGTCAACTGATACTCATACTTTGATTTCCTGCTGAAGTAGAACTATCACTTAAAAACTTTTGTGGTCGACATGGACTACTGTTTCTCAAAAGTTTATTCCTCACAACAGATTTTTATGATGACGTCAAATCTTAACATTTTTTCTTTGAAAGTTGTGGACACTTTTATGAGTAAGTCCATAGAAGTCAATAAAACATTTTTTTAATAGCAACTTGAAAATTGAAAATTAAATTTCTCGAAATCTACCGAATTTAATTTTAAAAACCAGGGAACGTTGAAAGTAAGATTTGAAGGACTGCAGCATGGGGTAATAACTTTTCGAAATTGAAAAATATATGGAAAGCGTCACCCCTTCAAAAAATAAAGCGTTTTTACGATTGCAGCGTGTCTCACTTCTCATGGAAACACCCCCGTGCTTTCCATTATCTTTGACGCAAAATTTTGATATTTGCAAAATCGAAAGATACATCAAAATTTAATAAAATTCCTAGAATGGGCCATTTCAATTTGTCTCACTTGCCATGGAAACATCCCAGTAACTTTCGTAATTCGACAAAGAATCGTACATTTCTATAGTGTATTTATCGACGAGAATTTACGGGGGTGTTTCCTTGACAAGTGATATAAATTTGGAATTATAAGTATTTTTTGTCAGGAACAAAGTGAATTAATAGTGAAATGATTGTTGATTTTACGAGTACGAAGATATTATCTGTTACTATAATTCTTCGGATAAGTAGTTGGTTCCATCGCTGCCGAGTGCAGTGTATATTACTTGAAATGACCCTTTCGACGCCATCGTATTCATTTTTGACGTATCTATCGATTTTGAACATTTCACAATTCTACGTCAAAAATTACGAAAATTATAGGGGTATTTCCATGGGAATAGAGACACTGTATATAATGAGCAATCGGCCTTGTTTCCCTTCAGCTATACAGTGCGAACTCTTAAAGTCTTGCCCCTGTTAACTTTTGAACGACTTGCAAACACGGAACATAAACCATTTTGAATGGTAGGTATCACCGACACTACTTTTTGAAATAAAAAACATTGTGATTACCAAATGGAGGGCGCGGGACACATCAATTTGAAGATTTCAAATGGCATGGGGTCAAATGACACATTGTTGAAAAGAGAAATAAATTCAATATGAAAATACCAATGAAGATGTCGTTAAAGATACAATTGAGGAATTGGCAAAACCACTATTGAATATATAGTATAGAAAATTTTACTGAAAATCTGACCGATAATCCTGATGAAGACACTATCAAGAATACAATTAATGAACGACTACTTATCAAACATCCCGAAGGAACTACTGAACTTACCGATAGAAAGAAAGAGACTGTTGATGAATTGTTGTTATTGTTATTTCCGTCAACCGATTGCACCCCTACGCGCAACCCTCGGAAGTCTTCGAGAGCTTGTGTGAGCTAGGGAAGACGCAGCCCTTACCTATTAACGTGTGATGCCATGCACGAGACCGGTGAATCGGTGGATCGAACCCACTACCCCACGCATGCGAGGCGAACGCACTACCAGCCGACCACCACGGCCCATGAATCACCTGCAGATCCATATACAACCCTTATAGGAGATACTAACGAAGATTCGACTAAGAAAACAACAAAAACTCCCATGGAAGAAATTGTTGAAGTTTCTACTAATGATATGTCCACGTCCACGAACCCGATAATCTTTCCGGAGATTCGATTGAAAAATCAATCAGATAGCCTACTGAAAATATTACTAGGAGAAATGCCAAGTCGACTGGAAATAAGAATATTTTGAAAAAAATTAAATAAAACTAATATTTTTCAAAACATGGTCTTCCAACCTGCTCCTGAAAAAGGCAGTAATGACATTGTTTGCACTTTTGATGAGAAAAATTTGAAGTTATTGAAGAGAATAAGAGTAAGAGAAGTTGTTATAAATGTAAAAACTTGGCCAGATGAAATTGCAGTAGTAGGGAGAATAAAATGGAAAAAACCAACCTGTCATCCGTGGTCACGTCTGACAAATGGTTGGAAGACATAAAAGCAAAGGAATCCAATGGTGCTAAAGTGAATACTTCTAAAACGAAATCTATTGGTGAGAAGAACAATGAAAATAATGGGAGTAGTGCGAAAAAGAGAAGAGTGTCACAAAAAATGCTACAAAACAATTAACGACTGATCAAAAGAGGTGACACCAAAGAAAAAATTTACAAAAGTCAAAGAGAAAATAATTATGAAGACACTTTGATTAGTTCAATAAAGATTCAAAATGAGAAAAAATACTTTCCTGAAGACCGATTTAAGTAAGATTAAAGTAAGGAAAAATCACTAGAAATCAAAATCCATTCCAAGTGAGAGCATCTAAAATTGTTAATGATAAAGAAGTTGAATATTACTGTTAGGCAATGCATAAAAGTGGGGTGTTATAAAACTGGAAATGGCCTGATCAACCTGACCTTCTGTGGTTTGATATAGAAGATATAGTCGTGGAAATGAAGGAACCACAGAACCGCAGAACGTAGTTCCTGGAACGAAATCTTTCAAAATGTAAATTTTGGCAGTTGAAGTATCCTAATTTTTTCTTATAATTATTTTTTGTATAATTTATGGATTTTATGAATGAAACAAGATTTTTGATCATTAGTCGTTTGCCTGAAGACGTGGCTTCAAATAGTACATTCACTGACCTCAACTGGTACAAAGGTGACCATAACTGGCAAAAATATATTTTCCACGTATTTTCAGCATACACTATCTATATTCTTTATAACCCTCAAGCCGTGTTACACGTATTGTGTCCACTCATGTGGTTTTTATGGATTGCAGATTGCTAATAATGAAAATCATTCTGTTTTTTGCTCAGTATCAATAAATTTCTGTACTATATAGGTTTCCATATCTTTTTGCCACTTCTTTTTCAATTTTCTGTTACATCACAATCGAACGTTGATTTTTTATCCAATGCTTTTTTTTACTTTTTTCCTTCACGTAGGTACTTATGCTATGGCGATCATCCTATAACTGTTTCAAGGCCAGATATACATACTTCCTTAATTCTATGATTTTCTTTCCAAATATGGTTTCCCATGTATACATTTTTATGGTTTTGATGGCTGATAGGACTGCTGCAGTCAGCTGGATTCTCTCATCCGTTTTCCCCGCCGAATTAATTCTCAGCTGACTCACTTTCCTTGATAGATAAACTAGAAAATATAATACAAAATCATTACATCAGTACTACTCTTATTGAAAATTAATAGAGTCATTTCAGAATAGTATATTATGGTGATAAATATGCAAGTATGAGCATTTAAAGTATTATTAGTACAATATTGGCAAAATATTTGAAACGCAATATTGGCGAGAAAAAAATGTGAACATTCCGCAATATTGGTCTCAAAATATTCGTAGGTAATATCCCAAGACCATGACAAATAGCAGACTATTATTTTCTCCATAATTCTTTCGAAAGTACCTTGTATTTTGACAATTTAATGAGACCATATGAACATTATTAATCTGAATAACTCCCGAGAGCTTTAGCTCAAGGGAGTTATTTTTTTATTATTAATGTTCATATAGTCGAATTGAATTGTTTCAAAATACAAGTTACTCGAGATGAATTAAATAAATTAATAGTCTCTATTTGTCATGGTCGAGTGATATTTAGGAAGATTATTTCATGAACAGCATCAAATCATTTATATACTCGATCATATACGTTTCAACATTTAAATTTCCTTCCTTTTTTGAGGACAAGAATGCAGGTTTCGTCTTTTTGCATTACACGCATTCCTAGCACATTGGAATTCGATATATTCAAATGGATTTATCTTACGTTTATGTTTATTGAAGTAAAATTCCTGGAGAGTTTTCGCATTTGTATACCACATCACTTTAACCGTGTACTCTTTATAATCCTCGTCATTTTTTTTCACGCATATTCTATGCCCAATCATTGAGGATTTCGGCGATCATGAGAGTTGGCTGACAAAAAGACATAGATTGTCTCCAGACAGACTCTTTACTCTAGGTATTTTCTGGGACAGATTCGCTTATTTATGCATTCATTTCTGTCATAGAAGATATCCCAAAACAAGACATTCCAATTATGAGCGACTAATATGTCAAACTTTGACACTTATACAAACAAAAGAAAGCTTTGTTTACCTAAATATCCGCTTGGTTACCTAAATAGCCGCTCATATCACACATCATGTGACTTCAATCATGAAATTTCATTGGTGTAGCAATGTGTGAATTAAATAATCAGCGATATTGTTAGAATATCGCTGGTACAATTGGCAAAATATTCAAAAGTCATACTCTCGAGAAATAAAATGTGAACATTTTTCGAGATCGGTCAAATATTGTCTTAACATTTTAAAATTAGTATTGGTGAAATATTCTTGAAGCAATAATGGCATCAAAACATTCAGAGATGTTGGTACAATATCATTTGGATATATTGGTGGAATGAAAGTGGAAGTAAATGTGCCTTGGTGTACTATCAAATGTCGAGTAAGTCTGAACTTCAACAATTACAGTTCTCTTTCAGTTAATCAAGGTATCACCAGGGTCTCCCTTTTGGTCGCCAAAACCACTGAGCAAGCTGTCTTGAAAACGAGTTTTGCGAAGTATTTAATGTATTTTCATAGGTTTTAGAAGAAGTTCTATATGTAGAGCCATCTAGCGGTTTTTTATCCAGGTACTTACATCTACATAATCTATATAAGAGGAATATTGATATTGCAATATTTATTCTAGATGTTGCAAACAATATGAATGTCGGCGTGTGGCGCAGTGGTTAGAGCGTCCGACTTTGGGTCGAAAGGTCCGGAGTTCGAGCCCCAGTTACAGCTGGGATTTTTTAATTTAATTTGACCGATTAAATTATTCAAATCTCGTGGCTGGACTGGGGTGAGTCCTGCACGATTCACTGTGGCGTTCCAATTAACAGTGCTGCTCCTAAGGTGGCGCATGGAGTTAGTAACAAGGCCTATCCAGAACACGTGGCTAATGACCATAGCAGTCGATGCCAAGACACCAAAGAAAAGAAAAAAAAAACAATATGAAGACAATATTGTTGTAACGATATTGGTAGATATTGTTCAACCAATATTTACCAAATATTAGTTAATATGATTTGTTGAATATTGGCGAAATAATATTCAACCAATGTGCATTCAAACTTGGATATACAATATATTTTTTATTCCAAGTTTCGATATGAGAGGAATATTGGGATTGCAATATTTATTCTAGATGTTGGAAACAATATGAAGACAACATTGTTTTATCGATATTGGTAAATACTCGGGTAAATATCATTAATCCAACATCGAACCAATGAGTTAATACAATTTGTTGAATATAGTTGAAATAGTATTCAACCAAAGTGATATCAAATTTGGATATACAATATAGTTTTTCATTTCTAGGATCGATATGAGTGGAATATTGTGATTGCAATATTTATTCTAGATGTAGAAAATGCAGACAATATTGTTATCGATATTGTTAGAAATTATTCAATCAATATTGACCCAATATTATATGCAACAATCTACATTCAGAATAGGTCGAACCAATATCCACCAATATTATTAATACAATATTGTTTTTTCAATATTTGCATATGATGGATCAATATTATTTTTTCAATTACAATATATTTATAGTGGCCCAATATGAAACCAGGATTCAACCAATATGAAGTGCTACCTGGTTGTGCACATGTATCATTTGCTATTTGACAAAAATAATGCTGGATATTAATTTTAGAACAGGATAATGTCCCCTATATTTTATTGTATCTAACCAAGTCCGTGAAGGACATCTGGTATTATGATGCATGTATACTAAAAATTATTTGAGTAATCAGTAATTTTTGGTGACGCTTTTGTTGTGGGAAAACCAGGGAAAATCTGCGCAATTTCCTGATTGACTCACTTGTATAATATACCTAAACAACTCAGCCGGCTGAATTCCATATTCGTAGGGCAGGTTGGACTGTTGCACAATCAATGAAAATAAGCTGACCAAGAGTGAAATAGGTCTAGATATAAAAGAGATTATGAATTTTCGCGGAATACCTGACCTTACATGATTTGTCAAGAAAAAGTAATGCTAATGATAACACCGTAGGTATATCGAAATTGATGAATAAAAACTGGAATTATCAATGGTTGAATTCGTGATGCGACATCAGTATACCTTTCGTTTTCATGGAAGAAAAACAGAAATAAATTTGCAATTTGTCATCAAAGATTATTTGTTGTCACTGTAGTGCGTAAAATTTAATTCTAATATCGATTCTATGAATGGTAAAGCAGAATCGCGGTTAATACGGCAATTATCTAATGATGCGCATAAAAAATAATATTCGCAAGTTTATCAAATGGATGGAAAAGCAAAAGGTAACTGTGACATATTATACATTATATGGAACATACTGTGAAATGTTAATGATATTTAACGACAGTTACATATCAACAATTCATATGTTATTGATCATTATATCTTGAATCTTGTTAGAACTGGAAGTTCATCATTAAAAGCTTCTCAAATACTCAAATATTGTATTTTATCACATGGTGGCAGCGGTATAAAAATTATATCAGCATGGAAGCAACTTTGAACTTGCCAGGCGCAATGGAATTTGGAAGTAATATGGCCCAAAACTGGGAGAGATTCAAGCAAAGATTTCTAATATATTTAGAAGCCCGCGAGAAGACGGAAAAACCAGATAAGTAGTGATGGGAATGCGCGCGCTCGCCCGACATTTCGCAAATCCGCGCGCGCGGATTTGCGAAATGTCGGGCGAGCGCGCTCGCCTCGCTCGCGTATTTCTGGTCTTGTTCACTAACAGATAAGGTATGAAAATTTCTACTCAAAGTTGACAGAAATCGACAAAGTAGTAATGGAAATGCGCGCGCTCGTGTCTGTCTCGCAGATATCTTCACCAAGAAGTAAGAGATAAGTTACATAAGTTACAAAATAGTAATTGGAATGCGCGTGCTCGCTTTGCTTACGTATTTCTTGCTGAATATCTTCACTAGGAATGGTTCACTCTTCGAGTGTTTATGAGGAACTATCATTATTATTATTATTTGTGAAAAAAGTGCCAGTCTCTAGGGCGCCAATACTTCTGAAAACTATCCACTACAAACACTTCATATTCATGAGTATTCAGTATTCAGGAATTTTAGGGAATCTGACAACGTCGCATTGTATTGTAAAGTTTTTAAGACTCGCTGTTGTTGATTCAATGAAAGACATTGATCTGGCTACCTTGTTATGAAACAAGCCATTTCGTTGTGAGAACAGGATTTGGAAAAAATCTTGGTATTAATATTTTGAATGCACAAAAGATATTTTTAAATAGACAGCGCTAGGAGGCATTTTTTGCGAACAAATAATTACTTGAATAAACGTGTCGGATCTCAAACACTCATTTTTGGTAAGTGCGGATGCGCAAACAGATAGAAAAGACGCAACCTAACTGTATTGTATAGTCGGGTAAGTTCGGTTGGGTTTGCATGAGATCGGGTCTGTCGGGATAAGTTATAGTCATTGAAGTAGGTTCATTTTATGTGAAAAGTGCTCATTATTTTTTGTGCGCATGTGTATTCATGTTATGTTTGCGCACATTTCCGTGATCTGTCTCGTCCTTTGAATTTTGCTAGTCATTTAGAAACAGTATAAGTACCATTGTTTCATAGGTGCAGTTAAAGTGTTGATGGGAAAATTTTGTGGTTATCAATTTTCCTTACTCATTCACTAAAATATTCCATGTTAAGTCTTGTTCAAACCCTCGCGAATTTCGCAATTTTTCTGCGAATAAAATGGCTGCCAGTCATGCCGGACCAATCGTCGATGCAGAACCATGTCGGCAGACATTTTATTCGCAAAAAAACTGCGAAATTCGCGAGGGTATGAACAAGACTTTATACGTGAATTGAATATTTCTGGAATCACACTGGCAATGTCGCTTCGCCCTTACGTCAATGCCATTGTGACCAACCTAACAGATATTAACTAAACAAAACAGCATGAATTTGTTGATTTTGTTATTGCTAAAATAAAGTAGAATTTGTTGATAAAAAACTGTTTTCAATGAAAAAAAAAAGTGTAAAACTGGTGAATTATGGTGTGTATATTGTGCTGGTGAAAATCAGGACGCATTTGAGTGTGTTTTTCGAAGAAGAAACGTGTGCTAGAAAATGCCAGTTTTAATTCAAAAAAAGGCCCGTATCTCCGAAATTACTTAAGACCGCCAAAAATTTTATTTGGATTTTTTATTCAGGAGGTCAAACTACGTAAGTAATTTTTTTGATAGCTTGTAGCGCCCGTTTAACGGAATTTTACCCAGTTTCGAAGATGAAGAAGAATGCGTGCGTGCATTATGTTGATTCAAGCATGAGTTTCGAAAATGTCCAGCATTTGGAAAAATGTGTTTGAAATGCAAGAAAATGAATCATTTCTCCAGTCAATGTAAGTACTCACGAGGTATTCATGGGATCGAAGAAAATTCGACTGAATTCGAACAAGAAGTAAATTCAGATGAATCCAGTGTAGATGAATGTCAAAATCTGACACTTTTGTCAATCATACAGAACACCAAGAAAGTGAATGCAATAGTCTGGAGGCAAAGTCTAAAAATAGGTAATGACAAATTTGATTTCAAAATTGATACTGGATCTGAAGTGAATATAATTTCTAGCACAATTTACAAAATAATTGTACCAAAACCTAAAATTGAACCTACAGCTATTAAACTTTCCTCATACTCTGGTCATTTCATAAAAACTTTGGGTACCTGTAACATGAACTGTTTTTTGAATGAGAAAAAGTATGAATTGAAATTTTTCATCACAAAAGAAAATTTTGAACCTATATTAGGTCTGGAAGCGACATCAGCTATAGGACTTATTCCACGATCTCATAGCCTTTTGAGTGTAGAATCAGCTGATAAAATTTTGAATAGTTATCCCGATATTTTCGAAACTGGAAATGTTTTGAATTATAAACCATATCATATTACGCTTCAAGAAAACACTAAACTCATTATAGCATCAGCGCGAATGGCTCCTTTATCTCTCAAAAGCAAACTGAAACTTGAATTAGATAAGATGGTTCAAAATAAAGTATTAGAACCCATTGACGAACCAACAGACTGGGTTCACCCCATTGTTGGCAACATCAGAGTTTGCATGGATCCGCGACCACTTAATAAATATATCAAAAGAGAACATTATACTTTACCAACTGTAGAAAATGTCTTAGCACAATTGCATGAAGCAAAAATATTTACAGTTTTAGATGCTTCTACAGCATTCCTACAGGTTCCGTTAGATGAAAGTAGTTCAAATTTATGTACAATTGCGACACCTTTCGGGCGCTATAGATTTAAAACGATGCCTTATGGGATCAGCAGTGCTTCAGAAATTTATCAGAAATATACAGGGTGTCAATTTGAAAACTTCCCACCCTTAATATCTTCCTTCCAGTAAACAATATGAGTAATCGAAAAAACAGGTCAATTTTATTGTCAAGGGGGACACTTTCACGGACTATTTGTAGCCCTCGTGGTTCAACCCCCTACGAGGGGTAGATGTTACCCTTAGAATTTTAAATGGGAAGGGGGGTCAAGTGGCACATCATTTTGATGGGCGTTCAATTCTTGTTCCAATGGTACCCTGACTTATTATTTTGTGATAAGCATTTTCCGAAAAATTGCGTTCTAAACTAACAGAAGTAATTATTAGAACGCCTATACTGAGATGCATTATTGTATTGACTCCCTTTAATAAAAATGGCTAGAAGAGTAGGTGGCACCGCTCCAACCCTTGAATGATAGGAATAAATTTATTACGCATGGGATTTTGTATTTGGTGGTTATTTTCCTTCTACACAATAAAATGTAATTTGCGAGAAAGACATTTCCAACATAAAATCTACTTACGCTTATCTTATTAGCTGTTCGAAATGTTGTCCATTTTGCTCTAAACAGTAATACAGTCTGTTTTCGAACTCCCCTCTAACATTACGGAAAACTTCACTAGGAATTGACCGGCATGCTGCTGTAATTCGTCTTTTAAGTTCGTCAATATCAGAAGGTTGTGTTTTATAAACAACGGATTTAAGATGCCCCCAAAGAAAGAAATCTAAGGGTGTTAAATCCGGTGATCTCGGAGGCCATTCAACTGCTCCCTTCTGCCAATCCATCTACCCGGAAATCTCTCGTTTAACCACTGTCGGACGGGAAGAAAATAATGAGGTGGAGCACCGTCCTGCTGGAAATGTAACAGATCCTCCTGCAAAAGTTCATTACCTTCTGCATCAATTTGAGTTTCTAGCTCGTGAGTTATAAGAGGATCGATAGTCTCTTCAAGCATATCAAGGTACAGATTGCCAGTCAAGTTTTCTTCCAGAAATAATGGACCAAGAATGGCATTTCCAAGAATACCAGCCCAAACATTAACTTTTTGTGGATGTTGTGTATGCCCTTTCCGAAAAATATGTGGGTTTTCGTCACTCCAATAGCGACAATTCTGTCTATTAACATTGCCATTCAGAAAAAATGAACACTCATCGCTGAAACAGATGTTTAACAGAAGATTAGGGATGGTATTGACTCGATGAGACATGATTTCACAAAACTCTATTCTTCTATCATAATCATCCTCGTGGAGCTCTTGAAGAATCTGCATTTTATATGGATGAAATTTATGCATTTTCAATGCTTTTCTTATAGTCTCGCGTGACATTCCCGTCTGTTCTGATACTGATCGTAAGGAACTCGTGGGCTCTGCAGCAAATGTTCCCAAAACTTCAATTTGAGCTGCTTCATTTAGTACTCTGGGGTTATTTCTTTTTTTATTTGTCACTGAACCAGTTTCGTAAAACTTATTCACCAAATCAAGCACATACCGGTGACTTACATTACAATTTGAATGTCTTTCATTAAAAAGACATGCCGCCCTTCGTGCGCACTTTCCAACTTCGCCATAAATTACAATCATTTCAATTCTGTCTTGAAGAATGTAAACCATTTTTACACTTTTATACACTTATTAAAGTAATTCCTAAACAGCCCAACAGGTACAACGGTATTCACAATACTACCACATAGTTCAAATTTGCTAACCAATTTTTTGCCGGAAAACAGAAACTTTTTACAGCAGAAGTAGCAAAAAAGGAAGGCTATCTGTACAATTTCTGCGATGACACTTAAAAATTCAGCATTTAATAAACACAACTTTACTACCATCTACGTTTTACTATTAGACTACTTTTTTATGTAAAGTGTTTGGAGCTAATGGCTAATGTTACCCCTAATAAAGGGTTGGAACGGTACCACCTAATATTCTAACCAGTTCTGGCCAAACCATGCATCTCAGTATAGGCGTTCTAATAATTACTTCTGTTAGTTTAGAACGCAATTTTTCGGAAAATGCTCATCAAAAAATAATAAGTCAGGGTACCATTGGAACAAGAATTGAATGCCCATCAAAATGATGTGCCACTTGACCCCCCTTCCCATTTAAAATTCTAAGGGTAACATCTACCCCTCCTAGGGGGTTGAACCACGAGGGCTACAAATAGTCCTTGAAAGTGTCCCTCTTGACAATAAAATTGACCTGTTTTTTCGATTACTCATATTGTTTACTGGAAGGAAGATATTAAGGGTGGGAAGTTTTCAAATTGACACCCTGTATAAATCACATCATGGAGGGATTGGAAGGCTTTATTCCTTTTATTGATGATATTTTAATTTTTGCCAGAAATATAGACGAACATAATGAAAGACTAAAATCAGTATTGAATCGTGCTCGTAAGTACAATTTACATTTTAGTAAATCAAAAATTCAACTAGCCAAATCTGAAATAAAATTTTTGGGTCACACTATTTCCAAAAATGGAATTTCCATACATAAATCAAAAATTGGCTATAACCAAGATTTCAAGTCCAAAAACAAAACAAGAACTTCAGCGTTTTTTGGGTATGATAACATATTTGGGGAAATTCATCCCAAATTTATCAAAGTTGACCAGTTCGTTACGAAAACTTCTGAGCAAACATGAAGAATTCATCTGGACAGATGAGCTTGAGCAAAGTTTTGTTCATCTCAAAAATATAATCTGCAAAGCACCAGTACTGAGATTTTATGATCCAACCAAACCTCTGTCTTTCAGTTGGCGCTAGTAGCCATGGTCACGGAGCTGTAGCTATGCAAGAAAATCAACCTGTGGCGTATTGTTCAACATCCCTTGATACAACACAGAGGAACTATGCCCAAATTGAGAAAGAAATGCTTGCAATTCTTCATGGAAATGGAACGGTTTCATCTATACACCTATGGCAGAGAAGTATTGGTCCAGACTGATCACAAACCTCTATTAAGTATTGTCAAAAAACCTATGAATATGGTGTCACCAAGACTTCAAAGGATGATTCTCAGGCTGATGAGGTATAATTACAAATTAGAATATATCCCAGGCAAAAATCTTTGTATTGCTGATACCTTAAGTAGAGATCTCATAAAAGATGATGTAATGAAAACTAAATACCTCGAAGGTCAATCAGTAGCAGTTCATATATTGGTTTCTGCCTCAAATGAAAGAATCACTGAGTTTAAAAAAGCTTTATCAGAGGATTCTATTTTACAAGAAGTTATAACTTACGTTAAGAATAGTTGGCCTAAATATAAATGCAGTATCAAGTCCAAAGCTATACATTTTTGCAATGTTAAGGAAGACCTTCATTATGTAGGTGATTTATTGTTCCGAGGTAATAAACTCATAGTCCCAACATCCCAAATCAAGCAGGTTATCCAAAAAGCTCATTCAGTACACCAAGGAGTCAGTTCTTGTCAAAATAAGTTGAAATTTGCTCTTTATTGGCCCTCTACGCTAAAAGATATTGAAGAGTACGTCTTGAAGTGTGAAATATGCCAAAAATATTCCAAGTCCAACACTAAACAGCCCCTGACATGTCATGAAATACCTGAATATCCTTGGAGTAAAATTGGAACTGACTTTCTCAAGGTGAATAATCAAGAATTCTTGGTAATTACAGATTATCTTTCGAAATTCGTCATCGTCAAACCAGTTCAATCAAAAACTTCTAAATCAGTCATCAAATTGTTCGAAGAAACCTTTCCAAATTTCGGTATACCAATGACGATAATATCAGATAATGGTCCTCCATTCAATTCCATAGAATGGAAAATTTTCCTTAGAACCTACGACATTAAACATACAACTTCTAGTCCCACATATCCTCGCTCAAATGGTATGGTTGAGAGACAAAATCAAACAGTAAAAGGTCTCATACAAAAATCTATTCATTCTGGAAAAAGCCTACCTTCTATAATTTTAGAATACAATACCACTCCAAAACAAGATTCACCATCTCCTTCAGAACTTTTAATGGGAAGAAGATTGAGGACAAACTTATTAATGTCACAAGAGTTGCTTAAACCCCATTATAACATAAGAGATGCTATTGCAACTTTAAAAAAGAAGCAAGGAATCCAGAAGAAGAATTACGACAACACTTCAAAGCCACTCAGTAACCTGAAACCCGAACAAAACATTCTTATACAGAAAGATACCCGTGTTTGGTCCCCTGATAAAGTCGTCAAGGAAAATGAAGAACCACAATCTTATACTGTTCAAACCAATGATGGAACTATTTATAGAAGAAATCGCATCCATTTACGTCCTCAGTTTGTGCCGAATTTTAATCAGCACGAAATCGTACCAATTCCGTCCACCAGTACGAGTGTAACCAGCAGAGCAGGCCGGACTCCATCAACGAATGCGACAAGCAGAATTCCTGAAACATCCGAAGAAACTGACATCAGAGAAACCACAACGACTGATTCCACGATGAATGACGGACCAACGATTGGATCACCAACAAGAGATGTCCAAGACGCAACAAAACAAGATCATCGAGTTGACAAGCGCATTCGACCTGAACGAAGCATTAAGAAGCCGCTACGTTTCAAAGATTTCCATATGTTTTGATTTTTTATCAGCTACCTTTATTTCATATTTTTTTACTTTTATTTTATTTTTTTTGAAAAGGGCATGTGACATATTATACATTATATGGAACATACTGTGAAATGTTAATGATATTTAAGGACAGTTACCTATCAACAATTCATATGTTATTGATCATTATATCTTGAATCTTGTTAGAACTGGTAGTTCATCATTAAAAGCTTCTCAAATACTCAAATATTGTATTTTATCACAGTAACAGATATAAATGAAAGAGTTGTTTATTTGACATTACAGCTTACTGCTGTCAGATCAATAATCAAAGAGTTGTCATTAAGACTCCATGTTTCTTGAGTTTTTGATGTTACCATTGTAAAATGTCTAAAAACCATGGTGTGTCGACTCATTCCTGCAAAACTGTGGGATAAAACGGGAGACAATTCGCCAGCTAGATTAAGTGAAAACAAATGAAATCGTGACCTGTTTCCCAAATATGCCGCAATTGTGTGTACCGCCACTGTCGGTTTTCCTGTTAGGGTAAATTTACAAGCACAGAAGTTTTCAAGTATTGCCGACGGATGAACTGAATAAAGAAACCTAATTATTGGAATTTACTGAATCACTGTCACCAATCAGCTTCATTTGTTACATTTTCGACTCGTTTATATAATTTTTTACTGAAATGCAATTAACTACAATAATAAACACGCATTTCATTTGGAAGCATCTAAATTAAGCATCATGAAAATTCACCATTAGAACCTGTCAATCTTGTGCTAATATAAGCAGGAATGGCTGAATTCCGTAAGATTTTCAATAAAATGTTTTCTAATAATACAAGATACTATGTGATAATCTTCATAATATGGTGGTACTCACTTTCGGTATTGGATATAGATTAATTATTTTGTTCGTCTCTTTGGATTGCCCACAAATGATACAAAAACGGAACATGATCAAATTATTATTGTACAGACTACACAGGAAACGATTAGATATTCACAAATTTTATTGAATCAGACATGTTTCGCCAGTACAGCAGCTTCTTCACTGTGTGATTGAATAAAGTTTGTGGAGATCGAATCGTTTTCTGTGTATTTTCTACAATTACTATGGATCTTCAACAAGTAACGGCCGAGTCAATTAGACGAATTATTATTGAATGGATGATGGATGTCTAAGAAAATATTCAGCAAAATGGACAAACACATTAATAATAGTCATCAATACAAGGAAATTGCACTATGAAATTTAGATTCCGTCACGACTATTCATTTTTGAATAGTATTTAAAGTTTGTTGAAATTCCATAAAATTGACAACAGTCGTCAATCACCATATCCCTGGAATATTGACAGGATTAAAATTCTATAAAAGCGCCATCTCTGGAACCGATTGAAGAAGTAGACCACTATATCATTTGTTTATTTGTCTTGTGAAAAATCAAAACAAAATTGAATCACTCGACACACCAGGGTTTTTAGACATCTTATACCATTATTTAAATAGAAGTAAGATAGTCAATGCCTGTGGAAAAGGTATTAGACCCAAACGCGAGTGTCATCTAGCGTGATTAGTTACAAACATGAATATTTGACGTCAGTTTAATGCAGTTTTCTTCAAAGAACCCCTATTTTAATCTTATTTCAATGCTGTCCCATTGTTTCAATTAAGTTTCGACATGACTCGGAGGCCAGATCACTGAGGTTACGAAATGACTTGGATGCGAGATCACTGCCGATATCTACATGTCGCATCCATTTGAATACAATATAAATCCCATAAGGTTGGCTAACTAACTTACTTCTATATAAACAATGATGTTACTATGGTAACTTTGAAGGATGTGTGTTTTTTAAATTTCGATTTAAACACGCCTAGACGTGCTTTAAATAAATGGGTAAAATGAGGCACCAATAGAAAAAAATGGATTTTGTCAAGAAAATTCAGTATTCCCACAATACAATTTTCATCAGGTCCATATTTGGAGTGTTCACATTACTCAGTCGCACTTTCGTGGATTCATGTTCTGATATCAAAGATTTTCAGGAGAAGGCAGTAATGAGGGTGCATTATTCCTCGGAGTATATGTACTGGACATAAGTATTTTTTTAAAGATTAATGTATTTCATCCGAGGAAATACAACCCTGTTGACTGTCAGACTAATCAAAGTATGTTGCCGTTCAGTAAAACTAACATCAAAATAAGTAGAGACTGTGACAGTAATTTTTTTTTATAAATACTCTACAATCTGATGGATCATTAGGAGGTTCATTCCACTCACAGCTGCTTGGTGTAGAGGATGGTACGAGAAAATAGTCACAATGATCAGAGAGCTCTGGAGATGAAATTTGGGCAGAAGACATTGCATTAGCAGGAGGTAGTGCTGGCGTATTGTGCGATTTTGAAGCAGTGATAAACTGAAATACACTCAACGTTTATTTCCGACGTTACTGAAGAGATGAAACCCTTCAACACCCGCAATGTTCTTACAATAAACTCCAAGTTTAGAGGTATCAGATTCATATTTCTTGCAAACGATAAATATCAAGAAGAGAGTAGTCACAAAATGTCTTCGATGTCGTCTCAGAGAAAATTATCATGAAAATTTGGGACACAATGGCCTAAGAAGAGCTGGGTGTCTGAACATAGGAGATATCGTGTTAGTAGGAGCAGATAATATAGAAAGGATAACCTGGCCAATTGGTCGAATCCTCGAGATTTATTATGGAATAGATAATATAGGTAGAGTTGTTGAGATGATAGTAGCTACTGAGACTACTACTACTACTGACTGTTTCATAGACTGTATTCATTGGAAGTTTCTGACGAAAGCAAAAAAAGCTATCACTATGAAAATCATCATCTTCAAAGCACCGAACACGGAAATGGCGTCGAAAAGCCACAAATGAGGTGAGAGATGAAAAAAGAGTTAGAGGTGAGAAAAAATCGGAGAGCAAAGAACACATAGAGAAATCATAGAGTCGTTTTCAAGGAGCATGAAGACAAGGATCAAGAATTCAATCAGAGACATGAATGAGTCGTTAGAACTCCACAATGATATGGAGATCCGTCATGATGGATTATTGCAATACGATATTGTTACATGCGGGAGAACAT
This sequence comes from Chrysolina oricalcia, assembly GCA_944452925.2. Taxonomy (NCBI): domain Eukaryota; kingdom Metazoa; phylum Arthropoda; class Insecta; order Coleoptera; family Chrysomelidae; genus Chrysolina; species Chrysolina oricalcia. The sequence goes on along the minus strand of OX101813.2, from coordinate 36,542,239 downwards.
TGGGAATATAGAGACAGTGAATTTGAGATAGTTCAATGAAGTCTGTATATATGTTGATTTATGATCAAGCAATGTTATGTCAAATAAAATCTTGTTGATTATCAAATAAGCACTTTAAAATTGAAATATGTGAGTTCGAATGAGCCTCTTGAAACCTCATTACATAACCTAGTAAGTCATCTTGTCAAATCTTCCTGTGATAACAAAGTGAATTTTTTGTAGAAAAAAATTAATGGAAAGAACCAGAATGTATATGACAACATGAACGAATTGAAAAAAGGGGAACCTCTATTCATGGATAATATACTGTTAGGAACTGGGACAAGAAAAATTAGGACAAGACTACCCCTAGTGGAACTGGAAAAGGCCAAGTGAGAGAAAGTTTCAAAATTGTGAGAACGTTATTTCTTGACATGGTGTTTTGAGTGTTTCAACTCTACACAGTCTGAACATAAAATAAAATAAAAGGAAATTCCAGGGCATCGGTAAAAGAGTAGAAAGGCAAATGATAAGTTACTGCGTTTACAAGACTATTGTCTTGCATAGATTCTTAGATTATCCTCAATCCGATTAGTCGATTCAAACTCGGATTAATTATGTTAGTTGGCATATGAGATCTTAAGACCTGAGCAGTAGTTGATCAAATCAATAATGTTCGAAATATAGTGACTTGACAAAGCAATGGTATACGAATTGTTTATATATTATTATAATGATATGTTTCCTTAGAGAAAAGATATGTCCAGATTTCATTTGCGTTGATTTTTCTGAGATACTAGAAACCAATCGTCTAATTTATGTGATGAACTTAATTTTTTGATTATACTTACACTGAAGAGGAATTATCAACAGGTAACAACCTAGCCCAACAATAATTGAAAATCCAATACGCTCGTAGATCAAATACCCAATAATTGAAATGTGTATGAGACCAATCCAGATGTCGTTCATGAAGGTCAGGGCATTCTCGAATGCAAAAACATCTTTAGTTATGAGAGTGACTGAAAAAAACGTAAGAGAGAATTATAAAATGAAAATAAGAGTATACGTCATAACAGTTTTATAATGTAAGAGTGAAGTGTGGGAATAACTGTTAGGTGTAAGAAGCGTCATAGTCTAAGAGCCGGTGACTGGCAACCTGTATGTAACTGACCAGACCTCAAATTTTGCATAGTGAGTCCCCTATACATCCCTATAAGGTGGAGACTGGAATTGTTTTTGAACATGTCTGCAATTTGGAAATTTTTAAGTGAGTTTTATTATTATTTAAAAATAACAATGGTAGACCATTATTGCGCATCTAACATCGTGACAGACGGTTTTGGAGTCGATCGATGTCAGCTTCGATGTTGTGTCCCTGTTCACCAACGTCCCACCGGAAGACTCTCTGAGGGAGCTAGCTAACATGTTCTCGAATGATATCGTCAGACTCTTTGAAGCATGTCTCACGGAAAGTTACTTTCAATGGAATGGAAACTTCTATGAGCAATTAGACGGCAAGGCGATGGGGAGTCCACTCAGCCCAGCGATAGCCAACTTCTTCATGAAGAGAAGGCAATCGATGCCTTTGATTTTAAACCGACTATGTGGCTACGTTACGTGGATGACACTTCGTCAGTTGGTGACACGGAAGTGAAGCGCTGAACCATTTCCTAGACAACCTGAACGCTCAACACCCCAACATTATGTTCGCCATGGAGACTGAACAGGACCAACGGATAGCTTTTGTAGATGTACTCATCGAAAGATGTGGCGCGAGACTGACCTTCATGCACTATCGAACCACTATCCTAGCCAGAAACAAGTAATTATCTCCACACTAACGGAACATGCTCAGAGGATATGTAAACCAGAACATCTACGAGATGAACGGGAACGTCTTCAAACAACATTAAGATCGAATGGTTACAGTATACCTGAGATCAATAGGACCATGGGGAGGAGGTTCAGATAGTTGCACGTGCGTATCTACCGTATATCAGTAGGATCACGGACAGAATTAGTAAACTCTTGAGCCAACACAATATTAGAACGATCTTCAAACCCACTAAGATGATACAGCAAAGCCTAAGGTCAGCTAAGGACATAAGAGACTCACTGTCAGCATATACCGCATACCATACCCTTGCGGAAAGGTGTACACAGGAACCACAAAAAGATCCATGGGTACAAGACTGGAGGAGCACCAGAGAAACTGCAGATTAGGACAAATGGACAAGTCGGCACTGGCAAAACACTCGCTCAGTGAAGGAAACCACAGGAGCCCGTTGGAGGACATGAAACTTCATTCCCCCAACCAGGGATACCATAGTCAACTTGTAAGAGAGGCAATTGAGATCCACAAACACACGTAGAATTGCAACAGAAAAGAAGAAGCAGTAAGCCTCAATCGAATATGGAGTCCTATTCTTAAAAATTCAAGAATTACAAAGGAAGACGACATTACGACAACAGGTAAAAGGGAATCAACTAAGGTTAATAAAAATGTACCCAATCCAGATACGATAATGAGCATACGGAACTACCTGAGTCAGAATAAATACAATCTCCTGAGACGGAATCTTTACACATCCGAGATTATCCAAGATGAATAAGCCTCTGAAGAAGCCAGGCACTCGAGTTGGCGAAACGTCAGGAAAAAATTCCAAAGAAACGACGGCCATCAAACTCGAGTGACTATAGTGGCATTGAAAACTTCGGCCGCGAAAGCCTTGACCATTTTGGTTCTAAAAAATATGGAATTTTGAAAGTAGGTCTGCCATCAATATATTATTTTCTTCATTTGTTATAGTCTTAAGAGCTAATATTTGAATATTTTCCACGTTTTCATCGGGTGTGATTTCAAGCCGGCTTTCTTTAATGACGAGAAAAAACCTTTCACCTTGTTGAAAAAGAGTTGAATTTCAAGAAGCTTTTGCGGCTCTTGTGAACTAGATTTAACAGAGGACCGGTCACATGAAATTTGAACTTTAATCAATAGTTCACTTGCCAGATGTATAATGCCAAAAAATATAAGGATGTGGATGAAGGAAGGTTCCAACTGTTTGTTGCCAGCTACAGAGCTTCAGACGTCAATGAATACTTTAGCAATAAATAATCTTTGATGCACGTCCAATACCACCATGCAAGAGTGTGCCGTTCCAACAACTTTTGAGAGCTCATTACATTTCCAGTATTTGGAGAAATACTTTTGAAAGTCACCCCACAACTTCAAACCCATTGGAGTATGTTTAGATCGAACAAGACAAGACAACTCATCTGTCTTCAAATGGTTCGAGAAAGATCAACTTCCATGTTCTATTCGAGACTTGTTCATGGTAAGTTGATAATGATAAATTCTATATTGAACATTCAAGACAAAGAAACCACCCAAACACCAAAACTATGTCACAATCACACTCGATACGCGTTTCGCCAACAGAGTTAGCATCTTCAGGAGCTGAAAGCAGTGAGCAGTAAGCTTTTAGCTCCTAGATGCTAATTTTGTTGGCGAAACGCGCGTTGAGTGTGACTGTGACGTAGTTCTGCTGTTCGAGTAGTTTCTTTCTCTTGAATTGTATTCACGCCAAAGGTTCCAACATATTCTTTTATTTGATGTATTGAACGTTACAAATTGAAATTTCATTTTAACAAACCGACTCTGTGGATGAAGAAGACGACGATGAAAATGACTCCGAAGGTGATGAGTAAAGATTGACACCAATATGTTTATATTTGCATAATAATAATAACGATTTCAATTATAATTTTCTATCTTTAATATTGAACCTCAATATTCATTACTGCTTAGTAATCTACCTCTACTCGGGCAGTAGTTAAAAATAATAATAAAAATAAAAATAATACATTAATATTTATTTCAGAGAATGCTTTACATCATTTACAGAAAAATAAGCGACAAAAACATAGAACGAAATAATTAACGTCAACTCTGTATACACACCCAAATAGAATAGGGTTCTAAGCTAATTTGGGAGCCTCTAACAACTTTTTTAGATTTGTTGAGGTTTTGCTACTATCAGGTAATTTATTTGAAATATATTAATGATGCATATGATGGGTGTTTCTCGGTAACTGTCAGTTTATGTATTGGGTGGTTCACATTTGTGCTACGAGTAGGATATGGGTGATTTACTAATAAATATAGAGTGCATATACTGTCATGGTGCTTTTCGACTCGATCTGATGTGTGTACGCAGTAAAAACGTCTGAACAAAAGATATTAACGGCAGACCAGTCAATAGGGTATTCATTGTGCAAAAATGTATGTCTGGTCAATAACAAACAGGTAGCCAGTCACTAGCTCTAACGGCTATTTGCACCGGTTGTCCTTAATAACAAACTCAGCTAAGTGGAGGATCAGCTTAAAGTACACCTCAAGGTAAAGATGGTTTGCATCGTTGACTCCTGGCCTGAACCTTACCTGAGTATTGGAAATGTTTGTCAATAGCGCAAAAATGATCACGTAACCAGCGACAAGACGACAACGCAAAGTTTTCAAAAATATGCACATTGCGCTGTCAGTTCTGTCTAATTTGAAAGGCTGGCAGGAGTATGGCAAGTGATTTGGAAAATTTGTCTCTACCGGAAAAACTAGCCACAATATCGCCAAGAGAGCTGCATGCACATTAGTTAAAATGCGTAGTTTATTAGCTGCCCTAACCTGACCTGACTTCCCCTAGGTAAACAGAAAAGTATCCATCCAAAATGTTTACGACATAAAGATGTGGTTGAAAATTTTGGATGAATAAGAAAAATTGAAAAGAGTCGCCATCCCATTACTCTAGTACAAAGGAACAGAATATTTTTTAGTTCGTGAGTAGCATACATTTATATCAATAGACATTTTGTATTAAGAAATAGGTACAATGTTGAATCTGAAGATTATTTTCCTACTTTCACGTCATAGGGATATATCAGCAACAATCAGGTTTAGTAAATAGAGAGCTGTAGGTTTGGTCACCCTAAATAGAGGGAAAAATACAATAACATCAGCAAAGTCCAGAAAAAGTGCTCGAAATTCTTTGAACATAAATAAAATAGGGAAATATTTCGTGTAGGAAAAGTGAGGTTTAGTAGTTAAGTGGAACCTAAGCCTGGAGTATCTGAGGCTTATCTTGATTGAGGCTTATGTTGTCCTCAAATAGCGGTGCAAACCAAAATTGTATTATAAGGTCCACTTAAGTCGTAAGGTAACCTTGAGTTGATCCGGTGCAAAGAGCTGTTACAGCTATTTGCAATGGTTCTCCTTAATAATAAACTCAGCTAAGTGGAGGATCAGTTTAAGGTACACGTTAAGGTGAAGATAGTTTGCACCGTTGGTTCCTGGCCTGAACCTTACCGGAGTATTGGAAATGTTTGATAACAGCGCAAAAATGATCACGTAACTAACGACGAGACGTTACACAACGCAAAGTTTAAAAAAGATGCACATTGCGCAAGCGCTGTCAGTTCTTTCTAATTTGAAAGGCTGGCGGTGGTGTGGCATGTAATTTGAAAAATTTGTCTCTACCGGGAAAAATAGCCACAATATCGCCAACAGAGCTGCGTGCACATTAGTTAAAATGCGTAGTATATTAGCCACCATAACCTGACCTGACTTACCCTAGGTAAACAGAAAATTATCGATCCAAAATGTTTACGACATAAAGATGTGGTTAACAGTTTTGGATGAATAAGAAAAATTGAAAAGACTCAGAATATTTTTAAGTTCGTAAGTAATATATCAATAGACATTTTGTAATGAGAAATAGGTATGGTGTTGAATCTGAAAATTATTTTCATACTTTCACATCATAGAAATATTAAATATCAGCCTCAATCAGGTTTAGTATAAAGAGACCTATAGGTTTGGTCACCGTAAATGGAGGGAAAAATACAATCACATTAGCAAAATACAGAAAAAGTGCTCGAAATACTTTGAGCATCAAGAAAATAGGAAAATACTTCGTGTAGGAAAAGTGAGATTGTAGTTAAGTGGATCCTAAGCCTGGAGAATATGAGGCTTATCTTGACTGAGGCTTATGTTGTCCTCGAATATTGGTGCAAACCAAAATCGTAATGTAAGGTCCACTTAAGTCGTAAGGTAACCTTAAGTTGAACCGGTGCAAATAGCTGTAAGCCTATTAGATATAGAGGATGGATCAGAATAAAAAATGGGTTCGGTTCCCAAAGCTGAATGATGTATTTACCTATCTTTCCTGTCGTCATACTGGAAATGGATTCTGGCGACAATCTGAGTGCCTTTCTGTAGATCAGGGCTGCCACTGCTGTTCTCACTTTGATACCAATTTCGTTGATGAATTGCTCATAGTTATGGTTATATATGGTTGTGACAAAGCTCAGTCCAATCACCAGAGCAATATTCTTATAAAGATCCGTTCTGGAAATGTCTTGCTGATTGGGCTGGAAATATGCCACTAGTCTGCTAATAGCAGTTGGTTGGATGAATCTGGAATGTTTCATTACTACATGAGATCAAATACAACTGAATCTGACACTTCAACTAAGGTATCAAGCGCCAAATTATGGTGATGAGAATGAATTGATAAAGTCCAATCAGTTTTACAAATTAGACAATCATTATTGAAATGACGCTTGGCACTTTCATCAATAGATGGTTGGCTTTGAGCGTGAGTGGACCCATATCAGGTCCGCCACTGCGGCCATTTGCCTATTGTGGCTCTAGATGTACCACGTGCAATAAATCACTTGAATGTTTTCACATGAATTAGGTTCTAGCTTTCAGAGTCGTATGGTACACTTATCTCATATTTGAGGAGTTGGCACTTATTACCTTTCAGTTAAACGCTATCCATGTATTCTCAAAAAAAAATTCACACAATTTCAAGATGTTTTCACAAAATTGGTGACTGAGGAACAACTTTCAAAACTGACGATATTCCAACGTTCTTTAATTTATTTAATTCACACTCTGTTTAATATAAATGTGTATGTCATTATTCCACAATGAATGCATTCAACAAAAATCATAAATGGGGCAGACAAAGAGATTATTGAAAAAAAAACATTGGTAACATTCACCGAATATTTACAGAATAGGAATACAACAAGACTACTTGTTGGACTCCTTACAGAAACTTGTAGGCTTACGAGACATATGAGTATAATCGGTCTGGAAGAAGAACTGCTGCAGGGAAAAAATATTTAAACACGGAAACAGTCAAAATGGTGAAATTGGGATGCAGTTTAGGGGTTGAAGACGGTTTTTTGAGATTTGCAGCAAAACGTGACTTCTCAGCGGAAAATTGACAGCGTAACGCATTCGGCCAAAAACCAAGAGCTCCCGGGTTCGATTCCTGGTTGATCCACATTCTTTAAATTCAATTCTAATTTTCATCTTTCCGCCTGCAAGCCATACAATAATTTTTGATTGTTATTTTGTTATATTGATAATACTAATAACTTATATTTGATATAAACAATACTGAAATCTCATTAACTTCAGCTAGACCCAGTCTTTCAATATTTATTACTTTCGTGTTATGTATCAGACAAAAGTAGTACTTCTTTTTCAAACAACTAAACTTGAAAAATATATTGATGAACCAAAAACCCGAAACGTCGGGATACTCACATCAAAGCAGTTCTTACCACGAACTGAACGACTCCCAATAAAATGTAACTCAATCCAAAAGCGGACAGTATTGCTCGTGCTAAGGAACGTTGCTCCTTTTTCTTTCCTTGCTGGTTCCATCTATCTTCCAATTCATCGCCTAGGTTTCTGGACTTCAGGCTACTCACAACCTCGTATACATCATCATCTTCCAAAATCTTTTTCTTGCTCTTTTTATATAAACCATATGTGTAGCTGAAAATCAGGAGTCTTTATTAAACATTACTTTCTAAGGAGTTTTATACAGTGCCCGCCAAAAAGTTGGAACTATGTGGAAATTTTTTTTATTTATAGTTTCTCCGAAAATTTCATTCGTTATAAAGGTTGGTACATTCAATTAGACTAAGTACGCAGACATTTATCTTAAATAAATCAAAAAGTATTCATAATATGAATTTTTTTTACTATCGATTGAAGGATTTTTTTTGACTGAAAATGTTGTTTTTTTATTATTGTATCATACAAATTTTGCATTCATGCACTAATTGTGACGTACCCAACCCCTTTGAACTCACCCAATTTCAAAAATAAGTGTTGTAAACATTTTTAATCAATATGACGTTAAAGCCCTTGAAATTTTCTACAACATGCTTTTCATTAAAAGTTGTTTGCTAGAAAATCTAATGACAATAGACGTAAATAAATTTTGCAATAATACTTATATGCATCGCTTTTCTTTTAGGGGTAACTCTTGCATCATATTATAGTGTGTTGATTTAAAAATACTTTGGACCAGCCCAGTACAAGTATCGGTAACGTTGATTCTGTTGTGAATGTGTGTAAAATTTTCGTAGGTAATATCACAAGTGTATCGGTGATGATCGAAATAACAATTCCTTTGAATTTGAGAATCAAATTATGTTGCTTGGCAACCACACGAGCGCTTGCGCTAAAGCAACATAATTTGATTCGAAACCGAGAAAGAATTAACGATAATCGCCGATAACACGAGTTGTATTTGTTAAGATTATTTCATGAATAAAATCTACTATTCAATTTAACTAGGAACATTAATCCCGCATTTAGTTCTGAAATTATGCAACTAACAAAACATTTACTTGATATTTCAAACATCCCTCTATTCTACCAATGACAGAGAGCGCGTCATTCGTAGTTTCGTCATTGCATGTCCAGTCTACTGTTTCTCGCTCGAGGTTATGTTTTGATAACATTTTGATTTAGTGATTTGATTATTCAACGAGTATCTATGCAAAATTTGTCGAAAATTGTGAAGTTGATATGAATTAATAGTGAGTGCTTATTTAGTTTTGGTCAAAGTTTGGTGTCATCATAGCAGCTTGCTAGTGGTAAGTTTGTGTTTTGATAATAACCAATCAGGAATCGAACTACAAAATCGAAAACACATCATATACATATCCAGTAGCCGATCAAGAGCCGAACTACAAAATCGAAAACATGATGTTTTCATTTATCAACACAAAAATTTCAACCAATCATAACACGCTATTTTAGCATAAGTGAAATAATCATTGAAATTAATATTTTTGGTCTTAGCTTTTATAAAGATTGATGAGTTGAAAAAATTCACCTTATATCATTATTACATTCAATATAAATGCAGTTTAGAAGTATTTCTAATCACGAAAATAAAAACGTATACTAACTTAATAATTCATACTCCCTAGGGGTGGTTTATAAGTGTTGAAACATTTTTGGCAAATAATAATTTCATTCTTACAATAATTCAAATTGAATGACGCAATTTTCAATCGTTTCAAATTATAATAAACATCTTTAATAATAGTTTTGAAAATTTCTACCCCTTAGGGGATGATTTACAGGGGTTGCATCTGTCTGATTGATTATAAACTCGGTTGAGAATGTCAAGTAGTCTACAAATAAGTAATTTAATCTTTATTTTAACCAAAATTTTACTAAAATCTACGTTTTTTGCAATAAGGGGTAGTTTTCACCCCTAAAAAATGAAAAGCTCGAATCCAAATTTTCACCAAAATTGGTGTTGATTCTCAAAATTCCACAGTTTTATAGTTTCTCACCGCTGATGACTGGAGTAACTCTCCTTTAACGTGTTGTCACCACGTCAGGTCTGGTCCCAGTTTGTTACAGTATTTGTAATATGAGCGATTTTTTGTAACAATAGTTGTAATCGCCTGCTTATATCATGTTTCCACATATTTTATTTTCCTCTTTTTTTAAATATCACATTAGAAACAAATGTGGTTTTAATGGAATAAGTGTATTAATATTATTTATTATTTATGAATCATGCATACTTGAGAATCAAATCCTAATAAGGATGGACACCGGCTGAAAGGCTAATAGAGTGTCTTTCGGTTTGCATGTTCTCACCATCATTATACCAACCATTATCTTCACTTACTAACATGAAAGACTGAATTAAGAGAGAATATATTTATGTGTTTTGGAAAATGAATAAAACCTGGAGGTATGCGTCTGTGGAACCATGCAATCAATTAGACCTCCGAAAATGTTGTTCTACATACAGAGTATAGTGTAAATTCGGACACAGTCAAAAAGTAAATCAAATAAACTTAGCTCAGATGGGATTGTCAGCTTTAGGAGAACTTTTGTGGTCAGTTTAAAAGGCTCTTCTGATAGAAAGAGGTCGTGTCATACTCAAGGTTATAACTCAAATAAAAACACTGAACACTTGTGTTTCGAATCAGTAGCAGAGGTTTTAGTAGCACTGCTTTTCATTCTAGAATACCCTCCTGATTTTTTATCATTCCGTTCATATTAGTGTATATCATACATTCATTTGCGATTAGAGAAGATGGTAGAAGATAATTGAAATGAATATGTCGAGACTTGTGAATACTGTAAGGTTTCTAGGTTCTCAAGTAAATGAAATAGCTTTTTTCTGATATGAATTATATAAATCAATGATCTATTGAGAATGTTATGGTTAGTTTCCAAATCATTCTAAGTAAAATCAAATCGACACAAATTTTTATATTAAAAAAATCAAAAGATGTTTTGTCAAGTCACTCATGCGTTTGATTTTTAAGAAGTGACAGTGAGCAGTCGTTTTGTGAAATCTAAAATCTAGATTATGTGTTATTAGTGATTTTGTTGACGATAAAAATGAGTATTCTTGGTTAAATCTATTCTTCTTTGAAATTACAAACAGGTAATATTAGAAAATAAAAATTAAAAGTTCGACCCAAAAACTCCAGAGTAGTGAACAATCTTCACACATTTTTTAGTAACTTGTAGACTAAGTAAATGATTAAGAATATGTGTGACATAACTGACATACTCACAAGAAAGTTACGATCGAAAAAATCGAAGCTTTGTCCCTAGGATTGTTTTCTCTGATTTGCCGTACACCTGAGTCCATCTTATATAATGTACTAAAATAGTTGATCAATTTATCAATTTATAAGTGGGTGAATAATTTGAAATTAATCATGAAAGATAAGTCTCTGATTATGAAACAGTACCTACTTCCTTATCATGATTTTCATAAATTGATCGTCACAGATATCATTGTCAAATTAATTTGTTATCTGTTCTCAGATGTCCGATCAAGATCCCAGTCTGGAAGAGAAAAGTTGCATTGATGTGTTCAGATAGTTTTTTGGGACTAATATTTTCTGACCAATTCTGACGTTTCGAATTTTGATTATTTGATCTTCAGGGCCCTTCAATGATGAGTATACATATGGTGAAATGGTTTAGAAATGAATGTTCCAAGTATTGAAACGCTATAGAAGTAAACTTTTGAAATGTTAAAGCTCCCCAAGTTTGATGTACAAACAGATATATCAATTAGATACACCAAATTCAACATTATTTGTCCCATGTAATAATAGATACAGTATGGAAAAGAGAAACATTCTGAACTGAGAATTGAAACAAAATTACTCCTCTGGAAATGTAAAAACCCTACGATAAAAATTGAGCTGTTCTTTTTTGTAATATCTAACAGAAAACAACTACTTCCCCGGCAATAGCCACGCTGTACATTGAACTACATCTAATAGATATTGTGAAGGGACCGTATATAACATAAAAGAAAAAAATCTGAAAGTGAAAATTTGCAAGATAGTCTCTTTTCTCAATATTTATCAGATGTAGTTCAATGTCCAGCGTGGTTTTAGGGGAAGTAGTTGTTTTTTGTTAGATATTATACAAAAATAGCTTAATTTTCATCAAAGGTTATTTGCAGAGGAGTCATGTTTGTTTCAAATTTCAATTGAGAGTGTTTCCCTTTTCAACATGAATTCCTTCCAAGAGGTTATCTTGAACCATGGAAAATATCTACTGAAATTTGTCTTTCAGTAGCAGATGATTCCACATCTAATTTTATGAACATCCTGTTCATATTTTCAATCAAATCAAGATACCTTATCCTTTTAACCAATAGTGAATGAGAAAAACGTTTCATTATGTGTCTATCTGAGAGCACAGTCGAATCCCGAGATTGAAGTTGGGAGTCCGAGTTTAAAGTCGGGGGTCTGATATTAAAGTCGGGGGTCCGAGAATAAAGTCGAGAATCCGACTCTAAAGATCGGAAGTACCGCTGTTATTGGACAATGCATAAATGTTGTATTGATGCAACTGCCTGCTGCATAGTTGCTTGTATCCAGTCCTTCCATAGGAAAATCAATGACCATGTTCAATTTTTCTCCATGAGAAAAATGTTTAAAATTGATCACTACAATTTTAGGAAACTTACAAATAGATAGGGACTTCGTGCACTTCCTTTTCTCTCTGCACTTCGAACATGTTGGTTTTTCATCATAGTCCAAAGCTTCTTCATTAGTAAAATAATCCAAACAATGGTTATAAGGTTCTTTGAACTCATTTTTGTCACTGCGAAAACTATTCTTAACGGATTCACTTGTTGAAAAAATCCAGAATGAAATGTGCAACTTGCTAATAATTATGCCATAGGGCCACTTTTTCATGTTCCAGTTAAACTCCAGATAACTAACTAATAGTTTAGAATGTGATCCTTCAAACGTCATTTAGTTATCTGGAGTTCAACTGGAATATGAAAAACTGGCCCTTAGTTTAACAGGTATACAATCCATAGCCATCTCATATTATGTTAACCTGGCTGTGTAAGCGTGAATTTACGAAGATCCCTCATTTCGTAGCCAATTGCAAAGTAGATTTTCACGATCTTTGTGATAGTATTTCATTGACAGAGATCGATAATAGTTTTCACAAGCCATTTGAATGGAAATCAGTCTGTTATCAATGACATATTACCGTTAGACTAAGCACAATTTTTACTGCCGTTTGTTTCGCGGTAATTACCTGCTTATAAACATTGTAAATAATAATTTCATAATAAATGCGCAGGACTGCCGGATGTGACAGCTCGTTCAAAAATATGAAAACAAGTTTCTATTAACTTACCCTCTAAAATTCAATATTTTCGAGATACAGGGTGTTGAAATTTAAAAAAAAATTAGTGTTTTTTGCGAATATCTCTGGAACCGTTTATCGCACAAAAAACAGATTCTGAATGCATTCTCTACTCATAATAAGCTATGTTTTGTGCAGATTTTTTATTTTTTGAAATTCATAATTGGTGATGATTTTGAAGGGGTAGTGGGTGTTTTTTTCTCCAACTTCTACGCCACTGAAAAAAATGAATGAGAGCCGCCAACTTGAACCGCCAATGTTTTCTACACAAAAAAGGTACTCTTGGTCATAAGCTCTAAAGTTGACCGTTTTCAAGAAAAATCAACTTTCATGTTGAAAAACATGGTAAATTTTTTAAAATACTTTTTCCTAATTATACAAAATTTATTTATACGTTAGAACAAGTAACATAATCAAACGTTGACTTCTTAATTGCAAAATAAAAAAAAAACGATAACAATCATACTCAGTTGAATTGTTGGAAATGTCCGCCGTTAGCTTCAATGCACGCAGCAATTTTTCGAGGAATAAACATTATTTAAACAACATGAAAGTTGATTTTTCTTGAAAACGGTCAACTTCAGAGCTTATGACCAAGAATACCTTTTTTGTGTATAAAATATTGGCGGTTCATATAGGAGGCTCAAAACTGTTTTTAGTGGCGTAGAAGTTGGAGAAAAAAACACCCACTACCACTTCAAAATTTTCACCAATTATGAATTTGAAAAAATTAAAAATCCATACAAAACGTAGCTTATTATGAGTAGAAAATGCCTACGAAATCAGTTTTCTGTGCGATAAACGGTTCCAGAGATATTCGCAAAAATCGATTATTTTTTTAAATTTCAACACTGTATCTCGAAAAATGGTGCATTTTGGAGGGTAAGTTAATAAAACTTTTTTTCATATTTTTGGACGAGCTATCATATCCTGAAGTCCTGCGCATTTATTATGAAACACCTGTATAGCAGATCAGCAGAAACTCAGCTTTGCCGACTTTTGGGTTGACTGGCTACAAGCGGCAATAAAAATTGTGCTCAGAATGTGATCGCAGCTCTAAATGTAAATGATGGAATCTAGCCGTAATATGTCATTGTCAGTTAAGGAAGGTACTTATTTTGCAAAAAATATGCCTTGCAACAAAACCCTTTCGTTTTTGCGAAAAATTGACTCTTGAATGAATTCTATAAAATGTGAAGATATAGTTGATAGTTTTCAATGGTTCTGCCAATCCTAACGAAAAAATTGAGTTTCTAAATCAATTCCTGATATATACGAAATTTGTAATTATTCAAGAAAATTGAAAAAATCGATTATTGTAGAATTTTACGAAAAATATTCATATTTCTCACCTTCACATTGTTTAATGAGCTCCAAGAATGATCACCTTGAAAAATTTTACCAAATGTTACTTATATTCCGAAAAATATAACTTTTTATATTTTGCTAATTTTGAAAAATTCGGTTTTTCAAGAAACTGAAAATCACTCTGTATACCTGATAGGGGCTGAGTAGGTAAGACGAGCTTAAGTTGATGACAACCTTTTTTTTGCAAAATCACAAAAAAAGATTTTTCCATTCGAATGTCACTGGATTTTTGAAATGCAGTAATAGACCAAAAAAATGGGTCACATGAATTAGAATTCAATCATAACCACACAACTTTTACATGTACCTTTTTGTTCTGTCAGAAATCATAACGATGATAAGGGGTGTAGGTAATTCATAGTGACACCATCAATCATCAACTTCTCCTTGACAAACTTTATGACTTGGGTGTTCGTGGTCATAGTCTCAAATGGATTATTTAACTGGCAGAACACAATCCGTTAAGGTAAAGCTCGAGTCGGGAACGTATAATTCTGAAAATCGTAATATCATAAAAGGAGTTCTGCAAGGTAGTGTCCTGGGTCCTACCCTTTTCCTTTTCTATTTGTAAATGAAATATCTAATATTAACCACATTGTAGTGTACAGTTTGCGGGTGATACGTCCTTCATATTCAATTATGCTTTATCTAAGGGGTTGTCTAATCAGGCAGGAAATGCAGTTGCTATTAAGCAAAATACTGCTTCAGAAAAGGCCTTGTATTATATGAGAATGAAGCGAATACCATTCTCTTAGAGAGTTGGATTGCAGTATATCAGTGAGAGCAAATACAAAATCGATTGTACAGAAAAAATCAGTTAACTTCCTAGGGTTGAACATAGACTCACAATTATCCTGGAATGACCATATTCACTATATTTCAAAAAAAATTATCAAAACATTATTTTGTTATTTGGAATCTTAGGAATTTTGTCCCTATTGACATTTTATTATTATTGCTAAGTTTGCTAAGGTAACTACGGTAGATTGAATGATTTGTTGATTTTCCAAAAAAAGATATTGAGGAAAATGTGTTTAAAAAATTAAGGCAATTCTTTTAAGCAATTATTTACGGAATTGAGAATTTTAGCTGTGATATCCATGTAAGTATATTTTGAATTGTGTTACCTATACAGGGTGTATACTAAATGATGTCATCAATTACAGGTGGTGAGTCTGTGAAATATTTTATGAAAAAAAGTTCATATAAACGTATGTCCTAACTTGCTTTGTTTTCAAGTGACGGAGTGTCAAAGTTTTAATATAAAATTGGTTATTTAATAATTACTCAAAAGTCTTTTCGCCGATTTCCATGACACCTGGTGTGTATATTGGCAGTCACAAGGGGCTTGTTTTCATGAGGTTAGATCTCAACTGATAAGCAGCGAAGGGTCACCTGATTGATAAATATGGTAAAAATCATTGTACGCCACTGTTTCTCTCTAGGTTTCAAATTTTTATCACATTAAACATTTAGAAATACTACTCTATTATAATTCCGTGAATTTGAAATAGCAATACGATAGATTTCCTTAATTAGTTTATTTCTACGTGAACTCTTTTATTGGTTTCGTCGTTGATGGACTGGTTATTTGTAGTGTTCCTGCAGCGGGACTTTGTGTCATATTGAATTCCACTTATCGACTGAATTCCATATGTACAAAGAGTGCCACACAAATTATCGCCTAAACTGGACTATCCCGGTAGCCAGAAAGCAAGACGTCGAGACATGTCGTTTCCTATGTTTAACCCAACTTTTTTCTTTAAATTCAATTCTGTCAGTGTTGTCAAATATATTTATTTCAATTTCGAAAGCAAATAGTAAAAACTAATAAATAATGAGGGTGTGGAGTGAATAGAGTGCAAAGCACAAGGTGTGGCAAAATGTGAGCTACAAGTTTAACAGCTTAGGTTTTGAAGAAAAATCTGTTGAAGAATGGAGGATAAGTATTCATAAAAGTACAGTAATAGTGTTGATCCTCAATCGATTAGCCCTAGTGTTTATTTATACTAACTTCTTTATTTAAAATTTAGGTACCTATTATATTGGAAAACTTAGTCAAAAACAAGACAAAAGCTGCAAAATTGCAGAAAGATCAGCTAAAGACAGGAGGTGGAAAGCTTACTCACTGTTCTGACAAAGTATTTACAATAGCAATGGTAACCTCTTATATGGCCCTCGATACACATTGCTGAGCTATAAAAAGTTCCTGTTGCACAAAAACTTAGGACACTGAAAAATAAAATTTTTGGGGGTATAGCCATAGGGTTATTCAACTGATTCATCTGAGGCAGGATACTGTTAAAAATATATTGAGCAATATCCTTATTTACTCTAAAGAGTTCTTTGAGAGGCCATGAGCGTGATCATATTTGGGGCGCTTTTTAGGGTAAAAGAGTCAATTGATAATTAGAAAACGGTTCGTCGTATCGATTTTAAACAAGGACAGGATTCTTAAGGACGTTCGATTCTAGGTAGGTACGTGCTGTAATGGAAACTGAAATTTCCATTTACTTTGAAGCAATTTTTTTGGGTAGATGAACAGATAATTTCAAAAAACCATTAAAACACATACATAGATCAACGTTTTACCTTTCATTTGATACCAAGTTCATTTCGATTGGATGAAGATTGATTCAAATTTTGATAGAAGAGAAATACCATTGCAGGTACCTCAATTATCTGTGAAGAGACTCGTGAGGTACTTCCGCAGACGTAAATAAATAGTCCTATAGAAGCCTCACCTTGTTTGAAATCGATACGACGAACCGTTTTTGAGTTATCAACTCTTTTACCGAAAGAACCGTCCCAAATATGATCGCGCTCATGGCCTCTTAAACCTCGTATCTTCTATTAAAAATAGATGCTTCTCTCATAATTCTTCTCACAATATTTTTTTTTCAATCAGAGCTAATAAATTCAATCCGTTCATAGGCAACAATAATATCACAATTTATTAAAAATGAATTGAAAAGCACATGAGACTACCAGCCGTTAAAAATAAAAATGCGTGACAATGACTGTAATTTTGGATACAAGAATACGAAATGTCACTAGAATATCACCAAATTTGGCAAATGCTTTCAAATCGGATAGTACGTTGCCGAACAAGCCCGATGTGCAGGCGACTGAAGCACAGAGTGCCAAATAATGTGACTGTCGCTTGCGATAGTAGTAATCGACTGTAGAAAACGAGGGGTAGAATTCTATATGACACAGAGTCCCAACTGCTGAGCCCATTATTGTCAACGTTTTCTATCAAAACTGAACAATACATTTGTTGTTATTATTAAATAGAATTTCAAGGAAATATGGAGTAAGTAACTGAAAAAAGATCATTCACACAACATTCTGAAAGGACCCCGCACACCTTATATGGGAAAATGGCTCTCCGTCAAATTTCTTGAATTTTTGATATGTTGTAGAATTGATCATTCCGATGAAATGTTTCAACGGGCGCAACACGATCCTATGACTAGTTTTCGAGATACAGGGTGTTGAATATGAGAAACATTCACTTTTCATCACTCTGTATCTCCCAAGTTATGATTTAGTTCGGATTTATCTTTTGTGGGATCATCATCGCATCCGTGTATGATGAATTCATGAGAAATTCATTTCCAAATCTTTTCGTAGTACAGGGCGATTTCACTTGAAAACAATGCTATTTTGAGACTTTCATAATTTAGTTGTTTTATAAAGAGAAAATGCGAGAAAAGGTAGAATTATCACATAATATTATAAATTCATTTCATCTAGCATCACAGTTGATACAATTCATACAAGGTGATTCACAAATATGGAAACAAAACGAATTTTGGTTTTTGGGACACCTTGTAGTAATAAACCAACCTAAAATGACAAAATTCACTTGAAGAATGTTAAATGATATGTTTCATCGTATACAGAGTCGAATGATATCAATTTAAAAAATTAGTTATACTTTGATAAATAAAAACCTTGCTTTTTTAAATCACCCTATATCTCATAAGGGAGTCCAAAAAGATAGCGATATTTTTTCACGGGAGAACTCGAAATACTTTCATTCATATCGTACAAAATTTTCAGCGGAATCCCATGACGGGTTTTTCATATACAAGGCGAACAATTTCTGAAAAAGTCCATATATTTCACTATTTTACGCTAATAAATGACCACTCTACCTATCCATTGAAGTCTCCTGATGTGATTGAGAAGATACTTATTTGACATTTATTCAAAACGTAAAAGTAAGGAATTCAGTGAAGTGAAATCAACATTATTTCAACTCATAACAACTTGTACGGCCATGCCAGATGGCACACATAATATGTATCCCATGGCTATTGGGAATTCAAGATAAGGGATACTCCCTCTGGTGACGGGTTTTGAATCTATACTTACGTGAAAATGAGGTTGAAACTATGATTTTGACATTTTGAGCATTTCTACAACAATAGCACAAAGGAAAACGAGGTTATGTTCTTTCGACATAAATACGCGAAAGAGGTTCAATTTTTTGCCACTTTGGCGCTGGCATCTAATTTTGAATTCCCAATAATAAAGACAGGCATACATTATGCGATTTCCGTGCAATGCAAGTGCCATGCAAGTCCAAACTACATTAACGCGCTTGCGCGCGTGTAATTTCCATGCAAGTTTCGAAAATAGCATCTGCTCTATTTTTCATGCAAGTTTTATGCAATTCTAGTAATTTTTCTAGTGGTAACAGCGTCACCAACGTGAACTTCAAAAACAGTATTATTATCTTCTAGCTATTTTCATTGTGTTGTGACTGATATGTTGAGCAGAGTGTATCTCTATTGATTACGTGTAACCAGGCATCTTAATTACGTGATTTTGGTCATCATCTGGAAAAAGGGACGAAACAAGACATGTTCATTAATTTCAGTGATGTCAAAATGTCAAAACAAATCAGAATTGCACTGAAACAGCATAATGTAATGTGCGCGGCAAGAGATATGCAATAGCTATGCAAGAATTTCTTGCATAGCACCAAACTTGCATTGCATGGAAATTGCATAATGTATGCCTGTCTTAAAGATGCCCGTCATGGATAATGCAGGAGGTTCAAGATGTCTGCTAAATAGTTTGAATGTAACGATATAAGGAACATTTCAAGTGGATAAATCTCAGGCACATGTCATTATGGAGGTATGTTGTAGGATACTAGTGTTATCAGTTGATACCTTAGTAATAAGTAATCTGAAACAGCTGTTTGATTTAATGAGTTCTATAAACAGTTCTAAACAGTTCTATAAACAGTTATATATATATATATATATATATATATATATATATATATATAACAGGAAGTAACTTGTGACATCTACAGTCACTAGTTGAAACTTAATTTGGCACGAACCATGGAATCGAGAGCAACCATAAAGCTGTCCTGATGAGTGGGAAACCACGAAACAGCTGTCGACAGATGATGGTGGCTCTCGGAATCAAAACATAAATCACTCTATTTACTTCTATATACCGGGTGACCACGAGGTGAGGTACGCCCCCCAATTTTTCTATAGTTTTGAAGATACAGGTTTCAAATTTGGCACGTCGATATATAACTCAAATACGCATATTTTGACTCCATAACCGAAAATTCACCACTTCCGGTTTAACCGGAAGTGACCCCAAACTTTTTTTTTCAAATGACACCCTGTACAATTTTTTTCATTATCAGGAAGAACACGCAACTTGTGATAACACTGTTCTCCAAAATTGAAAATCGGTTGAAAAATGGCAGAGATACAGTTGATTGTTCAATCGAACAAAGTTGGCCATGAACATCAAACTCAAATCATCACAACTGACGAACGGCGTCAGCATTTACGAGAGGAAGGTTCGAGGTAAGATACAGCTGAAAATTGAGCTTCCCATGTAATTGCAGCAACCATATTTCCCATCAATTATCAAACATTTCCTCAAAACGGATTAGTACCCATAAAGAAAGGCTCACAACTGCCATTTCTCAAATAGCAACATACTCTTTTCACATTGTTATGTTGAAAGATGATGAATTATCAGATTACTCGAATGAAAAGATTTGAAGAATTCCGAAAGGAATCGAAGATACGGGATGTTTCATTATGAGTGTTCTCAAAATTGACTATTCTTAAACAGAGGCGGCTTGAACCTACGAAAGCTAAACAAAAATTCATATTTAAAAAAAAAATAGTGAAAATTTGCGGTACATTCTGAATAATGGAACATTGTGAGTTGTCGAAAAACAGTCTACGGCGATGGAGCGAACTTTTTTCTCATTACTCGTATGCTAATCGTAATTGATGGTGGATTCATACAGCAGTTTTAAGATCGTTGTTGGAATAAATATTCCATTAACGAACATTCTTATGACTTCTTACTAGTGACTAAAAACTCATGAATTGGAACTGCTGTATAAATCCACCATAAGAATATACCTGCAGAGTAAAAAAAATGTATTAGATATTTATTCCAATTTCTAACATTTGATACAACTAATTTCTGAACGAAAAAAAAGGTATGAAGTAAATTGTTTATTGGTTCTGGTCACTTACTACACTAACAGAAATCAAAGTAATGAAAAAATGATTTACAAGTACTGTTCAAAATGTTCTCCATTATGTTCTCTGCACAAAATTGCACGTCTCACTATTGCTTCCATAACTCCATTTAACTGAGCTTGAGTAATACTTGCAATTGCTTCTCTAAGGCGATGTTCCAAATCCTCCCTTGATGTAGGACTAGAAGAGTAAACCTTGTTCTTCAGGTAACCCCATATGAAAAAATCCAGTGGCGTGAGGTCCGGTGACCTCGGAGGCCATCTTGTAGGACCATTCGTGCCAATCCATCGATTTGGGAATGTTTCATCTAGGTAACTAGTTACTATTCGGGAATTATGGGGAGGTGCACCATCCTGCTGGAAATACATATTTTGGTAGACTTCGAGAGGTAAATTCTCCATGAATCCTTCTATTTCGTTTCGTAGAAATCCCAAATAGCGTTGCCCATTCAACATACCATCAAATATTATGGGCCCAATGATTCGAGTTCCTATCAGACCTATCCACACGTTGAATCCAAAGCGTTCCTGAAAATTCCCTTGTCTTATGAGCCTGGGGTTTTCAGTTGCCCAGTATCTGGTGTTGTTTCTATTGAACATACCAAGATTCGTAAATCTTGATTCGTCGGAAAATATAATGTTTCTCGTCATATTCGGGTTCCTTATGTGGTTCTCAAGTAGCCAATTGCAATATTGGACCCTTCTTTGATGATCATTTTCGTAAAGGCGCTGATGTATCTGATATTTATACGGCTTAAACCCATGTTTTTTTAGAATTTTTCGAGCTGATTCTCGTCCAACTGGTAATTCATGTTCGATTTGTCGAAGTGATATGGTGGGATCTACATAAACAACAGCCAAAACATTAGTTTCCGTCTCTTCATCAATAATAAAACTATCCTGATCATGTACATTGTCATCTGGTTCTATCCTGAATTGCCTTTCCAAACGTGCGAAATAGTTTCTAGTTGGTTGGCGTTGTCTGAGAGGGAATCGTTCACTGTAAAGAATGCAAGCCGCAGTTGCATTTTTTCTACACTCGCCATAAATTAGCAGTAAATCTACTTTTTCATTTCTAGTAAATTTTCGCTCCATCGGAATGTTTTTCAACAAGTTACAATTCTCTTGTATTGAATGAGTAGAACAAATTGTCACTTTGTTGACAAAATATGCTTTTTTGTGTAGCTTTCTTATGTTCAAAGCCGCCTTCGTTGAAGAACATTCAATTTTGGGAACACTTATATTGTATTTCTGGTTCCTTTCGGAATTCTTCAAATCTTTTCATTCGAGTAATCTGATAATTCATCATCTTTCAACATAACAATGTGAAAAGAGTATGTTGCTATTTGAGAAATGGCAGTTGTGAGCCTTTCTTTATGGGTACTAATCCGTTTTGAGGAAATGTTTGATAATTGATGGGAAATATGGTTGCTGCAATTACATGGGAAGCTTAATTTTCAGCTGTATCTTACCTCGAACCTTCCTCTCGTAAATGCTGACGCCGTTCGTCAGTTGTGATGATTTGAGTTTGATGTTCATGGCCAACTTTGTTCGATTGAACAATCAACTGTATCTCCGCCATTTTTCAACCGATTTTCAATTTTGGAGAACAGTGTTATCACAAATTGCGTGTTATTCCTGATAATGAAAAAAATTGTACAGGGTGTCATTCGAAAAAAAAAGTTTGGGGTCACTTCCGGTTAAACCGGAAGTGGTGAATTTTCGGTTATGGAGTCAAAATATGCGTATTTGAGTAATATATCGACGTGCCAAATTTGAAACCTGTATCTTCAAAACTATAGAAAAATTGGGGGGCGTACCTCACCTCGTGGTCATATATATATATATATATATATATATATATATATATATATATATATATATATATATATATCTTTCGGATATTGGGTTGGCACGAGCATGTGCATGACAATACAACAAGGAAAATACATGATGGATAACTGAATTTTTCCCTTATTCAATAAACATTATCAAATACGAATTAGAAGGAGATTCTTACCAATAACCAATAAAATTAAACTATTTCTGGACCGTTATCCATGTCCTCTGGAAGCATTCTATTTGCAGCATCTCCTATGGAATCTAAAAGACGATTGGATGGAAAATGTATGTTTTCTTGATATCTAGCGTACCCCAAAAACCATATCACGCTAGCAACATGCGCACAAGTTCCTAAAGTCCTAGCACCGGACTTACAAGTACAATAATACACCGTAATGGGGAGAGCAGGATCTTCTAGATTTTCGTCACCTCTTTCAGTGAAAACAACCCAAAGCATGTGTTTAGCAGCATTCCTGAACCGAGAAAATATTCTGAATCTTAGGAAATTGGGTTCCCCATGTAACTCATCGACTTCTAAAATGTTGTCTACTTCACCATCTCTACGAGTTGTATCTTGGATACATGACGCAGCCAAGTGTAAATGATATGTTCCAGTAAGTAATTTTAAATATTCAATATCAAGGCGAGGAAACGATTGTATATGATATTGATTTAAACGAATCCATCGACCATTCCTAGTTCGGAGGTTTTCAGCTTCAACTCGTGCCTGAACAATGTTGACATCATCGGAATCAACCAACATTTGTGTGGCCGTATCCAACGTTCCAGGCATATTTATCAATGGATGGAATTTATTTATAAGAGCGCCAGCAATCAGGTAATAGTCATGTAGCTTCGCAGCATGTATTGCTGTTATGGGTTGACGAAAAAATTTGAAAATTGACTTAAAATGTCCATTTCTAGCTTCAACAATCCATCTAGTAGTGGTTATTAAACGTGCCTGATTGGCTTCATTTGTCGTTAATTGCCTTTGATTCGGCGGTAGAAATGGTGGCATATAGTAATGCAAGCCAAGTTCTTGTAGACTATTGATTGAATCTCTGTAGCCTCTATGGACTATCACAATATCTCCTTCTTGAAACCATGTTTTCATTCCATTCAAATCAACTTGTAATTCGTGATTTAGAACACTTGCATCATTATTCCTAGCATCTGCGAAGTACGGCCCGTTGATTTCTAAGATATATCCATCGGGGGCAACTATGATCTCTGGTTTGACCAAGTGTTCATTCTTGTGGAAACAGTATGATTGCCTCAATACCCGGAAGTTACTGCTCTTTTCTATTTTATTGTAGGTACAGTCTATATAAACTATTGCTTTGGGAATATCTGGTGTGGGATTGTACAGTTGATTCGTATAAGGGGATACATGACTGTTAATATAATTTTCTCTTGTTATTGAATTAAATCCAATATTGTTCGGTACGAACCTTTGTAAAAGAGATAATCTCACATTAGAAATAATGAAGCTTGCTGTTTGTCGAGAAGGATAACTGAACAATATTTTCAAAAACTCATCTGAAACTCCATGTTTCATTTTGATCAAAAATGTCAGCAAATGTTTTCTTTCGACATTTCTTCTCTTGCCACCTTGTTCAACAATATCACAAAATTCTAGTAATTGTCGAAAATGATTTTTTGAGATTGATGTCAGATACTTAAATTCGTCTTCAGTGAAACAATTGATATCTTTCCAGTTACGGAGTG
This sequence comes from Chrysolina oricalcia, assembly GCA_944452925.2. Classification (NCBI taxonomy): domain Eukaryota; kingdom Metazoa; phylum Arthropoda; class Insecta; order Coleoptera; family Chrysomelidae; genus Chrysolina; species Chrysolina oricalcia. The sequence goes on along the minus strand of OX101813.2, from coordinate 36,517,736 downwards.
GCCTATTTCTATTAGCAAATGTCCTCATTCTTTGAAGAAAATGTTGAAGATTGGAAATTATGTATGGTTTATTCACAAAATTCAAACCTCCATGCAAGTAATTTGGAAGGAAACCTTGATGATCGAAATGGTGACCACAAATTCTCAAGAAATCTGGGACATAGATATCAGAAGCAACAAAAATATCCACTCTACATTCTAAAGAAAGTCTTTGAATATTTTGACGAGCATTACAAATGAAGCACGCACGACTTGATACGCGGGACAACACATTGAGACGAAGGCAATTCGGGTTATTTTCCATAGCAATAATGTCATTCATTACTGTGTTATTACAATTGAAACATATTTTTGTATCATCCTGAATATCAATAGGTGGATTTCCCGCAGTTTGTCTTCGATATGTTGCAATTTGCAAAACATCAATATTATCTCCTCTATTCAAACGCATTGAGAGTCTGGGAATAACATTTCGGTCACAAACATAACAACTCACTCTATTTGCGAAGGCCATATTGTTCAGCAAAGTTCAACAAACACTGAAAATCACATAAACTTGAACAGTTAATAAGAAACTTCAATTAGTCCAATAACCCAAAAAGAGTTCTCGGGCTTTATGACAACAAGAAAACGACTATTGACATAAGAATTTTGTTGATTTTATCCTCTTTGAATTGTTCTCCATGCCTACTACGAAATAAGAGGAATATATTAATAAGTAGGTATTCGAAGATGATTCAGATGATGTTTCAAATACAAGAAAAAGAAAGAGAAACGTTCTCTGAAAGGGGGTATATACTATATACAAACATATATACGATTCGAAGATACAAGAACATAATTGAAACAAAACGTTAATTTGGTGTAAAAATATGACGAGAATTTGATTTAAAATATATCTATATAAGCCGATAGAAATAATTACATACAAATTATGATTTTTTTCTGATTTATCCTATGTGGTATTTTCGTTATGTGACAAATTCATGAGATATTCATGTCCAAATCTTTTTGTAGTACAGGGCGATTTCCTTTGATAACAATGCTATTTTGAGACTTTCACTATTTTATTGTTTTATAGAGTGAAAATTCGAAAAAACGAACTTCTGCGGATGTATTAAGTATAATATAACTTCTGAGAAACACTAAGCATGAAAAAATAACTTTTCCATTGAATCGCCTACTAGACGATGCTTGTGCAGATAATAATTCGAGTTATGGCTTTTTTTTCGAAGGATGCGGTACGCTATTGTACGGTATAATAACTGATCACTATTTTATTGAAATATTTTTATTTCGAGTAAAAGCGGCCGGACGAGGAAGAACTACAGCAAACCCGCCGAAAACTGGACTGAAAATATAGCAATGGGAAAATGTACAGATCGTAGCTTTTTTCATACATTTTTCGTCTTGTATATGAAAAACCCGTCATGGGATTCCGCTGAAAATTTTGTACAATATGGATGAAAGTATTTCGAGTTCTCCTATGAAAAAATATTGAATTCTTTTCGGACTCCCTTATGAGATATAGGGTGATTTAAAAAATCCAGGTTTTTATTTATTAAAGTATAACTAATTTTTCAAATTGATATCATTCGACTCTGTATACGATGGAACATATCATTTAACATTCTTCAAGTGAATTTTGTCATTTTAGGTTGGTTTATTACTACAAGGTGTCCCAAAAACCAAAATTCGTTTTGTTTCCATATTTGTGAATCACCTTGTATGAATTGTATCAACTGTGATGCTAGATGGAATAAATTTATAATATTAAGTGATAATTCTACCTTTTCTCGCATTTTCTCTTTATAAAACAACTAAATTATGAAAGTCTCAAAATAGCATTGTTTTCAAGTGAAATCGCCCTGTACTACGAAAAGATTTGGAAATGAATTTCTCATGAATTCATCATACACGGATGTGATGATGATCCCACAAAAGATAAATCCGAACTAAATCGTAACTTGGCAGATACAGAGTGATGAAAAGTGAATGTTTCTCATATTCAACACCCTGTATCTCGAAAACTAGTCATAGGATCGTGTTGCGCCCGTTGAAACATTTCATCGGAATGATCAATTCTACAACATATCAAAAATTCAAGAAATTTGACGGAGAGCCATTTTCCCATATAAGGTGTGCGGGGTCCTTTGATGGTTCGTAACCACCATTTCTACGCCAATGACTTTGATTTGAAATTCACAGCATCATAAGGAAGCTGTATTTTTTTTCTATAAAAAATTTGAAACTTTGGAAAAAACAGTGGCGTACAATGATTTTTACTATAAATATCAATCAGGTAACCATCTGCCACTTATAATTTGAAATATAATTTTATGCAAAGAATCCCCTTGCTACTGCTAATAACCACGCCAGCTTTCATCAAAATCGTCGAAAAGACTTTTGAGTAATTGATGAAATGCCGATTTTTAAATGACACTCCGTATCTCGGAAACGAAGCTAAGACACACGTTTATATGAAATTTTCTTCATATAATATGACAAGGAGTCACCACCTGAAATTATTGACATTATTTAAATTACACCCTGTATAAAACAACACTGCCACATGTTTCAGGAAAGAGACACCACCCGTCTTGTCTCAGGCTACACTCTAATAAGACAAAATTTTAATTTCATTGGTCCCAATCACAAAACATATGTATCTAACGGACTTCATATCATATCTATAAAACTCTACAATAAACTTCTTACATCCATTAAAAAAAATTCTAATCTCAATAATTTTAAAAATTGTGTGAAAAATTTTTTCTACAAAAATGCCTTTTTTTCTCTTGATGAATTTTTACAAACTGATTTGGATACTACGTCATGAATGTTTGCTTGTGTACTGTTTTGTTATTCATATTGTTTGATTACTTATATCATATAATTCCCTTTTGCCACTATACTATTGTATTCTTATATGTTAATTCATTTAAATTTCTTGAAATGATTTTAGACTGCCATTTTATCTCTTAACCTTTTGTATTTGACGATTTCCATGCTTGTAATAGTCTCAGTAAATATAATATTATATTGTATTGTATTGTAATACCCCTGTACATATTCTTCGATGGCACCAACAAAAAGTGACCATTTTCAAGTTGCAAGCAAAAAAGGAGCATTCAAATTATCTCCACAGTATATGATGGCACCTGGTCACGAGTTGTTTCATGAGTATATGTGGAGAAAATAAAATGTCAGGAGAAATAGCCACTCGTGTTGAAGATGTGTTCAGTTTTCCAGAAAGAACTGAAATTCCCGATAATAATGAGAAGTTAACTGCTGTAGAAGATTTAAACAATACAAAGGTAAGTTTTCCTATTTGACTGCATCTTTCTGAATGCCGATTCATGGGAACCGTAGTTTCTGAATTTTGGCGCTGCATAACAATTGAATTACACTATAAATGCAGTAAGTACATGTACGTAATGGTTGGTCATGTTATACTCCCGTCGTCAGTGGCAAATAACTGTAAAACCGTAGAATCAGCACCGATTTTGATAAAAATTTGGACTCAAGCTATACTGACCCTCTTCTTCAAAATCTACCCTGTGCCGAACAAGGCTTTTTATTTTTTAGGGGTGAAAACTACCCCTTTTTGCAAAAAAATTAAAAACGTAGATTTTAACATATATTTTAAAATAAAGTTTAAATTAATTATTTGTAGACAACTTGACATTCTCAAACGAGTTTATAATAAATCAGACAGATGCAACCTCTGTTAATCATCCCCTAAGGGGTAGTAATTTTCAAAACTTTAAAGATGTTCATTATAATCTGAAACTATTGAAAATTGCGTCATTAAATTTGAATTATTGTTAGAATGAACTTAGTATTTGCCAGAATGCTTCAACCCTTATAAACCACCCCCTGGGAATATGAATTACTAAAAAATTATTCTTTTTTAAAGATTTTTTTTTTCATAATTAAAAATAATTTCGAATATGAAGTTGTACAGTTTTAGAAAAATCTACCTATGCAAATAATTCATCATCACGTTCGATTGAAGAATTTTTAAATGATTCTTTACCCTTGTACTGGGCTGGTCCATAGTATTTTTGAATTTACACACTATAATATGATGCAAGAATAACCCTAAAAGAAGCGCGATGCATAAGTATCATTGCAAAATTTATTAATACATTTATTGACGCAATAGATTAAAAAAAATCAGTTGGTTCTTCGACGATAACTCCTTCATTTCTTAAGCAAACAACTTAAAAAAAGCAGTTTGTAGAGAATTTCAAGGGCTTCAACGAAATTTCAATAAAAAATGTTTGCAAAGGGGTGAGTTCGAAGGGGTTGGGTAAGCCTCAATTAGTGCATGTATGCATACTTTGAACCACCATATCTCCTTTAATTTTCAAGATACCAAAATAAAAAAATAAAAAAAATTAGTAAAAAAAATCCTACAATTATTACTTGAAACATTTTTTCATATTAGGAATACTTTTTGGTCTATTTAGGAAAAACGCATTCTTATCAAAATTATAAAAATGTCGTTTTCAATTAAATCAATTATTTTTTCTAAGCTAAGCATTCCAAAATGGTCAAATCACATGGATCATATCAATTATACCTATAAGTACAGTTGATTGCAAGTGGGGAGCCATTAATTTTCATTAGGGTTGTAATGACGAGGTTTTAATTGTCACATTTAAAAAAAAAAATAGTGGATGACATTATTTTGGCCATAAGTCAATCAATTCTTATGCAAAAGACTTTTTATAGACTTTAATATAGTTGATGTGTTCAACGTTTCTTGAGTTTTCCATAAAACTTTCACAATATTCGAGTTATTTGATATTGAAGGTTCCCAAATTGTGCGTTCTTCGAAAATAACCATCCTTCAAAGAGCAATAACTCCGTCGTTAATGGGTTTACATAGGTCCTTCAGACACGAATCGCTTTGTTTTTTCATAAGCTACAATTTAGTCTGAAAATTTTTTTTCAATAAAATTATTTTTTTTTAAGTTATGAAAAACGGTTGATAAACGTGTTTTTTTTTTTCAATGAAAAATGCACAGTTTCAATCGCTGATAACTCGGAAAGTATCAACTTCACAAAAAACCTTTCTGAAACAAAAGTTGATTAGAATTGGTCAATATATCGACTTCCCTGGTTATTTTGATTAAAAAAAAATCATCCCCTAGATGGAGTTGTTTTTACCCCCAGGGCAAAAGCTTGCTTCGGCATAGGGTAGATTTTAAAAAAGTTTATAAATACTACCTAAATCCAAATTTTCAAGGAAATCGACCTCGATTCTTCAAATTCTGACTGGACTACTAGGCCAATCAGAGTGGCAAACGCAAAGAAATGTTCCTCTTATGTCATAAGTTTCGCCGAAACTTTGCCACCTCCGCCGATGACATCAACACATTTTTATTGTTTATTTTAAACAGAAAAATTTTGTTTGCAACCTGCAGTGGGACTCTTTGTCATATAGAAATCTACTCCTCGCTTTCTACAGTCGATTATCACAACCGAAGATCACATTATTTGGCACTCTGTGCTACAGTCGCCTACTCATCGGGACTGTTCGGCTACATACTATCCGATTTAAAAGCATTTGGCAACATTTGGTGATATTCCAGCCAATTCCAGCATCATCTTATATCCTTATGTCCAAAATACATGTCATTGTCACATTTGTCACGCATTTTTATTTTTAACTGCTGGCAGTTTCATGTGCTTTTTAATTCATTTTTTCTACATTCATGCAAAAAGCAAAACTTTATTGAACTATATTCAGTGGAAAAATAAGTTCTTTATTGCACTAGTGCAATAAAGTTTTTATTGCACTGTCATCTACTTCAACGTGCTGTTATCATGACAAACATAAACGTTTAAACCTACTACATATTTAGCAGATATTCTGTGAGATTGGCAATAGGTTTCAAACAGTTACATATTTTATATTATTTTGTATTATTGTTAGCAGCAAGAGTTAAACAAACAATGCCTTCCCGAGAATAACTCCATAATCAAATCCGATCCGCTTTGTTCTAAACCGTCTACCTGCATAGAGCACACTGTCTGTACTATGACCACACCTAGTGATAACATACGCGCTCACGGCTACTATGATTTTGATTTTTATAAGGCAATTGTGGTTATAGAAACGTCAGTCGAAAATTACTTCACTACGAAATATTCATATTGAAAATTGCACCAATTGTTCATTCACTTTCAACATTGAGGGTAAAAATAAAGTTTGAGTTAAATTGTTCGAAACGTATTAATTCCTGTTTCAATGCAAATCGATATTAATAATAAAGTATTCAAGTTGCGCTTTTCATTTTCCTCCACCTAGTGCCGCACTTCAATAAATCATTTTTTGCTTTTTGCATGATCGTAGAAAAAATGTTGTATGCAACTCGTGCAAAAATTGTTTATTGCACTCGACGTGAAATTGTCCGACGAGGCTGTTTTTTGCACTTGTTGCATAAATAACTATTAAATAAATTGTAATATTATTGCATTACATTGCATATGAAAGGATTAGCTCTAGAAAAAGAAGAAAGGCTAGAAGACATTCGTTTAGGAAATATTGAGAGAAGACTCATGGGAGAGTCAGATCCATTTTTAATAGAAGAAATAATTCTTCTTTTTAACAGTATTCTGCCTCAGATGAATCATTTCAATAAACCTGTGGCTTTCTTAGTGTCCTAAGTTTTTATGCAACACGAACATATCAAAGAGTAAAAGGTGGAAGTAACGATCTTTCTAAAGCTCTGCAATATATATCAAGGTCAATAGAAAAGGTGGTCCGTGGTGGTCGGCTGGTAGTGCGTTCGCCTCGCATTCGTGGGGTCGTGGGTTCGATTCACCGATTCACCGATTCACCGGTCTCTTGCATGGCATCACTCGTTAAAAGGTAAGGGCTGCGTCTTCCCTAGCTCACACAAGTCTTTCGAAGACTTCTGAGGGTTGCGCGTAGGCGTGCAATCGGTTGACGGAATTAACAATAACAACAATAACAACAATAACAACAATAACAACAATAACAACAATAACAACAATAACAACAATAACAACAATAACAACAATAACAACAATAACAACAATAACAACAATAACAACAATAACAACAATAACAACAATAACAACAATAACAACAATAACAACAATAACAACAATAACAACAATAACAACAATAACAACAATAACAACAATAACAACAATAACAACAATAACAACAATAACAACAATAACAACAATAACAACAATAACAACAATAACAACGTCAGGGCGTGGCGCAGTGGTTAAAGCGTCCGACTCTCAGTCGAAAGGTCCGGAGTTCGAACCCTGGTTGGGATGGGATTTTTTAATTTAATTAAACCGATTAAATTGTTAAAATCTCGTGGCTAGGCTAGGGTGAGTCCTGCACGATTCGGTGTTGCGTTCCAATTAACAGTGCTGCTCCTCAGGTGGCGTATGGAGTTAGTAACAGGGCCTATAAAGAACACATGGCTAATGACCATAGCAGTCGATGCCAAAACACCAAAGAAAAAAAAACAACAATAACAACAATAACAACAATAACAACTGTTGCGTTCCAATTAACAGTGCTGCTCCTGAGGTGGCGCATGGAGTTAGGAACAAGGCCTATCCAGAACAAGTGGCTAATGACCATAGCAGTCGATGCCAAGACACCAAAGAAAAAAAAACCACAATAACAACAATAACAACAATAACAAGGGCGGGGATTAGCGCAGTGGTTAAGCGCTCGCCTGGTAATCGAGAGATTGCAGGTTCGATTCCCAGACGGTGCGATCTTTTTTCATTTTCAGATGTGAAAGTCTGAATGACTGAGGCTCGTGTCGGCTGGGAATAATCCTCCACGATTCACTGTTGCGTTAAAAATTAACAGTGCTGCTCCTAAAGTGGCGTATGGAGTTAGTAACAAGGCCTATCCAGAACACATGGCTAATGACCATAGCAGTCGATGCCAAAACACCAAGGAAAAAAAAAAAAAAAAAAAAACAACAATAACAACAATAACAACAATAACAACAATAACAACAATAACAACAATAACAACAATAACAACAATAACAACAATAACAACAATAACAACAATAACAACAATAACAACAATAACAACAATAACAACAATAACAACAATAACAACAATAACAACAATAACAACAATAACCATTGTAAATACTTTGCTGGTCTTTAGCTGACCTTTCTGCAATTTTGTAGCTTGTAGCTTTGAGCTAGTTTTTGAGTTCCACTGCCTAAATTTAAATGAAACAGAAGTGATTATAAATATACACTGGCTATTGGATCATGGCTCTGCACTATTACTGTATAATTCTGAATACAAATTCTCCATTCTTCTACAGATTTTTCTCCAAAACCTAAGCTGTTAAGCTTGTAGCTCACATTTTGCCACATATTCCATTAAATTAAATTTTTATCAATTCGGGTTTTTCCCACTTATATCGAGTATTATATGCATGCATGTCTTTAATATTTTATACCACTTGCTTTTGAAATTGTTACATAAATAAAGGACTACGCACAAATGAAATGAGAAATGGATCCCTGTCGAATTTTCTGAAATTTGGATATTTTGTAGTTTATACTCTTCTAATCAAAAGTCCCCATGGGCCCGATACCTAAAAATGGACAGTTTTATAGGTATCGAAGGTCAAAAGTTGCGACTAGTGCAGAAGTCTCACGCGATCGACTTTGGGTGGTCTATTCAACCCCTCTCGTGTGCGTATGGCGATTTTACATTTGTGACATTTTCTTCTCCATCTATTCCAGTCATGAGTCTCCAGAACATTCGCTTTTGTAGAAACTTGACATTTATTGACAATTCATGAATTGTTATTATTCCTGTCAAAATTGAACAGTCATCGCCATATTATATAGAGTCAAAAGGGAGAGTCAAAAGGGAGATTTGCACTAGTTGCAACTTTTGACTTTCGATATCTGAATAACTGTCCATTTTTAGGTCTCGGGCCAATGGAGACTTTTGATCAGTAGGGTATAAACTACAATATATTTAAATTTCAGCCAATTCGACAGGGATCCATTTCCCATTCGATTTGTGCGGGGTCCTTTAACATAACACATTGACAGAATAAATCGAAAGAGAAAAGTAGGGTTAAATCAGAAACGTCTTGCTTTCTGGTTACCGGAATAGTCGAGTTTAGGCGACAATTTTTATGCACAGAGTCCGGTCATGTGGAATTCAGTCGACAAGTGGAATTCCATGACACAGAGTCGCACTGCTGAAATGAATATGGAAATGATGCAAACAAATTTTGTATTGGTCGGGAACGTAGGGAGTAATTTCCCAGAAAATATATTGAATTTGCTACTACCACAGATTTTGGGAACTTTGTCAAATTTGAAAAGGGTGAAAAAATACAAAATTGTTTTTTTTATTTGACAAAGTTTCCGATATCTGTGGTGGTGGCAAGTTTTATATGTTTTCTATGAAAATACTACCTATGTATTTTTCCGACCAACTCAAAAAGCGTTTCTCTCCATGTCATGAGTCTCGTCTAAGCTTTGCCCCCCCCCCCCGCAACATATTTTTTTAATTTTTTTACACAAAAGTTGATTATGGAAAAAATGCAAAAGTTTTTTTAATCAGTGGGGAACTTTGGGAGTAATTTACCAGAAAAAATATTGTATTTGCCACCACCACAGATATCGGGAACTTTTGTCAAATTTGAAAATAATTTAAATAGTGAAAAGTTGTTTTTTTTCCGAAATCTGTGATTGATAATGCATGCATTATTTCCATAATCGATTGCAAACAGAATTGTTGCAACCTGAGTTGGTTGGAAACGTAGGTAGTACTTTCATAGAAAACATAAAATAGGCCATCATCACAGATTTCAGGAACATGGTCAAATAAAAAAAAATCAATTTTACTAATAATAAAAGAGGATTAAGCAATCCAGACTTCTGCCTTAACCTATACGATAGGTAACATCGTCGACAAGTCTACAACAGAAAACAACTACTGCCCCCTACGACTATTGAATGATATCTATTAGATTATTGGCAAAGTATTCTACAAGAACTACTCTGCATTGGTCTTCCGATATCAACGCCAGAACAAATCTCAACCCACATGGAGGAACACCTAGGGACCGGTTTCATGTTATTGCCAGTCATCAGCAGCCGGAGTATTCGAAGTGTTTTGAAAGACCATTTATCCACGAATACTCTACCCCCTTTTTTTCAATGGTGCACTTTGAAATCATATATACTGGTATTATTATAACAAAATGGAAATAAGAACTAATAACGTAAAATGGTTGAATTCGTGATGTGACATCAGTATACCTTTCGTTGTCATAGAAGTGAAAAAAATAGAAATAAATTTGAAATTTATTTTCACTGCCAAAATAATTCACAAAATAAACTTGAAATATTACTTTTTGAAGGATTTATTAACAGAGTCAATTATTAATTGTTTATTCATCATAAAACAATCATTTCATTTATTGGAATAATAATTGATAGTAAAGTTTCAACAATTACTTCCACCATAAGTTCCCGAAGATATTCCATGTTGCTGCTGATCAGAAACGTTAGATATTTCTTGAAGAGTTGATTCTACAATTTTATCAGATATTTTAATTTGTTTGGAAGGAGATGGACAATTCAATATTTTGTTAAAAATCCCAATTTTCTCATTTAAACTATCTCCTATATATGCTTCTGCTACGGAGGCAGATTTCCAGCTGCCGTGACGTTTTATGAATGTAATGTTGCCCCCTGCATTGGCCAGAAGAGTTACTCAGCTTCAGAGCTTCTTCTGAAACGGTGACCTGTGTAGCTCTTATACATGTCTTTTCCAAGCCATTTTGCAATCAAGCTGAGAATTTCTCCTATTTTATTTATCCCCATATGTTGGTTACTACATTTTTCTCTCGAATATTTCAAAATTAATCTGATACTTTTTGTATGAGGCGGCCGTAGTGCTCTTTACTTGCGGTATATCTCAATTGTTTGTAACCAAGGGATTACTTGGTTATTTTTCTTTGAAATTTAGTTTTTATTTGAAGTTTTTGAAAATTGCTTTGTAAAGTTTTTTATTTTCGAATTCAACAGTTTCTATGTATATAATAATATTCTCGATTGTTCTACTGAAAAAATATCTAAGTGACATTGACAAATTGAAACATTTATAGTTTAGGAAATATAAAAACACTGATAGTCCAGTAACTCTTCATAACATCAATATAATCAGAATTTTGAACAGAAAACGTTCTTGTGCAATAGGTTTTCATATCAGGTATTTTAAAAATCAATATAAATCCAGCATCTTCGAAGGCATTAATAGTTATATGTTATAATTCTTCGCGGCGACAAGCACCGCTGATACCAAAATTAGGACAACCTACAAATAAAAAATATTGTAATTACTCTATTCTTACAAAATTATGATTATATCTGTACCTTGTTAAGTAAATTTGTTTTGTTATCGGCATCTTGAATGAATTTATTGATATCCTCCCTTGATAAAATTTTAGAATTCTTTCCTCGGTATCCGACGCTTTTGTTCTTAATGAGCGGTAACAATTTTGAAAACTTACTCATATCAATATTTTCCTTAACATTCAATGTTTTTTCAACATTGAGTAGACACTCCATAACGTAGGAGGTTTTATAATTTTTGATTTTTCCTCAAAATAGCATTCAAGCACATTTTCAGAAACCTTTTCTACATGTTTCTTGTCGCACCATTCACGAAATTGGTCATATTATTATATTTTCTCGTATATTAACTTGGATTTGGCCGGTAACATATTAGATACTATTGCATTTGCTTCCTCAGACATATCTGATGGAGTATCACTACCACTATCATAATCAACATCCATTTTCTTGAAAATAACTTGAAATTGAAGCAACTACGAGCAAACACAGTCAAACAGTCAAACACGCGGCGTGCCAACAAACCGTTTCCATATATTAACGACACAGAAAGACAACTGGATTCTGTGAAATTGTATTGGAAGTATTGATAACATGTATGGAAAAGAGAAGTATAATTTAGTTATTTTGGACTTATTTTTTTCAGACAGGAAAAATTTTTCAATACGATTTTACTGAAAATGTTAAATAATATTTTCAAGACAACAGGCGTTTAAAAGCGATAACTTATCGGGGCAGAAAATCACGTCAAGACGTACTGGAAGTATTTATTTTCAATATATCTCAGACGATGTAATTTCACATTTTTACAAAAAATGTTGTTTGTATTTTATGTTCAAATTCGTGTTTTCATGGCACATTCGGAAGACTTTTTGGCCTCGACCTACGGTCTCGTCCAAAAATTAACACTCTCATGTGCCATTAAAAAAACACTCATTTTACGCACTCAATACAAAAATAACAATTTTTTACAGTGAAAAAAAGTAAACTTTTCGCATCAATAGATATGCAGAAATGTCTAGTTTTTTTGACAGTTATACAAAAACCACTGGTTTTTATAACCTGTGCATGCCGTGTTCAATTGTTGAATAACGGAATGGCGGTGATAATGGTTAGTCATAACCGCACAGTCGCTAAATTACATATCTCAATACGGACATTTACGTAAACAGTACGTAAACATATGTAAAAATATATATTATCATGTAGAATATTGTAATTGGATGTACAACTATGTATTTTTTTTAAATTGTTGTAATTTTCTGTAAAGTTATGTGAAATATTGTAATCCACTGTAAATTATGATATTTCACTGTATTATTACAATAAAATACATTAATTTTGGGCTCACATGCTTCAACATGTGAACTTACCTTATTCTAGTACATTTGATGTAATTTTATGTACTTTTTCCCTCATCATTCACACTGAAGGCAGTGGCGGCGATGAGGATTCGCCTCCCCCCGCACCGCAAAATTTTGTTATGATATTCGTACATGTGGCAATAGTCTGGAAATAGCAAAGAGGTTGAAGGGGCCCCTTCTGGAGCTGGAGCCCCCCGCACGGCGGGCTCTGCGGGCCCCTTATCGCCGCCACTGACTGAAGGGTAGTTTGACGTTAATTTGGGATTTCTTCCTGTCGCATTGGATTTTCTCAGAGTTTTATACATAGACCATTCTCAAACACGTGACTTTGAGATTTGCTGGAGGGCACATATATCGATTAGTTGGTGTTTAACCTTGCGTTTTTAGTTTAAAAATTTTTTTCTGGTTTTATTTTGATACAATTGTAACAAATATGCCTCGAAGTACTTATTATTTATTCCTTAGCGGTGATATCAAGTGCCGGTACGATGAAAAACTTCGTATTATAGACTATCGCAATCCGTACCAAAATTAACTGATATCCACTAACTATCTTTCTATAAAATATCGAGAACAAGAAGCTGCAGGCTCATCTGATTTACCACTTGTGGTGTAGCCCATATTTTGGGTAGGAATCCTATCAGGATGCATATTTTCCTTTAAGGCACTGGGTTTCCCTAAAATTATTTTTGAAACTCATTTTATGTACAAAAATTACCTGATATACACTAACTAACCTTCGATAAAATGTCGAGAACACACACGCCAAGTTTTAAGTTGTGATTTACTGAGAGGGCCCCGTTTTAAAGCTGTTGAAACTGCTATTTCTTCAGTCTCGTAGAGTTCACTACTGTGCAGTATGTACACACCTTTTCAAATAATAGCCAAATCTAATTCAAAAATCGATAACTTTTAATAGCAAGATAATGTGACATCGATCATAAAAATATCAAAGATTAAACTGTCATCTTGACAACTGTCCATCTTGACAACTGTTCATCTTGACAACTGTTCATATATAAATACAAAGTGTTTTCCAACAAAAGCATTAATCGAAGCATCGCAGCGTTGTGCAAATAGATCATTTAAATAGTCAACACTACAAAACGATGGCATACTAATACATTAAGAACTAATTACTAATTTAAGTCTAAATATTGACCGTTGTTTACCAGTAAACAATAGAATACATGTCCTCCAGCAAATGTCAGTGACGTCATTCTGGAATGGTCTATTCTGCTCCTCATCCCCTAACCAATTTCTTTGATTCCAGCTTCTGGGATGTGAAATATGTAAAATCAGAGTGACGAGTAGCAGGATTCTCCAACGCCATTTAGATGGAAGAAAACACAGGATGAGAGCGGAACGACAAGGCAAGGTTTTCAAATGCGATTTGTGCGACATCACCGCAAACAGTGAAATCCAGCTTGATATTCACCTTAAAAGTGAGTATAATTCTCTTTTTTCAAAGCATAAACAGAACTTTCTTATAACTTTGTGAGTAATGAACAGATATAATACATAAACAATACGTCATATTTTCTATGGCAGACGAAAAATCAATAAACAAAGATAGAACAGACCCAATTGCTACCGGTGATCGTTTTTTCGCTGTCAGGTTGGTTATACATTTTGTTTTTAAATGTTGGAAACACTGATTCAAATTAAAAATAATTGTCATCGGTGAACGAATTGTTTATTGTTAGATGCTTTGATATTTGGCTTGGCCCTTAGTATACTTATCTCAAAGTTAAAATATAGTGAAAAATTTCTCAAATCAGATATTCTCGGTTTTTAGAGAAACATCGATACATTTATGAATTGTTCTGATTTCTATGAATTAGGAAAATATTGAAAACTGAAGAAAAAAAATTGTGTTCGTATTCAACTACACCAGTTGAGAAAAAAGTAAAAAAAAACGTTTCACAATAATTATTTGCTTCATAAACCATGAATCAGTAGTTGCTCTTTTCATAGGCTTTTCACGATATAGCAGAAAACTGGTAAACACATTTGAAACATCGATTTTCAGAAAGAAAAAATTTATTTCAATCAATAGTGACAATTAGAACTGTTATTAAAATATTGAATACAGCAATAAGAAAGAAATGATGAAAAATAATTATATCGGAGCTCCGGGCCGGCTTAAATTGATTCGGAGGCGCATTCGCTTTTACAGCTGTAGAAAACCTCGTCATTTGACGAGTTGGAAAATTCCTGACGAGGTCTGTTGAATTATAACTAGCTACTATTCGGTAAAATAGGATGTGTGGTGTCTCCAGAGGCTCGAAAAGATCCAATTCAATAGAAAACATTCTATTGAAGCAACTGTCAAAAAAAGGCCCCGCAACAAACCTTATGGAATATGGCTCTAGGTGAAATTGGCTGAAACTTTAGGATATTGTAGATATCTATGTCCCGATTAAATGTCTCAATGGGCGCAAGGTCAAAAATTGTACAGTTTTTGAAATAATCAGGGTCAAAGGCTGTCAAATTGATGTGTTAAGATGTGTTATCAGTGGTAAGTAGTTACGTTCGCCAAGAACAGATTGCTTGTTCTAAGACTCTATAGTCCTGAAACTCGTACCAGGTGGTTTTCAGGGATGCTGATAACGATTCTGGGGTCAAAATTGGGCCAAAAAACGTCAAATGTTTATATTTTCGAAACCCGACGAAAACTTGGACTAAGTGGTTCTCAGGTTCGCTGATAACGAATCTGGGGTTATAATTGGAAAATTCAAGTCAGCGGTCCCAATATGGCCCTCCAAATCTTTTTTTTTCAGGGTCGGTTATCACCTGAAAACCCTGTCAATAATAAAGTTGGTGCAGCCATCAACATTAGTTTGAACTAATCTTGTTTCCGGTTCTTGAAAAGACAGATTTTATTAATCACTTTTATGACAATCGACTGAAGCTATATTATTAAATTATTATTTCACAACTGCAAGTTCTTGCTCCATTTCCAAATTATCATCGTTTATAATGTCCAATAAATCTCTATCAGGATATTTTAAGTTCATTTGATATCAAGTGTAATCTAGGTGATCAGCACCTACTAAAATATACACCAAGCCACACGTGACCCAAGATATTTTGGGTACCTGATCCCGAATCTGGGGTCAGAATTAAAAAATTCATCTCATTGGGCTCAATATATGCACGCCCGTCAAACGGACATAATTTTTCGTACTACCAAAACTGCATGAATTCTTGACCTAGATAGTTTTCGTAGTCGCTGAACACGAGTGTGAAACAGCTTTTGAAAATCGAAGTCAGTGATCCCGATATGGTTAGTAGAATTCTTCTGGACTTCCATTCGCTAGAAACAAAGAAAATAAATTCTTTGAATGTGTTTGAGTCACGACGTTTCAACAGTTAACATCTACTGTCATTATCAAGTTTGTGAATCCGACAAGATATCTCGGATACTTATTATATAGCCTGCAACTGATGTACCTGCTATAAAAGTAATTATTATCTTCGTGGGGTCTCTCTCAGGTCATCAATGTTAATTAATGTGATACAAAGACCTTTTTTTGGTGAGTTTTATTATTGATGACCGATTTTGATAGGTCTTGACACAGAGTTTTTATTGAAATCTCAATCAATAAAAACTCTGTCAAGGCTAAATTTGGAGAGAAAATTTTCATTGACTGGCACCTTATGTTTAATTATAGATCCAAATTTGGAAGATGTAATCCTAGTCATGCGTTCTCTCATCCGAATTTGAGTACACTGGGTTTTATTTTCCATATTTTGTGCTTCACTCAGCGTCAGGGATCAACTATCCAGTAACTCTGCACAATTATAACCATGTTGAGAAAGACAACAGTCTCGTCCATGGGTTCGGTGTGATATGGGCTATCTTCGTCTACATAACCAATAGTATTCCTTTCTTCATCAACAATTCAACTTCAGAGTTACAAGAAACAGAATCATCAGTTATTCTCTCACCTTCTTTGGTCTAGAAAAGAAACAATGAAGTGTTTTCTCAAATTTAGAATTATAACATCGAGAATGGAACTCAATAATTTCACACAGTTTTCACATAAACGGTGTACCGCTTTTTCAATCTTTCAGTCTCCTTGTAATAACCTTCAAAAATTCTTTTACGGTAAAATAATTCTAGTTCGTCGATGAGAAGATTCAAATGGAACAGCCATTTTTCCACAAGTTCTTCAGTTTTCGAAAATCTGAGAACTGTTTTTTTTTTTGTATATTAATTCGTAGACAAAGAACAAACATAAAAATTGTTGCTACTGTATATTTGTATCAGTCGATATGTGCTTCTTAAGTCTAACTTTGAAAATATTTAGACTATTATTATATATTAGATATGAATAAGAAAAGTACCAAGTTCTGGTTCAAATTATATTCTGTACTTTGTTTACATGCAATGAATGGATAATGGTTTTCGTAACCTAGGAGTAGAATAAATCGTGAAATACATGTGAAACATTAGTACAAGAAAATATAGATATTACAGTACAGTAAATATTCAACAACTATCAGAACTTTTCACATAGATTGGAATATTGATGTACATGGTTACATCTTTAACAAAAATTGAGATTTGGCTATATGTCCTGCTGAACAGTGGAACACGAAGATTACTTCTACATCTCGTGTGGTGCTCTTGAACATCCTGATTGAGAATTAAAATATTCTGCAAATGTTCAGGTATCATACCGGTTTCAATTTTGTGAATAAATATAAGGGGTGATATAATAGATAACTCTCAACTGGTAACCAATGAAGGGTATCGAGCATTGCATTCATTGACGTATCACGTGCACCACAAAGAATAATTCGCATGGCCCGATTTTGTGACTTGTGTAAGCGGCTTAGCACATTTTGATTCAGCAGATAAAGCACAGTGGCACAGTATAGTCGAAATGAGGAAGTATTAGGGTATTATAAATTATAATTTTACTTCACTGCGTAAGAAGAAACTGATATTGATTTCATTGAAAATATGAACAGGATGTTCATTAAGTCAGTCGTAGGGTTTTTCCATTTCCAGAGGAGTCATGTATTGATTCAATTTTCAATTGAGAATGTTTCTCTTCAAAACTGATAATGTTATCACACTGTTCAACCCAAGTTTGGTTTTTGATAAATTATGTTTTCAGGTTCTCGGCATCGAGCGAAGGTGGAAAGAAAGGAATATTCTGACTTCATGAATATACCAAGCAACGCGGGAATTTGGATCTTAATTTTTTGTGCATTTTGTATATTCATCAATTTAGTATTATTGTTCAATACTGAGGTGAAAAATTGAAAGAAATGTATACAGTGTTTTCCATTAACCAAATTTTGCTTTTAGTATGTGCATATTTTAATGATTTGTTAAATTTTTTGTGTTATTTATTATTTATGAAATGTAATTTACATGTCTTCCAATAAAATGAACGGAGCAAACCGAACATCTTTGTTTCGATGTATCGACAAAAAAACTTTATTGTATGGACCTGGTTATCAGTGGACGAGTCCTTAAATAATCTGGAAACATAGAATATTCAGAAAACTTCTAAGAATTTCAGAGAATCATCTAGAATCACAGGTTTATGTTCAAAGTGAAATTCAGAGTCAAAGTCAAGATATACTTCAATGTCGGAAGTTTTTTAACTCATCGACGAAGTTTTTCAACTATAAACAAAAATGTAAATTGAAATTATTATGTATCATAAACCGTAATAGTGATCGTTTCCCTTATCTGAAAAGAAGTTGTTCTGTCTTTAGCGGACACTACACAGCCTACTAGTAGACATCCGTATGCGAGCACATGGCATGAGTATAATGATTTACATGTGACCCCCAATTTCATTTAGATCCCTGGAGAGCGGAGATGCCTATGTTATCTTCTGTGAGCGGGAAAGCACTAAAGCGCTGCTTTCGGAATATACTTAGTTTTATTTTATTTTTCATTTGTATTTTATTATTTTATATTGTTTTGTGAAAGAGTACTTCTACGATTTACGCTCCGGGTGACTTAACAAAAAAGGTGGCGCATATGCTATTTCAACTGCAGGAAAATTCCTGGAAAACCTGCAGTACTATGGTTCTCGTTCGAATTTTCTTATTTTAAGTAGTTTAGAATTTCTTAGGTATTCTAGAACTTAGATTTCTCGGTATAAAGAACCCGAGCTTGGGAGATTCGTGTTAGTTGAAGAATTGTTCAAACAACAATTGAAGTTAGTTGACGTTGTTTTGCATTTGTTTAGGTTAAACCTTTCGATACAAATTATGTTTCTTCGATACAAAACTCTGAATTTGTGATTTTTTCGACTGCATAAATGTACTTTACAGTTGTTCTGAGCCTAAAATGTAAAAGTGCAACAATTATCAATCATCAACTTCATCAACATGTTCGTCACTGTATGGTACTCCAACTCTGTTAGCCATTTATTCAGTTAGTCATATAGCACTCGCTCCTTTGAATACAATTCATTACTCATAGCTAGTTCACAAACTGAAAAACATTAATTTTTTTGACCCGCTATGCAAAATTTTATACACAACTTTTAGTGCCAAAATTTTTGAAAACTATTGAAATATCTTTCAAAGTCCTACATCAGGGTCCGAAAAATATTTTTTTTTTTTATCAAATTGACGAGTAACTTGATGTCACTATGACTTTTTCATAGAACACTACATATAATTCGTGAATTTTAGGAACTGCCCACTCTCTCCAAATTTAAATAAGTTGGAGTTAGATTAAAAATACGACCATGAAGGTGAAACTGACCAAGGAAGACGTTCTAGCCGTTCTGAAAAAATCTTAAAATCATGTGCAAAACCCTTCTCTTTAGCCAAAACGCCGTTTCTGCAGAGAAGTCTAAATTGAGTAAGACCAGTTTTGTTTAGATGTCTGACCGTTGTAAACTATTCAGAATTTTATTTTGGTTCTTGCTTTATTCTGTGACCTTAATTGAATATATAAAGAATGAATCAAAATACAATTCTGAATAGTTAAAAATGGTCAGACATCTGAACAAAAACTGCGATCTTACTCAATTTTGACTTGTCTGCAGAAACCTCTAACTGACAGGGTTAAAGTGGTAAGCTGAGTTCTTTACCTGCAATATTATAGGCAGCTACCTGCTCGAATTGAGCAATAACTTCCCCTTCCTTCATTTGTAGAATTGTTTAGATTGCGCAATTTTGTATATTTCCTAAATTCACTGAACAATAACTGTCGAATGACTCAAGCATGTTTGTTGTGAAACTTTCTATTTCTGCATCAAAAAACTACTTTCAAGTGCTGATTAGTGGAGATATTTTCAAACTTATGCACTCATAAATGAAAATGATTGGTGCAATTTTTCTGCTCCCGAAAATTCGCTCACCAAACATATTTGTCATCTATCGTTAGCGAGCTGGCATTGCTTACACTTTATAACTCTAATTTTGCTCAGCAGTATTACCTAGGCACTGTATGATGAATAATTAAATATTTTCGGTCGAAAATTTATTAAACAATTATGGAATGGTCAAAACATCACCCGATTTCTCAGTAACGGAAAACTCTTATTTTTCAAAGCCAAAAAACTACCTTCAAATACTGAGTCATTGAGATATTCCATTTTTTTTCATTAATATATACTCACATAATTTGGTTGGTTTAATTTTTATGTTCTAGGAAATTCACTCAACAGTTGTACAAAAACCAAAACATTTTTGAAAACAGAGTTCTTTTAGGAGATCGTTTAGTAACAAACAGTCGTTGCCGACCGATGATGAACACTGCACTCCCATATACACCTACTACGTAGGATTCCTATGGCAAATACCTTCAGAAATCAACTACTCCCCCGGATAAAACCACGACGGGTAATGAATTAAATCTAACAGATACTAGTGCAACGTTTTTCAAAGCATCAGAGGACGCAATTGCAAGTGCCCTCTGTGACCAACCAGCAGAATTATGTTTTGATTTGGACAGGGTGACCACCTGCAGATTAGTTTCGAGGTTGTTGCCTCTCATCAGTGCAAGGGTAGGTCAACACAGATAGCACTGAAGCCATCTGTTCCCCGTCCAAATCATCACAAACTCCGCTGCTTGGTCATCTACGGTTCACGCGATGAAGCGGTTTCTAGGCCGCTCCACCTAGCGACCAGAGGGAGATCACTTCGAATCTCTGGGTTAAGAGATTCTTGTGGAAACAGAGTTTTTTTGGGAGATTCGTAACGAACAGTCGTTGCCGACCGATGATGAACCCTTATCCATTACACAAGCACTACGTAGGCTTATTATGGCAAGTACCTGTCAGAAAACAACTACTTCCCTGACATGACCACGACGGGTATTGAATTGAATCTAACAGATTCTTGTGCAAAGTTTCTTAAAGCATCAGAGGCCGCAATTACAAGTGCCCTCTGTGACCAACCAGCAGAATCATGTTTTTAATTGGGTCCTCTGATGCTTTGAGGAACGTTGCACAAGTATCTGTTAGATTTAATTCAATACTCGTCGTGGTCTTAGCCAGGGGAGTTGTTGTTTTCTGACACGTACCTGCCATAATAAGCCTACGTAGGAGGTGCAAATGGGAGTAAAGGGTTCATCATCGGTCGGCAACGACTGTTCGTCACAGAACATTTTTGTTGTGTGTTAGGAACCTCATCCTGTGAATTTCCTGTTCCTGTTACTATGTTAGTCAACGTTAAATAAAAATGAATGTCGTTGTTGTTGATAACTAATGTCAAATAAATTGAATTTTGATACTTGTCAAATTAAGTCTTTTTTAATCAAAAATAAAAGGTTTAAAGACGAATTCAGGTCGTTCGAGCACTTTAAGACAAAGCTGGACTCTTAAGGTTCCGTCAAACCGACGCGGGAACGCGGGAGCGGGAACGGAACTTTGGAACCGTACAAATTGCTAGAAAAACAGCACACGTAGCAAATCATGCATATTTCGGTGCTTGTATGCATTTCCGATTACCAATAATCACACCGGTATGTCCCACTATGGATTTTAGTATCGGATTCATCTCGTTCCCGCTCCCGCTCCCGCGTTCCCGCGTCGGTTTGAGGAAACCTTTATACTGCAAGTACAGTTGGAGTCTAAACATATGGTCCTTCGAGCCGGATACTTGGAGCAGTTTCTTCACCCACCAGAACTGATATTGGCACGCAGAAGCAGTCCTCCCATATCTTTTTTATCCTAATCATCATATAATTGTCTCAATTTTGATACAAATATCATAATACTATTACAGCAGGTAAGATTATCAGTTCATTGCGAGCTTTCATAAGAATTTTACCTCCATATAGTCAGTATGGTCAATAATTATCTATTTCTCAATTCAATACATGTCATATTCAAAAATGAGCGAAGACTTGAAGGCACTGATAAGTCATAGGGGTCTTCTCAAAGCTCAGCTAACAAGATTTGTAACTTTTGTTGATGATTTGACAGTCGATAAGTCAAAAATATCTGAAATTGGTAGACGATTATCTAAGCTCGATCTTGTATGGAATGCATTCAATGAAGTCCAAACAAAGATTGAGTTATTGGATTCATCTACTGACACATTGGAACAGCGGGAAATCTTTGAAAATAAGTATTTCGAGTCAGTTTCACGTGCTGAAAAATATAATTCAGGATTACATATGTAGCAAAACATATCCAGTTATTAAATATGAAAAATTAAGAAAAATTAAATCAAACATGTAATTGACATCGTTCCGCCATCTAGAGGAGTTTGGCATACTAGATCACTGAATGGTAATGCCAGACCGGGGAGAAGAAAACTAGGTCGGTTTCTAAAAAGGGTTACGCTATTGCCGGGAAGATGGCGCACCCCATTCTACCATCATTTCATGCAAGATATATATTTTGCTCTTGGATTAGGGCTTCAACCATAGATATATATTATATATACTTACTCTAGATCGCTAATCCCGTCTACGTTTTGTCTGAAAAGTGTTATAAACAGTCGAATGATTGCGTCAGTGCGCATGCTCATAACCAGCTACAGCGATGACAAATTTCAGCAACTTTTATCTTTGTTGTTGCGATTCGGGCAAAGATGATCTAGCATTACCGCGAAGCGTGCTCAAAGTTCCGTCGAAATCTTTAGATCGTTCAACAGCGTTAATAGTTTCCATTGTTGATTGTTCAAAGAGAAGGGATTTGAGTTTGGCAGGGACGGTTTTATTTTATTGTGGTCATTTTAAATGTGGTTTACATATTAGTACTTTGTCAGTAGTGTGTATTGTGTTATTAGTTTTCGAGTTTTTCTGTGGTAAATTACAGTTTTTAATTTTTACTATGATGACGTGCTTGGTGCTATGGAGTGGAAACAAATGAAATATTCCTGGAATCCATTATTTTTAGTAAGTAAATGGAATATTATATCGTTGATAAAACTGAGTACCTACTAATACTTGTTATTTCTTCATGTCTGACTTATGCACATTATTTCTAGTTTGACGAGAGCAAAGAGCAATGCATGACATTTGGATGAGAGCATTTGGAAGAGATCCTACCGCGGAGCATATGGGTGAAAAAAATGTCATTTGTAGCAAACATTTTTCTCCAAACGATGTATATATTCATGGTAGTCGAATGTTGTTGAAACGAAATGCAGTTCCAAGCCTTTTTTTACGAAAACATGATGAAGTTTCCACCCAAGAAAGGTGAGTCATATACAAAATCTAACCTAACAACATAGGTACTAGGTAGGAATCCTGAAACTTAAAGTCTCGTTCATACCAGCGCGAATTTCGCAATTTTTCTGCGAATAAAATAGCTGCCGACATGGTTCTGCATCAACGATTGGTTCGGCAGGACTGGCAGCCTTTTTAATTGCAGAAAAATTGCAAAATTCGCGAGGGTATTAACAAGTCTTTAGAATTTGTGCAATTCATTCATGATGTACGATTTATAAAGGTTTGTAGTTTTTAAGGAATTCAGATAATTTATAGTGTTACTTCTGAAATTATGCAAACTATTTTACACTTTTTTCAGAACTCTTCATGAATTCCCCAACGCATCGAAATGGATGGTAACTTGGAAGTACTTTTTATTGAAAACAAGGACAATGTTTCAGGTGTTACCCTTCAAGTTTCTTGCACTCCTACTATTGAAATTGCAGTGAGGTAAGATATTAAATTTATAATACTCATAAAATTTACTTGTGAACATTTGGGCAAGATTATATTTTGAAATTTATAAATTCATGATATATATGATGTGATATAATAATAGTAATGTAATAATATTAATACTCCCTCATAAACACTCCTATGAGTGTTGTATCCAAGACACAGCCTGTGGAGGTAGAGAAGCGAATAGGTATTATTATTAAATAAACATATAATAAATGAACTTTATTGAACCAATTACATTGATCCAATAGGCCATTGACCTAGGTCCTTCAGCCCATTGTGACATTATTATTATTATTTGTCGAAACAAGTATGTTCTCATAATTTTTCGAAAGTCCCCTGTTATTATCAAATATTATTTTAAGATTCCAAATAAGACTTGAACTAAGATCTCTGAATTTGATACTTTACTCAATTTTTGTAACCCCAACTAACCTCCAAAGTAAATTGTTATTGACCCACCAAACTTATTACATATTTTATGTCGATATTGCGATTTTTTTTGTTTTTAACTTCTCATCGTCTGGTAGGAATTCTATTGTTTCAATGTTATTAGCAATAGTTTTTGATATAACGCACCTTATCTATGGATAATTTTAATATAAGTCAATGATAATTCTATTTCAGCTCACCTTCAAGTGCTACCACTTCATCTGTGGACTCCCCTAGAAGTTTCAAAAGGACACATGGAGAAACATCAACAGTGAAGGTAATAGGGGACAAATTAAAAGAGCAAGAAGAGATATCAAAACGAGACACAATTACAGGTTAGTTGATTTCAATGCTTATTTTTATTATGCTTGTATCATATTTGTTGAATGTTGAATATACTTAGAATCCGTTTAATATCAATTGAACTCTTCCATTCTACTGAAATATTTATTTTAGGTCTGATGAAGCCAACTTTTTACAAGAAAACTATCAAATTTTAATATAAATGACATATATGCGATATTTTCTATTCTTTCCAAATTGATATCACAGACATACTAGTAATTATTTTTCTTTGCATACGATTGACTGGTGACAGTACTCACTTTGATTGAACTGAGAAGTGAAAAATAAACATCACTTGAAGTAGTTTGGAAATTGTATTTGAGTTTTGTTTAATAATTTCCATAGAAGTATGTTATTTTATGTATTTTTATTTTTATATTTTCTCATTTCATGTATTTTATATTTTCAGTGCATCTCCCTCAAAACTTCATCTTAAACTCGAACAAGCAAATTTTAAAAAAATCCATAGCCCAGAAAAAAGTAAAAGCTATTACAGTGAAAATCAATCGCCTGAAGAAAAGAGTCACCTTGAAGCAGATAATATCGACTTCTTGGAAAAATCCCTGACAGGTGTCCCGCTATCCTTGATGAAACGGACTATAGAAATCAAAAAAGAAAGGATTGCATGGAAAAAATTGAGAGAGAAATTCAGTGGTGACCACTGTCCGTAAACCATCTTCACAATACTTTATGGCTAGGTTTTTCCCAGGGGAACCAAACTTCACATAAATGATGTGAACCAGCGATGCGTATATAGAAATTTCCAAATATCTGCTGGTTCTAGTAGTGACATGTTATTCAATTTAGAAAGTGTTTCTTTTATTTATTCAATGAATATCTCGAATTGTTGCTATGTTGCTGAACTGTTTACCTATGTACATTCAGGATTGTACAATTATTTTGTTATATTCTGGAATACTACTGTACACAATATTTTAAGTAAACTATATTTGTAATAATTGACGTTTTGAATTTTGTTACTTTCTTCGGATTTCTTTGTGAAAAATTAATTCATAAAGTTACCGGTCAACTCAATAAAATATGTATTATAAACATTTCATTCCTTCATGTAATTAAACTAATCAAGCAAAATTCTGAAAATATCTGAAACATTCACTTATTGATGGAATACATTGGAAATAGGAAAGCTATATGAAATATGCTTTCGACTAGTAATTACTCAAATTACTATAGATCTCACTATCATCCTCTTTCCATCTCAACGATATAGATTCAGATCAAACGATCCTTTTCTTCTATGAATGAAATTCTATGGAGTTCTATCGACTATGTCGAATTTTTTGGCTTTTATCAGTACGGTGTAGCGAAGTGTGAGTATAAACAATACTTGATTGTATGCAAAAACAGCAAACAAACGGAGTCAGAACCAGAAGCTTCTGTTGAGTGCAACCAAGTATTGCTTATCCACATACTTGGCTACGCCGTACTGATGAGAGCCAAAAAGCTCGAAACTTGTACCTACGGTTTGCTTGAAAAATAATTTATATACAGATACTTATATTCTCATAGCTTGATTAAACCTTTAGATTAAAATGTGTATGTATGCTGTATCCTGTTTTAGTCTGGATAGCATTCTGATATTGTTCTTATAGAATCGTGTAAAAAAATCATTATGACAAAATAATTCAATCTTCTGATAATAAAAGTAAAACTTCCTGGACAGTTATAAATAAAATTAAAAATAACAGTAGCACAAAAACACCCACATTAAAAATCTCTCTTGAAAATAAAGTTTTCTCCTGTCCAGAGGACATTGCCAATATCTTCAATAGTTTTTTTATAGATGCTCTAAAACAAGTCATAGACGAGATCCCACAAATTGACCACAATAAGTTTGAACATAGCCTCAACTGCATCTTTCTTCAATGGTTATACTTCCTTTCACTGAGGAAGAAATGCTAACAATTTTCTCAAAACTCAAAAATAAACGTTCCTTTGGGTCTGATGACCTACCCAACAATATTATAAAAGAATTCAAAAATGAGCCGTTAAAACCCATAACTAACATAATAAATTTTCATTAGAAACAGGTACGTTCCCTGATGCTCTCAAATTGGCGAAAGTAATCCCACTTCACAAAAAAAAAAAAAGATAAAAATATGAACAACTACAGACCCATATCAATAACATCAGTTTTCTCCAAACTCTTCGAATACTGCATGCTTGAGAGGCTAAACTCCTTCATTGCAAGATTCAAGCTTAGGAAATCAAAATCTACACCTACAGCAACAATAGAAACCTATAATAATATTCTCAATGATTTAGATGCAAAAAAAGTCCTGTCTGCATTTACTGTGATTTAAGTAAAGCTTTCGATTGTGTTCCACATGATCGGCTGCTTGATAAGCTTTGGTCATATGGAATTAGAGGTCCTGTATTGAGCTGGTTCAGGTCCTTTTTGACAAATAGAAAGCAATACGTTCAGATATCTTGCAATGAAGAAGGAGGTCAAAACATAGTATCTCGTTCTCGTCTGGCCCATGTGGAAGTTGGAGTCCCTCAGGGAAGTGTGCTTGCGCCAGTTTTGTTCTAAATTTATGTAGCAGATATCGTAAAATATCTTGCACCTTTCAAATTAACATTATATGCTGATGATCTCTCTATACTGGTATCAAAACACTCACTCAATCTCCATCAACAAGCATGTAATAACCTCATGGAAAAAATTATTCTATGGTTTTCCCTATTTTTGATTTACCACACAAAACAGAGAACAGCCGAAAACATAGAAATAAATTTAGGGGAAATGACTCTAGAGAAATGTCACAATATTAAATTTCTAAGTATAACTATAAACGACACACTTGACTGGGAACCACATATAAGCAATACAAGAAAAACTCTGAACTGTAAGCTGTATCAAATCACAGAGTGCTCAACCTTCATGTTCTAAAAAAAATTTATTTTGCTGAAATACAGTCTCGACTATCGTATGGCATATTATTCTGGGGCACGTCTTCTTCAGTACAAAAACTATTTGTGCTCCAGAAGAAATGCATACGTGCAATGCTGGAGAAATATCAAAGAGAATCGTGCAGACCTCTCTTCAAAAAATTAAAAATACTTCCATTATGCTGCATATACATACCGGAAATCTCTTGCTACATACACAAAAGCAGAAAAGGTTTAGCCATCATCTGTACGCACCTCAAAATCACTTGAATATATGCCAGAATGGCCCCGTTTCTAATAGGTATACAATCACTTTCTCTTTAATATCAAACAAGAAGTATCCTACTTCAAATTCCGAAAAGCTTTGAAGGAATATTTATTGAACAATTTGTTTTATACAATGGAAGAGTTCCTTTCATCATAGTGGGCTCCCTTTGTTCCTCATACTCTTTTAACTATTTTATATATATATATATATATATATATATATATATATATATATATATATATATATATATATATATATATATATATATATATATATATATATATATATATATTTGTATTATTCCACACTATTTTATCTATTTCATATATGTATATTTGCTCGTCCTACTAATGTGACTGAAATTTCTGACTTGTTTTATACCTTGTAGGTCTTCGAAATCAATAAAATTATTATTATTATTATATATTTTGAAAAATATAACCGTGATACTTCTAAATGAATCTTTCATAAACATATTTCAGAAACTCCACCAATATTGAATATAATCAGTTTCTTAACAAAACATCTCCTCCAAAATGCATTTTTCATATTCCATACAAATTTGTAAGCCTGACACCAAAGTACTATTAAATCGATTTTACTTAATGTCACGAATCATTTAAAAATCTTGCTGAAACCTACCCTGTTATGAATGAAGCTGGTTGTGATCATGCGCACTGAATCATGCCTCCAACTTTTGATAACACTTTCGTCTCATTGAATTGGCATTCTAGATATTATGATATTATGATTTCTATGGCTTCAACAGAAAAACTTGACTGCAAAAAATCACATTCCTGAACGAAATGTAGTATCTGAACTATAGGCATTTTCGCTTGATTTTCTCCGACAGGACGCACGATTGAATTATTTTGTTTGGGGTTTTCAAAGGAAAATCACCATTTTCACTTGCACCCGCAATTCATTTTTAGTTGCCCAGATAACATCGATCTGCCTGAAAAGTAACGGCCGACTATGTGAAATTACGGCACTTGAAAGAAGTGCTTCAGGAGTACTTCAGAATTGACTTTTATAAACCACTATCCAATTTAGTTTTTGCAGTTTGTGGCAAGATACTTGTGAAGCGCTTTCATTTGAGAGTTCCGATCCGTTGCTGGCTAAGTGCCCCGTTGATGTCATATTTGGAGACTGCGCACTGACGTCTTCCAATGTTCTTTGTCGTGTATTCTGCAAGTGGCCATATTGGATATTTTGTTGTTTGGCATGTTTGGTTCATTGCGATGCTGTGTGTAATTGTGTATCCCAATCTCTTTCATGGTTATTGGTGCGGTTTATCGGATTTCAAAACTGGGTAAGTACAACAATTGAGTGAGTTACATCAGATCTAATTTCTAGTTTATAAATCAAATATGGTCGAAACAAAAGTTCTGCAATCAAGAAAACATACTAGTTGAAATAAGGAATTGTGACAGACTGCACATTGATGAAAACATGAGTAACGTGAAGTAAACATCTTATTTCAATGACCAATTTCTTGATATATGGCACAATTTCTGAATACAGTATGGTTTCATAAATGATTTTTATTCAGAAAAATTTACCTTCGATTGAGTAGTAAACAGAGAAAACGAAATTTTCAAAAGAATGTTTCGCATTGACATTTTATAACTGGAAAATACCTGTGTTGTGAAATGTCGCATTTAGTTGAGTAGGTACCTAGTTTATAATAGTTGCTTTTGCTTTTCAGGTTTACTGCTACTCACCAAAGTTGAGAATATTGGTGATGTCATACAAAATTTTACTCTAATGTAGACACGAGTATATAACTCTATAAAACAAGAACTCATTCTCAGCTGGACAACGAGAAGTTTTCCTTCATGGTAAGATATTACCATTAACATAATTGCTACCTTTTTGTACAATATTTAAACTTGTTACCAAATCATTTTTAGTATTATTCATTTCAGTGTAACTTTTTGAAGACAGTATATGTGGAAAAGATTCAGTTGACACTACAGGGAGGATTTTAAACCAAATACAAATGACTTGGCTGTCAGTAACAATTGGACAAGAAGAAATAATGAAAATAGCTTCAGTTATTCATTGACCGATATAATAAAACTAAATGGGTAAGAATATTTTTTCATGTTTTTGTCAGCTTAAGTCAGGTAGTGGCGGTAGTGCCTGTATACTTGCATATTCAATAAATATTTAGCCGTATGTTTGTTCAATATGAAATTGAAATAATTTCTTAATATGATTATTTTTCCATTTTTTGTTGTGAAAATGGGTGATGACTATTTTGATTTTACTTTCAGTGAGGAGAACCCATTATCTGAAAATACCACTCAACAACAGATGGAAGATACCACCAGATTATTTTTACGGAATGCATCAGATAGAGACGAAAGAAGGGATAGAAGAAAGAATCCAGAAAAAATTAAAATTATGACTTAGGGTTATTATTGGGAGTTGATATCAGGAGCAATTAGGATTTTTTTTCTGATCTGCAGGAATTCAAGTAAGCAACAAATAGTGAAATTCATTGATCAATTAATCCTGTGATTTCAAAAATTGTAATAAAAAATGTTATGAATATAGTGGAAAGTACATAGTATTTTAGTAGGAGTATTTCCAGTTTTGTAATTCACTTAGACATAAATATATAAGTATGTGAATTTAAATTCAAAGTATTGTTTATTTTTTGGTTATGAATGCTAATTGCAGAAGAGTTTTTGTTCTGAAAATTTCAACAAATTAATTAGTGGAAATTAACTCAGCAATATTATAAGATGAAATGTAACTAAAAATTTTTTCTGTCAATTCTAATAATTTTTTTTTCATTGGGGAATTTTTGTCATGTGGTAACTTTCAGATTTATTCTGATTTAACCCAACTTTTTTTTCTCCTTGAGACAATACACATTCAAATACACATTACATTTTCAATTAGAAATGCAGAATTTTTGGAATTTTTTTAATTGGTGTAGTTCGTTTTATTCTGATATTCATTCTATCCAAATGCAAAACAGAACTATTTTTTTGTACAACATAGGAGCGGTTCATTTTGAATTTCAAAAATTCATGTTTGTAAAATAATTATAATTTTTATCGATATCTAATTACACAATATGGTGTATTATTTGATACATTGCTTTATGTTTCAATAAATATGCGTTATGTTAATTTCAGTTTTTTTTTTTTCAAGAATATTGAGTTTGAGTACCTGGATTCTTGCTATGGAAACATGTAATGAACACGTGTGATTTTTTAGACTCCTCCAGAATGAATTTTAGTAAGAAATAAACATATTCATGTCAAAAATTATATACAGGGGGGTACATTTTGGCATATTCAAGCTTGATTTCATTTGAACATCATGAATTTGTCGAAATGTATATGTATTTTTGACTCGAATTTTTATTTCTCCTGAAAAATTATAATTTATTATAGTGAGGTTTCCGAATTCAGCTATGTAAAATTAAATGCTTTAGGAGTGCATTTTGAATTACAGTCAAATGAAGAAATATTAATGTTTGAAGCATAGTTGACCGGCATCAATCGTGCACTGAAATTTGTTAGCGTTGAAGCACTTCTGAGGTACTTTGAATTGCCGGTAGAATGTATCACGGGCGGCTAGCGGCCGCCGGATGCCGGATAAGCGTTATTTTCAAGTGCCTGACCAGAACTTGAAATGCCGGGGAACGATTGCTTTAAAAACGCCGGGCCAACCTTCAATGTTATCTGGGTGTGTCCCACATTGTCACCGCAAATACAAGCATTCCACAAAAGCATACTATTAAAAACCGACTGGCAAAGGAATCTGAGTTTCAATCCAGTAAACCCAACCCTGAGATTTCGGCAGAGTCCTACCACATTAAGGGCCAGTTTTTCAAGTTCCAGTTAGACTCCAGATAACTAACTAATAGTTTAGATGGTGAACGACATTCTTTAAACGACGGTTGAGGGATAACATTCTAAACTATTAGTTAGTTATCTGGAGTTTAACTGGAACATGAAAAATTTGCCCTAAGAGTTCCTCAACACATACCCAAACGTCAGTTTCAAATGATGAAACACGAAAAGTAACTCTGCCTCAAATAAAACTACCTGAATTCACAGGTGCGTATGAAAATTGGTGCAGCTTTTATGATACTTTCAAAACATTGGTTGATGATGATAAAGGTTTGAACAATATTAAAAAATATCATTATTTGCAAGCATCTCTCAAAGGCAAAGCCGCCGAAGTCATTCGATCACTCCTGGTTTCAGAATAAAATTATCCTGTAGCTCTTGATTTATTAAAATCTCGTTTCGAAAATAAAAAGATCATAAGAAGATCTCAACTGAAATCTATTTTTGATTTATCTATGGTGATACGAAATTCGCATTTTTCATTGAGAGAATTTCATGATAACTTTCAGAAGCATTTCCTTTCACTGAAATATCTTGGTTTACCAGTAGAAAAATGGGACGCAATTTTGATTTATTTGCTCACATCAAAATTGGATCATAATACAAAACAAGATTGGGAAATTGAGTCAAATGATTCAGATATGCCAACCATTGACAGTTTCACAACTTTTTTAGCGAAAAAATGTCAATTGTTGGAATCAATGGATAGTAAACCACATACAAATTCATTCAATGAAAAACCCATTGAGTATAAAAATAATGTTCATGCCTCAACCAATGAAACGATCGTATGTTCATTGTGCAAAAATAAACATTTTTTATACTCTTGTCAAAAATTTCTTGAGTTGTCTCCCCAAGATCGCTACACTCAGGTAAAAAATTTGGGATTATGCACTAATTGTCTGAGGATGGGCCATTCAAATGTCGAATGTCAAGGCAAACAGTGTGAGATATGCAATAAAAAACACAATTCTCTTTTACATTTCCAAACTGTAAATCAGTCTCAGCAGAAAAATGTACAACCTAGTTCATCATCATATGTAACTTCTTCTGTACAATCTCACCCAAAAAATTCTCAGAATCAAGAATTTTCTAATAATTATAAAACGGAAAATCACGATTCTATCGATTCGCATTCAACTAATGCATTATTCTCTTCATCTAATAGCAATATAAATGAGTATTCTAACCGAAACGATGTGATTATTCGACAAAACAAGTCAGTGAATCAACCAGATGGTGTAACTAAGTTTGATTCAAGTAGTTATATGTCAGAAAACTTTGATGAAATAGTTATT
This sequence comes from Chrysolina oricalcia, assembly GCA_944452925.2. Lineage (NCBI taxonomy): Eukaryota > Metazoa > Arthropoda > Insecta > Coleoptera > Chrysomelidae > Chrysolina > Chrysolina oricalcia. Next base: position 36,484,704 of record OX101813.2, on the reverse strand, counting down.
TACCTAACAAGTGCGGAAAGTATTACTTTTCCGCACGCGACGGCAATTGCACGAACGACGCGGAGTTCGGGCAAGCCGTCAAGGGCGGAAAAGACGTTTTCCGCAAGAGTTAGGTACAATGTTTTTCCTACGAGTGTTTTTGTCAATCTTATTTATGAAAAAAAAGGTTTTTATTAAACAAGATTTTATAATAATGCTACAAAATGACACATGAGACAGAATAGTTACATAGATCATTTAGTTAGTCCTAAATATCCTCATTTTCAACAATATGAAAATCGTGCAGAAAAGTAACTTTTCAGCACTAGTGCGGAAAAGTAACTTCCTCGTGATTTTATCTTTCCGCGAGATTTATAATATGAGATCGAATCTAGTCTATTAACGACTGTTTGATAATAAGTTTCTGATATTCCGTAATTTTCATAAAATTAATATCAAAATATAAAGTATAATTAAGACATTATCAAAATAAATAGTGATATTTAAAATTTCACAGGATTTGATATGGTATTAGGTATAGCAGTTACTTAAATTAATATCTGAAAAAGCTCAGTTGGCAAAGTAAGGAACCAGTCGTTCTACGCTGATGGTTAATGGTTAATGGGGTAGGTGGTTCGAATCCTAGGGAAGTTACTTTTTTTGTTTTTGTTTTGAAATCGATGAGAGTACTTACTGTTCAATTTTCATTGTTTTTCAATATTTGTATATTCAATGACGACATGAGTGTTTTTGATAGAATCTGTTATGAAAAAAATAATTCGCTCGTACTACAAAGTTTCATATGCCTACCTACTCGTGGGAAATGTATGTCATTTCATGCTCATTGTACAATATACTAATCTTGAATTAAAATATTGTGCTTTAAAGAGAAAATTTTGCGTAAAAGTAAAAATCGTGCGGAAAAGTAAAAATCGTGCGGAAAAGTAGAACTTTCAAAACGAAAAATTGTGCGGAAAAGTTACTTTTCCGCACGCTCTTAGGAAAAAGTAGATGTTTTCATTCTACTGTCCACAGTTGAAATATACATTCTGGATTGGAAAAATAGGCCAATACAGTGCCGAGCACTATTGGATAATATACAGTCAAATTTTATAACGAAAGAATTGTTTGCAAAACTTAATTTGAGTCCGAAATCTATCAATCTTCCTGTCGTAGGTATCAACTTTTTAGAAATAACGATTTTAGAAAGGACTCAAACCCAAATCAAATAAATGTATAATAATTTTAAAACATCTTTACCATTTCTTATTATAGATAAAATATCTAATCACATTCCTCAGATACCAATTGAAATTTCTTTATTGAATATTCCGAAAAATATCAAATTGGCAGATCCGAACTTTTTTATACCTAATAAAATTGATTTACTAATTGGAGCACAGGAATTTTACAATTTTTTGTGTGTTGGACAAATCAGTCTAGGAAACAATCAACCTATATTACAAAAAACTCTTTTTGGATGGATTATATCCGGACCGGTTATGTCCAATTCACTTCATAACAGGCAGTGTAACTTCATAACAAATCAAGACTTACAAAATCAATTAGAAAAATTTTGGGCGGTAGAGCAGGTTTCATTAGAGAAGAAACTCTCAATAGAAGAAACTGAATGTGAAAAGCATTTCGTGGAAACACATCAGCGTGATAAAATAACTGGCAGATTTTGTGTCAAATTGCCATTTCGCGACAATTTTATGCAATTGGGAGATTCTTTGGCTATTGCAAAAAAACGATTGTATGCAATTGAAAGGAAAATATCCAAAAATCCTCATTTATATAAATCATATCATGATTTCATAGATGAATATTTGTCCTTAGATCATATATCACAGATCAATCCACAAATGATTGAAAATGTCTCACATTCTTATTTACCTCACCATTAACCACTAAATTAAGAGTAGTTTTTGATGCTTTGGCTAAAACTTCATCAGTTCTTTCTCTAAATGATGTATTAAAAGTTGGTCCAACCATACAGGATGAACTTGTTTCAATTTTGTTTCGTTTTCGTAAACATCCTGTAGTTATTACAGGGGATCTTTCAAAATTGAACAGGCAAATAGAAATTGATCCATCTCAACGTCAGTTTCAGTTAATTTTGTGGAGATCAAATCCAAACGAGGAATTGAAACACTTCTCTTTGAATACTGTCACGTACGGGACTTCATCTGCATCTTTTTTATCAACTCGTTGCTTGAAACAACTCTCTATTGAAAATGAAAAAGAATATCCTATTGCTTCCAGAACTATCAGACAAGATTTCTATGTTGATGATCTGTTAACTGATAGGTACAAAAAATATAGATTCAGCACGAATATTAGTGAAAGAACTCAATGCCATACTTGGACAGGCATGTTTTGAATTGCATCTGTGATGGAAGTAAACAAAATGAATTTTTGTCCTAAATTTGAATCATTAGTGATGACAAAGTTCACAAAACTCTGGTTATTGAATGGAATGCTCGGAAAGACATATTTCACTATACAATCAAGCCCATGACTAATAATTACACAAAAATTTCAAAACGACAGATATTGTCAATAATTTCACAGATTTTCGATCCTCTGGGACTTATAAGTCCGGTAATAATTATTATAATAGTATATTGTTTATCTAGTAGTAAAAGCAATACATTCCCGGACGACAATGTAAATTGTTGGCCGAGGCGTCAAGCCAAGGCCAACGAGTCTGGGAATGTGCTTTTACTACGAGGTACACATACTACTTTTTCTGAAATCGCAATCAGCATTATCAAAAACTAAGGAATTCTACATATTGTTTGCGTGAATTCAATAACTGTCTAAAATGTAAACAAGCCGGCAAAAATTTTCCCGTATCGTTTTCGATACGGGAATAGTAATAGTCCAGAAAATACTGTTTTTTTGGACGAGTAGACCAAATTCTAGGACGAGCGTTACCGAGTCCTGGAAGTCTACGAGTCCAAAAAAACTGTTTTCGGACGTGTTGCGTACACTATTTTTTCGACAACCATGTAGAATAACAAACCAATGAAACGCATTTAGTCTAAGAGACGAAGAGAGGTCGACCTTCACCCATCTGTTAACCGGATGACACATACTTTTTTTCAGTTACATAAATAGACGAAAACGCCTAAACTGGGTTGCCTGTGAAAAGGTGGTCATGACTATATACAGTGAGTTTCAAGAATTTGCACCATATGGAAACTTTTTTATTATCGATTTGTCAGAAAATTTTATTCTTAATAAAAATTGGTGCATCACGGAATACTTATATTCAAGTTATCAAATTTCTAAATTTCCCAACGGTGTACAAGGGGGAACAAAAAATAGAATTATGATCAAGAGTAAACTAACCTGGCTGTGATTCCAAAGGACCCCGCACTAATCTTATGGAAAACCGGTTTCGGTGAAAATCGCTGAAATTTCAATATGATGTAGCCCATGCCATCCTGAACAAAAGTTACCATTGCGCCAACTCTCTGAATGCCCGCGTTTGGATTCTACAGGGGGTCAAAGTTCGATATTTTGACGATTTTTCAAAAAATCCGGAATTTCATTTTCATTGTATCGATCTGAATTTTTATAATGAAATAGTCCACAATATGTGCATCAAAAAGTTCAAATGACAAAAGTTTCTAGAATCAAAACTGGCGGGTATACAGAGGGTTGAACTTTGTTTTTGGTAATTTTTATCGAACTTTTTTTGAGAAAATATTCGTTTTCCTGCAGATCCATGTGCAATTGATGATACTTACAGTACATAAGAGGGCGATCATATTTTGCATTTGAACTAACCATCCAACTTTAAATATTTGAAAGATACGGGGCGATCAAAAATATATTTTCAATTTCGGAAAAATGTATCCCTTTGTATAGTCAGCTTTCACCAATATATTTAGCTGATGTTTTGAAAGTATGTAGCTAACATACATACAAATGTGTCACCGTCTGTGCTCATTAATCTGAATCCAAATAAAGTTGCGGCGATGGTCCAAAAAATATGGAGAAGGGATGTTTCGGAATAATTTTGAAATGATTTCTAAAATCGTCCGTGAATTTTTTTTATTTTCTGATATAATGTAGATGAGTCATTCTTGATCAAAAAGTTCTACAGTGCCTACCACGCGAATGCCACGGTTTGAGTTATACAGGGGTTTGAAGTATAGTATTTCCTTGATTTCTCGAATAATCAATAATTTCTTTGTAACGGAAAATAACATTGTTTCCTAGACAAACTTCGAAACATTTCAATGACCAAATTATCTGAAATGAGAATTTATGAATATACATAGGTAGGTCCAAAAAAAAAATTTTTTTTCAAAAATATAAGTATCCGTTTACTATTCATATTTTTTATATATTCAGAAACTCTATTAGGACCAGGACCACTTTGTCTCCACCTGATGTTTTAGGAAAATCCAGTATGAAAACAATATATTCTCGAGAAAGATCGTGTGCGGAAAAACAAGTAGAGAGAAATGAGATGATTTGGTTTATATTCAGGTCTTCGCAACTGCCATTGTCTTCAAAAAATTGTGACCGCAACTGACAGATATATGAAATATGAATTAAAGTAAGTACATAACATGAATTCAGCACGATTCCAAGCATATGGGCTGATTCAGAGAAAACAGAAATGATGATAGTACCACAACAGCTACTGAACTGAGTCGAATCAATTCAGCAAGTACATTTTTTCCATGAAGACAGCCTTTCGGACGATTCATATTTCGTTTTCCGAAACGAGTTATACCGGTTTCGGGGTTTTGCCCCTCATCAGTGTAGGGTAGGTCTTATATAGATATCACTGAATAGAGCATGCGACATTCTTAAATAATTGGAAAAATCTTCCATTACAATGATTGAATCTGCAGTTAATTCAATTGCAATGAAGAATGAGGATGCAAGTGATTTCTATCGCAATAAAGAATTAGACTTCAGACGAAATGTCATGCATCCAAATTGACCACCTACATACCGGTCTTGGGTTTTTTGAGGTGTTATTCAAATAAATTGTGAGGAGTTTATTCACCGGCATGACTGTCATCGTTTCACTACCCAACTATTTCAAGCGCACCATCAGGAACCATTTGTTGTGGTCTATTTGCCGCGTCCATTACTGAGTTTAGTAGGGAACTTGAGCATGACCAAGATACCATAGAACACTGGCAACATGCGCACATGTTCCTAAAGTTCTGGCGCCGGTTTTACAAGTACAAAAATATCCTAATATGGGCTCGTTTGGTTCATCAGGTTCTTCTCCATCATTATATTTGATCCACAGTTGATATTTTGTGGCATTTCTGAACTTCGAAAAAACCCTGACTCTCATGAATCCAGGTTCCTCTTCGAAAATATCGACCTGAAACTCTTCATTTTCTTCCCTTTGCAATTTATCCTGTATATACGAAGGTGAAAGTTTAACTTGGTATATACCTACGGTCAAATCTCTTAGATATTCTATCGTAAGGCGAGGAAGGTTTGACCATTTCTCAGATGAAGATTGTCCACTTCCACTCGAGCCTGGACGACATTTACCTCCTGTGATTTTCGTAACAATTCTTGTGCCAGCTGAGCATTGGCACCTCTCATTGAGACTGGGGGGTGGAAGCTGTTGATGAGTGCACCAGCGATTTGATATAGATCGCTAAGATTGTGTACGTGTGGCATTTCGATAGTTTTATCAAAAAACTTAAACATGCTTTTCAAATGTCCATTTCTTGCTTCAACTATCCATCTAGTTTTCGTCACTAATCGAGATTTATTTGCTTCCTCAGTGGAAAGCTGTTGTTGCCCTCGTGGAACACTCGCGGGCATTTCATATTGTATGCCAAGATTATTCAGTAAGGGTATGGCATCTCGATAACCCCGATCCACAACAAAAATGTCACCTTCATTAAACCATCCCCTCATGTCTTCTAAGTTTCTTTCAAACTGATTCTCCAAAATTCTTGCGTCATTGTTGCGAGCGTCTGAGAAATAAGGTCCTTGAATACTCAGTATATATCCATCCGGGGCCACAATCAAAACTGGTTTCACCAGATGATGTCCCTTGTACCGGCAGAAAGATTGGCGCAATATCCTGAAATTACAACTTTTATTTATGGCGGCGTATGATCCGTCGATGTAAACGATGGCCTTCGGGTTGTCTGGGGTCGGGTTATATAAAATATTGGAAAACTCACTCACATGCCTTCTAATATACACATTCCTATCGATGGCTGCAAAGCCGATATTCGATGGAACGAATCTTTGCATCAAAGACTGTCTTACTTTAGAAATTGCTAAGCTGGTGGCTTGCCTAGAGGGATAATGGAATATTACCTTCAAGAAATCATCCGACAGACCCTGACGCAATTTACAGAGGAATGTCATAAGGTCTTTTTTCGTTATATATCTATAACCATGTTCCTGCGGAACCATATCACAGAACATAAAAAGACTACGAAATTGTTCTTTGGTTATAGGAGATATTGCCTGAAACTCATCCTCACTGAAATTGTTCTCATCTTCATAGCTGGAGTGTTCAATAGCCACAAAACGAAGCCCTTGAAGGAAAATGGATAGTTGCTGTCCCTTTATCACATAAGGTCTATTTACAAACTGGATTCCTGGTAATAGAAATGGCAAAATGAAACCGTTATCATCGAGATGATGTCTGCACGCCTTCACGTTATCCGGGATGAATATATTTCGATGAACAAAAACATTGGCCCTGCATTTATTGGATAGAGTTTGCTGATCAGCGGCGGCATTGCAGATGAAGCATGTATGGCTCGATGTTTGTGTCAAAACATTAAGTCTTATACAAGTTGGATCAATCGTCAAGTCCCTTATTTCATTCATAATAGATCGATTACAGTTTAAACATATTCTTGTTTCTTCTCCTATGATGAGAGGGGGACCACCTCGTGCATCCCGCCTAGAAATAGCTATTTGACACTTTTCCAAATGTTCTTCTCCATGAAGAAGATGTGACATTCGAGCTGGTCTTGATCGGGTATCGCATACAAAGCAATTTACTTGATTTTGATAGGCCATGATGACCTGGGAATATTCCAATATGAGATACAATTGAATATAATGATTATCTCACCTTATTTAACTTCGAAGAGCAGAAAATAAAAGAAAACAGGTAATTGATGACCAAAACATCAACCGATTCTCTAATTATTAGAAAATACTAACATTTCATCTACGTTCAACACATCAAAATATGTTTGCTATCAAAAACATCCATAACTCTGACAGCAATCGAATGACATTCCAAGGACTGCTCTATTTTGGATATGGAATAATACAGTTACTTGCACAGAAAAGTAGTAGGTACAAGTCTTGGAAACGAAAATGTTGTTATTTTAGTACAGTAAATTGTGTTAATCTGATCTTTTAAAATTGTCTTTGGCTTTTTAAAAACGTTAAAGAGGCACAAAAGAAATATGGCAGTTATCAATTTTAGCAAGTCATTTCGTAAAGAATAAACAACACTACTTGACGGAAGACCATTAATTAATAATGAAAAATGGATTATATAATCCAATCTTCCGCATACAACCTATACTATAGGTAATTCGTCGGCAAGTATACAACAGAAAACAGTACAGCAGTAGTTGTTTTCTGTTGTATACTTGCCGACGAATTACCTATAGTATAGGTTGTATGCGGAAGATTGGATTATATAATCCATTTTTCATTATTAAGCAAGTCATGTTTACACTGCTGAAATTAAGTGTACTACTTTTCTATGAAAGCAACTGTACACAATTCGGGAATATATAAAACCTGAACTACCTGAACTTGAAACTAGTATATCAAAAGACATCATTTGAAAAATAAAATAGTTCTGGGATTGCAGGGAGATGTACGCCCCTTCTACTTGGAAAACTCTGCAGTAACTTGGCCATGCTTGGCATGGCACTTTACTGGCAGACACATTCGAAGCATTCCGAAAATTGTTTTCATCCTGTATTTTCCTGGAACATATAGAATTTGTATTATATTTTCATACACCGTATGAAACATGAATCGTATTCGTATGCTCATGCATATGTCCGAAAATATATTTACATAATGAGACTGACTTGCAACCTTTGTATATTCATGAATTCTCATTTCAGATAATTTGGGCATTGAAATGTTTCGAAGTTTGTCTAGGAAACAATGTTATTTTCCGTTACAAAGAAATTATTGATTATTCGAGAAATCAAGGAAATACTATACTTCAAACCCCTGTATAACTCAAACCGTGGCATTCGCGTGGTAGGCACTGTAGAACTTTTTGATCAAGAATGACTCATCTACATTATATCAGAAAATAAAAAAAATTCACGGACGATTTTAGAAATCATTTCAAAATTATTCCGAAACATCCCTTCTCCATATTTTTTGGACCATCGCCGCAACTTTATTTGGATTCAGATTAATGAGCACAGACGGTGACACATTTGTATGTATGTTAGCTACATACTTTCAAAACATCAGCTAAATATATTGGTGAAAGCTGACTATACAAAGGGATACATTTTTCCGAAATTGAAAATATATTTTTGATCGCCCCGTATCTTTCAAATATTTAAAGTTGGATGGTTAGTTCAAATGCAAAATATGATCGCCCTCTTATGTACTGTAAGTAACATCAATTGCACATGGATCTGCAGGAAAACGAATATTTTCTCAAAAAAATTACCAAAAACAAAATTCAACCCTCTGTATACCCGCCAGTTTTGATTCTAGAAACTTTTGTCATTTGAACTTTTTGATGCACATATTGTGGACTATTTCATTATAAAAATTCAGATCGATACAATGAAAATGAAATTCCAGATTTTTTGAAAAATCGTCAAAATATCGAACTTTGACCCCCTGTAGAATCCAAACGCGGGCATTCAGAGAGTTGGCGCAATGGTAACTTTTGTTCAGGATGGCATGGGCTACATCATATTGAAATTTCAGCGATTTTCACCGAAACCGGTTTTCCATAAGATTAGTGCGGGGTCCTTTGAATATTTCGAACATTTTAGTTCTTATTTGTATTATATATTGAAATTCGAACAGAAGATAGGTACCAACAGAAACATCCTAATTCTTATTTATATTAAATTTCGAGCACTTCCCGGCCTAGTCCGGGAAGTACGTACTTCCTGGACTAGGCCGGGAAGTGCTACTTTCCCAGAGAAAAAGTGCCCGGGAAGTGAACACTTCCCGGATGGTTGCCGAAAAAGTACTTCCCCGTACCGTTTAGGTCCGAAAACGGTCCGGGAAAGTTCGTTGCTTAGCAACGGACTAAAATACTAGATTAGCGTATTTTGAGGCCAGAAGTTGCTCTGAGAAAGTGGGCATTCTTGAACGATTTCAGAAAAAACTAATTATGCAAAATCTTTGGAAACTCAATTTAAACTGGGATGAGTCCATTCCTACTGAGTATTTCACCATTTGGAATAATTTTTACTCTCAACTCAAATATCTTGAACTGATAAAAATTCCGCGACATATTTTACTCGAAAGCTACGATAGAATAGAGATTAATGCTTTCAGTGACGCGTCCGAAAAAGCCTATGGTACTTCTGTGTATGTAAAAACTTCAACAACATCAGGAAATATTTTCGTTCTTTTGCAGACAGCAAAATAGCGCGTAGCTCCTTTAAAATCAATCACTATACCCAAACTTGAACTTTGTGCAGCTCTTCTCATGGTTCAGTTATTCAGTAAAGTTTTGAATTCATTAAAATTGGATATTGATGAGATATTTTACTACACAGATTCAACAATAGTGATTGCTTGGGTTTCTAATGAACCAAATAACTTGAAAACCTTCGTCAGCAATAGAGTATCAGAAATCCAACAATTAGCAGATATCAGACAATTCCACCATATAAATTCAGAAGAAAATATCGCAGATATTATATCAAGAGAAATAAATCCTAGTCAAATAGTTGATTCAGTGAAATGGTGGTACGGGCCCTCATGGTTACAAAAATCAGCATTAAATATACCTAGTTCAACTTCTAAATGTTTGGAAATGATTCCCGAATTGAAAGCAATTTCCTGTATATCTACGCCAATCATAGGTCAGGATATATTTCAGAGATACTCATCTTATACAAAATTACATCATGTTTTCACATATTGCATGCGATTTGTACAAAACGCTTCTAAAAATAATAATTTAAAATTCTCAGGAGAGTTTACGAATGATGAATTGGGTCATAGTGCTATTAAACTTGTTAAATTATCACAACTAAGAGATTTTTCTGTTGAAAATGCTCATTTAAAAAATCAAAAGGAAATTTCAAAACATAGCCAATTGAATTCATTAAATCCATTTTTTGACGGAGAAGTGATAAGAGTAGGAGTCCGTCTCAAAAACTCAAATTTAGAATATTCACACAAATTTCCTATGGTTCTCTCGTCAAAACACGAACTGACAAAATTACTGATTATATATGAACATGAAAGATTATTACATGCCGGCATACAATCAACACTAGCAAGTATCAGATCTAGATACTGGCCACTGAAAGGTAAACAGACTGTAAGGAATATTTTGCGTATATGTATCACCTGTTTTAAGTCCAAACCATCTTTTATTTTTTCCAAAATGGTTGATTTACCTGAATCTCGAGTTCCGCCTAGCAGTCCTTTTTCAAAATATGGCGTTGATTACGAGTGGCCTTTTCTTTTGAGAGATGGTAAACTCTGAAATAGACAATTGATTAAATGTTATATACAGTGTGTACATAAAGTAAGGAATAAATTCATTATTTCTGAATGTAAAGATAATTCGGAAAAATCCTCGGATTTTCTTTTCCGATGGGTCAATTTTTGAACCCCACCCAAAATATATAGGGTTATCCACAATTGAGTAAAAATGACTTTGGTGATATTTTTAAATTGGACACCCAGTATATTTTTCCTGCGGAGATATGACCAAAAAACTTCCTCGTATGTCTAATGAGTATGACTGCGAGACTCTGACTGAAAGTCTCTGTCGCACTCATTGGGTATATGGAGAAGTTTTTTGGCCATATCTCCGCAGCCGTTTGACATAATCCCATCAAACTTTGTATCACTGGATTTGTAATGACGATCCCTAACCAAATATGGAAAAATAAACTGGGTGTCCAATTTAAAAATATCACCAAAGTCATTTTTACTTAATTGCGGATAACCCTATATATTTTGGGTGGGGTTCAAAAATTGGCCCATCGGAAAAGAAAATCGGCTTGTCCGAGGATTTTTCCGAATTATCTTTACATTCAGAAATAATTAATTTATTCCTTACTTTATGTACACACTGTATATAATATTAAATCAATTGTCTTTTTCGGAGTTTACCATCTCTCAAAAGAAAAGGCCACGCGTAATCAACGCCATATTTTTAGAAAGGACTGCTAGGCGGGACTCGAGATTCAGGTAAATTCAGAAATAATGAATTTATTCCTTACTTTATGTACACACTGTATGCATATTTGTTTGTTTTGCATCTAATGCAGTTCACTTGGAATTGGTAAGTGAACTAACCACTGATGGGTTTTTGAATTGTTTGAAAAGATTCGTTTCGAGACGAGGTCTCTGTAGTCAAATTATGTCGGACAATGCTACAAATTTTGTTGGTGCAGATAGTGACATTAAAAAGCTTTATAAAATCCACAAAGAGAAGAAAATTCATGATTTTCAGATGGAAAATAAAATTTTATGGACATTTATACCTGCACGATCACCTAATTTTGGTGGCTTGTGGGAGGCAGCTGTTAAAAGCTGTAAATACCACATTAAACGAGTAGCATCTAAAACAAAACTGACTTTTGAAGTATTCTATACATTACTTACTCAAATTGAGGCAATTATGAATTCCAGTCCCCTATATTCCCTTTCATCAGACCCAAATGATCTTGAGCCTTTAACACCAGGACACTATTTGAATGGTGCGCCAATGAACTCATTACTCCAAAAAAATGTCTGCGACAGTAAATCATCTAGCCTCTCACGTTTCAAGCATATCCAACAAATGACAGCATTATTGGCAGCAGTGGTCGAAGAATTACTTGAACAGCTTGCAGCAGAGGACCAAGTGGAAATTCAATATTTCAACTCCCGATCTGATTGGTGCTTTGGTGCTGTTGAAGGAAGAGAACAATCCACCGCAGTTCTGGCCCACTGGAATAATTATCGATGTGCATCCAGGAGAAGACAATATAGTGCGTGTTGTTAGCATCCGGACACGTAATGGTACAGTGAAGCGTAGTTTGAGTAAAGTCGCTCTTTTACCATTAGAAAAAACTTGATAGTTTCAATTTTAGTGTTGAAAAAACTGCGATTTTTCAAGGGCGGCGCCGGCGGTATGTTAGGAACCTCATCCTGTGTATTTTCTGATCCTGTTACTATGTTAGTCAACGTTAAATATAAATGAATGTGTTGTTGTTGATAACTAATGTCAAATAAATTGAATTCTGATACTTGTCAAATTAAGTATTTTTTAATCAAAAATAAAAGGTTTAAAGACGAATTCAGGTCCTTCGAGCACTTTAAGAAAAAGCTTCAAGTACAGTTGGGGTCTAAACAGTTGTGAATGTTTTGTCCATTCCACATTCATTCGTCCAATGAATATATGACTGACACAAATAATAATACATCGTCATACAATGCGTTCTTAGGTACTGCTGAGACAATTTAATATTCAATTTTTTTCTGTTTTTTTCTTTTTTTCTTAGTGTTGACCTTTGAAAAAAAAATGAAAAACCATTTGAAGAAAAAAATTTGGAAAAAAACAAGATGTAGCGTAGACCTTCGAAGAAAAAAAGAGGCTAGCGAGGACCTTGGAAAAAAATAAAAAAAAAATTGAAAAAAAAAAATTTAAAAAAACAATGTGCAGCTTAGACCTTGAAAAAAAAATGAAAAAATTTTTGAAAAAAAAAATAGAAAAAAAAAGTTTCGAAAAAAATAAAGTAGGTCGACCTTGAAAACAAAAATGAAAAAATTTTTTGTGCTTAAAATATTTTTTGTTCCAAATAGGTACTGTCCGGCACTGTCCAAGCAAATCATCTAATATTTCACAGATGATTAAACTGATCATTAACGAAAACTGCAAAAAATTCCAGAAATTTTTTATAAGTTTCAGATACCATCTAGGTGGATTGCCTAATTTAAGGAACTGTACTAGTTTCCATAAATTATCCCTTTTTGCAAGGTTCTAATGGAAGATGTCATGCGCGATTGCATCAGACACTCTTTCTACCTCAGTGACTGACATAACTATCTTCTTTCTCTTCAAAAAATGGTTATGCCCCATAATAATGCTTTCTATATTTTTATATTGCCAGTTGCCAGTCGAAAAGTAGTGGTTAAGTCACCGCAACTTCAATTAATTTATTTATTATTTTTTTTCTGTTTGTTACCATGATGACGATTGAATATACAATCATGATGATGAATTGAACTCCAGTGTGTTGACAAAATGTGAGATACTAGAGATTTATATGGAGGGATAGAAATGAAATTCAATCTCATCAATTGAAGTGTGAGAAATTCGACAAAAAAATATATTCCGGAAAGTAAAACTCGTAAAACAACTATTACATTTTTTGTTTGAACACATCACTAGTAGAAATTTCAGGTCACTGGTGTTAGTTTTAATATTCACAGGCGTAACTTCATGTATTTCGAAAATATGATTTATATCGTGAAAGGGAAACGTTCCAACGAAACAACGTATCACGAATGGATCCTTTGGTGTTTTAAAATCTTCCGATATGGTTTCTTGATGGAACTGAAATATGAAATGATTTCAATGTTGTTTTTTATAAACCGCCGCCACTGCGTTCAACAGATATCTTCTTCTTCAACATTTCTTTTTCGTGTTTGATTTCCTCTAACTCTGCCATTCGAGCAAATCTCGAATAAGTCACATGGCCAGATTTGATGGCGGACATCATCTGAAAAACAAAAGTCATCTCTTATGCTATATGACATTGCGAATAAGCAATGGTAGAAAGACAGAAATCATAAATTGTGCCATTGAGAGTAGTGCAGCAGGTGGAATGAAATGCCTGAAATTCAATGAAAATGACCCAGTGACCACAAATTGTCACTGAGACCAGGCTATACAGATCGCTCAGCTCATTTTTGGATAAAAAGTTGCCATCAATGTATTTCCTAAAATGATTTCCCTCTCAGATACAGGGTGTCAAAAGTACAAAAAACAATATTTCATTTTCATCAAAACTTCTGAAGGAAAAAGATTCAAACTTGATACACTCATCTAGGTGTATCATTGTAATGATTTGAAGTCAAAAAATTTTCATTTCCGTAAACTAGTCGCGTAGTTACGGTGGTTTGTCGGAATATTTTTTTGGACAAGTGAATGGATAAATAAGTGTTTGATAGCAGATTGGCCTATTGATGCTCAACCTAACCGTCATAATATTCCATGTGCCTAAAAGTTGAGGTTTCTGGAAAATGTGTGAAAAACTGAGGATTTGTCCTGAGTAGAGTCATAATTTCTTCTGTGCAATGATTGCATAATGTTGATTTCTTGGAACATATTTTTTTAGGAAAACATGGTCTCAAACAGACCACAATAATCCATGAAAATTGAGAATAAAAAAAAAATAAAAATAATGAAATCTTATTTGAACTCATTAACGCGAACACTAATGAAATGGTTGAGGTAGATCCAAACGCATGAAATAAACTCCACTAAATGGAAATTCACGGAATAATAAAAAGTTGTATTTTTAATTGTTTAATCTGACGTAAATATTGAAATTGGAGAAAAGAATGAACATAAAAAAAATAAAAGAGCTTTTATTTAAATGCAATAAAATGAAGAAAATACATTTCAATGTAAATTAAACCCATCAATTTGTTACATTATAAGATTTTAAATGATACAAAATCTTGTCGCGAGAAGTATCTATGTATTCTTTACAATATTTCTTTTAAATAACCTCAAGATTCATTCTCGCGACAAGCTTTTATATCATTTAAAATTTTATTATGTAACAAAATTATGGGTTTAATTCCCTTTAAAATTTGGATTCTTCTTTTTAGTGTATTTAAATGAAAGCATGAAACCGTTGGAAATTCTTCGGAATTTCAACCCGTTCTCTATCGAGCTCTCGAGGGGAAAAAAGCGTGATTTTTTTATAAACTTTCTCATTCAACGGTCAGATAATTTTCACTATTTTTACGAATTTTTTTAATATCTATTTCGCGAGGTTTCTTAATTTTTTTCGTGACAGGAAGGGGGGGCGAGCCCCCTGATCGATTTTATTATTCATTATTTTCCATTCCTGAAACTGTTGAAACATTTTCCGAATTCGTTTGCGTTCTCTTTCTAGCTTCTGAGTGGAGACAGGAGGGGTGGAATTTTTTTAAACCATGAATTCGACGGTCAGATATTTTTCAATATTTTTACGGATTTTTACGATATTAATTTCGCGAGTTCTCAAACTTCTTTGGAGAAGCCCCCATACCCATTTTTTTGTGTAATTTTTTACGTCCAAATCCGTCAAGAAAACTTCCGAAACCCTACGAGTTCTCTATCTAGCTTTCGAGGAGCAGGGGGATACAATTTTCTCGACACTTATGTATTGTCATCGGATCTGAACCAACATATAAAATTTCAATTCCATATGAAAAGAGGAAGTGGTTCTGATTCAACTTGCAAGATTTGTTCCCATGTAACACCAGAGCAATTGAAATGAAAGCTGTTAGTTTAGTCAATAATAAAAACTGATTTTTCATCAAAATTTTGATACCCCGTTACTCGGAAACACCTTTAAATGAACTTTTATTCTTAATACATGACAAAGAATTACCACCTTAAATTAATTACATCATTCAAGATACACCCTGTAAATTGATGTTTCGATGGAAAGAATACCTGAAAAACATGCGTAATTGACGTGACTATGACCTTGACCAACATAAGCCAAAGATTGATGTTGCTGTGTTATAGCACGGTTCCCTTCAATATCATAACACAATAAATCGAAAGTAACAGTTGTTGCCAAGCATTTCACTTTATTGATCAAACTGGAAAAAGAATGGAAATGCATTTTCACGATTTCGTTAATATGAGGCTCTCAGTTTGCTTGAACACTATAACAAAATGCTAGTGTACACTAGCTCATTCATTCCAGAGTTCTTGAAACGTTTTCCGGTTGACCTTTTCACTTTCAATGTCACTTTTACTTGTGAGTGGCCTTATCAGGAATGCAAACATTAGTATATTGATCAAACAGTTCGCATAATTTCGACAAAAACAATATTTTCGTAAAACACACTTTCAACAAGTTGTGTAAACAATTATAGTAATTCCGAAGTGAAATAAGGAGAAGTAATCAGGTGAAACGCGATTTTTGAGTGATTCAGACAGTAACTAGTGGAAATAAGTGAAAAAACTTGTGAATAACCTCGTTACAATCGGATAAATGAGGAAGAAAAAACGGAAACCTCATTTTCATTCGCACTCTCTCTCAAAACAGTCGGTATGGCGCGATTGGACCATCCCATCCCATCCAGGACAGCAGATCTGCATCAACTATGGTAACAACAGTACCTGCTTGTCACGTTGTGACGTTTGTACCTAACTCAACCAGCTCGTGATTTTTTTTTGCGGCAAAAATGACTCTTGAAGACAAGCCGATCCTGCGGCGGCAGAAAATGCACTCGAAAGAAGGGCTCGAAATAGACGCGCAGAGCAAGAGCAGCGTCGGCAAGCTCTCCAAGAACGAGTACATCTTTTCCAGCTCTCCAAGAGCCCTATACTCCAACAAGAAAATGGTTTCAGGTGGTGACACTTCGATACCATACGCTAACGTAATGTTCGAAAAAAGGATCTTCAGAGGTAGCAACTTTGCGTCGAACATGTACTGCCAAGGTGACGGTGAGTCTGGGGCCGCCAGAGCTGCGGAAGCCAAACGGAGAGCGGCGGCTAGGAAAAAGGCCAAGAGCCAGTTCAGGACGTCGCAGTTGCGACTCTCCTCGCCTCCGGTCGTCCAAGGAAGAAAACACGAGCGCGTCCAAACCGAGTTGTACTTGGAAGAGATCTTCGTTAACCCCCCTGTTACGGACATGTGTACCCAAACCGATCTATTTCTGGAAAGGCCCGCGTCTCCGTTCTACGTACCGGCGAAAACCGGTGCAGACGTCGCAACACAGATCTACCCAGGAGACCTCTTCGACTTCGACATGGAAGTGCAGCCGATCCTAGAGGTGCTCGTGGGCAAAACCATAGAGCAAGCTCTGATTGAAGTTCTGGAGGAGGAGGAGCTGGCAGCTCTGAGAGAGCAACAGCGGAGATTCCTCGAGATTCGAGCGGCGGAAACAGCCGAAGCCATCCGCCTCGAGGAACGGGAAAAGAGGCTCACCAAAGAGAAGGCCAGAAGGATCCAGGAGTGCGAGGAGGGACTGCAGGCGCAGAAAGAAATGGAGGAGAAGATCGCAGGCGCAGTACTCATGCAAGGGTATATGGCCAACTTACTACCGTCCGTTCTGGAGGGTCTCGAGTCTGACGGTTTCTTGCTGGACAGCATAAAGCAAGACCTCGATGAAGGCTTCATGCCTTGGTTAATGAAGGAAGTCACACATGAGCTACGTGAAATGGTCAGTACTCGGGATGTGCTCACCGACATTGTCAAGGAGATTTTGGATAATCGGGCGGAAATATACCAGGCTCTGAATAAAGAGTTTCCGCGTGAAGAAGTCGAAGAGGAAGGTCCGACTGTTGAGGACGTGATATTAAGCGACCACCTCAAGCTCCAACAAGAGATCACCAAGCAACTAGATGGAGAGGATAACTGAATGGTATATTTGATCATGATTATGATTCAGCGGTACTTTGAAAAACATGTATAAAAATGTACAAATTTATATATACCAAGACAATAAATAAAATTATTCTTTTTTATACAGCGGTTTTGAAAATTTCAA
Source organism: Chrysolina oricalcia (assembly GCA_944452925.2). Taxonomy (NCBI): domain Eukaryota; kingdom Metazoa; phylum Arthropoda; class Insecta; order Coleoptera; family Chrysomelidae; genus Chrysolina; species Chrysolina oricalcia. Next base: position 36,466,788 of record OX101813.2, on the reverse strand, counting down.
AGAGTGATTTTTGAATGTTTTTCTGAAATTCAAAAATATTGATTGAGAAAAAGTTGGATGGTAGGTTTTTTGTATACGGAGTCCAGAGAGAGACAAAGAGAGAACTACCAATACACCAGTTTACGTCAATTTCACAAGAAGCGCGTTTCACCAGTAAAGAGAGCTTCATCGGAAGTTACGAGCTCATTCAGTTAGGCTCAGCTATAAGCTTACTTGGTTGGCAAGCTCAGCTCCTGATGATACTGACTTATTTGATAAAACGCATGTCGAATGAAACGGACGTAGTTTAACTGTTTGGTTAAGTTCTTAGCTCTTTGAATCAATGTTTAATTTTCAAACATCAGAGAGAATGCAGGTTTTCTATTCTTATCTTTAGCCGATTGTATCGAAAATGATGGAACCATTATTTATCAAACAAAGGGAATATCGTCTGCATTTTTTAGATGTATTGAATGTTGAATATAATGAATTCTGCTTTTGTAATTGATGAAAGACCGCACAAAAAAAACTAATCAATGACTTGCTCTAAGCAGATACCAGCTGAGAATTATTATAGGGATCAATATAGTTGGGCTTGCTACTTTGAAGGAAAATATAATATTCCAAATGGAACTCTTTGATGACAACTTATGCAGGGTATTTTGCATGATGTTGTCAGTAGCAGCGTACCTTACCATGCTCCATAATTTTCTACATTCTGAGACCAAATAATATGGTTTCCCTTTACCATATACTTTTTTCAACATTTTGTGACAGCACAGGCGTCCATCATCCCATTTTTGCATTATTTCTTTCTGTATTTTTCATATTTCACAAGATATATCTGACCATTCAATTATTTGAATTATTGAATAATTTCCAAGTACCAACCTATTTCTGGTAAAATTTTTCAACAGATTATATGCTTGAATGCGTGTTATAAGCTGTTCACACGGATCTTTTAAATTCAAATACTCTTCGCCATTGATCCGGTGTATGGACTGGTATATCATCAAAGAGGGTCAAAGAAGGGGGTAGCTGGTTGCAAGGAGAGACTGCTCAACAACAGATGTATCACGCAGGACTCAGTGCAGTATAAGCGTAACATTCCAATGGCCTGAGGGTCAGTTTTTCAGGTTCCAGTTAAACTCCAGATTAATTAACTAATGGTTGGAATGTGATCCTTCAACATCATTTGAAGAATGTCGTTCGCCATCTAAACTATCAGTTAGTTATCTGGAGTTTAACTCGAACCTAAAAAACTGGCCCGGGTGAATCGATTACCGCAAGGTATCCGATCAAATAATGAGATGCATTGGACAGCTGATGATACTCTGACAATAAGTTCTAGTCAAAAGTCGAAAGTCCAAACACAACATGTGTCCTTTTCACAGATATTCCGTCAGTTTTCTTCTTTTCTACATTTCCCTCTTGCCATTGTCCGTTGCACTCAGGAAAACCCGAGGATGTCACTGTGGCATCCTCATCGATCTAAGCTAATAGATCATCCGTTCATTATACATGGATGACGTCGAACTATTTGCCTAGGAAAAAAAGGATCTTCATCAATCCTTGAAGGTGGTGAAAGAGTACACTCATGCTATCGAAATGAAATCCGGGATCTATAAATGTGCCACGGTTTTTTTCACAAGAGGATAATGCGAGGAATATAAAGAGAATACAAAGCTAGTTGACGGTAGCATCCTACATCAGCTTGATTCCGGAGAAACGAATACTGACCTAGTCGTAGAAGAATTCCGCTCCCAAGTTAAAAACTCTATCGGCGGCAAGTGTCAGCCTAAACTCAGACATACCTGATCTTCAGAATTGTGATCGATGAACAGTTGCTTCAACTGATATGCTTGCCGTTCCGAACCACGCTCATTTGGAGTTGTGAATTGGAATCAAGAGGAGCTGCGACAAGTCGACGTAAAAAACTTGCCAAATGGTGTATCTTCATAGGAGCATCTCTAAACAAAATGAAGTCCGCGACCATTAAAAAGCAGGGATCGTAACATTTCTTTTCAAGGCCGGAGTCCGTACAACCGATAAAATTGGTGTCGTATTCGAAACGACTGAGCAAAATTATTTTTATGGAGGATCTCCATGAGATATAAAACTGCGTTCTTCGAATTCATGTAAATTCCGGTTTCACCGGAAGTGACTCAAACTTTCGGTTTTCAAATGGGACACCCAGTATATTTTCACCTCTTTTGTCTCTACATGCCATTCTGAATACAACCATGTATTATTTGTTAACTTTTTAACGGAAGTTTATTTGAAACCTGATAATAAGCAGTATCAAATTAATCGTAATCGAATGCTCTTTTTCCTAATCCGACGAGCCACCATGTTGCCATTTGAATAAAACTGATAGTAGAATTTTATAAATAAAATTTTGCAAAGCAGATATATTTGGATCAAAAACAGTAAAGTTGTATTTATTTTTTCATTGGTGTTTTGGCATCAACTGCTATGGTCATTAGCCATGTGTTCTTTATAGACCTTGTTACTAACTCCATACGCCACCTTATAGGAGCAGCACTGTTCATTGGAACGCAACAGTGAATCGTGCAGGACTCACCCTAGTCGAGCCACGAGATTTTAATGATTTAATCGGTTAAATTAAATTAAAAAATCCCAGCCCAACCAGGGTTCGAACTCCGGACCTTTCGACTCAGAGTCGGACGCTCTAACCACTGCGCCACGCCCCGACATATTCTCAAAATTGTTGCAATCTAGAATTCGGTTACAAAAAGTGACAAGTAACACATGGTTGTATTTAGTAAATCGAGAGAAATTAAGTGAAAATATACCAGGTGTTTCACTTGAAAATTGGAAGTTTATGTCACTTCTGGTGAAACCAAAAGTTGCATGAAGCTAAGTTACTTGTCAAAAGGTTTTAAGTCTCATATGCATCCTCCAAATTTCATTCCATTATCTTCAGAAACAAAATAGTTAAAGGGGCGAGCCACTTTCCGCGGACACCCGGTATAGCATGGCTTCTGGGAACAACCTGTAATTTCAGACTATCTCAAACAGTTGTTTATAACGTCTTCTTCCAGCCGAGGTACAATTTTCAAGAACGTTCATACTCGACTCGTCATTGAAAGTCAGCTAATGACCCAGACAGAATCTTCTAACAAACGAAGACTTGAACCCATGGTCGAAATGACCAGTAATAATACCTCTGCCAAGGACAAAGTATCGTTATTCACGAAATTTACACCTGCCGTGTTATTCAATTCCACTATGAATTTTCATGAGCAGTTTTACTCTGGTTTATAAAAAATAATATTCACATGCACGTGTATTAGTGTCTCGTGATACGATCAACCTTGAGCTGCTGGAAGAACAAAGGCGATAACAGTGCGCGAGCTGAAAAACGAAGACTGATCGGGAAGCATCGGTGAGTCACTTTAGAAAAATCGTTCGATTTATGTTCATCATTTCTTCCATTTTGAAATCTATTTCTTCCATTTTGAAAGACAAAAAAACTTGCGTGGAACACATGAAACATTTTATGGGCTCTTTCAAAATTTGAATTTATTGACTTGATAAATTCAATTCCCGAAATATCCAACATTTTTTAGGTTCTCGTCGATCTAACTGAAACGCAAACTAGAGCGCAAAGTGATAGATAGCCAGTAATCTTTGGAGACCGGCAATGACACTTTGTGCCCAAAATACATACAAGATATTTTCTACAAACGCACCTCTTAGACAAAACAGTCAATAGTTATTCAAAATGTGCTATAAAATATACAATATTCCATACTTTCATATTCACATCTTTAAAAAAACAAAAAAAATAAAATAACTCATCCTTAAGAAAAGGACTGTCGCTCGAGATCAATCCCAAGTCATCTGTATGAATAAAATTATTCTTCCACATTTATTTAAGTTGTTGAAACGCATTTACTAAAAATGACTTCTCATTTCTGTTTCAACTTATAAGTTGTCATCTCGAAGTGGGACAAAAAATAAAAGTCCACACTATTTATAGTGAGCAAAGAAAAAACAGTGTATATAGACAGTCTACTGATTAAGTTGTCATATGAACAAATAGAATGGCAGCTCTTCAATGAACATAGGGATATTGTAGTGAAACTTCTAAAGCTAAAAAAGAACAGTTAGTACTTCTACGACAAAATTGATAGGTTTATAAATGATACCAAAGAAGTATGGAAAACCTGTAGAAAATCAGTAAAGAATAAAAACCAAGACGTACCACAACATATAAGCTTTGAAACAGACCATGAACAAAGAGAGTTGAAAGAAGATAAAAGGGAGATAGCATACATAGTTTCAATGAAAATTTTGTAGGAAGTATTTCGAACATCATTCAGGGAATGAATAGTAATGCAATATGGATTAATTGAAATAATAACTAATACTTATCTTGAAATTCGATAACTTAGAGGTACTCTCTATGCAATAATAAATAAATAATCATATTAGTCTAGATGATAAAGTTGCTTTGTATGAAACATTAAATTGGAGAATTTTGAAGAAAGTATTTGAAACCATTGACAATGTTTTCTTTAATTGTATAACTACTTCTCTAGCTACGGGTAAAATTCCAATTTGTTTAAAAACTAGTACTGTGGTACCAATTCAAAGAGTAACAATTCTGCTAAATCTGATGAATTTCCCAAAATAAATATTCTGCCACCGATTGAAAAACTAGAAATTGCCGTTTTTGAACAGTCACTGCACCACGTATCACAAAGTTGCATTTTAATGAATAATCAGTCTGCATTTAGAAAAAAGTACTCGTGTGAATCAGCATTGCAAAAAAAGTCATTTAATGACAATGAATATATTATTGCTGCCCATTTCGACTTAAAGATGGATTTTGATATGATTGACATCGAAATATTATTGTCTAAATTGGAGCAATATGTTACTGGTGGAATGGTGTATGATTGAATTAAAAACTATATTCAACATAGGAAACGATATTTAACGATCAAATGTAATCTAAATTAGAAAATGATGTAGGTGTTCCGCAGGGAAGCTTTCTGTGCCCGCTACTATTTATATTATATGTGAATAATATTGAAATTTTCGTAGGTTGTGCATTTATCAACATTTTCGCTGAGGACACTTTAATTGCAAGTTTACAACCTTGAAAGTGCTATCCAAAAAATGATCACATTAGTATCAATATACAAATATTTTCAGAATCAATAAAAAATTGAATGTAGCTAAAACACAGGCAATGAGCTTCACAACCGAATATAAGTAAGATGCCATTGATATTGATAAAGTACAATTGAGCATTTATACAATGATATAATTGAGTTGTCCCAAAAGGGGGTTATCTTGTTCAATTATTTCTATAAAATATCCAAAATTTTTGAACTGAGTCTAAAATCACAATATATAACCCAATTATTCAACCTCATTTTGATTATTGCCAATCAATTATATACCTATTTAGCAACAATAAAATAAATTAGCTGCAAAAAATGCAGAATCGTGGAATGGGGATTATTTTGATTTTGGGTTTCAGTAGGAAGAAGAGCATTTCATTTTACTTTGATTTCAGTTTACAAAATAACTGAAAACATGGATCCCGAATATTTTTAAAAATTCATAAATATATCTATGTATACCCAAAATTTCTTACCGAAGTACTAAGAACTCATTATTTTCCGTAGGATTTCTGGACCTCAATAAATTACCGGATGCCAATAAAGCATCCACTTCTCTGATCCATTTCAAATACAAATTAAAAGAAAAATTATTACGATTGTAAATATATTGGAATATTTCTTTTGAGGTGGGATTTTGTTTTTACTTCAATTTTGAGATATATATGGATATATTTCAAACTGGTTTTTCTGTTCATATGTCTTTCGCTCTATCAGTCAATATTTTTCGTTTTTTATTTATAATATGTGGCAATTGTGGTTCAATTTATATTTATAGTATATTTCAATTTATATATTTAGTATACATTTTTTTATATTAAACTATATATCTCATATTCATTTCAGGGTTCCTGGTTAAAATAAAGATATATTTAATATGCACCAACGAATATTTTATTCTAGACTATTCAATCCCGGCGATTACTGATGTGTGGCGATTTTAATATAAAGTCTGTCTAGAAATTTTAAAAAAAATGTGTTTACAAGGATCTCAAAATAGCAAAGTTGGCCCTTTAATAATAAAGGACAGCACAAGTCTTCTTCTTTTTTGGATAAAAAAAATCCCTGCATGTGTCAATTAGTTGTTGACTTTCAGATATTTCTGAAATGATGGAAATTTGGGGATGAACCTAGTTAAATTTGCCGACTTGGTCGATTTGGACTTGGCGAAGGAAAATTCATGTGCAAAGGAGTGGGGGTATGGCGGGCGGGTAATTCGTTTGGAAGCCACTGTTATATGTGACGATTTCAAATATTGTATGAACACTCATTTGTGAACTTAAGAACATTTGAATTGGTGCAAATAATAATTTAAACCAAAACCAACTAAACCATCTGAACCTTGTACTCGAATTTGATACATTCACTACCAGAGTCTATTTGCCCATTTATGTCAACCATGCAATCTGAGTTATGTTGTTAATTTTTATAGGTACAGAGTGTCCACTTGGGTTGACGAGTAATGAAAAACTTTGACAAGAAGTGTAATAAAAATATGAATTTGGTACAAGAGTAAAGTACTTTTATTTGTGACAATATCGAAAATTGTGGATATAAAAAGTTGTTCAGAATTATTAATCATGTTCATTTACGCAATTGTCTATCTACAATTTTTTCCCACTGCAACACTTGACGTTTACACATTTCTACAAAATTTTTAATTGAAACCTAGCTAATCCTGCTTCTTCGCCCGCGGATATTCTCTGACCCTTCCCTATTGGAGAAAAAAATACAAAAACCCCGTTTTATATTTTCAGCGTAGATATGATTTCATATTTCAACATGCTGTTCATTTCTGAATAACGTTTCGTAACAACATAAACAAACATGCTTGGCTCTTGTACAAATATCATGACACTATACTCGTGTATAACTGATAAATTCCAAGATTTCATTATTCAAAATTGGGTTTAGAACATGCAGAACTTATTATCTATAAATAATGACTCCTTTCCTAAAAAGACAAATAAAAAAGTTCTCGATACCAGATAAAACAGGATAGAGACATGACATCCTGAATGACATATTATTTAAGTGGCTATCGGTCCGTGACGTCCTCGAGCACAATGCCACCTTGAAATGACGTCATATTTCATGAAGTCAAATCGAGGTATTTTGTAATTTCACCAAGCAATAGAGCATAAAATGGGTGAGTTTTTAACAAAAATACTAGTAGGAAACCGACTATGCCATCACACAGAGGACAATCGGTAGTTATATTCTGTTATGTTTTCGACTCGCAACTGTCATTTATTAATTTGTTGTAAACATTTAAAACACAAAAATTGTGTTTCTTAAAATTGTTTTGCTCATAAAATGCATTTTACTGTACATCTACTTCCAAAATCTGTTCTAGGAATTGAAATCGGACTATCACTAGAGCATCAAGGCACGCTGCGAAAAAAAATTCAAATTGCAATTGTGCCAAAACTTATGATCTGCCAGAGCCTGTTTTATGCACACATAAAGTACACACGATTCAATACTTTTATAAGAAGGGCCAACCCTATTTCTTGAAAAATGGAGGAGTTATGAATTGTTGAAAAAATCGTAAAATTCCGGTTTTCCTCCGTTACTAATAATCCGATCGGGACTTAAAACATTCCATTTTGTTTGTATTTCAATCATCTACAATTCTTTCCTTTGAAGCAACCAGATTGCTCTATTAGTTTTCATTTTATGAGCAGAACAATTAAAAAAAACTCGTTTTTTGTTATTTAAATGTTTATAACAAATTAATAAATGACAGTTGCGAGTCGAAAACATAACAGAATATAACAACGTGATGTCTTCCATGTGATGGCACAGTCGGTTTTCTACTAGTATTTTTGTTAGGAAAAAATGCTCTATTGATTGGCCTAAATCCATAATATTGGACGTTCCAACTAACTATTTGCCATTCGTAAATTGACGACGAAAACAGACCGTTAATGAAAATTGTTCGAGAATCCGTGATTACAGAAATCTGGATCCCTCCTGTTAGTAATTAGTGATTAAGAGCCGGTAGTATGGAGCGATCTGTTATATTAACGAAGGATTAGATGTGGTCCCATCATCATCTGTGCTCAACTTATCTAGCCTATCAAAAATTCTAATCAAAATGTCCATCGACGTTTATAATAATAAACTCAAAAGTGAAACTGTCATTTCTTTTTCTCTTCCTTATTTTTTACGTCTTGCAAGAAGTTTGAATTTTATACAAAATCCCGCGCTAGCAGTTGATTGGTTTGACAGGGAATTCCGTCTCCACTAACATTGGGCCTGCATTAGTATAGTTTATCCAATCTCACTTGAATGAGCTGTAAAACCGGATTAACACGTCAATGACTTCGCCTCTTTGAACGTACTTGCCGACCATAGGCGGAGATATTTTCTCTTACTGGGGTATAATTTTGCGTATTGCTTGCTGTATAGAAATTTGCGAATATAATGTGTCTTGTTCTTATAATGAATAGAATTGAAGGATTGCGCGTGTATGTGTACGGGACGTTGCTCGTAACTTATTGACAAGTTATCTGACACACCGAAAACAAGTCGTTCAAAAAAATAGAATGAGAAAACATCAGGAAACATTCGTAATTTATTTGCTGGTACAGCTATCTCATATCCACATCAAAGTCGTGGTAAGACTCAATCATCATAATTCTCCGAATCAGACAAATCACCCATGCTTATGATTACTGGTTGAATGGATGACAAAAGGAAATATTCACGTTCTTTTGAAATCACATGTAAAATGCATTCTGACCAAAGATCTTTATATACCTCTCCTAAGATTCTCCTAACATTTCCCACTACTTTTCCGCTTAGATTTGGACATTGATTGGATTTTCTTAATTTGCTTTTTATAAATGCCCAAACCAATTCAATGGGGTTGAAAACAATAATACGGAGGTAAGCTCAGAAGCGTATGACCAGATGGTTTACAAAGTTCATCAATAATATATTCTGTTTCAAAATTTTCATTTTCAATTATACGTAGCAATAACTCCTTCGTGGCTTTTTGGGGCATATTCAATTTTTTATAAGCCATAAATTCCAAAATGTTTTGTTGCTTTCGTCAGTATTTTTATCTTTTGACGCCAGTGTTATGACGCATTATCCATTACAATAACAGAAGAGGTATATTTCGTAATAATTGTTCACTGAACCATTTTTCGAATAAATTTGCAGTCAAATCCTCATGATAATCTGCTGAAATTTTTTTAATTTGTTTTGCTGATAACAGCAACGCGTTCGGTACAAAACCATCTTCACTACCCGCGTGTACAATAATTATACGTGGCCTCATCAACTTTGTTTAATTTCTGATCTCTTCGTTTTCTTTTACAATAATGATCTACAACATTCCCTTGTTCAACCACTCTGTCAATAGTTAAATGTCCCAAACTGGTGAAATGAGATATCCTTCCGAAAATTTCAATGTCACATCTGTCGTTCATTTCCTTTTTAAAATTTTTATATATATTTAGATTTAGTCTTTGGGTTTGAACATGAAGATCTTGGTTTTTAAATTATCATTGTTCGTCCGGTTGTGAGTCTTGTTCCTCACGTTCTTCGAATGGTCGCCAAAATGTCATGTTGCAACAGTAAATACACAAACGTTTATACTAAAACTTTATAGTTGATTTTCACACTTTAAGTTTAAAAAACTGCGACATATATTTTGCAAATACAATGGATTCTTCAAGCAGAAGTATACTAAGTTATACTATTATCCTCCTTTTATATTCTCAAAATGTTAATTAATTTGGGAACAGTTTTATACCTGTTTTCGGATGACTCTATGATAACAAATAGTGTTGGTCAATAATTAATTACATTTATACCTAGTCTAACGGCAAAACAAATTAAGTAGAGAGAAAATATTGAGTTCTATTTGATCGTTTATTAAGTACGCTACTGTTCTTCTTTTCATAAATATCACCAGGCTGCCAGACAGCAATAAAAATATTAAAAGGTAATTTATGGTAATTTATGCAACAGGTGGTCAGCGTATTACTGATTGCTTTCCACGCTTCGAACGGTTACACGTAAAATATACTCAATCCAGTCTACTGTTTTCTTTATATAGGGAATCATATTTTTTTAATTTTCCGTTTTCATCCTTCATTCGTTATTACACCATGTGCTATTTTGAACTAACCATATATATTGAGCTGAATGAAGTCATATTCAACTGAGATTGGATAAACTATACCGAGAACACATCACCTACCGAATGCCGTGATTGCGAACAGCATTGCCAATGCTGAAAAAATTTCCACAGGACTTTCAATTTTAGGTATTGTTTTCTCCAAGTATAACTGGTATCTTAAGGTCTACTCAGAGAGAAATATCCAATTTGATTTAAGAGAAAATTAACTATCGCAAATATACTCTTTGTTAATAATATTTATAAGGATTTTAATCAGGATATCCTATAATTTTCAAAATGTAATAGATTCAATAGCGCATTTCATTAAATTATATTCTACTTCCCTGAAACTATCGAATTCCATATGCAAACAGTCCCTAGTTTCTGAGGACTATGGCTACCTATGATGTCGCCAGCTCAAGTCTTTAAAAATAATGTTCACATTCTATAAAAAAAAAAATACAACTTGATCCTATTTTTCACCATGACATTCAGAAGAATGAACTCAATAGCTCTGTTACTTAGGTATTCAAAACAAGTAGTATCCTGGATTCTACATGCATTTCACATCAATTCTCAAAGGATTGTTATTTTCAAACTTTAAATTAAAATCAAACAGTCTGTATAACCGCAGATAATACCAAATTCCATTCAGGAGTTAGAAACAAATCAAAAACCATACTCTAGCACAAAAATCATACAGCGTGCAAAACAAGCATCTACTATAATGTCGGCAAACCTGAAGATATTCATCGAGCTCGACTTGTCCGTTCATGTTGCTGTCGATTTCTTTGAGGATCTCGTGAAGCTCCTCACCAGGAACCTCTTTCTCGCCGTGTTGCTGTAAAGACAAAAAAATTGAGAGAGTTGTTGTTCAACTTACTTGTAAGTAGTCGGATAGTTCCAGCTGTCCGTTGTAAGTGACGTTAACGTCCGACTGTAAGTTGTGCATTTCGTCGTCCGTTAGCTTAATTCCTAACGACTGAAAAAGTAAAATAATGATAATAATAGTTCATCAAAAGATGAATATGCTTATGAGGAAATAACAATACCCAGGTAGCAAAGGTTACTCACATGACGTGATAATGACGTCTTATTCGAGTTATTATTAGTCGATGACGTCCGCAACTAAAATGAGACCTTTAAGTGGCGTTATATGGACGTCATGATGCCGATTATTATTGGAAGTTATAATGAGGTCCCTAGAAAGTTATATTTGTCATTGGTAAATTTACGTCTTTAGGAAGTTTTGTTTCAGGATATATGTTTATAAATAAATGGACTCCATTCTGTTTGCAATTTGAAAATTATAAGAAGAATAAATAAACTTATCAGTCTCACAAATCGAAAAGACAGAGACCACAATATAAAAAAATAATGAAATCTCCAACATTATCTCTGAAGTAAAACTTTGATATTCTGTTTTCATCTTTATTTTTTACATTTTAGATAAATTGTTGAAAAATTTCTAGGGTATGGAAGAAGTTTGCCCTAGTAGAATTCAGAAAAATATACATTTATTGATCATACGACGTCTTCTAATGAAGCTACATGGCTTTGAAATTACGGCTTACTATGGTAATTCTCCATACGTTAAGGAGACGTCCTATAAATGACGTATCTTGGCTGTGACATTATGACGTCTTTACAGAGACTCACAGACGTCATTCATTACGTCTGTTTGGTCACTCTATGACCAAAGATGGACGTCATTTGAACGCCACTGTGCTACCTGGGATATTAGCGACTAGCCACCCGCCAAGGCCTCGCAAGGGTGCAATTTACATGTGGTGTCATTTATGTTAAAAAGCACTGTTCGACAGATGTACAGTTTATCGATTTGATATTGATAGTTCATTCTTAGGAATGAAGATAACATATTGATTTTATAACGTTTAGGTATTATTTTAATCAATCGTATGTCATAAATGAGAAACATGAATTGAATGATGGGTCAAAATGAAGGATTTATTTAACCAAAGAGCATTCCTTCGTTAATAATCTGAGGGAACTGTAGGTGAAGGGTAACTTCCGGTCCGTATGTCGGTAGCTAGACCCGACTATTCCAATACGTTTGTACAGCTGCTTCTATCATAACATTTTCAACATTGCTTTCAATCGGAAGTTGATGGAGGAGGGCGACCGGGTACCGATACAACAAACCACTTTTTTCCCGATAATTCAACTTAATCTTCATATCCTTCGAATGGCATACCTTATTAGATAATCGACACTTCTAATGTCATGGGCCAACGGTCTATTACACTTTTGAAAACATTTCATATTTTCCAATGTGCTTGGTAGTTTATTATAAATAAGTATACCATCATGCATTATACCTTTTCTTCCAATTTCAGTCCTGATTCTTTGTCTGCAGTTTGTGAACATTTCTTTTTCCTTGATTAGGAATTGGTATGGAAAATTTTTGAAAATTTGAACCAGCATATTTCTTTTTATTCTGCAAAGATGCCTAAATGAACCTAATCACAATTATTTATCAAGTGAATACAATTTATTCATTATACAATTGATGTGTACCGAAATTTTTCAAGTGATTTTGACACGGATGCTTTGGCAGATCCCAATATACAAACTAAATATTGTATTCTGGAATATATGATGAAACTGAAATAAATGTCCATCAAAATTTGTCTTTCTAATTAGTCTCTAATTTTTTAAAGAAAACTGATTGTTGGTGATATTTATTTAAAGGCCCAAACATGTTATACAATTTGGCTATTGTGTCGACTTCAATAGGTTGATCTATGATCATTCAAATATCCGCTTTGAGGAAGTACCAGGGTTATTCAAGTGAATATTAGGTAATATTCTGGGACGTTTCTTCAACATATAGTTATTTATATTCTGCGAGATTGTTCCTGGTATTTTCCATAGGAAGATTGAATGATCAATCAAATCAATTGTTATATGATGATTGAAATGTTCCCTGCGAGAATATCCCAGGAATGTTTATTTCATTGAAAATATGAACAGATGTTCATAAAGTCAGTTGTGGAATCATCTGCTACTGAAAGTTGGAATTTAGTCGCTATTTTCCATCGTACAACATAACCTCTCTTGGAAGGGATTCATGTTTTAAAGAGAAACATACTCGATTGAAAATTGAATCAATACATGACTCCTCTGGAAATGTAAAAACCCTACGATAAAATTGAAGTTACTTTTTTGTAATATCTAACAGAAAACAACTACTTCCCCGGCAAAAGCCACGCTGGACATTGAACTACATCTGATAGATATTGAGAAAGACCCTATATAATAAATAATCAACTATCTGAATGAAAATGCAAATTTTAACTTTCAGATTTTTTCTCTCAAGTTATATAGGGTCTTTCTCAATATATATCAGATGTAGTTCAATGTCCAGCGTGGCTTTTGCCGGGGAAGTAGTTGTTTTCTGTTAGATATTACAAAAAAGTAACTTGAATTTTATCGTAGGTTTTTCCGTGTCCAGAGGAGTCATGTATTGATTCAATTTTCAATTGAGAATGTTTGTCTTTAATCCCAGAAATATTCAACTTAATATTCCAGTACTAATCTGTTGGAATGCCATAATCTGTTGAACTCCTGTGATCAGTGTAATCCATTGTAAAATACAGAATTCTGTGCCTGGGCTGTAAACAGGCAACACCCGAAAATCATTTCTGTTTCCTTTATTGTGTTCATGGTAAATATAATCAATTGGTTCTACTTTGGAGGAAAACCAGTAAAATACCAATCTTCATCTCGAAGATAAATATAAGAGTCCGATATGTAGAGAAATCCTTAAGTGGTCACCAGTTTTTTGTATGTAGCTCCCTTAAAATTATTAGAGACCAGCTATGTGAAATGTATTATAAATCACTATTAGTCAACCTTAATATGAACTCAGATATACTTTTCTTCAATACTAGTCATTAAAATGATAGAGTTGTGATTTCAATTAATTTTTTTCTGAAAAATTAAAATCTCTCCAATGCACAAAAAAAAACAGAGAATAATAACCAAGAATAAGGAACCTAAAAAAAATTGTTAGCAACACACATGAAATTATTATTATTATTATGACTAGGTACCTATAAATATTGTATTTTTCCATTTTTGAATCATTTCAATTTTCTTCCTAGAATTCAAGATGAGTATCTAGTTACATTAACTTCCACACCTAAAAAATATTCCATTCGTTTTAAAATTAACGTTTTTTTTCTAAGTCTCCCACATATTGATTCGTCTGAAATATTTTAAAAACATTCTGAAGTAATAACAGTGGTGGATCTAGTATGCTGTTATGGGGGGGGGGGGGGCTTGATTGACAATAGGAAATATCAAAAACTCAAAAATGTTAAATTTTCAGATTAAAAAGAGGTCAATAAAAAACCAATAGGTAAGAAAATATTTTTGGCATTTCCAAACGATGAGGCTTTTTTTTTTCCAAAGGTAGCAATTATTTCATTCATGTCAAGCTTGCGCAATGAGTTTATATTAGCTAATCCTTAATATCCATCCGCCAAAGCAATATGTGGCGTTTCAGAGAAGTGAGCGAGTCTGTGACAAACTAAACGACTGCCAAAATGAAATAAGCTAATTTTTAATGAGACGTCCTCAATTGCCATTTCAGTACAGCTTGTGCTGATTCATTTGATATCTGCTTGGCAAGTGCTTCAATATTATCATTCTTCATTATTTCTTTAAGAACCCAGAATAGTTTCAACTAATTCTGTTTGGCAGTACGTTCAAATTTCTATTAGACTTCCTCATTACCAGCTCATAATCGATTCAGGTAAATGAAATCAAAACAATTTTTCCTCCCTCTCTTTGATTCTATTTCTAGAGCTGATTCATAAAGCTTTTTCTTAGGTGCAATTTCAGAAGTTGGATGCTCAGTGTCTGTGAGCGAAAACTATCGCTGAATTATGTTCTGAGTAAAACTGGAGTGTGAGTAAATAACGCATTTTCATTTTTTCCGAGATTGGTAACAATGGTTACATCAACTGTCAGATGAACGTCAGACAAGAGGGATGGGATTTTCAGATATTAAACAAAGATGAAGAATAACCTTTGAATGTTGTGGTGTTATTTGTTGCATTGGATGGTGCCGTTATTATAAACTTTAATTATTGAATGACTGGCTTCTCGGGCGTTTATATGCTCAATGGTCTGATTGTTTGAAAAGTTATTTTAACTGCGGTGGGAGTGAGGTGAGGCATCGGATACTTCGAAATTGTGAAATTGCCTTTCGTAAACTGAACGAGATTTTTTGGGTAACATATCATTCACAGCCGTTTGAGCAATCACTATTAAGGTTCATGTAAACCCATGAAAAAATTAACTGCAAGTTTAAAAATTCTGAAAAAAATTCGAGTTATTCCGGCATTCAAATTGAATAACTAGAGAGATGTAGAAGAAAATCTGATGAAAAGTTTTCGAGAAAAAAAAATAAAAACCTAATTTTTAGAGGTTTTTTTAAGTTTCCCAAAAATCATTCATCAGATTCCATTTCAATGTCAAGGTAGAAGATAATCACGATTTTTTCAGAATTTTCAACCACAACGTTCTCTCACAATTGAAAAAAATTCTGAAAATCTTGTTATAAAATCAAAGACAGTTGAGAAGAATCGCTTTTGCAAGTGATATTTATATGAAATTTAGAAGACTGAACATTGAGGAACTATTCACACTATTTTTCAGACATAAAATCAAAAGATTTATATTTTTGATAGTAATTTTTAAAATCTCGGACAAAAAACGGTAAATCGCTCCAGTAAGTGATTCCTCTGTAGTACATGAACGAAAACACAAAAATAGTTCTGCCACTGTCCACAAGGTATTGCACAGAATTATTGTCACTGTCATATTTATTGTACAGCGTTGCCAATAGTTCTATACAGCGGTAACCGATGTACTTTGTTTAACTTTTCGTAAATGAAAGTTACGTCGGTAGGGGTTTGTCAGTTGGATGTTGGATTAGTCCGCCTAAAGCCTTGGAGTCCTTGGACAAAATTGAAGAATTATGTAAGTAATGAATTTTATGTTTGGGATTTAAAATATAGTTCTGGAAATGAAACAGGAAGCAAAACAGAATTGAAAAATAATAATAATAATCGTAATAGCGTCTTTACTGTCCATTCCAGTAAAAATTATCGGAATAATAGGCGGAGTTCAGCTTACAAAGAGAAATAATGATAAAATTAAGTTATAGTGAGTTGTTCATATTAGCTTCTCTTTTTGAATTTTACCAACAATATTGTGGTTTGTGCTAAAAGTAAATCTAATCTAAGCAAGATCAAGGATGGACTGACTATATCTATAACAAATCCATGGGCACTGCAACCCCGAATATCAGAAAAACAAACGAAATAAATAAAATAAATAATATACAAGTGAACCGGAAAAACAGCGGAAATACCAAAGATTCCCAAGATATCCTCCCACAGGAAAACCGACTGCACAGGCATCATCAATAAACCAAAATGTAAGAAAAAGAATGAACCAACTTCAAAGAAAATGGTCCCCACCTTTGGAAACGATTCAAAAGATAACCCCTTTTAGAACAAAAGGAGGTCTCTATCCATGGCAAGCCAGGATGTTCTGCAAATAAACGGAAATTTGCAGACAAGGAAAATACATTAATCACTGTTTCTATTACAAAACTGAAGACTACGCAAATTTTCCGAAACTTGTAGACATGATTCGGCACGGGGGTAAGTTTGAAAAATGAGGCCTCCACGTAATACAAATCTGAGGGCGCTACAAATTTCCTGAAATTTTCAAACAGGACACAGCAAGGGACACTGAATTCGAATAATGAAGTCTCCGAGGTCTCCACCCAACAAAAACCAGAGGCACTGCAACTCTCACCAAATTTACCAGACGGTGCGATCTTTTTTCATTTTCAGATGTGAGAGTCTGAATGATTGAGGCTCGTGTCGGCTGAGAATAATCCTCCACTATTCACTAAAGTGGCGTATGGAGTTGGTAACAAGGCTTATCCAGAACACTTGGCTAATGACCGTAGCAGTCGATGCCAAAACACCAAGAAAAAAAATCCTGTGAGCTATTTCGCAGTACTCCGAATAATGTTGAGATTTGGCAATATTGCATTAGCAGTAGGGTTGACCGTCACAGAAAACTGTAATTTATATGAAAATATTATAAAAGATCGCTGTGGTATGAAAAACATATCTTGTCAGTGCCATCTTGCAGTTCAGAAACGCGAAATATTTGACTTTATATGAACCTTAATTCAGGAGGGGTGCAACTTGAGTTTTCTTCATCAGTCATTATAAAAAAGGTAATTTACTGATATTTGCATTCGAAATTTGAATAATTTTGGTATGTAAACAAATGAATTACTTGTCAGCTTCCTTCAAATTTTAAATATTTTATCAATATTACCAACCCGTCATTTCTTATATTATTCATTAATATTAAATTTTTTCCAATAAAAAGTACAAAAAATACCAAATAGAAAAAAAAGTATATGAAACACGTTTTATAAGACATATCGCACTTGGTCTCTTGGCGCACTCCTCGCTTCGCTCGTCGTACTCGTCGTACTCGTCGTACACGTGCGACAAAATGGTGTCTTATAATACTTGTATCACAATATACTATTTTGAAATACTCAAGTTCAGTATTGTTTTATTATGCACAAAATTTAATTACCTTGAGACTTCTTCTGATATCGTTTATCGAAACATATCCTTTACGATCTTTGTCGATGATCTGGAACCTTTTGATGTACAGCTGGATTTCTTCTTTACTGAGATTGATTGGAATCTTGTCTCTGCTGGCGCGATTCACGTTCTGGCCCATCTCATTCTGCAAAAACTCCGTTGCCTCGTTTATTTGCCTCTTCTTCTCATCTGAATGAAAGTAAGTCCTGTTTATACACCAAAAATCAATCGGCCACTATGACATGTTTAATAAATTGATTAATATAAATGAACAATAGAATTGTAACGTTAGATAATAATGAATATTTTCTGTAGATAAACTATATATTTCGTCTATATAATAGAGGTGAATTACCAATTTTTTGAATGCATAAAATCCTAATGATGTAAACATGAATTAACGAATAGTGGTAACAAAAACTAAAGAAACATTATTAAGAAAAAGGAGGAACAAATGGTTTCAAGTGGGTGACGAACTGAATTTTTTAGACAAATTACTACATATTCTCTTTATCCAACTTATAGTATGGAGAAAATATGTTTCCACTTGTAAAAATGTGTGTAGTTAAGGCAGGAATAGTGTTTTACATGCTAGCACAGTAAAAGGATTTTTTCTGGCTTACAGAAGGATATCACCTTCTGAAGTAAAACCAGTTACCCTTTGTGTATTGTTGAATATTATAATTGTTCATCATTTGCTATTAATATATATTATTGTACTTAGTACAGATAACAACTAAGTTGGAACATATTCAATCTCTTCATTCAATAATGGTTGTCTTTTTAACACTGCGAACCTGTTCTGACTTCTGACTTGACTTGGACTTCTGACTTGGAGCCCCATTTCAAAGAGATGAATTCAGTTTGAATAAATGAGCACAGGTGTAAAATGTAGGTACACACTAGTTAAGTGATATCTTCAAGATGAATACACAGACTTAATAAACTGCGATATTACGAACATACTATTTGTGACATTGTGTGACACCACCTTTCAACTAGAGAAGTGGGCGACACAAATGTCACCTACTGGTTAAAATTAATCGCCCAGTGATTCAAATTAAACAACAAACAATAACAAACACAAAGCAGTTTTCCCCGAAAATAGGCAAAGGTGCCGGTAGTGTATTATGAGCTTCGTCCCAGTGATTTTAGCTTAAAAAGTACACCGGGCACCACATGTAGGTGAAAATATATATTTTACTAAACTTACACACTGATTTTTCAATTGAACCATGCACAGTATAGTTCATGATGATTGAATTCAAAATGACAAAATTGATATTAAGTTCCTAACATGAAAAGGAGTAATTCCTCATCTTTCACGTTCACTTTATTATATTTATTACTACCTAGTTCATTCAATTTATAACAAATAATCAACAAAAAAGTGTGCACTTCATTTTTAATGAATGATATTGAATTTGTGTATAAAATATACTACTCTGTTGAAAACTATCATTAGAAAATTTCAAGTACGTCCCTGTCAGGGCGAATGATTCACTACTTGGATTCCTTGACGAAAATAAAACTCCTCAAGTATACCTCAAAAAATGCAAGTTGATATTAGGTGGCGCATTCGTACGGGTGTATTTCCTGCCTAGGATCGTCGTTATCGGGCTAGATGTCTTGCGCGATTGTATCAAAGGCGATATCCACAGGCAATGACTATTTTCTTTCTCTATATACAATGCTGAGATTGATTGGAATCTTGTCTCTGCTGGCGCGATTTACGTTCTAACCCATCTCGTTTTGCAAAAACTCCGTTGCTTCGTTTATTTGCCTCTTTTTTTCTTCTGAATGAAAGTAAGTCCAGTTTATACACCAAAAATCAATCGGCAGCTATGACATGTGTAATAAATTGATCAATAGAATAGTAACGTTAGATAATAATGAATATTTTCTCTAGATATACTATATATTTCCAATTTTCTGAATGCTTAACATGATGTACATAAAATCCTAATGATGTGAAGATGAAGAAACGAGTAGTGGTAACAAAAACTAAAGAAACATTATTAAGAAAAAGGAGGACCAAATGGTTTCAAGTGGGTGACAAACTGTAACAGTATCAATTCATCTGGAGTTTTAAAGAGTAGCTTGAATTCATAGCAAGAATTCTTCATTGAACTCTTTAAAGGAGTAGTATACGAGCGTATATCTGAAATTGGTGAGGATCCTAATTCAATAGCATTAAGTCCTATTCAGCTCATTGTGCATCTTCCAAGATCTATAAACTTTTTCACGACTCATCAATCAGCCTACTAATTGGCAAGAGTTGCGTATTCAATACAGGCAAAGTTGGAATAAGATTTACCAATGACAAAAAATATTTTTAGAAGTCATGATGCCTAGGAACACTAGAAGAATATGTTCAACACTTCAACACTGTGGTCCTTTCTCAGATAATATGTTTATATCGTTTGCAACGACACAAAGCTTAGATGAAACGCAATTTTCGTCCTATCATTGTCAAGCATCTCTTGGTTGTTTCTTGAATACGATTACTGACTAATTCCACAGCAAACTCACATCCTATGATTTCGGCCCATCTCGTGAAATATTTTTAGTAACCATGTTATATCACCGCAGGAGTGGAAGGAACTGAATCAAGAGCTGTTTGCTGAGCAGCAATTCTAATGTGCTACTCAGTAATTAATGATAATTCAATAATTTTTATTACAATACCTTCAGACCATCCCAATTCTTCTCCCATGATGGCAACAATATCTGGAAGAGCCTCTTGCGCTGCTTGAACGTTTAAGAAGGCTAGCCTCACTCTACGAGCTATCATGTCTATCGCTGTCATGGCATATTCCTTCACACCATATCGAACTTCGGCATCAATGTAAGGAAATTCTGGATGTAGCTTTTTACCGATAATGGGCCACCGTTTTCCTAAAAATATTGTGTTACAGCAAATACAAAGAGTGTTTTTCATTAGATTTCTATAATATAGACTACTAGTAAAAATGAAGTGGTGTTTGTATACAGAAAAATAATATTGACAATTTTGGGCTGGGATTTTTCAATTTAAGTTGCTGATTGAATTATCAAATATTTTGTGGCTCGACTGGGGTGAGTCCTGTACAAAGTCTAGTTTTGATGAACGTGACGTCACGAATCACTTTTCTTCTGATTACAGAGAGACTAGTGATCAGAAAAAAAAATCCCGAGTGATACTAGCGTATATACTTTCTCATTACAGTGTTTTCTCATATATCGTGGAAAGGTCCATTGTTTCAACAGACTGTGCTATCAGTTATAAACTGAATCACATATCGTGGGATCTTGTTTGTCTGCTTTGGAGGTAGGATCTCAAAAGTTCTTACTCGTTTTCGTTGGTTGTCTTTTTGTGATATGTCTTCCGTCACTTCCTCATGGGAAGTATGAGATGTTTTGGTACGGTGATACTAGATTTTGTATGCCACCATGTTCTCGCTTTTAGGCCGTATTTTGGAACAAAGTAACGTTTGTGGGTCTCTATACGATTTCTGACTTATATTGCTACAAGAGGAGAGTAGGTACTTTCCTATTCTCCGATTTATTTTCATCTTGATGGTCTTAATATCAGTCCGCTAAGTCGATCGCCCATCGATTATTGCAGATTCTGTCGAAAGAGTTGCTTCCATACAGGTGTGGCTTTTGAAAAGCATGCCTATTGAGAAGCTATGTGATGATCTTCTTTTTACTCAAAGCTAACAACTATTGAGTTCGTTTTTCATTCGATTCTGAAATTAATAGTTGGCTTGTTTAGGATCTTAGTCAGAACAGAACCATCAAAAGCAGTCGCACACTTGAAATCTCACTAGTTTTGGCCAAGAAGACTTCCTATACTTGAATGTGTCTCTACTGAGAACTGTTTCAGAATCAGTTATGAAAAGAACCAAAACAAATCAAGTGTCCCGTGCCTCAGTCCTGATACGTTTACCTACCTCCTTCCTCTAGTCATGTTTTTTCAGTAACCTTCTCACTGTTCATTTCTGCACAGTACTCGAACAAGCTCTCGTCGTGTTTCTAAGCAACACAGTTTTCGTGACAACAAGGTGAAATTATTTTTCGAAAATTCTCCAAATTGTGGGGATAGTATCACTGACAAGATTTCTTACTTGCATACTCGTCAGTGCCATCAGAATAGTCGCAAATAACATCGTTGATTTGCCTGAAGGGTATAATGAAGCTCTTGATATAGAAACACATCTCGGTCTAGGTACTTCTGAAGATAAAATTTCACATACAAGAACGTCGTACCGGTACCAAAATTTCTTAAAAATTCTAAATGTTTTCTGGTGTAACATTTTCCCATTTTCCACGATCCGTATCGGTACCTTATTGATAAGCATAAGCAAGATTTGTCTCATTCTACCGATTTATCTAATTACCTGTTAACGAAGCCATTTTAGCGACAGCAAAAGCCCTGTCACCATAAGATTTTGCTAAATGTTGAGCGACCTCACATTCTAGTCCAAAATCTTGCACAAGACGGATGTACATGGTCGGCGTCCATTCCTCAGCTCCATAAAGTACCATACCATCAGTTTGGCTCGAGAGGTACTTCGGAGTCAGGCTGCAAGCTAAAATCACATGCAAGTGAATCGATTATTTATTAGATCTAAATACCTTATTTTGTTATTCTGTTTTACTGACAATCATATCAGATCACAAATCGTTATATTTGGGATGTACAAATGATGAATAGTTATCAATAATAGGCCTGGACGTTTGGGACGTTTGGGAACTGAAACGATAATGTAAAAATATGTCAATCTCTTTATTCATGCTCTACCAATAGCGGATGTGTAAATAATATGACCTATATAGCGACATTTAAAAAAAACGAAATGGAAGAAAATTTATTTGCTATTCTTCAACAAGAAACTTTCTGTCATCAGCTATACGGAGTTATTTTCAGTTTCTTAAAGAAAAACACGCATTTTTAAAAATTTGCCAAATTTCTATAGTTACATTTTCTGAAAAATGAGTAACATTTCTACAATAATCGATTTTTTCAGTTACCAATTTCGTATATTACTTTCTTTTCTATGATGACTTCGGCGATGTAATGGTTGGCAAAACTGTTGAAAACTGTCAATTACTCTAAATGTTGTGCAAAAACGTTAGGTTTTTGGTGCATGGCAATTTTTTGGCAGAATACTTTTCTGATTCCCATTCAAATGGCTTGTAAAAAGCCTGATCAATTTCTACCAATGAATAACTATCACAAATATGTTGAAAATCTGCTTTTCAATTGGATACAAAATTTTGCGCTTACACAGCCGAATTCATTCACTAGGTAAGACTGAATTTCTAAATCATTTTCAAGTTTGACAATTTGTTCTGTACAAGTACTTTTGTATCCAAACTCACCCTAAAAATGTAATAATGAGTTAAGCAGGGAAAACAAAATAGAGCTTTAAAGACAAACATTCTCAATTGAAAATTGAATCAATACATGACTCCTCTGGGAATGGAAAAAACCTTACGATAAAATTAACGTTACTTTTTTGTAATATCTGACAGAAAACAACTACTTCCCCGGCTAAATCCGCGCTGGACATTGAACTACATCTGATAGATATTGAGAAAGACCCTATATAACTTGAGAGAAGAAATCTGAAAGAGAAAATTTGCATTTTCATTCAGATAGTTGATTATTTATTAAATGTCCAGTTTCCATTGGATATTCTTATCTATAAATAAGATAAGGGAGAATGTTATTCAGAAGTACCACTTACAGAAAATCGCTCATTCCATTGATGCGTGAATTGCATCTCTTTCGCAAGGCCTCCAACACATTTTGGTAAACAAAAATCTATTTCACTCTTCTAAGATCATCAGGGAGGTCGGAAGAATTGGATCCCTTCCAAGAGAGGTTATCATGTACGATGGAAAATAGCGACTTAATTCCAACTTTCAGTCGCAGAAGAGTCCATCACTGACTTTATGAACATCCTGTTCATATTTTCAATGAAATCAACATGCCATACCCATGATAGGTTTTATGTCAGAAAAATATTTTCAAAGTATCATCGCACAAGAAATAGTCCAACAATTCCTCATGTTTTTCAATTCTACTGACCTCCCTGATGATCTTAGAAGAGTGAAATAGATTTTTGTCGACCAAAATGTATTGGAGGCCTAGCGAAAGAGATGCAATTCACGCATCAATGGAATGAGCGATTTTCTGTGAGTGATACTTCTGAATAACATTCTCCCTTATCTCATTCATAGACAAGAATCTCCAATGGAAACTGGAAATTTAATAAATGATCAACTATCTGAATGAAAATGCAAATTTTCACTTTAAAATTTTTTCTCTCAAGTTATATGGGGTCCTTCTCAATATCTATCAGATGTAGTTCAATGTCCAGCGTGGCTTTAGCCGGGGAAGTAGTTGTTTTCTGTTAGATATTACAAAAAAGTAACTTCAATTTTATCGTAGGGTTTTTCCATTTCCAGAGGAGTCATGTATTGATTAAATTTTCAATTGAGAATGTTTCTCTTTGAAACATGACTCCCTTCCAAGAGAGGTTATCTTGTACGATGGAAAATAGCGAATAATTTCCAACTTTCAGTCGCATATGATTCCACAACTGACTTTATGAACATCCTGTTCATATTTTCAATGAAATCAAAATAGAGCTTGTTCTAATTGTTGATGAAAATTATAAGGCGTACAGGGAAGCAGCGATAATATTCAACAAGCGGCATCCCAACGAACATGATAACCACTCCACTGTGAGCAGAATTTTCGAAAATTTCGAAAGTAGGGGCATTGTAAATTATGTTCAAAAAACTCATAACTATTGGAGAAATTGTTCAACTCGACATGCTATCCCCATCATCGACCAGAAGAATTATGATAGCAAATAAGTTTTAGGCTTTCGAACCTGATAGACCGGGGGATAGTGACAGATTTTGGGACACGATTTTACTCAGTATGCCTTTTGTACGACAGTATTGTCCGTATATCCTCATGATAATAATGCATGAATCAAAGAGTCGTCGTAGGTTCTTCATATTAAAATATAATAATAATTTTAATTATTATTATTATTCGGATACGATTTTAATCAGACTGCCATGTGTTTCGTGATGTAATAATAAAACTAAAATACTCGAAAAACGATTGGCAGGCCGTTAGGTTGGGTCCAAATGGCTGGTATGGTCACGTGAAACTGTATTTGGAAAAAGGAATTCTCCGCCCATCCTGATGGTATGCCAATGGTTTTTCGAGTATTTTACCTCTATTACTTTATTACAAAACACATGACAACCTGATTGGAATCGTACCGAAACACATAATTTTTCGAAAATATTATTATTATTTTTCAATATGAAGAACCTACGAGGACTCTTTGATTCATGCATTATTATCACTAGGATATACGGACAGTACTGCCCTCCAAAAGGCATACTGAGTAAAATCGTGTCCCAAAATCTGTCACTATCCCCCGGTCTATGATGCCATTCATATAAGCTACAAGTACGATATTATGTTGATCGACTGTATTTCAGATTTTGGGTGCAGGTGCGAATAGGAGAAGATACAACAATCTTTCAGTATGTGCTTTTCACGTAAGGAAGAACATCTACATCAAATGGAATTGTTAGTTCCCAGAATTTCTGGTGGTAGGCAGACGAGAGTATCCATTTTGCCATACAGGTACGCGACCAATACTCATTCAAAACTAGTATATGGTATGTTATATGCAACAACCGAATGATTAGTCTATAGTATTTTCATGAGGAAACCTAAATTCTGAGAGGTACTGCACCTATTTCAACTTCATCTGCTTGATTTATTAGATAAAATGCTAATAAACCTGCGCAGACGAATGTATTCACAGGACGGTGATTCAGTACACTACAGTTGAAGTGCGTGATTTTCTTGATAATCTGTTTCCTCGTAGATTGATCGGGCGCTATTCAGTGCATCATGTCCTGCTATATCTCCCGATCTAACCCCATGTAAGTTTCTCTCTAAGTGGATATTCATAAGAACACATTGAAAATGCAATTAGCGAATGTGCTGCTCAAGTTTCGCCAGTTATACTGACGAATGTTTTAGGGAAAAAGTTATGAACCAACCATCCTGTGGATTGAAAGGAAGTGAGAATACGATGAGATTTGATTTGATTTTGTTTATTACTGCTCATTGATTCATTTTGTTGTTTACCTAATTCATTTATTTATTTCATATCGTGTGTTATTTTGATGAATTTACTGAAAAATTGTTAATTCTTCTCTGAAAAATATTACTTTTGAAAGTTTGCAGATTTAAAAAAAAATGCTTTTTCATGAAACTCAGTACCTACAAGATATTTATTTGAAGAATCACAAATTAAGTTTTTTTCCATGTTGCGTACCTTTTGAATGTCACTGTATATTACTATATTTTCAGAACCTGGTAGAATTTTGAATCGCTAAGAACAATTTTAGAGAGTTTTTACAGCGAGTTAAATAGGGTGTTATGGGATGGTGCTATTAAAAATTTTGATTTTTACTAGAAAGTTGTTACAAAAGAGCATAGTTATTGAATTTATTGGTTGAAAGTCCAATTCTTCCCTATTTTTAGTATTTTTCAGAGTAATTCTGATCGTAGCAATCTCACTAGAAAATAGGTTTCGAACTTCTTCCTTACGTTTCGCTAGGCACACGTGCTATCAAAACGTTTCGAAATAAATTCAAAACAACGGCCTCAAAATCCGATGCATGGGATATTCATCGTACACATATGAAATGACAAATTTGTTTATGAATACTTCCAGTTTAATTGAAAATATCATAGCAATAAGGATATTTTTTTATTGATCACCTACAAAAACCCTCTTTATGCAAAGATTCGAATATTAAGAATTTGCAATTCGTTAGAAATATTTAATGGTCGCTTCGCGTGAATTTCCTAGTTTATTATTTCTCGAAAATGTTGTTTCGTCGTCTTCAATTACTGAAAACTATCCTGAACTCACCTGTTATCGCTGCATCTATAGTTTCGGAAGCCATGGATCTATACGTGGTCCATTTGCCTCCAGCTATCGTAACGAGATTGGAATCACTTACGTGAACAATGTGATTCCTCGCTAAGGACTGAGTATCGGGTTTGTTTGGATCACTTACTAATGGTCTGATTCCACTCCAGGCAGACAGGACGTCACCTCTCCTTACTGAAATCGACAATGGTGGTAATGAAATAGTTTTCCATCTAACAAGTGCGTAACTTTGTACTAACATAGCGTTCAACAGTAGTATTATCGTTCATTACGGAAAATACAATTCTTGTTCATACTGAATACAAGATTTTTTCAACGACTAATAAGCAGGAAGTGATGAAAATTGCAGTTAATTTTACGTTTGAATCAATTACAGTCCGACAACACAAAACTTATTGTGTATGATATGTGATAAATTTTTGCCTCGATATCTAATTGAGAAATTTTTATATTTTTTTTTTTTTTTATAAAATCTGGATCAATTTCCGTAATCTAATTTATGATAAATACCCTTTTCGGCGCTCGTGTCTCATAGCAACAAGAGAAAATAGTATATTGAAGGATCAAATGGTATTGGATTATTATTATTCCAGCTTTACGCAAATTTCCTACACTATAGATTTTTCGTCGATCAGAAAATAATATAAGAACCAATCAAGGTTTTTCTACAATAACACAGTTTCCGATGCTTCCTGTAACAACTATCAAAAGTAAATTAAATATGTGACTATCTGCAAACTAGCTTCACGGTCCTTCTGATCATCAGAAATAAGATTGGAAAAAAATTATTGTTGTTTTTAAAATAGATATGAAAGTCCTTGAGTTATATATAGTTTACCTCACAACAAGGTTCTTTCGCAAGGTTTATTCAATTTATTCATCGAAATATATTATACACTTATGTTTACTATACCTGTAGATATGTTTGTAAAGAAGGCAAACTTATTTTGTTTTTTCACCGAACTAACTAATTTTGATATGAAATTCTTATTAGAAAAAACTTTGGATAACCTACCCTCAATTCAACATTCAGGAACTTTCAGAAGATTCGGACGAATTATTGAATATATTTCGAGAAAAACCAAAATGAATTATTGAGGTGATATTTGACAGAAACATCATTTCGGAAAACCATTCCAAATGAATTCTAATAGTGCAGGAGAAGAGGTAAAATGAATTTTTGAGGAAAAGTGCCGAGGCGGAAAAAAACGAAATGGCTCTTCTGAAAATCATCAAGATCAATCATGTGACTCTCAATTCACGAAACTTCATTTACCAAACAACTCGATAAATAGTAATGAATAAATAAAAGTCGGAAACAGAAAGATGAAAATCAGCAATTATTGCAAATTTTTAAGGAAAAAGAAATTTTAATTATGGAAAAAAAAGATGTTACCCAGTCACAAAAATAATTATGAATTTGAACCTAGTGGAGAAAGAAACAATCATGGAAGCTTAGGTAAAATCACAAAAAAATTGAGGAAACTGAAAAAACACAATTACCTACCTGAAAACAAACCGTTTTAGTATGAAATATTGAGCCATTCAGATTATATTGAATAATAATTAAGCTTCAATCAATTCAAGAAATTTCAATTTAAAAATTGAGAACTACAAATATTTTGTGTAAAGCAGGACCATTGTATCAAATTGAAAGAAGAAATACAAAACAAATTGAAATTGAATTATACAGTGGAAAGCAAGAAGTTGAATTCAAAAACGAAAATAGTAGAGAAACCTTCTGATAATGAAATTTACAGAATATACTGAAAGAATAGAACTACATCATATGTGAAAAATGTCATAAAATATAATTTTCAATTCATTCATAAATACAAACACACGATTTCTGCAGCAGTAAATGGAAATTAATTCAGGAAAATATAAAAAAAAATAATAGAAAATTATTCATGAATTAGCAAAATTTTCAAGTGTACAAAAATAATAAGGTAAGACAATGTTTTAAATGACACCGATACAATCACTGTTCGAAAAAAATTTATACCGCTTTGGACTATGCCAAATGTGAAGGAAAATTCGAAGGAACAAAATGCGAAGAATGCGTAATAAAGTGTGCAAACTGTGTTTTTTAAAATAATACTCAAAAACCGAAACATTATGCAACTTAATAAAAACTATCCATTATAAAAGCATTATCGCATACATAGCTCAACTTGGGACGTTTAAAAAACGAATCGACGTATATAGAATTGTATTTGAAGAAAGAAGAAATTGAAATTCAGTACTAACTGAAACTTGGTTATATTCAAATGAAATTACATTTATTAGAATTCAAAACTACCCAGAAGTCCATATGAATGCAGAATAATCAAACGTGGCAGATAGTGTCCATGTTTTTTGAATAAAATTTGGAGTTCAATAAAGTTGAGAAAAAAAATTAATACTTATATTAATCATGAAAAAAATTTGGTACATCCTAAAACGAAGATTGAAGTTATGTATCGATAACCAGATACGAATGCAGTGGAATTCTTCAAGATTATCAATAAAATCAATGGAACATAAAAGATTTCAAGTTTATTGGATGAAATGAATTTTAACTTGTTAGAGAAAAATTATTTAGTGCAGGAATACAAAAGTATTCATAAAAATAATGGTAACAAAATGCTAAATGTAACTGATGAACATCTTTATACATGACAAAATCATAACAACAAAAAATCTATAATAGAACGTAGTCACAACTTTTCAGTAGGAAATTATGAAAAAATCATTCTGACATAAATATTGAAACTGAAAAAATAATGAAAAATTCACCAAGGTCTATAAAAAAAACCATAATGAAATTCTATAAAAAAATTCTCGATTGTATTTTAAATCAATCAAACTCATTGAGTGATGTACCAACATTTGAAAAACTTGCAAAGTGTATAAAATAATTCAAAGAAAATTCCATTTCAACCAAAAACTTCAAAACACAAGATAACAAAAACTAGATAACTGAATCTGCGAGCGGTAAAATGAAAATTCGAGGCAAATTATGCAAACAATTGAAAAGTTATCCAAATAATGATTACTTAAAAAATGTATCAAAAAAAATTTAAATCAGGATACATTATGTAGAAACTCAAAATCAAGAACCCAATAAACAATTAGAAAAAAGCTGCGGAAAACCTTTAAAAGATGAAATGTGATCAATATTAATATAGGAAAGAAAGGAAAGAATCCATCCATGAATCCAATTAAAGTAAATCAGGCACACTAATAACATCTAACAAAGACATATTAAATGAATATGACAACTTTTCCTCAGAAATCAAAAAAATTTAAAACCAAACCAATATAATGTCATCACTGTGGTAAATTTATTTTTTTAAAACCAATAAAACAAGAAATCCATGACATTATAATATCACTCAAATACAACACTGCCTGGTGAAGATCAAATCACTTCAAAAAACTCAAGAGATATAGTTGATCAGTCTACCCCGATCAATGATTATTAATATTATTATTAGGACGTAGAGCGTATACTCCTACCAGTTATCCTGCAATTGATTTCTATTTGCTTTTGTCAAACATTTCTAAGATAAAAAATTGAATATTGCTAATGGACTAAAGTGCTCTGACCGTTAATGATGGCAACATTCATCCGAATGATGTAAACATACGTAGGTAGGGAAATGATACGCTATATTTAGTCGTTAAAGTTATTATCTTCCTGTAATAAACTGAAATTATGTTATTGAAGCATATTTAAAAGATTTTCTAAATTTTCAAATTGTAAACATAGGTATGACATATATGAATATTTGGATCCTTTGGTGAGGATAAAAATTCAGAGACGTAGAAAATTGTCCAAACACCGAGAACTTTTTCTACTGAATTCGTTTTATGGGCAAAATCAGTAAATAGCAATAGTGAAAAATGGTGTACATTTCCGCATGATCGTGAGAAAATGATGGAAAGTACAGCCAGACGAAAGCCACTACACCATAGGGCAGGCGATATAACAAGTATTGCGTTTCGCTATTTAGAATTATTTGATGAATAAGGCAATTATTATTGATATTTTTATCAAATATGTATAATCTACCTTCTACATCGGGATTGAGATAATTCTTGACTTCCTCTAGGATGAATAAAATTTCATCTTCCGTGGGTTTTGGATTGTGCGTCACTTGACACGGTAGGTCAGTGGTCCCTGCGATGGTATGTTTCTGCCAAGGCAAGAAAAAGATAACCCTACCGTCACTAGTCGAAGGATCGAGAAGACCCATCTGTTCTGGACTGTAATAACCTGAAAGACAAAGAAAGTCATAAGGAAATACAATAATAAAAATACAAGTAACTTCGTTTCACTGATTTATTCTTAATGGTGAAATGTCACCAATTCATATTTCACCAAATATGCAAGTGTATATTCAACTCTGCCAAATGTGTATTGGCATATTTATATGTTATACATTTGTTCACTATCAGCAGTATAATAATACCCCTCCAAATTCCACCTTCCACTACATAAACATGAGACCGCTGAACAAAAATCGTGGATCAAAGGCGAGGACCGCGTGGAAGGAGTTGTATTTAAAAAAACGGAGTCTCGAATCATTACTTACCGTTCGGAGTATTTCGCAAGTTTCTGTTATTGAAAAAAAGTTCTGACTGACGGCATTGCCGAATGTGTAGGGTAGATACAATGAATTTTGATCTTCGTAGTCCTAAAATCCAATTTTCGATAAAAATATGATCATTATTGGTATAATAGAAGTCAGTGTAACCCCTTAACAAAATTGTTTTATATAACTAGCGAAGAAAAAATTCTCAAACATTTTTCTATTGAATGGAGTGAACGGCCGATTTGGTTGTCATGGGTAAGAAAAATTGTATGAGAGATATTTTTCAATCAATTATGGTGTGCCTAACTAAAAAACGTAATCGCCGAACATTATTATTGCAAGGGTAGACCCCTCCACCCATGCGCTGTTGTTCGATTGTACTAGATTTTTCAGTTCTCACGGTTACGTAAATGATTCAAAAAAGCTGAATACACCCTCATAATACTAGACAAACAAAATTGTTAGCTGCTAGTAATTTTAGAACAAATTTTGGAAAAAAAAATCTGTTATTCATTATGGAATAATAAATTACAATTCGATACCTGATGAAATAAAATCTTATAATTCGTTAAAGAGATTCAAAATCAAATTGAAAAAAGAAATTTTGAGGTGATTTATTCAATGAATTTGACCACTAGAACTTTGAAATAGTTTCGATATAAGTTGAAAACTGCTGAATTTATTTATATTTCAATATTTATTATTTTATTTATATTCACCACATTGTATTTTGTATTTTGAGCAAATGTATTGTCAGATTATTATCACTATTTTTTATATTTATTGATCACATCTTTGTATGCTTATTTATTCATGATATTTTAAAGATTTTTTTTATCCCTTCCATAAACATGTAATGTTTCTTGGGGATATAAAGTTGATTGATTGATCAATTTCAAGATGGCGGCCGTTTCACAACCGGAAACTGAGTTTCACAGTCATGGCTAACTCCCCTACAAAATAAAAAAAATAAGTTGCATCCTACCCAAAATTTGTTGATAAATCACCATTGGTCCGAACTATTTTGGTAATATATATGAATGATATTACTGTTCGGCTGTTGTTGATCATTTTTAATCACATTGAATAATATATAACCATATTATTGCCAAACTAAATGATTCGTTGTACAGAGTTATGTATGTAAGTAAAGGACCCAGCAAACTCCTTATGGAATTTGGGTGCCTGTGGATTTTTTTGAATATTCGGTATGATGTAGACCATGTAATTTTCAACCAATCTTACCATTGCGCCAACCCAAAAAATTTAACAGTTTTGCTGCTAGGGGGCGTTGAAATCACCCCTTGCGCAAATTAGACTATTTATTTTTGAACCCGGTAACAATATTTTCACTTGTTTCATTGTTGCTAATGTTGCACAATATTGTGCTGTTTTATAAAAAAAAATCTTACCCCCTCCCCTTTTTCCCCCAACTCCTATTACGAAAAATGTATCGTCGAATGTTTAAATATGCCTAAATAAGGAACATTTTGCGGGGTCCTTTTGTCATCTCTTTATAATTCTTTCAACAAGTTGCTAATAGGGCGCAGCATAAGCGTCTTCGTGTACCCACAAGCAGACGATTGGGACACATCAATGGCGTCTGCGTGTACCCATGAGCAGCACATCAATGTCATTGGCATAGCTACCTTTGTCATCATCATTTCGTGGTGAAATTGACATATTGATTACTATACTGAATATCTGTAAATTGCACTGTATGCCGAACGGTAGATAGTGATTATGATATATGAGCATTTGGACGTCAATTCACAATTATTTGTAACGCCCTGCAGATCTATTCAAACTGTTCGGCAATAGTTATTTCTTAAGATTTTGAGTTACTAAACTGTGCACCCGATAAACGTACGCAGGAGTGGTTGTCCCCCGATCCAACCAAAATGTTCGGTGATCATATTATCATGAGTTTCAATGAATTATTAGATAAATTAACGAATTGTCGAAGATCAACAAGTGATACTTTTTTATAAAAACAGTGCCACTGCGCGTCACATCCACCCTATACATTCGGCAATGCCGTCCACCCGTCTCTTCACCAGATAGTACGAGAGCTAGCAACGTCGGGAAAACAAGAATTTCAGGTAGGCCAGTTTTTAGATATGCTATCTCTCTCAGTCTCCCGGACGTCATACGGGCTATCTGACTGGCGGTAGTGGTTGCGTTCATCAGTGCGCACCGTACCTGTACAGGTAAAATATAAATTTTTCAAACAATTTTAAGAAGGTTTATTTTTCTTATTATTTGTATTGAACTTTTAGCAACATGAATCTATTATTACCAGATATTTTTGTTGCTGTTTAAACTGTGCCAAACGCTAATTTTGAATAAAAAAAAAATAAGTATCTAAAAACCCAAAATTAATTTGCCAAACAATTATTCAATTGTTAAACCTTCAGCCAGACCGATCTAAAAGTGAAAAGTGATGGGGTATCATTTTGCTTGTTCTAGAAATAGTTATCATACAAATTTTAGAACTAACTTTAGAACTAAATTTTAGAACTAAATTTTAGGACTAAAAACTATTGAATTAATTTGTGGACTAATACGGTATTAAAATAATAATTTATTGTTGTACAAAATTAACATAATGATCAACCTCAAGTATGTAAATAAAAACATTTTTGGATGGTTACGTTAAAATTAAGGTTAGATTTTTCAATCCATCATTGTATCGCAAAAAACGGAGGCGTCTTGATAATCGTCTTCTTCATCACTGCTGTCATTTTCATTGTCATCATCGTCTTTTGAATTTTCATCGTTTTGTAATAAGTTATTATCTGTAATAGAATGGAAAATTTTATAATCTTTCAGCAAAGAAATGTAATAATATGTTATCTTAATTTTTACCTTTAATAGTAATGTCGGCAACTAATGATTGCAATTGCTCTCCAACAAACCAGATAAATTCATATTTATCATCGTTTGTACTCGGAATAGATTGCTCTACGTTCTCAACTGGTGTTAATCGTTGTAACATTTGCAATCGGGCAGAAATCGGAACAAGTTCAGGAACAATAGCTTCAAAGGTTCATCTTATTTTTACTGGTGGTGGTAACATCTCGGACTGATCACTTCTAGAATCGATATCACTTTCATTAGGATCATCATTATCAATATTCTGATATATTATTCCTACGGTGTCATGCAAAGTTTCTTTTCCATCAAGAGTATCAACGTATCTATCAAAGTTATCGAAGGCTACAACTGTGCATAACGATGATTTCCAAATAATGTCAGGTGGACTAATTTCAGAGCGATGTACAGATGAGTAAGTAGCTTCGGTTTCCAGCTCCTCGAGTGTAGTATAGTTGCAGCAATGTCCAAGACGATTAAGAATGTTAATGATTATTCTAATACTTGTAAGACTTTTAACGGTCATACCAAGAGTTGATGGTTCAATAGTACCATTAGTCACACAAAAAATAGAATCAGAGGCCATAGAGTTGCTCAATCGATTACAGTTTACACCATTTCTGCGACGAATATCTTTGCCTCCAATCAATACTTTAAAAAATCGATCTAATCTTTCAGGAATCGTACATTCACCATTGATTAAATCACTTAGCTTGATTTTTGATAGTAATTTTAATTTATCCATTTATTCCATTTTCCTCGAGTCTTGTCAAATCATTATCTTCTAATAAACCACAATCTTTATGCATGATAATTTTTCTTTTATTTTTTGAAGTAATTTTTATCGATTTTTTAAATTGTTTGAATATTTTCTCTTCAAGATGATTTGTCATTAAATTTACATCTGACTGAGACTGAAGCTTTAATTCATCATTGTACGTGTCACAAAGAGCAGATAACAGTAAACAATTTTTTTTTACAACTTCTTCTTCTATTAATGATACAATTTGATTGAAAATGCACTGGTGGATACTTCGATTGTCATGCCAGTAAGTCTGTGGATTATTAGCAATAACTTTATTATAATCATTTGAATACCTCAATTCACACGAATGATGATAAAAAATAATTTCACTTTTTGACTGTAAATTTTCTTTTTTTTTTCTAGCAACTCTTTATTACTTAATTTTGTCATCCACTCTACTATTTTTTTATAAATTTTTGCATCATTTTAGGAGTGTAAAGTTTGTTGTTTACCTTTTGATTGCTTGCGATCTTTTTCACACAAAAAAAACAAATTCGTTTGACATCTGAATTTGTTTCTGTTTTCCATACTTTCAGACTCAATAATTGCATTAGAAGTGTCAATTTCTTGGATATTCATTTCTGTTTGTGAATTTGGAGACGTATTATCTGGCAGGGTTTTGCTGACATGTACTGCAGTACTTGATATCGGAGTTGAACTAGATGTGCTGGGAAGATCTACTGTTGACGAGAAATCAATTTCAGATAAATTACGGTATTTTGCCATTAAAGCTGTAAAACTGCTGTAACAATTTCTGTGATATACATCAGTGTCATTAACTTGATCTGGTTACTACACACTATCATATTTAAGTTTAAAATTTACACGTATTTGTAAAAGTTCTTTACACTTTTTTAATTTATCTTCTACAAAAGTTATTATTTTTCCATTTTTGTCTTTACAAAAAACACATTTTAATTTATCACTAGCCATCATAACACCATTTTGTTGAACACATCAAAAATAACAGCAACGATTAAATCAATGTGACTAAACTGACGCCATCTTGACTAACAAGCAGCTGCTGTCGTCTATCAGGCTTGCGCAACTAGCGCGTGACTGTCACTCTTCCAACATGCCCAATCACTTCTCACTTTTAGATCGGTCTGGCTGAAGGTTTAACAATTGAATTATTGTTTGGCAAATTGATTTTGGGTTTTTAGATACTTAAATAACATCATATAAAAAATTTCAGCCATACTAAAATATTTTGAAAAAAATTTTTTTCTAAATTCAAAATTAGCGTTTGGCACAGTTTAAACAGCAACAAAAATATCTGGCAATAATAGATTCATGTTGCTAAAAGTTCAATAAAAATAATAAAAAAAAAAAATAAACCTTCTTAAAATTGTTTGAAAAATTGATATTTTACCTGTACAGGTACGGTGCGAACTGATGAACGCAACCACTACCGCCAGCCAGATAGCCCGTATGACGTCCGGGAGAGTGAGAGAGATAGCATATCTAAAAACTGGCCTACCTGAAATTCTCTCTCGAAAACGTTGCTAGCTCTTATACTAAAAGTGCATATCAAATAGTTAATAAAATGTTTGAGTTGTATTGACATCTTTGAGTTTCAATAACCACCCTCCGTAGCTTCAAGCCTGAGTTCTCGCATATTGTAGGTTGTAGAAGGGATCCTCGTACGCGATATATGCAACAATATTGGTAGAGAGTAGTAACCAATTGAATAAGTTTTAGATACATTTTTTTCAGATACATCGCTCGTTCAAACAGATGTTATTATTATAACGGTTAACAGTGTATGAAAAACGACCCATTGGTTTTTACCTGGTAGCGTAATGTGAACTCCACTACTGGGTGAACATATTTCCCTAACCGTGGGATCGTCCATCTTCCTAATACTATCGGTGAATGGTCCTGTGGCGTTGATGACGCATTTCGCAGGAATCGTCCAAGATTTCCCGCTGATCTCGTCCTTGACGTCTACGCCACAAATGACGTCCTTCTTGCCTATCTTCTCTTTTTTGAGTGCGGTGACCTTCACATGATTGGCGATGGTGGCACCATGTTTCGTAGCAGTTAGAGCTACTGCCAAGTTCATTCTTGCATCATCTTGTTGGCCTGTAAGAGTTTTGAGAATATTCTTGGTAAATAAAAAACCGGTATTTTAGTAACTTTCAGTGGAATTTTGAAAGTACATGGTCACAGTTCATTAATTATTTTTCAATTTAGACTGACAGAACGTATCTATCCAATATATTACTTCAATGAAAAAAGGAAAAATTTTAGATCCAAAATAAAAAACATTTAAGAATAAAATTTCCAAATATCGTACCTATAAATTTGGGTTGATAAACACTCAAAGTCTGACAAACACACAGGGCGTATGTTTTTTTATCACCTACCTCCATCATGAACATTGACATTGAACATGGAACCAAGAAAACATTTGCTAAGAATCACATATTTTCCACTTACCATCGTAATAGACTATACCACCACAAAGCTTGTCTCCTCTCAACATTGGAAACAATTCGAGAGCGTTCTTCTTCGATAAAAAGTAGGAGGGCTTCACTGTTTTCGATCCTGCGACAAAATCATACATTTTGATACCAAACCAAAAGTATGGCACCTGCCACCATCTGGAAATGTAATAAATAGATCAGTCAATTTATCCTCGATTCCAAAGTTTCAGTGGAGTTTCACTTAACTATTATATTTACTTATAATAATAAATCACGAGGTTTACTTCTTCCGTTGAATTTGGCATATCAAAAAATACTCGAAAAACCAAATATTTGAAGTTTCGATATAAGTTACTTTACTCACTTTCAATACTGAAATGTAAAACTAAATCTAGTTGAATACTAAGTGAATAGAAACCTCAGACGAATATATTGGAGAAGAATTGACCGTTTGAGTGTAAGTGGTGGATACAATGAAAATAACTGAATATAATCCTGAGTAAAGAATTACTGTGCTGATATGGAGCAGTAAACAATAGGCAAGGACACGAAAAAATATTATTGCTCCAAATATGCTTCAAAATACACAACGCATACATAAATGCACCCAGAAAATATTTTTGGAGTCAAATTTCAATTACAGCCGCTTCCATTCGTTTCTGAAAATCAGCAAATTTCAAAGCTACTAATCTCTCGAGCCCAATCAGCAACAGGGCGTATTTTAATCGGGGTAAGATTGTTTCGCAGCCTCAAATTCCAAAGCGCGTGCCAGTGCATCCACGAGATGTGTTGGACCTAGTGTCATGCTGGTCTGATTTCCTGGTCACGAAGTCCATCTAGGAATGCCTGAACTGCTAGTCGCTACATTACCTTTTCCAGTGTGGTTGGGTATGCAAGGCGAACCAAGCGTGCAAAGTCTGCTTCAAATTCCTGTAGGAATTCGCTTGATTTCTTGCAGCGGTTTTTGACCTGTGAGTGGTATACATATTCTAGATGGGTCTGTTCATACCGTAATTCTAGATGTTTAATCAGCTACTCGTAGTCCTCTTGTTCTTGTGCCGTGAGGGTTTGTAAGATATTTGTTGCTTTTCCACGCAACGCCAGTGTTAATGCTACAGCTCTTTCTCCTGCATTCCATCAATTCGCCTTTGCTGCAGCTTCAAATTGTTGGCTGTACTTTGCCCATGGTATTTTTTCATCAAACTGAGGTGGTTTCATAGAGAGTTTTTCTGTTTCCTGACTGATTTTTACATCTCTCAAACCCTTTTGAACATCATCTAAGTTAAAACTCAGTTCCAACATTGAATTTTCATTGACAGACTCTGTGGTGTGGGTAGTGTGGAATTGATTTTTTTAACCCACTGATTTTCTCCTTCATTTTGCTGATTTCTGTTTCGATTCCGCCTCTGATTTCATCGCTGATTGTTTCCTTCAATTTTCCCATCTCTTCCTCAATTTCATCTCTGATTCCTCCTCTGATTTCATCTCCTATTGTTTCCTCCAATTTCCACATCTCTTCCTCGATTTTATCTTTGATTTTCTCCATCTCTGTCTCGACAGTCCCTATTCTCTCTTCTGCGCGATTCGCCAAACCAGAAAGTTCTTTTTAATCCCTCTGTATTTTCAATGAGTTTGTCTTCCAGAATCTTTGAATTTTCCTGAAGTTTGTCTTCTAGATTCTTCGAACTTTTTTGAAATTCTCCCTTCAAACTATTCGAATTTTCTAGAAGTTTTTCTTGAAGTTCTTCCTTCAAACTTTTCGAATTTTCTAGAAGTTTCTCTCGAAGTTTTTCTTGAAGTTCTTTCTTCAAAGTATTCGAATTTTCTGGAAGTTTCTCTTGATGTTCTTCCTTTAAAATGTTCAAATTTTCCAGAAGTTTTTCTTGCAGATTTTTCGAGTTTTCTTGAAGTTCCTCTCTCAAAGTACTCATTATGGAACTCATATCCATTCCAGAAACTTCGAATAAAAAGCTTAACTTATTTTCGCCCTCCTGGATTAATCTCTCAGCAAGTCTTGTCTGAAGCTCGATCTTA
Organism: Chrysolina oricalcia; assembly: GCA_944452925.2. NCBI lineage: Eukaryota > Metazoa > Arthropoda > Insecta > Coleoptera > Chrysomelidae > Chrysolina > Chrysolina oricalcia. The sequence continues at coordinate 36,427,122 of OX101813.2, read as the reverse complement.
CCACTTCCCAAGTAGCACACCTATATTGGTAAAATATTGGTACAATATTGTGAACATATTTGCGAAATATTGGAAATGCAATATTGGCGAGAAAAAAAATGTGAACATTCGGCGATATTGGTCCAATATTACTTGAATAATATTGGCAAAATATTCTTGAACCAATATTGGCCTCAAAATGTTCGGCGATATTGGTACAATATCGCTGATACAATATTCTGACAATATTGGCACAATATTTAAAAGTTATATTGTCGAGAAGTAGTATGTGAACATTTTGCGATATTGGTCGAATATTGTTTGAATATTTTAGGAATAGTTTTGGAGGAATATTCTTGAAGCAATAATGACCTCAAAATATTTATTGATATTGGTACAATATTTACCGATATTGGTACAATATTCATCGATATTGGTACAATATTTATCGATATTGGTACAATATCAATTGGATATATTGGTGGATGTTAATATACCTTGGTAAATTATTAAATGTCCTTTAGTTGATTAAGGTGACACCAGAGTCTGTTTTTTGATCGCCATAACCACTGAGTGAGCTGTCTTGAAAACAAGGTAAAGGAAGTATTTAATATACTTTCGTAGGTTTTAGAAGACGTTGTATATGTAGAGCCATCTGGCGGCTTTTTATCTAAGTTTAATCATGATATAATTTCAATATGTTTCATTGAATATTCGGCCAATATTCAAATTTCATCTCAATCTAGATGTAGGAAACAATATGAAGACAATATTGTTTTAACGATATCGATAAATATTATTGAACCAATATTGACCCAATATTAATTCATAGGATTTGTTGAATATTGACGAAATGATATTCAACCAATGTGTAATCACACTTGGAGATACAATATAGTTTTTATTCCTAGAATCGATATCAGGGGAATATTGGGATTGCGATATTTATTGTAGATGTTAAAAACGATGTAAAGACAATATTGTTTTATCGATATTGGTAAATATCATTCAACCAATATTGACTCAATATGAGTTATTATAATTTGTCAAATAAAGTGGAAATGATATTCAACCAATATTCTAACAAACTTGGAAATACAATATAGTTTTTTCCCCTATAATCGATATCACTGTAATATTTGGATTGTAATATTTATTCTAGATATGAAAAACAATATATAACCAATATTGTATTATCGATATTGTTAGAAATTATTCAACTAATATTGACCTAATATTTCATGTGATAATCTACATTCAAAACTAGTTCAACCAATATTCCACCAATGTTATTAATATAATATTGTTTTTTGAATATTCACCCATATTGGACCAATATTGAATATTTATTTACAATATATCTATATTGGCCCAATATGAAACCAAGATACCTGGGTTGTGTCAAGTTCCTGCTTCAATTCCGCAACCTTCAAATCGACCAGGCGAACTTTCCTCAAATACATTTTGTCCTAGTCTATTTCACACAGTCTATTTCGCGGGCCACCAGTCTATTATCATTATTATTTTTACACGCGCATCAAGGAGTGAAGATACTCTTGTGGCGAGCGGAAAAATACTATTTGTTCTCATTAATTTCACTTAAATGCACAGGCTTCCAGTTACCCATTTTCGTCAATACTTATTACTCCATAAATATTGTTTTCCAATTCATTTTATAATAATTATTGCACTGCTACTTTCGAAATTTTCATTCACAACATGTCTCCTTTCAAAAAGTTACCAATACACATACATACCTGTATACCGGGAGCATTATTGGAAGTGGATGTGCTAGATGTGGGGCTTGGTTCAACATGGCCGCTCTTTCGTGTAAGGCCTCTTTCACCATCCTATACTGTTCCAAGTCCAATTGCATGATGGCTTTCTGTAGGTATCTCACTCCACCGTGGATGAGTTTTGTACTTCGACTTGAAGTTCCACTGGCGAAGTCGTCGGCTTCTATAAGGGCAGTCTTTAAACCTGCAGAATTTTTTTTTTATTATGGAACTGCACTGAAATTGGGGTTGACTTTTCAATAGTGGTTTTATAGTTTTTGTGAAAGGTACTAGTACAGAAAGAAGAAACTTGAGAAGAAAGACAATAAGAACAGAACCGCACCCAGAAAACTGTGCAACAAAAGAGCTGTAGAAACGTGATAAGAGGAAGGGACATGGCAATTTCACCAGATCGAAAGGACGAAGAACGTGGAGAACACAAGAACACGACCACCAAAAATCTTGCAAATACACGAACACAAAAAAGCTAGAAAAAAAAAACAAGGAGGAGGGTAGCGTCTGAATAGGACACAAGCATATCAAAAGAATGAATAACGTGAATAAAGACCAAAAGAACCACGGCTGCAAAATATTTTAGAGTAGCGGAGACTCCACAAAGAAGCTCAGTTGAATAGATTCTTGTAAGAAGCCAGCGTTGTTCTGAAAAATGTGACAGGAAAAAAACGTCTTCAAATAGATGAATGCTGCGGGCTGAAGAAGACCAATGCATATTCTCAATCTGACAGCGAAAATATTCTCAGAGAGGTCTGAGGGCCGACAGGGTGGGCTCACCGTGGGAGGTGGATCGCATTCAACCAACCTCAGGGCTGGACCATCCATCCTAGCCTTCAAATAAGTGGACCTTGACGCCCTTGAGAAGTATTAGAAGAAAATACGATGGATGAGAAATAATTTTCCAAGACTTCAGCGATAATTCGGAATGCCTCCGAATCAACAGGTCATTTAAAGAAGTCTTACCGACTTTCGGCGTTGTTAATCTCATAGTATATTTAGATTCCCTTCCTGTTTATTTTTGTGTATAATCTAAATTTTGATCTAGTTGCAGAGCATAGCATTTTCGTAGTTTTAATTTGGTCTCTACAATTATAAAAACTTTTCGCCGAACAAGAGTTTATCAGGTGATGATTTTCTGGTAAAATTTGGTTTTTATGTACCAATCTCCAAAATGGAGACCTTTAGTTCAGTTTCTCTTTGAATACATTCTTATAAATACTATATCCTTTCATACTTCCCTTATCTCTATAGTGGAAGTAATCTTGAGTGATTAATCACAATAATGAGTTTCTTGAAATTATCAAACTTTGTTGACGAATTTGGTGATTTGCTTTCACATTCACGTATATTATTGTATATTCATAGTTAGAGATTGTAGAACGGCTTTACGCTATCTGATATGGAAGATTATCTGATAATTAGATTAAGTAAACTGGAGTTTTTTTTTATATGAAAGTCACGCTGCGACCGCTCAAGTTTTTTTATAAGTTTTGTCAGCATTTTCATATTTATGAGTCGTGTCAGAGGCATAAACGAGAAAATCGTCACTTGAAATCTGTCACCATCTCCCAATCTAAAAAGGAAAATCGTAAAATTGAACTTGGTTACTGAAACAAGTGTCGACTAGGTATTTAAAATAATGGTGACAAACAAGTACAGACCCAAGAAACACAGGTTACTCAAATGACGTCGTAATGACGTCTTATTCGAGTCACTATTGGTCCATGATGCCCACGACCAAAATCAGACCATCAAATGACGCCATATTTCATGACGTCATGATGCAGATTATTACTCAACATAAACGTCAAAATGACGTTCCTACAAAGTCATTGATAAATTTACGTATTTGGAAATTTTGTTTCAGAGTGAGTGTTTCTGAGTAATATAAGGACTACCTTCGACTATCAGTCTCGAAAATCGAAATAACGAAGACCGCATATCAAAATGTGATGATATCACCAACATAATCTCAGAAGTGAAACTCATGTTATTCGTTTCACACTTAATTTATTACATTTTACATAAATAAAGAATTTAGAGAAAAAAAGTTCTCATGGGTCTTACGACTAACTTCTCCTAATGAACCTGAAGGGGTTTATAATAAGGTTTTATTTTGGTAATTCTCCAGAAATCAAAGAGACGTCCTATAAATAACTTCTTGTGGCATCGACATTTTGTCGTCGTTACAGAGTTTTATAGACGTCATACTAAACGTCAGTTTGGTCACTCATTGATCAAATCAGGTCGTCATTTGGACTCCATTATGCTTCCTGGGGTGTATTAATTATTACATCAAACATTGCAGTGCAAGTGATAATGAGTATATGAAAAGATGTTAAATACCTCTTGTTGTTGCATCCAAAGCACATCCAGCGCCTGTGGCACCCCCTCCGACGATAACAACATCGAATGTTTCGGATTGGAGGGATTTGATTTGGTCGGCTCTAGATGGCAGTGTTCGTTTCGGTTTCCATAACGCACGCTCCGCTTTCACTGTAGGCCACTGTAATTCACAAAAAAGACAATTTAAAGGTACTACTTTCCTTGGATAGGATAATGTCCAGGGTCTGCAATTCGCATCTTTAGGTGTATATCGCGGAATTTTCAACCTCACATTCATATTTTATGTGATCCACTGACAACAATACTGATCTCATTGAATAAATACACTGACCCATTTGAAACCGGGGTACCACTGTAATTTTTTTATTATTTGTCCAATTTAAAAAAAAAATTCCAATGAAGAAAAGCTTCAATAATTCTATTATACCGCCATAACTTCGATTATTTTTTGGTCAATTATCCAAAAAACATGTAAGCAACTTTTTCGAAAAAAATTTGATTACTTCAGTGGATTTGCCATACTTTCAAGTCAATTTAACCGAAATTACAGGAAAAAGGAATAACTTTCCCGTCAGTGTACTTGCTGTGCAACAAACTTTCCTAAGGACTCGAATAAATTTGATTGTTTTCGCCATTTGTTTTGTTGACTTATCATCTGTAGCAATATAAGTTTTGATGTCTGCTACTAATAATTAATTTTTTAATATGAATCTTTGTCTGAGGCGTGTTTAGAGAAACAAAGATTTCCAATATTATGAGTAACTGTTGGTTACAATTGTTTATAATTCAAACTGATAGCGGTCTAATCGAGATTAGCGAATTACAATATTCTACATAAGTATGTGATATACCGGACGATTATCTGAAATATTTCGATAACGTTATTTAAATTTCAATTATGCTCTTTTTATAAAATTCTGGTAACACCCATCTCAAAGAACTGCAAATCCAGTTGGGTAGTCAAATTTATTTGCTTACATATTCATTAAATATCTTCTGTGGCATTAGCTAGGGAAGTTGTTATTTCCTTCCAGATATCTTATGGTTAAGGAATACTCCTTATCAGTGTTATTGGAGCAAACCTAAAAACCTATATTGGTAGAATATTGTGTACATATTGGCAAAATATATTGTCAAGAAAAAAATGTGAACATTTGGCGGAATTGGTCCAATATTACTTGAATAATATTGGCGAAATATTCTCGAAGCAATATTGGCATCAAAATATTGAGCGATCAGTCAATATAGAGCCACCAGGTTTGATCATAACATGATTTAAATATAGTTCATTGAATATTCGGCCAATATTTAATATTCATTTCATTCTAGATGATGGAAACAAAAAGAGACAATAATATATGATCGATATCGGTAAATATTATCGAACCAATATAATAAGATCTGCTGAATATTGGCGATATAATATTCAACCAATTTGCAATCACATTTGGATATAAATATTGTTTTTTTTTTCTTGAATTGATATGAGAGGAATATTGGGATTGCAATATTTATTCTATATTTTGAAAACAATATGAAGACAATATTATTTTATCGATATTGGTAAATATCATTGGACCAATATTGACCCAATATGGGATATTATAATTTGTTGAATATAGTTGAAATTATATTCAACCAATTTGCTATCAAACTTGGAAATACAATATGGTTTTTTATCCCTAGAATCGATATGACCGGAATATTGGGATTGCAATATTTATTTAGTCTAGTCAACCAATATTGACCCAATATTACATGTGACAATCTACATTCAGAACAGGTTCGACCAATATTCCACCGGTATTATTAATATAATATTGTTTTCTGGATATTCACCCACACTGAACCAATATAATTCTTTCATTTACAATATATCTAGATTGAACCAATATGAAACCAAGATTCAGCCGATATAATGTGCTACCTGGAAAAGGACCAAAGAAGGAACAAAGTTGAAGCAGAGTTGAACGCAGGTAGAATGATGTACAGATGAATAGTTGGTGAATATATTCCAGTGAAGTCTACAGTCTTTCAATTTTACTGCCAGGCCACCATACAGCCAGCCCCATATTGGATATAAGGTCTTACGACTGCCGTGCTGGTTCACCAATTACTTCCTACAATTCTTCTCAGTTGCCATAGGATTGCTACCGACTTTTGCATAATACTTTTACATGCGGCGTTCATGAAACTTTGTCCACTACTACTCCCACGAATTTGACCTGTGAATCAGGTGCACATAACCTACTTTAACCCTTAACTACTATGGTACAAGTTTGATGACGGTGCGCGTGTGGTGCGGTCATGGTGACCGAAATAAGACCGACAAACTCCGACTACAGATTCCTTGCCTCATTTTGAGATGAAAAGTTTCTATCAAGGTATGTCCTAAAATGCATCCCCTCTGAGATACAGGGTGTCAAAAGTGCGAAAAAAATTCAGATTTTTTTCTTTTTTTCTGAAACTCCTGTAGAAACTTAATTCAAACTTGGTGCACTAATCAAGGTTTATCAACGTAATAATTTCAAGTTTTAATTTTCAATTTTTGTAAACCAGTGGCGTAGTTACGATGGTATGTGGTCATATTTTCCTTTATATTTTCTTTGGAGAACTGAATTGACAAATGAGCGTTCGACATCAGTTAGGCTCATCCATACTCAACCTTAAAGTCATAACATTCCATTTGCCTAAAAGTGAAGGTTTCTTAGATATTTGCAAAAAACTGATGATATGTCCTGAGGAGAGACATAACATCCTGTGTGCTATAATCGCATGATGCAACTTTATTATAACTTGTAGGAATAATTGTCAACCTCTTGAACGTTTTTTAATGTTGGGAGTATTCCTATCATAGTACAGGTAAGTCAGAATGAGACCGACAAACTCCGTTTTTTTTTATTCGTCATAATATTTGAACGAATCAATTTCGTAAATTCACCAATATGTGACCTCACATTGTTGCATAATGATTATTCTGAAAGATCCACTGACAAACCCAGCCTCAAATTATAATACTCCTGTTAGAGGAGAGTTAAAGCCTAAAATAATATTTGCGAAAAACTGTAAATAAGTACCTACTTTTAATTTGTTAAATTTTATGTTGGAGTATCATTATCAAAGTCATTTCATACTGAATTATCTAGGAAAATATTTTCCAAGCATCATGTTTTTGGTGAAGAAAAACAATTATTGTGAATTTATATCTACTCAAATGATAGAAACGGTTTATAGGGTACACAACATAAAAACAAAAAAGGCTCAAAGTGAATGTTCAAATGTACCACCATTTTGTTCGATACACAATTGGTATCTCCGTATCATTGACTGTCGCACGCTTTGGAATATTCCTGGTGTATCCTGTATTAACGTACATGCTGCTAAAATTATTGCCGTTAAATCTTCAACAGATTCTACAGGTGTCGAATACACCAGGGATTTAAGATATCCCCACAAAAAAAGTGTATGGGACCACATCAGAGAAGATATACCACATCTTCTCTGACCACATCTACCTATCCACTGATCATGGAATGTTTCATCAATAAATTGACGAACGATTCGTTGAAAATGGGCCGGTGCTCCGTCATATTGAAACCACATTCTTTGACGAACCAATAGCTCTAAAAATGATACTCCAACATAAAATTCAACAAATCAAGAGTACTTATCTTCGGTTTTTCGCAAAAATTGGTTCAGAACTCTTATTTGCGTGGAGTATTATTAATTTGAAGTTGGGTTTGTTTTTTTTTTACTCAGGGCATATCTTCAGTTTTTCTCAATTATCTCAGAAACCTTCACTTGTATACACATAGAATGTTATGACTTTTATGTTGAGTAACGATTAGCCTAACATATGTCAAACACTCATTTATCAATTCAGTTGTCCAAAGAAAATTCGTTCAAATAATATGACAAATAAAACAAACGGAGTTTGTCGGTCTCATTCTGACTTACCTGTAATATGTTATGAATACTCCCAACATTGAAAAATGTTCAGGAGGTTGACAATTATTCCTATAAGTTATAATAAAGTTGCATCATGCGATTATAGCACACAGGATGTTATGTCTCTTCTCAGGACATATCTTCATTTTTTCGCAAATATCTCAGTCAAACGCTCATTTGTCAATTCAGTTGTCCAAAGAAAATATGAAGGAAAATATGACCACATACCATCGTAACTACGCCACTGGTTTACGAAAATTGAAAATTATAACTTCAAATTATCACGTTGATAAACATTGATTAGTGTACCAAGTTTGAATTTTTTTTCTTCCGGAGTTTCAGAGAAAAACAAAAAAATCTAAATTTTTTTCGCACTTTTGACACCCTGTATCTCAGAGGGGATGCATTTTGGGACACACCTTGATAGAAGCTTTTCATCTTAAAATTAGGCAAGGAATGTGTAGTCGGAGTTTGTCGGTCTTATTCTGACTCACCCTGTATATATACCATAAAAAATTATATTACTGAGTTATTTCTTAATATTTTATTGTAATAATATGAATTGAACATTTTTTGATGACAATAAAATATATACAATTAAAAACCGGGCATATTTTTTACAAAATTTCATTTTCTTGGTTAAATGGTTCTTTTTTAACAAAATTGGATATTTTACTTATTATTAAACATTCATCAAAAAATAATAATCCTAAAATGAAACTAGCAATATTTTTCGTAGGACAGAGGTATAAACTTACAAAAAAAGAAAAACATTGATAAAAAAAAATTATTTTCACAAAAATCACACGTTGTAAAAAATTACAAATTAGACTTGCAGTTTATACAGATATATGATGAACATTCATCTCAAATAGGCTTCGTACACGTGTAACACTAGTGAAAAGTTTTTCTGTTTAGTCATGAAGTACAAGTGTAGCAAGTTTTTCTTTTTTCAAGTTTCTCCATGGGTCCAGACGTTCTTCTAACAAACACGGCAAGAATAAGTTACACTAATACTGTGCTGAGGTCACTATGACCGCAAAAAAATTTCAACTCCATGTAATTCAAAAACAAAAGCGCGTAACACGCGACTACCCCGGCAGCCTTCTTGAAATGCACTAATTTGAAGGTACAGAGACGCCCAAGGCTATACAACTAGGAAGGAGCTTAATACTAGAGATGTTCAAATAGGCAGCGGTCACGGTGACCGCACCACAGTAGTTAAGGGTTCAAAATACCTTTCTGGAATTTTCATCAAATGTTGCACACAAGGGATAAGATTGGTTGTGGTGGACCATATTTTTGTGGAAAATATGCTTGAATAGAAGGACTTCGTTACGACCTCATTGAATACTTAAAGTATTTTGTGGAACAAACCATTATTTTTTACTGCCAATTTTGATGTTTCATGAGCTTAGATTATAATTTCAAGCGTAACTAGTAAGACTGACTGAAGAAAGGAAGGGTACTCACCGCTCCGTTTTCTTCTTCTTTCAGTAGAAAATATGTTGCGACACCTGCTCCTACCGTTCCAGCCAAAGTCCCCACAGCCAATTTCTTGAGTTTGGAAGCCATCTCGACTTATTTTAGATCTGAAAAACGAAAATCTCACAATAATTTTCAACATGTTATGCTTGAGTTCTTGAGGTTATGCCTAGGTGTCAGTTTGATGTCATGAATGAATTCGACTAAAACAGTTAAGTCATTTGGATAGTAAAAGCACAGAGTACCTACACCAACTAACAAGAGACAAAAGCTTTGTCGGAACCTTTGATGTGGAATACACACGATTTTGAGCAGAAATACGTCACAACATTGAAAGATAAACTACCTGATACACTGAGAAAAGTACCACAAGTAGTGATAAAATTATTACAAAACCATTTTGATGAGTTTATTATTATATTGGTATGTACCTATAACATTTTCGTTATTTATTTCAAGGATCTTAGTATATTTCCTCTTAGTATATGCGTTCTCAAATTTGTAGTCACGAAAACCGCTTTAATTCTCCTCTTATGGTAGTTGCTGTACTGTGTGGTAAAGGCTCCATCAAAATTGTTTCCATCTCTGAGACAAGAGAAACAGAAAAAATATTTCTTTTACTCAAGCCTGTATTAGATTGAATTAAATCAGTTGGTTGTCTTGGCTCCTAGTAGTCTTCTGCCATTTTGGTAAGTTTTTTATTACAATCTGCTCATTAACAATCCTAGAATGGCACAATAATGCTACCGGATCGTGATCAGCAGTTCCAACAATTTTTTCGCGAATTACTTATGCAAAAAGTCCAGTTCACTATTGATATTACATCAAGTGGACGTGAAAAAATATGATTGTTACCAGCGCAAGCTGAAGAAAGCTTTTCACTCTTCTCCGCTGAAAACGATAGACAAATATTGTTCATTCATTAGGACAAAGAAGAGGTGCCGTTACTAATCTTCTGGCACCCGCAGAAAGGTCATTGTGTTACTATGCTCTTTAGGATTTTCTTTCACTCTCATACTGTTAGTTCCATGAGTAAGCGTGCTTCACTTCATGACAAGTTTCTGATAAGGTTTGAAATAGAAATCTAGAGAATGGAATGTCTAGAGTGTACAAATACTGCAGTACCTCAGACCGACATTTATAGTGGTAATTACCATAGAGATTTCACGAGTTGAGGTTCCCGCTTTGATACTATACAGGGTGTCAATTTGAAAACTTCCCACCCTTAATATCTTCCTTCCAGTAAACAATATGAGTAATCGAAAAAACAGGTCAATTTTATTGTCAAGGGGGGCACTTTCAAGGACTATTTGTAGCCCTCGTGGTTCAACCCCCTAGGAGGGGTAGATGTTACCCTTAGAATTTTAAATGGGAAGGGGGGTCAAGTGGCACATCATTTTGATGGGCGTTCAATTCTTGTTCCAATGGTACCCTGACTTATTATTTTTTGATGAGCATTTTCCAAAAAATTGCGTTCTAAACTAACAGAAGTAATTATTAGAACGCCTATACTGAGATGCATGGTTTGGCCAGAACTGGTTAGAATATTAGGTGGTACCATTCCAACCCTTTATTAGGGGTAACATTAGCCATTAGCTCCAAACACTTTACATAAAAAAGTAGTCTAATAGTAAAACGTAGAATGGTAGTAAAGTTGTGTTTATTAAATGCTGAATTTTTAAGTGTCATCGCAGAAATTGTACAGATAGCCTTCCTTTTTTGCTACTTCTGCTGTAAAAAGTTTCTGTTTTCCGGCAAAAAATTGGTTAGCAAATTTGAACTATGTGGTAGTATTGTGAATACCGTTGTACCTGTTGGGCTGTTTAGGAATTACTTTAATAAGTGTATAAAAGTGTAAAAATGGTTTACATTCTTCAAGACAGAATTGAAATGATTGTAATTTATGGCGAAGTTGGAAAGTGCGCACGAAGGGCGGCATGTCTTTTTAACGAAAGACATCCAAATTGTAATGTAAGTCACCGGTATGTGCTTGATTTGGTGAATAAGTTTTACGAAACTGGTTCAGTGACAAATAAAAAAAGAAATAACCCCAGAGTACTAAATGAAGCAGCTCAAATTGAAGTTTTGGGAACATTTCAGTATCAGAACAGACGGGAATGTCACGTGAGACTATAAGAAAAGCATTGAAAATGCATAAATTTCATCCATATAAAATGCAGATTCTTCAAGAGCTCCACGAGGATGATTATAATAGAAGAATAGAGTTTTGTGAAATCATGTCTCATCGAGTCAATACCATCCCTAATCTTCTGTTAAACATCTATTTCAGCGATGAGTGTTCATTTTTTCTGAATGGCAATGTTAATAGACAAAATTGTCGCTATTGTAGTGACGAAAACCCACATATTTTTCGGGAAGGGCATACACAACACCCACAAAAAGTTAATGTTTGGGCTGGTATTCTTGGAAATGCCATTCTTGGTCCATTATTTCTGGAAGAAAACTTGACTGGCAATCTGTACCTTGATATGCTTGAAGAGACTATCGATCCTCTTATAACTCACGAGCTAGAAACTCTAATTGATGCAGAAGGTAATGAACTTTTGCAGGAGGATCTGTTACATTTCCAGCAGGACGGTGCTCCACCTCATTATTTTCTTCCCGTCCGACAGTGGTTAAACGAGAGATTTCCGGGTAGATGGATTGGCAGAAGGGGAGCAGTTGAATGGCCTCCGAGATCACCGGATTTAACACCCTTAGATTTCTTTCTTTGGGGGCATCTTAAATCCGTTGTTTATAAAACACAACCTTCTGATATTGACGAACTTAAAAGACGAATTACAGCAGCATGCCGGTCAATTCGTAGTGAAGTTTTCCGTAATGTTAGAGGGGAGATCGAAAACAGACTGTATTACTGTTTAGAGCAAAATGGACAACATTTCGAACAGCTAATAAGATAAGCGTAAGTAGATTTTATGTTGGAAATGTCTTTCTCGCAAATTAAATTTTATTGTGTAGAAGGAAAATAACCACCAAATACAAAATCCCATGCATAATAAATTTATTCCTGTCATTCAAGGGTTGGAGCGGTGCCACCTACTCTTCTAACCATTTTTATTAAAGGGACTCAATACAATAATGCATCTCAGTATAGGCGTTCTAATAATTACTTCTGTTAGTTTAGAACGCAATTTTTCGGAAAATGCTCATCACAAAATAATAAGTCAGGGTACCATTGGAACAAGAATTGAACGCCCATCAAAATGATGTGCCACTTGACCCCCCTTCCCATTTAAAATTCTAAGGGTAACATCTACCCCACCTAGGGGGTTGAACCACGAGGGCTACAAATAGTCCGTGAAAGTGTCCCCCTTGACAATAAAATTGACCTGTTTTTCGATTACTCATATTGTTTACTGGAAGGAAGATATTAAGGGTGGGAAGTTTTCAAATTGACACCCTGTATACTTATACTATACTTCATTTCAAACAGACACTGTTCGAAATAAAGATAAGCAATAAAAGTGTTTGTCCCTTAAAAGATTTTCAGGTCTAGGTTGAAGTATCTTATGAATTAGTTTGGCATTTTGATAATAGTGGGCTCTTTAATCGAATATCATTGTACCTAAAATTTAGTGGCAAGTGCAGGTACAATAACTCTGTGTAGAATCGACTGCTTGACATTCTGCTGATACCAAGTGGTTGGTGATTTACGACCTTCTTATAGCATTGTTTAAATAGAACATAGTTAGTCAATGCCTGTGGAAAAGGTATTGGACACAAACGCGAGTGTCATCTAGCGTGATTAGTTACAAACATGAATATTTGACGTCATTTTAATGCAGGTTTCTTCAAAAAACCTTGATTTTTATGCTTTTCCATTGTTTTAATCAAGTTACATGACTTGGATGCGAGCTCACTATCGCCATCTACATGTCGCATCCATTTTGATCCAGTTATAATCCCATAAGGTTGACTAACTATCTTCTATACAAACAATGCTTATAGTTATGGTTCTACTATACGGGGTGTAACAGGATCATGGTACACCCCCCGTATATCCGTTAGTTTTGAAGGTAATAGATTGAAATTTGGGATATCCCATATACATAATAAGCGGCACTTTTTCACCTATAAATAATATTTTTTTTGTTCCAATTTAATACTAAGAAGTTACTGAAGTGGCTTTGAAAACAATGAAATTATTTCTTCAGATTGTCAAATAAATATTTGTTGGCTAATCGGTGTTTTTATTGTATACCTATTGAAAAAGTATTTACATTTATAGTTATTTTTGTTCAAAATACCGCACATTTATACAAAGGATGAAAAATTGGGAATGATAATTATTTATGGAGAATGTAGGAAAAATGCCGTTGCGGCTAGAAACCTTTATGCCGACCGATATCCTGATAGACAATGTCCAGCGAGAAATTATTATAATCGTCTTGAAAAACAATTCTGAAGAGAGCCTAACCATGATTCCGAGGAAAACGTTATTATTGACGAAGGAACGGAAATTAATATTTTAGTTCGAATAGAAGTTGATAAGACTGTTTCTTCAAGGCAAATTGGGTTTGAATTGAAAATTAGTCACCAAACGGTAAGCCGAATCTTGCACAAATATAATTATAAATCTTTCAAATATCAATGTTTCAATGTTTGGCTTGGAATACTTGGTCGTAGAATAATTGGTACAATATTATTTAAAGGACCCTTGAATGGAGCTAGATACTTAGGATTCCTGCAAAATGAAATTGATTTCAGTTTAACTGAATTACCTGTCCATTTACGACAGGGAATGTATTTCCAACAAGATGAAGCTCCTCCCCATAATTCAAGAACAGTAATGGTCGATTTCACCAACTGATTCCTAAAGTTAGGAAAAACCTAAATCGAATTTAGGAATACCCAAGTGCAATTTGCGTTTCACCACATGTCAAGTAATGCTAAAGAGTGATGGGAAATACCTAAGCTAGGTATTTCCTACCACTTTTAGGCATTACTTAACGCTTTGTGAAACGCAAATTGCACTTGGACATTTTTAAATTCGATTTAGGTATTTCCTATCTTTGGGAATTAGTTGGTGAAATCGGCCACAAGTGATTACCTTGAACAGGCATTCGAAAAAAACGTAATATCGACGAATGGTCCTGTGCGATGGCCTCCTAGGTCACCTGATTTGACACCTCTTGATTTCTTTGTTTGGGGCCATTTGAAAAACAGTGTCTATGCAACCGCCGTTACAACCTGCGAGGACCTGGAGTTGCGAGTAAGACGCGCAGTTAATAGTATAACGGCCCAGCAATTAGCAAACGTTCTTCAAGAAACAGCTAAGCGAGTTTAGAAGTGCATTGACATTAATGGACAGCATTTCGAACAATTGTTGTTATGCTTTGTGTTAATTTTTTGCATTTCAAAGCCACCTTAGTAACTTTTTAGTATTAAAGTAGAACAAAATAATTGTATTTTCTTATTTTCTTTTAGCTGTAATTTTGATTGTATTGATCGCACATCTTATTACCAGGTATGGATAAATTCCTTATTGATAGTACTAATAAATGGTACCACGGTACCAATATGGTTCCATTTGAAAAAATTGAGTTTTACCCCAAAAACGATTACGATGAACTTTATTTGCTCATAAAAAACGCAATTTGGTATTTTTGACGGGATTTCGATTTTTCTAGTATTAGACGGGTCAATTGGAATAAATCGGAACCATCATGGCACACTTAAATGGAAAACTAAAAATTAAATTATAAAAAATTTTCGACGTTTGAAATGTCACTTGTGTGGTATCATTGGATTCATAAAATTATGCAGATTTCCGAAATGTAATAATATGCAGGGTGTTCTATTTAAAAATCGAAAGTTGGTATCACTTTCGGCGAAACCGGAAGTGGAAAAAAAATTATTTATAGGTCAAAAAGTGCCGCTTATTATGTATATGAGATATTCCAAATTTCGATCTATTACCTTCAAAACTAACGAAGATACGGGGTGTGTACCATGATCCTGTTACACCCGGTATATGAACAAACAAATCGACATCGTTATTGATAGTAGGATGACACTAAAGCCACTGACTTACGAAAGAGTTGCGTCGAGGCTAGCATGGGAAATTCTGGAAATCCTGAGAACTCTAGTGGAACAGCAACAGAATAGAGTAAAACTATTCTAGTTGCAAGAACACAATGGAATTTCATAAAACGAAATGTCTTATGAAGTTCACAATCATGGATGTGCCACTTTCTTTATGTTACTTACTCTACCAAAATGTAAGGCAGTTTTTGCACTAATAATGAACATAGAAGTAATACAAAAAATACTGGAAACCGTGCGGAACCCTGCAAAAAGTAACTCGGCATGTTCTTGTCCTGCAGTGGCCAATTGAGGACCATTGAAGGGATTATTACTGGCCTTGCTCTTCTGAAGAAACACCTCTTCAAAGCGAAACTGAGTGAAGGCAACTCTCCCTGCTGGTTCTGCGGGAAGTTGCCTGAAACATCGAAGGCGAGAGAGAACAGTATTGCAGAAGACATTCCATATTTTCATAGTCTAGTCTACAAGAACTATTTTGATGAAATTCTCTTCAAGGGCACCAATAATTGAGATCCAGGGCTCATTCGATTCGAAATGACCTCTAGAAACTTTCTGAAAAATTTGATGGTGCGCTGGCAAAAATCGCAAAAGTTACAAACAATTTAGTAAAAAAAGGGAGGGTGTTTGGTTTTTTGCAAATATCTCAGAAAGTATCAAAGATATCTAAAATTTGAAGGAGGATCCTGAAAGAAGAGGAAATTTCCTAAAAAAACTCTTACCTCCTGAAACTCTACCACCAATATTTAGAATTTTAATTCAGAGGCGAAAATAGCGCAAAAGCGGGTGATGCGAGTCCTGCGTGCGCTGACTGATACGGACCCCTGAACAATAAAAATAATTTTAACCCATTAAATATTGAGAAATAAAAAAATTCAATCACCTTTCAGACACTTGGATAAAGAAAAATCCATGAAAAAAAAATTCCCGTAATTATTTTATTACATATGCTTTTATTAATGAAATAGTTTTTACAAGTTTCAAGTTTACATACAAACCCTGATAATGGTTTAACTAAAAACCTCAAATTTGTTTCACTAGTTGGAGCTATTCTTGAAAGGCTTTAGAACCCATACAGCCCTGAAAGTAATTTTTTCCGAAAATTCAATTTTTCTTGTCATTTTTGTTACATGAAAGGGGTAGAATCTCACAAAAATAATAAAAAAAATTCAAACGGTCACGACTGACCTAGACAAGCTGTCCTTTCAAAAGGGCGGTAGGTCTATGCACTACTATGAAATGAAATTATTGTTAATAAAAATTATTTTATTTTATTATTATAGATACAATGCAGAAAATTAATAATAATTAATTTGTATGAAATATTACAAAACAATCCTTTGGATGTAAACCGACATTACACTTTCGACAAATGAAATTAGATTTTTTGTGGCATACAGCGCATCTTCGCTGATTTTCGTTGTACAGAACTAGGTGGTCTATTCTGTCATAACGAGAAAACTCATGAGAATTTTTGGGCGGTTTTGAAGGCCCCCTTTTTGTATTTCTTTTGTGGGTTTCCAGATGCTGCGTAGCTATAGATCTTTGGAACTCTAATTGTTCCATCTTTCCACCATTACTCTTGTGCAGTTGCCAAGAATTTTGAACAGCCATGTCCATGCAGTGAGCAAACAACGGAAAATACCATTTTTTCCCTCTTATTGATACTCTATATTCACAAAAATTTTGGTCACCACGATCCACACCTCCCATATTTTCGTTGTAGGATTTTATGAGTCTCGGTTGATCTACCTGGATGTATTTTTTTTTTCGATTGTGAGAAGCGTTTCACTTTGTTTATTGGAAAAACTGTGAGAGCGTTAGAAGCTACACTCACAATGCTATTGTCATTCCATTTACAAATGACAATTTCCTTGTCAGCCAAAAAGTACTCAAAATAACCACGGTCTTTATTTTTCACTAATTTTCCTGAGGTAAAAGGAGACTTTGGAACTCGATTTTCCCTGATCGTACCTGTAGCTTTCATTTTTTGAAGTTTTCTTTGAAGAGAGAGAGTGAGCTGAAGAAGTTGTCACTATATAAATGGAATGGCTGATAAGGCATTTTTTCCAGAATATCTGCATATTTTAGAACTACAGATGCCCCAAATCCCAAATGTTTGTATCTATCAGGCAGTGTAGATGAAGATCCTTGGTAGGAGTCAAAGTGAACAATATATCCTAGCCTCAGAGCACCAATCCAAAATTTGTATCTCCAACGAATTGGTTTGTTTCTAATGAACTGTTTACAGCTGTGACGACCGTAATATGGAATCATAGACTCATCTATGCTGTGGTTTTCCTCGGGTGGAGCAAAATCGAAAAACTTTTTGTTGAGGATATCGAATAAAGGTCTCAGATTGGAGTATTTATCAGCCTTATCTAGTTGTGTATTATCGTTGGCATGAATATTGTAGGGATAGTCTGCAGGGGGTTACAAACAATCTGGTAATACGTATCTCTGCACACAAACTGTTATTCCAAATCCACTGGTTCGGTTTTGAAGATTTATTTTTAAACATTAACAATAACGAAGGACCATTACAATTCTTCCTATAAGTATTGTTCCATATCATACAATCATACTGAGATCTGCGCTTTCGAGAGTTTTGCTAAAGAGAGGCATTTGCCGTGATTAATTTGTGTCTTTTAGAGAGATTTCAAAAACACTTTTTTTTCCGCTGTCGCTGCCGCTGTCAATAATCGTCGCTATGACGACCGTAAACAACTGAGAATCGAGCAAGGCGTTGAGATTTAAGATAATGTATTTGATTCACTAAACAGGGCGATTCAGTTAGCACGTTTCTACAACAAATATTACTCATAATATATTAAAATCTGTCGCGCGATATGGCTTCACATACTAATTTGTTATTGGTATCATCCCGATTTTGCCAATACATCTTTTTTCGTGGTAAAGACACGTAACCACTAAGTAGAAGAACTCCAATGAAACAAAATATCTCATCTGGAGTAATATCCCCTGCACGATTTTTTTGTTGTTTGTATGTATTCGTAAAATATACAATCATACCTATCACTTCTTCATCAAAGAACAATCGAAAAATGTCGCAAGGTGAAAGGTTGATCGCCGCAGATGACGGAACTTCCCAATCTGCAAAATCCGTCACGACCAAATCTTGTTTTTCGTAGTGAAATTCTTTCACTTTTTTTGGTCTTCTTTCTACGAATGTTGACAGCGGTTTGTCGTCATCACTATCCCATGCCTGCCCATGTTCTTCTTCTAATTCTGATGGCATTTGAACTTCAATTTCTGCTAGCAGTTGTGCTCCAGGTGAATTATTAGGCTCAACGATGTTCTCATCCTCTGAATCTTCATCAGTGTCACAACCTTCGTTAGCATTTTCTGAAGAAAACATCACTATTTCTTCTGGAAGCACAGCATCTTCGTCATTTTCCAATTCTGCCAGCAACTCGGATAGGGTCAGCGGCTTTTTCCAGTAACTAGAAGAAAAAAGTCAATAGCAGTGGATGGACCTACTGTCCTTTTAAAAGGACAGTGTTGTTTGTTGCCATTTATTTTGCAAAATTCAAATGAAAATTCAATGTTATCATAATGAAAGAGTTCCTTCTTCATTAGTTTACTCAGATATGAAATTTAACGGTCGTAACTACTCTTATCAATAAAAATCATCTACCTAGAGTTACTCATCGTCAATGGCCACTGAAATAACAAACAAACACACGTGTCTACCTGTCGGCAATCTAAAAATTACTGGAAACTTGCACTGCAGGTGGCTTCTCAACACTCCATATTTTGTGTTGGTCGGCTGCCACCTGTATTCCAGTAGCAGAATTAACTGGAAAGAAATACTTACAGCCGTATGCATAGTCTATTCCAGAGACTCGCCAGAGTTTCGCCGCTCGCTACACAAGAACTATAATGCACAGTCGAGCTCCAAAAAAGTGGTACATCGCCAGCGTTTCGCCAAAATGTGACTTATCGCGTAGTTGTCACTTTTTTGAAGCTCGACTGTGCAATTTAATCCTTGTGTGCGAACGGCGAAACTCTGGCGAGTCGCTGGCGATTGACTATGCATACGGATGTTAGTAGTGCGTTCTTTTAAAAGGACGGTAGGGCTATCTGGGTTGAAAAAGACCCCCATTGGAAAAATAAAAAAATGTTGATTTTCCACTTTGTCATTAACAATCTGACATTAGTTACATAAAAAATGATTTTTTTTTATATTTACTATGTTTTAATAATTATTATAAACAAATGCATTGTTTATAAGATATTTGAACTTTTGATTTTGGAATTTCAAGAACAAAATCATTTCTTAAAAAAAATTGATTGCTTGAAAACGCGTTTGTTGATTTTTTTTGCTACCAAATATTATCATCGAGGAACTATTTTTTTATTGATAATATCCATTGCTCTTCGATTTCCAAAAAAAAAATATTTATTTATATTTTCTTTGTTAATTAATGAACAATTTGTTATAAACAAATGAATTTTCACGATACAATATTTTTTAATTACTGCAAAAAATAATAAAAACAACCATGTGTCATTTGTTGTGTAAAAAAAATGTTCTATTTTCTACATAATTTTAAATATTTTTCTATTTTTACGTTTGGCGTTTCCTCGTAGCTCTCAATCATTGTTATTAAAATAACCCATGAACAAATGAAGAGGGGACAGAGACACTTCAGGTCTTTTTAAGATGGGAGTACAGCTTTTAACCAAAGCTGTAATCACTTTGATTTCACAAATGTTTTCTTTACTCACGTTTTTAGGAAATTGCTGAGTTATGACTGATTGGAAGAATATTATTACATTCTGAAATAAATTTGTTCCCTCGTCAAACAAGGAGAATCAACATATTTTTTGTGATTGGTGATTTTTCAGTGTTTTAGGATGGTTGACTTGTGGGAGGGTGAAATCAGATGAAAGAAGCACGAGTTAATTCTAAAAGAAATTTTCACCCACGTCGAGCAAATTGATAAAATATATTTTTCATGACTCAGGGTTTTTGAGAATTACCTCATTTATTAGGGAATTTCAACTGAAAACCTCGAAGCTCATAAACTGGGTGACAATGAGACTAGGGACAAGCCTGTAAGTCCTTTATTCTTGAACAAATTTAAAATAAATTTGGAGCAGTGATAAGACAAGTGGATCACCTTGTGTATTATCTGATTTCCGAATCACATATAGGTATTATATTAATAAATAAAATGTATAAATTAGTTCTCTTCTTCATTGCTATATGTTTCGTTTCTATAATCTCTCTATCTTCTCTTTATAAGGCGGGGGGTTATCACCAAATGATTCTCAAAGGCCATAAGATTATTTCTACTTCCTGTACAAAGGTGTTCAGTTATTGCAAAATGAAATTCCCCATGTTCTGCATGAGAAACTTCATTCTGTAACTGCTACCTTCATTTGCGATGACCCGTCCTATACGACTGATTAGCATAATCTTTTTCTTTCTCTATATCATCTTCGTTTTCATAGGAAAATTAATCTTTTTTGGCCAGTGATCAAGATGTGTTTCGATTTTCATATTTTCCGAATCTTCTCGTTCTACTCCTTCCACAATCAAATTTTTCCATTCTTCCAAGTTCAGTTCTTGAATTGACACTTCGGATTTGTTCATGTTGAAGTCGAAAATATCATCACTGCTTTGTAGGTTATGCAATTGTTCTTCTCTAAAAACGACTGAAACCAGTATCATCCTTTCATTGATCAGGAACACATACAACCTAAATCGTATTAAATCGCAGTTGTTTTAATAGCGTGCTTCACAGCTTCAAATATTCTTTCACTTCGTCAACACTTTTGCTTTCGTAGTATCTTAATATCAGATAAAAAAATTTGAATGATGAAAACAATTATCGATTATTTGAACGAGAAACAAAAGTAACAAATTGTCTGGTGTCCTTGAGCAGTAATTCCGCATTCACCATATCTATTTGATAACGTGAACCATCAATTACGATGTTATCTTCTAGTTATTATTTTATTATATTGATCTTTCGGTTTGAAATTCTAAAATGTGAACATCTTGACAACTAATGTAAAGTCAACAAATATCAGAAAACGAAATGTTTCGTGAATCTATTCTACAACTATTTGGTAATTAGGATTTCATATTCAGATATCAGTGCACTTCAAATTCAGATTCGAGTCAGGATATAATATAAGAAAAATTAAAATATCTGATGAAACGTCTAGGGTTTCTCACTTAAGTATTGTTTTCTTCAGTCTCCGACGCAGCGTGAAGCGGACTGACTCCTCATGAAGCACGCTGGCAGAGTGCGCCGGCGTGAGAAGTAATCCGCTGCATAGGAAAACAGAAGTTAACGTTTTCACTGAACGAGTGGGCGACGTGATTCCGCCAGCGTCTTCCGTCCCACGCGGCGGGATAAACCCGTCGATTGGAAAACGCGCCTTTATCAGATTATCGTCGCGACTGGTTAAACCTAAATCTTTCAATGCTCAAGCGTCATTTGTCTGGAAATTTGACTTCATATCTTTTCATGAAACAAAGAGCTTGGTATTCATCAAATATTTTTTTCATGCTAGCAACCTCTGAGATTTCCTGAACAATACCAAATCCTATCGCATTTTCCTCCCACCCTTGATTCTTACGATGTCCTTTGAATATACAGGTTTTTCCTGTGCCTTTGAACTTGCATAAAAATTTCAGTCGAATTTGCAAATGACCATTTTCATTCATAGTAATAGTATATTACGTTACTATTGTGGAAAGTGACCCATTTCACATGGGTGGGAGAATGTTACTTTTACTTTCAATTTCTACATTTCTAAGCAGTAATCTTGTTCAATTATTAATTTTCTTTGTAAAATTCTCAAATTCTCAAAATAAAATGAAAACATATTAAGTTTTTTGCAATTATGCATTAATCTGTGGTTGTCGGAAAAATAGTGTACATTACTTGTGTGGAAAGTGCCATTTTACACTCGTGGGATTGTCAACAACATTCTCCCACCCATATGAAACTACATTGAACTACATCTGATAGATATTGAGAAAAACCCTATATAACTTGAGAGAAGAAGTCTGAAAGTGAAAATTTGCATTTCATTCAGATAGTTGATTATTTATTAAATGTCCAGTTTCCATTGGAGATTCTTATCTATAAATAAGATAAGGGAGAATGTTATTCAGAAGTATCACTTACAGAAAATCGCTCATTCCATTGATGCGTGAATTGCATCTCTTTCGCTAGGCCTCCAATACATATATCGAGACTTAGACATCCACCCAGACTATATCGACAGACTGATCAGACAACATGTGGGGACTTCTCTAGACAGAGTAGAAACCCACACGAACCCGCTGCTCACGGAGCTCAACGAGAACAGACGTGAGCAAGACAACAGAGACAGAGACAAATACAGACGTCCAGTAAACCAAGGAGACATCGACACCCCTGAAGAAGTACGGCGGAGGCGAGACCTTCGGCGACGCCAACGTCTACTTCAACAGGCACCAAATCACGATTAATCATGCCTTTATGTTTCAGATACCAAGAAGAACCGACCAAGTAGTAATTCCAATTTCAGTTAACTCAGTACACAGCACTCGGCCCTCAGCCGAGAGTTTTTTCAGGCCTTCAGCCAGTTTCAGGGGGGCACCATGCACATAAAGTAAAGTCATTGTTTTAAAAGTCAACTCATGTCAGATATAAGGGAGCTTCAAGCCGAGAATTGGCTGGGCACTCCATATCAAACGGTCAGATTTTATTCTGCTGATTGCCAGCCATCAGGATGAGGAACCGCTTTAACGAGCGGGGGTGGTGGATAGGGGGGGTGAGCTTTCGTGTACGTACGAGTGCTGGGGAGTTCATCCTTCCGAGCCTCAACCTTAGGGGGTGCATGGTAGTGGTGGTCGACAAAAATCTATCAGATGTAGTACTTTTTTTTCCATTTCCAGAGGAGTCATGTATTGATTCAATTTTCAATTGAGAATGTTTCTCTTTAAAACATGAATCCCTTCCAAGAGAGGTTATCTTGTACGCAGGGGCATTTTATCCAAGGCTGGTTAGGCTGAAGCCTCAGGCGCCGCAGATTTTAAGGGCGCCAGCAGATCCTAGGAAAAAGCCAAAAGTCGGCAGGCTGGAAACGAAATCGGAGGATTCAACCAGTCGTGTTCGTTTTCTGAGCAATCATTCAGATTCATAAGAGAACACAAAATCACATCAACTTTTCCAAATATTGATCTGGCTTTGAGAACTTTTTATGTATTCCTGCAACAAACTGTTCATGCGAAAGGTCGTTTTCAACTGAATTAAATAAACTTAAAAATATTTTTACTCAAATGCACTAAAAAGAAGAAAATAAATTTTAAAATAAATAATTTTGTTACATTATAAAATTTTAAATGATATAAAAGCTTGCTTGTCGCGAAAAGTATCCATGTATTTCTTACTGTAAATTAAATTTATATCATTTAAAGTTTTATATTGTAACAAAATGTTGGGTTCAATTCACTTTAAAATTAAATTATTTTAAGTGCATTCAAATAAAAGCTTTTCTCTAAAAGTTTTTTTAAAGTTTATTTATTTATTTCTTTCTTAGTTTTCTTTGAATATGTTTCTTAGTCTGTTCATTTTGATTAATGAGTCATTGTTGCACGATCGCTTGCCTGTTAATTTACTACAATCTAGTTCTTTAATGAGGAGACCTTTCAGTGGCATAACCCTACTTATAGACAACGGCATGGTCAACAGTACCACCCTGCATTTTGTGTAATGTGTAAGCCCAGCAAAATTTAATTTACAACAAACTATATTTTCTTTCGTCATAATTTCCGTCATCTGAAACAATCAGAAAATTTTCCAGTTTTCTACGCATTCTCAATTTAGATAGGGGGTAAAAATTTTTAAAATTGTATTATTCGATGGTTAGATACTTTTCAATTCAAGAAAAAAGAAACTACCCAAACACCAAAACTACGTCACAATCACACTCGACGCGCGTTTCGCCAACCAAGTTAGCATCTTCAGGAGCTAAAAGCTTACTCAGGAAACGCGCGTAGTTTTGGTGTTTGAGTAGTTTCTTTTTTCTTGAATTGTATTCACACCAAAGGTTCCAAAATATTCATTTATTTGAGATACTTTTCACTTTTTTACGGAATTTTCCTGTTTTGTTTTCGCACCTTTTTTGAAAATGGGAGGGAGTGAGCCCACCGGTAGACATATTTTTTTGTCGTAATTTTCCATGTATGAAACCGTTGGAAAATTTTCTTCCAACTTTCTACGCGTTCTCTATCTAGCTTCCGAGAGATGAATTTTTTTGAAACCGTATCATTCAATTGTCAGGTAATTTTCACCATTTTAGCGGATTGTTTCGATTTTTATTTCACGAGTTTTCCCTATTTTCGTGACAGGGAGCTCCCACGAGCGATTTTTTTCATCATAATTTTCCATGTCCGAAACTGTTGAAACATTTTCCGAATTCCTTCGCGGTCTCTATCTACTTTTTGAGGGGGTATAAGAGGGATGACATTTTTTAAACCATAATATTCGACAGTCATATATTTTTCACTATTTTACGAATTTTTCTGATTTTAATTTCGTGAGTTTTCCAACTTTTTTCGAGAAAATAGGGGGGGGGCTAGCACTGGCTACTGGCACCAATTAATTTTTAGTCTCAAGCACCTGTAACCCTTAAAACGCCCCTGCTTGTACGATGGAAAATAGCGACTAAATTCCAACTTTCAGTCGCAGCTGATTCCACAACTGACTTTATGAACATCCTGTTCATGTTTTCAATGAAATCAACATAATATATAGTTTCAACATCTTAGTGAAACGGCTTAATGAAAGTGAAGATACAAATTGAAGAAAAACCGCTGTGCATAAATCTGCCATTACATGTGTAAATATATTGTGGCGAAGCTGCGGGCGATGCCGGACCTGAACTCTCACGTATAGCTAGCGACCAACCGCGGGAGACTGTCGATGCGCTTGCACCGAGAAGAATCTGGGCGCTTTGGTGAGTCTGGGCGATTCGATGGAAAATTCTGGAGCTTTCGGAGAAGTGGGCGTTCGATATAAAAAGAACTACGCAGCAGACAGGCAGTCAGTGAAGTGAAAGTCGAATATAAATACCTAGTTCCGTGATGTTATGTAAATTAGAGTATTGTGTTATTGTATCATTGTATTTCGTTAAATAAATTATTTTAGTCAGTTAATTAGAGTATAAATCTACTACATTGGTGTTAGAAGTGCGATCTTTAAATACAGAGTGTTCGTGTAAGTAGAAAGTTTGTGTATTTCGGACAATTATTTTCGCGTGTGAAATAGACAATAATAATAATAATAGACTGGTGGCCGTGGAATAGACTGTGTGAAATAGACAATAATAATAGTAATAGACCAGTGTCCGGGAAATAGACTGTGTGAGATAGACAATAATAATAATAATAGACTGGTGACCCGTGAAATAGACTGTGAGACATAGACTAAGACAAAATGTGTTCGAGGAAAGTTCGCCTGGTTGAATTGAAGGTTGCGGAATTGAAGCAAGAACTGGAGGAGAGGGAACTTGACACAAGTGGTAAAAAGGCCGTGCTTCAAACTAGACTTGCCGAGGGATTAGTTCAGGAGGGCGAGGACCCAGAAACATTTCTATTCGAAGTTTCTGGAATAGATATGAGTTCCATAATGAGTAAACTCGACGGAATGGAAGACAAAATTCAGGAAAAACTTCTAGAAAATTCGAATGGTCTGAAAGAAGAATTTCAAGAGAGTTCGAGAAAATTGGAAGAAAAACTTCAAGAAAGACTTCTGGAAAATTCGAATAGTCTGAAAGAAGAATTTCAAGATAGTTCGAGGAATTTGAGAGAAGAGATTCTAGAAAATTCGAAGGGTTTGAGGGAAGAGCTTCTAGAAAACTCGAAGAACATGAAAGAAGAACTTTGTGGCGTGGCGAATCGATTAGAAGAAAGAATGGGGACTGTTGAGACAGAGATGGAGAAAATCAAAGATGGAATTGAGCAAGAGATGGGGAAATTGAAGGAAACCATCAGTGATGAAATCAGAGGCGGCATCAAAGATGAAATTGAGGAAGAGATGGGAAAATTGAAGGAAACTATCAGCGATGAAATCAGAGGCGGACTCGAGGCGGAAATCATCAAAATAAAGGAGAAACTCAGTAAGTTGGAAAATCAGAATGACACTACCCACACCACAGAATCTGTCAATGAAAATTCAATGCTGGAACTGAGTTTGAACTTAGATGATGTTCAAAGGGGTTTGAAAGATGTAAAAATCAGTCCAGAAACAGGAAAACTCTCTATGAAACCACCTCAGTTTGATGGAAAAACTCCATGGGCAAACTACCGCCGACAATTTGAAGCTGCAGCAAAGGCGAATGGATGGAATGCAGGAGAAAGAGCTGTGGCATTAACACTGGCCTTGCGTGGAGAAGCAACGAATATTTTACAAACCCTCACGGCACAAGAACAAGAGGACTACGAGCAGCTGATTAAACATCTCGAATTACGGTATGGACAGACCCATCTAGAACATCTATACCACTCACAGCTCAAAAACCGCTGCCAGAAATCAAGCGAGTCCCTACAGGAGTTTGAAGCAGACATTGCACGTTTGGTTCGCCTTGCATATCCAGCCACACCGGAAAAAGTAATGGAACGACTAGCAGTTCAGGCATTCTTAGATGGACTTCGTGACCAGGAAACCAGACAAGCATTGACACTAGCTCGTCCAACACATCTCGTGGATGCACTGGCACGCGCTTTGGAATTTGAGGCGGCAAAGCAATCCTGCAGAAGCCAAAGTAAAGTCCGATTTATTGAGGAAGACCCACAGGAGCCTGCTGACCTGGAAGCTGCCATAAGGAAGGTCGTGAAGGAAATGTTGCCTGAGAAAAGACTAGTGAGATGCCGGAACTGTAGGAAACTTGGACACATGCGTAGTCAATGTCCAACCCTCAAGAGGTCGAGACCAACGAAGGTTTTTGAGAAGGGGCAATCGTCGGCCACTATTCAGAAAGACCCGGTGAACAATGCATATGTCGCTGTCCTCCAACGACAGAACAAAGGAGCCTTTGTAGACGGTTTCATCAACAACAAGCCTTGCACAATGCTGCTGGATACAGGTGCGACTAGGACAATCCTTGGACCTGCTTTTATTAAAACACCAGAGAGAATGGAACTAACATCCTGGAAGCTACGCACAGCAACAGGAGAGCCGGCCACTGTACATGGTGAGCTACCGATTGAACTGATTCTAGGCAGTACAAAAGTGAAACATCGGGCATTAGTAGCGGACATTGAGGACGACGCAATTATTGGAATGGACATCATGAATTCCAGAGGGTTTGAATTGAACTTCAAAGATGGCGTCCTACGTGTGAACGGAGAAGAGCTGGTGCTACATGGAAGAAGTGAAGAGATGATTCGTGTTCTGCTGGTTGAAGATGTAAGTGTACCCGAGAGGGCTGAGACCATACTGGAGGCTCGCTTGGACGGAGGTGCGAGCAATGGAAGCGTGGTGATGTTCGAGCCCAAGCTTCATGATGAGAAAATTGGACGAGGTATTGCACTAGGCAAGACTTTGTTGCGTGCTGATAAATTTGTGCCAGTAAGGGTAATGAATGTCAATTATTACCCAGTGACCTTGAAGAAAGGAACTGTTTTGGGGCACTGTTCGTCAATTTCCTCTGTGATCAGGAGTGTACACGGTACTGTTAGTCAAGACAACAACCTGACAGCGGAACTGGAAAAATTGGTTACCATCTCTTCCAAGGGCATTAAACCAGCCCAACAGCCCAGATTGAGAGAATTAGTCAAGAAGTACCAAGACATCTTCGATACCGGACAAGGAAAAGGGGGTCGAACGAATGTAGTCCAACATAAAATTGATACTGGGGACGCTCGACCAATCCGACAATCAGCTAGAAGACTTCCTCTTGCCAAGAAGGAAGAGGCTGACAAAATAGTCAGTGATATGGGGAAAGATGGAGTTATTGAACCGTCCGACAGTCCATGGTCCTCTCCAGTCGTTCTGGTGAAGAAGAAAGATGGATCAACACGCTTTTGCGTAGACTATCGTCAACTGAACAACGTGACGAAGAAAGACAGTTACCCTCTTCCGAGAATAGATGACACCCTAGACACGTTGACCGGCTCCACGATTTTCTCGACCCTTGATCTGAAGAGTGGATACTGGCAGGTAGAACTGGCTCCAGAAGATAGAGAAAAGACAGCCTTCACCATCGGCTCAGGACTGTGGCATTTCATCGTCATGCCATTCGGACTTTGTAATGCTCCAGCAACATTCGAGAGATTGATGGAGACGGTTCTGAAAGGACTCTCATGGAGGACGTGTCTGGTATATCTCGATGACATCATTGTAGTTAGCAAATCGTTCGAAGACCACGTTAAAAACCTGGAGGAGGTATTCCTGCGACTAAGAAACTCTGGATTGAAGCTGAGCCCCAAGAAATGCCACCTGCTCCAAAAAGAAGTACGTTACCTTGGCCATGTTGTCTCTGGGCGCGGAGTAGCAGTGGATGACGAGAAGATTAAAGCAGTGAAGGAGTGGCCTATCCCGAAAGACATACACCAACTACGAAGTTTCCAGCACTATCGCCGATATGTGCTGGGGTTTGCCAACATCGCTAAACCACTTACCAGGCTCACGGAAGGTCAAACAAAATTCCAATGGTCCGAAGAATGCCAAGACTCGTTCAGGACGCTGAAGGGGGCATTGATCAATGCACCGATTCTAAGTTATCCCCTTCCGAGTGGAAAATTCATTTTGGACACGGATGCCAGCAACGTGGGACTTGGAGCTGTCTTGTCCCAGATCCAGGATGGGCAAGAGAAGGTCATCGGTTACTTCAGTAAAACTCTCAGTAAACCGGAGCGTAACTACTGTGTCACCAGACGAGAACTGTTGGCTGTTGTCAAGGGAGTAGAACACTTTTATAAATACGTGTACGGGAGAAGATTCCTGTTAAGAACCGACCACGCAGCCCTTAAGTGGCTTCTACAGTTCAAAAACCCCGAGGGCCAAGTAGCACGTTGGATCGAAAGACTCCAAGAATTTGACTTCGAGATCGAACATCGAGCAGGGAGTGGCCACAAGAACGCAGATGCCCTGTCAAGGAGACCATGCCCAGACGACTGCTCACACTGCCGACGAGCAGAAGAGAAGGAAGCAGCGATTTGTAGAACCACGGCAGTTGACAATAACTGGAATGACAACGAGGTCCAGAAAGACCAAGGAAGAGATCCGGATCTTGGTTTAGTCATCGGTTGGAAAAATAGTAATCAAAGACCGACATGGCAGGAAATCGCAAGATATTCCCCAGCAGTTAAATCCTACTGGGCCCAATGGAATTCCCTTACCCTGGACAATGGGGTCCTGAAACGTGTATTGGAGTCCGAAGATGGTGGGGAGGACAGACGTCAGATAGTGGTGCCCAAGAACAGAAGACAGGAAGTACTCCGAGAAATCCATGATGGAGTTGCTGGAGGACATCTGGGTGTGACGAAGACCCTGCAGAAAGTAAGACAACAGTTTTACTGGGTCAATTGTCAAGTTGATGTCAATGACTGGTGCAGAAAGTGTGCTGTTTGTGCTGCCAGCAATGGACCTCGGACACGACCCAAGGCCCCGATGCGTCAGTATAATGTAGGTAGTCCATTCGAAAGAATCGCCATTGACATCGCCGGCCCGTTCCCCGTATCAGATCATGGAAATAAATACATCCTTGTGGCAATGGACTATTTCAGCAAGTGGGCCGAAGCCTATGCCCTGCCCAACCAGGAAGCCATCACCGTCGCGGACGTCTTGGTGAAAGAGTGGATATGTCGATTCGGTGTCCCCTTGGAGCTGCACTCGGACCAAGGCAGAAATTTCGAATCCAACCTGTTCCAAGAAATCTGCCAACTGCTGAACATCCGCAAGACGAGAACCACAGCTCTACATCCACAGTCCGATGGAATGGTTGAGCGGATGAACAGGACTATCAATCGCCACTTGTCCAAGGTAGTCTCTGACCATCAAAGAGACTGGGATCAGTATCTCCATTTGTTTCTGATGGCCTACCGTTCCGCAGTACACGAGTCGACCGGCCAAACCCCTGCTAGTATCATAATGGGCCGAGAGCTGCGACTTCCCTGTGACCTAAAGTTTGGGATGCCACCAGGACAGGATACCGCGGGAGAGGACTACGTCAGTAAACTCCGGCAGCGAATGGAGGACATCCACGAACGAGTCCGTTTGAACATCCAGAGTGCCAGCAACCGAATGAAAGCGACTTATGACATCAATGCCGATGCTGGAGGATTTCAGGTTGGTGACCTAGTTTGGCTGTACAACCCGATGCGTCGTCGGGGCCTGTCACCGAAATTACGGAATTCATGGGAAGGTCCGTACAAGATCATCAAGAGGATAAACGACCCGCTTTACCGAATCCACAAGCCACCCAGAGGTAAACCCAGGGTCGTTCATTTCAACAGGTTGGCCCCTTACGCTGGAAATCATGACCAAGTCCGCACCCTCAGACCACCAGAGGATGCGATGACGTTCCAGAAATTCATGTCCTTATACTCAAATGGACAGAAAGTGTCACACGGGGTAACTCGGGAGGAGCCACGGGACCTTTTCAAAGTGCCAGTCGATTACGCCCTAGCACACTGCGTCGCAGAAGATCTTCGAATGTCCAGGGGCATCGCTGTAGTGTTCTCCAAGAAATTTGGCCAACTCCAGACACTACGGAAACAGAATCCAGAAATTGGAGGTGTGCTACAGCTGAAGAAGGGCCAGAGGAACGTCTACTACTTGGTGACCAAGAAGCATTCCCAAGACAAACCGTCCTATGAAGATGTCTGGAGGAGCCTCACCCAACTAAGAGATACGATGGTGAACCAGAATCTGGTGGACTTGGCAATCCCAAAATTATCCTGTGGTATTGATGGGCTAGATTGGAGAGTTATAAGAAGTATGTTGGAGACGATATTCCGATCCAGCGGCATCCAGATTTTGGTTTGTTGTAATCCTATTCCACGACCTAACATGAAGACTGTGGAGTGTTATTTTCATCGAACTTCACGATGCAGATATGGGGAATCCTGCAAATATCGACACACTCCAAGGATGACATTTCGGGACGAAATATCTCTAAGAAGGGGGCAATGTGGCGAAGCTGCGGGCGATGCCGGACCTGAACTCTCACGTATAGCTAGCGACCAACCGCGGGAGACTGTCGATGCGCTTGCACCGAGAAGAATCTGGGCGCTTTGGTGAGTCTGGGCGATTCGATGGAAAATTCTGGAGCTTTCGGAGAAGTGGGCGTTCGATATAAAAAGAACTACGCAGCAGACAGGCAGTCAGTGAAGTGAAAGTCGAATATAAATACCTAGTTCCGTGATGTTATGTAAATTAGAGTATTGTGTTATTGTATCATTGTATTTCGTTAAATAAATTATTTTAGTCAGTTAATTAGAGTATAAATCTACTACAATATGATTATGGTTATAGACCGTCAGATAGTGACAGATTAAGGTGCCCCATTTTCACATACAAGCCTCGAATAGGGTTGAAAAGTAAGTCGATGTTGAGTAAAATGAAGGGAAATTTACGAGTGGCTCGTGGGAAAAACATAGGGAAAAATCAAAAAGAATTTCCATTGAATTTTCCGACGACAAAATCTACTTTTCCATTCACGCCACTCAAGCCATTATGTTTTTCGGTCTAGTGACGATGTAGGTTTTCATAGTTTCGATGGGCTTGCGTGGGAAAACCTGTTAAAATCTCGATTTTTCTTTACAAGATTACAGCCTCATTTTAACCCTTTAGCCACCTTCAACACTCAAGCCTTTGATCTTCTGAAGCCAGGTTATATTAATTAATTATTAGGTGAACACGGCTCGCGTTAAAATATGGAAAATCGAATTTTCCATATGTTATCCCCAGGAGCCACTTGTAAATTTCCCTCCATTTTACTCAACATCGATGTACTTCTCAACCCTATTCGAGGCTTGTATGTGAAAATGGGGCACCTAAATCTGTCACTATCTGACGGTCTATTACTTATCAGATGCTGCGTCCGTTATTTGATTACAACAACGCACCTGTCACCCTGGACTCCGACAGTTAGTTATTATACTTGATAATGATAAAGCCCGAAACCGGTTGTGAAAATAAAGTAACTAATTATTGGAAATTATACAGAAATGTTTTTCATTAAATAATTGCCGTCCTCTACCCGCTATGGCTGGGTTATGGCTTTGGGTACACACATAAACGGATGAGATCTTCAAAATATTCATTAAAATTTTACGATAAGTCTTGAAGAAGGTACTTGAATGAGCTACTGTATAAGCAAAATATATCGCGAAATTTCAATAAATATTGTTAGTCCAAGAAACGAGGAAGCGGCCCAATGTTAAATGTGCAAAAATTAATATCCGAAAAATAAAAATATGAGCGTATAGGAAATTGAATTTAAGGATGAGTTTCTATTTCATGCGACTCCATCCTGATTACCAAACATAACCTAAACAATTGGCAAAGTTACAAAAAGCGGTTTTTTGTTGATAATTAAAATACTACAGCTCCGATCAAAGAATATTAAATCAGGAAATCGTAGGTATTAAAAAGATCTATCAATTGAATCATCTATAATTTTTTGATATAATTGATACTTATCGAGTTATATCGGAAAAAACGTAAAAAATCGGGTTTTCCATAACACGTTTATCGTGAGGTATTGAAAATTGTTACTTACAGTTTTGTGTAGCCTATAGCAAGTCAAAAAAGTCTTATTCAAAAAAATTGATGAATATTGATTATTTTTCAAAATATATGGAGTTTTCTCAAAAAGATGCTCTCTCAATATGGCTACTCTTGCTCGGGGAATGGTGCTACAGTAACGATTCAGGCCTTGTTTTTTCTGTAAGAGTTTCACTTTCATATTATCGAATGAGTATATTGATTTAATTTATTTTAAGTGTCAAAAAATTACTTTAAAAAATTGCACATTTACATGTTTTTTCTAAATAAATTGCTCAATTTTGTTTTTATAGAAATGACTTTTATGAAAATAGATTTCTAGCTTTCAAAAAAATGAATTCCTACGATCACTAGGAGTCGAAATAATTTTTTTATTTAAAAAAAATGTGGAAGGCGCAATAATCATCGTACAGCAGTCACCTTCATGGATATTGAGGTTGAATACCTATATTTTCGATAAAAAATTCTAGGATATGTCTAGTTCATTTGCAGTATAATTAATTGATGAACAAAGTGAGGCGTGCAGGCGCGGAGCCATGCAATTTTAGCGGGTGGCGCAGTGGGGATACACATACTGTTTACATTAAAGACATTTTCGTCCTGACAGTGTTATTGAAAAAAAAAAGAAAAGTTGTTGGTTTAATTTCAAGTACTAGTGTAGGTACATTGCAAAAGAAAACGTACTTGAACAACAAGCCGAGATACTCAATATTTTTCAATCACAAGCCACTTTGAACGCACGAAATAAGTTTTCAGTGCTATCCCCTCTCCGCCACCCGCTACAGCTATCGCGATCCGCGTCTCCACGCCTCACTTTATTCATCAATTAATAATACTGCAAATAAACTAGACATATCCTAGTATTTTTATCAAAAATTGATATCCATGAAGGTGACTGCTGTACGATGATTATTGCGTCTTCCAGATTCTTTTGAAATAAGAAAATTATCTCGGCTCCTAGTGATCGTAGAAATTCATTTTTTTTAATGCTTGAAATCATGCTAGGAATCCATTTTCATAAAAGTCATTTATATAAAAACAAAATTGAGCATTGTATTTAGAAAGATAGAAGAGATATTTAGAAGAAAAAAAATTGTGCATTTTTTTAAAGTAATTTTTTGACCCTTAAAATTAAAAAAATCAATATACTTATTATGATAATATAAAAAATAAGCCATGAATCGTTACTGTAGCATCATTCCCCGAGCAAGAGTAGCCATATTGAGAGAGCATCTTTTTTGAGAAAACTTCATATATTTTGAAAAATAATCAATATTTATCAATTTTTCAAAGAAAGACTTCTTTGGCTTGTCATAGGCTACACATAACGGTAAGTAAGAAGTTTGAGTACCTTACAGTTAACGAGTTATAGAAAACCTGATTTTTCACGGTTTTTCCGATATAACTCGAAAAGTATCAATGATATCGGAAAATTATAAGTTAATCAATTGATAGATCTTTTCAATACCTTCAATTTCCGAGTTTGACTTTTTTTGATCGGAGCTGTAGTTCTTTAGTTATCAACAAAAAAACGCTTTTCGCAACTTTGCTAATTTTTTAGGCTATGTTCGGTAATCACTATCGAGCCGCATGAAATAGAAACTCACGCTGAATTTCAATTTCCTATACGCTCATATTTTTTGTTTTCGGGTATTAATTTTTTCACGCACTTTTCCCTATTGCTTGGACTATGTGAAGATCTTATCGTTTACCATGTAGCTGTTTACTTATCGAACTCTTTAGACGGTGGGTGTTCAGGGAATGATTTCAAATCAAGATCATTTCAGTAATGAGACAGGTTTGTTCTGTTACACGGCATATCTCTGATATTCATCTTGAAAAAAGTTTGATGTCCCTATAGTAGATCTTTTTAGCCGGTCAATCGCCCATCTACGTCCAATCAACCAAATGGAATGGGTATAAATCATTAACATATCCGCGTAATGTTGCTGCAATTTGTAGGTGTGTGTTGCACGACTGAATCCCGATATATAAAATAACTCTAATAACGGAATCAGATTCGTAAATACCTTGGCCAGTCGATATTTTGCCGAAATATTATGGCCTTCTGAGGATGAAGAATATGTTGCAATATTGTACAAGGAAAGATTCAGCTTTTGAATTTGAAGTGTAACAACATTTTTTTCTGCTCTCTTTTAGTATATGGTGAGTATATATACTATTGTTTTCGACCAGCAGTGGGACTCTGTGTCATATAGAATTCTACCCCTCGTTTTCTACAGTCGATTACTACTATCGCAAGCGACAGTCACATTATTTGACACTCTGTGCTTCAGTAGCCTGCACATCGGGTTTGTTCGGCAACGTACTATCCGATTAAAAAGCATTTGCCAAAATTTGGTGATATTCTAGAGACATTTCATATTCTTGTGTCCAAAATTACTGTCAGTGTCACGCATTTTTATTTTTAACGGCTGGTAGTTTCATGTTCTTTTCAATTCATTTTGAATAAATTGTGATATTATTGTTGCCTATGAACGGATTGCATGTATTAGCTCTGATGGAAGGAGAAAATATTGTGAGAAGACTCATGAGAGAAGCGTCAATTTTTGATAGAAGATACGAGGTTTAAGAGGCCATGAGCGCGATCATATTTGGGACGGTTCTTTTGGTAAAAGAGTCGATAACTCAAAAACGGTTCGTTGTATCGATTTCAAACAAGGTCAGGCTTCTAGAGAACTTTCGATCCTATTCACCTACGTCTGCGGTAGCACCTCACGATGCTCTTCACAGATAATCGAGGTACCTGCAATGGTATTATTCTTCTATCAAAATTTGAAGCAATCTTCATCCAATCGAAATGAATTTGGTATCAAATGAAAGGTAAATCGTTGATCTATGTACGTGTTTTAATATTTTTTGAAATTATCTGTTATCTACCCAAAAAAATTGCTTCAAAGTAAATGGAGATTTCAGTTTCCATTACAGCACGTACCTAGAATCAAACGTCCTTTAGAATCCTGTCCTTGTTTGAAATCGATACGACGAACCGTTTTTGAGTTATCAATTGACTCTTTTACCCTAAAAAACGCCCCAAATATGATCGCGCTCATGGCCTCTCAAAAAACTCTTTAGAGTAAATAAGGATATTGCTCAATATATACCCCCAAAAATTTAATTTTTTAGTGTCCTAAGTTTTTGTGCAACAGGAACATATCAAAGAGTAATAGGTAGAAGCCATGCTCTTTTTATAGCTCAGCAATGTGTATCGAGGGCCATATAAGAGGTGACCATTGCTATTGTAAATACTTTGTCAGCACAGTGGGTAGGCTTTCCACCTCCTGTCTTTAGCTGATCTTTCTGCAATTTTGCAGCTTTTTTCTTAGTTTTTGACTAAGTTTTCCAATATAATAGGTACCTAAATTTTAAATAAAGAAGTTATTATAAATAAACACTAGGGCTAATGGATTGAGGCTCAGCACTATTACTGTACTTTTATGAATACTTATCCTTTTCCATTCTTCGACAGATTTTTCTTCAAAACCTAAGCTGTTAAGATTGTAGCTCACATTTTGTCACAGAGCCTGACCTTGTGCTTTGCCCTCTATTCACTCCACACCCTCATTATTTATTAGTTTTCAATATTTGCTTTCGAAATTGAAATAAATATATTTGACAACACTGACAGAATTGAATCAAAAGAAAAAAGTTGGGTTAAACATAGAAAACGACATGTCTCGACATGTCTTGCTTTCTGGCTACCGGGATAGTCGAGTTTAGGCGATAATTTGTGTACACAGAATATGGAATTCAGTCGATAAGTGGAATTCAATATGACACGTAGTCCCGCTGCAGGTTAGTTGTTTTTACAAAGTGCTAATTGCTATAGAAGACGGGAGGTTAACAATAATTATTCAGAACCAGATATAGTCATTCATAAACAACATCCACGTCAACATCTTAGTAAGGACAAATTAAAATCAGACGTCGTGACATGGCATAATATATTATTGTTAAAAATGTCAAAAATAATGATGTTCTAATATTTGATCACCTTTTCAAAAGTGTCCATAGACCGAAGACCCTCTTACTAGTTTGAGAGATGAGAGGTGTCAAAGTTGAAAGTGGCTATTTTTATTTCATGACTTTGTACGCAATTAGGAGATTTAATTGATTGGTTATTCAAAGTATTCACCACCCATGAGTCATCTTGTATATTTCGATATTATTAAGGATTTCATGAAGGACCAATTCCGAATGTATGTCAATTTGAAAGAATCTGCTTGGTGGACTCCGAGGTATAAACTTTTGTTTCTGTCTACTGAATTCAAGAAGTAATCATTTAAAGGTCAGTTTTTCATGTTGCAGTTAAACTCCAGATAACTAACTAATAGTTTAGATGGTGAACGACATTCTTTAAATGACGTTTGAAGGATCACATTCGAAACTGTTAGTTAGTTACCTGGAATTTAACTGGAACATGAAAAACTGGCCCTAAGCCAGGAATCACACTGATCGACCAGGACCGACCGTCCGCGACCGTCCCACAACGACCAAAATTTCCAACACGTATATTCTTATCGCACTACTCATACTGTTCGACCATTCTCGACCGTCCACGACCGGTTTTCAAAGACCATGTTTGAAATTACATTAAGTATAACTTGCTGGAAATTTTGGTCGGCGTCAGACTACTGTGATGCATGTCCATACGCTACATTATCATAAGGACACATGTTTGTGATGAATTTTCAACAGTTTTTCACCTGAACGAAAATTTTAATATTATTCGTGTAAACTGTTATATTTCCAATTGAGTCAGAAATTCGTGAGTACTATATTTAGAATTTATAGTACATCCAAAATTTTAATGTTTTTAAAGCAACGGAACAACACAAGAACCGTGTGGGCCACCGCAGAGATGAATATTTTAATAACAGCGGTTAGGAGCCACGTTAAATCAGAGTAATCCTTATTACAGCAATACAGAAGTCATTGATGGAATT
This sequence comes from Chrysolina oricalcia, assembly GCA_944452925.2. NCBI lineage: Eukaryota > Metazoa > Arthropoda > Insecta > Coleoptera > Chrysomelidae > Chrysolina > Chrysolina oricalcia. The sequence goes on along the minus strand of OX101813.2, from coordinate 36,388,779 downwards.
TATTAACGCAAGAGAATGATTGTTAAGTATCAGTAATGTTCAACTAATAGTAACTCACGTATTTTTATAGTTAAATAATTAACGTGCTGGGTATAGAAAAAGGAGACATTCCTTGGTGCTCCAGTTCCCAGCAAATAAATAATTGGCCTTTTTTTATTGGGAATTTCTGTTGGTGTAATTTATGGACATTCAATAGTGGGTAGTTTGGAACTGTATTGATCTTTTAGTAATTTGGTATAATTGGTTCATAATTCACCGTCTTGTTCCCGATATAAATAAAGTTCTCTATTCCACACACTGTTTTACTTAACTTTATTAATCGTTTATAAAAATAATACACTATATAATTCTTTCTTCTTCACTCTCACTCCGACTCATTATTTACAACAAAAGCATTGAAATTATGATTTTGAACTTCTTTTCGTTGAATAAATAGAAAATTGACATAACCTTTTGAATGTCAGTTCAATGTCAGATTTAAAAAATTATTCTGGCGGTCGGTCGAAGATGGTCGATCAGTGTGAGTTTGAAAGTTTTAATTGATATACTTCAATTTTTGGTCGTAGGTGGACGGTTGCGGACGGTCGGTCCTGGTCGATCAGTGTGATTCCTGACTAAGAGGGATAGAATTTTGAACATCCGTGAAATATATTCACCCAATGAAATCGAAAATAATCGCAGAATTAAACCAATGATTCTTTGAAATATAGCCCGATAAAAAAAAATACAAAATCGTAATTTTATTTTGATCATATCTCTTGAATCATCCAGATGATTTCTCGAAATTGATAATGATAATTCAGAATTTGTCGTCACAGAAAACAGAATAATTTCGAAATATATGGGATTATTGGAAAATTATCATGATTTTGACCTCAGGATGAGTCACTTGTACCTACTTTTTTTCACTAACCTAGTTTAAACTTCATCAACGTTTCTGCATCATTGAATTTAAGTTTTTATCAAAAAATTGTTGAAACCCACCTTGTACACCATATTTTTTTGAAAAAATCGGAATTATAACAGCCAGGAAAAAATCATTTGAGTCTATTTGCACAAATGAATATTAAATAAAAATTACCAGTTTCGACTTCAAACGCTTCATATCTTAAAAACTATTCACAGGATCGTGTTGGGCCAAAGGACACTTTCGTGGGGGTGATCAAATATTACAATTAATAAAATTTTCAAAAAATTTAAGCGATCACCATTCCATAAAAAGTTTGGGGTTCTTTGACGAAAAATGTTTGGGTGATTGGCCAAAATCATAATAGTTTAATTTTCAAAAATATAGAGCATGACGTGGTGACCATGGTACAACAAAAAAAAACTAAGGTACTTACAACTTTTTAGTATTTTTCGTAAAAATGCAATTATTTCCAGATAAGCTTACAATTACTCATTCAAGCTACTACCAGCAGGCCCATTCGAATAATGATGTAAATTTGTTCTTCCCAACCAAGAACTACATGCCCAATATAACTGAGTTTCCGCAACAGACAGATTCTCAATCCCACATAACCAACAATATTGTAGATTCTAGATGAATCATTTATTCATTGAAATCTATTTTCTTCCTCTAAATCATGAATTGACTAGTTTTACAGAAACAATTTGCAGGAAATTCAATTGATATTTAATGTTATTTTGTATAGTTATATATAATGAATGGGTATCATATTGTATCATTATTATTAATGGGGAAGTTTGGCGGTCAATGTCAAATTGATATCGATGAAAAAATCTTCATTTGTTACGTAATTCTACTACACCTGCATCAATTCCGGACGACTGCCACCAAATCACGTGACAAAATAGTGTGAAAAGTTTTTCCGAACTTGCTCATATAAATTCCCATGAAAACCATTAGCTCATCCTTTACCTAACATTCAATTAGCAGATTTAAAAATAGGAACTGTTTCAATGTCAAATCTCACATCTCTGTTATTTTAGTAATAATAACTCAAAACTAACCCAATCTTCCTTCTACTTCACTTACATTGAGGGGTTAATTCAAGAACTCACTTTTTCAGTTCATACTTTTCAGGTTATTGAAAATCAACTGTTTCTCGCGCACTCACACGTAGCGTCGAGCGTACACCGTCGTCGGCGTTCGCCACAGAAAAGCCAAAGCCACAGCAGGATAGTGTGATATAGCAGGAATCGGAATCCGAGTCCGCGCAATTGTTTTGTCTGCCACAAACGTCAAACTGCGGCGAAACTACTACTATCGATCTCATAGACCAGTCAACGAAGAAAATATGACGAATGCTTTCGGGATAAGATGAAGCGGGTGAATTTTATGTCTACGGGTAGGGCCGGATTAACCATGTCGGTTCCCCTATGTAATGCTTGTCTCTGGGACCCTTCACAATTTCTAACTTCCTAAAATATATTTTTCTACCACAACGCAATTTCATTCATGAGTATACTGTTTTTCTACTTCATTACATAGATATGACGTCACCCTAAAAGTATGCGTATTTTTTTATCAAATTGCTCTGTGAACTAAAATATGTTGAAATATTAAGTGCCAGTTTCACAGGTTGCAGTTGAGCTTCAGATTACTTAACTGATAGTTAGAATGTGAACCTTAAACACCGTTTAAAGAATGGCATACACCATCTTAACTATTAGTTAGTTATCTGGATTTTAACTGGAACCGGTGAAACTGGCCCTAACTGTTCTAAATTTTTAACATACAAAATTGTTAAAGGCGAAAGTTAACATTTACCAATATATCATTTTCAATCGCCACTATCGCCAATGAATTATTTGAACGGTTCTGAGACTTTGACGAACAATGACAGTTTTTGGTTAGATTTAATTTCGAAATGTTACGTTCATCCGTGGTGTCTGTATTCATCAGACTTCCATATTTTTGCAATGCTGTCGTAACGTTCGGAAAAGTTGATTGTGCCATATTAACAAAAATTAGTTCATACGGATCCACAACAGGTTCAATTTTATCTTTTCTGGCGTACTCTAATTGTGAGATGAAGTACTTGAACTGTACCATCTCGTCTATAAACTCAGGCTCACTATCATCGAAATAATGTTTCCTAAACTTTGTACAAGCCTCTCTAACTTCATCGTTGGACTTTGTCGAGAAATCTGTTAGAAATCCAAATGTGGCATAACTTCTCTTTTCACCTTCACAGAACGTCTTCTGCAGATCCATCATTTTCCTGCTTAGCACACGCTGATTTTCATCACTGTATTGAATATCGGTTTTCTCATTTGCGTTCATCTCGTCATAGTTAAATAATTGTCGCAGTGAAAGTAGGAAATTGAAAATCGATTTTGAAAGATCGACCGCCGCGCCGGTTGAAGTTCAATAGTGGTTTTCTGCAGAGATATACTGACACCATCATTTTCTTAGATCTAGTATGGCAGCCCAGAATTAGTATACTCTATGCCGTAATTGCATAGTAATGCCAATACGGCATTTCCTTTTTCTTCAAGTCTGATCTCGTGAATCACTTGTGGTGCCTGAGTCTCATCGCCAGCAATAGCGAAGCTGTCTGAAAACTGTTGTCATGCGAGGACCAACTCAAGTAGGATTAGACAGATGCAATTTGAAATAATATATACAAGTGGAATAATTCCCCATAACTAAAAAAAAAATCGGAGCTCGGGGGGGGGGGGGGGCTTGATCGATGTGGGGACACTGTCTAATGGATAATCCGGCCCTGTCTACGGGATGGACCAATACAAATTTACTGACAAATTCCGTACAATTCTTGAATGCTTGGACTGAAAAGCGCTTTCTAAAATAGGAGTAATCTACTGAAACTCACCCATACATACAACACACGACGTAACGTCCAATTTCAATGTCACCGAACTCACAGATCTATCGGTAAAAAAATTATCATTGCTCATGTCCAAAACTTTTCAATACCTTACCGAAAACTATCCAGGAATCTCAAATATTCTACTTAATCAAGAAAAATTTGACAATCCACTCAAAAAATACTTCACTGGAGATCATATTTACCATGATTTAAAAGCTTTTTTTAATTCTTCAAATCTTATATTTTCACTGATAATATCAAATGTGTTATTGGTCGTACTTTTGAATCAATGTTGAGTTTGTAGGATTGTACATTCAAAAATCCGTTGAATGTTTGTATTGTTTATGTAGATTTTAAATTTTTCGAAATTTTATTATTATTAGTTATATTGTTTTACTGTATGTATATTGGAATGTGGGTACTTGTATTTATAGATATAGAGTTTATTCATTTAAAATTATATTATACAAATTATTATTGTATAAAGAAAAAACGATAAAGGATCAGGCAGCAGCCTTACGGAAAAATTGTCACCGTTTTTCTTTATAAGTTTTGGTATTCTTCTCAATACTTTGCCCAATTTTAGTAATAAAGTAGGTTGTAGCTTCTTGTGCGTCTTCAATGTTATACAATGAATCCCAGTTTAAATCATTCAGATCATATTTCAATTTTGTGAAATTTATATTTTTTATTACAAGTTCCCTATAGTTAGACTCGGTATCCTCAAAAATGTTTGTAATCAATATCGTAGCACTGGCGGATCTGAGGGAGGGGGCATGGGGGCCATGGCTCCCCCCAGAGCTCTGAATAAGTAGTTGATATTGGTTCAACAATCAGTCTGGATATGCAACCAAACCTACGTTATACAAATGAACATTATTCGTATTCGTAGTTTTCGTATTGAATATTTCCTCAAACACTCGAACACCCCAAATCAACACGTTTTTGTATTTCATTCATCATCCAATACAAATATGAAACAGAAATATTCTTCTATGCAGTGCGAATATGTGAAAACAACACAGGCGGCCAGATCAAAGTGCGGCAAAACAGATTAGCATAGAGGAAAAATAATAATTTTTTGGGACTGTATTCCATAAAATGCAAATTAGCGGTAAGCGGTGACCGGTGGCGGTGAGCGGTGAGAATCAAAAACAAAGGGAATAACTGAAATAAGTAGTTATTTTTTTTATCGGAAACCACACAAACACCAATTGGCTTTGAAAGAAAAAGGTGAAAAAAGTCATTTCACATTAGTTCTTCAGATCAGTAAGATTCAGTTTATAGATTGTTTCATTGAAAAAGAAATAAGTGATAAATGAAATTGAAATTATTGTAAAAATTAAATGGTAAGTAGGAACCTACGCAACAGTGAGATTATTAACGTGACTGATTTTTATATATTTTCGAAAACCGATAATCAGTGTACAAAATTATACTCACTTGGATGAACAAAACTATTTAGAGCTCCAGATAAATCTTTAATACATTTTCGAAAATCATTTAATGTCTACATTCCTGAATTTATTCCAACTAAAAAAGTTATTTTAATGATCATAGTGTCATTGTGAAAAAATATTTCAACCTCCTATTCGATGTGAAGAACTTAGCTGAGCTGTTTAATTTTTCGGATGGATAGAAGGAAGGAAGGAATTTTGCCAGTACAAAAATGGCCGAAAATTGAACAACCAATTCAAAATATTCAAAGCGAGGCAGGACCGTCATCTTCAGCTTTAGAAAACCCTTACATATCAGAGGAAAATATTAAAAACTATCTCAAAGCATCCAAAGTGAGGAGAAACCATCATCGTAATCTCAAAACATTTTATATCAGAGGAAAATATAGAAAATGAAAATATTTTCGATATAGGTAAAGCAGTTGTGCGAACAATGAATGACTATGAGAAATACAAATTCATAAAAATACTTGGCATCTGCCTCGTAACCATGTGTTGCCGTTTTCGGAACACAATTATAATAACCGAATCGTTAAACGTTACTTAAATCATGATCATTTATCGAAATATGAATGGTTATCGTATTCACTTATCCATAAAGGAATATATTGTAAATACTGTGTTGTCTTTGCCCAAGTTGGAGGCAGAAATAAGACAGAGTGTCTCAAGAGTCTGGTTCAAACGTCTGTGACAAAATTTGCCAAACTTTTTGGTAGAGATGGTATCTTGGATATTCACGATTCCAATAAATATCATAAAGAAGCTATTTTGAGTTCAAATATGTTTATTAATTGTTATGAAAATCCAACTTCTGATATACGAAATGTATTATCGGAAGGCAGGAAAAGACAAGTAGAAGAAAATAGAAAAAGGTTAGTACCAATAATTCGAAGCGTAATTTTGTTAGCAACGCAAAATATTCCATTTCGTGGACATAGGGATGATGGAGAATTATTAAACACCAGTGGAGTAATCGAGGGAAATTTCAGAGAACTACTTCGATTTCGAATTGAAGCTGGAGACCGAATGTTAGAAGAGCATTTGAGATCGACTTCATCTAAGGCAACTTACATCAGCAAAACTACCCAGAATCAATTAATAAATTTTTGTAGTGAAGAAATTATTTCTACCAAAATATCAAAAATCAAGTCTGCGAAGTTTTACAGTATAATGTTTGACGAGACCACAGATAAATCTCACGTTACTCAAATGTCACTAGTAATCAGATACCTTGAAGGAAGTGAAGTGAAGGAAGACTTCGTAGGATTTATAGACTGCTCTACCGAAAAATATAAACTAGATCCCGATACAATGGAGCCTGTTCTTACAGGTAAAATTCTGGGACAAATCGTCGTAAGCCAAGTGAAGAAACTCAATTTACCATTCATAGACTGTGTTGGAATTTGCACATATGGCTGTAGCGTCATGACTTCTAAGCAGAATGGTGCTGTTCAAGAGGCTCAAAAAATGCTAATCTCGGCCGTCCGTTGTCCCTGTTTAAGTCATGCATTGAATCTCTGTGCAATCCGTTCGCAATGCTATGGGAGTAATAAATGAAGGATGTCGTATCATTTTTCACCGCGTGTTCCAAGAGGAATTATGTGCTGAAACATATTCTTCTGGGCCAACTTCATTCTCATTGTGAGCGACATGACTCAGTCCTGCAATTTCGAGTAATTCTGCCAAAAATTGTTCAATCACTCGATATAATCTCGTCTTGGGAAGAAAGATACTCTTCAAGTAAGGCACAAAACTATGTTTCTGCTCTAAAGAATAGTTCCTTCATTGTAAGTCTTTTTTGTATGTCTGAAGTTTTTTTCTGTAACGATGCCGCTCAGCAAGTTGCTCCAGAAAAAAAACTTGGACCAAGTGCCGCCAATGATGCAGTTTTGAATACACTAGTAGTTCTGAAAGAAAACCGACAAGGAGCTGAAAAACATTTCAATGCAATTTTCAAGAGTATCGAAAAATCCCTAGATGAACTGGGGGCAACTTTGAGCAAACCCAGAACCACTGGAATCATGAGACATCGACCAAATCCAAATTGCGAATCATTGGAACAATACTATAGGCAGATTATATATAAACCCTTCCTCGATAGTATAATTATGGATTTGGAAGGTCGATTTTCTGCTGAAACAACAAGTTTGTTCAATTTGAACATTACAATACCCACGTTAATTAGGGAAATTGGTACGACATCTCTGGATTAGTGAAAAAATTCAACAAACTTTTTCATCAAAATGAGGAAGTTTTTTTCACAGAATTCAAAAGCGAACTGAGGTTGTGGAAGGCGAAGTGGGTAAATCCGCCAGTGTATCGTAGTTGAATGATCTGTTACAAGTGAATCTAAAATAAAGCTTTAAAAGTAGTCGCTGACTTCACCTTTTTTTATTCATACAAAAATATGATCCAAGCAGCTTTTAGAGTCTCCTTGGATTCTGGTAGTGGTATTGACAGTTGAGATAAAATTAAACATACTATGTCTAGGTATTCAGATATAATCGTATTATCCTTAGAGAGTAAGTCGATATTTATATCGCCTACAATTACAATATCTACATCACTGCTCTCCTTATCATTATTACAAAAATAATCATATAGTCCATTTACAAACTCTTTATGATTGGTTGCTGGTGATCTATATAATGCTGTTATTTTGATGGTTTTTTGTTCTTTTTTACAGGTGACCTCAATTGCTTTACACTCTGATATTGTTACAATTTTGAATGTATAGTTAATATTACTTTTTAGATAAACAATAGTAATGTCCTCAATATTACCCTGTGTATCTCAAAAACGGGTCCTAGCATAGCCAATACTGTTCGACAATATAATAGTGTACTCAAACTAAGAGTAATGACAAAAAATTAGAAAATTTCAATAACGAAATTTTTAATTACAGGGTGAAATATGAATTAAACGCTTTTTCACAAGTTTTGTCATCACCTAGCATTTGTGTCACACTGTACTTGAATTTTAGACAACTAGTATGCGGAATGGTTCGTAGTCAAATATCCCTAAAGCTCAAAATATAAAATGTTACAAAAAACTGTGACTTTTTGACTCACCCAATACAAAATTTTAATTTGTCGATTTCGAAATATTCAAACGATGAAAATTTCAGTGTGTTACTTGGTTTGATCACATCATCATTTTATAGGGTCGAACAAGAATTTCATTTTGAATAATGCTTGACTAACCCCGTATTTCAGGCAGAGATGTACGCTATCTTGCAATGTGCAAGGATCAGAATATGCTCAGACAGCCAGGCGTCACTGAAGGCTGTTATGAACTCGAAGGTGACATCAAGACTGGTATGGGAATGCCGAGAAGAACTCAGTGTCATCTCAGAACACAACAAAACAACTTTGATGTGGGTTCCAGGACACTGTGTCATCGAAGGCAATGAAAAAGCTGAGGAACTAGCCAAATACGGTCATCAACTCCATATATTGGCCCAGAACCCGCACTCGGGATAACTAAATCCAACATTCGAGGACGCATTCGGGACTGGATCAAACGAAAACAAAGGGAGAGGTTGAACGAAGCCCCTCTCATGCTCTACGGGAAAACATACATTGAAGAAACGTCAAAACACAAAACTGAAGAACTATTCATGCTGAGCAGGAATTAAGAACGATAACGGGCCTTCACACTGGTTACAGCCCAATGAGAAAACACCTGCACAAAATGGGGCTGTACAAAGGAGAACTTTCGTACAGACAACGTGGTAAAGGGGCAGAAACAGCCAACTACGTACTGTCAGAATGCGAGGCATTAGACCGCAAAAGGCAGGCAATATTCGGGAAACAGGCTATCTCCCGAAGAATACAACAGTCAACCGGTGAAGAACCTGCACAGACTGGTACAGGGGACTAGAGTTACGGAGTGGGTGCTGTAAAACCAATCGGAATGCACAAAAAGCCCAAGAGGTTGAGGTGCAGCTGGTGACAGGACCAGCATCCGAAGGAAAAAAAATCTAACAATATTTTTTATAAAAAAACAGTTTAAAATTACTGTTTCATAGGTAAATAATATTTGTCGCGCAAAACTCTCTCAATCAAGATGTTTTCCTACGACAATGTTATTTTAAAGAAATGGCCATTTTCCAACTTCGGCACCATGTATCTCGAAAACTAGTCATAGGGTTGAGTTGGGCCCATAGACACTCTTGTTCAGGAGGTCATATAAAACAACCTGATTATTGTAATTTACTGAATCACTGTCACCAATCGGTCTTATTTGTTACAATTTCGAATTATTTATATTAATTTTTTACTGAAATGCAATTAACTATAGATAATAACCACGCATTTCAAAGAAGTATTGAAATCAAGCTTCACGAATCTTGTGCTAATATGAGTGGGAAAAGCGGGATTCCTTGTGTGATATCTTCGTTTTCATAAAATAGTTTTGTCATAATATAGCATAACTACAAGATACTGAGTGGTAATCTCCATAATATGGTGATACTCACTTTCGATGCTGGATAAAGATGAATTATCTTGTTTGCTTCTCTGGATTGCCCACAAATGATGTGAAAACGGAACATGATTAAATCATCATTGCACAAAAACTGCACAGAAAACGATTCGATATTCACAAACTTCATTTAATCAGATATATTTCGCTAGCAGAGTAGCTTCATCACTGTCTGATTAAATGAAGTATGTGGAGATCGAATCGTTTTTTCGAGTAGTTTATACAATATCTATGGATCTTCATTGAGTAACTACAGAGTCAATCAGAAATATTAAAGTATTGTTGAATGAATGATGATTGTCAACGTAATGAAAATGAAATTACACTCCGAAATTTAGATTTCGCCACAACTATTCAATTTTAAATGGCATTAGAAGTTTAATGAAATTACATAAAATTGAATCATCATATCTCTGAAATATTGATATGACTGAAATTCTATATTTTTAGGCATCTTAGCTTGGACACCCGTCAACGTTCATCTCAAGGGGGTACTTTTTGCGTATATTCTTGATCTTGCATATGCATTTCGAAGTTAGCTCCACGCATCATCTTCATTTATGTTGAAGTTCATTTTCAGACAGCACCAGATAGTCTATGAATAATAGTAGAACATTCCTTTTGCAATATTGGTATATTCTAGAAATACGTGCCAATGATATTCTAGACAATTGACATATATATATATATATATATATATATATATATATATATAAGTTGAGAATAATCAAAGAATGTTCGTTGAGAAATATTCTAGGAATATGAGATATATCACAGAATATTTTAGTAATAATCCATTTTTGAATAATCCAGGCAGAAGTATTTCAGGAAAATATATATTCATTGGAATACTGGATGAATAAAAATAACTTTTGTCTATTTTCTACTTCGGCTTGATTTATTTGTTACGGAACAGTTTCGGTTTTATCACATTTTACTTCATAATGGTGTGAAAGCCGAAACTGGTCTTAACAAATAAACCAAAACTCAGTGAAAATTAGACAAAAGTTATCTTTCTTCATCCATCAGTTTTTCATAATGAATATCCACAAAATAAATAAATCACCAATGTAAAGAAATATATTTATTACTATAATCGAAACCTTATCGAATCCTGAATTTAAAAAAATAGTAGCAAGGCAGCAGAAGTTTGTATGAACTACATTTTGTGTGATTTGTCAGAACCTAAATCTATAATACTAAATCTATGCTACTGAATCGCGTTCGCCAGAGTCTTCTCAATCATTTCCTAGTAAGTTAATTAATTGTAATATTATAGTATAGCAAGAATATAATCCGTTTCTCCATTATCTGAAATTGGTAAAATGTATTTTCTCCTTTGACTGGTCTATTTTCAGATTTTTCAATAGAGATAATGCTGTTGTGAGTCAGCAAAATCTACATTCTTCTTAGGTACTTGTACTGGGATGTGAATTACTTTGAGATGCTCTTTGTTCGAGACTTTTGCTACATTATTGGAGGTTATTGAAATTGTGGATGTAAATTTATTACGACAGAGGTTTTCCACGTTGGACAAAATTATAGCTTGATACCCAAAGTTGAGTTTTCTCACGAAGTAATCCACAGTGATGCTCAATTATAGGCTCACGTAGCTGTTTTCCGAATTTAGCACCTCTCTAAGGTGCAAAATGTTCTATAATTGACTAAAGTAGTACCTAGGTGGAAAACAAAAAAACCGAAAGAAAAGTAATGTTTCCTTTCGCGTCATCTCATAACAAGATAATATCGTTCTAATCTGAGAGCTCCTGATTATGAAACATGCTTTATTTCGCAATATTATTAAACCACATGCGTATTTTTGAAGCATCATTTTGCACAAGTATTTCATGAACAATTATTTAGATAAATTTTGTTCGAGAGCAGGACATGTGCAATATCCACTAGATCACTGGATGAGTAAACATCCCTTGCGAGACCCGCCCCTTCTCATCTGCATCGACAGTTTCGTCAAAGTAGTTATAGTCCAGGAGCCCGGTAAAAATTTGGTCAGTCATTTCCTCTCAAGCGATATTTAGTGGAATGCATCAGAGAGTCGTATTATAAAGATTCGTGAACGTCAGCTGCGATTCCGTTGCTGGTGGAGGGGGGGGGGGATGATCAGCACAGTAGCTTCCTACGCACGAAGAAAAAAATATATTCAATTTTGTCCTCCGTCCCGGAAACATGTTAAATTGACGCAATCCGAATATAAGGTAAAATTTTATTTGAGAGGAAATCATAGAAGGTACTTTTTTTTGTGTTCGACCAACTAGCTGTCGTATAATACACAATGCTATAGTCAGCTGATTTTTTCTTTCTTCAAGATATTGCTTTAGCGATAATTCAACATGTTTTCAGGTAGGAAAACAAAATTGAATACATTTCTTTTTCTTTGTGCGTGGGAGGCTACCACCGCTCATCCCCCCCACGGAACGGCAGCTGACGTTCACGAAGCTTTATAATATAACTCTCTCATGCATTCCACTAATTTTCGCTTGAGAGGAACTTGGTCATGGAAATCTGTCACTGGCTCCCGGACTATTAGTGAAATGAGTTCGTGGTATTTAGTAAGAGTTTATGGAATTTATCAGTCTGTTTTAGCAGACCGTCCAACCATTCAAATTATCGGATCCGACAATGGCGACAATATTATACGGTCATGTGCAGGAAAGGGGGTTTGTTCAGACACCGATAGTTATCGGATAATTATCAATAATAAAAATAATAACAATTATTTACTACCGAAGGACATACAGAGTGTACCATGAAGAATAGGTCAGGGAATATCTCAGAACTCGGGAGTAGTAGAGAGTTGTAATTTTGTGGTTGTAAATTAAAGCAATTGGTGCAGCTTTTTTTGATATTATGTTTCCCAAAGAGCCTTTTGTTTTCGGTCACGTGACATCAGATTCAAAATTATAAATGGGACAACCTGTATATTTTGGCATTTCTATGTTTTTCCGATAAAACGATTCCAACAAACTATCACATTTGTGGTCTAAAACGATTAGTTTAAGAGCTACAGGTACTTCAATATACTTTGTCTCACGTCAATTTTCAATGAAAATGGATGATTTTTATAATTTCACCTTGTTTTAATGATCACAAAAAATGCAGGACTACCCAAATATACAGGGTGACCCAAACCCTATATAATTTGGCAATTGCCCGGTTCAAACGTCGCGTCATGAAGTACCTGTTATTCTCCAATCAATCGTTTAAGACCACAAGTGTGATAATTCCTTGGAATCGTTTTATCTGGAGGCACAAAGAAATGCCACAATATACAGGTTGTCCTATTAATAATTTTGAATCTGATATCACGTGATCGAAAACAAAAAGCTCATTGGATAACATAATATAAAAAAAGCTGCACCAATTGCTTTGATTCACAACCCCAAAATTACAATTCTCTAGTGGTGTCAGTGGCATTTTCAAATATTTTCTTTGCTTTTCCGTACAGTCCCTGGGCCGCCAGGATACTAAAACCCCGATAATAAATATCCAATAATCTGATGTCTTACCCATAAGTCAAGGAAACCTTCCGCATAACTTGGAGGAGACAGAAACACCAACAAACCTAAGACTTAGCGCTTGCGGCGGAGGACCTGCTCTTGAGCAGGTGTGAGCTGGTTTGCTCGCTCTCTGAAAGCCCCTAATAGCACCATGAAGTCCGATGGTAATAGGACATCCTCTCAGGACGTTCGGGACGTCCTCATGACGTGCAGAATTGGTACCGCGGACGTTCATTGGACATCCGTGGGAACCACCAATGTCTCGGCTTCTCACCATAATTGGACGTTCTATAAGGATATCCAGTGGACATCCACCTGGGATGTTAATTGGACGTCCCCGAATTACATCAATCAAAAGTACATTTGGGACGTCTTTGGGACGAGCAGTATTGGTACCGCGGACGTCTATTGGACATCCGTAGGAAGTACCAATGTTTCGACTTCTCACCAAAATTTGACGTTCTATAATGATATTCAATCGACATCGACCTGGGATGTTCATTGGACGTCTCCGAATTACATCAATCGAAAGTACATCTGGGACGTCCTTAGGATGTGCAGAATTATCAGATGTGTTTGTTCGTATTTCTCTTTCACGGCTGAGATTATGATATTGTTGTGGATTCGTGGAGATACCAGATAGGTTAGAAATAACTATTGAATAGTAGAAAAAAACTTTTATTTTCATTTAAAGATATAATTATAATGAATGAACACAAAATAACTTCCACAACAGTCACTAAACTAGCTAATCACAAAAGATGATAGAAAAGCCGCCATAGCTGGTAAATACTAAATACTCAACAATTGTCTGTCAATTCGTCAACACTTCACTTGAACACAGAACACAAAACACAGAAAACAACTTTATGCACGGAATCCATACATAGAGGAATTGTTCGGTTTCAAGTCGTATACAAACAAGAGAGACAAACATACATTTTTCATGTTCATTGTTATGAAACAGTGAACCGAATTGGCATACGTACATACTCGAGAATATGGCCCCAGATGACCTTATTGATAGTGAAAATGGTTTTATTTCAGATAGGTTGTTGGTAGCTGGGGTGGATACACGGGTACTGGGTACACATGGAGGCCTGATTATTGTAAGTAACTGTTTTAGAATTTTGTTTTATTTTTTAATCATCCATTCTTCATCTTTGGATGGATGCACCTAGGAAACATTCCAAAAAATATTCAATCCAGGACATCCCAAGGAAGTACTCGCAGGAACATTTTCTAAAATTCACTGATTGGGACGTCCGTTGTACATTCATCAAGGACGTTCTAGAAAGTCCTTTCGAAGACATGCCGAATACATGCCAACCAGGACAACCAATGGATATCGTAGAAAATTCTACAAAATATATCCGAACCAGGACATCCCAAGGAAATCCTCGCAGGGAGATATTCTGAGATTAACCAATTGGGACGTCCAATATTCATTCATAAGGGATGTTCCTGAGTGTCCCGTACCAGGACAACCATGGAAAGTCGTTTCAAAGATATGCCAGAATACTTACTAACAAGGACGTCCGATGGATGTCCTAGGAAACTTTACAAAATATATCCGACCCAGGACATCCCAAAGACGTCCACGCAAAGACGTTTTATACGATGTACCGATTGGGACATCCATAGGAATTTCTTTGGGGAAATTCATGAAAATGCACTGAATAGGACGTCCCAAAGACAATGATTTTAAGTCCCGGACATTTGGACATGATTTGTACCAAATTAGGACGACCCTGGGACATGGTGTGCTATTAGGGGCCTCAGAAGGGCAGGAATAAATCGTCAGCCTCCTTAAAAACGCAGTTCAATTCCCTCTTCCTCAGTTCTGTGGCAAAGTGATAGTTTTATTGAGTTTTCATTCATTTCTTTGTAGTTTCAGTCGTTATACTGTTTTATTGTATATTTAATTATTAATATAGCATTTTCTCTTTTTGCTATTGCTTTTGCATACCTACCATATCTAGTAGGTATTTTATAGGAACTCCTGAGTGCTGAGCGTATCCGATAAAGCGGTGTGCAAAATTTTGGATACCTATCTGACTTTTTAAGGACACTACTCGATCTGCTGAATCGTCTAACCATGTCTAACCATAGATCCTTGATACTAGTCATTTGATACTAGCCATAGCAACTGTAACTGCTTTGTCTTTCTCGTTTGTTTTTGAAGGTACCTGAAGGTACCTGAAGGTACCTGGAGACACCTTTTTATGAGATCGAACATTTGCAATTGCCGGACCACAAATTATGTTTGAAATATCTAATGTTATTTGGAAAACACTAAGTAAGCAATAATACTCTTCACAGCAAACTTCATTCATGTTCAATGTTTTAGATAAAGGAAAAAACATACAATGTCTCAACCAGAATACCGAAAAATAACATGATAAGATTTATCATTTACCTTAATTTTTTTGACGTATGAATATGCGGCGATTTTTTTGCAAATCGCAAAAAATATCTTTATTATTTCTAGGTTTCAAGGAAACTGAAAAAAATTAAATAAAAGAAAAGGTACGGTGTAACTAAAACTGATATTCTAAGTCAACTGTACTGTGAACCATATCAACATTATTATCAGTCAAGCTCCGTTTCTTGTTTCTTGAAATGCATTACGAAGAGTCTATTGAGTCTAAAATCAAAAATTTTCTCAGAGCGCCATCGCTGAGGATCTTCCCGAAACGATAGCAAGTGAGTTTGTAGATATTTACTAACCGCGTCTCTTTGGTAATGGTTTGGTACCTAGTCAGCAGATGGCAATACCTAACCAAATTATTAATTTTCGTGTTTTGAGGCTTTGTCTAATTTTGGCACAGCTTTAATAAACGCACACGGCCTAATAAACACACAGCTGGGAAACTCGACGTGGAGGGGATAGTCAACGCAGATATTCGCGCACCCCCTACCTGTCAAAGCAGTGGCAGGTATTGGGATTACGTTTCACCCGAATTTATAAGCTCCATAGGCGTAGTCACGGAAAGCTCGTGTTTTTATATTGTGTGTTGCTGTGTTCAACTATTTTGGTGAAAATATGAAATGCTGTATAATATGTATCAATGAAATGTCGATTAAAGTCCATTTATTTCACAATCGGAGAACGGATTGCGTGATTGAGTTGTCTGAAGGTGGAGATGGTGGTATGTTTTTGAGCCTGCATTGAGTGCATCTGTGATTATGGTACGAGGAATATTTAGGCGATGGAAACAATCAGTGTCATTCAATTTTTGTCACTCAGCCTACCCAGCTGAATCATTTAAACAGCAAATTTTTGAATTTATCAAAATTCTCAAGCAAATCGTACTCAAAATATGTGCTGTAACGACAGACAGACCGTCCAATTATATGCCGTTATCAAAATTAATAGGTATTACTGCGACCAAACCATTTTTTTTGCGAAGATCAAAAGGTCTACTACATTTTCGATGTACCTCACGTCATTAAAGCTACTGGAAATGTGTTGATGAAATACGATTTTCTAATTGGTAATGATAAGATTTCGTAGTCCTTCATTAATATATTTTATGAACATGACAAAAATTACCCGATAAGGGCAGCACCAAAACTAACAATGTCACACATAAAGTGTGTCTCACTTTTCATGGAAGCACCTCCATAACTTCCGTAATTATCATGGTAGAATGTTGAAACCCTTAGTACTGAAGGAAATTATGAAAATGCACCAACCGGTCTAATGGTGATGACCTAAGTGATATACACTGCCCACCAGTCCCGATGGAACCAACCATTCTTCTATCGTAAGTGCCTTTCTATAATTTTCTTCAGTCCTGGGAGTTTCATCATTCTACCTTGATAATTACGGAAGTTGCGGGGGTGCTTCCATGAAAAGTGAGACAAATTCAGATTTTTCAGAATTGAATTTGAAAAACGAAAAAGGAGTATCTGTAATGATTTGGGGTTCCTGATCACGAATCTGATGGAATTTCGCTTCTATTTTGCTCTCTTATATGATTCACCGTAAAAATGGGTTGTTCTATCGCGACTGGCGGGCAGTGTATATAATTCTACCTTGATAGTTACGGAAGTTACGGGGGTGTTTCCATGAAAAGTGAGACACACTGTATATCCCAATTGATGTGAAAAAATGAAAACAAAATATGCCTCTCAAGTATTCAGTGAGACAGTGGCATGTGGCATGGATGTTCAAATTCGGTTTGGACAGTTGCCGTCTCAAACATATAAAACATCTGAGTTTGTGTCAAATGTTGATGAAGTTTTTGATGTTCTCAATTCGTCCTGTACCAAATCCTCAAAATTATATAATAGGTCTACCTCACCAAACGCAACTTCTTAAGGAATGTCTTGCCTTGATTGATCGAATTGAAGTGAAAGACTACAAAGGTAAAAATAAAATAAGATTATCAAAAGTTTCAAATGTATAATTAAAAATATCCATGAATAGCTTACTGAAATAAAAATCCGCTAGGTGGCTCTACATATAGAACATCTTCTAAAACCTACGAAAGTATATCAAATACTTCCCATAACTTGTTTTCAAGACAGCTCACTCAGTGGTTATGGGAAACAAAAGGCAGACTCTGGTGTCACCTTCATCAACTAAAATACATTTGATAATTTACCAAGATATATTGACATTCACCAATATATCCAAATGATATTGTACCAATATCGATAAATATTTTGAGGCCATTATTGCTTCAAGAATATTTCACCAAAACTATTTCTAAAATATTCAAACAATATTCGACCAATATCGCAAAATGTTCACATTTTACAATATAACTTTTGAATAGTGTGCCAATATTGTCAGAATATTGTATCAGCGATATTGTACAGATATCGCTGAACATTTTGATGCCAATATTTGTTCAAGGATATTTCGCCAATATCATTCAAGTTATATTGGACCAATATCGCTGAATGTTCACATTTTTTTTCTCGTCAATATTGCATTTCAAATATGTGCACAATATTGTACCAATATTTTACCAATATAGAAGTGCTACTTGGGCCGTGCATATACTTATTAACTTAGTTCTAATTTCTACATCCGTAGAATATGTATAACACTGAAATTACTCCAGTAAATTTTAGAAAATCTTATAATTATACAAATAAACAAACATTTGAGGACATTGCAAATATGTAGGTATTTGGGCCAGGTAGCCGAGTGGTTAAAGCGAAATTGTTTCAATTACTTTTGGCTGCCAGTCGAAGGTTCAAACCCTAGCCACTGCAGACATTTTTCAGATGGCCCGAAAAAAGTGCCAGGAATCGCACGTAAAAAGATAAAACCTCGTTAATCCTTGGCTCGCTCAAGTTTCCTCTTCTAAGGGCTGTTGTTCGTAAGAGGACGACAGCTGGTTAACGGAAAAAATAATTTAATTTTCTTTCAATTATGTAAGAAAAAAAAAATTTAAAGAAAATTGACATTCTGGTATGAATAAATTAAAATTTCCTATTAAACTTTGAATTTTTTAATTGTTACATAATTCTTTCATATTTGCTATATCACTAAAATGGACCCTTTTCAAAAGTAGTAAATGTGTTTATTTGTATAACTATAAGATTTGTTACATTTACTAGAGTAATTTCAATGTTATATAGATCTACATCTACGGATGTAAAAATTAGAATTCTGCTAATATGTATATGCTCGGGCTGCAGGCAAGGTTTCGCTATCAGCCGGATATTTACAACCGGAGAAAATGGCAGCCACGTTCTATATAAGCTCAAAATAGTTTCATAAATAACATATATAAACAGAAGTCGTAAAATACTTCAGCTCTCCAAACTGTCTGTCATCATGAGGGCTTGTGTATGTGAAGTTTCTTCAACACGTAATCTTTTTTTTTGCCTGTAATAGGCGGCAGTGTATTAGTATATTAGTGTGTTAGATTAGAATCATTCCAGTTCATCTTCTTTTACTATACAATTTTTTTCATCAAGCAATTCAGTCAGTAGTATGTCCTTTTCACTAGAATAAAACAATTAATAAATTGAGTAAATTATTATTATCTAAATATCGCCGGCACGTCCTCTGTAGTAAATATTTGGAAAAACGTTAGTAGTGAAGATTACTACACGAAAACGTTTTAGACTTTACTGAAAAATTGCCCACTGCTTAATTGAATCTTACAAGGTCGACCCTCCGTCGGGAATATGGTTCACGTGTCTAAAGTTGTCACTTCAAAGATTTAAAAACGTTATTCCTATTCCCAAAATATTTACTGGTTGTATTCAGTTGTGTAAACGTTCTGACAATGTCGTAGCTTGACTGATGTCGAGCTCAATGTTAGGAAAACGTTGTCAGGTGGTTAAGAGAGCATCGTTTCATATATGACTAATTTCTACATCAAGCACAACGTTAATTTTGATGTATTATATGGTTACAGTCACCAAAATGCTACTTGAGAAGTGTGCTCACATCGACTTCTTGCAATTCCGCTGTTCACGCCACGTGATATCTTCTTATGAACTTCCACTAGCTACCCGCTTACATTTAAGTACAAGAAACAGCTCACATTAGTGAAGTGGAACATCTTTTATATTTTCCATTTTTGAAACATGGGGTAGATTCTGAACATCATTATGTTCAGAATCTACCAATCATTATCATTCAGTAACCAGTTTTTTCATATTTTTGTTTTTTCAGTTTTTTTTTTTTGTTGATTTTTCATTCCATTTTTTAAATCTAGGATAGATTCTGAACATAATGAACCAGTTTTTTCATTATTTTGTTTTTGTTTTTTCAGTGTCATAATTTTTTTTATTGTTGATTTTTCACTTGTGAAACGTTAGCATTCTGATTACAATACCGCATCCACCAGCATGGATTTGAATGTGGCAACATTATTTTCTTTCAAAAGACCTTTCTATGTCACTCCCTATAAGACAGATAGTTTGAATATATCTTGAATATCTATCAATGATTTGCAGTTATCAATATGCTGAGAAAAATAACAAAAACTAGTGCGGCCGCTGGCCTAAGCAATAACCCAAATAATTGACATTTTACTTATTATAACCAACACAAATGATTGATATTTTGCATGGTGTCTCTCTCTAATAATCGCAAACTCCAGAAGAATGCAATAACAATTTCGGTTTGCTAGCACCAGATATTTCAATTCAATTCAATTTGGCGTTAGTCCAGCGACAGCACTACTTTCTGTTAGTTTTTTTTTTCAATAGTGATAACTCTGAAACTAATTGACAAATATTATAAATTCTGGCATCATTCTATTCGCCTCTTTCAGAAATATCTGTTACAATGAAGAAATGTAATATAAAAAAATAGAATAATTTAAAAAGTGATTTTGACACATTTGAACCCTACTTTGTGGCAAAGTATAGCAGTCAAAACGCTCAATTTCCATTGACGACATGCCATAGGAAAAAAAGGTAACATGTGAAAACAATAAAAAAAATTATTGAAAGAAAAAAAATTTAAAATACAATTGGGGAAAATTAACTCATTGTGTTCAGAATTTGCCAGAGATTAAAAAAATGTGAAAATATTCGAGGTGTTCTTTTTGAAAATCTAAAACTAGGACCGTTTCTGGTGAAAACAAAATTCGTTTTTATCTCAAAACATCACATTTTTGTTCTCCAATGGCCTCGTAGACTTTCATGCTTCGAATCGGATTATTTCTCTCGAAAATAGTGATGCCCCATCTCTCGAACTCACCTGGTATATCTCCTAAAGCACTGCTCTGAATGTTTCCATTTCTATCAAGTCCACCCATCAAAAAATATTGTAGTGAGTATGGGTCTGAAGTGGATGCGATTATTTTTTCCAAAATTTTTAACAGATAACGAATTTATATTTGTAATATTTTAAGGAAGACAATTATTATTTTATCATTAGATATTTTGAGGTTTCAACCCAAACAATAGTTTGTAATTCATAGACGTACGAAATAACAATTATTTCCTTAGCTCTGGTATATTTGGGTGATAATGGATCTTATTTTCGATCAGCGAAGTACAATTTAATTAAGTGAAAACCTTCGAAATATTTCCGTATTAATTTTCTACGCATTTGTTCAAACGTCACTATATTCTTCATTTGAGTGAAAATTTAACGCCACAAACATTATCTTTATCTCAAGGAAAATTCATATGCCAACACAATTATTCTAATATCTTTGCTATAATAAAAATGCTGAATAAATATTGAAAGAGTTTAGAAGAGAATGCCTCGATGTTGTTTGTACAAATTTAATAATTCCTATTTTAATGAAAAGTTCTCAGTTGCTCAATATAGACTGAGTGAGACTGTGATAACATGTGTACGCATCTGTGAGAGAACTGACATAAAAGACGATAGTGAGCCGTATAAAATATTGGTAAGTATTGCACAATCTAGTTATATAAAAACTATCATTGTTTCCCCACTAGTACTACACCGTTATTGAATTCTACTGAAACTAATTTCCAGAAATCACACGTCTCGTGTATTAGATATCTTGCTTTTCACCCAAAATCATATTCAAGTAGGTATAGCTAACTTAGCTAGGAGTACCTATATAACTGTAATACGAAAGTAACAATTTTCAGAACGAGAAACTCAGAGAGAGAGAGAAAGGATTCACAAGATGATTTTCCGGTTGATTAGGCCGACGTTCACCATAAGATATTCTTGATGTTTCGCCAAATTCCAACAAGTCGACAGCTACTCAGTTCACTTTCGACTACTTGACATTCGTGTTCATTTTAATTTTTGAGTTGACGTTCTGCTATCTTTTAACGCGTTTTCTTCCTCTATCCGTATGTTACTGGGTGTATCGGTGTACAATCGGCGCAACACCCAATACTACCCTCGGACTCCAGTAAGATTATCGTGGTATGCCCCAGTTTCTGTCAGATGACACTAGTCACTGTGCAGAACAGCTTTCAGGAAACTGGAACTCGCAATATAAGTCTTACCCGCTCTTGGCTTACGGAATATTAATTTCGAAAATAGATGCCAAGCGAATTCCAGAGAGACGTATCGGCCGGTCTCTTCGGAATGAGTGATTTAATTATCGAAACCTACGTATTGAGTAGTTGTAAGCGAAATCTGACCTTTGTGGCCGTAAATCCGTTCCTTTAGGGTAAGATATCGCTGTACGTCTTTGGTAGAGGAACAGGAGTGTGAGTACGCCATACCGAGTCTGAAGGATACAAATTAGATAAGCCTCCTTCAACAAATAGGCTCGTTCAGTTCAGATAGATCCGATAGGCAGGAAGGTTGTACTTTTCAGATACATAGGACTTGTGGTTTCTTGTGCCTTATTTCAAACAAGACAATCTCCACTCCCTTGAAAGCATATTTGTTACTGAACTGATTTTATTCTTTTGACTCGGAATTCAATTTTCCACCTCAGCAACTTGATCGAGTCTATTACACAGACTTAATTCCAGAAGGTCGTATCAGACAGACCCTCAAAAGCTGAAAGCTATGAAGAGAAAAAAATAAAAAAATCTTGAAATTGTATCGATCTGACAAACGGTAACGAAGCATTTGCGGACACACAGAACCGCGCACAATAGCATAGGAAATTGACCCACAGTGGGATTTGCCTGAAGTTTACATATGTTATTGGTATTGGGTTTCTGATCAAATGTTCTCATTGGCCCAATCCTCTAAGACCAATCATTTTGCTCTCAGGGTCGTATTTAGTATAGGTGCCAAATAAACAATGGCACTTTTTTTCCAAGTCCATAATTTTTTTATTTCCTATTAGATTTTAATAAAATAAGAAATATTACAAAATCTCAGCATTTGTCTTTTAGCACAAGTCCTCTGTGAAACATATTTTGCCCTACAAGACCGTATTTAGTAAAACTGTATTTTCCAAGTGATCCACAAAAACTTAACCAAATTGATTTTGTTATAACTTTCTTATTTCTTGATCTATGTCAGTGGTTGATAGCTCGTTTGATAGAATGTAGCTTTATTTGTGTACATAACAAAAGTGGTAGCCATCTTAATATCCAAGATGGCCGGCCTAATCTATAAACTTTATGTAGGACTAATCTTGTAGCTTTTTAAGGACAGTAACAGGAAAAAATAAGAACTACAACGTTTTGATTGTTGAAATTGGTCATTTACTCTTTGAATCATCTAACTCTATAATATAAATATAACTCTACTATCTGATCTTAAAGTAATAATTTCATAAGGTTCAATAACATTAAAAAAATTAATGAACCTGGATTTGTTAGACTTAGAGTGTATTCACGATTCAGAAGGAGAGAAAAATATCAAGTATATATTCAATAAACTATGCATGAAAACCATCTTGACGAGAATGATGAAGATGTATTGATAATAGGATACTACTGCAGTGCAATCAGGGGCAAGGACACCAGTAACATGTGCTCATATTTGTAGCATATTGTCGTATTTGGGATTTGCCCGCCATAATTGAAATGTGAATTATCAATCGACTTCTGTGTTACAGCATATTAAAGATACCGCAAATCGTCCAGTGCAAGATGCAATACTCCCGCATCTGTAAGTGTTCGAGTATTATTTTGTTGATTTTGATTTTTTGTTCTCTTCTACCACTCTGGAGATATCGGTTTCAACTTTTTTAGTTATGAATTAGATATAGTATTATTAAGATAGTAGAGTTATATTTATATTAAAGAGTTAGATAATTCAAAAAGTAAATGACTGATTTCAACAATCAAAACGTTGTAGTTCTTATTTTTTCCTGATATCATCATTCTTAAAATGCTACAAGATAAGTCCTATATATATATTTTATAGGTTTGGCCGACCATCTTGGATATTAAGATGGCGACCACTTTTGTGAGCTACATTCATCTATCAAACGAGCCATCAACCACCGACATAGATCAAGAAAGTTACAACAAAATCAATTTAATTCAGTTTTTTTGTGAATCACTTGGCAAATACAGTTGTACTAAATTCGGTCCTGTAGGGCAAAATATGTTTCACAGAAGACTGGTGCTAAAAGATAAATGCTGAGATTTTGTAACATTTCTTATTTTATTAAAATCTGATAGGAAATACAAAAATTATGAAGTTGAGAAAAAAGTATCATTGTTTATTAGGCACCTACACTAAATACGGCCCTGAGAGCAAAATTATTGGTCTCAGAGGATTGGGCCAATGAGAACATTTGATCAAAAACTCAATACCAATGACATTTGTGAATTTCAGGCAAATCCCACCGTGGGCCATTTTCCCATGGTTTTGTGCGGGGTCCTTTATGAAAAAAATACGTCTATAAAATCCTAAAATCTGGATACTGAATTTTGAAACACCTTGCGTAACAATCCACTCTAATTCATGGTCAAAAACTGATTATCTCTAGTAATGCAACCCTGTAGTCATTTTTGTTCACGGTGAATTGTCTACTGACTTATGGTGGATTTATGCAGAAGTCATGAGACATAAATTTTAAGCCATAAGGAAGAATATTCGTTAATGATTGTTTGGAATAAATGGTTCAACTAATATGACTAATATGACTATAAACGTATGACTTATGACTGCTGCATAAATCCACCATTACTTTATTCGCTGCTCGCGTGGTATTAATATCCACATTCAATTGTTCTCGATGATCGCGATCCTTTTTTCCTAATATTCATTGTTCCGCTTATGTCTAGATGGGGCGATTGAGGAATATTTTAGAATTCTTGGTTAATCGCACTGCAGCAGTAAAGAACACCAAGACCTCGGTGCTACAGGATCGGCTCCAGACTCGTTACAATTCTAGCATTATAATGACATGATAATGATTTATTGAATCCGTTAAGGTCATATACATGATTTAGGACACTTCATAATTATGATCAGTTTTCCTTAACAGGTAAGTAAGTCAATTGATCTTTTGATTTTGATGTGGGAAGTAGATAAGGGGGTTTGAATCATAGAAACTGGGCATATTGGTAAGTGGTCAAGAGAGACTAGCCTAAGAATGCATAACAGGTGCAATGAGAACGGTCGCTATGGAAGTGATCCATAAAGTAGTGGAGAGTATAGGTTCGTTGGTTGGTTAAAAGCTGACGAGCGAGATACCGGGTTTACCTTTTGGTTTCCCTTAACACTGAGACCAGCTCGGGTCTATTGTATTGTTCTATCATCAGGGGTTCCTAGTTATATAGGCCTGTGTTTTTCAGCAGGTTCAGTAGTCTATTTACTAGGTGCTTCGGATTTATGTCTGTTTCTAGGTTGATCTGTCCGAATATTCTGTTGCACTTGTTGAGCAGCGCGTCGCAGTCAAAGATGATGTGAAAGGCTGTTTCCTCCTCGTCACCACGGTTTCTCTATTTATTCCCATGGTGTGTAGGTGTTTCCTAAGGCCGCAGTGTCCGGTTAGTAAGCCGGTTATCGTGCGTATCTTAGATCTGTTAAGGTTCAGTGTGTCAGCCGTTAGAGTTTGGCTCAGGTGCCTCACCATTGCTGTGCTGTGACGATGCCCTTCGATTTGGTCCCAATGCGATTGGTGTTTTGATTTCTTCCACTCATTGATTAGGTTTCCGCATCGGGTTTTGCTAATTCCAAACGCTGGTTCTGGACCTGTGAATGGTGATTTAGATGATTTCTTTGCAAGTTGGTCTGCTCTTTCATTGCCTTCAGTATAGCGATAAGGATACAGAAGGGCCAGAGAAGGAACCACAAAACTCAATTTTCGACTTTTCCCTAGAAATCACCACACCTGGGATATGACCCATGATGAGATGACAGAAATGTTTAGTTTTGTGGAATAATTCAACACGAAACTTAACAGCAAATGTGAATGGGACAAAGACACTATCCCAAGACCCAAAAGAAGTGCTACTAAATGGTACGCAGATGGACCCAGAACAACAGAAGCAACTGAAATAGTAGTATAAGGGCCTGGAACCAAATATTCCGAAAGTCAGGGCAAATCTCATAGCATTTTCCAAGCGGAAATCTACGCCATAAGAAAATGTGCTCAGTTCAGTATAAAAAGGAATTTTCGCAGACAAGAGATTGTCAACATGTCACATAGCCAAGCAGCCATTGATACTCCCCCTAGAGATACAACACTGTTACCTAACACCCAACACTGTTACCCTTATATCGGTTCTATGACAAACTGGAGTACTGGCAGAAAAAAGGACTGAAACACCATTTCTGGGACCAGCAGGGGGATCCTACTAATTATTTTTAGTTGGTAACGTTAAAAATCGGTACCCTTCCTTTCCCCTCTGTAATAGTATCTTGTAAATTTTTATTTGATAAAAATAATAGTATCCCGTTGAAAATATTGTCAATTCAAATTGATGAAAAGATTGATAAGTTATCACGAACCGTTTACGTATCGAGAACGATTAACAACCGACCATAACCTCCAAGAAGAGGCGGAAAAAAATCCAACCATTATAGGTAACAATGAATATTTCGATACTGAATGCCCGTGCCCAAATCAACAAAAGTAGGGAACATCTTATAACTAGATTAAATTGTTTGGGTTATGGGGAAAAATCCGCAGATAAATGGCGAAGGGTTAGATGGGTAATAACATGAAAATTATTTCTATATTTTCATGAATATAACTTTCCACAGGTTTTAGTTGATTGGGTTTCGTCAATAAAATCGAAATATAGAAAAACTAAAAATGATTTGGAAAAAACTGGAGGAGGTCCATTTACTAATATACAACTCAATCCTCAAGAAGAAAGGTTGATTTCCTTCGAGATATTCGAAGTCTCCTGTTCGCCTCCATTTGAAACTGTCTCATATTTACAGGTAACATTATTGAAAAGAATAGCTGATTAAAAAAATTAAACGATATAAACATAACACATAACCAAAGTTTTCTTCTCGTCTATGTATATTTGTGAAAAGAGCACAAACCCGAACATTGTTCTGTGCTACACAGTCCAGATCAAACCAAAGTAATCTCATTTAATGTCAAATTGAATTGGTAATTCCCGAGAATTACCGAATGTATTATCAAACACTCCGCAGAGTCGCAAAATTTTATAGTATTGATACGATTAATAGTTATTAAAAATTAACAAACGATAGTTCATTATTTAGTGGGATCCCGCCGCTCTGAACCCTTCTGCGGAATTAGTACCAGCACAATACTTTACGAACTTGAAAAAGAAGAACTTCAAAAAAGATCCCAACACTGGATAGAATCAGGAGCGTCGCTAGGACTTTTTTCCAGGGGGGGGGGTAATTAGTAGTGGAATAGGGATTAGGTATACATTGACCATATTCAACGTTGCTATATTGTCATGCAACCTATTAACCCGTAACCATGGTTCTCAACTAAAACTTCGAAAAGTTACTAATTCCATACGTCAGAAAAAGTTTGAAACAATAATATTTATTTGGATAGCGTATTTCTCAAAAAAATATTTTGTAGGGTGGGAGTGAGTTTTGTATAAAGTTGATTTTATTTTTAGGTGAAAACTAAGGGACCGGGGACAAAAACATTCCGGGATTTTCAAAAACATCTAAAGAAAATAATTTTTGAAATAAAAAGAGGAGTTTACGGAAGGCAGTGTTAAAAATTACCTTCATGGTTACCACATGTATAAGGCAAATAGAGTTGAAAATATTTTACTGAGTTATAGTGCCAATGTACAGGTGAAAGCTTATACCGATAGTGATATCTACCCATTTATCCTAGATTTCCTCTTCAGTTAAATTTTTCTGAAACTCACCAAATAGAAAATTCTTGAGTTTCGCGGTGTTTTTACAGATAGATTATATTTTTAACCCTTAGTGACAATAGATAGTTGATATTGTCGCATGACAATGTGGCCTCGGTGAATATGGTTAATTGACCTTATCAGTTTAGGGCCATATTGGATACGACCCTATGGTTGCCAAATGTGCAAAAAAAATCTGGACAGGAATTTCAAAATTTCATCATGGTGAGAAAATTCGCGTAGAATAACCACTTTGGAATTTAAATTAAAAATAAGAAATTTTGTGTTGGATTATTCGAATAAACCATTCTTTTCCTTCATTATTTGTGGTTCAATTGATAAGACACGTTTAATATAACATACCACAAATAAAAAAATATAGTGGTGAAATAAAATTCTCTGTGGAAAACCGCCACAATCAAACCCGGCCAAAAAATGAGAACACTCAAATAAAGTTCAACCTTTTTCAGAAAAAAACGATTCTGTGAACTACACTATCCAAGGAGAATAGAAGAAATCTTCAAATCTCCTGAAGGAACTCGGGAAGATAACTCATCACTTTTCAATTTTTTTGATCGCCCCACTATATCCGTTTGATTATAAAAGTATTTGAAGAAACTCATTCCTATGGGGGGAAAACCAACAAAAAACTGTGTCTGATGGTCAATAATAAGTTGACTTGGAACAGTTATTGAATAAAAAGATTGGAACTCTGGAATCTCAACTGCAAGTTGTACTGAATTGCCGTTATTATTTGAACTTCCATCCAGAATTCGCTGACGAAAAACAGTATAAGCTTTTCCCAAGCATCATTGTTGCATAGTTCTAATAACAGCAAAATTTGAAACTTTCAAATAATTGTAAATTAAAAGATTTAGTGCAGATATTTATAGTTTTACCAAGACTTCGAATTGAATTATTAGATGATGACTAAGCTTTCAGGTGGAAAGTTTCTCCGGCAACCATTTCAAACAGTGTCAGATTCTTCTTGAGATTCTCACCTCATACAACTGCCTATATGACCAAAGAGGAAGTTGTTCGAAAGTTCATGCTTCAATGTTTCGAAGACTGTTATCCCAGCAAGGGTTATTTTGGACAGATGTGAATTTTTCATACAAAAGCCTTCTTCAGAGTTCAAAGTTCAACCTACTCCAAGTACAAGTCACATAATGCTGCACGGGGTATTGTTGGAAGTATGCTGAATGGCTTCATCAGCTCCATTTCAAAGCTCTATCCTGGAAGAACTCCCGAAGAATAAGTTGTTTTTGAAAGTGGTTCATTGAATAAACTGCAACCTGTTGACTTAATAATGCCAGATGAGGGTTTTCAAATCTCAGAACTTCCAGCTGATAGAATCTCTTTAAT
This sequence comes from Chrysolina oricalcia, assembly GCA_944452925.2. Lineage (NCBI taxonomy): Eukaryota > Metazoa > Arthropoda > Insecta > Coleoptera > Chrysomelidae > Chrysolina > Chrysolina oricalcia. The sequence goes on along the minus strand of OX101813.2, from coordinate 36,359,508 downwards.
TTTGAAGATGACCAATCAACAAGAAAAATAGCCAGTAAGTTGGAAAAATCAAAATTCATCAACTTATAAAGTATTCTGAAAATGAGAATACATCAAAATGCAAAAGCAAAGTGGAAACTGGAGAGATGGGTCTTGGGAAGTATAATAATTTATCATTATCGGTCATCTTTTCTAGTTGTAACTAACGTTCCCTAAAAAATGTAGGGAAAGTTATTTTTACGCATTAGGCAACCATGGCTCGCATGCAACATGGCTATAAACTAATAAGGTCAATTGTAAGGTACTTTTACTTATAACAAATGTGGATTGGGTAGACTGTACATTGGAATTCGTGTTGTTGTTAAAAACTGTTTATTCCGTTAACCAGCTGCCGTCCTCTTACAAACTACAGCTCTCAGAATTCGGAACTTGTGCCAGCTAAGGATTAACGAGGTCTTACCTTTTTACGTGCGATTCCTCCCAAGTAACAATTTGGAATCACTAAACAAATAAATTATCGTATTGGTACATCTTAGTGCGGTTTACAGAATAATTCAATCATTTAGTGCATTTATTTGAGCTAATTAATTAAAACAACCTAACTGTGATATACCACTGCAGTGAGAATATTCTTACAATCAGAATTATATGTCCAATTTATTCCATAAATTCAAAGGTTTTATAAAGGCTGTATAAACATTCTTATTACTTCCTATACAACTATTTTATAGTGGTCATATAAAGCGCTTATAAACGCTGTATATTTATTCTCACGAACTGTGATACAAAAACTTTTAACTAGTTATGTAGATATTCTATTAAAACATTATATGAGTATTCTTAGAACTATATTATAGCAGCGTTATATCATTGATTAAAACATAACTTAAAAATAACTTATAGAAATATCTTATGCTGTGGATTTTAACGTAGTTGAATGCTTGCACTATAGGACTCTAATGTCACTAAACGAACAATAACAGTACAATTTTGTATTTATTTAAATGCCGAGTTTCAAAATGAATCGTAATGATGGTGTTTGCTGGCAGATGATTAAGCAAAGTGGAAATTTTAAACGTAAAGTCGCAAATCGGTATGACAAAATTATCAAAAATAATTCCAGGATTTCTCTCAGTCATCTGAATGGCCCCTTAGTTAGTGCTGAGAGAGAAGGTCGTCATTTGAATGCACATGAAGAGAACACCGAAGATAACTCAGAGTTTTTATTTCCAACCGATTCCAATATATTACCACCGTCTGATATAGCAACTGACCAGGGAGCAAATAATACGAATGAAGCCGGCACAAACCTTCAAGCAGATATATCTGTTTTCGAACAAAACATCAGAGTACACAAAGAACTAAGAGTGTGGGCAACTACATTTAATATTAACCACTCGGCTTTAAGAGCACTGTTTAAAATATGGAACCAGAGGATACCCAATATTTTACCAAATGATCCCAGAACACTATTAGCGAGTCCAAAAATAGTAGATCAACTACCTCTTGTAAATGGATATTATTGGCATAATTGATTAACCACAAACCTAATTAAATCCCTAGAAATGTTTCCAGACCTCACCATAGACAGTATTTCTATTAACATTAATATAGATGGTCTTCCAATCTACAAAAGTTCCAAGTGTGAGTTTTGGCCTATTTTGTGCCATTTTACAGAAATTCCTGATATCAAGCCATTTGTTATTGGAATTTATAGTGGCAATGGCAAACCTAATAGCCTAAAACAATATCTACAGCATTTTGTTACTGAAACTAAGGAAATTGAGAAAAATGGAATTTATGTCAATGGCACAAATCAGACGAGAAAAGTATTTGTAAGAATTCGCTGTTTCATCTGTGATTCTCCCGCAAGAGCCTTCATCAAAGGTGAGACAGCAGTCAATATTTGATACTTATCACAAATTATCTCCAATTTTTCTCTTTAGGAGTGGTAAATTTTAATGCAAAGCACGGTTGCCTTAAACGCACGACAATTGGTGAATACTCTCATGCATCCCATACAGTATACTTTCCAAGAAGTGGATGTCCTGAACGCACTGATGAAGCTTTTAGAAACCGAATAAAAGATATCCCAGTTGGAGATTCCCTTCACCTAATTGACTTGGGGGTAATGAAACGGTGCCTTATTGGGTGGAAAGAGGGTAATTTTGGAAACTATTCTACAAAGTGGTGTGCCAGAGATATTCAGCAGATTTCTGACTTTTTAATTAAGTGTAAAATGCCATCAGAGATTCACCGAGCTGTTCGTATCCTTGATGTATTGGCCTACTGGAAAGGCACAGAATATCGCACTTTCCTATTTTATATTGGAATAGTAGTTTTAAAAAAGTTTGTGGCTGTTGATTGCTACCATCATTTTTTGTTATTATTTTGTGCTACTACAATATGTTCAACCAAAACATTTACACATTTTTTGCCTTTAGCATAATCATTATTAGAAGAGTATGTGGAGACTTATTGGGATTTTTACGGGGAAAATTACATGACTAGTAACGTTCACAACCTTTCACATTTGGTTTCTGAAGTGAAAATTTAATGCATATCCATTTGAGAATAGGCTTTCTCAAATTAAAACACTACTAAGAAGTGGAAATTGTCCGCTTGCACAAGTGGCCAAGAAAATCAGTGAAATTGCTGATGTTGATAGATGTCAGGAAGGTGTCACCGACAATTTTCCAAAACTAACAAACATGGATAAAAATAGATTTTTCACAACTATTCAATTTAAAGATTTTTGCCTAAACTCGAAACATAACAATGACAAATGGTTTCTAACACTGAGAAATTAAATAGTCTCAACAAAAAATGCTGTAATTAAAAATAATTCAATAGTAATTTTTGGTTATCATGTTGACAAAAAATCTTACTTTGAGACACCGATTTTCTCGTCTCGTCTAAATATATTTCATATTGTAATAAGCAGCCTCTAAAACAATATTTAGTATGTGATGTAAAATGTAAGCTTGTTTCTGTTCAAGATTTTGAAAAAGTAGTGTTTATTCCTCTCCTACATTCATATCAAACCAAATAAATTGCAAGAAAATGTAAAACATAGTTATTCAAAAAATAATATTATAAATCCTTTAATGTCACAACTATACGACATAATTTTTTTTTTAAATTTAAACTAAAATAACAGGAACATTGTCTAATACTTTACATTAATACTTAACTCGAATGAACTTGGTAACTCAAACCGAAATTGCAATTTTAAACAAATATTAAAGCTAAATAAACTTACTAGTTGAAACCAAGAAGATTTAAAATTAAAAAGTGAAAACTTATGATAAATAATCAGTCATATTTCTCATGGATGCAGCTTCTCAACTACAACTGCCTGATGTCCTGGATCAGCTTTGTCATCCGCATTACGCACTGGATTTTCACTGTGATTTTGATTGAAACCATGTGAATTTTCTCCTTCTGTTTCATTATCTGGTGTAGCTATTTGGCCTTCATAGAGAATCTTTTTGGGTCTATTTTTGCTTTTAGATGTTCTAGTTTTTCCCGAGATATTTCCTGTTTGGTTACGATGCATGCTATTTCGTATAACGTTCTTAAAAAAGTCTTCACAGTCTTCCAAACAAAAGCTGTTATCTGCTAAGTTGACTATTTTGAAAAATAAACTAATGGTACGCTCAAAAAATTTAAATGCAAAGGACCACGCACGTTTCTTATGGAAAATGGCTTTCTGTGAATTTGTCTGAATTTTTGGTATGGTGTAGATCTGGATGCACTGATCAAAAGTGTCCATTGCCAAAAACTCCAAAAATGGACAGTTTTCGAGATATCAGTTCACTCTCATACTTAGGAAAAACCGAGTTTCAATGATTTCACTGCAGGAATCGATTGAAATATAATTCTTTCTTCGTTTCAGATATTGCCATTTGAAGAAATTATTATACACTGCTCGTCACTGACGATATAACTGGACTATTATTTTCAATTTCTATAGTCCAGTTTTTGTAGAAACAAAAACTTCTGAATTGCTCAAGGTATCACAGAGTCACATATATATTTTGGAATTTTTGAGCCACCAGCCCATGAACACAAAGTAAAAAAGTTTCGGGTAAACATTTTGTCTACTAGCATATAAAGCTTAAACTTTGGGTGTACCCTTCGAAGACTTCTGCATCCTTTAGTTTTTCATCAAAACCCTTTAATTCATCTAGCGAATTTATTGGTTCGATTGGAGCGACAACTTTGTTAGCAATTCTAGTGGAACATGCATTATTTTTGTTTTTAACTACAGCTTCAAGAGTAGTTTGAAGTTTTGCGACTTCCCTGAAAAGCTTTTTTTGGTTTTGTATTACTGTATCAAGTTGTGTACTGATGATTCCGATATCGACATTTCCAATTACGGTTTTGTTGGTCAATAATTGGTCATCTGAAACGTAGTTGACGTCTGTTTCTAAAACTTCTTGATACAAAATATTGCATGGTGTTTCTGGCTCATGAACTTCTTCATCTTGTACTTGATAGCCAATAATGATAGGAGTTTGATTAATGTCATACGTTGAGGTTCTAGCCTGATCAGCAACGTTATCTTAAAAATAATACATATTAGAAATGTTGGTATTATTTTAAATTTAAATGTGTCTTTAGTTTGCTGTATTGCTGATTACAAAGAATTGTCGAAGAACGTAGGTTAACCCAAAACCGATAAATGCATCAAATAGATGAAACCTAATTCTTTAAATTTATTTGGTGTCCACTTACTTCACAGGCCTCAGCGATGGCATCAAAGCACTTGGCGTTGGCGATATTACCATTATGATTTCCTCTAGGCAATAAAATTCTGGGCCGTTTTCTTGTGATGAAATGTTCTTCCACAACTTCCGTATTTTCTGTATCCTCATCTTCGACCATTCTTTCCAGTTCTTCTTCTGCCATTTCATATGTGTTCAAATAATTTCTTTTCAGCTTACATTTTAGGCTTATTTAATTTGTTTCAGGGGCAGAATTTATTTCCCTCTGTAGTTTCGATGCTCCAATCTTAGGCCAAAATAAAATACCCTTTTGTTCCCAGGCTGTTGGTACTATTGTTAATGTATTTTTTCCTCGTTCTACTGTTTGAACTATCCTAAACATTTTGATCAGGATGAATTGAAAATAAGCAATTTTGATTTTAAGGTTATATTTGTTTTACAATGCTTATAATAATATAGCGTTGCACTCCGCGATACAATTATCATATAATGAAATAAAAACGCACACTACAGAACCGTTTTGTGGTTTTGTCGTGTGCTGCTGAAAACCGCGGCGTTAAAGGATGATCGAAGAATCTCTCGGCTCATTATTGCCAGATTGCAATAAAAGTATTGTATATTGGCGAAATAATATTGATTCGTTACTTGAAGAGTGCGCACAATTTTTATAATTCACTAAACATTAAAGTATTAATGTACAGGGAGTTTCCGGCTAAGACGTTGAAATAAAGATTTTTCGGCAGCTTATTACAACGACATTACCCGTAATCCGATATAATGCTCATGCGCAGTGATGAAGAAATAACCTATCCGACCTTAAATTGACAGTTATGATGAGCGCGAGTCGATTTTTAACATTACACTTGCTAATAAACGTTACTCCTTGTCGTAATTCGCGGACTGGTTACGTCGCAAGCGGTAATGATATTAGCGGGCGTTGTGTTAAAATTCGACTCCTGCACATCATAACTGTCAGAATAAGGTCGGATAGGTTATTTCTTTATTACTGCGCTTGAGAAGTATAACGGATTACGGGTAATGCGGTTGAAATAAGATGCCCAAAAATTCTGTATTGGGTTCTGTTCGAAATTTGACAACATCTAAAAATCAAACTCAACATTTCGATATTAGCGTCAGCAAACATCTTGTAAGGTATGGCTTAAACTGCATTACAGAATCAATAGATTGTGTAAGAGTTCTGTAACGAATATTCGTTCTGTAACTATATTCGCCATTTTAGAAATAATATAGGTTTTTTCTATCTCCGACGCCATTATGCAAATTCACTCAATTAAAATTAAAAACGTAGAAACCAACTAACTAGTAAGTGTTTTTTGCAAAAAGCGATTATTTATTTGATTTATTGAACCTTTTCTGATAGGTTTTAAAAAATATTGTTGAATTTTACGAATATTTTTTTTTTTTAATAAAAAGAAAATATTTAAAATGATACAAAAAGAGAAGGCGCTTCAATTTGTGCATTAAAATCTAGATATATTTCATCAGAAAAATTTGTTGCGCAGAAGAATCTATAACTTGTAACCAATTTATTTTAAGTTTTAAGTTAGTTTATCATGGTGGTATTATTTTAAATCTCCATCGTCATTTACTATTTTCTAACATTGTTATAGATGAATTAAAGAAATAAAGTGTATATGTATGGTCTTGGGAAATATTTTTATCATATTGTTATTTTTAAATGGATCAAATGGTTCTTTAAGGTAACACACGTACGATCGAGAAGCCTATACCAACTATCAAGCTGTATAAACCTGGGCCTATTTTGCTTCGGTAGATGTCGTATATCATGTTTTAGGAACAAATATGTTGTATTACATTTTGTTTTATTGCATGATATACGATAATTATAGAGATATGTTTGTTACTTGGGCTAGCACTCTCGGGCCATCAGAAAAATTTCTGTAGCCTCCGTGATTTGAACAATCGGCAACTAGCAGCCGAAGTGATTGAAAAAATGTCGCTTCAAACTCTCGGCTACCTGGCCCTCACTCGGCTACCTGGTATGAATCGACAAATTGAGGTACACCGATTATATCAAACAGTGACCATTTTCTGCTCGACTTTGCATGAACTGACATGCGACTGTTGGAGTTGGACTATTATCTCTTACAATTTTTTTGCTTCTAATGCTTCTCCTAGGGGGTACTGTCCCCCAGTACTCCCCTTATCGACGCTGATGAATAGAATCAAAAGGAATGAGGCAAGCCAAGATACCTGCTACTGGGGACAATCAGGCGTGATCAAATGATTGCATCACCAAGAGTAAAAAGCAAGCACAGAATACTAACAGAAATCCTAACAGGGCACTGCTGATTGAGCGGACATCTTAAGAAATTTGGATTGGACGTGGTAGAAGAATACAGATTTTGCGAGAAAGATGACGAAACCTCTATCCACATAATCACAGAATGCATTAACCTGGGTTGTATACCTCGGAGAATATCAAACAGAAGAGGGATATCTACCTAACCTGAAGTTATCCGATATAATGAAGTTTTTTAAGGCTATAGGACTGAAGAAACTGCTCTAATTGATGAGACATCCTTCAGTGAAGACCTGATGAGAGTGCTGAGCAGCAGAAGGAGACACAATATGTCTTCTGAGTCGCATTGTATTGACACCCCACTTAACATAATACAGAAGTGGTCAAGTGAGAATCGACTGTCTATGTAAGTGGCCTATATTTGTGGAAGGGGATATGAAAAGTAGTAGCCGTGGAAAGTGAGCTTCAAGGAAACTGGCTTCCGTGATCATACTATCGATATCGGTTCGAAAGACAGTGCTTTCCTACAGTGTTGTCAATGAATGTTATGTTTCCAACTAAATCATCTCCATTGAGATATCACAATTCTGGGAAAACATTCTTGACTGAGATGATATTATGAAATAGGAACGCAATAGAATCCACATCAGTATTATGACCTCTTGTGTCTTTTGTTTTGATTTGTATGAGTTCTTATAGCTATCAATATATTAGTTCCTATTATCTCACAGCACTTCATTATCCAAGTTTCTCGTATAAATGACTCAGCGACTTTTAATAACTCTATTCATCCTCAAGTGTGAAACAATACTACATCGTAGTAACTTGTTTGCTCAGCAAACGAACATTTACTGGTTATATTTGTGTACGGATCTGCGGCAAAGTATAACCACTATCTATTGTAAAGAAGGAGGTCACATTTACAGTTGTGTGAATAAAATCACAATGAGTATTTCAGTGGAATATTCACACTGCTGTCATTTGTAGTTTTAGGTCTCAACTGAACAAGAATTTCTTTGAAATAGGTGCCATAGATGAATCAATGAAAAAGAAGGTAACATACATATTTTGACATCTTCAATGCACTGTAAGATACAAAAAAAGGGGATTTATTAATTTATAGTAGGAGAAAATAGGAGAAAAAACAGATAATGAACTCATCAATTCTGAAATGATCAATATAATGAAATACAGTACAGTTAACTTCAGAAAAGACTTGGGGAACTAAAACAGTGCCTATTTTAATCTAGTAGTGAAAATGAAGACCAAACACTGATACTTTCTCATTATAGAAATAATATACATTGTGTTTCTTGTGTTTTTTCTTTCTCTGATGCTTTTTCAATAGTAATATTTTTACTAATTCATTATTTGTTTTTCCCCTGTTTGAAAATTTGAAATATCTTCCTTATGTATTAACAGTGCCCTGAAGATATCATTATAAATTGACAAATCGTTGGCCTTGAAAAAATTGAGTTTTCTTTACTTTAGGACCTTGAGAAATTGAAATATAGTATGATCAAACCTGATGGGTCAGCTGAAACCTGAAACAATATATGAAAAGCTCAGTACCAATATTTTCATGATAACATACCTTTATAATCCCGAAATGAGTATGCTACTTAAAGTGCGATTGTATTTGGTCATCGATATCTATACCGGGTGTAACAGGATCCTGTTACACCCACCGTATCTTCGTTAGTTTTGAAGGTAATATATTGATATTTGGAAAATATCATATACATAATAACTTTTTGACCTATAAATGATTTTTTTTCACTTCCGGTTTCGCCGGAAGTGATACTAACATTAGATTTTTAAATGGAACACCCTGTATATTATTACATTTCTGAAATCTGCATAATTTTCTGAATCCAATAATACCACATAAGTGACATTTCAGACGTCGAAATTTTTTATAATTTAATGTTTAGTTTTCCATTCAAGTGTGCCATGATGGTTCCGATTTATTCCAATTGACCCGTCTAATACTAGAAAAATCGAAATCTCGTCAAAAATACTAAATTGCGTTTTTTATGAGCAAATAAAGTTCATCGTAATCGTTTTTGGGGTAAAACTCAATTTTTTCAAATGGAACCCTATTGGTACCGTGGTACTGTTTATAAGTACTATCATTAAGGAATTTATCCGTACCTGGTAATAAAATGTGCGATCGAACAATCAAAATAACAGCTAAAAGAAAATAAGAAAATACAATTATTTTGTTCTACTTTAATACTAATAAGTTACTGAGGTGGCTTTGAAATACAAAAAATTAACACAACATATTTCAACAATTGTTCAAAATGCTGTCCATTAACGTCAATGCACTTTTGAACTCGCTTAGCTGTTTCTTGAAGAACGTTTGCTAATGGCTGGGCCGTTATACTATTAATTGCGCGTCTTACTCGCAACTCCAGGTCTTCGCGGGTTGTAACGGCGGTTGCACAGACAATGTTTTTTAAATGGCCCCAAACAAAGAAATCAAGGGGTGTCAAATCAGGTTACCTTGGAGGCCATCGAACAGGACCATTCGTCGAAATTACGTTTTCTTCGAATGCCTGTTCAAGGTAATCACTCACTGTTCATGAACTATGGGGAGGAGCTCCATCTTGTTGGAAATACATTCCCTGTCGTAAATGGACAGGTAATTCAGTTAAACTTCATTTCATTTTGCAGAAATCCTAAGTATCTAGCTCCATTCAAGGGTCCTTCAAATATTATTGGACCAATGATTCTACGACCGAGTATTCCAAGCCAAACATTGAAACCGAACCGCGCTTGAAAGTTACCCTCCCGCAATAAATTTTGATTTTCTTGTATTTTGTCGGTTAAATAATTCCATATTTGTAAACCTAGACTCGTCCGAAAATAAAATCCTTCCCAAAAAAGCATTGTTTGGCTGCACATTATTCTGCAAGATCCAATTGCAATATTCCATCCTACGTCCATAATCATTTTCGTACTGGTGCTGGTGCAATTTAATGATTTATTATTATGTTTGTGCAAGATTCGGCTTACCGTTTGGTGACTAATTTCCAATTGAAACCCAATTTGCCTTAAAGAAACAGTCTTATAAACTTTTATTCGAGCTAAAACATTAATTTCCTTCGTCAATGATAACGTTTTCCTCGGGATCATGGTTAGGCTCTCTTCGTAATTGATTTTCAAGACTATTAAAATAATTTCTCGCTGGACATTGTCTATCAGGATATCGGTCGGCATAAAGATTTCTAGCCGCAACGGCATTTTCCCTACATTCTCCATAAATAATTAACATGTCCACTTTTTCATCCCTTGTATAAATGTGCGGCATTTTGAACAAAAATAACAACAAATGTAAAGACTTTTCCAATAGGTATACAATAAAAAAACCGAATAACCAACAAATATTTATTTGACAATCTGAAAAAATAATTTCATTGTTTTCAAAGCCACCTTAGTAGGTTACTTCTTGGTATTAAAGTAGAACGAATTAATTGTATTTTCTTATTTTCTTTTAGCTGTAATTTTGATTGTATTGATCGCACATTTTATTACCAGGTATGGATAAATTCCTTATTCATAGTACTAATAAATAGTACCACGGAACCAATATGGTTCCATTTGAAAAAATAGATTTTTACCCCAAAAACGATTACGATGAACTTTATTCGCTCATATAAAACGCAATTTAGTATTTTTGACGGGATTTCGATTTTTCTAATAGTAGACGGGTCAATTGGAATAAATCGGAACCATCATGGCACACCCAAATGGAAAACTAAAAATTAAATTATAAAAAATTTTGACGTTTGAAATGTCACTTATGTGGTATCATTGGATTCAGAAAATTATGCAGATTTCAGAAATGTAATAATATACAAGGTGTTCCATTTAAAAATCGAAAGTTGGTATCACTTGTGGCGAAGCCGGATGTGAAAATAAAATCATTTATAGGATAAAAATGCCGCCTGTTATGTATATGGGATATCTCAAATTTCAATCTATTACCTTCAAAACTAACGGAGATACGGGGGTGTACCATGATCGTGTTACACCCGGTATATCTAACGAATACAACTCGCCTTCGATTGATAACCTCTTTTTTGCAGGAATAATGGAGGAAGTGAGAGATGATGCGAAACTTCAAAAGAAAAATCCTTACGATCGATCCAACTTTATTTCTAAAATATTTTTTTTGTAAGTATAATTCTTCAGAATTCCATAAAATTCGATCATTTTCATATTATCATCATGATCATTTTCATAAATTTTTGGTCATGCCTAAGTTTAAAACAATTTATCAGTATACTCGACATACGTTTTGAAGTAAGCATCATCAGGACCGTTGTTGATTGTCAGTAGAATATCGCTGTAGTAGATTCCGACAATTCCGTACTTCACATATTGAAGGTGCTGCCTCAATACCTTATATCAAGGACTGAAGTGGAACTTTCAATACCCTAGCAAAACTAAATCCATCTGGTACCATCTAATGGAAGAAATAATTGAAAACAGCTAGGAAACAATTATGATTTATGAACTTTTCATAACATATTCATAAGGTTTTTTTGAAGTTGACATCCATTTTTCAACAATGCAATAGTGTACATGAAGCAAAAGACAAGCTGCCGGAATTAAACACTTTCATAATTATGAAAAGAAAAACAATATCGAATTACCCACATCTCCAAATAAATCACACTAAGTATTTTTTTAACTTACTTTCAGTTCAATATTGTACTGTAGTGGAATATCCATATGAATATAGGACAAATATATCATTATTATGACAACTAATTAAGACTTTTTCCAGGTGGCTTTTACCATACTTCGTGAAAGGATACAAGAGAGAACTGACTGAAGATGATATGTACAATCATCGAAATAAACATGATTCTGGAAAACTGGGAGAGAGGCTGGAAGTTGCTTGGCAATATCAAGTTGATCACAACGAGAATCCTTCACTTATAAAAGCCCTGTGTAGAATGTTCTTGGTCGAAATTTTGTTGTTGTGGATTATTGCTTTTGTAGCTGAAATAATTAGGTGAGTTTTTATATTCCTTGATACTTCAGTAGGGTATGAGGACAAGTCAGCATTGTTTCACTTCTCGGACTCATTTGGATCAAGGAGATTTACATACATCACATATCGCTGACTCTGAAATGAATATTCTGTAATATTTCTGTTACATTGCGAAATATTCATGGTACCTACATTCCAGAGTTGTTTCACATTTCCATAATGTTGCTAATCGAACGCCGTTATGTCGAAATGTAACCCTGACAATACAAATATATTTAAAAAATTTCCATCATCGTTTCATCATGAGCAAGTTGTGGCCTTGTTATTGTCAAGAAAGAAATTTGTATCAAGTTGTATCAGAATTATCACCAAGTTGTGATTGAGCTGTCATCGAATTGTGATACCATTGTTTAAAATAGAGTCCTGTTCGTTTGAAATGCTCAGCATGCCCAAAAAATCATGAAAATTACAAAATTGTGACGTAAATGATTTGATTTGTATGGTTTCTTTCATTGCTCAAACTCAAACAAACACTAAGCAAAACATAACCTTATTATTTTATTATATTTTTTCAATGCCACCACCCGCCTTACTTCCTGATCACTTGATATGATTTTTCTACTCTCTGAAAATTGGTAGAGCAGATGAAGCCTGCTTTATGTGATCTGTAGCAACTTGCTCCTGACAAACGAACGGTCTCTGAGAAGTTGCTCAGAACAAACGAACGACCAATTATTGCTCAAATCAGATTAGATCAATGTGAGCATGACAAACGAACAGGCTTCAGAAGTAAGATAGTTAGCCAAACTTATGGGATTAATATTGGATACAAATGAAGGTCTGTAGATGGCGTCAGTGCTCTGGCATCCAAGTCATGTCGTAACTTCAGTGATCCTACCTCAAAGTCAATTCGTAATTTGATTGAAACAATAATACACCATTAAAATAAGAATTCTTTGAAGAATCCTGCATTAAACTAACGTCAAATATTCATGTTTGTAGTAGTAGTTCTTTGGGGAGGTCGCAGCCGGGCAATTAGGCCCTCATGGACCCTTTTTGCCATCCCCTGTTCTCCACTCATTCATCCTCCTAGTTTTCCTTTTCAAACCTTTGTGACCTCCTAATGAAGGCCAGTATATCCGACCACTCCAAGTCGATTAGTTCCTTTTGTTGGAGTTGCTCAACTCCGAAGGATCCAAATCTTAGCCTCCCGTATGCCTCACACTCGCCGAGGAAGTGAGATGAAGTTTCTTCGTCTTCTTCGCATTTGCGGCAAGTGGGGCTGTCTTCTATACCTATAAGTGATAGGTGTCTGCCTAACTTGCTATGTCCTGTTAGTATTCCTATAAGGAGGCGTAGTGCTTGGTGGTTTCTGCCTAAGAGCCTTGTCGTCCTTGACTCATTGGAGCCGGCCACGAAGTCTTTCGACTGCCTGCAGCCAGTTTTATCCCTCCAAAGTTTATTCAGCTCTTCTTCTGCCCACTATTCGAGGGCTGAAGAGGTTTGGCTTCTTGCGATGCCTAGTAGAGGCTCCGGCACACAGAACGGCGTTGCGGATCCGGATATGGCAATTCCGTCTGCCACCCTGTTTCCGCGCACCCCTCTGTGACCCAGAACTCAAAACTTCCTTCATTTCAGCTAGCTTCTTGAGCGCATCTCCGCATTCCTGTACAAGCGCTGAGCTTCGTTTAGGATGGCAGATGGCTCTGAGCGCTGCCTGACTATCCGAATAGAAATAAATTCTCTGTTCGGACCCTTCTTCCACCTCTTGCCTCGTAGCTACGGATGGGATGGCAAATACTCCAGCTTGAAAAACTGTTGTATATCTGCCCAAAGCGTATCTTTCTCGTACTTCTCTTGCCTCCAGGTAGATTCCGGCACCCGATGCATGTTTGTCAGTCAGACGCGAACAGTGTATAACATATTAGGCTTCCTGTGCTAAACTTCACCATGTTTGTAACTAATCACGCTAGATGACACTCGCGTTTGGGTCAATTACCTATTCCACAGGCATTGACTAACTATCTTACTTCTATTTAAACAATGGTAACACTGAACTTCATCTTCATCTTTACGAGTTTTATTGTGATTCAGTAGTCTTCCTAATCAGTAGAATCAATGAGAAAAAGTTTATCACAGAATACATCAAAGTAACATCAAATGATTCAAGCTATACATGCAGAGCTATTCAATTGAACGCTCGTATGCCAGTGTCGAACTGAATGCTCCAATCCGACTGAATCAAATAAGCTGAATGAAACTGATTGAAGCCGTCATCATCATAACACCCCCTAAGTTTGATGCCGGGAAGAATGAACTACCCAGCACTCTACACGTACTCGATCGCTTTCCTCCCCTTCCACCACCCCCGCTTTTTATAGAGTTCATTCATCTCGTTGGTTGACGATCAGCAGAATGAAATCAGATCATTTTGATATAAAGTGCTCAGCCTATACATGCCTGAAGCTTCCTTATATCTGACATGAGTTGACTTCTCTTCAATTACAATGACTTTACTGTGCATGATGCTTCCCTGAAACTGGCAATTACCAGGGCCCAGGCATAGCTGACTGTTAATTGCTGTTGTGTCGATTCTACTGAGCTGAAACATGTAAGGTATGATTATTCCGGAACCTAGCCCAGTTGAAGAGCTCCTGCCTTACTTCTTCCGGGGTGTCGTTGTCTGTCTGGTTGACTGTTCTTCTGTACTTGTCTCTGTCTCTGTCGTCTTTTTCTCGTTCATCTTCGACAAGTTCAGGTTTTCTTCTCTTCTGGTTACTACCGCGTGTGTGCGTATCAGGTTGTCAATGTAGTCCGATGGTATGTCAAGGTCTGTTCGGCCTATATCTTGGCGTGTCAGTTGCCGTTCTTAGGCAGACGTTTAATAACGTCTGGATCCAGTGTCTGTACGTGTAAGCGTACTGCCCCCGTGCGGTTGGAGCGTACAATATTATCGGAAGTAAGACGGTCTTAATCAATGACATATTACAGCTAGACAAAATGCAAATAACGGAGTCTAACGGTAATATGTCATTGGTCTTAATGAGGCGTAGCTTTAGCACCATTTTGCAACTTCGTCATATGAGTCCTTGAATGGAGCTGCCAGTTTCTGTCAACAAAAAAAAGCGTGCACTCGGAGATCCGGAAATAGGAGGATGTTTCGCCTCATCCGGCTAATTCTGTCTCCGAGCACAGCATAGTCACAAATCCAGCAACTCCAGAACTCTTCTTCACGATCAGTCAGGAACAGTACGAATTCCTTTTGTATATCGTTGGTGTTAACCAACGACGCTCCATCATCCTATGCCAGGCTGTAGATTTTCAAGAGGAGCTACAACCTGGCCAGAAATACTTTTAAAACTACTATTTACAAAATTGATACTAATATTTACAAGAGTGAGCCACCCGGGCAACCACTTGGTAGGACTGCTACATTCGGGCTCTGTGGCTCCCGGATGACTGATTTTCTCAGCCAAAACGGGCTTCTTAAATACACAAAGCGTACATTTGCTCCAGCCAATGCTGAAGCAAAGCAGTTAGTGAGCAGAGTCTATTCCAGCTCCGCTCTTGGATATACTCCAACATCAAAATAAATTTTTGTATTTCTGGCCAAAGATAACACGCCTCCTCTTCAAGGAATCTCTTGGTATATTGATAAAACCTCGTTGGGTTGTCCTGAAAAGGACCTGTAATGTTTTTTCGTACATGGGCCTTGGGCCTTTATTGGTTTTCTACAAGTACCTGAAAGAAATAAAATTATTACTGCTCCTGGCTGTCCATCTTGCAGATTTTCTTGCTTCCAACTTATCATAGGGATGCCAGGATACTCCTTTACCAGACTTTTATGTAACTGGAATATTGCATATTTCCACATACGCTCGTTACCCAGCTTCTAAAGACATACATCATATCTCTCCGAACTTGCCCACTGGCTGAGTACAACCAACCGTTGGCGAGGCAGCTTCCACTGTGTCGAATTACCCTTGGCCCTAGCATAGGAACAATTGGTTGGTTGCAGAAATGGAACGATACCATTGGAACCCACGAAGGATATGGGTACTTAGATCCACTGGCATCACTCGCTTCAGAATCGTCCCGAAAAGTGCTTTCAGGAAAACTTTCCGAAAAGTATAAGTCCGGGTTACTACAATTTTCGGGGCCCTGCCCCCCACTGAAGTACATCGCAAACTTGTTTGCTAGGCCCCACGTTGGGCGCCATGTCAACAAATGCTTTATTTAATTTCAAGGTTTCTGCTTTTCTATGTTTTCAAAGTTGTTCGAATTCTATTTTTGGCCTGAAGATGACACTACACAGCTTTTATTTGGGTCTCGAATATATATTCGAAATTAGCCTAGACATAAGTCGCTCGGAACAATTCGGGTGCTGCGAATCATAAAGTACCTACGTATTAGACTAATGCATCGGCGATTTCAAGAAGTACACTAAGTTGAAAATGCGTAAGATATTAGCCACCCTAACCTGATCTGGCCAACCGTATGGAGTCAGAACAACCATCCAAAATTGTTTCGATATAAAGACGATTCATCCAAAGTCAGTGTTTGTTGCTTGGGCCTCCGGAGGCGATTGTTCACTCAAACCTAACCTCTATGTCGGCGAATTTCGAAAATGCATCCCGAATGGGTGTCACTCCGTTCACTATACTGAAAACGAAATCAAGGTTATCGGCTTTTGCTTCAAAAAGAAATGTTCTTTCTGATTCCTATTTTTTCATGATCGCGGATCAGGCAAAGGAGAACATCTAAAATCCTAATAACTTACAGGCCCCAACCAGCAACATTATGTTGTAAGGCTTGTAATATTATTACCTATATTGCCCTATATGTTATGCATATGATTCGTACTCTGAACTACATTTACCAAAACTTTCTTGTTTTCCTTCAAATATTATAATTAATTATGTCATCATAATACTAATTACGGACATACCTGTTAATGATTTTGTTTTGGAATATCAGGATAAGTAATTTTCAAATCATTTATGGATTTTCAGCCACGTGTTCAAAATGAATAAAATTACAACTATCAGAGAATATTCTCGCCAGAAACTTATATTTATATTAAATTATTTACAGATTGAGCCAGCCTCTGCTTATATCGATGCTTCTGACATTATACGACGACAATCAAGTTGAAGAAAATCGAAACAATCTATATATTTATTCAGGGCTGATTGTCCTCTCGCTATTAGTAAACGTATTCATGATGCATGCTTTCCAACTGCAGATCATGCAAGTCGGTATGAAGATGAGGATAGCCTCGTGTTCTCTGGTGTACAGGAAAGCTTTGAAGTTGAATAAATCCGCTCTAGCTGAGACTACAGTTGGACAAATGGTCAACTTATTATCGAACGACGTAGGAAGATTCGATCAGGCTACTCATTTCATGCATCACTTGATAATGGGACCGCTGGAAACACTCATTGTTATGGTACTGTGTTATTTCAGTATTGGATATACTGGATTGATGGGAGCACTTTTCCTAATAGTTTCTGTTCCTTTCCAATGTAAGTAATTATTTTCAACTATTACATTTCTTGGAATCATCACGTGGAGTACATTGACAGCAGTGCTTTTCTCTTGAAATATTTTATGCGATACTTATACAGTGTATCCAAATAAGTCGGCACCATATGGTAAACTTTTTGATTATTTGTTTTGTGAAAAAAAGTTATTACTGATGAAAATTTCTGCGTGGCCTAAAATCCAAAATGAAATAACTGGATATCAATTTTTTGCTTTCTTATACGAGGTTTGTCGAAAAACGTCAATTTTGCTCTGGAGCAGAGTACCTTCATTTCTCACAATATCAAAAATCTTCAATGAGAAAAGTGCATCCTAATTGAAAAGTACGTTCAGATATTCAATATCCTCCATGAAAAAACTGATTTACCCAGTTATTTTTACAACATTTTCTCTGTATTACTATTGATAATTTATGTCAACAGATCGACATTCAATCTAGAATGCTAAATCAATTCGTCGACACGTCGATATTTAATCTAGTAGTAGTACTGTAGTAGTAGTAGTAGTAGTAGTAGTACTGAAAAAACAAATGCAGTTTCGATAGCAATCGTCAAAAAGCTAGTTAAAATTCATAAAATACAATAAATGACAGCTGTATTAGCTTCTAAGGAGAAAATTGAGAAAGTTTTTATTGTGGGAGAAAATCATAAAACTTATCGAGAAGCGGCAGTGATTTTCAACAACATTCATCCAGTAACAAGAATTGTGAATACATTTAAGACTTAAGTGTTATTAATGATTTTAATAAAAAACGCAGGAAGCGGGTTGCGGATGATAACACCAAATTACAAATGATGCTATATGTCGTAGAATATCCAAAAATGTCTTTGATAGAAAATCTAAGTAGAGGTACAATGGCAAATATTTCAAATATTTCAAATGGAACTGTCAGTTCTCAAAATTGTCGCTGGTGGTGTGACATTAATACCCATTTTACGATCAAGACTCGTGATCAGTATTGTTTCAAGACAAACGAGTGGTTTGTATCTACAAGAATAAAACAACAGAACCATATTTATTTCGCCAGTCCATGAGTGGAAAACGCTATTTTTTACAAAATGAATTCAACAACTTTCTGGATGAACTGTCCTTACAAGACCGTCAGCGTATATGGTTTTTAGAAGACGGTGCAACATGCCATAATACAGTGGCTGTTAGGACATACCTTAAAACCATTTTCAATGACAAATTAATTCATAGATATTCAGAAATTTTTTTGCCGACTAGATCTTCAGACTTTAACCCCTCTGGAAAATTTTCTATGGGGACACTTAACACAAAGAGTTTACCAGCAGAGACCTTTTCTAGATATTGATCATTTGGAGAGGATCATTTCAGATTCATGCCAGGAAATTACTCCAAGAATGATAAAGATTGTATTACGGGAATTTAATGAACGAATCAATAAATGTTTTGAAAGAAATGGTGGATATGTTGAAACTTGGTGGATTGAGTCAAAATTTAAATGATTTCATTTCCAATAATGTTATTAATATTACTCTCTAGTTTGCTTCTATTCTTCTTTTTAAGTCTTCTTTTGTGAAATAAATTATTAGGATATAATTCCATTGATTGTTCTAATGCAATAGTAGATTTATAGATAACTTACATACATGTTTTAGGATTTGCAAAATTAAATTATAATTTATTTATTCCCAAAATTTATTAAAGATCCTTTCTTCAAGTTAGATGAATAATATTGGATATCTGACCGTAATTTTTTATTGAGATCAATTTTTTTCTATGAAGATTGTCAATATTGTGAAAAATTAAGGTACTTTACTCATGAGCAAAATTCTCATTTTTCGACAAACCTCGTATACGAATGCAAGAGATTGATATCTAATTATTTCAATTTGGGTGTTAGGCCATGCAACACTTTTTATCAGGAATAACTTTTCTTCTTAAAACAAATAATAAAAAGTTTTCCATATGGTGCCGACTTAATGGACATACTGTATATACTATGAGATATTACCATTTCTGATCACATAACGAATTAACGCAACTCTTATCTGAAAAC
Organism: Chrysolina oricalcia; assembly: GCA_944452925.2. NCBI lineage: Eukaryota > Metazoa > Arthropoda > Insecta > Coleoptera > Chrysomelidae > Chrysolina > Chrysolina oricalcia. Next base: position 36,339,940 of record OX101813.2, on the reverse strand, counting down.
TGAAGTTTCGAGTCACAGATCATGGGGATCTTTGAAAATTATTATAGTTGAAGTTTTATCACCTGCTTAAGATAATATGTATTTTATATTATATAATAATAATAATAATAATAATAATTTGTCTTTATTTGTCCTCAAAAAAAAATACATACAGAGGGCAAATGGGCGAAGTCTAGTCATAACCAGACGAATCTAGTCAATTCCTACTCAACTCAACCCTTCACAAAAAACTTAAAGAAAAACAGAAAAAAAAAAAAAAGAAATATAGTTCAGACGAATGGTTACTTCGAATATGAATTGATTTCTACTAATACTACCTAATACTATATTTAATGTCTAACTATTCTCAAGAACATACAAGTTATCTATCAATTCACTTTAGTAATTAAAAGGAAAATGTTTTAACAAGCAGTTGCCTATAATGATAATAAACAATATATATACATACATATATGAGGAGAGGAAACAACAAAATAAAAAAAGAACAATGATTATATAATACTGATCGATTTTGTCAATATTAGTTCACGTAATTGGTACTTGAAAGAATTTTTTGACAAACTTTTCAATTGGCGAGGGAGGTAGTTGTAAATGCGGGAGCAGTCGTATGTGAAAGACCTTTCGTAAAACTTTGTTCGGTGTTTTGGAATGCTTAAATTATTTTTATGTCTGACATTGATGTTGTGAATATCTGTTCGGTAAGTCAACCTTCGATGTAGGCACTTAGGTGTTTTGCTGGTGACGACTTTATGATAAAAACAGGCCTTATGTAAGAATCTTCTTTGTTTCATGGAAAGCCACTTTAATTCGTTCATTTTATGAGAAACTCTATCGAATTTTCTAAGCCCATAGATAAATCGAAGACAAATATTCTGCACTCGCTGTATTCTACCAACAGTCAACGCATCTAAACATGAATCATAAATTACATCGCAATAATTGAATGCCGACAGAACCAAAGAATCACACAATAACCTCTTCGAACCAAGATTGAGAATATTCCGCGAATTGTATAACATTCTCATTTTAGAGAACGATTTTTTAGAACAGTTTGATATATAACTCTTGAAGCGTAGTTCGTCATCCATTATTAGACCGAGATTTTTTGTTTCCCGTTTGAGTGGTATAGGAGACTCATTAACAGCGATGTCTATCAGCGCGAACGCTAGCTCTTTCGCCTTCTTTGGCCCAAATAGCAAAACTACACTTTTACTTGGGTTCATTTGCAAAGAATATGTCTGAGATACATAATCAAGGCTCTTGAGATCATCATTAATTTTCTTACAGCTTTCCATGACGTCTGAGATGTGGAAGGATAGCAGTAGTTGTGTATCATCTGCGTAATATTGAGTTTCACAATACGATAAACATTTGTATAAAAAAGATGTATAAATATTATAGAGTAATGGGCCAAGAATGGACCCCTGTGGTACTCCACTTTTGACGTTTCTCAAGCTTGACGACGTATTTTTTATTATAACTCTTTGTGATCTATTTAATAAGCAGCTGCGAAAAAATTCTTGCGCTTTCTTTCCAATTCCTATATAGTTTAGAATGGACAATAATAAATCATGATTAAGGCTATCGAAGGCTTTCGAGTAATCCAAGAGTGTTAAGAGAGTAAGTTTATTATCATCGATGGCTCTTAGAATTTTATCTGTAACATTGAGTAGAGCCGATGCGCAACTATGCCCATGTCTGAAACCAGCTTGAGTTTCAGGTAATATTTCGTTCACGTTTATGTGAGCTGTCAATTGCATGTTAATTATTCTTTCCAAGATTTTCGAGAGTGCCGGTAATATGCTCACAGGTCTCAAGTCTTTGAGTAATTTTGGTTGATTCACCTTTGGTAATGGCAATACCTGTGCGACTTTCCATTTTACTGGAAAATAGGATTGTATGATGCAAGAATTTACGACGTGAGTTATATATGACAGGAGAAAAGGGCAACATAATTTTATGAAATCTATTCCAATTCCGTCAGAACCAATAGCATTTGATTTGATTGAATACATTATTTTTGTAACTTCTGTTTCAGAGACAGCAATGAAATCCAAATTAGAGGACAATAGATTTGGTTTTTTATTGGTTTTATAAAATTCTATCGTATCTATAGTTGCCTCTGTAGATATTAAAGGAATTGAGTCCATGAAGTAGTTGTTTATTTCTTCAGCATTACTAAGTTCATCAGGAATATCTCTGTTTTTTCTTCTGTCATATACATTCATCTCTCTAAAATCCTTTCAAATGTTATCAGAGTATTTCACTCTATGATTTAAATATGCTTTTTTTTCATGTTTTACTGCTAGAGTAGTATAATTACGAATTTGTTTATAGTATTCCCAATTACATTCATTTTTGTTTTTTTTTATAGCGATTTAAAGCTTTTCTCCTAAGCTGTTTTAATATTTTGATGTTGTCCGTCATCCAAGGAGCGAATTTTTTTGTGAATCTTGATATTTTCATGGGACAATGAATATCAAGCAGAATGTCTAAATTTTGATAAAGAAAATCTATTTTCCCTTCAGCCTGCTCTATGTCGAAAATGTTTCGCCATGGAATGGATGCGAGATGGGATCGAAACTGACTCACGTTAACATCTTTGATACTCCTGTATTCCCTGATAATTACTTTGTCAGTAACAAAGTCGGTATGTAAAGTACAGTGAATCAACTCGTGATCAGAAATATCTGGTATGGATATGACTTCTTTCTCAACTAATTTCATACCATCACTAAGCAAAAATAGGTCTATCAGCGTTGCTGAATTGCCTGTCACACGAGTTGGCTCATCAATGATTTGAGAGAATGACAACGTGTCCAACATTGATAATAAGTTATTCACAGATGATGATTGCACATCCATGACATCAATATTGAAATCGCCACCACAGACAATTTTATTTGTAGTCAGTAAAAAGCTTGCCAGAGTATTCTCTAGAGTATTCAGGAATTCATTGCAATTTTGAGTTGGAGGTCTATATAAACTACCGATACAATATGATTCTGTTTTAAATTTCAAATTTATCCATATTTGCTCGATTGAATCATCAACTTCCATAAGTTCATAATGATAACATGATTTGATGTACAACCCCACCCCCCCGCCTCTACCTATTCGGTCATTTCTGACAAAATTATAGCCGACAATATCAACAACTTCCGACAAAATATTTTCTGTGAGCCAAGTTTCCGAAACCGCAACAACATCAAATTCGTAGTCTATAGGAACAGTTTTAAAATTATCAAAATTAGCCACTAGAGAGCGAACATTCATATGAGCGATTTTTAAAGGCATTCTTATGAGAAATTAAACATATTTATATTCACTCGAAAAAAATAATGAAAATGCTCGAGCCAATAAATTCACAACAACAATAACAAAAAATGTTCTACAGCCTATTTGTGTTGTCTTGTAGAGTATCTCTGTGCAGTGTCGGCCTGATAGCATTTCCTCTTGGGCCTTGGCAGTTTCAGCGAATCTTCAGTTGTCCCGTCGCCAAGCGCATTTATATCAATGTCCTTTATTTCAGTCGCAGTATACGAGGTGTCTTCAATATGTAGTCGCAGTCCTTTAATCTTGGCATTCAGATTTTTAGAGCGTGCCAGTTTTAAATATTCTTGTAGAATTTTCAGCTCCTGTCTATCATCATAGCTCAAATCGTTGGCGATGAATATTTGTGTGCCTTTCAATTTACCAACTTCCTTAAAGATAGATAGTTTTTTCAGATATGAAATGAATTCTATTTTTACTGCGGTTTTACTTTCATGAGATGTTGCAAAAGAGAATAAGTTATTTACATCATTTAGCTGGATGTTGATTCCTAATAAGTCATTAACTTTTCCCAGGACTAGATCGATCAAATTTTTTCTTCCTTCAGGTATTTCCAACCCAAATATGATCAGATTATTTCTACGAAGTTTCCTGTCATTCAGTCTGTGGCCTAGTTCCAAACTGTTACTGGTTTTTTCGAGTTGCTCAATTTTGGTTCCCTGTAACTGTAAACTATCTAGAATTTTTTTATTTTCCCTATGAATTTCGTCCTTCAATTCCGATTTGGTTTTCGACGACTCCGTCAGTATAAGTTGGGATAGTTTATCGTATAGTTCTGCATTGGTTAATTCTGTTCCACTCATAATTTGAGATTCACCCTCGTAATTGATATAATTATTGGCTTATCTCGATAGTTCAGCAATTCATATAAAAAGAGGTATGCTTATCGCCTTGGAGCAAAAAAATGATATGGAATACCACAAAGAAACGGTCGCACTTTTTCTCGAGTACAATTTATGAAAGCGCCTTTAAAATTTTTAGACTTCTGTAGATAATTCCTTAGATTAATCCGTAACAGGTAGTAGAAATAATTGAATACTATAATCAGTCTACTCACAATGACTTCAGCTGTCTTTGGGTACTTTTTTCAATCAATTCGGATACACAAAACTGCAGTATTTTTACACAATAAGATGGACAGATAACCGTACTACATGCCTGTTCAACGTATCAGCAAATCGATTTATATCAATCCAACATTCACTGGGTTGGTCCGAATTTAGTTTCAAATGACAAATTTCATATGTTTGTTCACGACCTGTTACAGATTTGAATTTATATCCCGAGAAATCGTTGTACATCTATTCATGAAGTCATAAAACATGAAGTCAAGTCAAGTCAAAATATACTTTATTGTCGAAGGTAATAGATCTTGTTGACAAAGCATGATATGATAAAATACATGTAAAAAATATAAGAGATACAAAAAACAAAATCTTACAAATAAACATTTTAATCACTATAACTTAGAATTTACAGGTTATCTCAGTAGAAATCGTAGATCGAATAATAGGCCTTTTCTACTGAAAGATATTCAACTGAACTTTTGAACTTTCTATTATCAGTAATATTTTTTAAAACAGTAGGAAGATACTTCAATTCTTTCATAAATCCGAGACCGAGAGACCGAGAGACTAGTCTTGATCTTATCTTCTTCTTGATTCAATACCAAGACCAAGACTTAAGAAATCTCCTCAAGGCCAAGACCAAGACTTGCCTTTCGAGACCAAGACTCTCTCCCAAGAATCTTGGTCTTGGTCTCGAAAGAAACAAAAAGAACTTAAATCGACTCCATTATAAGAAAAATCTGTTGGAAAAAGTTATGGCATTTCAATTCAATTATTATTTTTTCTACGGATACTATACAATGTGCCACTTCTCTCATCGCTTTCATACGTTCAAAACGAAAGATTTCTCACGCAGTGAGAAATATCCGCCAATACAGTGAGAAATAATTTCTCACAGAGAGAAATAATTTCTCACTGTTATCACGATAACCCAAGGCAGACATGAATTGTTACATGTCAGATTGATATGACACGTTCTCCACGTTGACAACGCTACGCCAACGATTCGCGTGCAATATCCAAGTAGCCCATTGTTAGCGTTTCTATAACAACAAAACCGAAGCACTGCATAATTATTGCTGTCAACTTACCCAACGAAAATAGTTTTATTGTTATTTGTTATAATATAAACAGTTCAGATTCATTTAATATTGAATATAATGGAATACGAAGATTTAGAGTCGGAAAATACACCTCCAGAAATTATTCAGAGAGCAATAGATGTTTGCAATAATTTGCTACCAAGCACATCAAGAGAAAAATATGAAATCGCTTACAGAAACTTTATGGACTGGAAAATGAAAGCCAAGGTAAATTCTTGTTCCGAAAATACCTTGTTAGTTTATTTTGAAGAGTTGTCAAGAAGATTGAAATCATCAACATTATGGTCTCAGTACTCGATGCTGAGGGAGTACCTTAATGATTAAAAACTGTGTTGATATATCAAAATACGTAAAACTACGTGCATTTTTAAAACGCAAATCTGAAAAATATGTTCCAAAACAGTCAAAAACATTAACTTCTGAAGAAATTCAACAATTTTTAAAAGATGCACCTGATGAAAAGTACCTATTTGCTGATAAAGGTATGAATTGAATTTTTTTAAATTGTTATCGAAAAATGAATGTTTAGTTTTGATTTCAGGCTGCTTTAGCTATTGGCCTTACAGGGGCATGCCGTTGTGATGAAAATCTAAAATTAAAAATTGATGACATGGAAGATCTTAATTCGGCCCTTTCAATAAAATTACCCGATACTAAAATCAAGGTTCCTAAAAAATTTACAGTCACAGGAGAATTCTACCAAATTTACAAAAAATATGTGAAGCTTCGACCATGCACAAATGAAACACGTTTTTTTTATTACAAAAATAGCAAATGTACGAAACAGCCTGTGGGGATGAATAAATATGGCACCATGGCGAATGAAATAGCGAAATTTTTGCAATTACCGAACCCTGAATTATATACTGGCCACTGTTTCCGAAGGTCATCTGCGACTATTTGAGTCAATGCAGGGGTAGATCTTTTAACTTTAAATCGCCATGGGGGTTGGAAAACCAGCATTGTTGCTGAATCTCATATCGACAACTCCATAGCTAACAAAATGAAAATTTCAAAAAGGATAGTAGAATAATTTAGCCTCCAGTGCCATTAGAACCTGAACACAACAATGCTGTGGAAGCTCAGTACGTTTCCCCATCAACTTCAACTTCGACCGCAGCTAATATTTCAATTACCGAAAATATGTTGAAACAAAACAACCTACCAGGAATTACTTTACAAAATAGTTCAAATATATTATTATATTTTAAATAAAATATAAATATGAGTTAATGACATACAAGTATTATTATATATGTATTTTAATTTTCAATACTTGAAAACAACGCATCCGTAGAAAAAAGTACAATGTACAATTCATGAGAAAACGACATATTTCTCAATCGCTTGATTTGCGGCACTCGCCTTCGGCTCGTACCAACAAACTTCTGCGCTCGTGAGAAATATGTCGTTTTTCTCACTTGTTGTACAATATTCTATTTTATATGGTAGGTTTTTATTTTTTGTTCACTCGAAATCGAAAATGCATTTTTCAAATTCAGCATTGCAGTTTTACAGTTAACAACAAATGTGTATGTTATAGGGTCGCAGTGTTCTATACCTCCTACTATCGGAGAGAGAAAAAATGTAATACAAAAGTTATTTGGTTTGAATTTGAAATTTTTGGAAATTTTTTTGATACTGCGTTATTGTCACTTCTAGCCTCAGATTAAAGAAACAGGATATAGAACACGGCTACACAAATTATTCCTGAGGAATGGGAAGCGACAAATATTCGTATTCAGGGAAAATTTTGTTTATAATTTCACAAAGTTGTATATCTATTTGAGATGGGTGGGCGTGCATTTTCATGAGGAATATGAGTTTATACAGGGCAATTCAAATTCGACCCCCACCATTGGGATCTCCTAAACTACAAGAGATACGTCGAAGCTTAAATTGGGGCAAAGTTGTGTATTCTGGTGCTTAACAAAATACTGTTTTGAAACTTGGAAAGTTCCGAGTATTTCCGGAAATATCGGGAAAAACTGAAAATCGGAATTTTCGTTTTAATTTTTTTCTATCGTTATTTGACAATACAGCTCAAAACCAAAAGTACATTTTCATTGATACTTTTTTTCAGCTACACGTTTTCATGTTCAGATTTACTATCCGACGTTTCGTCTTCTGGCATTCAACATCAATTTTTTTCTGTTATGGGCGCCATATTGTTTTTTTGTACAGAAAAATAGTGATTCCCATTCTGATTTCATTGATGTATAATTTGTTATGATTTGCACTTCTGAAATCACAGATATTAAAAAAAAAACAACTTCATCTGAGATGGTCATGACTCCATCGAATAATTTTGTTTAATAAACACTAGTTGTCAGAACTCATTAAACATCATAAGTTTGCACAAATATACGAAAGCGTAGAAGGGCCACAACTAATTTTATTTTCATTTCGAAATAAATTCCGACTTGCAACTCGGAATTCCGACTTGCAACTCGGAATTCCGACTTGCAAGTCGGAATTCCGAGTTGCATCTCGGAATTCCGACTTGCATCTCGGAATTCCGACTTGCATCTCGGAATTCCGACTTGCATCTCGGAATTCCGACTTGCATCTCGGAATTCCGACTTGCAACTCGGAATTCCGACTTGCAACTCGGAATTCTGTCCCTGAGCTTTGAGGCCATCAGATATTCCAGTTATTTACTTAGGAAACAAATTTGCAAAATTATGTGTCGTAGGGGACCACAAGCCTTTCCAAATAGTGTAGAGAAATCCACCCCATAGCAAATCACCCCTAACTTTAGTTTTTTGAATTGCACCCCTATGTTTTTATTTCCTATTCAACGATAAATCATAATAACAAAATGTATTAATTTGGCTGAATTAATTGTTCTACATTGTGGAGACAAGAAAAAGAGGATGGTTAAGAAAAATAGACAACAAAAAAAACTTTTTGTGTGTTTTTTTATTCTTACAGTATCTGGATCACAAATTGTTATCAGACGTGATACTGTTGTTAAATGTCATAATGCCTTTCACCTTCACTACAAACGAATACGTTGATATGATTTTAGCTTTTGGTGAATGCCACAACAATAAAGGTGCGCAGTGAGGATGTATAAGCAGCGCTTTCCTGGTCGTCGACAACCAGGTCGCAATACCTTTTCTCATGTAGAAAACACAATGCGAACGGGATCACTGAGGACTGAGGAAAATTTTATAATTGTTTTGGCCTACGCCGAAGTACATCCTCATATTTCGGTTCGTGCGATGGCGGTGGATATTGGGATCAGTAAGAATTTACAAAAAGTACAGGTATAATATTTCCAAAATCCATTTACACCAAGGACTCAGATCTACATATTTCGAAAGACGAATGGCAGTCATTGCACACATTCAAATTTTATTCCAAGACAATCCCAACTTCCTCAATCAAATCTTGCCATTATAATGGCACTGTTAAACGACATGGTGACAAAACAACTCTCACTGGATAAGAGTAATCAATTTTCTCATCGGTCCCCATCAGCCATATAGATCTGCATTTTTTTCGGAAAATTGCATTCCTGTACTGTTAAAAGATACTTCAATCGAAGAAATACAACAAATGTGGCAACAAGATGATGGATGCTTCTGCACATGACCATAATATAGGTACTACTTTCCTCAATAATATCTTTCAAGACCGTTGGATTGGAAATAGTGGCCCTATTCGATGGGCTGCATGTTCTCCAGATCTCACGCCAGTGGACTTTTTCCTACAGAGATATTTGAAATGAGTGGTACTCGAAACTCCAACAATAAATATTGAGTATTTGATACAGAAAATTATTATAGCTTCCTGTACTCCCGCACTGATTCGGCGACTTGAAGCATTTATGACTAGTGCTGGCAAACATTTTGAACAATTTCTGTAGTGTAATTAGTGTATTATTCAAAACGCAGATGAGTTTATAAATTAATGTTTCATTTGTGTCTATTCATTTCCCATAATTCTGTATGCCATTCCAGCTTCTATGATATATATTGTTTGGCAGTGGGTGGTTTTTGCTATGCTGCACGAAAGAGATTACCTATAATCTCGTACAACAAAAGGTTTTTAAATTTTTATTTTCTGTAAATAACTGAAATATTTGCTGGTTTGAAAGCTCTGGGACACCCGGTATATTATATTATGCAAATTATTATAATTGAAAACGTCGTGGGACAAAGGATATTGAAGTACCTGTATTTCTTGGAAAAATCGTATGACAATTCGTTGAAATTGTTTTATCAGGAGGAACATAAAAATGCCAAAATATACAGGTTGTCGCATTAATAATTTTGAATCTGATGTCACGTGACCGAAATTACAATTCTCCACTACTTTCGAGTTCCGAGATATTCCCTTTCATAATCTTCGTGGGACACCCTGTAACTTATATTATTATTATTATCAACATATTCGAAACAATAGATTCAATTCGAAAGAGAAAGTTGTATATGAATCCAAATTCCGAGATGCAAGTCGGAATTCCGAGTTGCAAGTCGGAATTCCGAGTTGCAAGTCGGAATTCCGACTTGCAAGTCGGAATATATATATTGGCACAATATTCAAACGTTATATTGTCGAGAAGTAGAATGTAAATATTTTGCGATATTAGTCGAATATTGTTTAGGCATTTCAAAAATAATATTGGTGAGATATTCTTGAAGCAATAATGGCCTCAAAACATTTATCGATATTGGTTCAATATCATTTGGATATATTGGTGGAAGTGAATATACTAAGATGTCTAAAACTCCTGGTGTGTCGACTAATACCTGGAAAACTGTGGGATAAAACGGGAGATAATTCGCCAGCTTGATTAAGAGAAAACAAATGAATTCGTGGTCTGTTTCCCAAATATTCCGCATTTGCGTGTACCGCCACGGTCGGTTTTCTTGTTAGGGTAAATTTACAAGAACAGAAGTTTTCAAGTATTTCCGACAAATGAAATGAATAAAGAAACGTAATTATTGGAATTTACTGAAAAACTTCACCAATCAGTTTAATTTGTTACATTTTCGACTTATTTATTCAATTTTTTACTGAAATGATATTCACTACAATAATTACCACGCATTTCATTTAGAAATACTGAAGTTAAGCTTCATGAAAATTCACCATTAGAACCTGTCAACTTTGTGGTAATAAGCGGGAATGGCGGGATTCCGTGTGTGATATATTCGTGCCATGATTTTCATTAAAATGTTTTCTAATAATACAAGATACTATGTGATAATCTTCATAATATGGTGGTACATACTATACTCACTTTCGGTACTGGATATAAATGAATTATTTTGTTCGTCTCTCTGGATTGCCCACAAATGATACAAAAACGGAAGGAAGGAACATGATCAAATTATTATTGTACAAACCATACCAACTACACAGGAAACGATTAGATATTCACAAATTTTATTTTATCAGACATGTTTTGCCTGCACACTAGCTTCTTCATTGTCTGATTAAATAAAGTTTGTGGAGGATCTCGAATCGTTTTCAGTGTAGTTTGTACAATTACTATGGATCTTCATCAAGTAAATGACGAGTCAATCAGAATAATTAAATTATTATTGAATGAATGTCGAAGGAAATATACAGCAAAATTAAGAAACACATTAATAATAGTAATCAGCACAAGGCAATTGCACTATGAAATTTAGATTCTGTCACCATCATTCACTTTTGGATTGTAAAGATTGTAATTAAAGTTTGTTGAAATTCCATAAAATTGACAACAGTCATCAATCACCATATCCCTGGAATATTGACAATACTAAAATTCTATATAAGGGCGCCATCTCTGGAACCGACCAAAGAATCAGACCACTATTTCATTTGTTTATTTGTCTTCTGAAAAATCAAAACAAAATCGAATCACTCGACACATCATGGTTTTTATACATCTTAGAATATACCTTGGTAAATTATAAAATATCTTTTAGTTGATCAAGGTGACACCAGAGTCTGCCTTTTGATCGCCATAACCACTGAGTAAGCTGTCTTGAAAACAAGTTACGGGAAGTATTTAATATATCTTTGTAAGTTTTAGAAGACATTCTATATGTAGAGCCATCTCGCGGATTTTTATCCAAGTTTTATCATAATATAATTTTAATATGTTTCGTTGAATATTCGGCCAATATTTAAAATTCACCTTAATCTAGATGTAGGAAACAATATGGAGACAATATTGTTTTAACGACATCGGTAAATATTATTGGACCAATATTGACCCAACATTGATTGATAAGATTTGTTGAATATTGGCGAAATAATATTCAACCAATGTGTGATCACACTTGGATATACAATATAGTTTTTATTCCTAGAATCGATATGAAGGGAATAATGAGATTGCAATATTTATTTTAGATGTTGAAAACAATGTGAAGACAATATTGTTTTATCGATATTGGTGAATATCATTGAACCAATATTGACCCAATATGGGTTATAACAATTTATTAAATAAAGTTGAAATATTATTCAACCAATGTGCTGTCAATATTGAAAATACAATAGAGTTTTTTATCCCTAGAATCGATATGACTGGAATATTGCGATTACAATATTCATTCTAGATGTAGAAAACAATATATAGACAATATTGTATTATCGATATTGGTAGAAATTATTCAACCAATATTGACCCAATATTACAGTGGCAATCTACATTCAAAACAGGTTCAACCAATATTCCACCAATATTTTTAATATAATATTGCTATTTGAATATTCACCCATATAGGATCAATATTATTTTTTCATATATAATATATCTATATTGGCCCAATATGGAACCAAGATTCAGCCGATATGATGTGCTACCTGGTGCAAGTCGGAATTCCGAGTTGCGAATCGGAATTCCGACTTGCAAGTCGGAATTCCGAGATGCAATTCGGAATTCCGAGATGCAAGTCGGAATTCCGAGATGGAAGTCGGAATTCCGAGTTGCAAGTCGGAATTCCAAGTTGAAAGTCGGAATTTATTTCGAAATGAAAATAAAATTAGTTGCTTTCGTACAAATACTTCAGTCGAAATGTCCTCATTCTCAAATGAAGAAAATCGAGATATGTTGAAACTTTATTATAAATTTGATAGGAATAGTACGAAAACAACACAAATTCATTTTGAATTACATCCGGAAAGACAACAGCCGGATAGAACATTATTCGGAATTTTGGGCAAACACTTGTCCGTGTACGGTGCGTTTCAAAAAACAAGAATGAAATCATGAGCTCGTAGAAAATGCACAAAAAGTATTACAACAAGTGTTCGAAATGATGGCCTTCCTCTTGAATACATAACCGAGCTCGTCGTCTCAAATTACGAACAGCCCTAATAACATCCCTTCTTCTGATAGACCTGAATTGCGTGATAATATTGTCTCTAAGTTCATCTACTGTGTCATATTCTGGCTCTCCATAGATTGTGTTCTTTAAAGTGTCCCACAAGAAAGTATCAAAAACTGTAAGGTCAGGTGATCTTGCCGGCCACCTCACTGGTCCAGAATTTCCTAACCACCTATTAGGAAATCTTTGGTGTAAATATTCGCAAACTGCTCTTTTATTGTGTGGAGGAGCCCCGTCATGCTGAAACCAGCCGCTGTTATAATTAACAATGGGAAACGTATCCATATATTCTTCGAATTCGTTTCTTAAGAACCGAAGATAGGTTTCCCTGTTCAAAGTATTAGAGAAGAAATGAGGTCCAAGTATTCGGTCGTCATAAATTCCAGCCCACACATTCAAACGAAACCGAACTTGTGGTCTCTGAAGTGTCGTGAATTATTTTCACTCCAAATGTGCTCATTATTTCTATTAAAACACCACAGTTCGAAAAAGTACTTTCGTCGGTCCAAATAATGTTTTTCAAGAAATTTGTAGGGTCTACCCTATTCGAGAGCCAGCTACAAAATTTCATCCTTCTCTCAGGATCACCTGGATGTAATTTTTGTGAAATATGTGTCTTATAACATTTCAAACCACTTTTTTTGAATTCTCTCCAAACGCTCGTCTGTGACACATCCATTTATGCCGAGACTTGATGTGTTGATTTGGAAGTATCTGCATTTATCTAAAAAAGTACCAAAAACAATTATACTTCTTCGATTATGGAATGAACAATTAATTTACCTCTGCTAATAAGTTACGTCTAATATTTTGTTCCATTCTGCTTCCATATTTCATTCTTGGTTTTTGAAACGCACCCTACTCAGCCAAGTGTTTGTCCAAAATTCCGAATAATGTTCTATCCGGCTGTTGTCTTTCCGGATATAATTCAAAATAAATTTGTGCTGTTTTCGTACTATTCCTATCAAATTTATAATAAAGTTTCAACATAATATCTCGTTTTTCCTCATTTGAGAATGAGGACATTTCGACTGAAGTATTTGAGCAAACTTATGATGTTTAATGAGTTCTGACAACTAGTGTTTATTAAACAAAATTTTTCGATGGAGTCATGACCATCTCAGATGAAGTTGTTTTTTCTTAATATCTGTTGTTTCAGAAGTGCAAATCATAACAAATTATACATCAATGCAATCAGAGTGAGAATCACTATTTTTCTGTATAAAAAAGCAATATGGCGCCCATAACAGAAAAAAAGTCGATGATGAATGCCAAACACAGACTTCTCGAAAGCATTTGATAGAGTAAATCATTAACTGCTAATTACAAAGCTGAAAGCACATGGTTTCACTGGTAACCTATTGGACTGGTTCCATAGCTTCTTAACTGGCTGGTATTAGTGGGTTAAAATTGGCAAATACATCTCAGATATTATAGAAGTTAATTCTGGGGTTCCTCAGGGAAGTCACTGTGGCCCACTACTATTCAACTTATATGTCAATGACATTGCCCTCAGTATAGAATATTCTCAATTCCTACTATTCGCTGATGATCTGAATATTTTTAAAGTTATTGAAAATGAAATAGACTGCCACGAACTACAGAGTGATATCAATAACCTTGTTCATTGGTGCAATTCCAACGGAATGGATCTGAACCTTAATAAATGCTACTTCATAAATTTCAACAGAAATCATAGATCCATTGATTATTCATACTCCATCAACTCGTTAGACCTCGAAAGGGTTACTCAAATAAAAGACCTTGGGGTATTTTTGGATGATAAATTATCTTTTTCGGAACACATAAAAATGATCTCCCTGAATGCACGCAAGATGCTGGGTTACATCGAGAGAGTATCCAGAGACCTCTCAATCAACTCCTTTAAGGTTCTTTACTGTGCTTTTGTCCGTTCAAACAAGGAATATGCCTCTGAGGTAAGGAACCCTTACTATCAGACTTATATTAATATGCTGGAAACTGTACAACACAAATTATTAAGATCTTCTGCATACAAACTAGGAATTCATGTGGACAACTATGACTATGATTATCCAGCCCGATGTTCTTTGTTAAAAATAACTACTCTTGGGAACAGGAGAATCGAAACTGACTTATGTTTTTTGTTCAAGTTGCTAGCTGGTGATGTTTTTCCCCAGATCTCCTGTCTCATGTTGAGTTCAAAATTAATACTTCTGGCACTAGGTCGAATGATACCTTTTATATCAAACATCATGACCGAAACTACGGGCACCACAGTCCTTTAACAAGAATGGTAAGGAATGCTAATAATGTAGATTTGAACTACTTCGGCATACCATTTTGAGCTATGTTGTCAAATAACGTTAGAAAAAAATTAAAATGAAAATTACGATTTTCAGTTTTTTCCAGATATTTCCGTAAATACTCGGAATTTTCCAAGTTTCAAAACAGTATTTTGCTAAGCACCAGAATACGCAACTTTGCCCCAATTTAAGCTTCGACGTATCTCCTGTAGTTTAGGAGATCCCAATGGTGGGGGTCGAATTTGAATTGCCCTGTATTGTATTCTCACCAATAATTCCAAATATTCATTTATTCGTACATAATAATAAAATGAAATTCAAGTGCTATTGGCCTTCAAATGGTATAATTTTATAAAACCTGATCTAACACTTTTATATTCATTACATACATTTTTGGCGGGAATTACCGCAGTGGATAAGCGCCTGCCTGGTGACCGAGAGGTCCCAGGCTCGTTTCCCAGACGGTGCGGACTTTTTTCATCTTCAGATGTGAAAGTTTGAATGATTGAAGCTCGTGCCGGCTTATTAACTGTACTGCTCCTGAGGTGGCGTATGGAGTTAGTAACAAGGCCTACCCAGAGCACATTTGGTAATGACCATACCAGTACATGCCAAAATGAAAAAAAACATGTTGCAATGGTGCACCCTTTTGTTTGTGTATATTCAGCATATGACTTATATCAAGTTGCTGGAATGGGAAGAGAAAAAATTTGGGGACCTGAAGTGTTCCTTAAGAGATTTAAATGAATTATGACTCAACAACATGTTCAATTCTTTTATGACAAATTAAAATTATTCTGCAGTTGTGCATATGGTATAATCACATCTTCTGAGGGATATACCAACGAGGCGCATTTATCTTTTTGGTGGATGAACGACAACAAATAGTCTGCTTTATCTCTTATGAGAACTCCAATACAGTCTCCACAATTTGAAATTTTACTGATGAACAAAATTTCACTTCATACTAAATATAACTTCAAAAAGTGAAACTTTGACAGGTTATCACATAATTCGAAGCAGGTACGTTAGAGGAGATAAATGATTTGATGGCTTTCCCCACGAGTAAGGATATCAGGGGAAATCGGCAGGCTGTGCAGTTGATCATGTTCTATCTCCTGTTTCTTTAATCTAAGGTTCCAGCTGAACTTGGCAATGATTTTAACTCACCCTGTATATGGGTATATTTGTATTTAAAAATACCACATAGAAGAACATTTATTTATTGAAAAACTTAGATACAGATTGGTACAAGTTAGAATACAGAGCATTATGGATATCACATAGTTACATACGCATATAGAGTAGCATGATTAAAAAGAGTGTTTGCTTGTACTTCAAGTAAGAGCTTTTACTTCCTAGTATTTTGTTTGTTTCACAGTAAATTCTTCGATGGGAAGTGTTGACTTAGGTTAGAAGTATAAACTACTAGTAAACACTAGTACGTGATTAACCTCAAATTGGTCGATTGTTGTTGTTTGTTCTGTGGTACTTAATAATCATGAGTGAGAGTAATGATAGTGTTGAACCAAGTGCCGAGGTTGCTGAAGATGTGGAAGTACACAATTTTTTGTGAAACTTCTTTGATTACTTTTGACACAGTTGTTTGATGTACCCCGACATCTACACCCACTCCTTGTTGAAACCCCGGATCACTTAGAGCTCTTAAAAATACCTATATCTTCGTTAAATTTGATAAAGCTGCTCCCCTCATCTCAATATGATTTCCTAAGAACTCTCTAGCTATCCATTAAACATTGTTTTTATTGAACCTAAAGGTACAGAGCTTAATAGTAGCAATCTAGCTAAAATAATTGAAGTACCGAAATAATTTTCTATATTGTACCTCCCCACATACGTTCTACGTTCACATATTTCCCTCCTTTTCCTACCATAATTCATAAAACACCTTTTCACCTTTTCAATTGAAGATATGAAGTTAGTCTATGAGTAGCTCCTTAAAAACTACACCAAATATCCCAAATGGAGAAAATACTTGACAACATTAGTAATTACTGCAGTATTAACTTCTATATATCGAAGTGAATAAAGCAAAGTATAGAGTATTTGCTGCTAGTACTTACTTAAGTGTTAGGTACTTCAAGAATTATGTGGAGTAAATGCTTTGAGCAAATATCGTATTATGTAATTGTGAGTTACAATGGCTCCAAAAAGCTATTCCTTATCCAATATGTGATTTGATTAATGCAAAGTAAGCCATTCTAGCTGTAGGATACCCCAGCTCACTTGATATCACTTCAATTGTATAAATTTTAATCATTTTCTATGTGAATACGTAGGAATTTCGTATGCTGTTTGTTTCTGTTCTATATCTAGTGTACATTTGAAAGTAACCAGTTTTGTTTTCTTCATGTCGAAATATAAAGAGTTCGCTTTACCAATTCATATTTGATAGCCGATAGATTTCTTTATTGTAAATTGTCCTGCGATGTTGATTGTTATTAGGTCATTTATATAGATTGAGTTTTTTTTATGATATAGTGCAATAACTGTCAGCACATTCCGCAAATTATTGACTGAATTATTTAATTTTTTTTTATTGACTGGACCATTACATTATAAAAATCCATAGTATATTACACATCGTCTTCAACTCAGTTTCAAGTGATTTTTTAATTTTACTTTGAATTTTTAAGTTTTTATGGCATTTATTGTTACACAGCATGGCTTGGGAAGAAGACTTCGAAGTATAGGTTGAACACAGCACTGCGCACAGATGAAAGAGTACGTTTGATGAATGAAATAATTTCCGGAATCCAGGTTATAAAAATGTACGCTTGGGAAAAATCATTCGCCAAGTTGGTGGAACTCGCAAGATTGTAAGTAGTTTACTATATCAATATCCTTGGAAAAACCTTCAATACAAAAATGAAAATTGTCGCGTCGCTCATATTTGAAAGACGTGGCGACACGTGCTTTTTTCCTGCGGGGCCGCGTCTTTCATATATGAGAGACACTCATAAGTGGGAAAAAAGCAAATACAAATCAGAAAAAACAAAGAAAAGCCAAAAAAACGTTAATTCAGGTACAAAATACAATCGAATAATTCAATGCAGAAGTTTGGCCCTTGGGGATAATCTCCTGATACAGCTTGGCACGCAATGTGAAATGATGAATTTAAACTTGGTGATGTGATATAATCAACTTCATTTTTGGGTGAAAACTCCTTAAACTTCTTTGAACAAAATGAAGATTCGTTGTCACTCACTATTTGTCTAGGTAAACCAAAACTAGTAAAACATTTATAGTCTCAATTGAAGTAATTGATGTCAATGGAAAAACTCCAATCCATTTCGTGTGGGCATCAAGTATGATTAATTTTCGATGATCTGCAAAAAAAGAAAATGTAACACTCAAAAATTCATGAACTACAGAAATATCTTGGATGAACTTATTAAGATGCAAAAATGAACCACCACAAAAGTCAAATCGAACTGAATAAAAGCAAAGCTCTCAAACTATGGAATACAATCAAAGCCATCACTGGCACTGACAATAAGACTGTATTGATAAAACAGATTAGACAAAGAATGGTACGTACGTGAATTCCAGTAAGGAATAGCTGAGACCTTCAATGATTTTTTCTCTAACATCGGACCACAACTGGCACAAAGCATTCAAAAACCCTCTTTCCCAGATAAACGCTTTCTCAATATTTCTCAAACCTAAGAACGACAAAGAAATCAAAAAAATCAATTGTTGACTAAAACGTAGTATGTCACCTGGTATAGATGACGTAAAAGCCGAAACATCGAAAGAAGTTTGTGACCATCAGATAGTGACTGATTCAGGTTCCCCATTTTCTCATACAAGCCTCGAATAGGGTTGAAAATTACATCGATGTTGAGTGAAAAGTAGGGAAATTTACGAGTGGCTCCTGGGGAGAACATGTGGGGAATTCGATTTTCCATGGAAAATTAGATTTTCCATATTTTAACGCGAACCGTGTTCACCTTATCATTAGTTAATAGAACCTGGCTTCGAAATACCAAAGGCTTGAGTGTTGCAGGTTGCTAAAGGGATAAAATGAGGGCGTAATCTTGTAAGGAAAAATCGAGGTTTTAACAGATTTTTTCTGAAATCGTTCAAGAATGCCCACTTTCTCGGAGCAACTTCAGGCCTCAAAATACGCTAATCTAGTATTTTAGTCCGTTGCTAAGCAACGAACTTTCCCGGACCGTTTTCGGACCTAATCGGTACGGGAAAGTACTTTCTCGTATCGAAAACGATACGGGAAAATTTTTGCCGGCTTGTTTACATTTTAGACAGTTATTGAATTCACGCAAACAATATGTAGAATTCCTTAGTTTTTGATAATGCTGATTGCGATTTCAGCAAAAATAGTATGTGTACCTCGTAGTAAAAGCACATTCCCAGACTTCAATGCTTGTTGGCCTCGGCTTAACGCCTCGGCCAACAATTTACATTGTCGTCCGGGAATGTATTGCTTTTACAACTAGATACACAATATACTATTCACACACAAGCCCATCGAAACTATGAAAACCTACATTGTCACTAGACCGAAAAACATAATGGCTTGAGTGGCGCGAATGAATAAGAAGATTTTTTCATCGGAAAATTTGAAGGAAATTCTTTTTGATTTTTCCATATGTTGTTTCCCGGAGCCACTCGAGGCTTGCATGCGAAAATGGGGCACCTAAATCTATCACTATCTGACGGTCTATAATCGTAACACCCTTTTCAATCATTTATCGGGAAATCGATTTTTTCCAACCGAATTCAAAATAGCAATAATCAAACCAATACATTTGAGACCCATTTCTCTCGTAACTTATTTCACGAAAATATTTTTAAAAATAATTGGATTGGAGCTTTTTTTAAGCAACCACAAAATAATTTCTTAAAATCAATCAAGGTCCAGAGCGGCTACGTATTCAATTCCTAAACAAAAAAAAATGTAAATTGATCGATAACATAGCCAATCTGTCATTGGTGTTTTTCTAGATCTTGCAAAGTAATTAAACACTGTCGATCATGAATAGCTGTTAGATTCCTTCAGGGAATACGTGGGGATGCACAAAATTCATTTTGATCATGTTTGGAGAATAGGAAAAAAAAAGTCACAATTACTGAAACGTGTAGTAAATTCGAATTGGTAAAATGCGATGGTTCTTGGACCAATCCTATTCTGCGTAAAAAATTTACTCAGCATTCGATCATCTGGAAAAATATTAAGCTTCGCCTATGATACTGTTATATTTTATAGATCCAATGACTGAAAAAATCTGGGAAATGAAATTCAGTCTGACATTAACATAAATATTGACGTGTTCAGTTATAAATTGCCCAGTATTTATTGTGATAAAACGATGTTTCTTTCTATAACAAGTAACAAAAACAATCTACCCAGTTTCAACCAGTAGAATTAGACAATAACAATAAAACTGTATCAATAAAGCTAAATAATGAAATGAAATAAGTAGGTATAACCATTGATTGCCATCTTCGTTCAATGAGAATATTTTTCAAAATTTCAACTCAACAGTTCAACTATATGTGTTCAGTAAATTTATTATTTCGATGTATCATTGAACGTAAAGTTTCAATACTCTGAATTCCATGAAGAACACTAATGACTAACAACAATTCATTTTCAGGAAGGAAATGAAGTTTATCCGCCTTACATCTACCATTCGAGCCATTCTGATGTCATGCGCTATGGTGCTCAACAGAGGTGCAGTATTCTTGTGTATTCTAGTCTATGTCCTAACAGGAAACCCCCTCAACTCCGCCTACGTTTTCACGATGACTTCATTCTACAGACTCCTGAGTTCTATCACAATGTTCTTTCCTCAAGCCGTATCCCAAGTCTCAGAAATGTTCATATCCATCAGAAGAGTTAGAACGTTCTTGATGTACGACGAACTTGATTTAAGCACCCTAGATGACTCAAAAAGTATAACTGACGGTGTCAGCAATGGTGTTGGGAAAACTGCTAGAATGGAAGTAGGCATCCGTTTGAACAAAGCTTCTGCAAAGTGGTTGAAATCTCTGCCTGAAAACAACTTAGAGGATGTATCTATGGATGTTACTACTGGCGATCTGGTAGCTGTGGTAGGATCTGTTGGAAGTGGAAAAACCACCCTGCTAAACCTGATTTTGGGAGAACTGGTGCCTCAAGGTGGTACTGTGAAAGTAAAAGGAGCTGTATCTTATGCTTCCCAAGAGCCTTGGTTGTTCGGAGGGAGTGTTAGGCAAAACATCCTTTTTGGGCAAGAGTTCGATCAGAGGAAATACGAGGAAGTTGTAAGAGCCTGTGCTCTAGAAAGAGACTTCAAACTGTTTCCCCACGGTGACAGAACCCTAGCCGGGGAAAGAGGCGTTACTTTAAGCGGGGGGCAGAGAGCTAGAATCAACCTGGCCAGAGCGGTGTACAAAGAAGCTGACATATACTTACTAGACGATCCTTTGTCAGCTGTGGATACGCACGTTGGAAAACAGTTGTTCGATGATTGCATCTGCGGCTATTTGAGAAACAAATGTGTCATTCTAGTAACTCACCAACTACAGTACCTGAAAAATGTGAATAATATATACCTACTCGAGTACGGGAAAGTACTAGTTTCGGGATCATACGATGCTATCAGAAATTCCGACACCAAGTTCTCTAGGATGTTGGCTAATTTAGAGGAGGAAGAGGATGAGATAAGAAGAAAATCCATGATCTTGGCAGAGAAGCAGGAAGAGCAACCTCCTGACAACGACGATGAACGACAGGTTTTACAGAGAGAGGAAAAGGGAGTTGGAGGAATATCGTGGCATGTCTACAAGAGTTATATCAAGGCTGGTGGGAACCCACTGAAAGTCGTTTTGTTGTGTTTCGTTTTCTTGGCCAGCCAAGTATTTGATAGTGGTTCAGAGTATTTCGTTACATTTTGGTGAGTAGCAAATTATGCATCAATTTTTTTTTTGTATCTACAGTAGGTATGTTCATTCAGTGCGTGATTCTTCGATATCTCTTTGAAGAATAAACTTCTTCGGTTACTGAAGTTGTCCATTTTAAAAGTATTTTCAACATTACTGGGTATTTATTAAGAGCAGGACGACTCAGTGACGAGTTTTTTAATAGAACACCGTGTATTTTTCATTCAAAATTTTGAAATTGTTTTTTGCCTACAGTAGAAGCAAGGTCTTATGTACACCAATCCAGTAGTTTTGCGCCATGTTCAATCATAGGTGTTCAAATTTGGACGTTGAACATTGTAAAATTCAGACGACATTCATTTGAATTCTTCGAAAGAAACACTATATTTTCCATCAGAAATTCATTCCGAAATCTATCGTCTCCTTATTACTGAAAAGAAAATCAAAACCGGTGGTGGTGTTTTCTAGTTATGAGTTATTTTCCTATTTTTACCACTACTTCAGGGTAATTTGTAAGATAAGGTTCTTTCATTTATTTCTATTGTGGAAATATTGCGTGCCTATGGTATAACTAAATTTCTATATGAAAGATTCATGTATTTTGACGATAAGAACATTCACAGGCTCTTCAAGTTTGATTTTGAAATAAACAAATTTGTTTTGAAAAATTGATCCAAAATGCTACTTGCCAACTGATGAATATTTTCTGTTGGGATGTTTTTATCCGAAGTATTCCAAAGCAAATGAAAAACTGTATCTATTACAGAAGTTTTTCGAAATGTCATCCATTCTGATTGATACAAGCTTCAATTGAAATTTTCTCCCACATTGAACAACATGATCGGTGTATTACTTGGAAATGCATCCCGACTCATTTCTTTCATGTCATAAATGGTAGTAACTGGTATGCAATAAACCATAGATTCCACGTGACCTCATGAAAAAAGTCCATACTGGTCAAGTCGAGAGATCTCCCTGACCATTGAAATAATCCCTCCCGACCTATCTATTTTTGAAGAAAATTATGTTCAAGATGGTCCTAAATTTCTCTATGATAGTGTGCAGGTGCACCATCCAATTGAAAATACATGTCATGTTGAATCACCAGTGGAATATGCTGGAGTATGTTGGGCAGATCACGTAAAAATCCTAATCATAGAATTTACCTCCCCAAACATTGAGCGACCACATATGTTGGAAGTTTAAAGCTAGAACTGCATGCGGGTTTTCAGTGGCACATTAGTGGAAATTATGATGATTAACAAAACCATTTCTGCAAAATGTTCATTCATCACAAAACAGCACATTTTTGAAAAATGTTTTCTTTCGTTCAGTATCGTGCCCATTGACAATAAGTAACTCGTCTTCCAAAATCATTTTCTGTTAGTTCTTTGTGGAGTTGAAGATGGGATGGAAATGTATGCTTTTAGAGGGACTTCCCTACTAAAATGTTCACTAATTTCTCTGATGTCGGTTCCTCAGTTACTTATGAAGCGATTGCAAGTTCATATTCTTCTTTCGGAACAGTTTTTTCCCTTGTAGATTTTCCATAATTCACACTTTGTCTATCCACAAATTTTTCTTTCAATCTTCTTCAGCACATATTTCGAGGGTGTCGTCTTTGGAGAAGATTTTGGGCATATACTCTAGTGGCTGCAAGACAATTATCATGGCTTTTCCCTAAAGTATACGCCATGCTTATCAATTCTTTCTGTGAATAATTCATTCAAACACTCAACATCAAACACCTCAAATTTTCGAAACTGAATTAAACGGAAGTGTCAACGGAACGTTCATTTTTCTTCACGGCTAACTGAGAAGATAGGACGCGTAGAGAAACTTATAGGGAACAATTTTGAAGGTTTCTGTGCCACTATGGATGATGGGGCCAGTTTACCAGACAGTATCAAATTTGTGATCCATGGATGTGTGATTATTTCTAGCATTCTTCAGTGCATAAATGTACGCAGTGTTTTTTTTTAGGTGATTTGATAATAAATGATGGGTTGTCCGAACTAAAGAATTAGGTTCAACTGTTTGAGCAGGGCCAGTAGATGAACTGCCTTTAGACCACAATTCTGAAGGCCATCAGGCCACTGTTCTAAAGGCAGACATTGCTTTTGATATGTTTTTTGATCGTTTCACATACTTATTATTTATATCAAAGGTAATATGATTACGGAATATCTCAAATTTGGACAATGCACATATCAGAAAAATATCTGAATGATCTATGTGTAGAACCTCGGTTGTCCTGTCAATACTAAAAGTATTCTACTGAACCCTGATTTGAAACTCTTTCGGCGAAATTCCAACATTGAAGATAGAGGGAAAGTAGTGCTCTTTCACCTACATATAAGAAACCCAATACAGTTCTTTTTTTCGAAGACATCGGAGATGTGAGCTTATCCAATAATCGGAATTTTGCTTTTCATTCAGGTGTGTTGAAGTTGGAGGCTGATAGGTTCATAATAGCTCATCACCAGAATGGTGTCTTCAACACCTCTTGGTCTGACCTACAGAAGTTGATGATAGTAGATTGAGATCCTATTGTGTAAAAGAGGCTAAATGAAGTTGAAATGAAAAACCAATAGTTTGAATTATTTTTTCGCAAGTCACAAGCATTCTTCAGAATGAGTAATAAGTCAAATAAAAACATGGTGTGATTTGAAACTCAATTTTTGCCCAACTAGCAAATCGAGTCAAACACAGCAACTAGATCACCTCTCTTCATGGTTCCATATAGTGCGGAAGTTGAAAAATGTTCTCTATCAGTGTTGCCAGTAGCACACGCATATAGTCTATAACGTAGAGTCTATGAGATTTGCATTCGGTTATTGATGACAATCTTTTCACAACCCTGGAACTCAAAGCCTTTTCCACTTTTCCAGCTACTTTGCCTGTATAGGTATCAATGTCCATACAATATCCTGTTTTATCACAAATCATCAATACTTCGTATCTCCTTTTGAAAGGCTTCTTTGGAAGGTTCTACCCAAGAGAAGATCGATTTATAAATTCAATCATTGACTAATCTGTTGCTATTTCTTTCAGGCATTCTAGTGTTCTCATTCAGATGAATATTACTTAACATCCACCCAAAACGATGTACAGTCATCAATTCAGTTATGCAAGGGTCATGGAAGTCTGGATTTTGACTCAAGCGATCTCTGTACGATGGTTCATGCCCAACAACAAATTTAATCCAAAAAAAAATATTCAGTTCAGGCACGTCTGTCTGTTTATATATATTTCATCTGTTATGAACTGAGAAAAAAGAATGAAAGATACCAAAATGTTCTTTGAATTTTTCTGCTTGAGTGATCTCATCAATTTTACACCATCGTATCTTGCTCATTGCCTTCAACTGTGATAATAGTGGCAAATATTCTAGGTCCCATGTATCCATGTGTCGTGGTGTCTTGTTTTTTATATCCGAGAGTATCATATATTATTAGCATCAAAAGTGAATTCAGCTTGTGCATTGGTAATTTCGATGTCATTGTCTCTATCACTATCATTTTCAGGACCGATATCATACGGTATATTCGCTTATTCCTCCGTAGCATCTACTCCTGGGAATATTTCGTTATATCTCTTCTGTCATGCCTATAAGGGCCAATTGCAGAAGTTCCTTGAAAAATCTCTTAGTCGTTTCTGCAAGAAAATATGTTTTTGAACGGTGGGACAAATTTTGCACAGCTTTCATTTTCTCAGAATATGAATAAGAAACAAACATATAAATCGAAATTATGTAACAGGCAGCTTACCTATGTTGTGTAGTTTATATTTCATGCAATAGAAATTGTTATGACAAGAAATGTATTCACTTTTCACCCACAATTTGAATGGAGAAACACAACGTACTATATTTACTACTGATGCTCCGTTTCCTCTGAGCCAGCCTTGAACAGATGATGACGGAAACCAATAGGAGTAAGTTATTTGAGGCGGGATAGAAAATTTACCTACGCACCACGACGTATGAGCTCATTACAAAGCGGGATATATTTTGCCCCATCATACCTCTAACACCAAGGAATGTATGGTCAAAATCCCGCAGAGTGTCATTCGAGATGGCCTGGGCTATTTTTCCAATCGCATCTAGATGTGGGGAATCTTTCAGAATTCTCGGTTCATGGGCATGGGCATGACAAGTTTGGCTCCAGGCTCATTACAATATACTGGTAATCGAATCACCTGTGCTAAGTTAATTCGGACAGGTATCGTACTGATATTTTTGTGTTAATTTTAACATTACCGCTCAAAGACCTCGGATTTCTAGGAAAGTCTCGTGAAGAATAAAACAATTTTGTTTCAGGGTCAACACGCTCCAGTGGCTCGCGCATGAAAACACCACCGATGCTAATATCAAAGAACTGGAAACTGGAAATATCACCGAAACATTGCCAAATGCATACGCATCCTACGAAGACTGGTGGCTCACGTTTCTGTTCACTTCAGACAAAACCATCATATACTACTCCGTACTGATCATCTCGCTGATGGTAGTGGTATTTGTGAGGTCTATATCGTTCTACAGATGGTGTTTAATCGCATCTACAAGAATGCATAACAAGATGTTTGACAATATTGTGTATAGCCCAATGAGATTTTTCACTATCAACCCGTCAGGAAGAATTCTCAACAGATTCTCTAAGGACATTGGGGCGTTAGACGAAACTTTACCCATGACACTCTTAGATACCATACAGGTGAGGTCAAAAGTAACCCACAGTTGAACTACGGTACTCAAATATACCGAGTGCAGGAGTAGTTTATAGACTTTTGTAATGCTATAATTGAATAAAAAAATTTATAGGTGAATTAGAGATTACGTTTACTGTTGATATAGGGTCTAGAGGGAATAATCTAGGAAGGTAGTAAGGAAGAAAATTGAGAATAGTGAATGGCATGCACATTTTATCATCCACCTCGTTCCAAAATTAAGCACATCAAATCTTCAGTAATAGCAGTTTCTCTCCTTTGATATATTAGGGATTACCTCAGAGTCCTTGAATACATTTTTGATAATTCTTGGGCTCGCTTTTATACATGACTCAGTTTTAATGAGCAGCAAGTACGAGGTGAACTTCCGAAAAAGAATTGTTATTTACGTTTTGGACTTCTTTTCATCAACTGAAAACACTTCGACCTGCTTAGGTCTCAGCGGAAACCTTCATTTGGAAACAATTTTCTCAGCTGTGTGATTTTTCATTTGAAAAGTATTTTGCACCTGCTACTCGTTTCGTCCACCTAGTTTTCAGGTGGTTCCTCAATATTGATATTTTACTAAATGTTTAATGATAATGTAAGTTAGGTTTAGAAATTGTAGTTTTTAAGTCAATTTCTATATTTATATATATAATTAACTGTACTTATTATTAGTAATTTGTACTTATGACTTAAGTTTTTCAACTGTTTCAAATTGAAAGCTTCAATAAAAAATCTATCTATCTATCCATTAAAATTTTTTTGGTAAAATTGTTTTTTTCGTTAACCAGCTGTCGTCCCCTTACGAATGGCAGCCCTCAGAAGTCGAAACTTGTGCGAGCTAAGGGTTAACGAGGTCTTACCTTTTTAGGTGCGATTCCTAGCACTTTCTCGGGCCATCAGAAAAATGTCTGTAGTCGCTAAGGTTTGAACCTTTGATCGGCAGCCAGAGAGATTGAAACAATTTCGCTTCAATAACTCGGCTACCTGGCCTCCTACCACGAAGGATTCCAGAACGCTGTAACATGAAATCTTGCCTAAACTTAATATTGGAACAGTTTCTTTCATCATGTCGTCGACCTAGTCATTTTCATCACCCATTCCTGCAATGTCTGCAAAATTATTTATGTGGCTGGCCTGAATATACCGATCACAAGTGTTAATAGTAAATCATGATTAGGCCAGGTAAGAAGGCCGAGGTTTAATTTTTTTTTGGTCCCAGTTAGGAGGTCACTTGACAAATCTGTGCCGTAAGAGCAACACAACTACAAGAGAAACATATCAGGACATTAACACGAAAAACTAGTTATCACAGAACCATGTTTTGAAACTAACAGCAACTATATCTGAGCAGAAATCATTTTTGGGCCGTTTGCATAACTTCTCGATAGATAATTCACATTGTATTTGTACTCTTTTGTTAGAGTTCTGTGATCTCAAATGATCTTTTTGATGTGTTTCAGATTGCTGTATCCGTAGCTGGAATAAGTTTAGTGATTGGTTCATTGAGTGCTTGGATTATGGTGCCCACCGTTCTGATTGGCTGCTTGTTTTACTATCTCAGAGTTGTCTTTCTGAAAACTAGTAGAGACGTCAAGCGAGTAGAATCAGTCAGTAAGTAAAAAACTCTTGATAGGCATCCACTTGATTCTTTATAAGTTGTATCTTCCATCAACTATAATTGATTACAACCAAAAAAACACACTTCTAAACATACCTAATCATCTTGAGAACACGTTGAGCTACTTTTACGTCGAAGTGAGAAAACAACAGGTGAAATAATCACAATCTTCGTTGATACCGCCAGACCTTAAAGAGGTTCCATTGATATAAAAGTAAGATATTGGATAATCATAATTTCTTGGAAAAGTAAAATGAATATTACTTAAAGTTACGATATAGGGGAGATGGAGATACATTTTTAGATCTGTATAAAATTTGCTTCACAATAAGTATAACAATAAAATGAAACAGGTATATTTTATCGACAACATATTATATATTCTTCACTTCGCATGAATGAACTACTGCCACTGTTGACTGGGTTTTTACCTCTATTAATTGATTAGGTCCCGTAGTATCGTTCAAATTTGAATTAGTAATGGGGTACTGATGACCCAGTCATAACTGTGAAACTTTCATTCAATACTATTGCAAAGTAATCAGCTTAAGTTATAATTGTTCAATTCGATGTCGAACTCAAAGATTCCACTGGTTCTTTGAGTGCCTTGTTGTGATGTATTGGACATCTTTCTAATCACATCTGCTGATAAAATTGTCGCGATATCTTCAATACCTATAAAAGTAATGAAATATGTTACCAGTTTTTATCAAAAACTTGATGATGTAGTCAAGTTTATTGTTGCCAATAACATTTCCAACATAATGAACAACTGTTTCCTTGGTGCAGAACTTTACTACAACAAAATCGTTTATTCTCATTCATGAAGGTGAAGAAGAGTTTTATTTTTACGATCCTGACTTATCAAAATCTTTTTCAGATGATGCATAGTGAACGGAGAGTGTATAATCACGTTACGAACTGGTCCCTTTTCACATGAGATTTACTTTTATTCTAGCTCGCAGCCCCATCTATACTCATTTAACAGCATCTTTGCAAGGACTCACAACAATAAGAGCTTTTAAAGCCCAGGAAATACTGAAGGCAGAATTTGACAAATACCAAAACCTGAACAGTGCTGCGTTTTATATGTATCTGAGTGCAACAAGAACTTTCGGATTCTGGTTGGATTTGCACTGTGTTGTTTACATCACTCTGGTATTGTGTGCTCTACTATTCGTCAAAAGTGGTAGGTATCTTCATTATTCCATCGCGATACGAGTGCTTTCTTTCAAATATCGTTTTACTATTTTGCTTCTGAAAATGAAACCCAAAACCACAACCTTTTTTTCTAAACTCATTTTATGGTTGGTAAAAAAATGTTAGCTATTTGGCTCAGCGATCTAG
Source organism: Chrysolina oricalcia (assembly GCA_944452925.2). Classification (NCBI taxonomy): domain Eukaryota; kingdom Metazoa; phylum Arthropoda; class Insecta; order Coleoptera; family Chrysomelidae; genus Chrysolina; species Chrysolina oricalcia. The sequence goes on along the minus strand of OX101813.2, from coordinate 36,310,222 downwards.
ATGTATTAATTATAACACATTTGTAGTAAAATAGCTGAAGGCCCTGAAACTATTAAGTCATTTCTGAATTCATACTTCATTGCATTGGAAAAATAGAATTGAATTGTTTTCTTTGTACTTGATATTCATAATAATAACATTTATCATTCCCAAGAAATGTTATAATATGTTTATAACAGTTAAAATTGAATGTATTAAAAACATTGGGAATTTATACATACATGATGAATAAGCAGTAAAAGCAGAATTATTTGTGATTTATTATGTTAATTAATATTTCTTCAATTCACTTTTGAAAGCTGTAAAACTTTTTGTGATATTGAAGAACTCGGGTAAATTATCATAATGAATTATACCATTATGATAAATAGATCTTTTGCCAATATCTGTTTCAACCTGAATGAGAGATGAATCATTATCTTGCTTTGTTGAATTGCTATGATCAATTTGATTTACTGTCAATTTCAAATTGGAATGTTTCAGTTTATTTTTGACAGAAAAAACTAACAAAGATATTCTGTATTCATATCAAGATGTCTTCGGGGTTTATAAAGATTTATAGTTGGTTCACGATAGTCTGAATAGAAAATACATGTAATTGCTTTGTTCTGGAGAAGTTTTAGTGATTTGAGTAAATATGATTTGGCAGTTCCCCGTATTGAAATTAAATATTGCAATTTTGAGTAAATCAATGAAAAATATTATGCATTTTCTGATTTCGGATTCTATAGAGAACCCTAATAACTGAAGATATTTTTTTTCAATATGTGTAGATCATGATAAATGTAAATCAACATATTGTAAGACAAACACTAACACTCATTCACAAACTTGTATATTGATATCCAAATAATAATAATTTAATTATCAGTAGATTGTAAGACAAACACTAACACTCATTCACAAACTTGTATATTGATATCCAAATAATAATAATTTAATTATCAGTAGATATGTATAACCAAATATTCAGACGACCAACGCCTACGAATAAGTGCGTGATGCTCAAGGGCCTCTAGGTGAATATCTTCGTCAATCTCGCTATCGGCACGTTCCATAACGCCTTGGTCAGTGATAATCGCATTTGTTTATCTTCTCACGAACATGCAGAGTCATTCATTCCAGCTAGAGGGTGGCTCAGTCTAACATTCGGCCATCCTGCTATAACGCCTGAACTCAGGCGGCTAAGAACTGCCTTATCTGAAAAAAGAACGAACATCAGTACTTTGTTTTTAACAGTCACTTTACTGCTGTGATTGAGCCTGATACCAACTACAAAGTAAGTACCCATCTCAACAGTCACAACATCGCTGTCATCGCTGTGATTGAGCCTGATACTAACTACTAAGCAGGAACCTATCTCAACAGTCACATTTTCTATGTGATTGAGCCTGATACATCTACGAAGTAGGTACCCATCCCAACAGTCACAGCGTATCTATGATTGAGCCCGATACCAACTACTAAGTTGGTACCCATCTCAACAGTACCATTTTCTATGTGATTGAGCCTGATACAACTACGAAGTTGGTACCCATCCCAACAGTCAAAATATCTTTGTGATTGAGCCTGATACCATCTACCAAGTAGGTATCTATCTCAACAGTCACATTTTTTTATGTGATTGAGCCTGATACAACTACAAAGTAGGTACCCATCCCAACAGTCACAACATCTTTGTGATTGAGTCTGATACCAACTAGGTACCTATCTTCAACAGTCACAATTTTTTTTGTGAATGAGCCTGATACAACTACGATGTAGGTACCCATCTCAACAGTCACACAATCTGAACAAGTCTGACATCGAGAGCTACTCTAGTCAGTTTCCATTGGGGAAATATCTCACTTTCATTTCATCAACAGCAAACACTGTTTCGTTGCTCCCATAATACTCATTCGGGTCCTGAACTTCTTATCGAACATTAAATAATACTTGCTAACTTTCAAAAGCCTTTTAAACTTTCAAATATATCTTTACTCAAAACAATCCAGGATTTCATCTTATCAACAACAGCCACTGTTTTGTTGCTCCTATAATCCTCCTTCAGGTCTAGCTTGACCTTCTTGTCGGCCATTGAATAATACTGGCTCACTCCCAATATCTCTTTGAACTTCAAAAACTTTCTACTCTTGCCTCTGTTGTACATCTGTTACTAGTACCACCACTACGTCTCCAGCAAAATATATATTTAGCTCTACCATTAGCTTTAGCTCCACCCTCAGCTTTGAATTTAGCTTCAACTTCAGCTTTAGCCTTAGCTTTAGCTTTATTGCGATAAAACTTCACTTTCTCTTATATTTCGTTAACCTTTCTCGAATCTTCCTTTTCAATTCTTGTAAATCAACTTCTAGGTCTTACTAAATTTATTTTAAAAGGTTTCCTTCAGCGATACTTTTACTTTCACATTCAATAACCTTGTTAGAGGTTGAACTCGGAACACTTTGTGTTCCAATTAGTTTTTTTTTCGGTTCCTGCAGTAGTACGTTGAAGGCTGATCAAATACTCTATATGTAACGTAGCTCACTTCTTTCCACTCGCCTGTTTGTGATATAAACGATTCAAACAAGCTTCTACACACTTCTCCATAATCTGGCACATACTAGTAAACCAATAGTTTTGAGTTGTCATCAAAGTCTCTACTCTAAGTCATACTCAGTCATACTTTGTGCAACGTTACTTTCTTCTTACCAGTAGCCTGCTTGTAATTTCAACAGTTCAATCAAGCTTCAACACACTTCTTCATAATTTGACACATACTAGTAAGCCAATAGTTCTAAGTAGTCATCAAAGTCTCTACTCTAGTCAGACTCAAAGTCATACTCTATGTGTGACGTAACTTCCATCTTACCACTCGCCTGTTTATATTATCAACAGTTCAAAAAAGTTTCTACATACTTCTGCATAGTTTGGAAAATACTAGTAATCCAATAGTCTTGAGTAGTATTCAAATTCTTTCCGAAACCAAAATGTCTACCATCATCAGATTTGCCAACGTGTATATTTAGGAACTACCCACAAACATTTGCAATCTTTGAACTATTTGTAAATCTTGTTATGATTCATCTCAAACTTGTCAAAATATTGTGTAGTATTTTTACTGACGGTTTCTTCTTGAAGAACGTTTCAAGTTATTCTCAGTTGTTTGCCTTAAAGCTGAGCTGCTAGCACCCAATCAGGTTCAGTAATATCAACACTTGTGATATCAGTGTAGCTCTCAACGAGAGCTCGACTATAGACAACTTTGGAATCGATTTCTTGTTCCTGTAACCACTTTCATCTCACTGGACGATTGTTCGTAGTGTACTACAGTCAGTGAATATTTTTAATGAGATAGCTCTGCAGGTAGGCCCTGAACTTCTGTAATGCTAAAACAACAACTTACGTTTCTAACTCATAGAAGTGATGAAAATTTTGTCCCTGACTTGCTATTGAAGAAGGCAACTACTTTGCAATCACCACCTTCCACTTGCATCAGCATGGCTTCAAATTCCAGACAATTCGCATCTGTTTAGAACGGGGTTATGAAACTGGCCTAGTTGTCAGAGCTACTTTAATTTTTCAAACACTTCCTCTTTTTCACTTAACCATTGTGCAAGAGGAGCAACAATTCTTATATAACATATTATAGACTTCCTGAAGTATTCAGAGAGCCCCAAAGACTGTCGAAGATCCTTCACATCAATAGGATTATACAAATCTAGCACTGCGGCAACTTTATGATTATACAACTTCGAAGCTGATTTCCTGACCTAAACGGATATATTGGACTAAAAAACACTGTACTTCCTCAACTTCAGGGTTATTTTGCCTGCAGGTGAGGCAACTTCCTCAACCTTTCTAAACCTCGTTTTATGCTGAACGATGGTATTTCAAGGTCATCTTTATAGGCAAATTCTGATTTATTAAAGTTTCAATATGATATTTACAAGTTTTTTTAAAAAATGCCGGAGTGTTGGTAAGGTCAAATGCCATTCTCAAAAACTCATTATTCGAGAAGGCACCAAAAAGACAGAATCCTCCGCCATAAGTATCTGATAAAAACCAGATGCCACATCCATGGCGGCAAAATATTCACTTCCGCTCAAAAAGCCGACCTGGTGATTTATCAGAGTAATCAAGTTCAGACTCATATAATCCACACAAAGACTGAAGTCGCCCGTCTTTTTCTTCACCAGCAGAACTGGACTAGCATAAGCCGAGCTAGGCCAGAGAGAGTAAACTGACAGAAAGGTTTAATAAGCTCTATCCCGTCAGAATCTTGTAGCATCAACGCGTCATTGTGACGTACTTGGATATGAGTACAGATTCTAACTCGAACCAGGAACAAAACCGTCACCTGTAACTCTCATAAACAAAGAGTGCGGAGTGCGCTAGTCCGTCACTGTCTATGGAGAACGGCGACCATGACATGTTAAACTACGTCACATTTCATCACAAATGTTTTTTTTTAACTCTTTTTATTAGTGTCACCATTGTCTTATGGGGATTAGACTCTCCTGGTTAGATAACGTTTAATCTCTTTGGAGCTCAACTCCCTTATAATCCTGTCATCCATCAAGCCTTGTATTATAACACCAAGAATTTATGTATCTCTCAACACATTCAACATTTCAACCATGTTAGATTTACCAAGATCTTTAAAGATAAATGCTTTCTATCTGCTTAACTGTTCAACAGTTCCAAACAGAGCATATTTTCAGAATGACTCAGGTCACCAGATTGTATATGGCACTGAAATCTAATATGGACATGGAAAAAGTCGTTATAATTTATTAACAGTCTGATGGCGTAATTTGTTTCAATCCTATAGAGTTTTTTATTTTTACTAATTTCAATGCTCAAATAGTCGCACCCAACAATAATATTATAACAATCATTGTCTAATACTTTGAAATTCACTTTAGGAATCACCCTGAATAAGTTCATCTCGACACTAATCGAAGTATAACACTTCACATTACCCATGAAACATTGCGACCCTCATTGATTTTTTCAATATTCACCTATTAAATCATAAATTTTTTCATATTAGTGCAAGAAATACCAGTTTCAATGAGGCAATTTTCAACTGCATTTCCAATAAGTCGGTTTACATATGATTTGTACTATTTGAATGTGTGGAATTAACGTTTTCACTTTTTGGTTTGTTTTTGTAAAAGTACATTGTTCTCGATAATACCGATCAGAATAATAGTCACTCAATTTTTATTTCCTTTCATGCGAATAATTTACAACTTCTACCAACAATTTTACAAATTGTATATCGTATGGAAATGTTTAGATTTACATCAACTCAATATCATCCCACAAATAGTTCTGATTCTCTAAAAAATCGTACGATTTGCACTTCCTCGCAACCTACTAGTGGGGTGGGGTGAGTCCCAGAACCGGCTGTAAGCCCCTACTACTAGTGGATAATTTTACAACTAACGAATTGTCTTAACCTTTAGTTTATCCACCTTTGCTGTACAATTCAACGAACTGAGTACCCGGTTTGAAGGATCGAACTCAGCAATTGATGAATAGTCCACACTCAAATTATCATAAATGTTTCTACTCACGTTTTTGTCATCCAACTTTTTTTTTGTTGATCTTAACTTTTATTTAACCGTCTTACTTGAGAGGAGGGCGAGGACTCCGATGATGTTGACGTACTGCTAAATAATGATGAGATGAGACACACTCGCTTGCTTTCTGATTTTTCCTTTAGCATGACGAGATTGTTGTTCGTTTTCACACTGTATAATTCATCTGGGCAAATCACCTGGGTAATCCCACTTCTGACTTGTAAGAGAAACACTAACACTCATTCACAAACTTCTATATTGATATCCAAATAATAATAATTTAATTATCAGTAGATCTGTACCTATAACCAAATATTCAGACGACCAACGCCTACGAATAAGTGCGTGATGCTCAAGGTGAATATCTTCGTCAGTCTCGCTATCGGCACTTTCCATTCGGTCAGTGATGATCGCATTTGTTTATCTTCTCACGAACATGCAGAGTCATTCATTCCGGCTAGAGGGTGGCTCAGTCTAACAATATGAACCCAATTTTTTTTTATTGGAGTATTTGAATAGATCATTGTTGAAACGACGGGGAATTTTATAAAAATCGGTTGACGGCATTTTTGATAAGTATATATATATATATATATATATATATATATATATATATATATATATATATATATATATATATATGAAGATTCAGAATAGTTCAATGTTAATTTATGGAAAGAGAGCCATGGTGATAATATATTCATAACATTCAATATTTTTCCATTAATTTCCTCAGCATTATTTCCCGAATATACAGTGTCGTTTCGTCAGCAAATGAATACGCCTTTCCTTTCAGGTAAAGATACTGTAGATAAGAAAAAACTAGTTTCAACATTGATCCTTGTAGCACGACACATAGGACAGTTTTACTGGGCTTATTTCTTCCCCCATATATACAAACTGCTTTCTATTACTTAGATTATTTAGAAACCATGTGTGTACTTGCCTTCTTATTCCTAAATTATATAAAATGCTCAACAGTATATTATGATCAATAGTATTGAATGCCTTTCTCAAATCAAGTGACAAAAGTCCACAAGTTTTAGTGGAATCCAATTCCATCAGAAAATGTGTAACTTACAGCATCTACTGCTGCTGACTCTTGTTTCACAAGACTTGAGAAAGTCATAGTGACAGCTGTAGAGATAATCAATAGATTTCAAATAATCACATAATCTCACATTCATAATTTATTCGAGAATGGGTAGAGCACATCAGTTTTTTTACCACTTTCAAAAATCGGTCTAACTTTGGCAATTTACATTTTTTCTGGGATGATTCCTTTCTCGAAGGATATAGTTATAAGTTTAGTTAATAAAGTGGTTAATTCTGATTTTACCGCCTTGACAATTTTGACACTGATGTCATCCAATCCTGGAGCTTTCTTGTTGTCCAAACTATTAATCACGTCTTCAATTTTTTTTATCAACAGGTTTCTGAAATACTGAAGTTGAATTGGAGTTTCTTTTATTTTTCATTTTTGTCGTTGGAATAGAAGCAGCAAAATTTGGTCCAACATGTATAAAGTATTCATTGAACGCTTCACAAATTTCACTCCGAATTTCAATTCTCTTTCCACCTTCTGTAATGTAATTCATTGTTTGATTTTCTTGTACTTTTTTATTGTTATTTAAAGCATTTGTAACATTACATATAGTTTTTGGAGACGCAGTGCTAAATTCTGATTTGAAGAACTTTTATTTTGCTTGTCTGATAGTTTTTTTGGTTAACTCATTAATATTATAATATTAATAAGGGTCAGCTATCTCTTGATTTCCTGTTTTTTTTTCTTTTTGAAATTAAACTTTCCTCGTACTTTCATCAATATTGCATTGTTTCCATTAAACAAAACTTTTGAATTTTCTTGAAGTCGAATAATTTGTTCGAAAGTGCATTTTTTAAAATAAATCTAGTAATTTTTCATAAATTTCATTTGCGTCACCACATCTGCCTATGCTTCCATTTAGAGTGTTCAATTCGCTTTCCAGTTCATCAATGTCTGTTTTTTTAATTCGCTTGTAAATTACTCTCTTGGTTTTCGTTTTATTTTCTACACTGATTTCAGTAATTATCAGTTTGTGATCACTAATGATAGACATTTCAAAACTCAAAGTGGAGTTCTTTGCCCTGTGGTCTATCAATGATGAATTATTCACATCTCTTGTCGGTATTCTGTCATTACCGAGTTTGGAAGTGTACGTATCTGTCAATAACTTACTATATTCAGTATCCATCAAAGAAGCCGTCCATTTTTAAATTATTCAAATGACGATCCATCCCGAATTTTCAGAAACCTTCGGGGGAAACATGGGTCTGGCCCTCACCCAAGCCATGGGTCTCACCGGAATGTTCCAATGGGGCATGCGACAGTGGAGTGAACTGGAGAACCAGATGACCTCGGTGGAAAGAGTCCAAGAATACGCTGACCTGGTACCAGAAAAAGAGGGAGATCTTGTCAAAGAACCGCCAAAGTTCTGGCCACGAGAGGGAAAGGTGGAATTCAGAGACATGTCTTTGCGGTATGCTCCAGAAGATCCCTGTGTTCTGAAGAACCTCAGTTTCATAATCAACGCGAAAGAGAAGGTTGGAATAGTGGGAAGAACTGGTGCAGGAAAATCGTCTCTGATACAAGCACTTTTCCGTCTGGCGAGCATCGAGGGCGGTATATTGATTGACGATGTCGACACGAAAAAAGTTCAGCTCAAGAAACTGAGATCTAAGATATCTATCATCCCGCAGGAGCCGGTGTTGTTTTCTGGAACAGTCAGGAATAACTTGGATCCCTTCGATGAATTTAGTGATGAGGTGAGTGAAGCTCTTGGTTTCACAAATACGTTACAGGCTTCTTGACATATTCTCCTTTATTCCAACCTTTCACGGACTAAAAATTTAAAAAATCAAAAGTATAGAAAGGTGTATCAGTTTGTCCTGAAAAGTTACAGCGTTAAAGGTCGTTTTTCAATGTTGCTTTTCCGAAAAAAATTAAAAATGAAATACTACTTTAATAGTACTACTGTTCAAAAACATTGACGTTTCGGAGATTATATCTCCGTTATCAAAACTTGGTGAAAACTCTATTTGCATTATTTTTGGAGATAATTAGATATTTCTTATTCAAATGAAATCTGCCAAGTTATTATTTTAGTTGACATTGGCTATCTTGATACAAAGTGTCCGGAATCAGTCAATGACCATTCTGTTATTTCTTAGTTCTTCCCTTAGAAAATGCACGAATGTACGGTATCGACCGACTTTGTTAAAAAACGGTTGTTTGATAGAGGATAATGGAATAGAATGGTTTTATCGAATGTTACCCTAAAGAATTCCTCTGCAGATTTTATTTCACTTTTTCAATGACAGATCATATTATCTTCAGAATATAAGGATTGATATGTATTATATAAAAAACAGAGAACGTTTGAAATTTAATATTTTCCTAGAAGATTGAGGTGTGAAACTTCATCACACTTGAAATAAATACTCAGATATTAAGAAATCATTTATAGTTTTTCTTCATGTTTTCGAAAAATTCATTTTGACTTCAATTTTTAAATTACTCAATTAATGTAGATTCTTTCTGCGGCTGAAGATTGGTTTGTCTAAATCCGAAACATGTTTTGCCTGTTTGGGAAATCAAACACCTTGTTAATTTTTGATTAAATATTTGTGGAGATGACTTCGAGATTTATTCTTACATAAAATCGATCCACTCCACTTCGAGATATGGACTTTTTCAACAATTTACTTATTGTATCGTCTGAATCTTCTTCGATCAAAAATAATTACGCAACGAAGCATAAGTTATGGGATGACTCACCCTCTCATTCTGCCATGTAGACAGGATATTTTTGAAAATTGAACGTCACATTTGTGTTCAAGTAGTTTATTAATCAATGCTTGTTTACAAAAATTGTTCATGTTCATTTTCCAGTTTTCAGCGATAGAATTTGTTCAGTTCTCAACCTGAATGGATACATAAATACAGGCCAAGCTATGAAAATTATTCGACTGCCCGATGTTATTCAAAATTTTTCCGATTTTTCCTAATATTCCTTTCGTGAATTGTGAAAATTGAAAAGTCATTACACTTGAGATGAATACTCAGCATTCAAGAAAATATTCATATTTTCAAAAGATTTTTTTTATGTTTTTCGTTCAATGCATATTATTTTTCATTTTTACTTCACTAGTTTATTAATGAAGGCTTTTTCAAAAAAGTTTTTAAGTTTATTCTGTACTTTTCAGCATTAGAATTTGTTCAGTACCCAACCTTAATGGATAGTGGATACATACACACATACATGCAAGTTCGGCTGCCCTATGTTTTTCACAATCTTTTCAAATTTTTCCGATTTTTCTTGAGTTTTTTCTGTAATTTTTCTCTTCTGAAGTAGTAAAATTATTCTAAATTAACTCATGCAACGATCCGATGTTTTTAATAATTTTCACGGGATTTTCCAATATGTTTTTTGCAATTTTTTCACGTCAACACGCTTTCCAAGTAAGCTACGTGGTGGAGGCAGGGTGTATGATTTTTGGCAATTAAATTACAACTTTCCAATGATTTTCACTATATTTAAGGCTTTTTTCGCTTTTATATTTGTGCGTTTTCTATTTTCAAAACCTACGTGGTATTAAATTTTTCCAAGTCCAGAATTTTTTGTTTTTTTTCAATATTTCCCAGACTAATGATGTGACTGACAAAATTCATGTCCACTTTTTGTAGATTTCCAGAAGACGATCAGAAGAGGTATCTTGTGAAATTTGAAAATCTTTCGCCAATTTTGAGTTTTTGGTGGTTTTATCAAGAAAAATCAATATTTTGTATATTTCCCAAAATACAAAAAAACTGCAGAAAAACTTTTTGTAGATATGTTTGAGAACAATAAAACTGTCCATATACATTTCTTTGATATCCTGTTCAGTTTTTGAGTTTTTGGTGTTTTTGGCAAAAGTGGTGATAATTTTGTTTACGTTAAATATTTCCCGTACTATTGATATTGTTTCTAAGTTTTTGAAGATTTTTAAGAAGACGGTCAAAATGGTATCTTGCGAAATTCAAACATCTGTCGCCATTGGGTTTTAAGAAAAAATTACAATTTTCCAAAATTTTTAAAAACTTTTCATCCCCTTTTTGTAGATCTGTCCAAGCACAATTAGACTGTCTTTATGAAGTTATCCGATATCTTGTTTCGTTTTCGAGTTTTTGAGGTATCACTTTTTTTTTTCTTCTTTTAATAAAAAATCAACCGCTTCTGAGATAGGTATTTCGTATTTTCCAAACTGCAAAATTCGATTTTCTGATTTTTCAAGTTTTCCCGTTTTTCCGATAATATTCGTGAAAAATAATTTTAGTAGGATTTGTTCGTCTATTCAAACTCTAACCGTCTCATTTTCCGAAATTCAGTTCAAATGAGCGGTTCGGTGTATTTTGATTTTGATGACGGAAAATCGCCGGAAAAATCCGGTGAGAATTTTCTGATGATTCTCAAAAACTATAAACTTTTTAGGACATATTGAAGTATATGTTCAGGAAATACGAAATGTATCAAATCAATTCCTGAACATGTATTGTTGGAGGTAGAAACGAAAAACAAAAACGGAAAAATACCGTAAAATTTTTCTAGCTAAAGAGTAAGAATTTTTTAATTTTTTTATCGAATGTGACTGCAAAATTGACGAATCTTTTGTATTGAAAATTGCGTTACTCATTAATGCTACGAACATCAGCGGTTGGTTATTTGCACGATACTGAGCAACTCGGTATTTATAACAAAAAATTACATTTTTAATACGAACCATCTTATGCTGACGTTTTGTTGTCAACTTTCAAGGTCAAAAGGGACTATTTCATGAGCACTTCAAAATAATTTAAAAAATAGTAAAACGATTTCAAAAGGATGAAAGTGAAGTAATTATGTGAAATATCATCACTAATGTGACTTTTGATGTCTTTCAGCTCTTATGGAATGTCCTAGAAGAAGTGGAGCTGAAAACAGCCGTAGCAGATCTTCCTTCAGGTCTGGACAGTAAAATGGCTGAAGGAGGCTCGAACTTCAGCGTCGGACAGAGACAACTAGTCTGTCTGGCTAGAGCAATTTTACGAGATAACAAAGTGTTGGTCTTGGATGAAGCCACAGCGAATGTCGATCCACATACAGATGGACTCATCCAAGAAACAATCAGAAAGAAGTTTGCCAACTGCACTGTACTAACCATAGCTCATAGGCTTCACACGATCATGGATTCGGATAAGGTTTTGGTCATGGATGCTGGTCAGAAAGCTGAATTCGATCACCCTCATCTACTCTTACAAAATAAAAATGGAGTTTTCTTTTCATTAGTGATGCAGACTGGGAAAGCCACAGCTAAAAACTTAATGGCCATAGCGGAAGAAACTTACCGTGCATCACAAAGTCAGGATTAGGTTTAGCTGATGGCCTGTCAGGTTTTGTCATAAAGTGATGTGTCATTGACCGAGTAAGTAGTATTCAGAACATTTACGAAATGACTCTCTGGATAAAATACCCGCCAATAAAATGAGTGTGATTTTAATCAGTCAATGAGATTTTGATACGTTCTATAGTGTTGGCATAATACGTATAAATTCATCTAATCTGATCAATAGAGAGGAATTAGAAACTTTACTGCTGACAATTGTTTTAACACAGTGTCGTAGCAAGTTATAAACTAGCTTACATCCGAAACATTATCTCCTTAAATAGTTGACAAGTACAACGCAGGTATAAAATATTGTTAAATGACACATCAACAGAGTTAAAATCATCAGGGAGCAGAAAGGTTGTTACTTATGAGATAGTTAATTAAGGGAGAAATACACAAGTTTACCTGATCAAACAAAACTAAATTGTTATTGTTACTTAGATGCCTTTTGATTTTTATTAATTCTGATTTGTTTGATTAATTTAAAATGCGTGAAACAGTTGTATGACAGACATTGCTAGTGTGGGTAGTATTAAAAATGTCCGCAACTTGTCTGCTTTGAGTATTTTCGACATACCAAGCCTGTTCGTTTGTCATGCTCACATTGATCTAATCTGATTTGAGCAATAATTGGTCGTTCGTTTGTTCTGAGCAACTGCTCAGAGACCGTTCGTTTGTCAGGAGCAAGTTGCTACAGATCACATAAAGCAAGCTTTATCAATTTTTAGAGAGCGGAAAAATCATTGCAAAGTTATCAGGAAGTGAGGCGGGTGGTGGTTTGACCAAACTATAATAAAATAATTAGGTTATAATATCAATAAGCAATAAATAAATACTGATATTGGACCGCAAAAATCAAATCAGTTACGTCACCAATGGGTGATCTTCATAATTTTTTGGTAAGCATAGTGACATTATTTATATAATAGATACTTTCTATCAAACACTTATAGAATAAGCAATATCATCAACTACGTAATAAATATTCAGCGAATATGCCAAGCAGTTATGTCAAAGTATTGTTTGTATTCAAAGTCAACTCAAAACAATTATTTTGGACGTGAACACCTCCACAAAATGAAATAATCAATTTGGGATGAGAATGATAAGATATTAATTCAATTTTGATGTTTTTTCCCTCGATATTATGGAAAATTATTTCCTCGTTATGATACTCATTTTGAGCAGTAGGTGTTAACAAAAATTAAAAAACCCGATTTCACATAAAAAATACTCAAAATCTCGATGAGTATTTCAGTGGTGAATAACTTTTCGGTATTACATTTTTCGATATTTCACGTTTCAAGTTTACTCTTGTCTGGATATCAAGCATGGTATATTACCTGTATTGCACTAGATTTGGTTGGTGTCTGTTTTGTTATAGCATGAACTCATATTAGAAGTAAATTTTTCTTGAAAAGCCTATAATAAAAAAGTTTCCCGTATGGTGTGTACTTTGGGGGTTGACAGTGTATAACAAAATAAATAATCAATTTTTTAGAACAAATTGAGATCATGATATCCATTTTCAGATTGATAGGTCTCTAGTTTACACACATATTCCGTCATGTATATCAAAACTGTTATGTATTTTCAAAAATATGTCTGGAAACTTTGAAGAAATTAACCTTCTGCTTATATTTCAGGTTTTCCTATAATGGTACGAATCTACGATAATGGCACTAATCTCCAACATTACACTTGCTGAAATCATCATGAACGGAATACCTACTCCATATAAGTATTACTGATTAACTCATCATTCCCAAATCATCATCCTGTATATACGTATGCAATAATTTTATTAAAAAACAAACAAGTCTCTTTATAATTTTTTCAACAATACCCCATAGCCTCATAACTAGCCTATAACTTCCTCATCATTTACACTATATGCAACATCATTGAAATCTCACAACGTTCCTTATTGTTCAATGATTGCAGGTAGTTATCACAGAAATGTCAAATAAAATTCAGGAAGTTTGGCTTCATTTTCAACAGGTCGTCTTAATAGATGATTATACCAAAAGTCATCTGAATGAAAGTTTAAAAATAATGTAATGTGCAGACATTTTGATTTTTTTGTGAAAATGATTTGCAGGAGATCGATTCACAACTGGAGCTTTGTTTAGGTGGCTTCTCTTGCATTTAATTCAATCAATGACTTTGAATTTGACCAATGAATACTGATGATGGTCAATTCTTTGATTACTGTAGTGCATTTTGGAATTTGAAAATATCATTTCGTTACGTTTTTTAAATCATTTAGTTTTCAGTGTTTTTTACTTAAAGAATAATGCTGAGGCAGATGAAGCATTTTTCATTGAATATATGGTTGAGTGGAAGAGCAATTATTAGCGCTTCAATCGTGAAATTGAACTCTGCCATTTGATTGGTATATTTAGTGATAAAGTCATATTTTATAATTTTACGTCTATATTCAATAAAATCATTTATTATTATTATCATCATTATTTTTATTAATATATATATATATATATATATATATATATATATATATATATATATATATATATATATATATATATATATATTATTTATCGATCTATTGTAAAGTCTATTTAACTCGTGACCACAAAACCAAGGAGTCTTATGAAAAATGGATGATTAACTCTGCATTGTCATAGAATAAATTAGTAAAAGAAAGCAGTAAAAATGAAATGAATATGATATGGAATGAATAGATTTTCTCAAACTGATAGTGGAGAGTTGGCAATGAATACCTGATAAATGGTGTTATCTGATTGAAGTGTATTGGTTACCGACAGTACCATCAAAAATTTTGCCGTGAAAAATGTTGATAAAAATCACTGATAATAAAACAACATGAAGTATCATTATATATTAATGAATTTGCGACAATTGATCGTAATGATTCTTGGTGACTACATCGTTTTTTCATAGTTGTGTTTGTTATGTAAATCCAGAAAAAAAGTGAGTATATTTATTAAAATGTTCACATAGTATATTCCACTAGCTCTTGATTCGACATTGATTTATATGTGAGAATGGATATTTTCATATATCCTATTTTAAACGCTTATCCCTTCACACTCTCTCAATAATGATGGAGCTCCTGCTACTGCTGCTACTGCTACTGCTACTGCTACTGCTACTGCTACTGCTACTGCTACTGCTACTGCTACTGCTACTGCTGCTACTGCTACTGCTGTGAAGTTGTATTATATATGTGAAAAATGTCTTATTACAAGTCAAATTGAGTTATCAAGTCATATAAATATTGTTAGCAAAACGAATATATAATAGATTTAAAATTAAAATCTCATTATCGATATTTCAAGTGTTACATGTAGGTACGAAAAATCACGTGTCTTCTACTGATCAGATTAGTATAGACTAGACATTTTGCTTATGAGCATTCATGGAGAGGATCAGTAGGGAGATAGGTACTGGCTCAATCCAGATTCTGAAGAGAAGAATTGAAGGAATTGAATGAGTACCAAGGATTTGTCAATTTCCAAGGTCAACTGAAACCAAATCATTGAGGAAATGAAAAATTTATCGAAAGTATGTTTCACTCGCTTCATACTGGGTTGTTGCGGCCTTAGAATACATATGCCTCCTTTGCTAACTCGATAGCAAAGGCTGAAAATAAAAATGGATTACATTATACAGTCTTTCGATTCAACATACGATTGGTATATTTGTTTGGAAATATCCAACAGGAAACAACTACTGCCCCCGACGACCGTTGAATTATATCTGTTGTATTTTTGGCAAAATCCTCTACAAGAACTACTTTGCAGTTCTCTTCAACCTCGTAAATGAATTTTTTTTTGATTCAACTGGGAAAACACCATTCGTAACGATTTCATGTTATGTCTCATGTGCATGTAACTAGGTCTCGGAATAATTGCGTCCAGAGAGAACGAATGAATTGAAATAACACACTAAGGAGAAAACATGCAAAAAAAAATCAATTTCTCATCGATGATGATATTGATGTGCTCCTTCGAAATATCTTGTTGAGTGGTAATTGAAACAGTGTAGTAGGTACACCCATCATGATTCTACAAACCAGACAACATCATACCAAATCCCAAATATCACGTTGTGTACTCATTATGTTTTACATGGCAGGACCACAGCGCTCAAAGTACTAGAAAGTCAATGCTGTAATATAAAAGCGAATTCTACCGTACCTCACACAACACCAGAGGGAATGCGCAGTAACACCGCTGCCATGCCAGAGTGGGTTTCAGTGAAATGTTATGGCTTATGTTTAAATAGTGAAATATGAAATATATTGAAGTTTGCCTTCTTGAGTTCTACAAGCGACTGATCTAAAAACTATTGTAATGGGTATTGTAAACTTGGGTAATCTAATATCGAGATTATTCGGCTGACATCAACAAAATTTATGAAGTGTTTCGCTTGATCGAAACTTTGATCTCAAAACGAATTTGTATTTTGACTACGTTTTTGCAGTATTATTGCATAATATGTTGAAATCTGATAATATTATTACTTGTCTCTTCTCTACAAAATTTAAACCAACTCTGAAATCTGAAAGCTCAGGACTGGATGACAAATGCGATAGCATAATATGTTTATAATAACATGATAATAATATTTGTCTGTGAGGTACAAATTTTGCAATCGATTTTTAACTAGGTAACTTCCTGGTCAGCTAGAGACTAGAATATTCCTAACGTAAAAAAAGTAAATAAATAAAAATAGTACTTTTTCGATTAGGTGAAAATTTTGCAATCGATTTCAAACTGACTTCAAACAGTTCAGAATTGGATGACAATGCAGTATCATTGCATAATATGTTACAATATGGTAAAAATTAATAAAATATATAATATTGGCAATATTCGTGTTTTGGTACAAATTTTCCCAATGAGCTAAATACCTGAAATTTTGAACATAGCTCAGAATAGGAACGATATTCTGGGATAGATAAACAAGCATTTTAGAATAATCTTAAATTTATTTCAAAACCTGTCTACTCACTTAAATACCGATTATCGAAATCAATTACAAGATTTATTATATAGAAAAGTTATCTCGATGACCTTGCTGATATTCCAGTAAGAAATTCATTGTGCAATGATATGGCAATGAAAACTACTCCAATCCAATTTTCAATCACTAAACACTCATGTGAAGAAAAATAATCTCAATTTTCATATTGAAAGTCGCCGCCTTTTTTTGATACCCAAGTTCATCTACATTTGAAGGGAGAAAATACTTCAATGAATAATAAAAAAGCGATAATAGAAGCTCTGTGCGAAGAAAATCCTGTGGAATAGGAGTTCTAGGAATTCAGCTAAGCCGCCTACGACCATAATTTCGTCCAATTAGACCATCAACACCTATTTCTAAAATAATAGAAGGACTTAGTATCTGATCAAGTGACATATTATCTCACTGAGAATAAAATATTGTCAGCAATTCAATCAGGTTTCATTTATAATCATATCATACTTATTTGATTCTGTTCGAGTAAGGCATTTCATGACTTGGACCATGGCAGATTGATGGAAAAATTGAGATATCTCGGTTTGGAAGATACTTCTGTTAGTTTCTCCAACAATTATATGTGTGAAAGACCTGGTGTTCGATGACAAATTGTCTGGTTATTGAACAACTTCCAGATGTTTATCCCAAGGGCACATTTTGAGCCCATACTCTCTTCGGTCAGATTGATTCTTACGAGTGTTGCTTAAACATAAAACTGGAGGCTACAGCTTAAGAATAGTATAAATTACTACTTTATGGATAGAAAACAGGTGATCAACAGTGACGAGATACCCAAGGACCTGGTGTGGAAAATTCAAAAATTTTACCTTAGCATTCCTCAGGTCAAGTCGGAGAACAAGGGATTCATAATGCCTTGCCAGATCTACCTTAGTCGCGTGATGGGTATAAATATCCCTGATACTAGATGCAGAGCTTGTCATGGGACACCTGATACCATAATGCATTTGCTGTAAACTTCTGAAGCTTATACGGTGCCAGCCCAAGTAAATCCACCATCAGGCATAACGCGACGCTACGAGTGTTATACTCGTATCTACTCCACTCATCCGGTATAGACAAAATATATACCGTGTTGTCTTATGCTCCAGGGGATATTGAGTCTGTTGTTGAGAATGAACTACTCATTCTCTTAGGGAAGTACAGGACAATAAGCATGTAGTCCTCTTCGAATATCAAAGTAAGATTTTCGTCATGAAGTTTCTGGGCGAAAGGAACGAAGAGGATGAGAAACAGACTCAATTCAGCCGAATTTACCTGGTGAATGATCGATCTTTCAGGTCTGATGGCTAGAGTAAGGCTCTGCCATACATCGGAAACCTGATTCTTTCTGCAGCAGGTCAGGCACCAAGTATGAACTCTGCTGTTTCATCATCTTCAAGATGAAGACAGCATTCCGGATTTTCCGACATTCCTAGAAATGACATGTGGTAATTCAGACAGTGGCCAGTAAGTAGGCAAATTAGTCAACATGGTCATCCCATTGAGTCTAGCAATTATTGTTTGGTGTAATTTTTCGGAATGAACCAATCCTGGTAAGTTTTGCCGGATGTCTGTCACTCTTCTTACGTTCCAGGTATTCAGTGTTTGTTTGGCAATACATGGAAGAATACCAAGTGTGGGTCTTCCCTCGCAAGAGAGTCTGTTGCGTTATCCAGACCAGAGACAGATCGTTGAATTCAAGAAAAAAGAAAGAAACTTCCCAAACACCAAAACTTTGTCACAATCGCACTCGATGCGCATTTCGCCAACAAAGTTGGCTTCTTCAGGAGCTAAAAGCTTACTGTGATTGTGACGTAGTTTTGGTGTTTGCGTAGTTTCTTTCTTTTTTATTGAATTGTATTCACACCAAAGGTTCCAAATTATTAATTTATTTGACAGATTGTTGAATCATCCTTCTGAATAGTCTCTATTACATAGTGACTTGAACGTTGATAGGCACGTGCCAAATGCTTTTGAAGCCGCTTGACTGTTCCAAAAAAAGTTTGATTTATTTGCGTGTAAGGTTGGTGTCCTACAATATCTCTGCACATGAGTCAATGGCGTAAATTTATTCCTGGATACGGTCGAATATGACTCTAGAAAGGTTGAAATCACAGTCATAGGTCTATGGCTGTATGTCCCAGCGCCTGAGGGTGTTTTTGGCCAATGTGTTAACCAAATGTTATCGGCCATCAGTAGTTCTTCCTTCTAGAGGACCCATTATTCTTCTGCTGGAGAAAGACAGGTCATGGTTGACTGTTGGAGGTATTATATCGCATGTCATTCCAAGAATGCTGTGACTGTCGATGTCAGCCAGCCGACTGATACGCTCTGTATATTCCTGTTTTGCGCAACCAGCACTACATACCAATCTGAATATTGTTCATCTAGCCTCTTTCTCCAAAATAATATGGACAGGTGTTAAGTCCAGAAGGATTTCCATAGCTGCTGACGGTGTCGTGCTCATAGCTCCAGTGATCGCCTGATAGGCCTGTCTCTGTGTATTAGAGGGCTTTGCCTGGAACATTCGCTGTGAAGCTTTGGGCCACCAAGCAATCGCTCCATATGCGATCATTGAAATTATGATCATCTCATTTATGCAGTAGATTGGTTTGTGCCCTATTGTTAACATTTAAAATTGTTGTTATTAAAATTGTTGTTGTTAAAATTGTTATTTCCGTCAATCTGTTGCATTCCTACGTGCAACCCTTGAAAGTGTTCGAGAGACTTGTGCGAGCTAGAGAAGGCGCAGCTCTTACCTCTCACCGTGTGATGCCATGCACGAGACCGGTGACGCTTGAGAGGCGAATGCTCTACCAGCCGACCACCATGGCCCATGGTTTTTTCAAGGTTTTCCACAAATCCTTCGGCGTGTCCATAAAGACGATTCTAACTTGTCAAAGTGAGCGTTCCAGGTGAGGTTTTCATCCAGAATGATTCCTATACATTTTGATTCCGCTGCACCATGGAGAGAAAGTGGAATTGAATGTTTCAGTTTCCTCTTCCTTACAACTTTGTTAGGCTTGACAGACATTTGTTCCCTCTGGCACCAACTGTGTACATTTTTCAACGATTTTTCTAGAATACCAGATGCTACCATTCCTAAAGTTGTCCTTTCCAAAATGAATGAGCAATAACATTGAACTTATTTAGAGTATAATTTTCAATAAACATTCTAAAAAAGATATCGGATGTTTACTGGGAAGTTACGGCTAGTATCCTATTCCTTATTTGGTATGAAAGCGGATACAGCTGGAAGTGAAATTTCTTTCACGTTTTTGCAAAAGATTAGATTGAACGTTATCTTAAGCCTCCTACAACTGGTTCACTGTTATCAAGTATACTTATTATACTGGAAACTATTGATCCTTTCAGTTTCCAGACATATTCATCCCAAAGATCAAACGTGATTGTGTCGAGTTGCATCTATCTATACAAGGGGAATGAAAATACTTTTATATAAATACTCATAATCTTTCATTTTCATTTGGAAGATAAGAGTGTGGATTTGATTTTGGTTCAAATCTCCTACCTGAAAAAACTGATATTTCATTTCGAAGGTATTTTTGAATTCATTATTATTCCACTTGAAACATACCGATCCACTGAGTTTGATAGAAGTTTAGAACTAATTCCATCATTAAAATAATTATATAATACTCAAAGCAATTGATGCTGAGTTTCGTTTAATTTCGTGCATGATTTTCAGAAACACTGCAATAGTTGGAGACTGACGAATATATCATAATGGAGGAAGAACGACTGATAGATAATAAGCCATTGAAGAAAAATCCTTTTGACAGATCGAATGTAGTTTCAGAAATTTTCTTCTGGTGAGTAAATATTTTCAGTACCTAATATTTTCAGTGGATATTTGAATGTATTACGAGATTCAGTATATATATACAGGGTGTTGATTAAGTACGTTGACAAACTACGGGAGGTGATTTTTTGAAGGTTTTCAGGATGAAAAGTTCATATAAACATATGTCCCAAACGGCTTGGTTTTCGAGATACAGGGCGATAAAAATACATTTTTTTCAAGATTTTTTAGAGTTAACTTCGACATTTTCGACAATAATCAGTTCAAATTAGGCAAGTACAATCCATTCAATAGGGCGCACGATACAAAATAATGCATTTCTTAAATAATTCACAGGGTCCTCCTTTTTTCAGAGTCAAGCTTTGTTCAACCCTTCAGAATTTTTTTTTCGCCGCCACTGACATATTATGAGAAAGGAATAATCAATGTTGTTTCATTTAACATCTTTTTGATATCTTGCATTTTTTCATTTACTTGTACGGTTCAGGGGCTATAATGAAAATATTAATTTAAACATTTTCCAATGTGGCATAACATTAGAAAATTTGAAAATTAAACATTTTCAATTATTGTAAATTGATGGAAATATTTTTTCAGAATTAGAAAAATCTACGATGAATAAAAATTATACAATAAAAAATATAAAGACAAGCTTTTATACAAATGCACTGAAAATGAAAAAATAATTTGTTTAATTTTTTGTAGGTTATCCTGTGAGTATCAAAATCTTCCTGTACAAGAATACCTAGATCAAACAATGAAATGAATTAATTTTTCCTTTTCAGTGTATTGTATAAAAACTTTAAAATGTTTTCTTTTTATAATTTTCATTTTTAACATTTTAGTTTATTTTTTATGTGAAACTGAAAATCTGCAACCCAAAAACCATCACATACCAATTTTGAACAGAATCGGATGATAATCACAAAACTCGTCCGCCATATTGGAGCCGCCATTTTGTTTTTAACAAACATTTTTTTAATGCATTGTCACCGGAATTACGGAAACCTGCCAAATTTCAAATTAATCGGAGTATTAGAAGTGGGTCAAATTCAACTTTTATTAAATTGTTTGTTAGTTAGTTACAAGTGAAGCTAAATAAAAAGCTTGTTATTGTAAAGATGTGATTTCTTTTTGTGATATCTAACAGAAAACTACTACCCGTCACTGCGGTACGCTGGATATTAAACTAGATCTGACAGATATTGGGAAAACCTTAACTTTCAACCTGAAGATTCTGATGGTAAAAATGTGCATTTTCATTGAGATATTTGATTAAAAATGTTTTTACCCATCAGTCTTGATAAAGAACTCATACAAATTTTTTGTTATTTTAAAAAAAGATATTTTTTAGTTTTCAATTGAACGTTTTCTTTTCAACATAAAAAACTTCCGAAAGGTAATCCTGTAATGGAAGATAGTTAATAGGATTTATCTAATAGTCGCAGATCATTACACATTTGATTTTCATTTATGAATCTCTGGTCATAACTCCGAAAAACTAAATCAAACAAATTTTTGTTTCCGTACGGAGTACATTACTTTATCAGAAATTTCGGTTTGTTTTTTCTTCTGCAGTAACGCAGAAATTTTGTAATCAATTTGAATTCATAAAAATAGTAAAGTGGTCTTTGATATTAATTCACTTATTTAAATATCAACAACTTGACAGTTATCGAAAGTTGAGAAACTGTCTCATTGTTAATTCTTCATTAGTGCAAGCTATAAAGCAGATTCATTCAATATTCCTTTGGATAAAATGGTTGAATATACAAATTCAGAAATGGCAGACATGCACTTAATGTATGGAATGGCTGATGGTAACGCTCGTGCCGCCAGACGAATGTATCTAGAAAGATTTCCACAACGTCATATTCCCAGCACACAAATGTTCTTCAATATTCACTCCCGTCTTCGTGAAACGGGTACTTTCAAGAGGTCTGCTGTTCTCATAGGAAGACCCAGGAGAGTTAGAACAGTTCAGATAGAAGAAGCTGTACTTAACGAAATTGAGCAGCATCCAGACACCAGTACAAGACAAATTGCGGCACAGTTTATCGTAACCCATGTATTGGTATGGCAAATTTTAAAAGAGCAACAACTTTATCCCTATCACATACAGCGTGTTCAAGCTCTTCTGCCAAGGGATTTTCCAAAGAGATTAACTTTTTGCACTTGGATTCGAAATAAATTGTTGGAAAATCCATGGTTTTTATCTCAAGTGTTATTCACCGATGAGGCATGCTTTTCCCGTAAAGCCATTATTAATTTTCACAACAATCATATGTGGGCTGATGAAAACCCACACGCCGTGATTGAAAACCATTTTCAAGAGACGTTTTCTGTGAATGTTTGGGTTTGAATTGTAGGGAATTTCCTTATCAGGCCACATTTTCTGCCTCATAGACTCAATGGTGACCATTATCGACATTTTCTTGAATTCATCTTACCTGGACTCCTAGAAGAGATCCCACTGAGGGAAAGAATTGGAATTTGGTTTATGCATGATGGTGATCCAGTACACTTCAGATTGGTTGCACGCCAATATTTGGAAGAGAATTATTCTGATCGCTGGATTGGGCGTGGTGGGCCACAACTTTGGCCACAAAGGTCACCCGATATGAATCCACTTGATTTTTTCCACTGGGGGCACCTTAAATCATTAGTGTACCGAACTCCAGTTCAAAGTGAAGAAGACCTGAGGAATCGCATACAGGAGTCATGCGGAATTATAAGAAACACTCCTGGTATTTTTGAGCGTGTCCGCCAGTCTATGGTTAGGCGCATAAACGCATGCATTGAAGTTGGCGGTGGCCATTTCCAGCAGCTGCTCTGACATATTATCAATTTCAATAATGGTCCTTTTCTGAACTTAATTTTATTCCTAGGGAATTTATGTTACTTTGCTCTAGTATTTGATAATAAAGTTATTCACTATTGAAAATGTCCAAAATTATTTTGCCATAATTAACTTTGTGCAATACATATTCAACCTGAGTTATGGTAACATTACATTTTCTCTACACGAGCAGAAAATAGCTATTTGTGTAATGAGAACAAAATGACGTATTGCGTCACGCGCTAATCTTTGGAGAGTGGCAATGACACTTCGAGAAATGAATTATTTTATATCATGCGCACTATTGAATGGATTGTACTTGTCCAATTTGAACTAATTTGGATCGATTATTGTCGAAAATTTCGAAGTAAACTCCAAAAACTCCTAAAAAATGTATTTTGATCACCCTGTACTTCGAAAACCAAGCCGCTTGGGACATGGTTATATGAACTTTTCATCTTGAAACCTTTCAAAGAATCACCCTTCAAGTTTGTTAGACTATTTGCTTCTCAAATTTCTTTATGTTATGCGTTACTGGAAAATGTTTGCGTTAATATTTTCATTGTAACTCCTGAACCGTACAAGTAAATGAAAAACATCAAGAGAGCAAAAAGATGTTAAATGAAACAACATTCATTATTCCTTTCTCATAATATGTCAGTGGCGGCGGAAAAAAAATTCTGAAGGGTTGAACAAAGCTTGACTCTGAAAAAAGAGGACCCTGTGAATTATTTGAGAAATGCATTATTTTGTATCGTGCGTACTATTGAATGGATTGTACTTGCCTAATTTGAACTGATTATTGTAGAAAATGTCGAAGTTAACTCTAAAAAATCTTGAAAAAAATGTATTTTTATCACCCTGTATCTCGAAAACCAAGCCGTTTGGGACATATGTTTATATGAACATTTCGTCCTGAAAACCTTCAAAGAATCACCTCTCGAAGTTTGTCAACGTACTTAATTAACACCCTGTATATAATATATACTGAATATACTGAATGATGATAATGAAAAAACCGTCAATTTAACTCTACGGGAGTTTCGCCAACAAAGTTGATTTCTTTAGGAGGTAAAGCTCACTAATCGTACAAATTGTACCATAATCTTATTATTACTACTAAGCTGAGTGGTTGAGCTTGCTCATTAACCCTGCCCCCATCAAATTATCTAGTCCGATTGTTTACATTATTTCTCTGAATCAATTTTATACCTATTTGGTTTTTCTTCGATTCTTGGATTAATGAATAACGATTCCATTACGAAGATGAAAAACTTCCAATGATGTACTATGAACTTGAACAGGGAATCGCCGAGGAGTAAATGGTCAGAAATCTGTCTAATTAATTTCAAACTTGTGTCATCGAATCGGTGGTTGTGATCCAAAGCATGTTGGGCCACACTCCATTTTTCTGGTCTCGAAAATCAGATATGAGCAATGTGGTTTTTGAACCATACTTTCATAGACCTTCTTGTCTGACCCACTTACGTATCGCAGTCCTTTTAGCTAATTTCACACATCCCCGACTTTTATTTCACTGCCCACCATCATCAAATATTCCATGTATCCGGATTCCAACTCAAATTGTAGTTTTAAAATTATTTTAATATTTTTTTTTTGTTAACCAGCTGTCGTCCGCTTACAAACGGCAGCCATCAAAAGTCTAAACTTGTGTGAGCCAAGGATTAACGAGGTCTTTCCTCTTTTATGTGCGATTCTTAGCACGATCCAGATATCGGTGACCCGGCGCTCTCCGTTCAAGCCATCCTCTTATTTTGATCAGTGTTTCACGAATGTGAGGCCCCAAAGTTGTAATCATAGTAAAGTATACATACTAATAGGGAGTAACAAAGTAAATAGATAATGAGGTGGTAGAGAGAGGCATATTCGGCACTACTGAATATAAATAGTTTGCTATAGGTAAAAGACAAAAAATGGTACAACAAAACACCCCGTTTCATGTATGTTACGCAAGGAGTCAAACATGACAAAAATTATAAGGACACTCGCAAATGTTCGCAATTATTTAAGATCTAGGTTTGAGCCGTGGTTCAACTGTATATCAAATCAAATCAAATCAAATATACTTTATTGTCTGAAGAACATAATTCTTATTGACAAAGTCACATAAAAGAAAATACCTAACAATAATTATTGTGTTTCTACATATAAATACAATATATATACAGGGTGAGTCAGAATAAGACCGACAAACGCCGAGTACAGATTCCTTGCCTCATTTTGAGATGAAAAGTTTCTATTAAGGTATGTCCTAAAATGCATCCCCTCTGAGATACAGGGTATCAAAAGTGCGAAAAAAATTTAGATTTATTTTTTTTTCTCTAAAACTCCTGGAGAAAAAAATTTCAAACCTGGTGCACTGATCAAGATTTATCAGCGTGATAATTTTCGTAAACCAGTGGCGTAGTTACGATGGTATGTGGTCATATTTTCCTTCATATTTTCTTTGGACAACTGAATTGACAAATGAGCGTTTGACATCAGTTAGGCTCATCCATACTTAACCTAAAAGTCATAACATTCCTTTTGCCTGAAAGTAAAGGTTTCTGAGATATTTGCAAAAAACTGAAGATATGTCCTGAGAAGAGACATAACATCCTGTGTGCTATAATCGCATGATGCAACTTTATTATAACTTATAAGAATATTTGCCAACCTCTTAAACGTTTTCTAATGTTGGGAGTATTCATAACATAGTACAGGTAAGTCAGAATGAGACCGACAAACTCCGTTTGTCGTTCAAATATTATGACGAATAAAAAAAACGGAGTTTGTCGGTCTCATTCTGACTTACCTGTACCATGTTATGAATACTTCCAACACTGAAAAATGTTCAGGAGGTTGACAATTATTCCTATAAGTTATAATAAAGTTGCATCATGCGATTATAGCACACAGGATGTTAGGTCTCTTCTCAGGACAAATCAGTTTTTCGCAAATATCTCAGAAACCTTCACTTTTAGGCAAATGGAATGTTATGACTTTTAGGTTGAGTATGGATGAGCCTAATTGATGTCAAACGCTCATTTGTCAATTCAGTTGTCCAAAGAAAATATGAAGGAAAATATGACCACATACAATCGTAACTACGCCACTGGTTTACGAAAATTGAAAATTATAACTTCAAATTATCACGTTGATAAACCTTGATTAGTGCACCAAGTTTGAATTTTTTTTCTCCAGGAGTTTTAGAGAAAAAAAAATAAATCTAAATTTTTTTCGCACTTTTGACACCCTGTATCTCAGAGGAGATGCATTTTAGGACATACCTTGATAAAAACTTTTCATCTCAAAATGAGGCAGGGAATCTGTAGTCGGAGTTTGTCGGTCTTATTCTGACTCACCCTGTATATGCATACATACATACACATACATATACGCATACATACCATACATGCACAACAAACAGGTACAAAATAAATAATGAATTAAAAACAACATAATATGCGCAAAAGTAAATAAAATAGAATTTGTACGATATTTTCACCGTAATGGTCAACTACAAACAAGTAAAAATATAAAAATACCAGTACAAATTGAATAATAAATAAAAATACATCATAATTGGCACACAGGTAATTAGAATAAAAATTTATAGAAAATTTCCATCGTCATCAAAAAAATTTATAAATAAAAGATTATGAAAAATATAAGAAAATATATAAAAACAATTAGGAAAATGTCAGTACAAAATAAACCATAGAACAATTATCATAATATAAAATAGCTAAGAAGGGATGACGAAGTTGAATTTCACAGCACTAAAGCTTCTCACAGTGGAATTCATCTAATGAGTAGAAAGCCTTTGCCAGAAGAATATTTTTTACGGAATTTTTAAATTTTCTTCTATTGTCTAGGATTTTAATCTTGTTGGGTAGATGATTAAATAATTTTTTACCATTATAAATTATAGAATTTTTAACCTGTGTCAATACCTAGTCCTATAGGAAGGAAAGGCAACTAACTCAAATTCAAGTAATATACTGAGATATTTTGCTTCTTGTTAAAGATATCCAAAAAAGTTACAAATCAAATTTTTACAATATCTGAGAAGGTAGTCGAATTTCATTTCAAAATTTGTATTTTTCGTTTTTCCAATATTTTTCCACAAGTCGACATATGGTTATGATTTTGAGTTTCATTTCAATACGATGCAATGAAAATGGAAAAAGTATCCAACTGACAAAAATATATTTCAAGAGAAGTAATCGATTGGCAATTGAAAAAACAACTGATTAAAGTGACAACTACGTGAGCTAATCACAGAGAGCTAATCATTTATTACTAATAAATGAAAAATTCAATCATTTATCGGATGCAGCCCATCTTAACAAATCCACTTTCAATCCAGGTCTTTCCGACTTGATTCCTATGTCTACAGAAAAAAAAATTCTGGACAAACTCCAAGATATTTCAAATTGAATTTGATAGAAAGCGATGGCCACCTGTAGTGCTGATTTAAGAACTGACGTAGCATTATTGAGCCCTGAAAAAAAAAATACACGTGTGAGTTCCTTTCATACAAAGTAACTTTGAATTAAACAAACTGCAACATATTGTTACATTCGCTATACAATTCCAAATTTCCCTAATCTCTACCTAAACTTGGTAAATAATATCAGTAAATACCCAGTTTTTGGTGCATATTTAATAAGTGATAACAATAATCAGAAAATACATAATTTTTTTTTGAAAAATTGCATTTTCTCGTGAATTATAATGAAATGTGCCTTCTTAGTCTAGGGTGATTCTCAAATAAATCACAAAAAAAAGAATCGATCAGAAAATGTTTCTACACTGTTATTCTCTCACTTTGGCAATGAAAATATTAAAAATCTGAATCCGCAATGAAATGTTTAGTATTATGTAAATTTTTCACTTTTTAATTTTTTTCGCTATTCTTTCTAAAATATCAACATTTCTGATAATAATTCATCAAGCAATAGTATCTTGTATAGCTAGTTGAAGAAGCTGCAATTCTTCCCGTACCTATCTAGTAGTTGCCGAGCAACAGAAAGTGAAAACTGGTTTAGCAGAAAATGCTACGGAGCTGCCTCCAAGCAGGCAGCATACCATCGATGGTATAAAAACCAGGGTCATAAGTCCAGATCAGGTTATGGCCAGGTTTTGGTATTTTGCCAAAGCTGACATGGAAAGAAACTTCACACTCATCAGCTCATTTCTTTCCCGGACCAAAAAAGATGGAATACTTGCCACGAACGCTCAGGAGAAAGCCAATATTTTTGCCAACAAGTTTGCTTCCAAGTCTACCCTGGAATAATTGAAAATACATCCCAAAAACATCACTCAAATTGACAGTCATATGCCTGTGAAATCTTTTCACCAACAAATGATCAGACGCATTATGCTGGATCATTACACCAACGGAGCTAGTGGATCTCAGAGAATACCGCAGATCGTTCTTGAGAAATGTGTCCCAGAGCTAACACAAGTCTAAAATTTGATTTATAAGACACATATCCTACCTGTCCTGGAGTACTGTTCCCTTATAATGTGTGCACCCCCTAAACACACACCGAAACATTTAGATTGTGTCCAAAAAAGAGACATTCGTCTCGTCACTGCGCTTACAAGCTCGCTCACTTCTCTGGAACACCGCAGAATATTTGACGATCCTTCTCTGTTTTATAAATATTGTCATGGGGAATCGATCTACAGTTATCGATTCCATCGAGACTGACCCGTCAAGTTCAGTCCTCACATTCCTTGTCTTCACTTTGACGGCATGTCGAACATCTATTTTCCATGCTCATACTTCTAACGAATGGCAAAGCTTTGGAACTCACTGCCCCAGGAGGTTTTCCCTGAGACATGCATCCTGCAGAAATTGAAAAAGAACACCAATTCCTACCTTATTTCCCTAGGCACCCACGATGTTCTCTGAAGATTAGGTACAGAATTTTTCTTTTTTATGGGAACCAAACCATAAAATAAAAACTGTTATTTGTGCGATGCGACCAGTTTGACAATTATTCAATATAGTCATACGTTTTGAAAATTCATGAACGGTTTGCTGAAAACAGAAGAATTGCTCAGCTCAACTGCGCCAAGAGAAATAAGGGCCATTCATTATTATTATTATTTATATATACCACCCAAGTAGCACACCTATATTGGTAAAATATTGGTACAATATTGTGAACATATTGGCGAAATATTTGAAATGCAATATTGGCGAGAAAAAAAATGTGAACATTCGGCGATATTCGTCTAATATTACTTGAGTAATATTGGCGCAATATTCTCGAAGCGATATTGGCCACAAAATATTCGGCGATATTGGTACAATATCGCTGATACAATATTCTGACAATTTTGGCACAATATTCAAAAGTTATATTGCCGAGAAGTGAAATGTGAACATTTTGCGATATTGGTAGAATATTGTTTAAATATTTTAAAAATAGTTTTGGTGAAATATTCTTGAAGCAATAATGGCCTCAAAATATTTATCGATATTGGTACAATATCATTTGGATTGGTGGATGTCAATATACCTTGGAAATTATTAAATCTTTTAGTTGATGAAAGTGACACCAGAGTCTGCCTTTTGATCGCCATAACCACTGAGTGAGCTGTCTTGAAAACAAGTAATGGATGACAACTAAATGCGTGTGCACGGAGGTACGGAAATCGGAGGTGAGTACCTCATCCGGTGGGCTACTCTCCGCACACAGCATCGTCGCAATCCAGCACCTCCGGAACTCTTCTTACTGGATCAGGCAGGAACAGTACGAATTCTTTTTATATGTTGTTGGTGTTAACCAACGACGCTTCATCTACCTAAGCCAGGCCGTAGATTTCTAGAGGAAGCTATGACCTGGCCAGAAATACTAATGACACCAGAGCCATCCGGGCTACCACTCGGTAGGACAACTACGCGAAGGTCTGTGGCTCCCGGACGACTGCCTCAAACAGCCGAAAAGGAGCTCTTAAATAGGTTTTGTGCACATTTACTTCGGCCAATGCCGAAGCAAAGTCACTGGTGGGCGGAGCCTATCGGAACTCCGCTCCGAGATATACTCTCCAAGTGAAAATTTTATTTTAGTATTTCTGGCCGAGGTTCACACTCCCCCATCAAAGGAATCGCTTGGCGTAGGGATGAAACGTCGTTGGTTTGTCCTGAAAAGGACCCTTTCTTTTCTTTTTAGGCTCTTAGCCTTCTTATTTCCTATATTCACAATATGTACATGCTGTAAGAGAGCCTAAAAAGAAGAGAAATGATTAGTATTGATGAAACGTCGTTTGGTACTGCTCCTGGCTGTCCAAACTAGTAGATGTTATGAAGTTTTCAACTTATCGTAGGGATTCCAGGATACTCCTTTACGAGACTTTTATGTAACGGGATGTTACATATTTCCACATACGCTTATCATACAGCTTCTGCAAAGGTGCCACATACTTACTTCGCCCTTGCCCACTGGCTAAGGACAACCAGCCGTTGGTGAGGCAACATCCGTTGAGTCGAATTACCCCAGCACTAGGCATGGGAACAACTGACTGGCTGCGGGAATACGATGAACATCGAACCCACGAAGAAGTCGGGCATCTTCACTTCCACTGGAATAACTTGCTTCAGAATCGTCTCGAAAGTGCATCCAAGAAAACTTTTCGATAAGTTCTTCCAAGTCCGGGTTACTGGAATTTTCGGGCCCTGCCTCCCACTGGAGTGCAACGCAAATGCATCCACAAATGCTAGGCCCCACGTTGGGCGCCATGACAACTAAATGCGTGTGCACGGAGGTACGGAAATCGGAGGTGAGTACCTCATACGGTGGGCTACTCTCCGCACATAGCATCGTCGCAATCCAGCAACTCCGGAACTCTTCTTACTGGATCAGACAGGAACAGTACGAATTCTTTTTAAATGTTGTTGGTGTTAACCAACGACGCTTCATCTATCTAAGCCAGGCCGTAGATTTCTAGAGGAAGCTATGACCTGGCCAGAAATACTAATGACACCAGAGCCATCCGGGCTACCACTCGGTAGGACAACTACGCAAAGGTCTGTGGCTCCCGGACGACTGCCTCAAACAGCCGAAAAGGAGCTCTTAAATAGGTTTTGTGCACATTTACTTTGGCCAATGCCGAAGCAAAGTCACTGGTGGGCGGAGCCTATCGGAACTCCGCTCCGAGATATACTCTCCAAGTGAAAATTTTATTTTAGTATTTCTGGCCGAGGTTCACATGGAAAGTATTTAATATACTTTCGTAGGTTTTAGAAGGCGTTCTATATGTAGAGCCACCTAGCGGATATTTATCTAGGTTTGATCATGACATAATTTTAATGTTTCATTGAATATTCGGCCAATATTCAAATTTTATCTCAATCTAGATGTAGTAAACAATATGAAGACAATATTGTTTTAACGATATCGATAAATATTATTGAACCAATATTGACCCAATATTAATTAAGAAGATTTGTTGAATATTGGCGAAATGATATTCAACCAATGTGTAATCACACTTGGTGATACAATATAGTTTTTATTGCTAGAATCGATATGAGGGGAATATTGGGATTGCAATATTTATTTTAGATGTTAAAAACGATGTGAAGACAATATTTTTTTATCGATTTTGGTAAATATCATTCAACCAATATCGACTCAATATGAGTTATTACAATTTGTCAATTGAAATGGAAATGATATTCAACCAATATGCTATCAAACTTGGAAATACAATAAAGTTTTTTTTCCCTATAATCGATATGACTGGAATATTTGGATTGCAATATTTATTCTAGATGTGGAAAACAATATATAACCAATATTGTATTATCGATATTGGTAAAAATTATTCAACCAATATTGACCCAATATTTCATGTGATAATCTACATTCAAAACTAGTTCAACCAATATTCCACCTATATTAATAATATAATATTGTTTTTTGAATATTCACCCATATTGTACCAATATTGATTTTTCATTTACAATATATCTATATTGGCCCAATATGGAACCAAGATTCAGCCGATATGATGTGCTACCTGGGCTGGAAAAAAAGTATACCTGTTTTTGGACTCCGTTCAACTGTATTATAATATATCATTACGCAACTGACTATAAAAACATTTATTTGGATGAGAACTTTCAATAGTACAGGAGAAGAAAACAAAACACATTATTCTTTAGTAAATCAACAAAATAGGAAACTAATTTTGGTATGGATTCAAATACCGGGTGTACGTGGAAGTTGGCTCGCCCCTATAACAATTTTGTGATGGAAAATAATGAAAAAAAATTGGAGGATCTGTATACGACATAAAACTGCATTTTTGAGAATTGACCCAGCTTCATGCAAGTGGCTCAAACTTTCGATTTTCAAATGGAACACCTTATATATTTTTACTTCTTTTGTCTCCATAATAATGACATTCTGAATACAACTCATATCACTTGCCACTTTAAGTTACCATAATGGTTTTCAATTTTAAAATTAATTTTTCAATCTAGGGAGCCATGGAAACGTTAAAAATCACTGATTTCAATCTTGAAATTTTGAGATGAATATTTCTTCACTGTTTTCTGTCAAACGGTATCTGCTTCGTGAAATTTAATTTTTAAATTCATATTACTATTTTTTTTTTTTTTGGTATGTCAACATGGTGGCTTGTCGGGCTAGGAAAAAGGGATTTATTACGATTAATTTGACACCGCACTCTATTAGGTATCAAACGAATCACGTTAGGTCTTTCCTAACGAAAGCATGTTTCGAGATTGAAATAGTATTTGAATGCATCTTGTAACCTGCCACCAACACAACAGATAAAACAAATTCAAAATCCAAAATGGAATAACAAAATATCTCCTTGTTTTAAATCGATATAACCGATACTTGATGAAAATCCTTCCTTGTTAACGATTATAATTAAACGTTTCTGTTCAATTTCGCAATTTTTTGGTGATCGCAACAATTTGATGTTTTGTAAATCAAAAATTTGTTGAAATCTCCATTGTAATTTCATTATAAATATCTCCGTGCCCAAATATTATCATCATATTGTCATGTTTTTCAAGTAGTAACTTACACACTATTTACGATTGCACAAGGGGGGTGAAAAAAAAGTGGATAAGTGATTTTTTGTCATGAACAACAAGATAATGCACCCACGCACTATGCACGTGATATTCGCGATTTTTTTAACAACTGTTTTCCTAAGAAGTGTATTAGTAAACGCGGACCGATAGAGTAGCCCCCAAGATCTCCAGATCCTACGCCCATGGATTTTTTCCTTCAGGGTTATTTGAAATCTCTAAGGTCTATGTAGATAGGCTGCAAACTCTACAGGAGTTGGAAAATCGAATTAGGATCGAAAATTGCAGAATTACTCCAGAATTTATCCGCAATGTGCAAGAGGAATGTGTTCGTAGATTTGCTTAATGTCAAGAGACTGGTGGATGGCATTTTGAATACCTTATTTAGCTGTTGTATTTTGTTGGATTCAAAGTTACTCTCTTACTGAAATGAAATGTTTGTTCACCTTGTTCAAAAAAGTCAAATTAATTATTATCATTGAATGCAGTATTGGGAGATCTTTCAGATGAAGTATCACAGGACATCTAGTTCAATTTAAAAAAATACCGATTACGTCATCACGTCAAAACCAGTGACATAACCTCTATAGAATATACATTAAAGAATGGGAATTTAAAAACAAAAATCGATCAATTTCATAATTTTCGTCAAAAGGAGATTACTTGCGAAATGTCAAATTTGTCTGTATTTTGGTTTGTTTGACACAGTGTCTCAAGTCTCCTCAAGGGTTGATAATCGAATTTTCAAGTATTATAAAGTTATTTTCTTATTGGCTTGCTAGCAATGTCGTGTAGTTTATTTTCTTCTGGTCAAATTACCTATATAATTACTACACTATACCATACTATACTATACTATATCTTATTTTGATACTGACTTGTTAGTTATGCATGTTCTGTTATGTCTTTAATACTTGTTTTCAATTTAATTTCAGATATTTTATTTAACTTTTTCAACTATTAAATTAGTCTATAACGAAAAAATATGATGTTGCACGGAGGATTAATAAATCTATCTAGCCATCTAATAATCAACAATTTCTGTCGAACGAACCAAAAATTTCACATACTGTTTTGTTAATTTCAACTATTTTGTGACACATCCTCTATCATTTATGGGTTCACAGGAGCTTTTTCTGAAACCTAACCACTATTTTTAACACTTCTACACGTGTTTCAGTCACCATCAGTGGCCATATTCTGGAGGAAGATTGACCTAAACCTATATATTTACAGAATTAACCTATGCAGTGCGACTTTTTTAGCCCTCCCCGCACTGTTTACTATTGAACGGTTTCACTTTCAGACATGGTTGATAGACTGTTTTGAATGGTATCACCGACACTAATTTTTGAATAAAAATACATTGTAATTGCTTGATAGAGGGGGTGGGGATTAACAATTAACAAATTTCAAATGACAAGACAGTTCAGGTAAAACATCGTTGAAAAAAAAATTCAATTCTCTTACCGACCACCTAGTTTTTTTTGGGTTTCGCTAATGTTTTTTCGCCTTTGCATCTAAATGTTACCAGTATGTCGATAAATTTGAACGGTCGGATGTGGAGCAATAGGACAATAATGTTACCGATAACAAGAAAAAATACTATAATTCACGCTGGGGGCACATCAACTTGAATATTTCGGAAAGCAAAGATATCGAAATTGTGAAAATACGTATTAACGATAAATGAAAAAAATTATATGGTTAAAAAGGGAATGGAATTCTCTATTCAACGATCTATAGTTTGACCCCCCATGAAATTTGAAATTGAAGTATTGTGCTACCTCGCGCCCCCTTTCGGGCAATCGCAATGTATTTCTTTTAAAAAAGTAGTATCGGTGATACCATTCAAAATGGTTTTTGATTTATGTTTTTGTGTCAAACCGTTCAAAAGTTAACAGGGGGGTGGAGGGCAACTGAAAGAAGCCGCACTGTCTAATCATTCGACCTTAGTATAATTTGATATCTACATATTACTCACAAATCTGGAATCACTTCTGAATGAATCGCCTATAAACTATTTAATACCACTGACTGGAAATTCCAATTTTAACTTCGAAGAAAGAACTGTGCCAACACAGAATCTCTTCTTCTTTTTCTTTACTAGCTTCTTCCCTAGTTCGCACAGGTCTCTCGAAGACTTCTGAGAGTTGCGCGTAGGGGGCAACAGGTAGACAGACCTTACAATTTTTCAACTTCCTTCAATTTAATGTTGACTCGTATTACCAATCAATGTGAAATATGGTTCTTGTTCAGGTAGTCATGCAGGTTTATCAGACATGAAACAATCTTTTGTAAACTCCATGTAGAAGTGAACTTGGAATCCGATAAATTTAGGTACCGCAGAATTTTTTGTATAAAAAACTACGATACTCAACTCTCAAACTACTCCACTTGCTTGGAAACAAGTTGGCAAAACTTGTTGAATTCGAAAGATCCATTTATGTTCGGGACATTTTTGGAATCACCTTTTCTGTGGAAAAAATCAAAATCAAACAAATAAACTGTGGCTCACCCAGGGGATCAAAATCTTTGCGTCATATCAGAAAATGTTCAGATTAATATTTTTTTCACATCTACTTCAGAAATTATCGTAGAATCTACAGAATCTATAAGGCAAATATAGAAGATGCCGAAAATGAGTCTAAAGAGAGCTAGCGTGTGATAAACAGCAGAAATATTCGGAAAGTTGAAACTTCATTATGGCCTGATATCCTAAATGACTTTTACTGTTATATTCCTGAAAGTACAACAGGAAATAATACTCGATATACAAGAACTCAGAAATATCATAACATCTTTCAAAAATAAAACTACATCATTGACGATATCTTTGTAGGAATATTTCAAAATTCACCAGAAAATGCACTCAAATGTCATGTTTCATTTCATAAATAAAACTGTTGAATATGGCGCTTTTCTTGATTTCTTGAAAATATCTGTAGTAATAACCCTGCATAAGGGTGGTGACATTGACGATACATCCATAGACATCCAGACATTCAGAATTTTATGTAGACTGTAAGATGTTCAATCTCTCACCAAAACACATTAAAGAAATAATATCCATAGAAAAATTTAGGATGGAAGTAAAAGAACTCCAGTTGGAGAAATCCTATTATATATAGTTTACAATACTTGTATGATGATGCATTTTAACTCAAACATGTTTTTGATATAATTTGAAGTGTTTCTCATATGCGCTAACTTTCACGTTGTCTCAAAAGACACCCACTGTGAATTTACTATGTTGTTGTTTCTTCCGAGTTCTTTTTATCTGCGTGTATTTTAATTTAACTTAAGGATAGTTTTAGGCACTCAGTCAATAATATCTCATATCTTTGGACAATAAATCGCATCCCTCTCTATCTCTCTTACCTCACTTATACTCGTAAAGTTCTTACGATTATTTAAGACTCATTGGACTCTTTGATTTTTTATTGGGTAATAAAAAACCACAAAAAAGCCGCTTACTCCACGTGGACTGCAGACAATAGCGCACTGTGATTGAATAAAACGCCATAATGTCCCAACTATTATTTATGCTAATGAGGCACATTCGGCATTCTTTGAAATTGATAGTAAACAGGTTCGTCAGATGTGCTTATAGTCCAGGAGGCGATTCAACAATTTAGATATGAGCGATACCGTGATTTTGTGAATCACACTGATATTTGTCACTGTAATTTTTTAACGTTGATTTTTAAACTTGATGTTATCACAGTTTTGAGGTTGCGTCGCGTTTGGTTACTTTGGTCTTGGATGAGATAGATATATCAGTATCATATATTCATCCCCAGGTTTTTTAGAATCATGTTTTTTAAATCAAATAAAACTAGTTTGTAACGATAATGACATTTAATTTAATTATAAATTTATAATACGAAGAATGAGTATTTTGTTATTATTCGATTCGTACCAAAATCAAAGTAACCTCAAATACTACTGTTTACAATACTTGTATTCTTTATGACGTCACCCGCACAAGCGTGACGTCATTTGGGGAAAAAATTACATTGGGAAATAGGTCACGTCATTCTGTATCCAATGTTGTATATATTTTTAATTTTTGCCTACCGTTAGGGGAGATGAGAATGAGAATTTATATTATGAATATGATTATGCCGCTACGAATTACGGTATGTAATAATATGAACAATAAGGAATCACACTATAAAAGTTTTATTTTTGAGAATAGAAATACAGAAACACAAAAAAGTAGGTATTCGCTGGAGGAACTACTATTTAAATCGATTACTATCGGTTTCATGTTTATAAAAGGTTTTCTATAGCTGTCTTCTACTTTCAAAACATGCTTTACACAGTTACTCCAATGCTGTTCAATTTCAGCTTCACTGTCACGTATTAATTTGATTCCTGACTCAGTGAATTTTGGATGTGTGTTTCTCTTTCTCACATACGTTTTCATTAAACTCCATATTTTTTCGATTTGGTTAAATTCACAATAATATAAATATATATATATATATATATATATATATATATATATATATATATATATATATATATATATATATAACAGGAAGTTATTCTGTCTTGCCTCACGGTATTAATTTTTGAGTGGATTTGTTTTGATTTCGAGAGCTCCATAAATCCTTTCTGATGAGTGCGTTAGCACGAAACAGCTGTCAAAGGTTAGAACTCTCGGAATTAAAACGAAATATACTCGCATATCCCCTATTTCATCCAGATCCCTCGTGAGCGGAGAGGCTTACGTTCTGTTTTATGAACAAGAAGGCACTAAATCGCACCTTTGAGATCATATTTAGTTATATTTTTATTTTTATTATATATTTATTGTTGTATTTATTTGTGGGAAAATATGTAGTTTCTTATATTTCTCATAGATTGATAGTTTTCCAGATATTTGAATTTTCGTATATATATATATATATGTGTATATATATATATATATATATATATATATATATATATATATATATATATATATATATATATATATATATAAGAATCTATGTACGATTCTTCTAATCGCTTTCTCCGTAGCCTTGTTAACTTTCGTCAAAGATCGTTTCACCTGAACTTTCCGTTTTGTAACTGCGCCCCTGTTGACAATGCGGCTGACACTGGAACGGCTCAGTAGAGTTAGTTCACATACTCTCTTTTTTTGTTATTATTCTCACTAACTAACTTATTATACATATTGAAAATAATTTGTTGAGTCTCTACAGGTAGCGTATGTCGCCGATCAATAACACGGGATTGTATATTCAATGGCAATGATTCATTTTGTACCTCAAATGGCCCCCAAAGAGGTCTGTTTTCATTGTTACCATTATTTAAATTAATATTATCAGATGGTCTCCAAATAATATTTTGATCACCTTCATCAAACGGTCGCCAAATAATATTTTGATCACCTTCATCAAATGGTCGCCAAAAGCCAAAGTGGTATTGTTGGAGAGCTGACGAATCAGAATTGCTCAACGAAAACTTTCTTGATCGTATTTATACCTATTGATTCATTAGGACATAATGGCAAAATGCCTTGGGAGTAGCAAGTATTACCTGATTTTAATGACAGAGCTTACTTTCAGAATATCCAAGAATTCAGGTATGCAAATTACTGTCTGAAGTGGTAAATAAATTAGGTTTGTTCATAACAGAGAATTCCAAAATTATAATAATGTGAACCAGAACATATTCTAATTCCATGCGAGCTCACCTCGCATTTTCTCATGCCGGGTCAAAAATGCAGGATAGGCACGTATGTATCTGAATGGGCCTTAAGACAAACAAGAAATAGTTTCATGACACTACTGATTACAACTCTGTCTGCTGAAAGCATAATATTCTATAGGCAAATTTTTACTAATTCAACCAAAACTGTATCTATTATAGTTTTATATATTCCCATGGTGGA
Organism: Chrysolina oricalcia; assembly: GCA_944452925.2. Taxonomy (NCBI): domain Eukaryota; kingdom Metazoa; phylum Arthropoda; class Insecta; order Coleoptera; family Chrysomelidae; genus Chrysolina; species Chrysolina oricalcia. The sequence continues at coordinate 36,270,538 of OX101813.2, read as the reverse complement.
CAACCTTATTTTTGACTTACTGTATATAGAGAGTTATTATATTTGCTGTTTTGTTTATAAACATATAAGGAGAATTATATGTTTATAATAGATTATCATCAAACACTGTAAATACTATAATAAACAAGTCAAAACAGAATATCTAGTTTCAGTCAGTCAGTTCCACATCATCGTCTATTTGTTAAATCGCCTCCCGGACTATTATTGGCATTTCAAAGAATGCCGAATGTGTCTTGGCATGAATGTTAGTGAGAACTTTATGACGTTATATCCAATCACAGTGCAGTTTGTGTAATATTGACCAATGACACGCATTCCACGTGGAGTAAGCGGCTCATTTGAGGTTTTTTATTGCCAAATAAAAAATCAAAGAGTTTGCCGAATGACTCTTAAATTTTCGTAAGAACTTTACTAATTTTAATATATCATTGATTTTGAATTACATACAATGTTTTATTCATTTACTATTTGATGTTTGTTCACCAAATATTTAAATTGATTGTAATAATTACATCTGCAGTATCAGACAACTGGTAGATTACTACAACAAACAGTAGTGAAACACGTGTTGGGGTGTAAAAATAGCTGTTTGGGATAAAACTCCAGTGCATTTATTACTACACCAAATGTTCCACACAGTGCAGTATTCAAAACATTATTTCAATTTACATTATAAATCTCAATGTGTGATTATTGTGTACTTCCCAAAAATTTGGAAATGAACTGGGTGAAACTTTATAATTTTTCGTTACAGTTGGTTGATCCCATACTTCAAGAAAGGGTATAAAAGGGAACTAACCGAAGATGATATGTACCAGCACCGCAGGAAGCATGACTCTGGAAGACTTGGTGATCGCATGGAGGCAGCTTGGAATCGTCAAGTAGAAAAGAATGAGAATCCTTCATTGATAAAAGCTTTGTGTATGGTTTTCCTTCGAGAAATTGCATTACTGGGTATTTTAGTTATTGTAACAGAAACTGTAAGGTAAATAGTAAATAGAAAAATTTCAGTTGTGAAAATCACCTTTCGGTGGAAAACAACATTCACAGTTTCTTGACATACCTTTTTGGGAATTTTAAACTTACACAGTTTGAAAATTTAAAAACAAGTTGATTCAAGTAAATCTGTACAAGTGTAGAAGAACAATGAAATAGTCTCCGGAACGTCAACGTTTTTCGAGAACGAGAAGTATTTTTAGAAGTATTTTTAGTCAATTTAAATTTTTTTAATGTCATATAGGCAAGTTCAGCATACGATACGTTACTGACAAAATAATAGCTGTTTTCAAGAAATCAGTCTTCTAAACGCAGTAACTGATCGGGGCAAATAGATCATTGCCTCTCTACACGTATACAGATCTCTTTGAATTACCATTTTTCCATTTTCAGACTGTGGAAGGTTGAAATTCCCAAAAGGTATGTTTAAAATCGACTATCCTCCACAAAAACAAACTTTCATTTAACATTCACAGTATTTTCACTTCATTTCAGATTATCTCAACCCTTGCTGATCTCCAAACTCCTGACATTCTACGACACTAATGAAGTACATACTGATAAAAGCGAAGCTTATCAGTACGCAGCCCTGATAGTCCTTTCGGCATTGCTCAATGTTCTCTGCATCCACTACTACAACCTACAGATAATGCAAGTGGGGATGAAAATGAGAGTCGCCTTATGTTCTCTCGTTTACAGAAAAGCTCTGAAATTGAGTACGTCAGCACTTGCGGAAACCACTATAGGACAGATGGTCAATTTACTAACCAACGATGTAGGAAGATTTGATCAAGCTACACATTTCATTCACCATTTATGGATGGCACCTACTGAGATATTCGTGGTTATGTTTCTCTGCTATAACAGCGTTGGGTACACTGGCTTAGTTGGGATTATTTTTCTGGTGATTTCCATTCCAGTTCAGTGTGAGTATATTCAGTTGGGTATTGATTGAAATTTCAAAACTGAAATTTGTACCAGCAGAAATGAATGTTCTTTCATTGTCACATTTATTCTGTCAATTGACACATTTAATCTGTCAATTGACACATTTAATCTGTCAATTGACACATTTAATCTGTCAATTGGCACATTTATAATCTGTCAATTGACACATGTAATCTATCAATTGACACATTTATAATCTGTCAATTGAAACATGAAATCTGTTGATTGACATTTATTTTATCCAGTAACAGATTTTTTCAATCTCCTATTCACGTTTCATGGTCATACGCTTTTGCTAAAGACCAAACGTACTATTTCCTGTGTGACACCTAAACCAGCTTGCAAGCATTTCGAATGCATCCATGAAACTGTCCTGATTTAAGATTTCATCATTCACAAGCGTATCAGTATCTCAATAATTTCTCCACCAAAACGAATTCAACAATGTCAATAATCGTTTCAGTGTTCTTTTACGAATCAAAACACCATCATATAATACTGAAAATAACTAAATTTCGTTATTGCTCAACCCAATCGAAAAGTACCTACGGATGAGTTGGTTTATAACTATTCACTGGTCATGTTCAAACTACCCACTCCGTGGTGGTCGTGCTGGTAGAGCATTCGCCTCTCAAGCATTGGGTCTTGGGTTCGAATCCCAGCATGGTCATCGGTTTCGTGCACGGTATTACAAATTAAAAGGTGAGGGTTGTGTCTTCCCTAGCTTGCACAAGTCTCTCGAAGACTTATGGTGGTTCGGCGTAGGTGTGCAACAAGTTGACGGAAATAACAATTTTAACAATTTTCATCATAGATATACTCCAATCACCTCATATTAAATGTGTCAATTGACAGATCAAATGTGTCAATTGACAGATTGTAAATGTGTCAATTGACTGAGTGAATGTGTCAATTGACAGATTGAATGTGTCAATTGACAGATTATAAATGTGTCAATTGACAGAATAAATGCGTCAATTGACAGATTAAATGTGTCAATTGACACATTTAATCTGTCAATTAAATGTGTCATTTGACGATTGAATGGTTCAATTGAAAGATATTTTTATTTTTTTAGTGGCACCAGTTCGCCGTCGTAGAGGTGTATGTTTCAAAACAACTTTTGTTTTTCAGCGTTACTGGGAAAAAAGACTTCGAATTTTAGATTGACCATCGCCTTCCGAACTGACGAGCGAGTTCGTTTGATGAATGAAATCATTTCTGGAATACAAGTCATCAAAATGTATACTTGGGAAAAACCATTCTCTAAACTGGTGGAAGCTGTGAGAAAGTGAGTATTTTTATTACCTCTCCTCAATTTTATTAAGAACAACGGGGATACTTGAATTGAAAATAATGTAATTTCAAAATCAGCTATTACCAGATCATTTCCAACTAAGTTGTTAAAGATGAAATTAATGAATCATTGTCTCCTACAGGGTGTTTTCGAATGAGTACGAAAGTTTCTTGGGAGTGATTCCTTGTCGAAAATTGAATAGGGTGTTTCATGTAAACGAACGCTCTTATCAAAATGGTTAAGGCTTTCGCGGCCGAAGTTTTAAGTGTCACAATTTTCACTCGGGTTTGAAGGCCGTCGTTTTTTTGGAATTTCTTTCTAACGTTTCGCTAGCGCGAGTGGCTAGCTTCTTCAGAGGCTCAACATCATGAATAATCTCAGATGACTGGAGATTCCGTCTGCGAAGATTGTAAGTATTGGTTCTGATTAAAGTAGTTTTGTGTGTTAATTACCGTATCTGGATTTGGTACATTTTCACTCACCCTAATTGACCCCTTCCTACCTGTCGGCTTGATGTCGTTGATATCATTTGTTATTTCAGAATTGATTATTACCGTAACTGAGTTAAGCATATTTTCGAGAACATTAATTGACACCTTTTTGCCTGCTGTCTTAATGTCGTAGTGTTCATCTGTTATTATGGAATTTCTAAGAATGGGATCCCATATTCGGTGGAGGTTCACAGCTTCTTCTTTTCTGTTGAAATTCTGCGTGTGTTTGTGGATCTCTATTGCCTCCCGTACAAGTCGGCTATGGTATACCTGGTTGGGGGCAAGAAGTTTTACGTCCTCAAACAGAATCTTGTGGTTTCCTTCACTGAGCGCGTGTTCTGCCACTGCCGACTTGTCCGTTTGGCCTAATCTGCAGTTCCTCTGATGTTCCTTCAGCCTTGTTCCCATCGATCTTTTTGTGGTTCCGATGTATACCTTTCCGCGAGTGCATGGTATGCGATATACCCCCGCTGCAGATAGTGGGTCTCTTTTGTCTTTTGCCGACCTGAGGCTTTTGATATATTTTCTTGGTGGGTTTGATGACCGTTTTTATGTTGTGTTGCCCCAAGAGTTTTTCAATTATGTATGTTACCATAGGAATATATGGAAGATGTGCACGTGCAACTATCTGAGCCTCCTCCCTACTTGGTCTCGTGGGAGTCCTCGGTTTCATGGCTCTGTTGATTTCGGGTACACTATGTCCGTTCGATCTCAAGGTTGCTTGGAGATGTTTCAGTTCATCCTGTAGATGCCCAGGTTCACATATTCTCCGAGCACGTTCTGCTAGTGTGGAGATAATTCCTCGCTTCTGACTAGGTTGGTGGTTTGATAGTGGTGGTTTGATAGTGGTGGTTTGATAGTGTTGGAAAGTTACACGCTTCCAAAAGTGAGAACAAAAATTTCTTGTTGAAAATGACATTATGTTGTCATGTTTTATCAATGAAAATGTTACAAAGGATTTTTTTTAAAATTTTGTTGTGATCTTTTAAAAGGGATGAAACATGCAACCCCTATTTCATTTTACCAGAACTTTTTGACAAACTGATTTTCTTGATGAAAAAATATCTGTTGGAAAATACGATTTAGTGCGAAACTTTTTTAACTCATTTGATGTTTTCGTAAAAGCAATAGTTTATTGATGATGATGAGTTTCAGTTTCGGTTGATACGTTGCGAAGGGTACTTTGTTCACGCCATTGAAGATGGCTGCTGCAGTTGCAGTCAAAACATATGGATATTTTCACCAAAGAAGACTACTGCAAAACCAGAACATAAACGTCATTCGTGAAAGTCTACAATGTTATATTCATATTTAAATACCCTGGTTTACCGACTGATTCACTTTTGTAAGATTCGTTTGATGACAAAATAAACAGAATTGCAGGGTGCTTCTGTTATATAGATCAGGAATTAATTAGATCATTGACAAGTTGTAATGGTCCATTTCAGCCAAAAGCAGTTGGCGTAGTTTACCAAAACTACCTATTTTAGGACTCTGGTGTCCTCTCTCTTAGTTCATAGCATACTTATTCCACAATCAAGTAAACACTCTACGTTCAAATATGTCTGGTGTGGCAAACCCCACAATTGTATCATATTAATCAAAAACCTTTTTTTGTTTCAGGAGAGAAATGAAATACATCAAGTTGGCATCCACAATACGAGCGATCCTGATGTCATGTTCGATGACGTTGAACAGAACTGCAGTGTTCACTTGTATCATCACTTATGTCCTAACAGGAAATACACTCAACTCCTCTTATGCTTTCACCGTGACGTCTTTCTACAGACTTTTAAACTCCGTAACGATGTTTTTCCCGCAAGCAGTATCACAAGTCTCCGAAATGCTTATCTCAGTCAAGAGAATTCGTTCTTTTCTGCTGTTCGAAGAGATTGATCGTGAATCTATAGACAGTACTAAAAATGGTCGAAAACAATCATTACGGATGAATAAATTGGATAAAAGCGTGGGGATTCACTTGAATAGGGCCTCCGTCAAATGGTTGAGATCTCTCCCTGAGAATAATTTGCAGGATGTGACGATGAATGTCGAATCTGGACGATTGGTTGCAGTTGTTGGTTCTGTAGGAAGTGGAAAAACTACTTTGTTGCATGTTATACTGAAAGAACTGGATCCACAATCTGGTTCTGTAGAGATCAACGGAAGGTAGTAATAATGTGTTTCAGCATATTTTAGTTATTAGTTTTTGTTATTTATGTTCTCTTCATTCCATTGAATTATTCACGGACCCCGCACCGTTTTAATGGGAAATTGGCTTTCAGTAAATTTTCTCGATTTTTTTATATATTGTAGAACTCGTTATGCTGATCAATTGTCTCCATTGCGCGAATGCTCTAAATTCATCGGTTTAGATCATACAGGGTGCTGAAGTTGACTTTTCCAAAATTTCAAATGACCATTGTGAATCCACTTCTTCGAATATGTGAACCAACTCAACAATGCATGGATTATTTATATGGCCGATACAAATCCACTATAGAGTATAATAATTCCTGCTCATACCCACCATATACAGGATGAGTGCAAGGCTAGCAATTGTTTTTGTGATTTGGTGAAAATTGAGCGGTGGAATTTAATTCATTTCCAGATATTTAGAAGGGTACTGAGAACAAATTCTATTGATAGTATTAGCATCTCCTGAATCGAACTGCAATATTTTACACAAGGTGTTTTATTTCTCTTGAAGCCGCACCCGTTCTGCTTGTTGATATATCCATATGCCTGGAATTCCAAATAACTTGGTAATAAACTCGATCGTTTATGATGAGAGTTTAATCTGCAGATGCTAAAAATAAACAGGGTCTTTCAAATATAATGGCTTTTGATGATGAATTCTTTGAAGAAGTTAGGGTTCTGAAATTCTTTTTATTCGTACATTTCGATAAAAACGTTCTATTCTACACAAGTCATCAAAATATTTTGAACAATAATAATAATAATAATAATAATAATAATAATAATAATAATAATAATAATAATAATAATAATAATAATAATAATAATAATAATAATAATAATAATAATAATAATAATAATAATAATAATAATAATAATAATAATAATAATAATAATAATAATAATAAATAGGCAGGGGGGTCAACCAACACCTAAGGCCCTGGTGAGTAGCGACACCACCTACCCGAGCAAAGGATGCAAAATCGGACCGGCAGCTCATGCGCATCCGGGAGGGAAAAAGCATCTTTCCCTCCGGTGTCGGCCGTGGGTTTACTGGGTTAACCCCCCAGTAAACTCTACTACTCGGTTCCAAACGATCGAGGAAGAGGCCCCCACAACCGACCCCCTCGGATTAGGGGTCATAGGCAAGGTGGTGGGGCCAACGACGATTTGCCAAACGATGACGACCGCGATAACAACGGACGCTTTGAGTGGACGGACGAATTAAGGGACGGACTTCTGCATTGCTACGAGAGCAGTGAGCCCGCCCGGAGAGGATACATGGCGAGAATGCATGCTCTGTGGTGTGAGAGACACCCAGAGCATGCAGCGTTTTCCGCACAAAATCTCAGGGATTATGTATCCAATCTTCGGGCTCGAGGCTACGTTAGAGCTCCTCCTCAGCCAGTTATCGAAGTGGCAGATATGCCACGTGTCGGTTTGGCTGTGGAGGAGAATCGCATTGTTCCACTGATGGAGGATATCAGAACCCGCAGGGCGCTTCACAATATGAAGCCCCTGAAGCCGCAAGAACTGGCACGGGTGGATGCGGAAATTGGCGATGTTCTTCCAGAAGAGGCTGACATCTGGCAGATCAATTCTGTCGTGTACGACGCCGCTCATGCTCTATCCCAAACGGAGAGGAGGGACACCACCGCTCTGTTAGGGAGGCATGAACGACGTGTACACAAGGTGGAAGCCAAGATCAAGTCGGCGAGACAACACGCGTCTCGTATCCAGTGTGTGGTGGACTTCGTGGCGGCCAATAGGCCTTTCACGCCCGCAGTGCGGCGAATTGCCGCAAAACTGAGACGAGCTCACCACACATTAAATCAAGGTGTGCTGTTCACCATCAAACAGCACTGCCTTGATAGGATACGAATGCTAGTGGCTGCAAAGAAGTCACTAGTGAGGCGGGCGAGAGGTATCGCGGAAAACATAAAGTTCCGCGATAAACCTTCTCGCTTATTCCAAGAGCCTCCACGTGTTGTCGATAACCCGCCGGCTGCAGATCGGGTGGAAACATTCTGGAAGAATATCTATGAGTATCCGCAACCACTCAATGTAGATACTCCAGCCCTAGCGCAGTTCGAAGCATTTTGCAGGAGGCTTCGGCAGCCTGAGCTCAATGATCTGCGCATTCCGATAACCACGGAAGAAGTACGAGGGGCCCTAAAAGGCTCTAAGAATTTCGCTGCTCCAGGCCCTGATGGGTTGAATAACTATTGGTGGAAAAAGTTTCCAACAACCCACCGCCATCTGGCCAGAGTTTTCAACTCATGGCTAGATGGGGAGCAGCAGATTCCAGAGTGGTTTGTCGAGGGGCGAACCGTGCTCATCCCCAAAAACGGAGATTTGTCTGATCCAAAGAATTACAGGCCGATAACATGCTTGAATGCGTGTTATAAGGTGTTTACGCGCATCTTATACACGCGCATTCTCTCCGCAGTTGATCCGGTGTATGAACGGATAAATGAGCAAAGAGGGTCAAAGAAAGGGGTCGCCGGGTGCAAGGAGAACCTGCTCATCGATAGATGTATCACGCAGGACTCCGTGCAGTATAAGCGTAACCTTTCGATGGCCTGGATCGATTACCGCAAGGCATTTGATACAACATCACATGAGTTAATCATGCATTTGCTCAGATGCCTTGAGGTACCCGGTCAAATAGTGGGATGCATTGGACAACTGATGCCGCTCTGGAGGACTCGCTTCACCATAAGATCTGGTAGAGACATAGTCCAAACAGAGCAGGTCATCATTAGAAGAGGTGTGTTTCAGGGAGACTCCCTTAGCCCTCTTCTCTTCTGCATCTCACTATTGCCATTGTCCGTTGCGCTCAGGAATACCCGTGGGTACAACTGCGGCACCCCCAGCAACCGGAGGCATAATGTCACCCATCTATTTTACATGGATGACCTCAAATTGTATGCCTCTGGAGAAAGGTACCTACATCAGTCCCTTAGGGTGGTGGAAGAATATACGCATGCTATCGGTATGGAATTTGGGATCGACAAATGTGCCACGGTTCATCTCAAAAGAGGACGATGCGAGGAATACGGAGAGGATGTCCAGCTCGTAGACGTAAGCATCCTACATCATCTGGATGCCGGAGAGACTTATACCTACCTTGGGGTGGAACAACGCCGCTCCCAAGAGGTATTTGCAGTTAAAAACTCTCTCCGCGGCAAGTATCAGCATAAACTCCGACAGATCTGGTCATCAGAACTGTCGGGGAAGAACAAAGTTGCTGCAACTAATATGCTTGCCGTTCCGATCATTCTTTACTCTTTCGGAGTGATGAAGTGGACTAAGGAAGAGCTGCGACAACTTGACGTTAAGACTCGCAAAATGATGCATCTCAATAGGAGCTTGCATCCTAAATCGTCCGTTCCACGGTTATACTTTTCCAGACAACGGGGAGGCCGTGGACTTTTGAGTTTGGAGTGTCTGCATAACAGAATGGTTCTGGATGGGGCCTGTAAAGTCATCAGGAGTTCAGATCCCCTTCTCTGCATGGTCCGCGACCATGAGAAAGCAGGGATTGGAGCATTCCTTTTTAAGGCAGCTACCCGTGCGGCCGATGAACTCGGTCTCGTTTTCGACACTGAACGGGCTAACCCAAACTCTGTCACCGAGTTGGGACCCGTTCAGCAAAAAGCTCAGATAAAAGCTGCGGAGACAGAGGTCCTGCTACAGCTACATATGGATAAGCCAATGCATGGTGTCTTCTTTCATAACATCGAAGACCTTGGCTTATCCAAAAGCTTGACCTTTGCCTTCCTCAGGTCGAGTGAGCTAAAGTCGGAGACCGAGGGATTCATAATGGCCTGCCAGGATGGTGTCTTCAACACCCTTGTCTACCGTAGTCGCGTGATGGGTATAGACGTCCCTGACACCCGATGCAGGGCATGTCGTGGGGCACCTGAGACCGTAATGCATTTGCTATCAGCATGCCCATCTTATGCGGTCTCAGCCTATATCCACAGGCATAACGCGGCGCTACGAGTGTTGTACTACCACCTACGACACTCGTACGGTATAGACGAGACACCGGTGTTGCCTTATGCTCCGGGGGATATTGAGTCCGTGGTGGAGAATGAGAGATGCCGAATCTATTGGAACTACTCATTCCCCACCCTCAGGCAAATACAAGCCAATAAGCCTGATGTTGTCCTCCTCGACCACCAAAGTAGAACGATATTCGTCATGGAGTTTTCCGCTCCAGGCGAAATTAATATCGTTCGAAAAGAGGAGGAAAAACGGACTAAATATCGAGATCTTCTCTTTGAACTCCGCAGGTTATATCCGGACCATTCTGTCAAAATGGTGGTTCTGATCATAGGAGTCCTTGGTGGAATGATGGACACACTGCTCTCCAATTTGAAAATAATACCTGCTTGCCGTAATATGGCAGAAATCTTAGCATCAAGAATGCAGAAGGCCGTTATACTTGGTTCGCTTCGTCTACTCAGGGCACACGATTCTCGGACCCAATAATCACTCACCCTACGGATGTAGGGAGTGGTTATTGGGGTTAACGACACCAGCGCGCCCTCCGGATGGGTCGGAGCACCGGAGACAGGGCCTGACTGGTACACTCCTAAGGAGAAAAAAATAAAATAATAATAATAATAATAATAATAATAATAATAATAATAATAATAATAATAATAATAATAATAATAATAATAATAATAATAATAATAATAATAATAATAATAATAATAATAATAATAATAATAATAATAATAATAATAATAATAATAATAATAATAATAATAATAATAATAATAATAATAATAATGATAATAATAATAATAATAATAATAATAATAATAATAATAATAATAATAATAATAATAATAATAATAATAATAATAATAATAATAATAATAATAATAATAATAATAATAATAATAATAATAACAATAATAAGAATCTTCATTCAAATAGGCAAACCTAATATACACACACTCTGTTACAATTGCAGAAAAAAAAAATCATGTGTAACATCAATTGAGATCAATCCACATTTTTTTACGATTGATCATTGTTCATTTAACTGTCGATTTATCACAATAAATAAATATAAACTAGCTCAAATATTAACAACTGTGGAATATTTCTTATCATCTATATCTACAAAACAATTCTGCATGTACAGTTGCGGTAAAAAAAAAATGGGACAGTCAGTTATTTTTGCGATTATTCCACCTTTCGTCACTTCATCTATATGTGGCATGATCACTTTCTAATTTGGAAATGTTTGACAGATGTCAAATATTCAATGTTGCCATATGACATATTCATAAAACAAATTCAAGCAGCTAGAATTAAACAAGAATTTGCTTAAAGAGTTGTCCCATTTTTTATTGGCCGCAACTGTACGATATCATATTTCATTATATAATATTATATATTATACGACGAGATTGATGGAAACTGAAACGAATAGCTCCATGGTAAAGCCTGCCTGTCGTAAGAGGCAACTAAAAGCATAACCGTGGAGGAGTTGACCTCGAAAAAATAATCCGTAATTTTGAAGTAGAAGCCGTACTCATAAGATGAATGACACTGCCTCAGTGTGTCTCAAACGGCGACCCCCAGATACCTGGCATCCTCCGGTGATTTGCTTGCCTTATCGTGGTAAACCAGCACTGCCATAATGGACCTCAATTCTGGAATACTCGTGGGAACATTTCAAATAATATAACCGGTGTTGAGGACACACCTGAAATGTCTTCAGAAGTTGCTACAGCAACCTTGACAAATCAAGAAATGGAGAATCCAATTCATTCATTTTTGATAGTGAAGAGAATGACCCCAGCAGTTGAAACCGTTATAAACAAAAAAATAAATGAATAAACATACATAAAATTATGAAGTCAGAGCACCTAATTAACTTGTCCATCTCTATGTGCAGCATCCTCTATATGAATGAGAATGACATTCGACGGATACCTTATGTACTGTTCATACCGTGCGTAGCCAAGGTACCAGATAACACTGGCCACATGAGCACAACATCCAAGGGTTCTGGCTCCAGTTCGACAAGTACAATAATACCCAAAAATCACATCATCAACACTATTAATTTGTTCAATATCCTCTATATCTGTTTCAAATGCTACGAACAATTGATATTTGATGGCATTACGAAATCTTGAATGAATTCTCATTCGTAAAAGTCCACGCTCATTCATATTTGTATCAATTTGAAATTCATTTTCGTCATGATGAAACACAGTATCTTGTATATATGATGGTGCCAATTCTACCTGGTATATGCCAATAGTTAAATCTCGTACCATTTGTAAATTCAATCTTGGGAATTCATTATAATGATCTTGCCTGAGTAATGCCCACTGACCACATCTCATATTCAGATTTTCTGCTTCAACTCTGGCTTGCACGATGTTGACTCTATTAGCTTTTTCCAACATCATATTGGCTAATTCTAGGTTGGCATCTCTCATTTCAATAAGCGGATGGTACTTATTTATTATTGCACCTGCAATTAGTAAGAGACATTTTATATTTTTGATATGACTTGTCTCGATTTTGTGATAAAAATATTTGAACATAGTCTTCAAATGACCATTCCGAGCCTCAACTATCCACCTAGTTTTAGTTATAATTCTGGACTTGTTGGCTTCGTCAGTTTGTAGTTGTTTTTGTCCTCGAGGTAGAACTGAAGGCATTTCACAACGAATACCGATATTCTGTAGAAGAGGAAGAGCATCTCTGTAGCCCCTATCTACAATAAAAATATCGCCTGGATGAAGCCATCTTCTCATTTGGTTGACATCTATATTCAATTCATTTTGAAGTATGTGTGCATCATTATTTCCTGCGTCTGCAAAATATGGGCCTTGAATATCCAAAATGTAACCATCAGTACCTACAATCAGGACTGGTTTGATTAAATGTCTTCCTTTGTGTTGGGAATATGATTGTCGTAATACTCGAAAGTTGCAACTTTTGTCGATGTACAAATAGGTTCCATCAATATATACTATCGCTTTTGGTTCATTAGGTTGCGGGTTGTACAACTGATTCGCGAAATCACTAACGTGTCGTTCTATGAATTGTTCTCTTGATATTGCGGAAAATCCTATATTAGTTGTTACGAAACGAGACATCAAGGATTTTCGCACTTTGGATATTACCAAACTTGTTGCCTGGCGGCTGGAATAACTGAATATGATAGTTAAAAATTCATCAGAAATACCTTGACGGAGTTTGCATAAGAATGCCAATAAATCCTTTTTGGTAATATGTCTCTCACCTCCATCCTGTCTTGGTACAGGTACACAATGATTAAATAAGTCATTGAATTGTTCTTTTGTGAGCGGGGCAATAGATTTGAATTCTTCGTCAGAAAAACTATTCTCGTCTACGTAATTCAATTTACGCTTAGCGACAGTTCTGAGTTCTTTCAGAAAAGATTAAAGTTCCCGACCTTTCAGAGCATAAGGTCTGTCGATATATCTTAGGCCTGTCTGTAGGAATGGAAATAATAATCCCTGATCATCAAGATGAACTCTACAAGAACGAGTATTTTCCGGTATATAGATATTCTGATTTATGAACACATTGACTCTGCATTCTGTTGTTAGTCTGTTCAGATCATCTACACCATTACAAATGAGACACGTGTGCTTTGATGTTTGTGTTAAAATATTCAATCGTAAGCATTCTGGATCTTCTTGAAGGCGATGTATCTCTTGAACGATTGATTGGTTGCATGTCATACAGATTCGTTTTTCATCAATTTCTTCGACATGTGTTAAACTCCTTTGGTTGCGTCTTTGAATGGCAATTTCTCATTTAAATTCATTTGGTTCTCCAATAAGTCGCACCATATTTTGTGTATTGAATAATAAATTACACGTAAAACAATTCAATCGGCGACGATTAGCCATTCTTATTATTGATAGGATAACAATTTATATCTACTTCACTATTGAAATGATTGTAAAATGACAATACAGTACTATTCGTTAAACAAATGAATGTGGTTGCTATGCCATTATAATTCAAACCAGAGCTGTCCTGACAAAACTGAAGAAGCAGCTAGTCAATCTCCCACCCAAGTTTATCAAATCAAGTCAAATTAATTTATTGTCGATATGGTAGAGCATACATGATACGAGAGTGAGAGCAAGTAGAACATTTTAACGATTTTTCTGGCATAGGCTTACAAATGGCAAGTGTGAGTAACCCACTATTGGGCCATATTCTTTCGTAATGAAGAAAAATATTCATATATATGGGCATCACATTGTTCATAGCTGGCTACGAAACATTGCCCTTTCCATATACAGGGAGATTAGGTTAAACTGTTGAATTTGGAGCGTTTGTGCAATAGTTTGATCAGCGTCGTAAGTTCTAAAATATATTAACAAAAATAAATTCACCCATTGAGGTGTGAATTCCAGCATTGAATATGTTTTGCAAATAGGAAGTTTTGCATATCATTGTTGGGAGACGATTATGGTTCATTCTAAAATTCCACATACATTTGTATAGCAAATGAAAATATAACATCTGATAAAATTCTGTGAGAAATAATGAAATTGGTTGTTGTTACACAATTGTGTCTTTCAATATTTTTATTTTAATTCTTTTTAAATTCTACCTTTATCACTCAAGTTATTCTACTAATTGTAGTAAATGTACATTTATACGTATTATTTGCAATATTCCTCAGTTAATTGTTTGAAATATGTCGATGACACATGTCGAATACAACGTGTTTATCGAAATGTACGAATAAAATGAATTTCAGAACCCTATAACTTCTTCAAAGAATTCATCAGCAAAAGCCATTATATTTGAAAGACCCTGTATATTTCGTGCATCTGCAGATTAAACTCTCATCATAAACGATCGAGTTTATTACCAAGTTATTTGGAATTCCAGGCATATGGATATATCAACAAGCAGGACGGGTGCGGCTTCAAGAGAAATAAAACACCTTGTGTAAAATATTGCAGTCCGATTCAGGAGATGCTAATACCATCAATAGAATTTGTTCTCAGTACTCTTCTGAATATCTGGAATTGAATTAAATTCCACCGCTCAATTTTCACCAAATCACAAAAACAATTGATAGCCTTGCACTCATCCTGTATATGGTGGGTATGTGCAGGAATTATTATATATTATATTATTATTTGTATCGGCCATATAAATAATCCATGCATGGTTGAGTTGGTTCACATATTCGAAGAAATGGATTCACAATGGTCATTTGAAATTTTGGAAAAGTCAACTTCTGCACCCTGTATGATCTAAACCGATGAATTTAGAGCATTCGCGCAATGGAGACAATTGATCAGCATAACGAGTTCTATAATATATAAAAAATTCGAGAAAATTTACCGAAAGCCAATTTCCCATTAAATTGGTGCGGGGTCCTTTGAACGACATAGATAATCATTCATTTAAGAACTGACTCACTATAAAAGTAATGTTCCAATTCCCTCGCAATACGGGCGTGGACCGTTGTGGTCGTGATGGTAAAGCGTACGCCACTCAACCACTGGGTCGTGGATTCGATTACCAATATGGTCACCGGTCTCGTGCATGGCATCACACGTTAAAATGTGAGGGCTATATCTTTTCCAGCTCGCAAAAGTCTTCTGATGACTATTGAGGGTTGCGCGTAGGGGTGCAGCCAGTTGACGGAAATAACAATAACAACAATATTACTTGTATAAAAATCAACGTAACATTAACCAAGTAGACATAACGCTCTCTAGTCGTTACGGGTCACTTTGGCGCCGAATCCAGGTTACGGAATGTTCGGGCTCCAACTGAGTTTAACGTGGCAATGGATCCGGGCAGCTTCAGTGAAGAAAATAATACCCCAGACGTCACTGTGGTATTGACGAAAGCTCCGTGGCCAGAAAAGCAGCGTTCCCTTGCCTTTCCTGGGTTCATATCCTGGGTACCTGCTGCTATTTGTTGAAAAACTCAGACGGACCTACTACCTATATAAGCTCTACCAGACTGTTAATGCCAAAGCAACTGCCCAACTGACAGGTTTCAAAAGGACCTACCAAACTTCTTCCTGAGCTTCACAACTGTACTGCCTGAATGAATTTTGTTTGAATCATCTTAAACTTTTAGTCTGTGCGAAACTTATAGTGGACTTATACAGCAGTTTATGGTGATGAGTTTTTAGGAAGAATATTCGTCAATGACTGGTTGAACCGTTCATTCCAACCAATCATTGACGAACAATCTTATGACTTATGGGTACTGCATAAATCCACAATAATTAACGTTGAAATTTCTTTGCAATGAGTTTGAATAACTTGCATGAAAGTAATTTAATGGCCTTTTTTAGCACGCGATGACTCTTACAAGTCTCAATGTTCAAACACGGATTCATTAAAATAGGAAGGATTCATACGCCTATTAATGATATAAAATGAAAAGAAAACGTTGTTTCTGCCTATGTAAAAAACTGAGATGTTAGTAACTTCGTAACGTCACTTTGTTATTGTTTTGTAACATTAAAGACCGTGGGCTTATGATACTAGGGGTGTTGATTATCTACGAAGGTATGCCCTTCAGAGGACAAACGATAAGTCAATGATACACGATTTACGAGTTGCAGGGTTTCCATATAGCTCAGTAAAATTGGCAAAAACGGCCTGAATGTGAAAAAATTCCAAATTTCCTGAAATATGGACATACTAACTCTAAATCTTTCACGACCTATATACAGATAGTTGGAAAACACCATCAGGCTATCGTTGAAAAAATTCGTTGCATTGAAAATCCACAACCATGCGCGCCAGGATGAGGTTCAAGATCAACTTCAGTTACGAAGAAGACAAATACAAATGTTTGCAATATTACTTACAATAATTGTAGTTTCAACTATAACAATAAATAGTATGAATAATAATAATAAAGCTTGATCTTTGCCCTCCTCAGGTCTAGTGAGCTAAAGTCGTAAGCCGAGGGATTCCTAATGGCATGCCAGGATGGTGTCTGCAATACCCTTGTCAAACGTAGTCGCGTGATGGGTATAAACGTCCCTGACACCTGATGCAGGGCGTGTCGTGGGGCACCTGAGATCATAATGCATTTGCTTATTTGCTATCAGCAGGCGGTCTCAGCCTATATCCACAGGCATAACGCAGCACTACGAGTATTGTACCACTATCTACGACACTCGTACGGTATAGACGAGACACCGGTGTTGCCCTATGTTCCGGGGGATATTGAGTCTGTGGTGGAGAATGAGAGGTGCCGAATCTATTGAAACTACTCATTTCCCATCCTCAGGCATCTACAAGCCAATAAGCCTGCTGTTGTTTTCCTACAGGCAAAATGAATATAGCTCGAAAAAAGGAGGAAAAACGGACTAAATATAGAGATCTTCTCTTCGAACACCGCATGCTCGTTCCAAACCATTATGTCAAAATGGTGGTTCTGATTATAGGAGTCCTTATCAAAGAAAATTTCATTACATTTCTGACGTATACATGATTCATCCTTAATAATAATAATATATATTTATTCAATAAAAAAATACACATATATGAAACATAACACACGATCAGAGAATAAATATAGAGAGTGCGATAAGTGCGGAGCACTTGTTTCGCATTCAAGAAAATATTGAAAACATTTTTTGTATAATTCGAATCGAATTGGTGAAACATGCCAAAATCATAAAATATATTTCTATGAAAACTGTGATATGAACAATTTAAAAATATATGTAAAATTCGACACAAAATATTACACAAGATATGTGAGAGTAACTCAATAAAACATATGCATAAAATCTATAAAAAAAAAATTAGTATCTAAATAATTATAAATATCTGAATATCAAGGATGAAATGGTGAATGTATTTAAAAAAAAATTGATCAATTTGATAATTAAAACACAGTACAATAATCACGATCTGATATAATAACTGATGTGTAAACAATAATTGAGCCGTTACAAATCTTCACAATATCATTGGTAAAAATGAGGTAGGTTCCAAGACTGAACCCTGAGGAACTCCTATTTCAGAATATTCAGTACGCTATGATTGATAGTTACCAATAGTGACATGGTTACTACGTTCACTCAAAGAAAATTTTATCCAATAATGAGTGACACCACGGATTCCGTACTGAGACAGTTTACTCAATAAAATACCGTAACTGATGAAATCGATTGCCCTGCTGAGGTCACACAATACCCCGACAGGATACTCGCCCGTATCAATGCACCTAATAACTTAAGAATATATGAGTGAATTGCAATTCTGGTCGATTTATTTTGCACAAAACCGTGCTGGTCTTCTTTTATGATAAATGAAATTATCGAGAAAAGATAACAATCTTTCCTAGAATGACAATTCAAATATTTTGGAGAAGATAGAGGGAAACGTAATTGGTCGATAGTTACTTATTAAGGAAGAATCGCCTTTTTAATAATATACGGCTTTAATTACCAGTTTTCAAAGGTTGTGGAAATATTCCAAATGATATATTTATGAGGTGGACAAGAGGTGCCATAAGGTTCAGGAACACGTGAGGTACCTCATCAAAACCCGAGGAAAATTTATTTTTCAATCTTCTGTTGAGCATGACAAGTAGTTTACGTTATAGGGAAGAAGGAAAGATACCGAGGTTGCATTTCAATGTTACTCAAATACTGATTAGGTACAGCTTCATCAACAGATTCAATTAGTGAGACCAATTTGAGGGGAACATTTTTGAAAAAACTGCTGAATATCTCAGAGATTGCTTCAGGTGACTCGCATATTTATTGTCGAATTTTATTGATGAGACTGATAGTTGACTTGATGTATTGGGTATTTCATCAACTACACTCCAAGCTGCCTTGACAGGGTTGTTGGAATTATTTATATTCTGTTGAAAGTATTATTTTTTTTGAATTATTTACTGAAATTTTGTGCTTTTTCTTTTCTGCTTTATAGATATCATTCAATGTTAGATGTTGGCTTTTAAGCGCAAACAGGTCCTTCAATCTTCTGCTGGACCTCTTAATATCGTCAGCGACCCATTTGCAATTTGACTGATTATTTCGATGATGTTTATATTGTTTTACTTTGGGAAAGTGCTTTTCAACATAGAACAGGAAAATATCTGAAAAGTGTTGAAAGGCATCATTTACATTTTTCATGGCAAAAAGACACTTCTTATTACTGATATCGAATGAGGTTACTGCATTCTCGGAAAAATTACAGTTGAATGTCTCAATTAACTTTGGCTCATCTACCGGAGGTCCGGAGTCAAGTAAGATCGATCGAAGGTCGGAAAAAATATTATCGGATACAAGGCAAACTCCGCCATCAGAACTACTACTGACTATTATATGATCAATTATTGAGGCCCTACCTCCAGATGATATTCTGGTTGGCCACTTTACAAGTGACTTCATGTTAAAGCAGTTCATCATGATAATTTTTCAAAGTATCCTGAATTCACATGAATCCATATTAAAATCTCCTACCAAAATATAGTTGGCATTTGGTTTATACATAATTTCTAGGATAGCATATAATTCTTCCAGGAAAACATCTGAATCCTCCTTAGGATACACAACATTATTGTAGGTCGATGGTTCAGTGTATATACCACATATATCAAAATGCTGCTACAGACAATACTCCGATAAATGTAAATCAACAGCATTCGAAACATTTATTGATTATATTGTAACACCACCACCTTTCGTCTGTGTTCTATTGAAGTAACTTGTCAAATGGAAGCCCTGTAAGCAGTAATTTTGTAACGAACAGTGATGATTCTTTTCGTATTCTTGAACTTTTCCACAGAACACCATTCGTGCTTTAAAAATTAACCAAATCATTAGGAAAAAAACGTGTTTTTTTGAAAATACTGAAAATACTCAGTCACTTTTTTTTTCGTTGTATCAAAAAATTGCTCTCCTCATTCGGAGTCGGACAATTTATGCTTTGAAACAACGAAAAAAATAAACTCGTGCAGTTTTTGAAATACACGATTTTTTCAGAATTATCGGTAATTTTTGTAAGCACTTGTGGTATTATCCCCGATAATCCAACTATATTTTCATGTCCCTTGAAGGGCATATCTTCTAAGATAATCGACACCCCTTGTGTCATAGGCCCACGGTCTATTATGTCGTCAAGTAGTTGGCGTGGAATATATAGTGTTGAGTTTATAATTTTAATTCGTTTAATCTGTTTTTCAGAATATCTTACGCCTCTCAGGAACCGTGGCTTTTCGGAGGTAGCGTGCGACAAAACATCCTCTTCGGCCAAAAATTCGATCAGCAGAAGTACGACGAGGTGGTGAAAGTCTGCGCCCTGCAAAGAGACTTCACCCTGTTTCCACACGGCGATAGAACACTAGCAGGAGAGCGTGGAGTTTCACTCAGCGGTGGACAGAGAGCAAGAATCAATCTCGCCAGAGCTGTCTACAAAGATGCCGATATCTACCTCCTGGATGACCCCTTATCAGCTGTCGATACCCACGTAGGCAAACAGCTTTTTGAGGACTGCATTTGCGGCTACTTGCAGAAAAAATGCGTGGTCCTCGTCACCCACCAGCTTCAGTTCTTGAAGCATGTGCCCAGTATCTATCTCCTGGAGAAAGGCAAGGTGCTTGTATCTGGGTCGTATGAAGATATCAGGAAATCAGACACTTCGTTTACTAAGCTTCTGGAAGATATAGAAGAAGAGGAAGAGGAGATCAGGAGAAAGTCGCGGATGACAATGGCCAAAACGGAAACGGTGGAAAACGAGGTGCAAACTTTGGAGAAAGAAGAAACCAGCAAAGGAAGTATTTCCTGGCATGTTTACAAGAGTTATATGAGAGCTGGGGGAAATATCATGAAGTCAGTTCTTGTGTTGCTTGCTTTCGTTTTGTCACAAGCCTTGGACAGCTCTGCCGAATACTTCGTTACATTCTGGTGAGTGTATTTTTAGGAACTTTTCCATGAATTATGTTCACATGGAGTATCATTGAACGATCAAATCAACCACAGATTGGATATTTCTGAATGAACTAGTAATGAATGCATACAGTGAGCACGTGAGGGTTAGAACAAATTCATTAAACGCTTGATATGTCCATTAGTGAAAATAAGCTCAGACAGGTCGATTCTATTTTTCAGTTGCATATTATTTGGTCCACTCATGTTTTTGATTGCGTCATCACTGTTCGAATCATGAGGTAAACGAAAAAAAAAACAGCAAGAAAAATACCGGAAAAAAACCGAAAAAAAAAACGAAAAAAACCATAGGAAAAAAAACGAAAAAAATACCCCTTCGAATAATCTTCAGTTATTACATATATTACATACTAACTGATTCTATGACAATGATATCCTGACCAATAATAACTATTCAACTTGTGAGCTAGGTTAGTTCGTTCAGGTTAGATCAGACTAATAATTGTACGGAATAATTTCGCATAAGGTTATTTTGTATAATAAATAAAAACATGACGTCCGCGTTGGTGTGCAATCGGTTGACGGAAATAACAATTTTTTTTAACAAATTTTTTTCGTGCTCATTGTATACTTACATATAGCTTACAGTCAACTCTTCATCCCAAGTGAACATAAGAATTACAGACAGGTGCCAAATTTTCTTTCTTAACAAAATTCTTAGCAGCATACGGGTGATCGGAGCAAAGTATTTCAGTATATAATAGAACGGGGGGAAAATCGAATGGAACGCAACAAATTACCAGAAGCGGAAGGGGTGCGAAGAAGTTTTTTTGTGGAGGTGAAACGTATATTTTACAAAAAAATAAAAAAAGTTCAAAATAAATTTTTTAGATGAATGAAAGATCTACAACTCTGATTCCAAAATCTTTCATACACCCCCAAAAATATTGAGAAAAGAAGTTGATTAACGACATTTATATTTTAAAATTTTCAGAAGTGTTTTATTTTTCGATAAAACCCCCACTTTGAAATGGTATGAAAAATTTACAATGGATATGTGGAAAAATATTGTTTGAAATGGATAAAACCAAAAAAATCATTTTCAATCTAGATTTTCCCGTAAATATCACTAATTCTCTATTGCTCGTTTACATGAAATGATAAAAAAGTTATGAAACACTGCATTTTCAATGTAATTTCTAATAAGGGAACTCCAATTAACCGTTTAACGTTTGAACTGCTAAAAAACAAAAGGCTTAAAACATAAGTCTGTTTTAGAATTTGCTAAAAATATAATTTTTTGGCGAACATTTGTTTTATTTTTCTTTGGAATAAGTACATCGAAAATTAGTTAATAATCTAATTTTATATTGAATAAATTCACAAAGTAGAAATACGTTATTAAAATGTATTGGCTAAATGACTCGTCCGTTAATTAATGAAGGTCCATAGTAATTATACAAACTATCCACAAAAACATTTGATCTGCCCAAACTTCATTTAATTACATGTTTCGCTAACACAGCATCTTCTCCGAATGAATATACACGCTGAATCAACATTTATATGCCCCCTTGCAATCATTAATAAAGAACTACCGTTTTCAGTACTAATCAAAATTATAAAGAGTACAACCCCTATTTCAATATCTACATTAAAGTGACCTCAAAGATCAAGATTCTAATAATCTCTTCTTCCCAGAAAATAAGTTCAACAGAGGTGAGTTATTCAAATGAAGTTGGTCGTTGAGCAATATGTTTTAATTTTGAAGTCTATTAACTTTAAACGATTAAACTTTTTCAACGTTTAAAAATCTTTATATGAAATTTCAAATTATTCATCAAAATTGTGATTTTCTTCTTGAAGATGATTCGAATATGTTGAATTAGTTTTCTGGTTCAAATAACTGATATGATGTTCATGTGTAAGATTTTTGAGTGTTTCACTAGTTTGGCAAACAAAAAATATCAATAACAACAACAATAACAAAACATTATTTTTCATCTGGCGAATGACATCGAGGAGTGACGCTGAACGGTGAAAATGCAGAAGAACTGGTAGTTATTTTTACTCATATAACATATTCCAATAAACTCTGTATATTGCTTGTTTGAGATAGATTTTCTTAAAGTTATCCTGGAGACCTCTGTACCTTTACTAAACTTAATCTTGTTTTTTCTTGTCATTTATTGGTAGAATTTGCTTTTCTACTATGTAGGGTAATGTGCTATTGAACCAAGGGATGAAAACAAAATGGTGAAATTTGTTAAAGCTGTATACACGTAACTGTTCCGAAAGCGTTTTGCAAATATAATAAAATGTACTCTAAATATAACTTTTATATTTAATTGAAAACAAAATGCACCAATTACAATACACGTTCTATTTCAGGGTCAACGTACAGCAAGCAGCATCCCAAAAACTTCGGAACCAGAATATGTCAAGCGAAGACATCTATACAACTGCTTCATCTGTGTTGCAAAATGTTTTACCTTTCTCGTCAAATAAAACGGAATCATTCCTGAATGTGAACGACAGTTCATCTCTGATAGAAACCACCACTTTGACATCTGTATTGAACGATGTCACGAAATCTTTAGCAGGCCAAGAGCTATCGTCTCTTAATTCAACTGCTATAACAGCGCCATTAGAAAATATGTTTTCGAACCCAAATCTAACGCAATCTACAATTTCGCAATACCTTCCAACTGATCTGAAAGCGTCCTCCGTTATACATCTCCTGTCATCTCAGAATGAAAGTACCACACCATTGCCGATCGGAATTGGTTCTCCTGCTGAGGATTCTTACGAGAACTGGTGGTTGACTCCATTATTCTCCGGAAACTATACCGCCATTTATTATACTATTCTGATCCTCTTCGTCATCAGTCTAACGTTCATCCGATCTCTAACATTCTACAGATGGTGCCTTACTGCTTCCATGAGGATGCATAACAAGATGTTCAATAATATTGTGTACAGTCCAATGAGGTTCTTCAATATCAATCCGTGTGGAAGGATTCTGAACAGGTTTTCCAAAGATATCGGTACTCTCGATGAATCTCTGCCTATGACTCTGTTGGATACTATTCAGGTAAGTGTTAGAACGGTATGAGTAGCATTTAAGTTCTCAAGAAATAACCATAGAAGTTGAAGATGATTGTTGCATGGTATGGAAAGAGCCCTCTAGCTCTCAGCCGCTTGATTCACAGGTAGAACTTGGAATGATTTTAATGGGAGGAAAAACGTTCAAGTTATTGATCTATTCTTTGAATTTTGCAGGCTCTATCTGGCTGATTCAGGAAATTTCTTTCTCGGAATTTTCTGTACTATGTTATAACTCTTTTTTTATGTACAGATGCTGACGAAAAGAGTTGAATGTCAATTATGAAAACAAAGTTTGGTCTTAAAATGATAGAATATAGGTAAGTCAATAAGACTCCTCAATCATTAATATCAGTGAATGGCAAGAGAAATGTGCGACACTTTCCCAGACACATTGGATGAAGCAAAAATTTTTCTTGCCCAATTTTCACTGAGGCTCGGTTTATTTGTTACGACCGGTTCTGACAACACCACACACTATAATAGGAAGGTCGTGGACTTTTCAATGTTCAACGTGTGAAAATCCCTACTGAAAATGTCCGTCAAACGGGACCAATGTACTCCGGTCATTTCGCTCATAATGGAAAGCATGTGAATATTGTGCAACTGGAAAATAGTCTACATTGAATCCACTTCTAGACCAAGCTATAGAGGTATTTTACCCCACAAAATGAAAGACGCAAAAGGTCTATACTAATTTTCATAAGATAGTTCGTTAATAGAAACCCCAATTTTAACAAGAAATAATGAATAAAATGGACTGAAGCCGAAGTCATCCATAAAGAAGAGGGCTGGTATAGAAGGAAGTTTAAAGAGAGTACATATATTTTGATCTACAAAGTCTTTAGTCAAGCTAGCATAGAAATCCGTAATGTGTGGAAACCCTTAATTAGTGGCATGGATCAATTGAAATTGCGATAAGAATTAACAATGCTGTACCGGCGGGGCCCGGCACTGTAATTAACAAGATTACCTGAACACTGGCAAATTACCCCTAGGCTAATAACACAAAATTAGCCATAGCATATTTAAGAAGTATTCTTGAGATTGTCGCATTTATACACTTGATAACGACTGTAGATTTTAACAGTTGAAACGTCGTGAAGAAAAATTGCTGAGAATTAAATTTTTCTTCGTTTTTTTTTAGACAATGAAAGTCCAGAATAACCTTACTCAAAGTGAAACAATTCTTTTTTCAACATCTTGCAAGATGTACTAAGGGAAATCGTCGTATTCAAATTCTGTGAACGGCATCTGGAAGTAGAGATCAAGATCTACAATTTATATATCTTGGATTTTCACCTGAGAGGTGGAAAATGTGTTGAAAATGTCACTGAAAGTTGCTCAAAACGCTTCAACGTGCGTCCGAAGTCAACCGAAGTCACCCGAAGTCGAACTGAAGTTGATACGAGCGACTTCGGGTGCACTTTGAATCATTTAGAGTAACTTCCAGTGAAATTTTCAACACATTTCCCACCTCTCAGGTGAAAATCCAAAATATACAAATTGTAGATATTCATCTCTAGTTCCATAAATAGTTCACGCAAATTGAATAACATGATTTAAATCGGCGCATTTAGAAAGATTTGTCCTTAAATTGTTCTTAAGCGATTGTGCAAAAACTACACATCGAACAGAAACCATCTTGGGCACAGTTGAACTACATGTTTGTATCTATCAGTTTCCGCAATATTGTTTTTCCACCTTCAGATTTATAAAAATTGTGAATTTTTTAAAAATGGTCTCTTTTTCGAGGTTTTCCCGGATTTTCTCAGAGGAAAATGCACCGATCCTGTCGTGTGAAAATTCATTTTGTAGGTTTCATAAATCTCTACTAAAGATCCATCCACTGTGAAAAGATTTCTTGAATAATCTTTGAGATATTTAAAAAAAAACAAAAAAGTTGTAATTTTTTTCACTATTTTTTGTTAAAAAAATTCCACAAAGCGATTTTGCTGTGGCGATTTTGCTGTGGCGATTTTGCTGTGGCGATTTTGCTGTGGCGAACCTGGGTTCTCTAATTTTTTTCTACAGCTGGGCCTATTCTAAAATGAACGTCATGAAATATAATATCCATTTTGGATTTTCACATAGACTTTTCATGTAGAAGGCGGTGGTGATCAAATCCGCAGTTACTTCAGTTATCAATTGTTTCTCAAAGAAATGAATTCATCGACTCACAGCTCATTTTCAACCAACTGAAAGCGAACACTTTTCCAGTGAGCCTGATGAAATATTCAAAAAAATCAATTCACCTAAAAAATTACAGAAAACTTCTTTTGATTTGAATTATGAATCGAAAAATGATGAAAATAAGTTTATTTTTCAAAATTAAATAACCGACGAATCTGGGATGATAAAGAAGCCGTTACCAATAATGAAATTTGGCAGTTCAAAACCAAATGAAGCTATAATTTCATTAAACAAAGAAAATACTCCTACTCAGTAGAAGTTTTATCAATGGAAAATTTCTGATATTCAATAGAAAAATATTATGATATATAGGTATTGATCATTTCCTATACAGAGAGGACGTGAAGAGTCCCAACCCCTTAACTTTTTAACGGAACAAGCTATCGAGGTCGGGTAAAATTCAGTTACTACTTTTTGGCATAGAAATGATTGTGGTCACGTGACCTAGAAGGCACCATCAACTTTCTTTTTCAACTGAAAAGGGGGGTCAAGCCAATTTCAAACGCTTTTCAGATTGAAACGGCTCTGCTGATTTTCACAAACAAAGCGGTGTTAGAGATTCGAAATGCTTTCAAAACCAGGTGCCACGTAACTGCCATTTACATAAAAAAAAAGTTGATGGTCTTGACACTAGGCCACGCGACCTCGTTAATTTCCATGTCAAAAAGAAGTAAAATTATGTTTTTACCTGAACTCTACCTGATCTCGACAGTTTGTTCAGTCCAAAAGTACAAGGGGAAGAATTTTTCATGACCATGAAAATGGTATTTATCACTGGAGTGAAAATATGTGAGTACCTATCGATGAATTTAGAGAACGGTCGATCATAAAGCAAAGCATTGAATATGAAATTATAATTTTTCCACACAACAATCCCAATAAACATTTTATTATCATTGTCTGATAAATTTTCATATTTCCGAAGAAAAACCATCGCTGCAAACTTCGATTGTAGTGTAGAGCTGACTACCAAGCTTGTTGCTAAAAGAACTCATTAAGTTTCAAAATTTCAGAAACTTTGTGAAAAGCTGATATTTATCTGTGATCTTGGAATTGGTGTTAGGCCAAGCTTTAGATGAAAATAAGAGGCTCTTTTCACACAAAATAGAAGACGCAAACGGCCTACACTACTTTTAATAAGATAGTTCGTAAATGAAAACTCCGGAAATTTATAAAACCTACAAAATGGTTTTTTATATGCCCAGATCGGTGCAATTTTCACTAAGAAAATCAGAGAAAACCTCGAAAAATATATTTTTTTTTTATTCATAATTTTTATAAATCTGGAGGGGGACAAAAAATATTGCGGAAACTGATAGATAATAACATGTGGTTCAACAGTGCGCAAGATGGTTTTGTCCGATATGTAGTTTTTGCATAATCGCGTTATAAATAATTTAAGGGTCAATCTTTCTAAATGCGCCGATTTAAGGGAAATCATCTTATTCAAATTCTGTAAACGGCATTTCGGAGTGGAGATCCATATCTACAATTTTTATATTTTGGATTTTCACCTCAGAGCTGGGCAATGTGTTGAAAATGTCACTGAATCTTATTCTAAATGCTTCAAAGTGCAACCAAAGTCGCTCTCATTAGCTTCAGTTCGACTTCGGGTGACTCGGACGCACTTTGAAGCGTTTTGATCAACTTTCAGTGACATTTTCGACTCAATTACCACCTCTTAGGTGAAAATCAAAAGTATACAAATTGTAGATATTGATCTTTACTTCCAGATGACGTTTAGAGTATTTGAATACGACGATTTCCCTTAAATCGGCGCATCTTGCAAGATGTGCCCTTGAATTGTTTATAACGCGATTGAGCAAGAACTACACATAGAACAGAAAACATCTTGCGTACAGTTGAACCATGTATTATATGTCAGTTACCGCAATATGGTTTGTCCAGCTTCAGATTTATAAAAATGAAAAATAATTGAAAAATGGTCTCTTTTTCGAGGTTTTCCCGGATTTTCTCATTGTAAAATGCACTGATCCGGTAGTATCAAGATCCATTTTGGAGGTTTTATAAATTTCTACAAAAGTTCCATTGACAGTAAAACGTTTCCTTGAATAATATTTGAGATATTTCCAAAAATCCAAAAAAGTTGTAATTTTTTTCACTATTAATTGCTTAAAAAATTACACAAAGTGATTTGGCAGGGCCGGAAACTGGGGTTTTCATTAACGAACCATCTTATAAAAATTAGTATGGGCCATTTGGTTTATGTAATTAAATGCAAGGTAGAATAGGATATATTCGCTCTTTAAATTCAATTCAATTCAAATAAACAAACATACCGAAAATTCCAGAAATTCCCAACTCAGTAACCGCAAGATGTAGATAACAAAAAGAATCCCAGATTCAGGAGTGCAATTGATAAACCAGAAGCAATATTACAGAATGTAATGGAGAAAAAACTCAGTTATAATTCGTCTTCTATGACCATGTTGAATAGCGTGTAGGTCAAATGTAAAAAAAATTATCTTTCCTCATTTGTAAGGGGTTTACTGTCGCGAAAAAAACTGTAAGCAGTATTTTTTTGAAATTTCTTCAAGGTAACCAGAAACATCGTGAAAGGCGAACGACCACAAGATAAGTTTATTTTTTGCACTGTTGAAGTTAAACACACTCCCAACACACAAGCGTAGGGTCGTGGGTTCGATTCCCCAGATTGACCATCTGGTCTCGTGCATAGCATCACACGTTCAACGGTGAGGGCTGCGTCTTCCCTGGCTCGCTCAAGTCTCTCGACAAATTATTTTTCACTAAATAAACGACAAGCATATTATAATTTTTTATTGTCACCAGCTCACGGATTGAAAATACTGATAAACGAAAGTCAGTCTGTAGCTAAAGGTAATCACTTTTTGAGCACAACCATTTTTTAACTTCAAGTTATGCAATTTTTCATTCTCGCTTCAGATTGGCCTCAGCGTAGCAGCAATAAGTACTGTGATTGGTTCACTCAGTGTATGGATTCTTGTCCCCACCATTCTTGTATTTGCACTTTTTTATTCGATGAGAGTCGTCTTCCTCCAGACAAGCAGAGATGTTAAACGAGTAGAATCAATTAGTGAGTACATTTTTCACCTCTTCTATTATACAGACGTAAATAGCGGAACTCAACACCACTTCTGTAATATGTCTCTGACTCGAACCTCTTATAGAAGAGAATTAAAAAATCCTTTAGGAAATATTGATACCATTTTGCGGAAGACCATATATCTAACAAAGAAAAATAAAAAAATGTATTACTTATTCCAGTCTTCCGATTCATCCCTTCCAATAGATACATTCGTCTGCAAGTGGCCAAACAGAAAACAACTACTGCCTCATACGACCGTTGAATTATATCTGTTGTATTCTTGTCAAAGTTTTCTACAACGACTACTTTGCAGTGCTCTTTGAATACCATAGCTGAAAATACTTTTCGAGTTAAATGGGGAAACATCTCCATACCGGTTTCATGGTTCTTCTTCATAGTTCTACTTATTAAATCTTACAACAACCTCAGCTTTTGTTCGGAAGGAGTAGATGCTAAAGTCGTAGTGCCCTCTGGAACCCAGAGATGGCGTTTTTATCAAAAGAATTCCCAACAAAAGCTGAGGTTGTCGTTAGATTCAATTGAGAGAACTGGCCTTCGCTGATGCGAGGCAAGAACCATGAATAAAACGGAAGAATAATTTCAGCTACGAAGAGCACTGCAAAGTAGTTCTTGAAGAAAATGTTGTCAGGAATAAAATTTCGGATGTGGTATTTAAAGAGCACTGCAAACCAGTTGTTGTAGAAAACTTTGCCACGAATCTAACAGAATTAATTCAGCGGTCGTAGACTTGCCGACGAATGTATCTATTGTATAGGTTATAGCGGAAGTATGGATAATGTAATCTATTTTTAATTTTTGTTATTATACTCGAAAATTCTTCAACAAAATTAATGATAGTTCAGGATTTCAGACTGTAAGGTAGCTCAAATATTCAATAAGAAAATTAATTGCCTATGTAATTACTTTTTTTTGAGAAATTAATGTATCATATAAAACTAGACCCTGTACGACGCTTGGCTCAATAAACTTATTGTTTTGGTGAGTCGGACAGATTTTTCATAAATCATTTTCATGTAAGTATTTACTTATCACTTGAATGACATTCAATACATTCTCAACCGTGCCATCCCATAATATTGGTTTGGGTTGTTTCTTGGTTTTGCCATGGTCTTGTTTGGTAAATGTTTCCAAACTTTCGACTAGAAGTGGGATAGTCATGTTCAATAGGGAAGACAAGGTATACTTCGCAATCTTAAATTTATTTAATTATTTACTCTCCACATTGCATTTTTGTGCAATTGTCACAATTTTCATATATAGCTTAATTGTTTTTCATATTTTCTTGCTGTTACATTATTATTATTATGCTTTAATTCATCAATGAATTATTGTCTAAATCTCTCATTCAAGTTTCAGTTCACCTTCTGTCCAGTTAACCTCTTGTTTATTGAACCTAGCGTCATACAGGGTTTAATTGTATATGACACGTTAATTTTTCACGAAGAAAGTAATTACGAGGATGTATTGATATCTAGTTAGCCTAGACCAGTTCCCTGCATAAACAAAATATTGCGTTAACATAGCAACGATCAATAACTTATTAGAAGTGTCAGTGTAAAGTTTGACGTCAAAAAAGTAAACCAGATAAATTAAAAGAATAAATATGTCCACTGAAATTGTGAAAATGGAAAAATTGGAGTATCGAGCCATCATCAAGTACCTGTATTTAAAAGGGTTAAGACGTAAGCAGATTTACGAAGATATGCTTAATACCCTTGGTGATCAATGTCCTTCGTATGCGACCGTGAAAAATTGGACTGCAAGCTTCAAAAGAGGTAAATTTTTCATTGAAGATGATGACCGATCGGGAAGGCCAGTTTCTGTGTCAGTCCCCGAAAATATCGATGCAGTTCATGACATGATTTTAACAGACCGTCGAATTGGGCTAAAACGGATATCTGAAGCACTGAATATCTCATACGAACGCGTTCATCATATAGTTCACGTCAATTTGGACATGAGAAAAATTGCTGCAAAATGGATCCCCAAATGTTTGAATGTTGACCAAAAGCGTGCAAGGGTAGTAGCATCGCGTTCGATCTGTGCTCGATTTGAAAACGATGTAGACTTCTTAAACCGAATTGTTACTATGGATGAGACTTTCTACGATCCAGAAACAAAGCAACAATCGATGGAATGACGACACTCC
Organism: Chrysolina oricalcia; assembly: GCA_944452925.2. NCBI lineage: Eukaryota > Metazoa > Arthropoda > Insecta > Coleoptera > Chrysomelidae > Chrysolina > Chrysolina oricalcia. Next base: position 36,239,125 of record OX101813.2, on the reverse strand, counting down.
GGTTCTCCAAGACCTAAGAAGTTTCGTGTCCTAAAATCTGCTGGAAAAGTTCTTGCTTCAGTTTTTTGGGATTGCCATGGAGTAATCATAATTGATTTTTTGGATAAGGGTCAGATTACTATTCGACATTACTGACCACTCTACGTGAAAAAAATAAAGAGAAAAGACGCGGAAAGCTAATCAAAGGTGTTTTGTTTTTGCAGGACAACGCCCCTGCACACAAATCTCATGTTGCCATGCAAAAAATTCGTGATTTAGGGTTTGAATTACTAGAACACCCCCCTTATTCACCAGATTTGGCTCCGTCCGACTATCATCTCTTTCCTCAACTGAAAAAAATTTTGAAAGGTCGTAAATTTTCTTCCAACGAGGAGGTAATAAAAGCTGTGGAGGTCTGGTTTGCAGAGCAAGAAGAAACATTTTTTTTTTAAAGGTCTAGAGACGTTGCACTTTCGCTGTAATAAATGTATCCAATTAAGAGGAGAATATGTTGAGTAATAAAATATTTTGACATTGAAATTTTGTTTGGTTCTATAGTAGGCTAAGAATTTTTCAATATATTCTCGTATATAGGCAATTAATTTTCTTATAGAATATTTGAGTTACCATACATTCTCAAATCCTGATCCTTCATTTATTTTGTTGAAGATTTTCGAGTATAATAGCAAAAATTTAAAAATAGATCACATTATCCGCTTTAACCTATACAATGGATGTATTCGTCGACAAGTATGCTGAATTATATCTGTTAGATTCGTTACAAAGTATTTTACAAGAACTACTTTGCAGTGCTCTTTAAATACCATAGCCGAAATTATGTTTTGATTATATTAAGTTATGTTAGATTCTTGGCAAAGTTTTTTTCAAGAACTACTTTGCAGTGTTTTGACGTACCTACCATACTCATATACCTGTATGGCAAGAAAGATGAAAAAATTATTTTATCTCTGTGGAATACACTTTCATATGGTGAAATGATCACATGACCATACAAATATCTCAATTTCTCAAAGATGTGTATATTTTCAGAATAATTCGTTATTCTTTGTTATAGCATAAACATAATGATTTTTTTCTTGATATAAAGTTGTTGTCACTAACCTATCTGAAATAAGAATTATTTGCATACTTTTTTCAGCTCGAAGTCCTATCTACACACATCTCGCTGCATCTCTGCAAGGATTAACGACTATCAGAGCCTTCAAAGCTGAAGAAATTTTGAAAAATGAGTTCGATAATTATCAGAACCATAACAGCGCCGCTTTTTTCATGTTTTTGGGTGCAAACCGGACATTTGGATTCTGGCTGGATTTCATTTGCGTTTTATATATTGCTGCTGTTCTAAGTACACTATTGTTGGTCAAAAGTGGTGAGTGGTTATTTAGTTCCATTAACTAATGTTTTGTTTGAAAAAATAAAAATAGATAATATAGTAATCTTTATTCACAAAAAATATCACAAAAAGCTCCGTAATTTAGAATGGTGACGTGAACAAAGCAGCAGAAGCCGATAAGTGCTGTAGCACTTATTTCAGCATTGAACAAATTAAATTTTACTAATAATATGAAATACAAATTTAGACTAGAAAACCTATATCTAACAAGGGTTGGTGAAAACAGATAGGTGATACAGTGTAAAACTATAAGTATTGAAATATAGGATTAGATAAGTAGATATATAAACAATATGCTTTATTGTCTGAAGATATACCTTATTGAAGCTGTGTCTATAATATGAACATAAGTATAAGGGCCTTCACAAAATACATACATGAACGCACAATAAAATATGCTGCCAAACTCAAAGTATATCACATTAGATAAAAACCCAAAAATAAAATAAATCACAGTCATAAATTACATGGCAATGAAATAATATCAAAATTTAAAAACACTGTTGCAGTAATACTAAAAATTATCCTAATGAATTTTTTTCAGTCTATAATATGTTCCATTAATGAGGAAGTCTTGCAAAATTTTTCTATAATTTGGATGATCACTCGATATTATAATGTGGCCAGGTTTTGCAACCATTGTATATGAAAGTTAAAACAACATTACTTGAAACAATGCTCACATGTTGAGATCGTTAATGAATAGTAGACAGCATAATAAGTAATTCGTTTGAAATAAACCAATAACTCTAGTGCTCATTGTGTTAAAAAATTCTATTCACTCACTGCACCAGATCCTTCTTGTCACTTTTTCAGTTGACGATTTGTAATATGAACATTATTTAACAACTGCTCTCTCTTCAAATAACATATTATAAATTTACATTCCAAAATCAAAATAAAATATCAAGACCGTATAGACTATAAGCCCATATAACAATTTAGGGGGGTCATTTGACCCAGCATGAAACATACTCAGAACGATGCTGCTATATGAAAAAATAACTTTAGTCACTATCCCGTCAGTTCTTGGTGATGCAAAAGACTAATAATTATAATAATAATTTTTCATCTGAAGATGAGCTTTTCCGACAAAATAATCATGTACGGCGTTCCTCACGTTGGTGGATTATGAAATAATAATCTCCTAGAACCTACTACCGTGCAAAAATAATGGGACTGGAAGCCAGGAAAAGTTTTCAATTTCCGAAAATAAAAAAAAATCCTGGATTCCGATCCCATTATTTTTGTACGGCAGTAGGTTCTAGGAGATTATTATTTCATAATCTACCAACGTAAGGAATGCCATAATATTTTAGGAAAAACACATCTTCAGATGAAAAATTAGTATTATTATTATTACAGTCATTTGCACCACCAAGAATTGACGGCATAGTGACTAAAGTTAGTTTTTCATATAGCAGCATCGTTATGAATATGTTTCATGTTGGATCAAATGACCTCCCAAAATTATTATATGGGCTTGTAGTCTAGTACTGATTTAACAACATACAGTGTGGCCCACTTACCATGCTCACCATGGGTATCTTTTTAATGGTAAGAGATACGAGGTCGGTTAAATATCACCAAATGTGGAGTTTATCAAGGCCAAATATAATGTGAGAAAATATTTTGATAAAATCTATTCGTTTTTATTTTATACACAAATAACAGATTTTGATAATTTTCATGTCTTTTGCACGTGAATTTTGACCCACTTCTGGCGGTCCTAATAACTTGAAATTTGGCAGATGTTCATAATTCCGGTGACAATGCACTATAGAATTTTTATTGAAATAAAAAAAATGGCGGCTCTTCCAATATGGCGGACGAGATTTGTGATTATGGTCCAATTCGATTCAAAATTGGTATGTGGGGGTTTTTGAGGTCGGAGATCATGAATTTTTGTTAAAATTTATAAATTAAAGATGGCGACTTCAAAATAGTTCTTGTTTTTGTATAAATGACGATAACTCCGTTGTTATCAACAAAAAGCTATTACTGTGACATATCATCTGTAAGAGAAAAAAAAGTTATTCATAACTAAGTCATAGTGAGCTATGACCTACATTTAAAAAATAAAAGTTGGTGCTGATATCTCAAATTCTACAAGAGTTGGTATGAATTTCATATTTTTTTCGAAATTTCTTTAAAAAACTGCCATGAGAATGTGAAATTCTTATTCAAATATTTTCATAAATAAAGAAGTTACGGACGAGACATGAAAATGATCAAAATCTGTTTTTTGCGTATAAAAGAAAAACGAATAGATTTTATCAAAATATTATTTCACATTATAATTGGCCTTGATAAACTCCACATTTGGTGTCATTTAACTGACCTCGTATCTCTCACCATTAAAAAGATACCCATGGTGAGCATGGTAAGTGGGACACACTGTATATTCAGATTCTACGAAAAAAAAAATGACAGCAATAAGAAAGTAAAGAGTGCGGTGCAAATAATATTAACAATAATGTGGTGACCTATTCTAAACTTTGAGAAAAGAATTTGTTCAGATCATGAAAAACATGTTGATGTAATAATTTTTTCTGTTGTTTTTTGTAACGCAAAGTGCTAAAAGATTCTATACAGGAATGTAGGTGGTTCCATCCTTTGATTCCGGAATACAACGGCACATTCCTAGTTCTGTAGTAGCTATAATTTGGAAAAGTGTACTCTTGATTTCTAATTGGAAATACGTGATTTTCTGAGGGTAGTGTCAAAATTGAACGTTTTTTGTGTATCAGCATAATCTTGAATTTGTAGGTGCTCATCAGAGTGAATATTTTGTGATCTTTAAAATTGTTCTGCAGGAGTCTCTATAACTCAAACCCAATAATACACGAATAGCTCTTTTCTGGACCCCAAATTGGCACATCATAAAATATGTGCCCAAAATTCTATTTCATATTGTAATACACCATCGAAATATGAGAAACACACCGGTTTTGTTGTTGACAGGTTAGTATTTCTCAGTGCGTAGAGCAAAGATTGACCTGCTCAATTTAGTCTTAAGGGCAAAAGTATAATCTAGCCAGTTCAATAGTCAATCCTAGGAATTTGGTTGAGTCGAACAAAACTTTGAAATTATAATTTTTATACTCACTAGATTTTCATACAACTTGCTCTGTGTGTGATGGTGTGTTTGTGTGTGCGTTTTTATGATGGTGGCTCCAGAGTGTTAGACGAGTTTCGTGATTTCTGATTTGATTCCATTCAGGATTGGTATATAGGAGCTTTTGGGTTGGGATGCCATAATTCATATTTTGATATTTCAGAATTCAACGAGGCTGCTCCAAAATATCAGACGGAATATCTGATTTATAGTCTGATTATTTCATAATTTGGTATAAATATAGGGATTTTTACGGTCGGAAATCATGATTTTTTTGTAAATATTTGATAATTCGAAATGACGGCTCATTGTGAACTGCAACATTGTGAACGAGTTTTGTAATTATGGCCCTTTTCCAGTATGCGGTCACATTCTATTCAAAATTCGCATCTAGAAGTTTTTGTCATAGGAGATGAGTTTTTCAACACTCTATAGTTCCAGATGACATATTTTACGAACGATCTGAAAAAAAGTTTTATTTTCCGTCCAATTATGTTTCTTTTTATGTTTATCAGGAAATACACTCTCCACTTTGTCAGGGATATTTAGCGAGAATCTCGGTGTTAGTGGCTTCTTTTTACGCGACATTACTAACAAACTTGCTCTTATGGCTCCTATGTCGGTAACTCTGTTCTACATTGGCATCCAACAAAACGGGATTCTAACGCGTCGTCTATGATTCCCCTTTGAAGTGGCAAAGCCACAGTGGATTTTTCTAAGATGTTCCGATGAGGCAGGGAGGCAAGGTTAACAAACGTATCATTGATTTTTTACCATGGAGACCTAATACCAGGTGATTGTTACGGCTTTGTTTGTTCCTTTGGCGGTATTTATATTGAGAATCACAATAATTAAAATTGATTCACTCCAGTCAAGATTTACATTCACTTTAGACTATCACATTGTATTGGAAAAATAGCCGGAGTAAGTATCAGGACTTCGCAAAATATGCATTGTTCAGGTTGGGGTATTATTTTTCACTTAGGCGTTATTCTGATTTGATTGTGAAGACTTTATAGTTACTTCTTCATTGAGTCGATTGTTTTGTTATTAGAACTGTTTTCAATAGTGTTTAGTTTCGTTCAATTTTTTTGCAAAAAATGTTTTTTCTATAAAAATTATACACAGAGACTTTTCTTTCTGAAAAACAAACATGCTTCAAAAGCTGAGAGCATTTTATATGGATTGCATTCTACCCGAAATTTTGGACGGATGTCTTCCTAGAGAAGTGAGAATCAGGAATGCTTCTATTATTATATAGGGTATTTTGGATTGACGTGGCCTTTACTTGATGGAAATTCATAGTATATGACACTAAGGTAAACACGATTAAATTTCCACAGATTTATTGTCTTCGCGACATGTTTCGATACACTGTATCTTTTTCAAGCGAATGTAATACATTAAATTATTCTACCTTGAACATTACTTAAATACCCTTCTTAACAATTGAGGTAATTAGGAGCTACCTATGATAAAAATAAAATTGACAATACAATGTAGGTAGATACCTGGAAATCTCAAAACATATCTACTACTTAATTAGTTGAAAAGGTTCAACAAAGGGGAACTATTAAGGTCCAATTGATCATTTAGTAAACAATTCGAATTTTTCAATTTATTAATTTCCAAGAATTCTAAATAATTAAGTCTAATACCTTTATTTTCAACATGAAGGATTTCAAAGTTTTCATCGAAGTCATGGTCTTCTTCCAAAATATGATTGGCATATGTTGAATGTGTTTTATTATTTACATAATTCATACGGTGCTCACGTACACGGCTTTTGAATGGTCTACCAGTCTGGCCTACATATAAATTGTGGTTCTTGTTCCAAAGTATATGTAGGCCAGACTGGTAGACCATTCAAAAGCCGTGTACGTGAGCACCGTATGAATTATGTAAATAATAAAACACATTCAACATATGCCAATCATATTTTGGAAGAAGACCATGACTTCGATGAAAACTTTGAAATCCTTCATGTTGAAAATAAAGGTATTAGACTTAATTATTTAGAATTCTTGGAAATTAATAAATTGAAAAATTCGAATTGTTTACTAAATGATCAATTGGACCTTAATAGTTCCCCTTTGTTGAACCTTTTCAACTAATTAAGTAGTAGATATGTTTTGAGATTTCCAGGTATCTACCTACATTGTATTGTCAATTTTATTTTTATCATAGGTAGCTCCTAATTACCTCAATTGTTAAGAAGGGTATTTAAGTAATGTTCAAGGTAGAATAATTTAATGTATTACATTCGCTTGAAAAAGATACAGTGTATCGAAACATGTCGCGAAGACAATAAATCTGTGGAAATTTAATCGTGTTTACCTTAGTGTCTTATATAGGGTAGATGAAAAATTTCTAAAAAAGAAAGAAATAGCAAGTTCTTTTTAATAGTTGGGTTTATTGGTTTGAAACATCTAGCTAAAACAATGCTTAATTTAATTTATCTTCAACAGTTGCATTCTCATCGGTTGAATTAAATGCTCTACGGGTGATACTGACTTATATTGTCTCACCCTTTATATCGGATTAGACATATCGAAACGATGGACCTTTACTGCAAATAAGTACATTCTAATCGGCCAAAGAGTTTTCACTAAAATTTCGAGAATATCTTATTGACTACTATTTCCAATAGTGTTTTATTAAATTTTAAAAATGTACCGCCGGTATGAATTGATTTTGGGAAAAAACGTCATTACCCCGAAAGTGGAATTCTTTTGGTAATCAGACTATAAATCACAAAATCGTTTCGTCGATTTAAATTCATGCGGAAAATTTATATTGTGAAAGGACCCTGACTTGAAAGACACAAACTGAAACTTGATTATACAATTTTTTATTCACGATTCCTTCAACTGATTTTCACTGTGTTCATATTTTTGGAACAATTCGAATTGATGCACTCATTTTCCCATAGCCACCATGGAGTTGCTTTTTCGAATTCTTGAAATTTGTTGAAAAATTCATTATCTCCAATCCCAAAATACCAATCTCATTTAATCCATACACGACAAAACTCGTCTGCCATCTTGAATTCCTGAATTTCGATAAAAAAATCCCAAGTAGCACACTTATATTGTTAGAATAATGGTACAATATCGTGAACATATTGGCAAAATATTTAAAACGCGATATCGGCGAGAAAAGAAATGTGAACATTCGACGATATTGTTCAATATTACTTGTATAATTTTGGCGAAATATTCTCGAAGAAATATTGGCCATAAACTATTCTGCGAATCGACCCACAATCACAATCTCATCGGGTGTTTTGTTTTCTCCTCAAAAAATTGTAATGCAGTTTTATTGGAATCATGAACACCTGTCAAATAACATATTATTAGGACGTCTGCAAGTGAAAATTTTATTCTTTCACAGAAACTTTCGGAGGAAACATTGGTTTGGCTCTCACCCAGGCAATGGGTCTCATGGGAATGTTCCAGTGGGGAATGCGACAGTGGAGTGAACTGGAAAACCAGATGACATCAGTAGAGAGAGTACAAGAATACGCAGATTTGAAGCCCGAAGCACAGCTCAATGTACATCCTATCCCAAGGAATTGGCCGGAAGCAGGAAATGTTGAGTTTAGAAACTTGAATCTTCGGTACGTAAAAACCAGGTTTATTTCTTTAATTAAATGCCTACATTGTGCTGGGGCATACTCAAGACATAAAAAAATGGGATCTAGGACAATTGCCCGGAAACAATTTCCCGAAAGACAATTCCCCAAAAGCAGTTCCCCGAATGGACAATTGCCCGAATGGACAATTTCCCGAAACACAATTGATCGAATGTACAATTGCCCGAATAGACAATTGCCCGAAGAACAATTGCCCGAAAGGACAATTGACCGAAAAATGTATTTAAATATAGTGAAACCAATAGGTTTTTTATTGCGCGTACGATCATGTTGAGTGCCTTATCACTGGATATATTACGGAATATAATCCGTTGTCCGATAAGTGCACAGCACGTTTTCACGTCTATCGCTAGGCGATATTTGCCTTTTTTTAGAGAATTTATTTATTATTTATCTTTATACTAATACGATAAATTATGTGCTATTCCCCTTAGGAACTCATAAGTGTTTGCAGGATCGTAATTATTTACCAGACTTGCAATCCGCTCAGCACAATCTCTGTATTTTTACGTATAGGAGGGCCTTCCAAGCCTCCTACATACTGTTCAATTTGAAGTTCGTGAAAGCTTTGCTCCAGCTGAATGCCTTTATTAAATCTCCAAATATTTGGATGATCTGCAGAAATTTGTTTTGTTCAAACCCTCGATGCCATCCTTCTATGGAATTGTTTGTTTTTGGCAAACTTTCTTGCACCCCATCATAACAATTCCACAGATCATGCGAAAATAAGAGCAAACGACGTTGTCTCCCTCTCTGTGGACGCCCGATCCAGGTAAGGCCGACAATAATCGGAGCTTTAAAACAAAATCTGCATCAGTTTCGTACCTTCTTTTTAAACCGTCTGACTGAATTCTTCTGAAAAGGCATTGACTGAAATGGAAAAAGCACCCACGATGTCTTGAGTTTGGATATTATTGTCTCATAGCACTTATCATACCGCTTTCAAAATCTGTTAATATGGTTGCAGGCGAAGCTTCAGGCAAAAGTTCTTTTACTTTCGAAAGTAAGCGAACGTTAGTTTCTTGTGGGCCTGAATCAAATAATAAAAATATTTGTCCATTTTTTGTCAGTTTATACTCTTCTGGAAAAACAATGTCTCGTCTGTGAAGAGGTCAAGCATTGTTCTTTTAATGCTGCTCACTTTTGGAAGCGTGGCAGCTGTAGCTTGACCAAGCTGAATAGAAGCAGTTGATAGTATATGATGTGGCCCATCTTGGGTTTGTGTAGCGTTTTCACGTATGCCATTGAGAAATTTTGTTTTTTCCACTTGCCTTGTATCCGCTACATGGTTGTGTGTTCCAGTTCTTTTTACTACTGCATTTTCTAAGGTTATAACACGAGCTTTACACTTGAACGTCTTGTAGTAATCACATTTCCGATAAAAACTTTGATTTTCTTTATCTTTCTGGTAAAGATAGCCGTCGATCAATAATTTCGTCTTCCCCTTTTTACTAAGTACAAACTCCAAAGCCATTTTGCGTCGTGACTCTTGCTCAGATTTTGGACAATAAATGAATAATAAAACTTTAGTGCAGTATTTAAATAAAAGTAAATAATGACTAATTAACGAGTCTCACTTATTCTAACCTTGATTATTATAGTAGGTATTAAGGGTGTTATTAGAATGTTAGGATATCAGGATTATTATTTATCAAGAGGGATTATAACATTTTTGGAGTTAATATTTTTAGTTGGTGTACCTGGAGACCTTCAATGAGTACCTAGTCTTATTTATTATAGTAGGTATCAAGGGTGTTATTGTAAATCAGAGAAGAAATAATAGTATACAGAATTTTCCGAAAATATTGGTTACAAATTTATAAAGTAGCACTAAAATACATTTTTCTGTCAATTATCCTTTCGGGCAATTGTCTATTCGGGCAATTGTACATTCGATCAATTGTGTTTCGGGAAATTGTTCATTCGGGCAATTGTCCATTCGGGCAACTGTTTTCGGGGAATTGTCTTTCGGGAAATTGTTTTCGGGCAATTGTCCGGAAGCCAAAAAAATGTACGGATATGAGTTTGTTGATTCCGTAAATTTCAACAAATTTTCAATTTGCAAAATGATAGTTCGGTCACGTAACAATATTTTACACGCACTAAACGGTAATTGAGATGACAATGATGTCGACGTCAGTTTTCACAATTCATTCATTTTTACATCTAATTCTACAAAATATGTTCTCCATATAATATGGGTACATCAAAACATAACACTTGTTTATCCATTTTGCTGAGGTATAGTACAGCTTGGACTCTGAAATTGTGATGCGCACTAGACCAAATCTTTTTCTCTTTCCAATGGAAAATATTGGTCGATATTTGTCCCACAGTTACGCCCCTACTGATTCTAGTTCAAATATTCTATAGAACTTTTTCTCATACCATCATTTCTTAATAGACCGTTCATGCACTCTTGAAGAAAAATAGTAATTTTATTTTTATAACGTTTATTCCTCTTATTGAACAGCTAGTCGAATAGCTGAATCTCTAAATTATTGTGTCATATACCAGGTGTCTGTGGAAGTTGGCTCGCCCCTATAACTTTTTAGTTTTTGAAGATGATGGAATGAAATTTGGAGGATCTGCATAAGACATAAAACTGCGTTCATTGACAAGTAACTCATGGAATTCATGGAACTTCCGGTTTTTCACTGGAATTGACATGAACTTCTGATTTTTGAATGGGACACCCAGTATATTTTCACCTCTTATGTCTCCACATGATATTCTGAATACAACCATGTATCATTTGTCACTTTTTGTGACCGTTTCTTTATGTTGAATTTTATTTTTTGATCTAGAATGCCATGTATGGTTTCAAATCATTTTTTTTCCTTGGTGTTTTGTCATCGACTGCTATGGTCATTAGCCATGTGTTCTGGATAGGCCTTGTTACTAACTCCATACGCCACCTTAGGAGCAGCACTGTTAATTTTTAAAGCAACAGTGAATCGTGGAGGATTATTTCCAGCCGACACGAGCCTCAATCATTCAGACTTTCACATCTGAAAATGAAAAAAGATCGCACCGTCTGGGAATCGAACCTGCAACCTCTTGGTTACCAGCGCTAAAATTTTGAGAAGAATACAACTTCACTTTTTTCGATCAAAATGTATGTGCTATATGAAATTCAATTTTGAAATTGAAATTACTTATTTTTTTCAAATGGCAATATGGTGGCTAGTCGGGTTAGGAGAAAATACCATTTTGTTACGATTAATTTGATACCCCACATTAATAGGTTTCAAACAAAGTTCCGTTAAAGAACTCAAAAAATGACGTTGAATGTTTTAATTTTTTATAAAATAAAGCAACTTTTGGTATTGAAATAAGATTTGAATGCATCGAGTAACTTCTGACAAACACAACTGATGAAACAAAATCATTGAAGAGGACGACTGCTTATTTTCCCTCGCTTCTCCTAAAGTAAATTAGGTATTTATTTTGTAATTATTTAAAGAACGTGTTAATCATAATATTTATGCAACTAAATATTTCATTAGCTATTGGATTGGTTACAGGTTGCTAGATGCATTTAAATCTATATAATAACGTTTTAAAGTTTTTTAACGGAAGTTTGTTTGAAACCTAATAATGTGCACTAACCAAATGCTCTTTTTTCTTCACCCAACTAGCCACTATATTGCCATTTGAAAAAAAATTGTGATAGAAATTTTAGAATAATATCAGGTATATTATGATCAAAAACAGTAAAAAATTTTAGGTCTGAAATTAGTGATTTGAAGATATCCAAAGCCGAAAGCCGTCTAGAATAAAGAATAAATTTTAAAACAAAAACAAAATTCGGTTAAAAAAGTGACAAGTAATGTAAGTAGGTCAGAAGAAGACAAGAAAAGTGTAAATATACCGGGTGTCTCATTTTAAATCGAAAGTTTATGTCACTTCCGATGAAACCAAAAGTTGCACGAAGTTGAGTTACTTTTCGAAAGATGCAGTTTTATGTCTTAAACCGATCATCCCAATTGCGCATTCCATTATCTCCAAAAACAAAAAAGTTATAGAGGCACTTTCCGCGGACTCCCGGTATATCCATAATACGATTTAAAAAAAATTCAATGACAAAACACAACACTTGACAAATAACAAGAAGAAACAGGCGAATCCTGATATTTTATTCATTATGTTGGCTGCATTGTTTATTGACTCATGAGGAGAACATTATAAAAAATATTCTACTGTAATGATTTCTTAAGGCAAAAGTCGAACTTTTGTTAGGAGAAAAGTGAAAGTGAAGGGAAAAGTATGTTGTATGAACGCAAATACTGAACCCACTGTGCAAACTTTCTTGAAGAATAAGTGAAACATAAGGTAAAAGTCAAAGTTTGTTCTAAGGTAAATGTCCCAATTATCGACACAATTAGCGAGTCAGTGAAAATGATAAGTACTATTCCACCTCTAGGGGAGTCTTATGTGGTTGCGTTATTTATTTTCTGAATTGTTGTACCTATAGTTTCGAGAAACATACAAAAAAAGTTATTATGAAAGGGAAATACTTTATATGAAATGAAAGAAGCCATAAAACAGATGTCCTAATTATCGTCACCTGAAAAATGTGAATAACCAATCTTCGACATGTGTGTTAACCAATTACCGTCATTGTGAAAAATCGAAAACGGGCATCACGACTATGATTATATTCATATCTGCAGCGAATGAAACATCGTAAAAAGGTTATATTTATATCTATAATAAATAAAGCAGTCACAAAACTATAACAAAAACCAACCAAAATATTTTCGAATACACTGAAAAATCATTCCTTTGGTACATCAATTTCTAGGAACCATTTTGTCCATTTCTGGTACTTCATATATGCCACGTTTATTCAACTGTTTTAGCTGCGCAGTTAAACATATGCTATCCTCAAAGTCGTACAGCTTGGCAAATCTAGCTACGAGTCGAAAAACAAATGAGATGAGCCAATTCAGAATTCAATTCAATTCAATTTATTTTCCCAAGAAACATACAGTTTATAAGAGGAAAAAAAATCACATAATACAAATAACATGAAGGTAAATACAACATTAAGAATAAATTGATGAATAAAATCATGAAATCAGAATTAGAATGGATTCAATGGAGTAAGTACTTCTTTAGATTATTTTTAAATCGCAATTTACCATATATTTTTAAACAATTCGGAAGTTCATTGTAAAATTTCACACCATCAAAATAAATTGATTCATTTCCAATAGTTGTTTTAATTTTGTTAACATATAAATTTTGGGCTTGTCGGGTTAGGTGATTGTGTTGATCATTATTAATTTTGAAAATTAAAGTGGAAAGTTTCATGTTATTCTTAACAAGATGAATGAATGTGCAAATTTTCAATTTGTATAGGGAATGTATATCCAGTAGCTTCCTTGGTTTGTATAAGTTTATAGTCGGTTCTTGGTAATCAAGTTTGAAAATACATTTAATAATTTTATTTTGGAATGATTTCAAAGGTTTAAGCAAATAGGTCGAAGCAGTGCCCCAAACTGAAATCAAATATTGAAATTTAGAGTATGCCAACGAAAATTATATGGATTTTAGATATTTCTTGCACTGTGTAATATTATTATTTTGATAAATTTTCAAATTTTGCCATCCAATGAATAGTTTACCATCATTATGGGTCATTATTTTATGTAGCAGTTTTTCATTTACTTCTGCATATATGGTTGAATAATGTTTATCTTGGAAAAGTCGCAGGAACTTCACAGATAAGTAATCATCATCAGTTATGAAGATGTTCTGATCTCTTATCATTTTTTCGATTCGTTCTTCTGTTATTTTGGTGTCTACTCTTATATTGGGAATTTTGATTATTGGTTTTGACAATTTTTTCAATTCAGCATGATATTGATCAGGTAATTTTTCCTCAACTTCAAATTCAATTTTCTTTACATCTTCCTTACTCTTGCACTTGATTGTAACTGTTCCATTTGAAATGTGTTTCACTGAGTTTATTCCAATATGCAATTTGCTTATTTCAATATTGGTTTCCAAATCCCTTTTTTTTTGGTTGGTGTTTGTTCAAATTTTGGTTTAATTGTAATAATTTGCTCACTGATCTTCTCATTGAAATGAATATCATTTTTCACAACATCAGAATAGGAGCTGGTATTTTCTGTCAAGTGATTTGAATTGAATTGAAAAATTGTTTTTGTTTTTTCAAAATTGTTTTTTTTCCGTTAACCAGCTGTCGTCCCCTTACAAACGACAGCCCTCAAAAGTCGAAACTTGTGCGAGCCAAGGATTAACGAGGTCTTACCTTTTTACGTGCGATTCCTAGCACGATCCGAGGAGAATATCGATAGGAGGTCCGTTGGTCACCCATCCAAACCAGGGCCTCGCATAGCGTTGCTTGGCTTCAGATATAGGTGAACCGGCGCTCTCCGTTCGAGCTATCCCCGCGAATTCCAATTTATGGATTTTTCTATTGATTTCATCTAAACTCTGAGTAATGCTTTCTTTATCCACTATATGTTTGACAATAGGAAATCGTAATTTTGTTGTAAGTGATTGTTTTCTTGGGACAGAAGTTTTATGTTTTTTTCTTTTTTGCCATAGGAAAATTAACTATATCCTGATTATTATAATCCACTTTGGTTAATTCAAATTTGGATCCAGTTTCACTTCTTGAATCATTGAATAGATGAAAATTTGAAATAGATTGAGAATATTCTATTGAATCGTCTTTTTTATTTTTCATGGAAGTATTTACTGAATCCTGATTATTGTAATCCACCTTGGTCAATTGAAATTTGGATTTGGTTTCATTTCTTGAATCATCAAATGAAACAAAGTTTGAAATAGATTGAATACCTCCTATTGAATCGTCCTTTTTATCACTTTCACGTTTTTTCTTTCTTCTCATATTGCTATTTTCATTCCACCTTAGTTGATCATGTTTTTTTATCACTGGACTATTTTTCGGAATTTCTCACAGAATGACAGAATTGATTTTTCACAAATGTCAAATTTTTGAATTGCGAAGAATAAAAAAATGGCTGTTGTTTTCACTGAGTCTTATATGTAATTTTTTTGTATAGGTGTTTTGAAATACTTGGAAATGATTTTCACTCAACTTGGCTTGGTTATTCAGTAGTTATTGATTACTCAACGTTATCAGTATTCGGACGATAAAGATAAAGATAGAGGGTAGTATGCAGTTATGAAACTTCACAGTTCACTTCGCAATGCGACAGATACAATACAGCATAGTAACTCATACCTGTTTTGGACTGTACTGAGCTCATCTGCTGCCGCGCATCGATAGCCGTGGTGATTTCACATTCACAGCTAGATTTGTCAAGCTGTACTCCAAAATATCATCGACATAGGGACTCCGATCAACTCTGCCAGCTATTTCAAATAGAAGCATTGTTCTAGGAACTCCAAATTGTTTGGAAGCTCTCAAAGCAAACATTCCACGGTGTCCACAGCATTCTTCATGTTTTGTTCCATATTTTGTAGCCTTCTGAACATTTTTTGAATGTGGAGGGGACTGAAAACAAAGTATCACCATTTACCGTCACATAAATGTTCCGATAATCGACATTTGAGAAAGAATTTATAATAAATTCATCAAACTGAATCAAAATGGAATGTCGATTGATAGTGATATAAATTTTTAATATTCTTTCAGCTGATTATCATAGCGGAGCTGAAATAATGAAGTACTTTTCTTTGAATTTGGCAATCAAAAACTTATTTGTTGATTCCTAGTCATCGACACAACGTCACACCATTTATCGACATAGAGTTGTACGTAGTACAAGTTTTTTCTACTGCTATTCAATTATTTGACGAAAAACAATGTGTCGACAATAGTGCTGAAAAAATTGTGGGTTTATTAAACATACTAACGAAACGACTGTTTGGAGGAGCATTAAATCTGAACATCTAGAGCAATTGAAGAATCATCTTGCTTGACCCTTTTATCGATACTCATGTCGATATTTAAAGAACAACATGTTTCAGATGTACCTATTATCGACACCCTATTTTCAAATAAAATAGGAAATTTATTTTCATATTTTTTCAGAATTGAAGACAGTCAACCATATAGAAGTCTGTTCTTGTTCAACATAGCATGCTTGAATAAAATTTGGTGGGTTGAAGAACACAGAAGTAAAGAGTTTGCACTTATCATTTTTACTATTTTCGCTGTATTAAGTAGAAATTTCCCGAAAAAATAATTTCTTCTTACTCATGTTTGAGGATTCGGTTTTTCACACAAAGGTGATTATTCGATTTTCGCACCAGTGACTCCTCGCCAAGCTTTCATCTTACAGTTGTGTTATTTGCTATCTAGCTTCCTCTCAGACAGATCTCTGCCCGTGGTGGTTGATGGAGTTTCATTCGATATCTACCCATAAATGCTGGTGTACCGCATGGATTTCATCACCAACACTATTTCTTTCTCCTTCACATCAATGATTTGTTGGGAGCTACTTTATGTCCAGTGCATATCTTTGCGAATGACAATAACCTTCATACGGCCATCTCTTCCAAAGTTCGGATATTAGCCCGTAATACTAGAAGGGAACAAGGAAGGAACGTGAAAGATTTGAACATGGACCTATCAAAAATTCTGGAATATGGATTTAACAACTTGGTAGAATTCAGTGAGAATAAAACCGAAGCATGTTTTCTCTAGAAAGGTCACAACCAGGAGGGAACCGAAAACTTTTGAAAGGATTCAGTGATCACTCCAAAATATATTTCTTTCCTCATTTACACAATCATCACAAATTCATTGCAATTTATTCAGCTTCTTCCAGCTAGTATTAAAATATAATATGATTGATATGAATTTTTTCACCAGATATTCCCCCAACGATCCGTGCGTGCTGAATAATCTTAGTTTCGATATCAAAGCCAGGGAGAAAGTTGGTATAGTAGGAAGAACAGGAGCGGGGAAATCTTCTCTTATACAGGCGCTTTTCCGATTGGCTGATTTAGACGGCGACGGAGGTATTTACATTGACAGTATCGACACAAAAACCATTTCGCTGTATACACTCAGATCCAAGATTTCAATCATTCCTCAAGAACCTGTACTGTTTTCTGGAACACTGAGAGGTAACTTGGATCCTTTCGATGAATATGAAGACGTGGTGAGTGCTATTTCAGTAGAAACCCTATTTATTTATTTTATGTGTAACAGTAATGGTCTAGTTAGTCATCAGACTCCTCGTGGTTCAGCATATTGCTCGGGATAAGTCGTTATCAGAAGAAAACCTTACTTTCATAAGACTGATTTTCCACGTTGTGTTTTTATATTGTTCTGCTCACCTGATAAGAAATGAAACTGTTTTTTTTTTCTTATAAGTTCAACACGAAAAAGCTCAACATATTCTTTTTGGACATCCCCAAACTGGTGGGGCACATTTTCCTCTGTTCGATAATCATATCACTTCACTTAAAATGGTTGCAAATCAAACAGCATACAGTTTTAGTTTTAAAAAAATGGACAAGAGTAAAGAGCCCTTATTTCAGATAATTCAGCAAAATGTTAATAGGGAAATTTGTTAACAAGTAAAAGTTATGTGTAAATACCAAAACATGGTCTACTGAGAAATGTTTGATTTTTTTTAACATCAATAATTTTGCAATAATAAATTTTTTCTATATTCACCATAAACACTTCCATAAATCAATCACTATCAAATCAATTGCGCATAATTTTGTTCAAATTGAAGCATATTTGTGAAATCAACTTTAATTTAAATTTTTTTAAGGAAATCACAAACATGTTTATTGCAACGATATTAAACGCAACTTAAAAATGTCGCAAACAATATTTTTAAAGAGAAACATTCTCAATTGAAAATTGAATCAATACATGACTCCTCTGGAAATGGAAAAACCCTACGATAAAATTGAAGTTACTTTGTTGTAATATCTAACAAAAAACAACTACTTCCTCGGCAAAAGCCACGCTGGACATTGAACTACATCTGATAGATATTGAGAAGGACCCTATATAACTTGAGAGAAAAAATCTGAAAGTGAAAATTTGCATTTTCATTCAGATAGTTGATTATTTATCAAATGTCCAGTTTCAATTGGAGATTCTTATCTATGAATGAGATAAGGGAGAATGTTATTCAGAAGGATCACTCACAGAAAATCGCTCATTCCATTGATGCGTGAATAATTGCATCTCTTTCACTAGGCCTCCAATACATTTTGGTCGACAAAAATCTATTTCACTCTTCTAAGATCATCCAAAATGTATTGGAGGCCTAGCGAAAGAGATGCAATTATTCACGCATCAATGGAATGAGCGATTTTCTGTGAGTGACACTTCTGAATAACATTCTCCCTGATCTCATTCATAGATAAGAATCTCCAATGGAAACTGGACATTTAATAAATAATCAACTATCTGAATGAAAATGCAAATTTTCACTTTCAGATTTTTTTCTCTCAAGTTATATAGGGTCTTTATCAATATCTATCAGATGTAGTTCAATGTCCAGCGTGGCTTTTGCCGGGGAAGTAGTGGTTTTCTATTAGATATTACAACAAAGTAACTTCAATTTTATCGTAGGGTTTTTCCATTTCCAGAGGAGTCATGTATTGATTCAATTTTCAATTGAGAATGTTTCTCTTTAAAACATGAATCCCTTCCAAGAGAGGTTTTCTTGTACGATGGAAAACAGCGACTAAATTCCAACTTTCAGTCGCAGATGATTCCACAACTGACTTTATGAACATCCTGTTCATATTTTTAATGAAATCAATATTAGTAATGATGATAGACCAATTCACAAATTCTCATTTGAAGTGAGTTATTTTTATTCTAAACGTTTAAAAAAACTGTACGAATGCATAAAATAATCGTGGAAACGCATGGAATAAAGCATATGATGGTTAAAAGTAAACAATATTATTAAGCAAAACAAAATATGCATTATGTATGCACTAAACGCACCCAAATCTCAAAAGCATCGATTCAATGTTTTCAAACGTATTTAAATGCGGTGCCGATGATTTTTTCCAAATTTTATCTGCTTATTGTTATTAAAACTTAACAATTAACAAATCAACATATGTTAAAGTCGTGACGAACTTTCAAGCTCTTCAACATTATTGAATTTTCGATCTTTGTAAACGTTTTGCTTTAAATATTCCCATAAAAAATATAATGGGGTGAGATCCGGTGAACGAGTAGGCCACCATGAATCGGTAATTCGTCCTAACATCACCAAATTCTTCATTCAGCCATCCTGAAACAATTATAGCAGAATGAGCCGGATATCCATCATGTTCAAACTATAATTTGTATCGTTCTTGTAGACTCATATTATGCAAAAAATAACGTCAGTTCGATTTCCTGTAAAACTGTAAATAGGTATCACCAGTTAGGATTTGACGGAAAAAAGTTGGCCCTATTAATTTGTCGTTAATAATACCGCACCACACGTTTGTTTTTTGGTCATACTGGTTTTTATTGTAAGTTAATTTTGATTGTTGTCCGACACCGCCTAAAATTTTGGGTAGTGACAACGCCATTCTTTGTGAACGTAGATTCATCCCAAAGAAGAATATATCTATGTAAATCAGGTTGATCTTCAATTTCTCTTTGAATCCACATACCGAAGTCATACCGCAAGTTGTAATCTCGTTCTTGAAACGTGTGAATAAACATTGGCTTATAGGCATGATATTTATTTTTCTCAAGAATCTTCATAACAGAGCTTTTTTTACAACTGCATGATTAGATATTTCTTGGATGGATCTTCTAGAGTATTACATACAGTTTTGGTACGTTCATTTTTGTACTCATAGTCTAAAGACCCTGTCCGTTTGAAATTGATTATAATTCTGCATACAGTTGAACAGTAAACTTCTCGGCTACTAACGTTAACTGTCTTGGAAGAGGCATTTGAAATCAAGTAATCTTAATAATCGAACAGTTTTTTTTTTCTTTGGTGCTTCTGCATCGACTGCTATGGTCATTAGCAAACGAACAATTATTATATAAGAACGAGAAATGTACCCAAACTATTATAATGTTTACTTTCAACCCTCACTTGTTTTGTTCCATGGGTTTCCGGGATTATTTAGTAGGATTTCATGTTTGCCTATTAATTTGCGTAGTTTTTTTTTAACTACCTAGAGATGGCCCTGAATTCATACTTGATTGTTTATCTAAGGAGTTTTCAACTAATGCTAAAGTCGTCTTTCGGTTTAATTAAGAGAACTAGCCTTCGCTGATGATTTGCCAAGAACCATGAAACCGGTATGGAGGTGTTCCCCCAATTGAATCGAAAAATAATTTCAGCTATAGTGTTTAAAGAGCACTGCAAAGTAGTTCTTGTAGAAAACTTTGCTAAGAATCTAACAGATATAATTCAACGGCCGTAATGGGCAGTAGATGTTTTCCGTTAGAGACCTGCCGACGAATTCATCTATTGTGTAGGATGAAGCGGAAGACTGGATTATATAATCCATTTTTCATTATTTTTTTAATAAACATTTGAAATTGAAAAATTTAGATGAAATGAGAATGTTTCAAAATGCCTGTTATCAGTATCAATTTTTTACCTCATTGGAAATATTGTTTGAGAAATGACCCTGCACGAAAACATCTGTCAATCGTTTTCAGTATAGATGTATAATCCAAAATGAAAAAACTTATTTCAAACTGAAAGAGTTATCCAGAAACAGAACACGTTTTTATCGCCTAGAATAGATTCAAAGGGTCAGACTATATATGTTCCATAACACTCATTTCTCCAATGTCGCCAAACAATACACAAGAATATATCAACGAAATGGGGGTATCAAAGTTAATTTGAAGGAGTAGAAATGTCGAAGAAGGGCTCATTCCTAGTTTTTTTAAACATATGTTACATTTCACTTTCATTTTTCAGATTCTCTGGAGTGCTCTGGAAGAAGTGGAATTGAAAAACGCAGTTGATGACCTCCCTTCAGGTCTGGACAGTAAAATGGCCGAAGGTGGTTCGAACTTCAGTGTAGGCCAGAGGCAATTAGTGTGTTTAGCTAGAGCCATATTGCGTAGAAATAAGATCTTAGTTTTAGATGAAGCTACGGCCAACGTAGATCCACATACAGACTCTCTCATCCAAACAACCATCAGGAAGAAGTTTGCCAATTGCACAGTTTTGACCATTGCTCATAGACTCCATACTATCATGGACTCGGATAAAGTGTTAGTGATGGACGCTGGTCAAGCGGCTGAATTTGGTCATCCCCACTCACTCTTGCAAAACGAAAGCGGGGTTTTCTATTCGTTGGTCATGCAGACTGGCAAGGCGCATGCTAAGAATTTGATGGCAATCGCTGAAGAAAAATTCAGAAAACAGAAACAAACTTAGTTGAACGTTGGTACTGTACAGAAGATAACGAACGATTTTTGTGTTATATTTTTGATACATAAGGTAAAAAAAATATTATTTAGTGCATCTCTGATATTATTTTCCTTCATGGAATTTGATTCGAAACGTAAACGACAAAAGAGTGTTTGTCAGAAATGTCCATATTCAGTAATAAAGAAAAACCACTGCCTCTACCAAGTGAATCCACGATACTGAGGAGAATCTACGACTCCCACTCGTTACAATAAAGTATATATGTTAAATTATTGCTATATTTTTTCCGACCCTAAAAATCAAAACCTGAGAATTATGTTTGGTTGCATCTTCAAAACCAGTCATATATGACCTCGTTATACTTATTGAAGTTTTACTTTGTGAAAATGAAATAACCAATATTGAATCCTATCCTATCCCTATGATAGAAAACACTGCATAGTTTTGGACAATAATATGAGTTGGTGTCCAACAGCAGTCGAGTAGTCGAGTAGTCGAGTTCAAGAAATAAAATCACGCAAATACCGAAACTACAACAAAATTACACTCATTTATTTTGTTGGCTACTGAAGATGCTCTCTATGATGGCGAAATGCGCGTCGAGTGTAATTTTGAGGTAGTTTTGGTGTTTGGGTAGTTTCTACTTCTTGAATTGTAATCACTCCAAAGGTTCCAAATGGACCCCGTAATTTCCTTATGGAATGTGGCTATCGATTAAATTCCCTGAATTTTTGGTATATTGTAAATTTCGACTCTCTAGGCAAAAGTGTCCACATGCACAAAAAAATCGGCAGACCAGTTTTCGAGATACAGGGTGTCAAAAATGAAAAGTGAAGCTTTCTGCTCAGAATTTTTAACAACTCCGGGAATTGACAAAACGCCCATTTATTCATGGAATAACATGCCTGAACGATCGTACAATATCATCTGGATCTCGTATCCATTATATTTTTACATTTCGTGCTCTACAACAGGGTGAACAAAGAAAAATCCAATTCGATTAATTTTAAACAAACCAGTGCAAGTTCGTTCATGAGAGTTAAAGATCCAATTGAGCCTGGATGAACTTCCTCAATCTCGATCGAAGTTTACTGTCAAGAAAACTGGTTCTGATTCAGCTTGCAAGATTAGTACCCATCCAAAAAACACTAACAGAGCAAATTGTATAAAAGCTTTCAAAAAGCAATAGTTAGAACACATTTGACAAATCCTTCAGTAGGTTTTTCTTGGCGACGTTCACAAACTCATCTTTACTCTTCTTATACATATATTCGTCGTGACTACCAGCCATAAACTAAATAGGAAGAAAGTTTTAGGGGTTAGGTACGAATGTATAACATACCATCGAAGATTAACGAAAGTTACGGCGTTATAGAGAGATGATCCACTGTGTACTACTGATCCACTGATGACTATGTTACCCTATTCGGTAACATAGGTAAAAACTTCCTCCGCGGCAAGTATCAGTATAAACTCCAACAGATTTGGCCACTTCTCTGTAGTAGTGAAATGGACTCAAGAATAGCGACAACTCGATGAAAAAAACCATCCTAAATAGACACTGAACGGACGAACCCAAACTATGTCACCGAGTTGAAACCCGTTCAGCAAAAAGTTGACATCAAAGCTGCGGATACTGACGTCGTATTATGCTCCTTTCAGACCAAGCTCATGAACTCTGAGAAACGGTCTTTCTGTAAAGCTACAAATGTATCTACTCATGAGTCAAAGCATGTTGAGGAGATCAGTCTTGCACATCATTGGCCTTTATATTTTTGAAAGTGTAAATAAAAAAAAATCAAAAACTTTCCGCTGTTAGCTTGAAATTTCAGTATGATTTATTTCATTAACTCTAAAGTACAAAAAATAATTCACAGGCGATTTAGATGAGCCTGACCTGACAGGTGAATCGAAACATATTTCAAAATAAACTTTGTTCTGTAAGGCTGGAATTCATATAAATGTTTGAGTGATCAATTTAGAAAAAGTGGGTACAATGAGAGGCGGTTCTGGCTCAAGGAAACTAAAATTTAACAAGGAGAGTATAATCCCCATAAGACAATTGGGACACTAGTAGAAAGAGATGAAAGAATATTTGTCACGAAATGTGACGTAGGTGGACGTGTCATGGCCGCCGTTCTCTATAGACAGTGACAGACTAGCTCTTGGTATATGAGAGTTACTGCTGACAGTTTTGTAGCTTGGTTCGAGTTCGACTCTGTACTCTTATCCAAGTACGTCACTATGACGCGTTGATGCTACAAGATTCTGATTGGCTACAGCTTATTAAACCTTCCTTGTTAGTTTAGTCTCTTTGGTTCTGGCTAGCATAAGTCCTCGACGGGCGAGAGGAAATATGCTATATGGGGGAGCGAGAGGGAGACGTAACGTGAACTCAATGGTGCGAAATGAATGACATTACGTGGAGATCAATAACATGGGTTACCTGAAATGTGTCCCTCAGCTTCACTTGACTTGTTTTAGGAAGTATCAGTAGACTGATGTGGAAGTATGTCATGGATTGAAGACGGAACTGTCTCCCTCCCAAACCAATTAAAATCATAGTGGTTTTCGATCAAATTCCAACCATTATCTTCAGGTGTAAGAACCGTTGGCTGTTTTAAATGACTCTTCCGCCAGATAGTTGTAATAATGTAGACAGTTCTTAATAATTATTGTTGTCGCAGTTCCCGTTGGCACGGAGGTAAATTTGCCGAATCATAACTGATAGTGAATACGTCAGTAGCACATGTCTTATACACAGCGATACATTTTTCATAACGTGCATTATTTACATCTTCCCTCTCACCTGTCGAGGACTTATGCTAGCTTGAGCCGCCTGTCATTCTCCCCACTTTTTCTAAATCGTTTGATCAAACATATATGTATGTTTCAACTTCACAAGACAAAGTTTATTTTAACTCATATACTGCACACATTTGGATTCACCTGTCAGGTACTTGTGCTCATCGAAATCAACTGTCAATTTTTTCTCTACTTATCAGTGAATTAACTAACACATTAAAATTTTAGGCACACATCGCCAATTTTTTTAAAAAAATTTTTTCACTTTTAAAAATATGTGGTGTAATGACGTGCAAGGCTGATGTCTGCCAGGTGGTTGTTACCGTACTCAGCATGCTACGACTCATCAATAAAAAAATTCTAGCCTTACAGGAAGACCGTTACCCAAAGGGTTCATACAGAAGTTTATCTGAATGAATATTTACAAAAGATTTCCAACTTTGGTGTTGTACTTTTGCCCCACCTTACTATAAACTATGAACCTTTGTAGTGTCAGTAAGATTTAGATGTGTTTTGTGTAGGTCCACTTCATACAATCAAGTATAGATTCAATTCATTTTTTTAGAAACGTCTTAGACTTCACTGATGATTCTTAGACTTCACTGATGATCTCTATAAGATCTTTATGACAAAGGAGTGAAGTAAATTGTAGCATAAGGCAAAATCCAATTGTTGTTTTTGTGTGGAGGGCATAGATTCCTACATCAACTGAACTCGCCTTTTTAAACTTTCTCAACAAACAGTTGTACTGTGGAACAGCTCTTCCTCATATACCAAAGTGGAGTAAAAGTGCCACTTTAACTCAGACTGATCGAAAGTAGAATATATAATCAAAGAAATGACCATGTTCCTAGATTCATTCTTGCTTAATTAAATTGACTTTCATTCGAATTGATGTTTTTGATGAAATGATATTATTTATTTTCAATAGAATATAGAGAAAAAGTCTTCAAAGTACATTTTCTAATATATGCTACACCTGAGCTGAGAGTTTGTGCAGCAACATGTGAAAAAAAAATTAAAAATTGTTACAAATAGTAAGAGGTAAATGGAAAACTAGTGAAAAAAAATCATGCAATCAAAAGTTCATGAGATAGGTTAGGTTAGGTTAGGTTAGGTTAGGTTAGGTTTAAACGTGAGTGGGCCCGTATCAGGACCTCCACTGCGGCCAATGGCCTATTGTGGCTCTTGAAATAGGTACCTATATGCTGAGTATGCTCATTCACTGCGGGAGCTTCAAATGTTAAAGCCTGGAATTACTAATAATTATTGTTTAACTATCATTTTTACTGTCCTTCATGTTCGTTCTCCTGACGATTTGTTGAAAAAGAAACTACTATTGGTATCCTAAAATTTTCAATATTCCAACCACCATCAACACCAATGCTTCAGTGGCAAGTTTTTGTTCATTACAAATTTCCTTCTTTGTACCAATATCTTTATAACCTCATATCTTTTTAGTATGCTGGTCACATATAGTAGCTCCTTTTTTATGCACATTTCATCAAGCATCAAACCACATTATAATAAAGTCTTTTTACACCTCTTTTTGAAATTTTCTGATTTGTTTCTGGTGGATTCAATACTTTGTTTTGTAAAACCAGGACTGCAATCAATTTTGGACAATCATCTGATTGTGGCAGATGCAGGAAGAG
This sequence comes from Chrysolina oricalcia, assembly GCA_944452925.2. Taxonomy (NCBI): domain Eukaryota; kingdom Metazoa; phylum Arthropoda; class Insecta; order Coleoptera; family Chrysomelidae; genus Chrysolina; species Chrysolina oricalcia. The sequence continues at coordinate 36,213,138 of OX101813.2, read as the reverse complement.
CAAGACTGAAAATTTCCCCCACGTATTTGTAAGCTTTGTTAATTTGAAACTGTAATGTCATAGCAAAGCTTCAAACTTCAGGTGTAAATTTTAGTTTTCTTCTTTTTTTTCTTTCCTCTTGATTAAGAATTTGTGATCATTATTCTTCTTAGGAGTGCACATATAATATATTACCACTGACAGATGCTTCCAGTGCAAGAGTAGCCTCCTTTCATAAAGCAAACTTTCTATTAATCACGAATCTCTTGTGACAAAGTTTTAAACTTCATCTTCCTCCTAGTAATGTTTTTTATGGATTTTTCATCTTTTCTGTCAATAGATTCAAGCGATTTGTCAGTACCCTGTTTTTTCCTTCATTATGTCAACATTCGGTAATAGACAGCAATTAAAAAAAGATTGGATGCTCAGTTCGGACCTGAATCTTCTTTATATTTCAAGAAGTAAATTTGAATTGATGCATATAATAATATAATAATAAAAATAATAATAATATATATATCATATATATATATATATTTTCTATATGATTCGTCTCTCAACAGAGTAATTTCCGGAAGGTAAGGCACTATCCTTTTTCTCACTCCAATCTCGGAGAATGTTGAAACCGATTACCGAAGACACAAAATGAATGTCGGATGATGAATGTAAGAATAGAAATAATAATCAAAATTCGAAAGTGATGGGATTGGCCAAAATTCAACAGAACCAGTTCTGATATTTCAGTTGTACCAACATAAAATAGGAAAGTAATGGCAGCGCCCTATAGAGTTCCATTTTGATATCGTCATGTGATATCTACTTCTTTTATGAGGTCTGTGAAGTGGCCTGACTTTCTATAACGTAGTTTTCACCTCGCACGGAACATAGGAAGAATACAAATATAAGAGCAGTTGATAATTGTCTGGCGATGAGTCTTACAGTATTGTCTACTTCATAAAAAATATCCTGTAATGTTCACAGAAGTTTGTGAGAGCCAATGGAAAGTAGTTGAGTTTCTGCAGGCTGTATGCCTCAGGGAACACCTTCTGAGGCAGTTCCAAAGTCATTGGTTGGAAGAGATCTAGGAAAGAGATGTTTCGCATGTCTTCAAAGTGACGACAAAGAGATGTGAAAACTGAGGGTTGTCTCGATGGGTTGTATCGATGGGACCGCTTACGGTGGAATGATCGACTGATTTCAACATTGAATTTACAAATCCAATTTTGGAATAGTGCTTGAGAAAAGTATAAGAAATATTGTTTAGTTGATTTTTAATAAAAAAAGTTATCATAATAGTAAAAATAGGTTTCATCTCTAAATAAAATACAGTCTGATAGAGAATATCATTTTCACAATTCTAGAAGTCCAGAATGTTTGACCATGTTATAGAAAATTCCATTCTTCTTTTCCAACAGGACACTTGGAGTGTCAAATTCGACGATTTGTCCATGATCAACAACCATCACCTGAAAAATAAACAAAAAATTATCAAATGCTGAAGATGAAATTAAGGAAGTTGAGATAGTTTTTAAAAAAAATGGGATGGTGAAGAAGTATATAGAAAAGTTGATTATGGTGAAAAATTGGACAATCTCGTAAAGAAATTACAAGACCACATCTTCAATGTTTGTGAAATTATTATTAATTTTTTGATTCCAAAAACCTTATTTTCATTAGTTTTATTTAATGCCATAAATCCTAAGTGATATATTCAGAATTTCAAGACTTACATCCAATTCATTTTATCGCTAAATATAAAAAAGTGTGTTTACAATTGATTCGAAAGAAATTTGAATTGCCCTTCGAAATATTATTAAATACGAAAGGGCTTTATTGACATGTATAATAATAATAATGATAATATTGATAATAATAATAATAATAATAATTTCATCTTCAGGCACCTGAGACCATTATGCATTTGCTGTCAGCATGTCCAGCATATGCGGTCTCAGCCTATATCCACCTACATAACGCGGCTCTACGAGTGTTATATTACCACCTACGACACTCGTACGATATAGACGAGACACCAGTGTTGCCTTATGTTCCGGTGGATATTGAGTCCGTGGTGGAGAATGAGAAGTGCCGGATCTATTGGAACTACTCATTCCCCACCCTTAGGCAAATACAAGCCAATGAGCCTGATGTTGTCCTCCTCGACCACAAAAGTAGAACGATATTCGTCATGGAGTTCTCCGCTCCAGGCGAAATGAATATCATTCGAAAAGAGGAGGAAAAACGGTCTAAATATCGAGATCTTCTCTTTGAACTCCGCAGGTTGTATCCGGACCACTCTGTCAAAATGGTGGTTCTGATCATAGGAGTCCTTGGTGGAATGATGGAGACACTGCTCTCCAACTTGAAGATAATACCTGCTTGCCGTAACATGGCAGTGGACCTAATACTGTGCCTGAGGTACACCATATTCAAATATTCCTGGATTACTCAATTTTTCATTAATTTCTACATATTGAATTCTGTTAGAGAGATAGCTTTCTAATAGTTTGTAAGTTACTCCGCGAAACCCTATTTTCTCCAATTTATGTAGTAGTAATTCATGACTGACAGTGTCAAATGCTTTTGCAAGATGAAGAAATATACAAATTGTTGGAGTTTTTGTGTCTAGTGATTTATATAGATTATTTGTAAGATAACAAATAGCATATTGACTAGATACTTTTCTTTTAAAACCAAACTGTAAATTTGATATAATGTCATGTTTTTTCAAATAGTTTTCAAATCGAATTTTTAGTATTTTTTCAAATATTTTGGATAAGCTGGATATTAATGAAATTTGTCTATAATTTTTTACATAGGATTTATTGCCACTTTTATGAATTGGTTTAATTATGCCTGTTTTGAAAGTTTTTGGACAAACACCTGTTGTGAAAATAAAATTTATTAGGTATGCTAGAGGTTCAGATATTATTTCAGTGATCGTTTTTAAAACTTCACTAGTAATTTAACAATTCCAGATGATTTCTTTTTTTTAATGACCTTATAGTATCTTCAATTTCACTTTGAGTGGTTTCTTCAATGAAAAAGGAGTTCAAAAATCTTGTCGATAGTGTTGAACATTTTCTTATATTCTTTATGTGTAACAATATAGAGCAATACCAACGGAACCATAGAAAATTAATTATTTGGTTATACTGTTCAATTGCTCGTGCAATAGAATAGCCATGAGTATCTGACCAATTTCGGATAATCGTCGTGTATATCACATGCGTGAAAGATTGTTTTTTTCCATTTGGACGCTATGGGTTTGAATAGTAAATATTTCTAACCAACAGGTATCCAAAACATAGTAAAACTATTTTTTCTCTGAACACTCCTCAGATACAGATGCACATCAAAATATATTTATTTATGATACAAGTTCGTGAAGTAGGGCTTTTTGCGTGAGAAATTTGTAAAATAAGGCGCAGCCGAGTTCAACTAGACTCGCGAGTACAAAAAAGCTTTCACAAAATTGTATCATATAATTTTTATTCTAGTATAGTTATTATATTGAGAACAAATAGTATTTTCCCCTTTGCAGCAAATCTATTTTCACTCCTAAAGCAAAAGTTATCTTTGTCAGTAGGAATACTAAACAGTTTAGGGGCACATCAATATAAAAATTTCAAATAACGTGGGGCTCAAGTGTCATAACGTTGAAAAGAGAATTCAATTATCTTTGCAACCGTCATTTTTTATCGAATTCCATTAATATTTTTTTCCAAATACGCATTCGAAATATCAAGTATGAGTGCAGAACTGAATGATACCCTTATCCCGATAAATTTGGAGGGTCCGATGTGGAATAAGGGTACCTACACAAAATATTTTGAATGTTATTACCTGGCTTTAAAGAGAAGATACATTACAATTACTCGACAGATGGAGCTGGGGGTACATAGACTTGAAAAGTCTGTAAGGCATAGACATCAAAATTGTTAAAAAATGTAATCATGTTATTTCTTTTACACCAATTTGGAAATATCACAAATGCAGTCAGTGGTGCAGTCGATTATATTTTGGATTTGAAAAAAAAATCGAAGAAGGCCTTGATATTTTGAAATTCATTTTCGAACTTGTGGCGGTATAATTCAGTAATTGAAGCTATTTCCATTAGAAAAAAATCGTTTAAATCAGAAAACTAATGATAAAATATTCGTAGTCTTGGCCGCTTTCATATGGGTCACTCTGTATATAGGTTGTTGCTGAATTCATACGAGTGGAATTCATTGTTGTGAATTATGAGGAGCATATCCTTTCAAATAATCTCAGATATCACTGTTGAAAGGACAGAAGTAAATTTGAGTTTTTTATTTCTTCCTCATATCGAAGGTAATGTAGAAACTTGAATGGTGTCTAATATGGGTCTGTTTCACAGTATTTTTTTTCTCATGTATAAATGTTTCAGTTCAGATGGTCTATAAGTGAACATTTCAATTGTTTAACTACTTTCAAATGGTCTATGTGATTTGGGGGTTTATTAGTTCTTAAACCGCTCAAAATTAAGAAAAATATCTCTCTGAATCATAATTTCCTCAATATTTTCAATGTTTCTCGACTTTCATCATAATTTTTTTAGGAGAAAGTAGTTTATATCAAATTTATTGCATTAAAATATTTGAATACAGCATTACACTTCCAAATCAATTTATTAATATCATTTTTATTCTTTTTTAAATTATCGTTCAGAGAGACTTGTCGGTTTTTCTCAATTTTATACGGAGGCTCAAAAATTTCCATGTAAATAAATAATTGATACGCGAGACAAACATTAAATACTGAAAAATCGGTTTTTCGCCATTTTGACGGTTATTTGAGGTTATGTCAAAAAGTGTTGACTAAAAAAGTATTTTATTTTTTGATTATCTATAATTCTGCCATCAAACATTTTCCTCCGAAAATCGCAAAAAACCGTTTTCAATCCCTAAATTACATCCCCATTTCACCATTTTGAGTGTTTAATTTTGTTTTTTCCACAAAGTTGGAACCTCAACTACATTATTCACCTGGTCTCTGCCTGTTACTTTTTTCTCATTTAAAGTGTTAAAAATTCGTTTTGGCACCAACCTAATGGGGTTGAATTTTGTGAAAATACTATTCAGAATCAATCTGGTAACCCTCCACTTTTATGTCTCTTGTATCCATTTAACCGATAGTTTTAGCAAGGCATTTTTATCTTAAAATGACAGTTAATGAACTTAATGACCTTTGTATGATTCTGAATTTTATGTTCCATGAGTTGATCCAAAGCATACCGTGAATAGACCAATGACTACGTTGAAAGCCTAAAAGAAAAAGCATGTGTTGTGTCCTTGATTTTGCATTGCCTACCCACGGTTATCTAATTTTTGGAGTAAATAATGGCAAAAGACAATATTCATTTTGTGATTGATACTAACAGATGAAATTGCTAAAGGTTGGATTTTGTATCACTTTTATACTTTTAAATTTCATACTTTTATACTTTCAAACCTACTCACCCGGTCAGAATCTGAAACAGTATTAAGCCGATGGGCAATAGTTAGAACAGTACACTGAGCAAAATTCTGCCTCAAAGTGGATTGCAGCAATTCGCAACTCTCCGGGTCCATATTGGCAGTTGCTTCATCTAAAACGATTATTTTACTCTGGCTCACTAGAGCCCTCACTAAACAAATTAGCTGTCTTTGTCCCGAACTGTAGTTCGAGCCGTTTTCAGTAATTTCCTCTTGAAGATTCGAGACGAGGCGTTTTATATTAACTTTTTCAATGGCTGTCCAAATGACTTCGTCCGAATACCTATCGGTTGGGTCTATGTTGGAGCGTATGGTACCTGCAAGAAATAGTTAATTGGTTACTACTTAATCATAATATTGAATGAAAGGCGCATATGCCCTACTGGGACTAGACGCGATCTCAGCAAGACTTTTGACTAGGTCAATCATAGTCATTCTGGTAAATAGTTTTTAAAATGAGTGTATTCGACTGTGTAACTATTGTTCAATTCAATAGTAGAAGCATTGTTTATATAGAAGATAGTCAACCTTATGGGATTATAATTGGATCAAAATGGATGCGACATGTAGATGGCGATAGTGAGCTCGCATCCAAGTCATGTCGTAACTTCAGTCATCAGTGATCTGGTCTCCAAGTCATATCTCAACTTGATTGAAACAATGGGACAGCATTAATATCAGGGTTTTTTGAAGAAACCTGCATTAAAATGGCGTCAAATATTCATGTTTGTAACTAATCACGCTAGATGACACTCGCGTTTGCGTCCAACACCAATTACACAGGCATTGACTAACTATCTTACTTCTATATAAACAATGATAGATATTTTGAAATCTTTTCACAAGCCCGAAGGAATCCTAGTTGAGAGAGGGGGTCTATCACGTTCATAGGCGTACCGACTTAGCTGGAGCTGTAGGCATCCAAAACAAAAGGTATAGAAAGGTACTGAAGGCAGGAAAATCTATAAAAGTAATTATTATTATAGCAATTTTTTTTATTAACTATGATTTTTCTACGACTATTATTATTATTACTTGAAGAAATACCATAATTCATTACAATATATATATATATATATATATAAAAATAATATGCAATTTGTCTTGTTTTCATTTATTTTTTTTCTAATTATCTGCTGCTTCTTCAATTGTGCATCAAATAAGTCATCATTTTATTTCAATTTTGTCATGTGTATTGTTTGTTTCTAACCCAAAACCAATTTCTGTTTTTATCATCAAAACATTACGTCTGTTGCTCGTGATTCAGACCTGATATGGTCCAAGGATATATGTATTAATGGAAAACTCATCCTTTTCTTAGTAAAAATAATGATTTATTCTATACTAAAGTTTCATCTGTTACTTAACATAGTTCAGTGATTGTTTCTGGAGGAGTAGTCGTAGCAAATTGATTAGTTTATTATTATCTGTTTTCTCTACTGTGTTATTAATTTAAAAAATCATTCTATTTTTGTATCTTACAGTGCCCTGAAGATGCCAAAAATTAATTGACGAAATTTTAGCTTTGGAAAAAATATAATTTTCTGTAATTGTCGTAGCATTAATTGTATCTATGATGAGAGAATTGTTGTTATGAGTATTTGGCAACAACGTTTCCCTGAAGTGTTCACTTGAAAACGAAGAGAGTGTCGGTTGGTACAGAAAATGAATAAAACTTATTGTTGTAGTTGATTCGGTGAACAAATTTATTATTATTACGGTTCGATTACGGAATTAGACGTTAAGTTTGGTGTTCTCCTCATATATCCTTTTTGGCCTCCTTCTAACCCCCTAATTGTCCTTTCACCACCAAGAAATCGAAGAAAACGAACTACTGCAATAAAGGTAAGATTTTACGTTATTTATAATTTCTTAAAGCATTTCGGGGTGCACAAGAAAACAAAACATAACAGTAATTTAAGACCTTAAATCCCAAAATAAATAAAACAATATCAGTCATCATAACAAAACTCGTAAAACAGTCTGTCATACATTTCATGGAAAAACCTCTATATCTTCCATAATTTTTGCTGCCTAACCATTAATTTTGTAAAATTTATATTGAAGGCTCAAAAGGATAATTTCTATTGGTATACACTACATGCCAGCTTCGATGGAACAACTTAAATTTCTGAAAAATCACAGTAGGAAGCAGACACTATTTGATGGTACTGAGTGATACGTCTATTCCTGAACTATGACTATATCACTCAACTGAAATTTTGTCCCTATTATAAGTGATGTGATACAGGTACCCACTAAAATTAAGGTGTAAACGGGAATTCAGTTGGGATGTTGAAAATGATATACTCACCAGAAAATAAAATTGGATCTTGCGGAATTATTGCAATATTCGACCTGAGAAACTCCAATGCTAATTTTTTGGTATCAATATTATCTATAATTATAGTGCCTTCTGTGTTGTACAACCTGAACAAGCTGGAAATAATAGACGATTTTCCGGCACCAGTTCGTCCAACTATGCCAATCTTCTCTCTGGGTTGAAGAACAAAGTTGAGGCCCTTCAAAACCTGTTAAAAAATTATATTGTGTACCAAATGAGTCCAAGGAATTTACTCAAATGCATACTCCTTAGCTATATTTTGCTGGTGATAGATGAGTCCAAATGCTTTCATTTGGAAATGATAACTCAGAGAGAAAAAGAAACAAGTAGCAATATTGAAATACCAGCTGAATACCACTAAAGGCCAATTTGTGGATCGAATAAGTGAAGATATGGAGCGTTAATTTATTATTATATGATTACAATTCAAGTTAGCAAAGCTTTAGCTCCTGAAAATGCTGAATTTGTTGGCGAAACGATCGTCAAAAAAAATTAACGTTGTTTTGGTGTTAGGGTGGTTTCTTTTTCTGATTTTTATTCTAGATGTTGGATGATTTTACTGACGTTTGACTGTTGTTCGCTTTTTTAAATCAATGATCTTTAGAGAAATATTGTCATTTATATGTAAAAAACCTTTGGAGAACATTATTTGTGAGAATCGAGGTAACAAGAAGATGGGAATATGAGATAGCAGAATTTTTGAAATATTTGTGGGTGTGAGCTTTGAAAACCTTCGCATGTGCACCAAACCCCCATGGGTAATAAATTTTTAATATACGTAGAGTAACAGTTTGAAGCGTTGCATTCAAAGACCCAACAGTCATTATAATTGATGTTATTTCATGTTGTAATAGTAGAGGTAAACTTTAGACACCACCTTCAAGTAGAATATAGGTAAACGTAAGATGACCAACCTTTTAAAGTAAGACCACGAAGGACTAAACCTGACTTAGCATCAAACAAATGGAAATAATTTTGTTGATTCAAGAAAGTTACACACGAGTACGGGTCCCATAAAGATGACGCCACAAGGATAATGAGGTAGTTGAAATTCAAATTCTTGAACGAAATTAATAGCTTGAAGAAAATTACTAACGTTATGCATCACTGAAATGAATGGCAAGGAGTTTATATAGTTTATATTATTATTGAGAATAACATTAATTCAAAGACTAATGATAATATCAGTGTGATATATTTGCGGAAATTGACGGTGAAGTTGAAATTATTACTGAGGATGACATACATTCGAAATCCAATAGGTACTTCAGGAACTTCTCAATGTGTTAGCGAAAAATGTATTGCGAAAAGCTCATAACTTTAAACTACCAAGGCTCTGAACAAAATATTCATATAAACATGTAAAACAAAATTGAGAACAGAGACATTTGTTTTTCGATAGAATACAGATTAAGCGAGAATTCAGAGGAGTTGTCACAGTAGTTGACATAAGCTGAAAGAGTGGTCATTGGTGCGATCACAAACAGTGGTTGAAGAACAGAAATGAAAATGGTAATCACAGTTAAAACACCTGAGTTCAATTCAGCTTAGAGTAGTTTGTAATAGTTATTTCAGTACATAAATTCATTGACGCCATTCAAATGCAGTTTCAATTCAGTGATACAATTAAATCCCAAGTGCAGTTTCGAAAACAAAATGGAAGTAGATACACGTTAGTTTGTAAATTCATTCATTCGTTCAGAGGTTCCCAAATAATTCGAGAATTTAAATCAAATTGTTCCTTGTCACATAACAATTGTGAGAAAATATAATGAACCCTCCAATCTAAGGATTGTGATTCACAATAAATGTTGGTTTGTGGAATAATGAAGATTATTTATACGTGATTAAAATGATTTGGTCTTGGTTACTTTTGCCCAGAAACAACTTACCTCAAAATAAGATATGTTACTCCACGGTTATTCATACCGCTCAAACCTTATATCTGTCGAACCCTCCGTGGGTCGTCATACATTCAATAAGTAAAGAAGATTTGCCATTCTTTGGATGAGAAAGTAATAGTCAGTATTGCATAGTCATCTTTTCTGAAGTTGTATTGAAAGTTTCTGCTAGGTCTGAGTTTTCTTTTTTGAATCTCTTGGTTCGCTCGCTCAGGAGGAGAAAAAACTGTGGAGGTTGTTGACAATTAACCCTTCATGAAGAAAAGTCAGAATGGATACCTGAATTCATGGCTACAGATTCCGATTACGAAACTTCGGAAATAGACCTCGGTTGCTCTAGAGGTATCTTATGCCACAGTCAGTCTAGCTATATTTGTCGATGATATTATTATTTTCATACTCACTGAATATGAGTGACGTATGGGTAACGTGAGTTAGTGAATCACCAAATGGTCCTTTATAATGAAAGCAATCATCTCCGGTTCTCCTTTCTCAATTCGATTAGCTCAAAGTAATGATATATTCATCTATAATTGCCAGAGAGGATATTTCTTTCTTCTGGAATTAGATGCACACCTTCAAATGATTGAAAAAGGGCTTCATACACAGAAGACAGATTCATCAGAAAATGTCAGCTTCAGGATATTCCTTCAACCGTTTACTCACGATTCCCTAATTATGATCATTCCCATAACTCAAGAATGAGATATGATAAGAAATTGTAAATAATCAAAGTATTACAGCAAAAATGTTCACCATATTTTTAAAACTGCAGATGCATAATGAGTGAATTTGAAGAAAAAACATGTATATAGAACTGATTAGACGCATTTGAATTTTCAGTCAAACCTACCGTTGAAATTGAAGTTCATCCTTTAGTAGTAATAATGTTACTTGCTCTAAGAGTGATAAAATGGCTCACCTGTTGTTTTGTTGTACTGTAGGTAAGGGACAAATCCCTAAATTCTATCATTCCTTTGTCTGGCCAGTTTTCCTTCACCAGACCTTTCTTCCTGTTCTCAGTTTCGATGTCTGAGTATTCAAGAACTCTTTCTATCGATGTCATATTGTTCTCTATCTCCGAGTACATTCGGATGGTTCCTTGAAGTAATCCACTCAGTGCACTAGCTTGTGAAATTGCTAGAGTGACGGCACCAACGGGTGAATCTAGAAATCAAAAACTTTCTGAACAGAGTTTTTCCTGAAACTGTCAAGAAATAAAGGAAATTCACAGTGAAAATAATAATTCCGTTCGTAAGGAGTATGAGGAATATCAAGTTTGTTTTCGATATTTACCATGCCGTCTATATTAATTCTAAAACTGAATTGTTCTTGTAAATATACATGGAGTATATTTTGAAAGATATTCTTTGGAAAGTATTAGTTATCGACTTCTTCAAACTAGAGAAATACCCCTGCAAAATTTTCGAAAAGCAAAGGAGTTATGCAAAACTAGGCACAACGTTGAAGACACGTGAACTAGAATCCAAAATCCTTGCTCAAAGACTAGATCAAAATCCTGAAAGTAAGCAGCAACAAGACCTCCTATAAGTATAGAAACTGTAATATATGATCTGATGGTCCGTTGTGATCTTTTGCTGAAGCAGTGAAAGGAAACTGACCTTTACACACACTTTCTATTTCTATCAAAAAATACGAAACACTGTCTGCCAATATTTATTCCAGCTACTCTAGACTCAACAGAATAATGAGAACGAATGGTAAGACTGATTTTTTCCAGATCAGATCGCCAATAATGCTATTAAAGCTAGTGAATCTTTCAAAACAAATGAGAACCGTAGCTAGTATAATTATTTGCATGACATTCAACTTCTACGATTCGAAGAAATTCTTTTTCTCCTAGAAAACTGAAGAACTACTGTGATTATTAGCCAAATGTTCGGGATAGGCTGTGTTACTAACTCCATGCGCCACTTTAGGAGCAGCATTATTACATGAAGTGAATCGGACACCAGTCGAGCCATAAAATATTCTCAGCTCCGACTGGGGATCGAACCCAGGAACTACAGCCTCAGAGTCGGACACTCTTCCAATGCGCCACGCCAAAGCTACACTCTGTTATTTGACACTCATGGAAGATGCTATCGAAATATAGCTCATGGAAATATAATAATATTATTTCGGCCAATTGATTGTTCAGTAGGAGCTCACTTAAAACATTGTCAAGACTTTGATCTTGACATGAGCTATTTTCAAAGTATTCCATCGCAATAAGCATCACGTCTCGTCAATAAGCTCATCTTATAGCTCCCAACCACAGCTGAGTACCCTGCTGGTAACCTTCCATGTCGTAATTTTGCTGACACTACTTTTCTGAAGGCTGGTAACACTACCTTTTTCCCTAATTTATATACTATTTTTTTTAGATCATATCTTGGTACTACAGAGATTTATTGGGCAACACATTTATATATTTGCCATGTTTTAGTAACAAGTACTTTGATATTTGTTAAATTTGTTATTTCCGTCAACCGATTGCACCCCTACGTGCAACCCTCGAGTGTGAGCTAGGGAAGACGCAGCCCTTACCTCTTAACGTGTGATGCCATGCACGAGACGATGACCATGCGAGGCTTTGAACCCTCTATACCCTTCGCTCCAAAGGCGAACGTTCCACCAGCACGGCCACCACGTTCAATAAAATCCTTTGCTCGCACAAGCTCTGGGTTTTCTCCCAAAAAATTTGAGAGATTCGTAAAAAAAAATAATAACATGTCCAGTACGCAGTTTTTCAGATGTCAGAACGTGTACCAGTGAAATTCTCCATTTCTATGCTTTGGTTATCATCAGTTTTCTTGGGAAACTACGTTGAAGGTTCATTGCCGAAAGAACCTTCCAAATACTTGGATTTATATTTCATGCCAAGAGCTGTATCACTGCCCGTCAGTGATGATTTCACTCGCCGGCGCCGTATGAAACCCTCCATTCCTGCAATATTAGGACCAATAAGAGACGAATGTCTCGATAATATGCAGTTCCTTTTTTTTGAGACTCTGTCACGGCAACCACGTATCCAAACAACAACGGAGAATATAATATCATCTTGCTACTAATATCAATGTCAGTCTGACAAACTTCATGTCTATCAAGCATTATTTGTAACTATTGAAGAATTCACAACAAATGGAATGTTTTTTACTTTGCTGGTTCGTGAAATTATCTCAATATAATCTACTCGTGCTCATAATACTATCGATAATTAAACTTGATCAAATTGCTTTGACCAAGCAATTTGATCTCGTTGATTTCTGACAGAATTACTATCGATAGTATTGCGAGCACTCGTGGTATTACCCCCGATTATATAGATTTGTAGATATCAGTACAAAAGCGGAAAAACATTACAAATACTGCGGTGGAGTCAAATCAATTATTGATTATTTTAGATTGTCATTTCAGATAGAATTGAAAAACGATTTTTTCAAGTAAACAATTGAGTTATTAATCAACGGGCATATGGGTCAAAGTGTCTCATTTACGAGACAATGTTCTCTTCACCTCTATGAAAAAAATAGTTGTTACCTGGGTTGAAAAATACGAAATGAATAATCACAGATGCAAGAAGAGTGGTGCATATCATATCCAAGGAAAAACCGAAGGCTCTGCTCGTAGAGATCATCATATAATAGGTCGACGTGTAGTGGTCCTGGTGTCTGTCAAACTCTTCGATAAGAAGAGGTTCTTTTTCGTAGGCCCTCACTGTCGTCAATCCCTCTATGGTAGCGTTCAAATGGCCGATGACTGGGCTTCTGGCTGGAAATTTTTATATTACACAAGTCGCTAACAAGTGGTGCAAGCGGGGTTATCAAACTCGACTGTCGCCTCGCCCGATAATCACGGCTACTATCATAATGATCGTCACATGATCCTTATTACGTAAATAACGTATATGTTCATTCTAAAAATCCATTAGTTTATGTCTATATCAATATAAATCATGAAGAGAAAGATATGGAAATGAATGGTAAATAGTTTGAATTTATGCAAGGAAAAAAAAATTGTGTATGGAAAGAATGAATGAGCATTATGAAGATGAAATTAAAAATCAAGAAAATAATGAATACCAATGTGATGAAAAATATGAAGATTAGGTAGAAGTATTATTGAAAAGGTATGAGAATTTACTTATGTATGAATCTATAGCAGCGAAAGAATATTCACACAAAATACAAGTAAAGCAAATAGATGAATTTAGGAAATAAGAGAATGCAAAATGATGAGTCGTTGTATCATAGTTCATCATCAATCCTATTTAGAGTAGATAAAAAAAATATGGAGAATTGAGATTATGTTTGAATGCCAGAGAACATAATATAATAACGATTCCACAATATATAGCTCCATTAAATATAGACACAATTTTTGGCAGAATCATAAATTCAAATGTTGTTTCAAAAATTTCTTTAAAGCATAGTTTTTGGTCAATTCCTCTACATGAAAATTCAAGAAATTATACAGGTTTCTGAATAGAAGGGGAAGTACACAGGTTTTGTATTATACCAAATGGGTTACAATCTGCTTGTCCAGCATTAGAAAGAGCTCTGCATAAGATATTAGACAAATATGAGCACCTTGTGCTATATTACATAGACGACATACTAATATACTCAAAAGATGAAGAAACTCACAAAGGACATTTAGAAAAAAACATTAAAATTGCTAGATGAAGCGGGACTGAACATTAATTATAGGCAAATATAATTTTTGTTGTAGAGAAGTAAATTATTTAGGATACAGGCTGAATGAAAAAGGATTAAAAATGGACCCTGAATGAATGAAGACAATACAAGACCATACAATTTGAAAACATCTAGGGGTTCTTTGGGAATATTGAATTATTTCAAAAGACTTATACCTGACCATAGTAAGAAAGAACTTCCATTAATTAATTTATTTAAAAAGAATATAAGATGGAAATGAGGAATTGAGCAAGAGCAGGCATTTATTGAACTAAAAGGTATATTCATCAACACTTTAAGAATATATCATCCGGATTACAATTTACCTTTCATTCTTAGAACTGATTCACCAATGTCCAGATGTGCAGGTATTTGAAACAGAATCAAAGGGGAGAAAAAGTTCTCATATCTTCTGTCTCACGTATAACAAAGTAATATGAACGTAATTATAGTGTTACAGAATTAGAGTTAGCCAGCATGATATTCTGCAGTACAAAATTGAGATTCTATTTATTAGTAGCAAAATTCTTTATATAAACAGATCATGAAGCATTAATGTCGATTGTTAACATTATAAGGAAAGTGTAAGTGTATTGTGAAGGAGAAACATATTTTCCTCGGCCTTTACCTTATCAATGATTGTTTAACTACATCCGGATCAAATACTTAGGTAATCATGAGAAATGTCTAATACTTATACTTATACTCACTAGACGCATCCAGTCTCTTGATATTCCTTCCTGTCGGTATATAAAACCTCCGGACGAAATACAACTTGATCAGTAAGAATACCACAGGTATCAAGAATATCAAATTGGCCGAAACTAACAGGAAAATAATGGATACAACTTGCAGGGTTCCCTGGAATACAAAAAGTTATTCAAAGAACGTGGAAATGTTATTATCAAAACAAAATTATGTAGGGTAGTGTTGGGTAATAAGGCCCACTTAACTTTTGCAAATTTTTTTATCCCTTATATTTTATTCAAAAAAATCCAAAACTTGATGTGGTGATTGTTTGTAATGTTTGCCGCTATGTTGACATCAAAATTCGTCTCCTTCAATACCTTAGTAACCAAAATAAGACGAACTTGAAAAACTTGCTGATGGGCCTTATTACCCGCCTATTAGTGTAATAAAGCCCACAGTAAGTCATGCAGAATTTTGATCCATTATTGTATATATAAATATATACAGATCATTTATATTGATCAGAGTTGTTAGAAACTCAATGAAAAATAAACAAAAATAAACATTATTTCATATGAAAAGTGATAAACTTAACAAAATTCAAACAAGGAAATTGAATTATTAAAAAAAAACTGATAAACTAAATTTTAAGAACATTCCCTACAGTAAAAATCCACAACATCTTCAGTCGTCAGTTCTATGCAAGTTTCGTGTAACCAAGTTCCACAGTCTAGACACTTTCGCATGTTGCCCGCGGGCTACGCGATCTCTGGTAGGGCCTTATTACCGGACTTTTTCAAACATGCAATTTCCCGAAAAATGAACAATTCTTTCAATTATACACTTAGAGCGAAAGATAGTACCAATGTTATAGTAACTGATGGAGCACTAGTAGTTTCTTCAAGTAAAATAGGTTGAATTAAAAAAGACGTCTCACCTTCTTGCGAACTTATAATATGTGCAGCCTAAAACTGCACATTCACCTAGTGTTGTTGATGGCGAACTGCAGTCAACGATCTTTTAATAGAGCTTTACCACCCGGATGAGAAACTAACCATGTTGACAGATTTGAGAAAATTTGCCAGTCTTCAAGGAAAAAAACAGTGGGCCTTATTTACCGCCGGGTCTTATTTCCCAACACTACCTTACAAACAACATTTTGAGAACAATTTATTTACCCTATATCACATACTTTTTTGTATATACTACTAGATGCGCATTACGACCATATAAATATAATGAACACTAGAACGCCAATTAGTTCAGAATAACGTGGTCCCCCTACGGCAGATTTACCAACCTATGAGTTTTCGCAATAGAGCGCAAGTGTCGCCAGAGACGGTCTTAGGATTTTTTACTTCCTGTTCCTGAATCTGATATAAGTTGTCGGTAATAGCATTTGCAATACAATAGAGTTTTCCTTTAATGATATATACAGACATACAGTTTTACATGAGTTCAAACTACTTGGTGACTCTTGTTATCACTTTTCCATAATTTTTATGAAAAACAGAAATGTCCTTGATAGGAGATAAAAAATTGGGAAAAAAATCTGTTAAATATAGTTTCTCTGGTAAAAAACTACATTTTTGCATTCGGTCAGAGATTCTCATTTATGATTGTGAATGTTGTTGAATCGCATTAAATTGAAATGACATTTTTTGTAGTAAGAAATGGATTATAGAATGTTGAGAGAAATAAATATAAAAAGTAACAAATTTAACTTGTTACAGGATATGTGTTTCACTTTGTTCTAAATGAGGAGAAATGGTAGGATTGGATTGGATGAAAAAGGAGTATAATAATTCTCAACTTTTTTTATTTTGTAATGTTACAAAATTATTTCTATGGAACGAAAATTGCGGCATTTTATTTCAAAATCTATTGACGGGAAAATAGAATCAATTTTGTAAGTGTTTTCCTCTTCAGTTCACCTCTAATTTTCTCAGTGTGCGACATTGCAATATTGAAAAATCTAATTCTGGTGTTATTGCTTTCATAATTTTCTTTTGTGACTCAACTCAAAGGGAGATATATCGAAAATGTTGTTTTTTTATGGAGCTGAATAATTTTTCATTCTGGAATAATATTGATGAAGTTTGGTGTATAAAGGTTTCCAAAAAATTTGTTTCATAGAATTATCAGTAATTTCAAGAACCTGCCGGATTTTTCTCTCAAGGAAAATACAAATATCAATTACAGTTTGTGATGGCCTTATGAGACCACCTCTATTTTTTCTACTCAACAATTCAGAGTTTTCTGCATCTGCAGAAGATTCTGTAATGTCTATAAGAGTAAACAAACATACTCTACATTTGATAATTTTTTTCATAGACTCAACGACAAATCCTGATATATGTGTAACCACATTTTCAGTCAGAGCACTTAAAGAAGGGAGAAACGAAATTAAATGACAAAATTCCCCATCTACGATTAACATGTCGTTGACATCGATGTCATATTTTTTTTATAATGAACTCATTTATGTGAGTCAATATATTGGTGCTATCTAGATTCACACTGTTTCCCTGAACATCTGCTAAAACCTAACAATGCCAAAACTCAGAAGCCGACACTGTTATCTTTATTCGCTTGATACGCCAAGATCGGATTTTGAGGCGATATTGCCAAGTTTACTGGACTGCAATTACCTGCCCTAATCAGAGATGATATTCCGAACTTCATTTGGAACACGAACAAAAAAAGAAAACTTTGCAACGACTTGACCAAATACAACAATAATGCGCAAAGGTTGGCCATCATTACCTGTGAGGGTAATTTAACTGAATCTCGGACAGCATGTTTGGCGTTCTAATGTTTATTATATTTCTATGATTACGACACTCACTTTTTTGACAGAAAAAGTCAATTTTTTTCACAATGACGTCAGTCTGCCATTTTTTTTAAATTGCTATGGGCGTTGAGAGATACATTGTTTGAATTGTATTTAAATACTCTACAAACAAAATATAGAAGAAAATATTCATCCAAAACGAAATGGCAGTACATAATGTTAGAGCTCTGCTATTAGGATCCATAGAGACTTTAGTTCTAGAAAAATCATCAAATCTTCTTAGGTACCCTTTTACAAAAGTTGTTTGTACCTACCTGAAACACCTAGTAAATAGACTACTGAACCTGGTGAAAAACACAGGACTATTTAACTAGGAACCACTGACGACAGAACAATACAATAGATCCCAGCTGGTCTCCATGTTAAGGGAAACCTTACTCGATAGTCTTTTTAACCAACCAACTTGAAACACATACTCAGTATTTCCAAAAAGTTAATGTTTGGGCTGGTACATTGGGCAATCGTATCATAGGTCCATATTTCTTGAGAAATTTTTTTAACGGAGTTATATTTTTGAGGATGCTACAAAATGACATCTTTCCGGAAATAATTCAGCTGGCTGGAAATAACTCAGGAAATATTCGTTTTCAATAAGACGGAGCACCTCCTCATTATTTCAGGCCAGTAACCAACTTTTTGAATGAACATTTCCGGAAAGATAGATCGGTAGGTCCTATTGAATGGCCAGCTCGCTCGCCTGATTTGACCCCGTTGGATTTTTTTGTGGAGATATCTCAATTTTCAAGTGTACAGAACCGCCCCAGGAACGATAAATGAAGAAGGGGATCGCATAAGAGACGTATGTAGGAATGTTTGGAAATGTAAGAAGCGAATATCAGAATCG
Organism: Chrysolina oricalcia; assembly: GCA_944452925.2. NCBI lineage: Eukaryota > Metazoa > Arthropoda > Insecta > Coleoptera > Chrysomelidae > Chrysolina > Chrysolina oricalcia. The sequence continues at coordinate 36,194,328 of OX101813.2, read as the reverse complement.
TCTCTTTATGTGGCAGGAAGTCAATGGAAAAATTTCAAAACTCTTGATTTGATTTTCTTTCTCAATTTTTCAGATATTTATGTAAAATAAACATTGTTCTTAATTCTGGATGATTTTCTTAATTTTGCCTTGTCACTTAAATTTCATTTTTTAGTTTTTACGAAAAAAACTTTCATTCAAAGAGGATTTGATGATTTGACTAGATCTGATTAATAGCCATCGAAAAGATCCTCATATGGCAGAGCTCTAACATTGTGTACCGCCATTTTGTTTTGGATGAATATTATTGCCTGAAATTTTGATGTTGATGATGTATCACTCCGGCGCCACTTTGAAAAATAGACCTTATTTTGTTGTCAATAAGTAGATTCAGAACTACCATTCAACAAAAAAAAAAACTCAAAACAGAATTCCAATCCGTTCAAAAATTAACTGGGGTAGGGCTACTCTGAGTGAGTTCTTACATTATGTTGAGTTGAGTAGGAATTGACTAGATTCGTCTGGTCATGACTAGACTTCGCCCATTTGCCCTCTGTATGTATTTTTTTTTTTAGGACAAATAAAGACAAATTATGAACCGCCATTTTGTTTTGGATGAATATGTTCGTTTGAAATTTCGTAGATATGTAGAGAATTGTAAGACGTTTCGAAAGAGGTGTCACTCGACCCCCCAATTTAAAAAAGTATTTCAAAATGGCGGCACGACGCCATTATATAAACACTTTTTTGCTATCTAAAAGTAGTAATTGACCTACCATTTAACCAAAAAAAAAATTGAAATAAAATTCCAACTCGTTCAAAAGTTAGCAGGGTTATTTTATGGACAGACTTTTTAAATTCATTTCATTTATCATAATAATATTCTAATATATTTTTCTAATTTTCATTGACATATGGAATACTTTCATATTATTTACAATATGTGATTTTGTAGAAATGCGTGTCAGTTGGTAAAAATGAAATAATTGCTTTGGACATGAGATCCGAAGAAATATTCGAGCATGGTAAGATTACTGCATTCAGCTGATGTAAAATAATATACAGGGTGTCTCACGAACATTATTTCATACCAGTGCAAAGTTGCCATTTCGTGCAGGTTGCCTACTATGCTTTTTCTACAAAAACCGACCACTCATGTTTGATATTCTAATAAACAAAAATTCAAAAAAAAATACAAAATCTTTTCTTTATCGTTTTAAATGTGCAATTATTGAAAGGAATTTTTGCAAAACTGAACAGAATGCTGGATACTTATATTTTTTCGGTATTAGATATTTATCGTCATATTTCTGAAATATTTTGTTCTGTGTGAACTCACCCTCATAATCTCATAAACAATTAAAGGTATTGTTTCGTCTATCGTGCCGACATCCTTGGAAAATCTATTGATTATATTTCCAATATAATGGCCATCGAAGAAATTCATGAACGAATTCAATACCGAGTGCGTTATCCATTTGTGAAGATTCCTCGATGCTTTCAGCGAGAAGAAAAACGTCAAGTAGGTTCTGGCGAAGGTCAATAAAAAGGCTGCGATAATCAAAACAGCGTAAAGGTTCAAGTAAAGGTTGCGTTTCGTTATAGTTTCATTGAACTCGGTGGAGTTGGTTCTGTTCGCTCGTACTAGTTCTGTTACTTTCGGTTCGACATTTACCCTGAAATGAAGACGAAAGTATTTAGTACTGAAATTGATTTTTAAGCAAGTTGTATCCAATTGAAAAGAGATGGTTACATTGCAGCACAGATTACAATTGAGAAGACCATAGTCATGAAGAATATAACATACAGGGTGTCCCAAACTCGATGGCCTTTTAGACGTTTCTGGAAAACGAGACGTTGGATTATTTCGAGAATTCCACACCTGTAATTTGGAACCAATCGAAATACGTTATTTTGACAGATCACCATGGCAACAGAAGTATTGCAGTGAATTTTTTTTTCTCGTGGGATACCCGACAGCGAATTATACTGGAAATTTTTTGACGTTTACAATAACAGACCATTTTTGACACACTGGTTATAATTTGTTCACAAAATATTTAGTTTTGATACATTTTAATTACAAAGCTAAGATGTTTTCTATATTCTTCGGACACCTACTCTCTTCTCAATGGCAAAAATTCAGGACGTTGAATGTTTTCAATCAAGTGTCTATGTCTTATAAATATATATATAATATTTATACACTAATTTATTTACCTTTTTCCCATTCCGTACTTTCAATTTTGCGTAGTTAAGATGCAAGTATTCGTGGATAATTCGAAACAAATTTTCTTTCTTACATCAGACAATTTCACGCATATTTTGCATATAGTATGATTTTCAAATCGATTCATTTTTTAAACAAAGAATTTTATTGGTTTTACTGGCTGTGCAATATTCTTTATTGCAACAAAACGTGAGTTTTTTTAATGATTCGAAGTGTCAAAATAAAATGATCACAGCCTCCTATGATTGATGCTTGCTGACGCTGGTTATGAATTCCATACCATTAAAGCGCGAATAACGCACGTTAAAAAAACAATTTTCTATCACTTGTAGTTACTCAAAACTTATGTGACATTGAAGAATGTACTATTTTCTATTTTGAAATGGTATTCCCGTGCAACTACAATGAGTGGAAATTACCAATTTGAAGGCCTAAATAATTGCTGACAAAGCTATGACGCGCTATGAATCCGTTCATGCAGCTTCCCGAATAACATCTAAAATTATAATATTCTACCGCTTGTAGTAAGCTCAAGTAACTATAAAATAAAATAATATTATATTTTTCTGTCCCTAAATGGCACTTTTGAGCTACTAGAATCACTAGTAATCAACAGTTTATAGGCTAAGAGTCCATTGGTGTGAAGACAAACTGAATATTATTATGCAATCTGTTCCTGTAGGTATGTATCTATAAAACTAATATTTTTTCATTTTCTACCACTTGAAGTAGCCCGACGTGAATAAAAAAATCAAAGAATGTAAAATATTTCATTACAAAACTGCATTACCGTTTAACAACAATGAGTAGAAAATAATATCTTAAAGGGCAGGCTGAGAAACTGAAAAGCACATTAAATTTGATAAAATTATAACTTTCTACCACTTGTAGAAATCCAAAATTGATGTCAAATAGAAGAATATAATATATTACGCTTTAGGTTGCCATTTTCATGCATCTACAATGAGTAAAAATTTCAGAATAATCGCAGGCTTGTAACCCGTACCTAGAGGATGGTATCGAAACTTCGACGCAATGTGAATTTGTTATATTTGCCTAGCTAGGTTTCCAGCAGTTGAAAAATAACATAAAAAAAATAGATGAGTTTTTAGTTTTTTATTTTATATATTTACAAGTGAATAAATCTTTAATTATATTATTTTGACTATTGTAATTATTGTTTATATGGAAAACGCAATTATTATAAACTATGGCAGGTTGATTGGAAGTAGTTGCTTGTTCTCGATTCAGAGATTCTCGAATCGTCTTTGCCAAAGTTGAAGCAGACCTCATTGCGACAATTATTTCCTGATGATGGCCCGAGTATATTTGCAGATATGCTTTTATTGAGTGGCTGCTAGTATGACCGGTTATTTCGTTATTTTGATCTGTTTGACATCAATTCCAATCAATGATGCAGCTAATTTGATCCAGGAATATATTGTATTCTGTCCAACTGGACTATTCTTGTACCAGCCTTTGGAACTAGGATTCTTCCAGTTTGGATTTGGCGTCAATAATAAACGCTTATTTTTGATGGGGCCTCGCTTGCTTGTTCATTTTATGAACAGTCCGACTAGGCATATTTCTTCGTTGATTGTATTCGGTACTAGCCACTTACTATCAGCCATTTTCTTTGAGCCGCCTTGGGTGGTCTTGGAAAAAACCAGGTTATAGTCAATGCGGCCTGTTGGTTCCCCTCTATTGTCAATTTCTTCCAAAAAATATTCGAGTTGTGCTGACGCTCTTCATTTCCTCTCCAGGCCAATTCATGACCAGCAACGTGGAAAAACTTTTTCTGCAGTCCTTCCGGAGTGTTTTTGTCCCAAAGCTCAATAATTCTTCTCAGCTCGTCTGCTGATAGTTAAAATTGTTAAAATTGTTATTTCCGTCAACCGATTGCACCCCTACGCGCAACCCTCGGAAGTCTTCGAGAGACTTGTGTGAGCTAGGGAAGACGCAGCCCTTACCTTTTAACGTGTGATGCCATGCACGAGACCGGTGAATCGGTGGATCGAACCCACGACCCCACGCTTGCGAGGCGTACGCTTTTACCAGCCGACCACCACGGCCCATGCAAATGAACTTTCCTTTCTTTTGGTTGGATCCATTTGTAGCTTCCGGCGCTTAGCATATTTTGCTGCTCAGAATTCCATAAAACTTTGATAACAAAACTCTCCTTGTAGTCTTTGGAATTTTATTTTCGCGTGTTGAACCCATAGTTTTCAAGAATAAGCGCCAGTTCTTCCACAGGTATATCCGCTCTATCGAAATTTTACGATTTTTCTGCGCAAAAGTTTGTAAACTGCCTCCATACGCTTGACTTCGATTTCCTGGTATTCACGGGTGTCAACTGATCAATCTCCTGGCAAATATGTTCTTCTCTTTCTTGACCGAAGCGAAACATTTTCTTACGTCGTGCCACTTGACAGCTTCAAAAGTGAAGTAATAATTTTGGAGTTTATCAAGTAAAGTTGGCACCGTCCTATGTCCAAGACAAATTACAGAGGGATCACGACGAAGAATTTCAGTTTGAAACTTTGAGAGATATCAACAGACTACCATGGCCAGGGCTTCTACGGGTTAGAGTATTTTCTCGTTCTCGTTCTCGTTTAAGAAGTGCAGCTAAATATCAACTGTGGAGTTCATATCGACCAACAAATAACGAAGAAATAAATAATGAAGAAGAATCTATAGATGGTTATTACTGCACCTGTAAATCTGGTGCTCGAACTGTCGGTACCTGCGCACATATTGCTAGTATAATATGGTATTTGGGGTACGCACGCCATCAACCAAACATTCGCTACCCCTTACCCCAATCAATAGGATCTGTTCACGATGCAGGAAACAGATCCCAACCACAAAATATTGTTCGTTAGGTTCAGTTTTTTATTTTATATCTACGTACGTTGCTAGTCTGATTTCTTAAAAAAATAACCACCCTATGTAAATAGCCTTAGAACTTTTCCATACAAAACGTATCGACATACCCATTACGTTTTTAATTTTATGAGGCCCTCAACACCGGTCTGTCGATGGCTTAAGCTTTGAATGCACCTGAAATTTCCATGTTGTTTTGAGATGAAATCAGTTACAGTTATTGTTTACTGATGGCCGCGTTGAGTTGTTACAGTTTTACTGTTCCCTTAGTTATTTATTATTCTCATACAGAATATACATTTTCTAAATATGTATATCCTACATACAACACCAAAGTGTATAATATATTTGAGCAAAGATCCTTGTACTTCCAGAGCTAACGCAAAGCGATACTGATGATGGAGATAGACCTCCGAAACCGGAGCTATTGAAAGCTACTGTGTTTATTTGAGATGAGATCACGTGCCAATTGTCTGTATTAAGGTGTACTGTTTCCATAATGATTCCAAGTTTTCATACAAAAAATACATCTTTGTAGGCCACATAATATATAATAGTCATAGCTTTTTGTAATAATGTCAGCCACATTTCTCATAATATGAAGTGTATGCAAGATGCAAAAAAAAAGAAAATGCTCTATTATTCTGTAATTAGTCTTGTCGTATGGTTTTTGGGAAATGCTTCGCAGGCCATCAACCAAACATTCTCTCGGCCAATTCAGCCAATTCGACTGGGGCCTATTTTCCATAAGAACCGTGCGGGGTCCTTTGATTTCATCTCAAATATCACATCTATTTTCAAGCTTGAGCATGTTCATTAATTATAGTAATCTTCAACGATACAAACGCAAAAATCACTAAAACAATACTAGTACAATACTCACCATACAGATAGCATTTTCTCCGAAAACCCAGCTGCAAGTTGGCATAGGACGAAAACTAACATTACCAGCAGCAAAGGAAAGAACCCTCCAGCAAATCGGTAGTACTTTATGTACACTCCAAGATTAACCTTACCAGAACTCTTCTCTTCAAGATACAAATTTCCATGAGCACATTCCTGTACCGGTAGCAGTTTAGCGTTCTCATCTGCATCGTCGTTAATTTCGTTCTCAATCTGATCATCCTTCTCGTCTTCGAAATAGTTGTTATCAACATCGTCCATGTAGAAGGTAACTCGCTTATCCATAGTTTCCTGTTGCTCTTCTAAAGATAACGTCTTCCCATTCTGCATGAACAATATATTGTGGCCATACACCAGCTTGATATGGTTAATGTTGGTGGTGACCAGTATAACGATCTTTGTCTTCAGAAACTCCATGATACATTTTCTGAAGACGTAGGTATTCACGTGGCTGTCTAGATGAGTCAAGCAATCGTCCAGTAGGTAGATGTCGCTGTTTTTGTAAACGGCTCTAGCTAAGTTGATCCTTGTTTGCTGACCCTTACTCAGATTGACGCCCTTATCCCCAACTATCGTTTGGTCGCCCTTTTCGAACCTGCTGAGGTCTTCTTTCAGTGCGCAAACTTTTAGCACTTCGTTGTATCTTTGCTCGTTGTAATCTTGCCCGAAAATAATGTTCTGTCTGATAGTGGACGGAAATAACCATGGATCTTCAGCGGTGTAGGATATACTACCATCAACTACCATATGGCCGCTGTTCATAGAGTATTCTCCCAGTATGGTCCTTAGCAAGGAACTCTTTCCGCTCCCAAGACTGCCCGTTACCAGATAGAGCCCCTTTTCCACTGAGAGGGACACATCTTTTAGTACTTCGGTGTCGTTCACCTTTGCTGAGACGTGGTTCAAGAAAACTTTTGGTTGTGAGATACCTCTGGGTTTTGCTCCTACTTCTTCTGAGTTTAAGAACTCTCTCAGTCTGTTCAGGGAAGCGTAAACCTCCGAAATGTTGGATATACCCATAGGGATCGAGGCTATGATGAAGGATTTTATGTTGCGGAAGAGCGCTTCTATGAAGAAGACTGTACCGGCACTGGTGTAGTGACCGGTCCAAATGTATGTCAGGATGATGAGTGCAAAGGACATGTTGGACGCCAAAGAGCCTATGATGAGGACGATGCACTTCAAGTAGTATACTGGTGCCAATTTCTTCAACTCCTCACTGGAAAAAAAAGAATGGTAGTCTGGATGGAATTTATTAGGTTAGGTGTTGATTGAGTAGGTTTATTGTGGCCCACCACCGTGACCAGTGAGGATCTATTGCTCACACCAATTCATATTTCAATAAATAGTCCCAAATTCTTCACGAAGCCGATTAGTTCACCTGGTGATTGATCTTTCAGGTCTGATGGCAACAGTGAGGCTCTGCCAAACATCTAAAACCTAATTCAACACAAAGATGGAATTCTGGATTTTTCAACAGTCTTGATATGTGGTGATTCAGACGAGAGTGGCCAATAAGTAGGCCTGTTAGACATCGTAAGTCATCACTACTGGAGTCTCACAATAATTGTTTGGTTACAGTTTTTGAAGGATCTATAAATGCCTCTGAATGAATCGATCCCAGCAAGTCATGCCAAAAAGATACTCTCAGTGTTTGTTTGGCAACACTTGAAGAAATGCTAAGTGCAGGTTCTGACAGTTCCATACGAACTTGGAAGTTGACCGGTTTTCTACAATCTCTCTACACTTGAGTCAATTGCGTGAATTTCGGCCTGAAATACGGTTGCATAGGGACCCTAAGCAGGTGGAAATATCTGTCTACGACTATACACAACTGTATACACACGACCCAGTGCCTGAGAGTGTTTTCGAACTATCTTTAACACAACGGTTGTATGCACGTAGTTTCACCTTTCGGGAGACCCATTCGTATTTATCTCGAATTAGAACGGTATGTCATGGTTGACTATTGGAGGTATTAAATCGGAGGCCATTCCCAGAATGCTTTGACTTTAGATGTCAGCCAGCAGTTTGCTACCCTCCATATGCACCTGTCGTATGCAACTATAGCAATATGCACAATTCTGTATGTTGTCTGTTCTGTTTTGTCTGTTGACTATCCTCCTTCTCCAGAAGCATATGGAAAGGAGATAAGTCTAGAAGGAATTTCCATAGCTGCTGACGATGTGGTGCTAATAGCTTCAGTGATCGCCAGGCAGACCTCCTTCTGTATACTACAGAGCTTTGTCTGAACCATTCGCTGTGATGCTTTCAGCCATCAAGCGATCACTTGCGCGATCACTTGCACTCGAGCGATCCATGTGAGCTTTTTATCCAGGATGATACCTAGATCTTAGATACCTCACCAATTTCTTCTTCCTTGTGAGGGTATAGTCTTTCTGGGGTTAACAGACATTCGACACCAACTGTGAACGTTATCCAACGCTTATTGGATGAAATTGGAAGCTACTCTTCCTGAGGTTGTCCTTGCCAGAATGATAAGATCATCAGCATGAGCTTGAAGCTCTACTCCTCTTCTTTCAAGGACATTGAGTAGATTTGTCCATCAGGAGTAACCACAGAAGGGGGGCAGCCGCTGAAGTCCTTAATGGTATCGTCTTGTGGAGATGTAGTAGGTGTTCTTTTCATGAGCATGGTGTTGATCCACGCAGCAATGTCTGAATCAATACCTTTTTGAGCCAAAGCTCATCCAATGGAAATTGGAAGAGCAGTTTCAAATGCTCCATTTTGAGAAACATGACCACTGCAATATCCTCGTCAAAAGATTTGGTGATTTTCCTAACTAGTCTGTCAATTTGCCGTTTTGTTTGGCTTACTGGTGCTTTTGTAGGAATGAGATTTAAAGAGCCATGAGATATGCCCGTCCAGCACACTCTCAAGTTCTTTCAGAAGAAATGATTTATGCAAATAGTGCCGAAAACTACCACTCAACACACTTTTGAAAATTTAGTAATAAAGGTTTTCCTATAATTTCTGATGTTTGAAGGTTTAGTGGTCAGCCAAGTCAATCCATCTACTACTATACTAGTTGAACTCCTCCTTTTATTTTCACGCACCTTGTCTTGTGTGGTGCATATACTCAATCTAAATCCTATGATTGAGTATTATTTCCAAAAATACGATATTTTAGAATGGTTCAAATAATTGTTATTTTCCAGAACCATTGTGTTTAACAGATATAGTCTTTAAGAAAACTGGGTAGGAATCAAGTCGACCGAGGTATATTTGTCGGACATATTTTCAAATATTCTCAGAGAGCGCTTGTGAAGTTTTCCCTCAGAAATGGGAAGTTCGCACATATCTGACAAATATAATTCAATATTCGTCGAGGTATTAGCAAAGAGAGCGGTTTTTCTTTGTTATACTGATGCCATAAAACGTATAATCAAATCTGAAATTGATATAGGAATGATCAGTTAGTAGGGATTGACACTTATATACACTGAAACTTATCATGAATCAAAAGTATTGTTCCTACCTTCTGACATCATTGATTTTGTTTTCGAAGAAGAACTCCCAGGAATACATTTTGATGATCTTGATTGCTGATAATGTTTCCGTAGTCAGCTGAATTCGTTCATCTGTATATTTCGCTGATTTCATCCTCATCATACTGGTTTTCTTCCCAATATATACTGAAAATACATTTATTCGTATAGTTGCGGCTGGGATTTTTTAATTTAATTTGACCGATTAAATTACTCAAATCTCGTGGCTGGACTGGGGTGAGTCCTGCACGATTCACTGTTGCGTTCCAATTAACAGTGCTGCTCCTAAAGTGGCGCATGGAGTTAGTAGCAAGGACTATCCAGAACACGTGGCTAATGACCATAGTAGAAGATGCCAAGGCACCAAAGAAAAAAAAATGAAATTCAATCATATAATACTATTTGTCTCCTGAGATCAAATAGGAAGAGTTTCAGACTAGCTCATTCAACACAAACCACCTAGAATATTACTAAATAATATCTTCATACACTTCATCATGAATTCATAAATAAAAAGTACATTCTAACTACGTCGTGCATGATATTGGTACAGTAGTCTGTTTCCTAACTCTACTTTGAATAAATTGATAGAAACACAAGTTTTCGAAGAATATGGAAATGTATTATAACAAACTATACCCTTATGCAACAATGATTTTCCTGTGCTTCTTTTATTTTTTCTCTGAACGTGTATGTCATTTTGTGATCGCGTGTATTGTAACAATTGTGAATAGTATTGTTATATACCAGTTTAGATGACGAATACGAAGAAGCAAGAGAAATGTTCATATTATGTACAAAAACCAAAGCTTGATACTCTGAATACTGTTCTACTGACATCTAATTCATAGTATACAGGGCAATTCAAATTCGACCCCCACCATTGGGATCTCCTAAACTACAGGAGATACGTCGAAGGTTGAATTGGAGCAAAGTTGCGTATTGTGGTGCTTAACAAAATACTGTTTTGAAACTTGGAAAATTCCGAGTATTTCCGGATATATCGGGAAAAAACTGAAAATCGGAATTTTCGTTTTTATTTTTTTCTATCGTTATTTGACAACATAGCTCAAAACCAAAAGTACATTTTCATTAATACTTTTTTTCAGCTACACGTTTTTATGTTCAGATTTACTATCCGACGTTTCGTTTTCTGGCATTCATCATCAACTTTTTTTTCTGTTATGGGCGCCATATTGTTTTTTTATACAGAAAAATAGTGATTCTCATTCTGATTTCATTGACGTATAATTTGTTATGATTTGCACTTCTGAAACCACAGATATTAAAAAATAAAACAACTTCATCTGAGATGGTCATGACTCCATCGAAAAGTTTTGATTAATAAACACTAGTTGTCAGAACTCATTAAACATCATAAGTTTACACAAATACTTCAGTCAAAATTTCCTCATTCTCAAATGAAGAAAAACGAGATATGTTGAAACTTTATTATAAATTTGATAGGAATAGTACGAAAACAACACAAATTTATTTTGAATTATATCCGAAAAGACCACAGCCGGATAGAACATTATTCGGAACTTTGGGCAAAAACTGGGCTGAGTACGGTGCGTTTCAAAAAAACAAGAATGAAATCATGAGCTTGTAAAAAATACACAAAAAGTATTACAATAAGTGTTCGAAATGATGGTCTTCCTCTTGAATACATAACCGAGCTCGTCGTCTCAAATAAATAACAGCCCTAACAATATCCCTTCTTCTGATAGACCTGAATTGCGTGATGATATTGTCTCTAAGTTCATCTACTGTGTCATACCTTGCCGGCCACCTCACTGGTCCAGAATTTCCTAACCACCTATTAGGAAATCTTTGGTGTGAATATTCGCAAACTGCTCTTTTATTGTGTGGAGGAACCCGTCATGCTGACACCAGCAGCTGTTATAATTGACAAGGGGAAACGTATCCATATATTCCTCGAATTCGTTTCTTAAGAACCGAAGATAGGTATCCCCGTTCAAAGTATTAGAGAAGAAATGAGGTCCAAGTATTCGGTCGTCATGAATTCCAGCCCACACATTCAAACGAAACCGAACTTGTGGTCTGACTTCTCTGAAGTGTCGTGGATTATTTTCTTTCCAAATGTGCTCATTATTTCTATTAAAAACACCACAGTTCGAAAAAGTACTTTCGTCGGTCCATATGTAATGTTTTTCAAGAAGTTTGTATGGTCTACCCTATTCGAAAGCAACCTACAAAATTCCATCCTTCTCTCAGGATCACCAGGATGTAATTTTTGTGAAATATGTATATTATAACATTTCAAACCACTTTTTTTGAATTCTCTCCAAACGCTCGTCTGTGGCACATCCATTTCTGCCGAGACTTGATGTATTGATTTGGAAGGATCTGCATTTATCTAAAAAAGTACCAAAAATAATTATACTTCATCGAATATGGAATGAACAATTATTTCACCTCAGCTAATAAGTTACGTCTAATATTTTGTTCTATTCTGCTTCCATATTTCATTCTTGGGTTTTGAAACGCACCGTACTCAGCCAAGTGTTTGTCCAAAATTCCGAATAATGTTCTATCCGGCTGTTGTCTTTCCGGATATAATTCAAAATAAATTTGTGCTGTTTTCGTACTATTCCTATCAAATTTATAATAAAGTTTCAACATATCTCGTTTTTCTTCATTTGAGAATGAGGACATTTCGTCTGAAGTATTTGTGCAAACTTATGATGTTTAATGAGTTCTGACAACTAGTGTTTATTAAAGAAAATTTTTCGATGGAGTCATGACCATCTCAGATGAAGTTTTTTTTTAAATATCTGTGGTTTCAGAAGTGCAAATCATAACAAATTATACATCAATGAAATCAAAATGAGAATCACTATTTTTCTGTATAAAAAACAATATGGCGCCCTTAACAGAAAAAAAGTTGATGATGAATGCCAGAAGACGAAACGTCGGATAGTAAATCTGAACATAAAACGTGTAGCTGAAAAAAGTATCAATGAAAATGTACTTTTGGTTTTGAGCTATGTTGTCAAATAACGATAGAAAAAAATAAAAACGAAAATTCCGATTTTCAGTTTTTTCCCGATATTTCCGGAAATACTCGTAATTTTCTACGTTTCAAAACTGTATTTTGTTAAGCACCTGAATACGCAACTCTGCCCCAATTTAAGCTTCGACGTATCTCCTGTAGTTTAGGAGATCCCAATGGTGGGGGTCCAAATTTGAAATGCCCTGTACAACATATTTTTGATTGATGTATTTTTAGGAACACTCAAAATTATTCGCATGTGTCGATTTTGTAGTTTTTGTAGTCTGTCCTTCTCACTTTCATTTGCCACGTATAGGATTGAAGATGTTAAATGCTGCAGAATGATAGTTTATACAGTGTCCGCCAAAATCTTGGAACCATATGGAAAACTTATTTGTTTAGTTTGTCAGAAAATTGTATTCCTCATTAAAGTTGATGCATTCAATTAGACTGAATACGCGCATATCGGTTATTACCAGTGGCGTGCGGCTATGCGGGAATCAGCCGAAATTCTAAATTCACTAAGTAAAATTAAAGTGACATTAATGTGCAAAATTTCGAAAAATGATATCTAAAAAAGTTGTTTACAATTGAATGATATTCCTAGTTATTCAGTTAAGTCTACTAGTTAGAAATTTTAATAACTGCTCAATGAGTTGGACTCAATTTTTAACGGGAATCATTCATAATAAGTTTTGTCAAGTAAATTATCTGTTGAAGCAATTAACTGACCTAAGAAAATCTAAAATATGAGTCAAAAAAACAGTGATGAAAAGATCACATCAGAAATGGTGCTACCCTGGATCAAAATTTGATGTTTTTTGAGATTCAATCGCTTACATATGTGACATGGTCTCTGAATATGAGGTTTAGGTCTATTACAATACTCAAATATTTTATTAACCAACAGTTTCAATCTCTTCATCGCCAATACTGATTTTGAATTTATCTTTGAAATAATAAAATATTGTTCATTACTCATTAGCAGGAATTTGGTTTTTGAGGAATTCAATTTGAGCAAGTTGCACCAAGATACGATATTTTGCAGGTCGTTTTTGATAGTATCCACTAAAGTTATTAAGTCTGTAGTACAAAAGTAAATCAATGCATCATCAGCAACTAAATGGACTTTACAGCTTTCAACATAACTGACAATATCATTTATGTATACAATAAAAATAGCACTGGACCTAGTGTGGTACCTTGAGATACATCGTTTCCATTCGAAATTTCTGAAGATGTTATTTTGTGTATATGAGTAAACTGTTCTGCAGATAATTAATGTGCCAATTTAATGCCATCCCTGAAATACCATACTTAATTTGCTTTGCTTCCTTTTTTGAATCTGCCTACATTGAGTCGTCGAAGTATCGGCAATCTGAAACAAACGATTTTACTAATATACCAACCTTATCTGTTCCCAAAATCACTGAAAATGACGTACTGAAGTCGCTGAAGAAATGCAAACCAAAAATGACAACAGGTCCCGATGGCATTCCATCGTTTCTCTTGAAAGACTGTGCTTTAATATTCGCTAAACCACTATCTACTATTTTCAACTTGACTCTGGCATCACTTCGTTTCCCCAATACATGGAAAGATGGTAAAATTTGCCCTGTCTTCAAGAAAGGTGACAAAAATATGGTTGAGAATTACAGACCGATTGTTATACTATGTAACTTCAGTAAATTGTTTGAAATGGTCTTATATGATGCTTTATTTGCGCATGTCAGATGTCAGATCGTAGAAAATCAGCATGGTTTCATTAAGGGTCGATCAACTACAAGTAATTTAACATGCGTCACTCAATTTATTGCAGATGCCTTGGACAAGTCCTCTCAAGTCGATGTCATTTACACAGATTTCTCCAAGGCCTTTGATAGGCTTGATCACGGTATACTTCTTAGAAAACTCTCATCATATGGCTTGACCAACAACTTCATTCTTTTTCTGGAGTCTTATCTGAGCGGAAGGCGTTTGAGGGTTCAGTACCATGGCTTCAGCTCTGTAGAAATAAAGTCATCATCTGGTGTCCCTCAAGGATCTGCACTTGGTCCATTATTATTCATAATTTTTATAAGTGATATTTGTATGTGCATTGACTCGGAAATCCTCCTATATGCAGATGACTGTAAACTGTTTCGTCAGATCACCTCTCTGGGTGATAGTTGGTGTCTTCAGAACGACATAAATATATTGAATGAATGGTGCGAAGTCAATTCATTACCTCTGAATATAACAAAGTGTAATGTCGTCACGTATACTCGTAAAAAAACACCAATTGATTCCACCTACACCGTAAATGGCCATCAGCTGCAGAAAGTGGCAGAGTTCAAAGATCTAGGAATAGTCTTCGATGCAAAGTTAACTTTTTCACATCACGTAAGTACCATTGCTAAAAACGGTTTAAAAATACTTGGTTTCATTATTAGAAATTCCAAATGGTTTATTGAAACTGAAACTCACTTACTGCTCTTCGATGCACTTGTGAGATCGAAACTTGAATATGGCAGCGTTGTATGGAATCCTGGATACAGCACTTATATAAATAACATAGAAAATATTCAGAGGCGATTTTTGAAGTACATGAGTTTCAGATGTGATGGAGTTTATCCAAATCGTGGTGTTCCACACGATCAACTGCTCTCAAGATATCAAGTCAACTCTCTATATAAACGTCCATTTTTGCTCTCAAAAATAAATTTACATGTGCCTCGGCTACCTGTATGTAATATTTCTACATTTTACTTTCCCGCTCCACTAACGAATGTACTTCATTTCTCGTCTCTGTATACTATATGTCGAAACCACTTGTCAATTCAGAGTAATGTGAACATTTTTCATTGTAAGCCAATCGACATTAAGCGGGCTATTCTGACATGATTTTTCTTTTTTTTATATTTCAAGTTATTTCAATCACTGCTGTAGTGCGGTGTGTGAACTTTTTTCTCACTGAGTTTTTTTCAGTTCACACACGGAATTTCTGCATGTGTTATATTTTTTACTATATGATTTTCTACTTTTTTTTCATTGTTTAATATGGCGAAATGCCCTCAACATTTTTTTTGCCTCAATCTGTAAAAGGCCCTGGCTGTAGAATGATGTACTCAATAAATAAATAAATAAATATTAGTTTTTGTCTATCTATCGTTTGTTCATTGCGCGTTGTAGGTCTAGAAATACAGCTGCAATCATGAATTTATTATCTGGATGCTGTTTCCGATCATGTAAGATATTTTGCACAGCACTTTCGCACTAAAACCTGATTGAATCTCGTACAAAATATTATTTGTAGAAACATAATCAGTTAACTGAGTTCATACTATTTTTTCAAGTAATTTTTTCAATAGCTACCAGAATATTTATGGGTCTCAAATTGCTGGCTGTTTTGAAGATGGTTATTTTTGGTATAGGCATTACAGTAGATGTTTTCAAAGCTGTTTCTATTCAACTATTCAAATGAATAGTTACTGAAATTAATGAGAGAGTTTTCTATACTATCGTGTGTTTTTCAAACGAAATCCGAGGATATTTCATAGGGTCTGCCCTTATGAGGTAACGCAAAACTACTTATCTCAATAGTTCCTCAATTTAGACACTCAGTTACATTTTTTGTGTTGATTTCTGAAATTATTTCATCTATAAATGAGTTGAAATAATAACACAATAGATTTGGTTCGTGAATGATTTGGTTATTAATTTCAATTTTATTTATGGTATTCTTTTTTCCCATTTAATGATGGTTTCAATGGTTGCCACATTCTTTCAGCGTTCTTCTTGGAATCATCTATTTTCCGTTCGAAATAACCCATTTCCTCTTCGCGCGTCACTTTTGTACAGTCTTTTAGACCGGCAGCTGCCAATGATACAGCCATTTTGCTTATGTGAAAAATGATGAATAGCACAAATTACCAATCGACACCATGTTTAAAATTGGAATTGTTGAAAATTTTTGATTTTTGAACGATTACCTAATGTCCGTCATGTACTTCAATAGATTAACTGATTAAAAATCCATCGTAAACAAAATGTCAGACCTTTTTAGTGAATACTAAGTCTTGAAATACGTGTCTAAATGTAATGAAAAATGCAACGTCTGCCAAAGATATATTCAATCAATTTGCCAAAGTAGATATCCGAAAAATAATCAGCAGACAATTTGTGCGGATACAACAATGTTATTAATAATAATTGGGTTGTATCGAAAATATAATCTTTCGAACAATTAGCCAATACTTGAAACTTGTGTTATAATTAGACTTTTTAACTTTTACCCTTATTATGAAAATGGCAGACGATTCTAGTTGATGCTTATTGTTACAAATAGTTATGAGCTCGTGAAATTGTAGGTTAAGTTTGTTCAACTAACTAACGTCTGTCATCAATAATTTCAATAAAATTTTAATGAAAATAAGCAAAGTTTTTGAAAGCAGACCTTTTCATAAGTTACAAATAAAAGTTAATAATGCAATTAATAAAATTGCAAAAAAAATTCAAATAAGAATCAACAATAGACATATCTCTGCAATTATTGACGATGAACGTATGTGACGTTTACATGCTCATTTTAATGATGGCAGACATTTCCAGGAATAACCAGCATAAATAATGTATAAATAAGAAATATGTCATTTGGTAGTTCCACTCCTTTGAACTGCAAATTTTTATCGTGGTGAGTTTATCTCATGAAAAATATCAATATTTTTTATTTATTTCACATTATTTCAGTCTGAAAAATATAGTGCAATTAGTCTATGGACCAAATGCTCACAGCTGAAATCAACATTGATTGTTAAAGAAAACATTAATATATCAGCATTCAGTCAACTGATGGCCTTTCTGAAAGTTAAATCAAAAGGATACATTCCCAAAAAATCAAAGGTGTTGGAAGGTGGACAAGTATTACCTTTTATAAGAAAAGCTCCATAATGATACTTTTCTGCTACATAAAGTTGTTCTGGTAATGGGCGTATTTGGAGGCTTGAGACGTGATGAAATGGTCAATATGACAATTGATGTCATTGAAGACAGAGGAGCTGTTTTACTGATCAAGGTACCAGAAACCAAGACCTGCACTTCAAAAAGTTTTATCATTGTTGAAGAAAGCGAAATAGGAGCCTTGAACTTAGTTAAAAAGTACATTGCACTGCGACCAAAAGGATGTAAAGAAATAATAAATGCATTGAGTTACCTGTGGGTAAAAATACCATAGGAAGTGTTCCTTCTATCATAGCAAAATACCTTAATTTGGAAAACTCGAAAGGTTACACCGGACATTGTCTACGCCAAACGTCGTCAACCCTTCTTGTTCAAGGTGGTGCTTCCTTTAAAACACTAAAATTACATGGAAAATGGAAGAGTAGTCCGGCAGCGGAGAGCTATATTGAACAAAGTATCTCCTTGAAGAACAAAATTGCTGCAATGATAGCCCATTCCGTTTCCAAAAAAGAAAATGTAAACGTTCCGAACGAAACCGAATGCACATAAAAGAGTTCATCATCGGTCAACTGACAGAACTTCAAACTTGGTACTAATTTTTCAGGAACATTTGAAAATTGTAATTTCTATTTGAGAGAACATAATTAGTACCTTTTTTATGTACAGTTATAAATAAAACTTTTCTTAGTAATCGATTTATTGAACTACAGAAATAAACATTTAGCGGGCGTTATGATTCACAATGCCCTCAAGCAGTAATGGACAAGTGAAAACTAAATTAATTTGCGGGCTGCTTTTGTAATCGGTTCCTCATAGGATTTTAGTCGTGTCACAGAACCATATCCCAGAGATAAGCTCAGTTCCGTGAATTGTGTTGGTAACTTTTGATACAAATGTTATTGTCACTTTTTAAGTGTTTCCATTGGGTTTTTGAAAAGAGTTTGAATAAACTTTCCAAAATTAAATAGTTTAGAGCTTCTTTATATTCAAGTTGATAGAATAGACACTCAAAATTGAAATACGATATTTTTAAACTTTCTATGATTCCATAGATTTGTGTAAATAATTGATCAAAACCGCATGGGAATAAAAAAATGTAATGAATCGTCTGACGATAATTTTTCTGACATCTAGATGGGGAAAATTGATTGAATGTATCTTTGGCAGTAGTTAAATAATTTACATGGGGGTTCTTCGGGTAGTAAGGCCGACGTATGTTGAGAGAAGATCTCGACGTTTTGCCAACACGAGTGGTTAGCATTTTCAAAAGAAAGTTTCTGGTTTTTTATGTCGCTGTCAAATGCTTGACATTTGTTATAGGTTGTCTCAATAAATACCTGTGATTTGACGTTCTTACATCTGATAGGTCTATAGCGTTAGCTGACATCATAGAATCGTCCGTACCGTTATTTTGTGGATAGGGGGCTAATTGAGAATTTTTGAGAACTGGAAGACAAACCTTGTTCAATTGTAGTCCTTCTTCGGTTCTGTTGAAGTTGTTCTGGTGTTTCTGAATTTCAATTGCTTCCCGGAAGAGTCTTGGGTAATGGGCAGATGTTGAAGAGATCACTTGGGTTTCTTCAAATTTCACTCTATGGTTATCGTTGTTGATATTATGTTCTGCGACAGCGGATTTCTGTGTGTGCCCTAACCGACAGCAAGCCTTGTGTTCTTTGATTTTTGTTTCAACGGAACGTTTCGTGGTTCCGATATAAACGCTGCCACAGGAATATGGAATGCGATAAACCCCAGAAGAGCATAGTACGTCTCGTTTGTCCTTCGCTGATCTAAAGTGGTCTTTCAGTTTTTCTGAAGGTTTATAAACGGTTTTAATCTCATTTTTTCGTAGGATACGGCCAATACGATCTGTAACTCTGGGAACATATGGTAAGAATGCTTTTCTTTTTTCGGTGTTGGTTTGACTACTACATGGTTCACTGGATGGACAGTCATTTGATCTACTATTGATTCTTCCGTCTCTGATTTCTCTTCTATTTTTCATACACCTCTCAATATATCTTTCTTTGTATCCATTAGAAAGAAGAGCGTTTTTTAGATGTTTCAGTTCAGCTTCCAGGTATTCAGTTTCGCAAATTCTTCTAGCTCGATCAATGTCTTGATTACACTCAGTTTTTGGCACGGATGATGGTTTGAGGTATTGTGGAGATATCGATCAGTGTGTGTTAGTTTTCTATATACCGTATGCCCCAGACGTCTTTCTTTTCGAGAAATGACAACGTCTAAGAATGCCAGTTTCTTCTCGTTTCCAATTTCCATGGTGAATTGAATGTGTTTGTCATCGATATGGTTAAGAAATTCATTGAGTTTTTCTGGTCCATGGCTCCATATTATAAACGTATCGTCTACATATCTTAAACATCCCTTGGGTTTTAAATTTGCAATTTCAATTGCCTTTTCTTCTAGTTTTTCCATCCAGTGAACCAAGTAGTAGTCAAACCAACACCGAAAAAAGAAAAGCATTCTTACCATATGTTCCCAGAGTTACAGATCGTATTGGCCGTATTCTACGAAAATATGAGATTAAAACCGTTTATAAACCTTCAAAAAAACTGAAAGACCACTTTAGATCAGCGAAGGACAAACGAGACGTACTATGCTCTTCTGGGGTTTATCGCATTCCATGTTCCTGTGGCAGCGTTTATATCGAACCACGAAAACGCTCCGTTAAAACAAGAATCAAAGAACACAAGGCTTGCTGTCGGTTAGGGCACACACAGAAACTCGCTGTCGCAGAACATACTCTCAACAACGATAACCATATAGTGAAATTTGAAGAAACCCAAGTCATCTCTTCAACATCTGCCTCTTACCCAAGACTCTTCTGGAAAGCAATTGAAATTCAGAAACACCAGAACAACTTCAACAGAACCGAAGAAGGAATACAATTGAACAAGGTTTGGCTTTCAGTTCACAAAAATTCTCAATTAGCCCCCTGATACAGCGAAGTGGTCGAGGTGTTAGAGCGTTTGGCTTCCACCCAGACGGTCCGGGTTCGATCCCCGGTCGTGTGTCACTGAGCTGAAGTGGTTCGGATTCCACTTTTATTTAAACTGTAGGTCCCGGGTCTCCCTTGCTCGCACAAGCTCTGCTTTTGAGGGGTTTTCTCCGAAAACCTGGGAGTTTCGTAAAAACAAATTTTACAATTTTTTTTTACAAAAATCCACAAAATAATGATACGAACGATTCTATGATGTCAGCTAACGCTATGGATCAATCAGATGTAAGAACGTCAAACAAATGTCAAGCATTTGACAGCGACATAAAAAACCAGAAACTTTCTCTTGAAAATGCTAACCACTCGTGTTGGCGAAACGTCGAGATCTTCTCTCAATATACGTCGGCCTTACTGCCCGAAGAACTACCATGTAAGTGACGATGGCCGCGAAAGCCGTTCAAAATTTATCAGTTAAATAATTGTTCAATAATCGCATTTTTCATTACATTTTGACACTTGTATTTTCAGACTTAGTATCTACTAAAAACGTCTGCCATTTTGTTTTCGATGGATTTTTAAATCAGATAATCTATTGAAGTACATGGCAGATATAAGTTGATTGTTCAAAAATCCAAACACTAAAACAATTTCAATTTTCAACATGGCGCTCAGAAGCACTGGTGGCGATTGGAAATTTATGTTATTTATCATTTTTTACATTAACAAAATGGCTGTATCAATGGTAGATATTCGTTAATACGACAGCTGGCTGCCGGTCTTTTATTTCTATATCGTTAGTAGATATTTCGTAGCAATTCCCGATTGTTCTATTTTGTTTGTGAATCTTATAGATCATGTCCCTTTCTTCAATAGTTTTACTTACTCTATTGAGAAACAAAGATCAAAGAATGGGCGGGGGGCGGCACTCGATGGTTAATTTTCATGCGAGGTGAATCTGAGAAGAATTAACTATTCCACGAATTTCAAACCAAATTAGTCTGAGTTCTAAATGTTGTGGTTTGCACAAAGTATCCTTTTTCGAGTACAGTTATAAAAACCCAGTAGGTCGATATCAAAAGCGGTCTATAATTATGCTATTTCGTTGTGGTTTACTGATAACTCGATATACGGTTACTCACTTTGAAATGGAATAATCAGCAGGAGAAACCCAATTCCAGCCACAACGGATATCCCGATACGTCTATAGATGAGGTAGGATACAATCGCGATCTGTATCAGACCAATCCACATATCGTTTACGAACGTCAAAGCTTTCTCGAATGCGAATACGTCCTTCGTGATGAGAGTCACTATCCTTCCCATTGTAGAACTCGACAGAGAATTTGGACCCAGTCTGAGAGCTTTCCTGTAGATGAGGGCGGCGATGGCGGTCCTCACTTTGATCCCCACTTCGGTGAGCAGCTGCTGGTAATTGTGGTTGTAGATGGTGCTGACCAGGCTGATGCCGATTATGATGGCGCCATTGAGGTAGAGCTCTGATTTGACCGAAGTATCTCGATCTGGTTTGAAGAAGTTGACGAAGTTCTCGATCGCTCGAGGTTGAACGAATCTGGAACAATGTGAAATCAGGAGATGATAATAGATTCAGATGGATAGTATATATTCACTTAAAGAGAAAAATCTCATATAGGTACGCTTCCATACTCAAAACCTCAGCGTTCACATTCAGCGCTCCTCATATTTACAATTCAGAAATGTCAAGACGTTCTAGGTCGAAAAAATATTTTCACAGATTAGGAATATTTTTGTATAACATTCACAACGAACAGACCTATTATATTTGATGGTAAATTTTTTTCAAAATGCATCATCATCGAAAGAATTATACATTTTCCTTTGCATGTTGTTTCAGCAATCTCTCATCAGTCCATTAACCTAGTACATCTTAAGTTGCATTAAATGGTGGTAGTAGGTTTTTTTTCCCTTGTATGTGATGTGACTGAGATGCAAAGGTTTTCGACCTCGGCAGCCACCCAGATCACTTTTAAATGTCCCAAAAACTGCTAACTTTCCACACTTTTTCGATTTTTCCCCATTCTGACCATGAACGAGTACGTTTTCGACAAAACCATCCAGAACATTTTTCAACAAGATTAAATTTACTACGATATGACATTCAAATGAGACTAGTAGACCTGATTGTTTCCGAGATACAGCCTTTCAAACTTTGGCAAATTTTCCAAATGTGAAAATTTTATGATAATTTTCATGATTCATCATTTGCAATCGTCTTTATATCTTCAATAACCTGTCTGATATAATATTAATATAATAATGTAGAACAGAAAATATGTAACATGACAACATAAATGTATATCAGACACAACACAGATTTTTATCACTTATTCGCTAATTAGTAGGTAGTGAAATATTTATTTGTTGAATAAAAACATTTCGATATTAGAAACTCCTTGAGTTTTCTTTTGAAAGTAGTCAATGAAGAATAGTTTCTGAGTTCCTGTGGTGGTTTATTGAAAGCCCGAAGGCCATTTTCATCAGGAGAATTAAATTCAACATTATTTTTGATATGTGGTACAAAGAATTGTTCTCGCTTACGAGTGTTCATTTGATAAACATCAGAATTTTCAATAAATGTTGATCTATTTCTAAATACATGATGAAATAGTTCAAATAAATATAAAGATGGAAGCATTAATATTTTGTGACGAATAAATAGGTTTTTTCAGCTGAGTGGTACTAGACATATTAGCAATGCTCCTCATTATTTTTTTGTGTGCTATGAACACATCATCAGTCATTATGAACCAATCCCAGACACAAACACCATACCGTAGACGACTTCGCACTTGTGCATAATACACCATCTGCAGATGATTGAATGTGAGAACTGTTCGTAGATTTATCAATAAGTAAGATTGAGAATGAAGAATGGAAATTAGGTTTGTGCAATGGATTTTCCAGTTTAGATATTCATCAATGTTCATTCCCAAAAAATTTGATTGTGTAGCTGTGCTTGATACGGGCACATTATTAACGGCAAGATTAGGTTTATAGATAACTCGTTGTTTATTATAAAATCGAAGAGACTGTGTCTCTTCAATATTGAATATGAGTCAGTGGAGTATATTTATTCAATTTAACATTTCGAAGGGGTGTGGGGTAGGAGTGGGAGAAGGGGTAAGGTTTGGTGGAAGGGAGGAAAGGCCACTGTTCACAACCGGATGACTGAAATTAAAATACAAAATGTATGCAGCAAACATTTACATCACTGAGTAGTCGAGCAGCCTATCTACCTCGGCGTTGTCATCGAGCTCGTCCAAATCGTGAATGTTGACATCGACGTCTATCGTAATTTTTGGCAGGTTTTCGCAAAACTGGCCATTACAGGTTTCGCAGACAAGTAAACACTTCAAAACTGATGCTTACCTGCAGCTGCAAGCATTTCTGCATCCCTTCTTGCAACTGCAGGAAATCATGTTCAGCAGGTTTGATGAGGATACCCTTGGCCTGTACATTTACTGAATTCCATTTTATGTTCAAGAAAACTATAGTAATAGCAAAACGCGTTACATATTACAAGTAGTAATATATTGTGGATATTAACAAAACAAGTGGTTTTTATTTCATTCCGAGTAATTATATCCATCAACTATCGGTCAAATCAATCAAGATGAAAATTATATGCTGTGCTACTGTGACAAAATCCTTAACAAGTTGAAAAAAATGTTGAGTAGTCATCTGATCTCATCCAAGCCCTCACAGATTTGTTTGATAAATGTTTACTGCACTTTTTGAAAAAAAAGTTAAGTATTCATCTGATCTCATCCGAGACCTCCCAGATTTGTTTGTAAATGTCTACTGTATTTTTGTTATCGATAAAACTAAATTGCTCTTGCGTAATCACATGATGTTTTTGGAAGAATGACTATAAAACTCATTTTATGATGTTTTCATATTGTTTTGCAGAACTATTCGTCGACGGAATCGGTAAATAATTATTCAGATGACTGTATCGCGTGATTTATTAATGAACGTGACAAATGATTATCACTTGGTTCGTATAAAACCTTTTTCTTGCAAGTATAACTCGCAAACTTTTCGAAAATAGAATTGTCAACAATATTCACCATTCCGCACCGAAAACCAAATCATGTAATCGTCTCAAGATGGGTTGCCCAAACCATTCAAGAGTGAGGTATATGAAGTTGTCAGCAGCGATTTTGGAAAAGTTTTTGCCGGCAATGATTTGGAATGGTAGATTAAAATTGTTTTGTTATTTCCGTCAACCTGTTGCACCCCTACGTTCAACCCTCAGAAGTCTTCGAGAGACTTGTGCGAGCTGGGAAGACGCAGCCCTCGCGTTTCAACGTGTGATGCTATGCATGCAAGAAATCGATGAATCGGTGGATCGAACCCACGATCCTACGCTTGAGAGGCGAACGCTCTACCAGCCGACCACCACGGCTTGAGGTGTATGATATTTAAGTTGAAATGGCAAAACATGATAATAAAAATATTGAATCGTGTTGAAAAATCTTCAGATTTTCAGAGAAATCAACTGGTTACTGGGATTGTTTTAATTTTGTTACGGGCCGAGAAATTGCTAAATTTGGTTTTTCTATAAGTCGAAAAAACAAAAAAGAAGCACCTTGAAAATCTCACAGATAAAGGAAAAATAGAATGTTCTTTTGGACACTGTTGCGAGACAGACGATTGATGGAAAGAAAAACACAGAGATTTAAAAAAATACATGATTATTAACATGAAGACGCATACTCAGTTTCAAAAACCAAGTTGCTGAAAGTGATAAAAAGTTATATTATGTTGTAGCAATACTGTAATCTTTCAATACATTCTGACATTGATATCTCATATTTCAGAGATCATTAGTTGAAATTCATCATATCATATCATATTATTTGTACGACTTTTCTTATTGATGATTATTCAATTTTTGTATTACTCAATACATTCAGGACTTCCATTCCCTGAAAGAAGGGAAAGAATTATCTGCAAGTTTTATTATCGATGTTTCAGGTCTTAGTATTCGTCTTCAGGTGGATACTCACAAATCTCGCGAATACGAGAATAGGCCGAATGTGGTGATCAGCTTGAGAAAATCATATTTTTTAGTACTGATGTATTGCTTAGGTCCAGCCTTCTACCGTGGGACTTCATTATTCTCGACTCATACAGACAAAAAAATTTAAATATCGCTAACATATGAATGGTCGCTCTGTCAGACGTAAACAGGCCCAGAGATTGTTTTTGCTGAGTTTTGAATAAATATTCATGACTTTTCGATATATTAACGCTGATTGCAGGTTTGTGGAGAATTATCTAGATCGGTTCATGAGAATGAACAAGATATTATGGACGGTGGGATCGGAGGCTGGTCTCAATACCACCAGATTCTTCCAGACGTAATCTGCCATTCCTGACTTTGATATTTCTAATTCGTCTTTTCAAGTTCGCCAGCTGCCATTTTTTCCGTTGAGCCTCTACTAGATTAGGTAATAAAAGAGAATTACTACTATGAAAAAAATTCTAGAATATGCGAGAAAATGAAAAAAAAGATTTTCAAAAATCTATTTTTTTTATTTTCATTCTAAACTCATATTTATCTAATAAAGTTATTTAAATTTACAGTTGAAACATTACGAGAATATTAATTTCATGTTACCTCAATAAGTACAAAGAATAAACAATATGTGATAGAAGGGCGAAAGGAGGTGAACTTTTGGGAGTAAAAATGGTTTCTCACAATTTGCAGCAAAAATTAACCTCCTACAAAAAAATGGAAGAAAGGCAATAAAAAATCTACCTTTTGTATTATACGCAATTCAACACATAACCTCAAATTTGGTTGTAGTCAATAGAACGTTGTTTCTGGTTTGCAATTACATTAGGTACAATGCATACTTCATTGAGGTTGTGCTACATCATTTTTGAATTTTCAATCTACTGCAATAACGGAAATCGGATGTGACAGGTGACAGATCTCATACATCTTGTGAAATATCGTTCCTTAATTAATTTTTGAGTTGGTGATTGCGTGGTACAACCGAAATCTGCTCGGTCGGCTCCGATTTTCATTACCCGAACGCACCTCGTAAGATTTCATTTCAGGGAAGTAGCTACTAGGAGTCGCCCCCTCTCCGAGTACTTCAAAGAGGTTCGAGAAAAATAAATATTTCGCTGCAAAAAAATATCTAATTTAGAACATGAAAGGAATATTTCCACAAAATTTTGCTTCAAACATACAATTTTCATGACACTGAGGTAAACACGTTAAAACTTTCACAGATTTATTATCTACGCGACATGTTTCGATACACAGTGTATCAAAACATGTCACTAACAACTTTTTATTTCAACTGGTTTCTTCAGAAGGTTTATTTTTGCTGCAAATCGTGAGAAGCCATTTTTATTCCCAAAAGTTCTTCTCCTTTCGCCCTTCTATCATAATCAAATCCTCATTTATGTCCATGTTCATTCCTTGTACCTTTTGAGGTAACACGAAATTATTATTCTGGATATGTTTTAACAATTTTAATGAACAAATATTAGTTTAAAACAAAAATTTAAAAATTGATTCTTGAAAATCTGTTTTTTAACATTTTTGCGTTTTCTGTAATTTTTTCCATAGTAGTGCTACTCTTTCATTACATAATCTGAAAGAAGACGCTCCAACGGGTAAAATGGTGGCTGTCGAGCTTGAAAAGACGAACTTTACCGGTGAAACTTTTCAGTTGAAGATGAGGTCGTTTTTTCGGAATTTTTAGAAAAAAAAAGAAAAATCTGTATTTCGCTACAAAAAAATTACAGCCTACTTGAAACATAATAAGTTATATCTCCACCAAATTTCGTGAAAAAAATGCGCTAGAAAAAAAACTGAAAAATTGGTTTTTCCGATTTTACCGGAAAATTTGAGGTAATGTGGAAAAATGTTAGGGACATAAGTTGTAGATTTTTTTATTATCAACAAATTCGTTGCAATTCGCGAAAAACCGTCAAATACCACTTTCAACCCCTTAAAGTTCACCCCGTTCCACCCAATTTATTTTTCCCAACATCCGAACAATATTTTGCTCCTCTTCCAGTGGTTCTCATGGTGATAATTTTTTTTTCCGCTATTTTAATTTTTGGTGTCCATCAAGAAAAGTTTCAGCCAATTTCACCAAGAGCCACTTTCTTTGCTGTGGTATCCTTTTACGACACTGTCATTTCCTGTGAACGGAATGCAATTCATTCATCGAATTCGATTGTTGGTATCTCATCAAACCATATAATTATTCTAGGTTAGTTCTGGTCTGCATGATCTTTTGCTCATTTCCAGGATACTTTTGAGTTTGCAAATGATGATATGACGCCAGTACTTTCCAAATTCAGACGTTTGTTTATAAACATTCCTTTACGTCAATTGGCCTTTTATGTACTGAAGGTACCGACTGATTACAGAAACATACAATGAAGGTGAATTTTTGTACAACAATAGAAGAATACCATTTCTAAGAAAGGTGGTAGCCTTATCTGAAGGAACTTCCTGTTCAGAGTCAAGTTATTTGGAAATGAATAATTGTTACCTATTGAAAAAATTGAATTTATCCCACTCGTAGCATTACAAGACGTTAGTTACATTTGTCGTTAGTCATTGAAGTCTTGTCCAATAACCGAACCAATTTTCAAAAAACCATGTAGACTGGTGCCTATAATTTTTGTGAAAAAGAAAAAAAGTAACAGGCAAGGACCATGTGGAAAATGTTGTAGGTGTTCCAACTTTGGGGAAAAAATATTTAAATACTCAAAATGGTGAGATGGGGATGCAGTTCAGTAGTTGAAAACTGTTTTTTACGATTTGCGGCGAAACGTGACCTCTTAACGGAAAATATTCAATGGAAGAGTTCTAGATAATGAAGAGATCAAAATATTTTAAATCCTATAATTTTCGACATAATCTCAAATTAACCATCAAAATGGCGAAAACCCCATTTTTTATTATAAAATTTGTAGGAAAAGGTATATATTTTTTGGTGTAGAATGAGCATGACTTTTTAGTAATCCAGAAGACGACTACTTTTCAAGTTAGGTTAATTTTTCGAAAAAAAACACCCTTTATGTACGACCGGGCGTAAAGTAGCACTTTATCGCCCGGGTTTGCGGGCGTAAAGTAACACTTTAGCGCCCGCGGACTACTTTATCGCCCAGCTGGCGATAAAATCGTTGAACAGGCGCTAGTGAATTTTAATCTCATATCGATAGAAGTCTATATTCCGATGGATCATATAATCAAACCCAAAACTTTATTAACGAAAACAATGAATATAAATTAATTTAAAAAATGAATTATAACTTAATATTAACAATACCATTAGAACAGTTATTTATGGAAATATTTGGCTTTGTTGTTTTCTGTAGTTGCAAATAGTTACTGATTTCAACTGATCCCTCATTACTAAAAGTCTGAAGAGAATGCAGTTATTATCTGGTATTTCAGAGTAGTGAGCAATATTTTCAGATTGTCTGCAATGGCTAGTAGAAGGCTCATCATTTTCTACAATTTCCATAGCAATCTTCAGCTTATTTGCAACTGAATTTTCAATATAACCTTCCGCAACAGTCGTCGACTTCCACCCAGCTTGTCTTTCAATGTTTATCATATCCTCGCCTGCATCTGCTAATATAGTTTCTGAGGAACGTCTGAAGCAGTGACCAGTATATTCTTTCGGATTAGAAATACCTAGGTAAGTGGCTATTCTGAATGGTATTTGACCGAATGTATTTTTTCCGATAACCTGTCTCGTACACCTGCCATTTTTATGATATAAAAAACCACCTTTGGTCATTCTGATCTCGCAAGGAAGAATATTTTCTGTAAAAATCCAATTACTTGTCGATTTCTGTTATTTATCGATTACAGTACAAGGATATATTGAAAACTTCTTAGCCTACTATAGAACCAAACAAAATTTCAATGTCAAAATATTTTATTACTCAACATATTCTCATCTTAATTGGATACATTTATTACATCAAACCTGCAACGTCTCTAGACCTTTCAAAAAAAAATGTTTGTTCTTGCTCTTGGTTTACGACCTTTAAAACTTTTTTTATAGTTGACGAAAGAGATGATAGTCGGACGGAGCCAAATCTGGTGAATAAGGGAGGTGTTCTAGTAATTCAAACCCCAAATCACGAATTTTTTGCATGGCAACATGAGATTTGTGTGCAGGGGCATTGTCCTGCAACGACAAAACACCTTTGGATAGCTTTCCGCGTATTTTCTCTTTAATTTTTTCCTGTAGAGTGGTCAGTAATGTCGAATAGTAATCTCCAGTTATTGTTCTACCCTTATCCAAAAAATCAATCATGATTACTCCATGGCAATCCCAAAAAACTGAAGCAAGAACTTTTCCAGCAGATTTTTGGACACGAAACTTCTTAGGTGTTGGAGAACCGGAGTTTCGCCATTCCATCGACTGTTGCTTCGGATCGTAGAAATGTACCCAAGTCTCCCATAGTAACAATTCGGTTTAAGGAGTCTACATCGCTTTCAAATCGAGCAAAGATCGAACGCAATGCTACTACCCTTGCACGCTTTTGGTCAACATTAAAACATTTGGGGATCCATTTTGCAGCAATTTTTCTCATGTCCAAATTGACGTGAACTATATGATGAACGCGTTCGTATGAAATATTCAGTGCTTCAGATATCCGTTTTAGCCCAATTCGACGATCTGTTAAAATCATGTCATGAACTGCATCGATATTTTCGGGGACTGACACAGAAACTGGCCTTCCCGATCGGTCATCATCTTCAATGGAAAATTTACCTCTTTTGAAGCTTGCAGTCCAATTTTTCACGTCGCATACGAAGGACATTAATCACCAAGGGTATTAAGAATGTCTCGAAATCTTGAATGTTGTCCACTGTGATATTTGACAATTCTTCGCGGCGATATGCTCCACAAATAACTCAATTTCTTCTCTGCTTAGAATCTTCGATTTCTTTGGTTTAACCATCAGATTTTCGTTTAAAAAAAGCTATCAATCTTGCGAATCTATATTATTATGTACATTCAAAGTAGCTTTCAGCATGGTATAATATGACCACATGGTAGAGGGCTTACAATATTTATAATTTTCCAGAATATAGGCAAGAAGTACACTCTCTGTGTAGTTCTGATTCTTCACATTTTTTCCATTACACCACTTCATACACTTCATACACTTTGTCGTATATTTTCTTGGATTTACTTGGCAATAAACTCAATTTCGCATCCTCAGCTGCCTTACTTATTTCTGGTGGAGTATTCACACTTCCTGCGTCCATTTCAGAATCAGTTAAAAATTATCTGTGATCACAAAAATTGACAGCAAATATGGCTACTAGCCTATATAATCTTATTTCGAAGAAGTGCCATAGTGACATTCATTCCATCCCTTATTGATTTATTCTGTTTCCGATATGATATGAATATACATCCTCACGGCAGACTTGATGTATTTTTATCATGTTCTACATATAAAGAGGTATCTACCTACATGACATCAAATATACCGGTCGTGCATAAAATTTTGTATGTATTTCTGGCGTAATTTGCTTTTATGAACCTAGGCGTGTTAATAACCCTCGCTATCGCTCGGGCTATTATTTTTACACGCTGCGGTCTATAAAAGCCTATTTTACGCCCTTGATACATAAATAACTATATTTTCCACGAACAACTGTCTCAGTGTTTTTTTGTATTTCGAAGGTCTATAAGTGATAATTTCAATGATGAAATATATGCTGTCAAATGGTTTACGTAACTTGTTGGGTAATGTTGTAATCCCAGTATGTAATAAATGGTAACATTCACTAGAAGAACAAAAATTCAGCACCTAAGGACTGTTCGCCTCGACGGATCAGATTTAGGATGGCAGCAAGAGGTGAAGTATCTAGGACTATCCCTAGACTCAAAACTACTCTGGAACAGACACGTAGAAAAGATCGCTAACAAGGCAAAATCATCACTGATGGTGTGCAGGAACATTGCAGGAAAAACATGGGGCTGTAATCCATCAATACTGCGATGGATGTACACCATGATAGTGAGTCCTATGATCTCCTAAGGAGCAGTAGTGTGGCACGGTAGAACCGAACTCGCCACAACAAAGAAAATCCTAGAGAAAGTACAAAGAGTAGCATGTCTTTGCATAACAGGAGCAATGAGATCAACTCCAACAGCAGCAATAGAGGTCATTCTGGACCTCACTCCTCTCCATCTCATGGTGAGGAGAACTGCTTGGGGAGCAAACCTTAGGTTGGCCAAGGTCGGACTCAAAGGGACAGCACACAGTCTCAAACCCCACCGGAACTGCACACCTTGCCGATCTCCCAACTGACGAAATTACCAGGAAATTTAGTTTCGAGAAAATTTTCCGAACGGAACTAAATACCAAGAAACAATGGAGCACATAATCCATTCGAGCACTGGGTAAGAATACCATTACATGGTACACGGACGGGTCTAAAACTCCCGAATGAACTAGAGCAGGAGTATTTGGACCTCGTACCAAGTACTCTGAACCCATGGGACACTTCCCCAGCATTTTTCGAGCGGAAATTCACGCCATAGCAAGATGCATTCATTTCATCCTCGACAGGAACTACCGGAACAAGGAAATTGCAATCCTCTGTTACGGGTTTATTTTGCACTAGAAAACCTTTTCTGTTTTAATACAATAACATCAGAAATTCTCTGTCATTGATATACACTTTCCACTCTGTACGCCACTGTATTCTTCTTCTTCTTCTTCTTCTTCAGATTCCTCAAAATGACAACTTGATCGTTGTCATGTATAGCTTGTTCCGAACGTTAGTACCTACCTTTGCCGTACTAGTTCGAGCGGACATGAACCGGCCTTAAGCTAATGACAGTTATCAGTTGTTCTATTTTGCGGTATGACAGCGTTGTTTTGTAAACATACTTATGGTTAGTCTATTGTTTTGTACTTAGAACACAAAACCGTAACATTCCTACTCTATCTCTATCTTGTGTCATTGAGGTTACCTACTTCACATTCGAATACTTGACCTTTTGTTTGTTTGTTTGTGTTTGGTTCTGAGATTGAGAGGCTGGCGTTTTCGTCTTGGTTCACTTGGCAACACTGAATCTTAAGGTGTTCTTTTCATAGCTCCTAGTAGCTCGAGTTACTTCCTGGACTGTTCCCACCGAACACTAACGAACAAGAAAGCGCCTTGTCAGATATTGACAGTTTTGACTTTGACATCTGAGAGATACTCTCTTCTTCCTTATTTGATCTTGATGAGTGACTGACCTACTTTGAAGATTTCCAATTAAAGTTTGATCATCGTTGATGGATCTTTGGAAAATTCATATCAGGAGAGTTTCTCATATTGTTTGCGATTTTTGACGCTTTATATTTTTGAGAAATCTCCGTTCGCTTTGCGGATTTTTGAGGTTAGAAGTCATTTCATCATTGTGTTAAACCACTGGAACGAGAAACTAGCTATCAGACAGCAAACAGACCATCAAAGCTGTTATCAGAACCCTCCCACTTAATAGAGGTTAGTATTTGCATTTGGGCTCTACTTATGGCCCCATACAAGTGTAATCAGAAGTCAGACTGGTATTGTTGATTCTAGGGTGCTACTTCTTTGCTACCACTCCTGTTACCACTGTGCTACTGCTCCTCTGCGACTACCACTTTGCTGCTCCTTTGCTACTGTTACCTCTTCGCCGCTGGTAGTGCTCCACTACGGTTTATTGCTACTACTCTACTGCCGATTATTGGAGTTCCACTAATGTGATTGTTCCTGCTCGACTGTGGTTGTCCCGCTGTATGTCTGTTGTTCAGCATTCCTTCGCTATTCGTCCCAGCTGTACCTGTACTTTGATTGATTGCACCTGTATTCACCAAGGCACCGATGAAGTACAACCACAATAATTGGTGAACTGGCATGCTTGAGAATATCTACGTAGTATCAGATAAGTTTAAAATAAGACTGCCCCTAAGGCGTAAGTATCCATAACTGTAAGCTATCATCGTGACGTCACAGGCATAGCCCTCACTGGAGGTTTCATATTCATATATATTCAAACAATACCATACTCTCACAGCATTCACTTGAATTCATCTTGGTGGTTGATATTTACATTAATTTCATTTTCTTTTGTATGGTGAGCTGAACTGTGCACATACAGGGTGTGTAACGATCAATATATTTTATTAGTAAGGGACATGACTATTTCTTTTATTCTGGTCCAAGTTATCTAAGCGTAAGGGAAGACAAAATCTCTACATATTTATATATTATTATTATACCATTTACAGGTATCTATTGTTTAATATTTTAGTAATATTAGTGCAGTGGGTTGTCCCATTCCATCAGGGTGGTTTCGGATTTTGCACTAGCGATAAATCCGTGGCGCTCCGGAAAATTAACCCCATATTTCAATCTTATCGAATTCAATTTTTATTGTCGAATCCACGCCTACTGAGCTGCTGGGTATGTTAGAGGCGTGACACATCCTTGCACATTCACTGCTCTCCTTTCCTAAATTTCGCCCCTAGTCAAGCAGCCATCAAAGCGTTGAGCTCATATAACATCAACTCGAAGATGGTCTGGGAATGCCTAGATAAACTTAATGATCTAGGCAGGAACAACAAGGTGATCCTCCTCTGGGTGCCTGGGCACGTCGGAGTAGAGGGCAATGAACAAGCAGACACCCTGGCACGAAAAGGCGCATCAACGCCACTGATCGGACCAGAACCATTCTGCGGACTTGGAAAATCTTACTTCCAAGAAGAACTCAATAAAACTGAAGAAGCAATGAGAGCAACATACTGGCAAAGACTTCCAGGGCTAAGGCAGGCCAAAGATCTCCTCGGCAATTTCAACCGAGTAAGATCGAAAACACTGATTAACCTCAGCAAAATTAGTCTAAAGACAATCACAGGATTTCTAACGGGGCATTGCAGACTCAAAGAACACCTAAGGAAGCTAGGCTTAGAGGAGGACAACACCTGCAGATTCTGTGGGGAACATCCAGAAACACCTCACCACATATTGATGGAGTGTTACGCTGTACACCACAAAAGATTTAATATACTGGGATCACACCAGCTGACTGTGGAAGAAATACCACAAATGGACCCCCTCAAAATACTAAAATTCCTGAAGGAATTGAGGCTTGAGGGGCTGCTGTAAACGAGAACACCTTGAGATAGCAGAAGAAGGGGCACAATGGATCTAACTAGGTCGCAGCGTATCAGTCACCATCCATACCTACCAATACCAATGTAATAAATATAATTGACAATGATATAAAATATGCAACTGTTTCAAACGTAATACAATCTCATAGAAAATAAGATAA
Organism: Chrysolina oricalcia; assembly: GCA_944452925.2. NCBI lineage: Eukaryota > Metazoa > Arthropoda > Insecta > Coleoptera > Chrysomelidae > Chrysolina > Chrysolina oricalcia. The sequence goes on along the minus strand of OX101813.2, from coordinate 36,159,545 downwards.
ACATGGCGTCGATTTGACTTTTATGTTTGTCATGATGACAGAACGCAGTAGCAGAATGACAGATGAGTGCAATAAAGACTTCATTGCACTCATTGCAATAAAAAACCAGTTTTTCCACTAAATACAGTTCAATAAAGTTTTGTTTTTTGCATGAACGTAGAAAAAACTCGTTTTTGCGCCAGTCTAATTAGTATTTTTGAACAAAAAAACAAAATATTGTTTCGAATACTTACATCACAAATGTTTTGAAACAGAGTTGAACAATTCCCAAAATGATGTAGTTTTTACCAAAACATATGAATAACGCCTTAATCAAAGAAGGTTCTCTCTTTCCTTTTTGCAATCTCTTCCATTGGTTTTCCAATTTATCTCCCAATTTCGTAGAAGAAAGTCTGGGAACTATCTCGTATATATCATTGTCATCTATGTCCTTCTTTCTGCCTTTTTTGAATAATACGTATGTGTAGCTGAAAAAAAAACAAGATAGCAATGAAGTTTGTTATTTAACGAATCCGTCAAGATGTTTAAACGGTTTACACATATTTCGAAGACATACTTTTGAAGAACGATATGTTGTTTCATCTAGGATGTATTGAAACTAACACCTAGTTCGTACTTATTCTGAAATACATAATTTCTCAAACTTGGCCCGAATATCAGTACGCAAATTTGAGTTGACCATTCGATAAAACCAGTGGTACATTTATAGCGATTGTTTGATTATTGTGACATATCCGTTATTCGGAATGAGCAATCTTCAAATATGTGGTTATAGCCTAGTTAACGTGTACCATTTTTTCAAATTATCATCATAGTATCATGTAGAAAGTTTGAGGAAAGGTCCCAAAAGGGGCCGAAAAAATTTGCAAACGTTATAAACAATTAGGTTAAAAAATAAGTGAGGCTTTGTTTTCTTTGAATATCTCGAAAAATATTAAAGATTTTTGAAATGTTGAAAAAGATCAGAGAATATCAGCAAATTTTCTGAAAAAAAGTTCCGACTCCCGAAACTGTACCTCCAATGTTTATAATTTTTGCAGATCCCTGAAAATAGAGCCAAAAACTGGTATTATGGCTTCCGCGCGAGTTGCGTAATTACGATACAACAACAAAAAAATTGACATATCTGAATATTAGGAAATCAAAAAATGCATGTACTATTGGGATACATCAGTCAAAAATAATCTGCGATTGAAAATGTTTGATCCCAATTTCGCCATAAATTATGCATTTGTTAATTATCAATTTTTTCTAAACTAAACATGAAAATCCCAATAATTATTGAACAAAACCCTAGGATTTTTTCACTTTGTGAAGTTATTCGTAATAAGCTTAATAGGTAACCGTTGCAAAAATTGTGAGATTTAGATTGTCCACATTTTATAAACAATTGAAAATAAAAAAATTGAAAAAGTAAATAAATATTTTCAGCAACAAATTATTTTTTTTAAGAAATCGTTTTTTTTTAATATCATAACTTTCATACATGAATATATTACAAAAATTTGATTTCCCACAAACAATGTATTAGTTTATTAAATTTTTTTAAACTATGGTGATAAAAAATTTTAAAAAAAAGTATGTAGGTTTAATCAATTAGAAATCGAAACATTCAAGATATTGAAAATAAAAATTATTTACTTTTTGTTAATAAAAATGTGTAAAATTTAAATTTTACTATTTTTGCATCGGTTATCTATTTGTGAGCTTATTAAAAATAACGTCACTAAGGGCCAGTTTTTCATGTTCGTGTTAAACTCCAGATAACTAACTGATAGTTTAGATGGTGAATGACAATCTTTAAATGATGTTTGAGGGATCACATTCTAACCATTAGTTAATTGAAACTTGAACTTGAAAAACTTGAAAAACTGGCCCTAAGTGGAAACAATCCTAGGGTATTAGTTCAATAATTATCGGGATTTTTATGTTAACATTCAGTTTAGAAAAAATTGTTAATTAACAAATGCATAATTTATGGAGGTACTAATTGAAGAAGAATAATATTGTCCTCTTAAACATTTTTTATCTTTGTCGTTCATGTTTACCCACTTTGATTAAATAAAAGTTTCTATTCCTTTATTTAAATTAAATACAATATTAATAATAAAAATGGATTAAGCAATCTAGACTTCTGCATTTAACCTATACAATAGTTATAATCGTCGGCAAGTCTCCAACAGAAAACAATTACTGCCCCCTACGACCATTGAATTATATCTGTTAGATTCTTGGAAAAGTATTCTACAATAACTAATTTGCAATGTTCTTCCAATCTCAACGCCAAAACATGTCTCAACCCAAATTGGGGAACGCCTACGGAATGGTTTCATGGTATTGCCAATCATCAGCGCAGGGCAGCTCACCCAACGCAATCGAAAAACATCTTGACCCCATGATTCGAAGTGCACTCCGACTATGGTGTCGAGTTCGTCTGAAGCCAAATAAATTCAGAAGAAAATATTTGATGACACTACTTGTCGACGATTATATAGGTTGAATGCAGAAGTCTGGAATGCTTAATCCATTTTTATTATTAGATTAATGGGCTTCTTTCTGCCAAGTAGTGTCATTGATATTTTCTTCAGAAATTATTTGGCTTCAGATGAAGTCGACACCATAGTCGGAGTGCTCTTTGAATCCTATGGTCGACATGTTTTTTGATTGCGTTGGGAGATCTGCCCTGTCCATGTGTGTTGAGACATGTTCTGTCGTTGAGATTGGGAGAACATTGCAAAGAAGTTATTGAAGAATACTTTGCCAAGAATCTAACAGATATAAATCAATGGTCGTAGGGGCAGTAGTTGTTTTCTGTTGGAGAGTTGCCGACGATTATACCTATTGTATGTGTTAAATGCAGAAGTTTGGATTGCTCAATCCATTTTTATTATTAGTTCAATGGGATTCTGCCAAGTAGTGTCATTGAATATTTTCTTCAGTAAATACAGGACATACTGAAAATATGTCAAATAAAGGGAAATTTCACTTAAGAATCATCACAACAGCGGTTGCAATAACTTTCTATCAGAATCAGGCTTAAGATGGATTATACTGAATCAAACACATATATCAAGGGGTATATGTTATGCAAGTGATGGCACTTGCTGTCGAAAAAAAGTTGTGGAAATATTTTGTGAATTTTTTCCTTCAATATGATGGACAATATGGTTTCCTTCATCATATATCAACTGGTGACCAACTTGCATATATCTCACGTATATGACAGCTCTCTATTGAAAAATATGGTGAAACTCTCCTTAGTTATATTCCTTGCCATCTAGCTTTCTCTCCAACTGATCTCTCCACATGGTGGTTGATGGAGTTTCATCCGACTACCTATAAATGTTGATGTTCCGCAGGGATCCAACCAACACTGTTTCCTCTTCACAACAATGACTTGTTGGAACTACCTCATTCCCAGTACAAATAGCTTTGCGAATGACAGTACCCTTCATACTGACACTGACCTATGTAGGGCGAATGAACGTTGGTTTACCGATAGTTCCAAAACTTTGGAAGGCATCGGAGCAGGAATATATGGGATGAACCCAGTAGTAAAACGCTCATTCAGTATGAGTAAACTATCTACGATATTCCAGACAGTGGTATCTGCCATTGAAATGAGTGCAATGGAGCTGAAAAATCGATACCACACACGAAAAACAATAAAAATATTTTCAGATAGTCAAGCAGCACTGAAAGCGCTGGAATCCAACTGCTCCAAATCTAGAGTAGTATGGAACTGTAGAGACATCTTAAGTCGACTAGCACAACGCAACAACGTTACCCTAAATCTGGATACCAGGTCACACGGGCCTAAAAGGAAACTAAATAGCGGACGCCCTAGTAAAAGGGATGACCGAAACAACGTTCACTGGACCAGAACCGGTAATCGGTTTAGCATATAGCACTGCCAAGAATGTCATAACAGCCTGGGCAGGCAATAAAAGACTCGAGTATTAATTGACGTAGTCTACCGGGCCTAGCCCATTCCAAAGCAGTTATCGCTTGTACAAGGAAAAAACAGGACTGTGACAAACTGCTAGAACTCGGTAGAACACGTCTCAGAGTTATAGTAGGTTTGCTTATGGCCACTGCAAACTCAAACATCACATGCATAAAATCGGACTTGCACAAGATGCAGAGTGCCGGCTATGCATGGAGGATGATGGAACTACTAAACACATTCAGTGTACATGCCCTGCAGCGGCCAGAACCGAATATTTGGCAATTCGACAGTAAGGCCAGATAACCTGGTAAATTGTTCTCTCAATGCATTCCTCAATTTCATTAAGAGATTGGATATACTGGGAGATATATAACCATAGGATGAGCCACAATAGGCCATTGACCGTAGTGAATTGTCTGATACGGGCCCACTCACGTTCAGAACCTAACCTTACCTGACCCTTCATATCACTTGCTCTTACAAAGCTCCGATATCAGCTCGAAAAATCAGAAAACAACGGAGTGTACCCCAAAAACTTGGTTTTTAGTTTCGAAACCAGATGATAACATGGAAGGAACGTGAACGATTTGATTAAGGATTTGGCAAAAATCTCCAACAACTTGGTAGAATTCAATGCAAATAAAACCCAAGCATGTCTTTTTGCTAGAAAAGTCGTTTCCACAGTAGCCAAAGTAATTATGTCAGAAGCATCCATGTCAATTAGGTCCTACATTTCGATGCTGGGTATTACCATCAGCAGTACGCTTTCGTGGGTCTTTAGCATTTGGCTCTTTGGCCTCTGACCAAAACTCAAAGATCCAACAATGAATCAAGATAAAAAAGCACCAAATTCTGACCTACTGCCATGATGATCCCCACACAGTTGTCGTTTTCTATGGTTTTAAAATCTGATAATACTTGCAAGACCATAATCTGGGCAGAGGTCTTGGATGAATTCAAGTATCTACAATTTTTTTTAACAAAAGGGAAGAGTTTTAGTGGCCAACCGAAGATTTTTGTAAACTTAAATTCATATGCAATGCAGTAAACCTCAATCATGGAACAAAGGTCATATTTAGATACTAACATCATCAAAAAGAATTGAAAGTTTGCTATATCAAAAACACCCAACGGAATTAATGAAATTGGCAGTTACGCTCCGAGAACTGACCTAGTCAAAATATTTTCCTTTCAATCGATGAGAGTTTCCTTGAAAGAACATTTTGAAGGGTCTCAGTGTTAAAATCAAATCCAATAATAAAAAAATGAGAGAACAAAAATGAAGCTCAAAGTGAACATTGGTTTCCATAACTGAATGAATGAATATGAAACATTTTTTTGGAACCAAATCAGTTTGCAGGTGGTTTTCCGTTTTAGACTAGACTGAATTTTGGCTATATGTTATAAGGATGCTGTTGCATCAGATGTTGCTCTAGCTGTAGAAGCAAGTAGAGTAATTGTTTTCTGTTAGATAAAGGATGTTATAAATAATTGAATTCCAAATCCATTTATTCATAATTTACGAGTTAAAATTAATCAATTCTACAATTCTACCAACATTGACGCATTTGGATTAATCATGATTATTGAATATCTGAATGTGTTTACTTTCACAATTATTGTAGACAAACACAGGTTTTCCCAAATTGCTCTTACGTTCAGGTATACGTATACAGTAACTAAAACTATACTTACAAAAATGTCACGATGGACCAAATCGATGCTTTTTCCCTGGGGTTCTTTTCTCTGGCTCTTCTGACACTCGCGTCCATATTATGTAATTTACCACAGAAAACACACACATCTACAATAGAAAAATGACTGAGTATAATCTTTATCACATCTTGCGATAAATACGTTCAAGTGAGACATCGCGATTAGCGCCCACCCAAAGGCAGGTATTTATGTATCATTGAGGTTCGGTAATTCCTCAGATAATCGCGGAAAACTGTGTACGAGACTGATAACAGTTGTAACTTATTTCGAATCAAGAAGCGATATGTTAATCATTTAGTATTCAATACATTGTGGTGAGCTGCGTTGTGTTATATAAGGATGTTATTTTTACCAATACCTCGAGTAAATACGTATGTTTACCCAATTGGTTTTACTAGATAATGTGCGGGTTATTATCATGCACTTGGGGTTTTCATTCATGGATTTGATTAGTCTAGGAGCAACGTAGCACTTTTAGAAAAAAAATTAATTGATTCAGGTAATGGTCTAATTATGGGCAATGAGTAAATCTAATCCACTCACAATATGCCATGAACCATGAACTGAATCGACATAGTCCGGCACTTGTCACATGAAGAAAATTTATAGACCGCGGAAACATCAAACGGTTGCTGTCAAACAGCCCGAGGTAAACCAAACATTATTGCCATAAACGACAGTGGTAATTATTAGATATTGATGAGAATTAATTATACCTGTTCATTATGGGATAAGAACGTATATTCATGTAAATATCATTCCTTAACATTGGACCTTGATTATGTGTGTTTGGTTTTGTTCAATGGCGTTGTCATTGGACGACATGGACCACATTTCGAACAGTTTATGAGATAAGCGTACGTAGCTTTTATGTTTCCAAAGCATAATGTAATAATCAGAAAATCGTCCTTCGTCGAAGAACGTTTATAGAAGTGAAATTGCTATTTTGGAAATATACAGGGTGGGGCACCGAAAACGAAACAGATCGAATATCTACAAAACGCATTTGTTGTGAATAAAATGCAAAAACACGTCGATTTTTAATACAAGGGAGACATCTTTCTATCATAACCTCAACTGTCATACCTCTTCCCCCACCCCTTAGGCACCATCACCCAAACAATTTGAATAGGGCAAGTAGTAAGTGTGACACATCATTAAAATGGTAATTTCATAAAGAATACAGCCATGTCAATTTTTGCCACCTAACTTTTTAATTTGGCGCCCTCTTGCGGGAAAAACAACTGTTCCCAATTCCAAATTATGAAACTGCATTTGCAAGCTATTTCGACATAAATTCGGTGACATTGTATTAATAAATTTTTCTAAGAGAAAAAACAAAATGGCGGCTGCAAAATGGCGGATATGATTTGTAATTATTGTCTGATTCGATTCAAAATTGATATGTGGTGGTTTTCAGTATCACTAAAATGAATCAATTTAAAAAAACACCTTTTAAAAAAACGCACTAGAAAGGAAATAATATTTTTTTTTAGATGTGTGACTTAGGTTATTCTTATGCGTAACAGACTTAAAATTTCAACTCGCAGAAATACCTATTTTGCACTCGCAGCAAGCTTTCGAATTTGTTACGGACAGAATAACCTACATCACACATCTAAAAAAAATTTTATTTTCTTTTCATCGCATTTGTATAAAAGCTTTTTTTATCAATTTAATTAATTCATTTTAGTCATCCGGAAAACTTGTAAAACCCCCATATGCCAATTTTGAATCGAATCGAATCAAAATTACAAATTTCGTCCGCCATCTTGTTTTTTTGCATTGACAAAAACATAATTTTTCACCCTGAAAATCACCACATAATAATTTTGATACGAATCGGACCATAATTACAAATTTCGTCCGCCATCTTGGAGCCACCATTTTGTTTTTTTGCATTGACAAACAAATCATAATTTCCGTCCTTGCAAACCACCACATATCAATTTTGAATCGAATCGGACCATAATTGCAAATCATGTCCGCCGTTTTGGAGCCACCATTTTGTTTTTTATTTCAGAAATATTCCATAATGCATTGTCACTGAATTGATATCAAAACAGCTTGCAAATGCAGTTTCATAATTTGGAATACGGAACAGTTGTTTTTCCCGCAAGAGGGCGCCAAAATAAAATGTAAGGTGGCAAAAATTGACATGGCTGAATTCCTTATGAAATTACCTTTTCAATGATGTGTTACACTTATTACTTTCCCCATTCAAATTGTTTGGGTGATAGTGCCCAAGGGGTGGGGGGAGAGGTAGGACAGTTGAGGTTATGATAGGAAGATGTCTCCTTTGGATCAAAAATCAACTTGCTATTGCATTTCATTCACAACACATGCGTTTTGAAGGTATTCGATCTGTTTCGTTTTCGGTGCCCCACCCTGTATTAATTTCTTATCAAAATTGACAAGATTTTAAAGTTATAAGAAGGGAAGAAATGCACTCGTATTCATGAGCAGGCGATATAAAAGAGCTATATCCGTTATTATACAGGGTGTGTCCAACATCGAAAAATATATTTGAAATTGAAAAACTAGACTTGAAAACATGTGCTTATCTCCGAAGGATAGATCAACCATCGACAAGATTTTGATATCGAAACACTGTTACTACATTTGAGAGTATGATTATAAATCTCTTTCTCGAGCTGTCTGATTATTGCCATATAGTTGATTTGCTTTAATTTATACAGTGTCCGCCAAATTGTTGGAACCATATGTGAAACTTTTTTATTGCTATAGTTTCTCAGAAAATTTCATTCCTCATAAAAATTGGTTCATTCAATCAGACTACGTACGCGCATAACGGTTATTGCCAGTGGCGTGCGGCTAAGCAGGACTCGACTGATATTCTACGTTCACTTTACAGGGTGTATACCTTGTCATATTTTATGAAATAAAATCATATAAACGAATGTCCTTGCTTTGTTTTCAAGTGACGGAGTAACAACTTTTTAATTAAAAATCGGTCATTTATTAATTGCTCAAAAGTCTTTTTGCAGATTTTCATGAAACCTGATGGTGTCTATATTGGCAGTTACAAGGAACTCGTTTTCATGAGGTTGAATCTCAAATTATAAGCAGCGAAGGGTTACCTGATTGAGATATATGGTAAAAATCATTGTACGCCACTGTTCTTCTCTAAGTTCCAAATTTTTATCAAATTGAACATTTAAAAATACAACTCTTGCATAATGCCGTGAATTTCAAATTGAAACACTTCATAAATCGATAGATTTCCTTAATTAATTTATTTCTACCTGATTTCATTTATTTGTTTCGTCGTTGATGGACAGGTTGTTTGTTGTGTTCCTGGGCCCATTATTGTCAACTGTTTCTATCAAAACTGAACAATACATTTGTGCATAAATTTAAATATAATTTCAAGAAAATATGGAGTAAGTAACTGAAAAACAGATCATTCACACTACTTTCTGAATTTTGATTGTGCGTAACTACAATTTCTACGCCGATGACTTTGATTTGAAATTTACAGCACTATAAGAAAGCTGTATTTTTAATTATTTTTCTTTCAAAAAATATGGAACTTAAGGAAAAATAGTGGCGTACAATGAATTTTACTATAAATATCAATCAGGTAACCATATGCCACTTATAATTTGAAATATAATTTCATGAAAAGAAGCCTCTTGCTTCTGCTGATAACCACACCAGGTTTAATCAAAATCGTCAGAAAGACTTTTGACTAATTGATGAAATGCCGATTTTTAAATGAAACTTTGACACCCCGTATTTTGGAAACGAAGCAAGTTAGGACACACGTTTATATGAAATTTTCTTCATAAAATATGTCAAGGAATCGCCACCTGTATACATTAATACGCGGAATATCGAAAAATGTCATTGACAAAGTTGTTTGCAATTGAAGGATTTTCCTAGTTATCCAGTTCAGTCTACCAATTAGACGGACGGAAACTCCCTACAAAACACATATTTTTCCACCGATTGGAATGATATTTTTCTCATTGTGTGCGCATTCTGAGTGACCTCTAGGATATCAAATTTCATAAATGAAGTCTTCATTTCAGGGTCAATTATTCTTATTTTTCACACCATTGTATTCAAGGCAAGGCAAGGTGTCCATCAATAAAAAAAGGTATACGAGAAAAAAATGTCGTTCAATCAACCCATCACTTCAACATAAGAACTTTCTTTCATCAAAATTCTTATTGAACTGCTGGATTTAAGAAGTCTCGAAATACCACTGATCAGAGTTTCATGGAAAGATGTTCATCAATGAAAAAAATATAAGGGAATAAAATTTGTGAAATATGTCACTAAACTTCATAAAATTATAGGAGAATCAATTTCTGTTCCAATGTCGAACCAAACAAATGAATCCGTTTCTGATTACAAACTTCAGTGTAAATAATTTCAAATCAATCATCAAAAAACTACCTGTACTGATTCTGATTGCCACAAACTAGCAGAAAACTATCTCTCATTCACAGTAACTGCAAATAATAGGAAAGAAGATATGAAATTAAAACTCGAACGAGTACAATTTGAACTTGTGTAGCCTCTTCAAAACCTTCATTCAAATCAATGAATGCATCATCGATGCCAATTATTTTTGTGTATATTCTAAGTGAGCATCAAAATATAATAATTGAGCCCATAATTTGTATATTCTGTCTCCAAAATCATATTTTTCTACCAAAAGTAATGAACGAAGACCAAAAAATCTCCAATAGAAATATAATTTATGAGCCCAGGAAATGTTAAAAAAGTTGGGATATATATTAAAGCCGATCCCAAACTGAAACATGAACACCAAAAACATTGTACAATCTCCAAAATTATTGCATGAAATCCAAAAAATTTCTATGAGCTGAAAGATGAATTAAAGAATTGAATGAAAACCCAAACTGCATAATGTTTCCCAAAAGTTATCAGTGCACACCAAATATACCATACAAACCCCAAAATAATGTATGGGAATAAAACTGTTATTGCCAAAAAAATAAGAACGGGTTGTCAACCTGTGCACAACATGACGCCAGCTCTCAGAATGTTTCCAGAAAAGCCAGTTAGTTGTCTTCTTGTGATAGTCCAATAATATCATGCTCCTTTTTTCTATGCTGTATTTTTTATCGTTAGAGTAGTTAGATTGTTATTTTGTATCGTTGTTGTTAATTTATACGTATTTCTTTGGTGACAGAATATTCTTGATGTATTTAGTGTCAGGGTTCGAATGTATAATTTTGTATACTTGTTTTCTTGGGGTTCAAGAGGCCATGAGCGCGATCATATTTGGGGCGCTTTTTAGGGTAAAATTGTCAATTGATGACTCAACAACGGTTTTTCATATCGATTTCAAACAAGGACAGGATTCTAGAGGACGTACAATTCTAGGTACGTGCTGTAATGAAAATTGAAATTTCAATCCACTTTTTCACAAAAAATATCTCAAAAATGTCCCAAAAATGCAGTTACTTTGAAGCAATTTTTTGGTAAGTAACCAATAAATTAAAAAAAAAAAACATTAAAGCACTCACGTAGATCAACATCTTACCTTTCTTTTGATGGTTGCTTCAAATTTCAATGGAATAGAAATTCCATTGTCGGTACATCGATTATCTGTGAAAAGCATCGTGAGGTGCTGACATAGATGTATGTACATAGAATCGAACGTCTTCTAGAAGCCTGTCCTTGTTTGAAATCCATGCGTCGAGGCGTTCTTGACTTATCGACTCTTTTATCAAAAAAACCGTCCCAAATATGATCGCGCTCATGGCCTCTTGAATATATTGTTATGATGCCGACTCTTGTTTCTTTTTTAGCAAAATAGACAAAATACTTATGTAGATTTTGTTACAGATTGCCTCTACATGAATTGCTTTCACTGATAGAAAGAGAAGAGGGTACCAATGAATATGATCATCTTCACGTATATGTAGGAATTCCTGATGATCCTGGCGTAGACACGGAAGAAGACAGTGACAATTCTGACGACGAACACATTGGTGATGTGAACCACTTATCTCGTGGAAAAATTCAGCAAAACTGTGAAATAAGACATCGATTTCAAGAAGATTTTGATGAAGATGACCTCATTCCTCTAGCTCGGCTATTTCCAAAACCTGGACCGAGTCTTGCTTCCAATAATAAGAAAAATGAACAAGGCAATAAACGAAAAAAACTACACAAATGGACTGCAAATCCTCTGAATTTTTCGGTAAATGAAACATGTGTGTTGTGAGATCTCTAGAGGCTAAATCTGCAAAGAATCCTGTAAGTCTTTTCTCTTATTTTTTGATGAAAATCTCACCACTAAAATTGTAGAAGAGTCAAACCAATATGGACATTAAAAAAATAAAGAACTGCATTTCACGAAAGAAGAACTTTATGTTTTGTTAGGCGGAATGCTTCTCTCAGGTTATGCAAAATACCCTAACAAGAGATTGTATTGGAACTCTACAGAAGATATACCAGACATTTTGAGGGAAAGTATGCGTCTGAATAGATATGAAATGTTATTACGTCATCTACACTTCAATGATAATGCTAAAATTGATCGTTATGACAAGCTTTATAAAATTCGTCCCCTACTAGAAGCTATGAATCGAAATTTCAAAAACCACGGAGGATTAGAAGAAGCCTTATCAATTGATGAAAACATGATTCCCTACTATGGTAAACACTACGCCAAACAATACATAAAGGGAAAACCAATCCGTTTCGGTTACAAGAATTGGGCAATATGCAATAGTAGTGGCTACATGATATCTTTTGAGGTTTACACAGGAAAATCCGATTCAGAAAAGCGATTTGGACTTGGCGGAGACGTTGTAATATCTTTATTAGAAAAGTCGGAAGTTCCTCCGAATAACGGACACAAATTTTTTTTTGATAATTATTTCATCAGTCTGAATTTATTGAATCACCTATCGGAAAATAACATATGTTCTACAGGTACGATTCGAGAAAAAAGTACTGAGAAATGTCCTTTTCCTGATGCAAAAACCTGGAAACCGAAACCGAAAGGAAGTTCTCACTTTGTTTCATGTGAAAATGTTACATTTGTACTGTGGAAGGACAACAAGGTGGTCACATTGGGAACAAATTTTGACAACAACGACATTGTTATGACTACTAGATGGTGTAAGGAATCCAAAACAAAATAACAGATAACTCAGCCTGAAATAGTAGCCAACTACAACAAATATATGGGAGGAGTAGACAAAATGGACGGACTTATAGCGTTATATAGAACTAGAATGCGACAGAGAAAATGGTACTTGCCAATAGTGTTCTATTTGCTAGATGCAAGTGTATCAAATGCTTGGGTGCTAATGAAGAAGCTGATGCCAGATGATTCAAATTGCGTTTCTTCATTAGTTTTTCGCAGATATATTGCTCTAAGCTTTCTTCAATCATATGGCACAAAACCAACGAGAGAAAAAACCACCTCGCCTTACCCAGTCGCTTCAAGATTTGACAATATAGGACATATGATAAGGTACAACGAAACCGATATGAGGTGTCAAGTGTGTAAGAAGAAGAGCAATTTCATTTGCGTCAAATGTGATTGTGGACTTCACCCGAAATTTTGTTTTGAATTGCACCATGCCAAGTGAAATACTACTTTGAAAGCTATATTCGTGTATGTTCATTTTGCATGGAGTCCCTCTTGAGGGACGGTTGATAACACCGTATCAAAAATTAATATATTGCATTTACACATTTTTACGTGATTTTTATCGACTATTTGAATATTTCACTGAAAAAAATTCACATAAAAATCACATTTTCAACTTCATGCACTAATGGGTTAACTTCAAAATTCAATACTTGGACTCAAATATAAATAATTTGGTTATTAAATTTTGGTGCTCAACTATGATTTTTGGTGGCACAAGACAAATATTTGGAGATCATATCAATACTACTTTGGTGTACGGTTAAATATAACCCATTATTTTTCAAATTATTCCGTTGTTGAGGAGTAATTGCAACACAAGCTTGCTGAATTCTTGTGCACATTTCCACTAGATTCCTCAGTCGGGATTTGTAGATATTTTGCGTGACAGCCCCATTGGAAATAATCGAGTGAGGTTTAGGCGATCTAGGTGGCCATCCAATTATTCTACTACCCCATCCCATCCAACGATTAAGGTAATTTTATTTCAGCCATGTATTCACAATTTCTGCATTACGTATCAACTGAAAATGATAATTTCTTGTTTCTGCAAGAGGAATTTCATCTCTGCGTCCAACAATTCATTGTTTAAAAATTGTTGGAAAATTGCGGCATAAATGTTGCTATCAAAAGAGAATGTTTCAGTTATTCTCTAATTCAGTATTACGCACCAAACATTTTCCTTTTCTTAATAAGTACTGCCTTTTACTGTTAATCATCTGGTTGGGATCTTCTGAGGCCAAATAAAATATTCTTTGAAAAATGTCTGCCACTATGATGCACTCTCCCCGGGCCCATGCATCAGCAAAATTCCAAACATTTTTCTTGAATCACCTCGGCGTAAAGTATGTAGAAATTTTGGTACAAATGGCTTCAATTTATTTCTCATTGGACGTCTCCTAATATTTTCCATAGGTGCGTTCTGTCTACAATCAAACTCTTGTTTGGATTATTTCTATCTAATAAAATGTGGCATGATATTTGCCATTTTTTCTTAGTACATTATTCTTTAAAATATCTGTGATTACTGCTCGATTCCAATTGATTGTTTGGTTCAATACATGTACTGTTATGGCTGTACGATTTGAGTGACTTTCATTGAATATTGTAGTAACTCGTTCACTCCAGTAATTATCTCCGGAAATATGTATAATTTCAATTTTTTCTTCAAATGATAATTTAGCCATTATCATCTATTTTTAATTTGGAAACTAATCTCAGTTTGCTGACGATGAATCACAAAATGACAATTCATGTACCTTCAAGTAGATGATGAATTATTACATTGATAGCCTACTTGTTCATTCCATGTATTCTGATATCAATAACCTATACGCCTACAAGCAGTTCATGCACTTGTTTTTGTTGTTATTTCTATTGGAAGTAAAATCAACTTATTCTAAAGAAATTGATTTCTTCAGGAGTTCCCTGCTATTTGTATATCAACTACGCTCCGTGCAATCCTATGGACTATTTTTACCAAATGATTTTAAGAGTTTTGATCCAGTAATTGTTATTATTGTTAAAATTGTTATTTCCGTCAACCGATTGCACCCTTACGCGCAACCCTCGGAAGTCTTCGAGAAACTTGTGTGAGCTAGGGAAGACGCATCCCTTACCTTTTAACGTGTGATGCCATGCACGAGACCGGTGAATCGGTGGATCGAACCCACGACCCCACGCTTGCGAGGCGAACGCTTTACCAGCCGACCACCACGGCCCATCACCCAACACAATATTATTATTGATAATCAGTGTTGAAGTCAGAATGATGCTAAAATTCCTTTAAGGGACATATTTTTCAAATTTTCTTTCCTCATAATTTCATTCATTATACTTAGATTTTCAAGAAATTCTAATCAGTGATATTTCGTGACATCCTGACCAGTGCGGTGTAGTCGGAATTTTGATAAAAGTTCTGAAATAGAACTGGTGGGTTGATTGCGCCATATTTTTTAAATTGTATTTCGTTCTAACTTTTTTTGGTTGAAGCATTTCAATGTTTTAAATCGCTAGTAACTTTTTTATATTTTTAAAATTGGGAAATAAGAATAGTTTGCACTTTTTGAATGTTTACCAAATAAAAAAAATCATTTCAATCTGTTGAATGGTATGAGTTTAATAAGAGTGTTCCTACTCTAAGTGTGTCACATTGTTTAAGTATTCAGCAAAATAAATTCAACAGTGGTTATTTATTCAATTCTCAGTAATTATTTAAGATATTCAGGAAGACTCGAAATAATTCATATCAAAAATTTCGAGGACATTCCGTACTATTTTCAATATGTGAAATATCCAAATATGATCGAATGATTGCCCTTTTTGTATTTGTATAATATGTTGTGTTCATTTCAGCCTTAATAAAACTACTTTTATGTGAACGATCTTATGTGGAAGAATTTACCAGTCCGAATAATGTACAACAACTCAAGATATAATAACAAGTCATATAATATGTGCTACATTTAATCTATGTTCTGTTATCCGATTTTGAAACGTATCTTCGTGGTACAGTTGCAATAGAAAATAAAATTATTTCGTGTGAATTGAGTCAAATACGCCATAATTTAGCCTAATCGTCCTTGTCATGACTTCAGTTTATTTTTTCAGAATCTTGTAATGAAAGAATAAAAAATTTAGTGGTAATATGGACCGACAAAATGATTAGGGCTTTCCAGTTGTCGGACAGTCCCTCAAGTTGGCGGGTGCCTTAAAAAAACACCCTGCTACTGATAATTTTAGCAAATAGCATGTTGTACATCTCGACATGGGGATTTGAGATGGGATTTGAACCCACACCCTTATGGTTGAGAAGCGAGCCCTAAATAGAGAGCAAGACTCATACCATCAGAATGAAGCTAACAGGAACGTCTTGGATTGATTCAAAGAGCTGAGAAATTATGAGTATATAAAATGCCCGAAACAGAAATTAGACCATTCCATTGCGACAGTTTTGACAAGTCTCTGAGTAGAAGAAATGATTCATCTCTTACCCACTGTTCGTTCTTATAACGAACGGCTAAGCTTTGGAACTCACCGCCTCAAGAAGAACACCTATGTCTCTTCAGCTTTAACGATGTTCTCTTGATTTCCTTTTTGTGGGAACAAAACATGAAAAATTATACAGTTGGCATCAGGAGAAATTTCATATGTCTCTCTTACACTTGAGTGGTCAAAATGCTTGTAGAGAAGTTATCAGATTTTTCGCAGATACAAAATCCTACGTTTGCACGCCACATGTATTGAAACATCAAACAAGAAGTAGGTGAAAACTTCAACAAATTTTTAAATTATACAACAGACAGAGCGTTGTTCAATCGGTGCAACGGAAATAATAGCAGCTGAAATACATAAAAGATAAGATCATCGATGGTTGTGCCCCAGTAGAACTGAAAAAAAAAATTATTGAAAAAAAACGAACATTAAATTTAATCATAGAAATCTTTTGGGTACACGAACAAATAGAAATTCCATCAGTAGTCGGGAAATACCTGGCCGTGTGCAAAATATCAAATTATAGCTATCAAAGAATTAAAAATATCACATGTGTAATTCTCAAAAATATTTAGCTGCGTGCTGTAGGACTTGACTACATGGACATTTCTTGAATGACATGATAAAATGTTTAGTGGGTGTAGTAAAAATATCGAAGGTCAATATAATCGAGGAAGGCGATTGGAAGCTACTTTCTGCCAATAGGGGAGTAATATGGGATGTTTCAAAATTTCCAGATATTTTGAAACAACCTAGAATATACAGGGTGTTCCAAATTAAGTTGGCACCATTGCCAACTCCGTTATTATTGGTGCTACGAATTCGATTAAATCGGCAAACTAGTAGCATTTTTAATGGCCTTTTCGTAAAGCTGAAAATAAGACAGTTTTATTAATAGGAAACATTTATAACAAACAGATTTGATAAAGCGCTATACCTCATTATTCAAAAATCCCCAAAAATAAAAATCTAGAGGTGTTATGTCAGTAGTAGTACAACGAGAGTATCACAGAATTCAAGGTCAAGCTCTGTAAATCTCATATTTGATAATTTAAAAATTATATTTCTTATAGTTTGAACCCGAAATACCAGGGCGGACCATCCCAAAAAAAATTAAGGGTCCTCAGTACCTCATATGTATTCATCATATGAGTTATAGAAAAAATGTAGTCTTCATTATTCTTAATGTAAAAAATATATTTCCTGTAATTTGGGGAACACCAGAGCGGACAAATTGGTGTGTGTAAATTTGAGGTTCGTCACACATCCAAAATTTTGAGACGTTCGATGTACCATTGTGGATCTGTCGAAGCATCCCCCGCCCACCATTGTGAACATCAAATTTTTATTTTCAATGTAGAGTATTAAAATGAAAAGTTGACATTTTTGGTGTGCCATTGTGAATTTAACTCACATCCTAAATTTTGACACGTTATTTTTTATGTGCCGGATGAAGGATACCCCACCCACCATTGTGAACATCAAATTTTCAACACGTTAATTTTTTTATGTGACACATTGTGGATCTCTCGAAATGAAAAATGCCACGCCCACCAATTTAAATTTGAGGTTCCTCACAGCAAACATCCTATCAAAATTTTGAGACGTTATTAAAGAATTCAAGGTTAACCACTGTAAATCTCATATTTGATCATTTAAAAAATTCAAGTTCAAGCTAACCGAAACACCAGGATGGACATTTCAGCAAATTTTTGATACTCCACTGTGAATCTGCCGTAATTTGACCCTAACCCCCGGATACCTCATAGAGAACATCCTAGCAAATTTTTTCCACTGTGAATCTGCCGTAATTTGGGGGACCCTAACCACCCGGGTACCTCATAGATAACATCCTAGCAAATTTTTTCCACTATGATTCTGCCGTAATTTGGGGGTCCCACCGGGCTATAGAGAACATCCTAGCAAATTTTTGATACGTTAAATCAAGGATCCCCGGTACACATCTCTAACGAATTTTTGACACCCAGCTGAGATTCACTGATATGGATTCATGTTATAGAAAAAATGTAATCTTCATTATTCTTCTAGATGGCCCCCGCTCACCATTGCGAACATCCTATCAAATTTTCAACAATGTTCATCACTCGTCCTGCTACTAACCTAACCAGCCTTTATTTTATAAGTTCGAAAATTGCAGATGAAAAAAAAAAGATGCGATGCTGCTGTGGCTTGAACCAGCTACCAATGGCTTTGTTACCAGCCATCCTATCGATCCGGCTATTAAGCATGTTAGTATATTTAGATGAAATGGTTGTTCATAAAAGAGAATGTGAAAGGCGAACTGCGAGGTGCGTCGTTACTTCATCAATCTGTTTTTTGTAATGTGAATCTGAGTTATTCTGTGTATCAATATCAGGTATAGTTAATTATCAACTGAAACAAATAGATGCGTAATTTTGACCGTCCTATATCCCAATGGGACATTCGAAATAAATATTTGACAGTCCGCACCTTACCTATTAGTGAAGAGTAATTCCAATAACTAATGAATATTTTAGCTGTCCGCTGTGCCATATTTGGCAGTCCGTCCCTCATTAGTAAAGAGTAAATCAATCACTAATAGATGAGTATTTTTAGCGCTATGCCATCTTATTAGTAATTTGGGAATAACAAATCGATTCAAAGTAATTTTGGAAGCTCCTTGTATACATTTTTGACAATAAACAATTTTCTGTGGTTCGACTAAATTTAAGAGAGAGTCCTGTACTTCAATGAAACATTCGAAACAAATATTTGGCAGTCCATCCCTCATTAGTGAAGAGTAAATCAATCAATAACTAATAGATGAGTATTTTTGACTGTTCGATATGCAATCTTATTAGTAATTTAGGTATAACAAATCTATTCAAAGTAATTTTGGATAATAAACAATTTTCTGTGGTTCAACTAAATTTTGGAGAGGGTCCCTGTTCATCAATGGGGAATTCGAAACAAATATTTGGCAGTCCGTCCCTCATTAGTGAAGAGTAAATCAATCAATAACTAATAGATGAGTATTTTTGACTGTTCGCTATGCAATCTTATTAGTAATTTAGGTATAACAAATCGATTCATTGGAAGCTCCTTGTATTCATTTTTGATAATAAACCCCTAATATTTCAACGTGCGATACAGTCTACTGATATAAGAGACACGGTTTTAAAGTGTGATACTATGCATTAATTCAACTATTTTTTTCCTTGGTGTTTTGGCATCGACTGCTATGGTCTTTAGCCATGCTGGATAGGCCTTACGCCACTTCAGGAGCAGCAATGTAAATTTTTAACGCAACAGTGAATTGTGAAGTAATTCAACTATTATAGGAGACATAGTCTTTTTATTTCAACGTGCGAAACCCTTCATTCAGTCATATGTCTTTCATTTCCAGGTGTAATGCCCTGCATTTTATTTTTGTATACCTTCATTTTTAAGGTGCAATACCATACATTCAGTCAACTATCCTAAGAAGGTTACAATCTCAAATTCAGCTGTTTTAAGAGACGAGGGACCCTAGCTTTCAACGTGCGATGACAGACGCATTGTTTATTGACTCAGTCCTGTGAGACGTGAACCTAATTTTTTGAAGTGTGATGAATTCAGTCAACTGTTATAAGTGACGTAGATCTTAGATTTCAAAGAGCAATGCCAGGCGCTCTGCCATAAGAGACGTAGGCATAACATTTCAAAGTGCATTCAGAGATTTAACATTTTCATTTTGACGTGCGATGCCATGTATTCAGTCATAAGCGACGTAGGCATAACATTTTAGACTGCTATGTCAGACACTTGTATTTCAAATCTCAGAAGTCGGTTCAGTTTTCGAACAAACTATGAGGTTCGTTGAGAAGCATAAGTATTTATCGTATTCAATATCCGTCATGGTATTAGCTAGGAGAGTAATTGTCCTGATATCCATCAATATCCGTCGTAGTATCAGCCATGAGATTACTTGTTTCAATATCAGTAGTGGTACTAGCCAAGAGAGCATTGTTTCCCATATCTGTCATGGTATCAGCTAGGAAAGTAGTTGTTTCAATATACGTCATGGTATTAGCCAGGAGAGTAGTTGTTCCAATATCTATCGTACTATCAGCCAGGGAAGTAGTTATCTCGATATCCGTCATGTTATCAGCCAGGAAAATAGTTGTTTCAATATCCGTCATGGTATAAGCCAGGAGAGTAGTTGTTCAAATAGCTATCGTACTATTAGCCAGGGAAGTAGTTTTTTCAATATTTGTCGTGCTATTAGCCAGGAAAGTAGTTGACGAAGTAGTTCTTGCAATACCCGTCGTGGTATTAGCTAGGAAAGTAGTTTTCTGACAGGTATTAGTCAAATTGTAGGAGTTCTCTAAGACGCTCTCTAAGACGCTTAAGGTCTGGTTCCCGAAAATTTCTAAAAAAACATCAATATCGCGGGTATTTGAATGTATAATTGAACGTCAATTGATTATTTAAAAATGAGTATTGCCAATTTTAATTTGAGTCAAGAAAATTGCAAGTCTAGTATTATTTTGATGTAGGTCATAAAGGAATTTAATAAATGGATTTACGAATTTTTTGGTTTCAAATGACCGATATGCAATCGAAATTGTTACCGAAATCAGTCTGTATGCATTACCTTAATAATAAACTAACCCTATGATCATTCCCCAATATCTTGTTATCATTGCAATTCTAAAAATTAGTAATTTCCATTAGAATCGTTCATAATTATTACTCTGTTCAAAATAGGTAAAATCATTCAGTGTGTAACATTAGAAAGTCAATGACAAAAGAGAATGTCCCAGCGGTGTTTAAGCGCGGTCGTCTTCGATTGCAGTGGGTATAATGATGGTATTCCGCACGGAACAGTTTCATAGGCTTCTACTAAAACATTCTTTTGAATTTTATTTCAATGTTGTTTGTCGCAAGGATGAGATCTCTAAGCATTTTTAATATAATTATTACATAGACAAAAACAATCAGACATCAAATTTGACATGGAGATGAATAAGTTCGACAGAAGATAATATCAAATTAACTTGGAAGAATTCTTTCCGAACTCAGTGTTTGATTCAAATAGGCAGATGTGGACCCGTTGCGAGGGATAATGTATACCCCTTGGAAGTTGTAGGCAATGATTTGTGAATATGAGACAAAACTTGTCTTTTAGTGAAAAACAAAGTGAAATGTCCGATATAATTCAATAATTATGAAAGATAAAAAATGTGTGATGGTTTCATCAAAGATTCTTTTAACATCAAACAAGTCAATTTTTCATTGAGAATGTTTCTCTTTTCAACATTGATTAAGTCACTTGTGCTATGTTTCAGTAAGCAAGTTCGTGAGAGAGATTTCACCGGATGATAATGTCGAGCTGTTTTTTTTGTCAACAAACACCCTTCATAACCTGCTCCAAAAATATAAGAATCATTTTGAGTTTATGGACCGTTTCAATACCTAGTATCTCAACATGTTTTTGTGTATTCTTCCACAACTCTCGAACAGTTTTTCGAGAAAGAGGTACCTATTTAGACGTTCACAAGAAAACAATGAAGTTTTATTTTCAGACTCGTATGTTTACAAATAATATGTATCATTTTTGTTCAAGACGTCTTCCGTAGATTTTTTTATCTATTTTTTTAAATTACGTATCAACTGGGGAGGTAAAGCCACTTGAGGTTCGTAAGATTTCCCATCTTGAGTTCTGTGAAAAAATAGGTAACTCTCAAATGAAATGGGAAATGTTACCATTTATTTATTCAAACGGTTCTTGAGATAAACATCTTGAACCCGTTCTCAAAAACCCATATGTTTAGTAAACGTAAACTTTTTTTAAATTCGCTACAGTCTTCAGTTATCTTCAATTTTATATCAAGACCATCTATGCTAACACATAACAGAGCAAAATTATAATCTCAACGAAATGTGCTTCATGGGTAGGTAAATCTCCACGATTGTGGGTATTGTCTTGGCAATAACAATGTTCCTGTAGAAATTATAAGGATGGTTTTCAAATTTCTGGACTTTTCAGTATATTAACACATATTTTTATCTCCTTAGTGCTCCTAAACGAACACTATCTTCGTGGAAGATTGACACAAGAACGTCCTGTGGACATATTTCATACATATTTTTGTGGTATTTCTTGAGGAACCTAACATTTTGGCTAACAATTTTTTGTGGTGTAAAACTGCTATGAGATATGATGATTCGAAGCTAAATCTTGATTCATAAATATTGTTCTGCGCTTTTCATTCAGAATGGGTCAAAGAAATATTTTGATACTTTGTACTTTGATAATTTTTTCACTGGTCTAAACATATCTTATAACTCAGAACTTTTTAAAAAATTCCACTGAGTCAGAAACTATTTTGATACTTGAAACTTTGCATTTTTTTCTCATCAAAATTACTAATTTCCAAAAAGTTTACTGATTGCAGGCTGAATGGGTGGTTCCTTCTAACAGAAAAACGAGAATTTACAAATTTAAATGAAAAAATAGAAAATTTTCAAGTGAAATTCTATGAATATAAAAATAATCAATTGAAAAAAAATAAATATCAAAATATTATTTAAGATATGAGAATTCAAGTCAAAATGAACATGCAAGAATTTGACATTCATGGATTCTTATCACAACGAGATATCTAAAAAAATTAAGAGTATTGGCAAAATATACAAAAAGTTGATAGTAGAATAGTTTTAGAATTGACAAATCAACCAAGAAAAATTAATTGTGCCACTTGTAATTAATATGAGTAAAAAGGAACCGAGCGAGTTAAAATCACTATCAACCAATCGGCTGAAGTTGAAGTGCCAGATCGCATCATGAATCAATATCAAGAAACTCCGTAGAGAAGGAAGTGTCTGACAAAAAATGTGGAAGGTTGAAAGTATCTAAAAAAATTCTTCAAATAAAATATCTAATTTGATCAGTATTTGGAGCAAAATTCGAGAGTTGTATCATCACCAATGTTACGGCTTCAAGTTTATCAATCGTACAAAGACAAAAATCAAATTTTTGAGTGAAGAAGACTCACGTTGAAAATACAGGAATGACAATTAATTTTTATTTCAAATGCTAAAGTTTGTAAAATAACAAAAACTTAAACAAATAAGCATGTTTGAGGAATTGAAATTATAGTTTGAACAAGATGCTTTGAATAGATGTCTCATTCCGTCATTGGAAGCAAAACAACGGCTGACGAATAAAATTGAAACTAGTATTAAAATGATTAACAAAGAAAAACAACCTTGAATACCAATAATACTCGGGATGTATCATCTTTAAATCCTGCTGAGGTGATACAATTCATTTATAATTATAACAATTTCAGAAATATTTTCATCAATTGGTAGTTATGAGCAAACTGATGCAAAATTGTCAATGGAAAAAATTATTAATTATTTTTATTCAGATTTTGTTTAAATATGATATAACTGGAACTGCACTGAGCAAACACACCCAAAAATATATTTTTGATTAACTCAGTTCAAGTGTAATCTGGTCGAAAATGCAAAGCACAAACTCAGTAACATGGATATGGTAGGATTATTTCAGTACAAATGCAAATATTTCCAAAACTACACTGTGCAAACTAGTTCAAATAAATATCAGTGTACCTTCACACCTATAAAAAGAGGCTGATCAAGAGGAGGCAGGACGATGTAGAAAAAATTATATACAAAATTATTTTATTTTCCTCAAATCATCATTGTCGTAAAACCTTTGAAAAGTTTCTATTTTTGAATAATACCTCTTGGTATAAATATTTCATTAGACCATATGTTATAATTTTTTCATAGAATTGAGATGTGATCAAAAGTCTTTCAATGAATGTAAACATCATAACGATCATTATATTCTTTTTTCTTTTAGTTACCACAATTCCAAATCGTTTTCATCATAACAAATGTCAATATCATAACTTGTTTAAATATCAACAGCTTTGAGCCTATTTTCATTTTTTATACTCATATAATCGCGTACAATAAAATGTTATTTAATCAAGTTCGATCATGACCCCGAAAAGATTTGAACTACCGATTCAATTTCGAAATATTGAGCTCAAAAGTAGTACGAAAAATATAAAAAAATGTAAATTTCGTAAAAAACTTGTTGGATTTGAAATTCCCAACGGGTAGTCAAAAAATTATCTCTTTATTGCAAATACTCAGATTCATGAAATAATATCCTTTGATGTGTTCAAGGTAGCAACAAAATATTAGTGTTATTTTTCGAATAATTACCGTCGAGAAAGCATTCTGCCATACTTTCAAACTGATAAAAAGAAATCAATCAACACGGAGCACAGAACTTTAGAAAAAAATGTATATGAAGTGGTTGGATGACTTTGAGAGGGAGACAAAATGACTATGTTTTTTCTGGTTACACCTGGCAACAACACCACAATATTTTAAACAAAATTGCTGTAAAATAAAAAAACACTATCATTATCAACAAATTGTAGCATTTGAATTCTAATAGAATTGATGATGATTTTATATGATTCTTGGTATTTGGTTAAGTGAAAATATTCATGTTAATTTGCATCAAATTAAATTTGGTGAATTTTGTTGACAAAGAACAAAAGCAATTTTTCATTGTCACTAATATGAGTCATGTCATTTTTCGAATAGATGAAATCATGACCTAAATTATTTTTTTGGTTGTATGGAAGAGCAACTATGTTGAATACCGCCCCCCACGATAAAAAATGTATTTTGATCTATTTTTCATGAAAATAAAGTCACATATCATTATTATTATTATTTCATCGTAGGGATGATAGACGATTATCAATTTTAGTTTCTCATAGCTCATAAATCACAGTAAGCTTGAAATAACATACCGAGTGTTTGTTTCAGTATTTAAAAATAAACCATTTAATAGAATACTTCGTCGGTTGTATCACAATTCAAACAACAATTTTTGGTATTGTCCAACATTTTGTCCGTAAATATTGTATTGAATGACGTGGTAAAGAGTAGGTTCTCTCGTCGATGATTCCTCACAAACGTGCTTGCTTTTCTGAAACACTGCACAAAAGTTGTTTAATTGAAACCGATCTGATGAATTACACCTTCCCACCTGTTTTTTGTATATACAATTTTAGTTTTCTGCTGGAATTTTACTGCAATTCTCCTATGCGACACCTTCAATACCACAAGTTGGTATCTAATTTTGATGGATGTCAATAGAAAAGTCTTCGAAATGTATGTATCAAAGTTGATATTTTCCTGTATTTTTTTTTTTCAACCCAGTTCGAACACCGGTCTCATGCTTAGCATAACTCGTTAAAAGGTAAGGGACTCGTCTTCAGACATAAACATAAATAGCCGTTCGAACGTCATCATATACATTTTTTGTTGGACAATACCAAAAATTGTTGTTTGAATTGTGATACAACCTACGAAGTATTCTATTAAATGGTTTATTTTTAAATACTGAAACAAACACTCGGTATGTTATTTCAAGCTTACTGTGATTTATGAGCTATGAGAAACTTAAATTGATAATCGTCTATCATCCCTACGATGAAATAATAATAATAATGATATGTGACTTTATTTTCATGAAAAATAGATCAAAATACATTTTTTATCGTGGGGGGCGGTATTCAACATAGTTGCTCTTCCATACAACCAAAATATAATTTAGGTCATGATTTCATCTATTCGAAAAATGACATGACTCATATTAGTGACAATGAAAAATTGCTTTTGTTCTTTGTCAACAAAATTCACCAAATTTAATTTGATGCAAATTAACATGAATATTTTCACTTAACCAAATACCAAGAATCATATAAAATCATCATCAATTCTATTAGAATTCAAATGCTACAATTTGTTGACAATGATAGTGTTTTTTTATTTTACAGCAATTTTGTTTAAAATATTGTGGTGTTGTTGCCATGTGTAACCAGAAAAAACATAGTCATTTTGTCTCCCTCTCAAAGTCATCCAACCACTTCATATACATTTTTTTCTAAAGTTCTGTGCTCCGTGTTGATTGATTTCTTTTTATCAGTTTGAAAGTATGGCAGAATGCTTTCTCGACGGTAATTATTCGAAAAATACACTAATATTTTGTTGATACCTTGAACACATCAAAGGATATTATTTCATGAATCTGAGTATTTGCAATAAAGAGATAATTTTTTGACTACCCGTTGGGAATTTCAAATCCAACAAGTTTTTTACGAAATTTACATTTTTTTATATTTTTCGTACTGCTTTTGAGCTCAATATTTCGAAATTGAATCGGTAGTTCAAATCTTTTCGGGGTCATGATCGAACTTGATTAAGTAACATTTTATTGTACGTGATTATATGAGTATAAAAAATGAAAATAGGCTCAAAGCTGTTGATATTAAAACAAGTTATGATATTGACATTTGTTATGATGAAAACGATTTGGAATTGTGGTAACTAAAAGAAAAAAGAATATAATGATCGTTATGATGTTTACATTCATTGAAAGAATTTTGGTCACATCTCAATTCTATGAAAAAATTATAACATATGGTCTAATGAAATATTTATACCAAGAGGTATTATTCAAAAATAGAAACTTTTCAAAGGTTTTGACGACAATGATGATTTGAGGAAAATAAAATAATTTTGTATATAATTTTTTCTACATCGTCCTGCCTCCTCTTGATCAGCCTCTTTTTATTGGTGTGAAGGTACACTGATATTTATTTGAACTAGTTTGCACAGTGTAGTTTTGGAAACATTTGCATTTGTACTGAAATAATCCTACCATATCCATGTTACCGAGTTTGTGCTTTGCATTTTCGACCAGATTACACTTGAACTGAGTTAATCAAAAATATATTTTTGGGTGTGTTTGCTCAGTGCAGTTCCAGTTATATCATATTTAAACAAAATCTGAATAAAAATAATTAATAATTTTTTCCATTGACAATTTTGCATCAGTTTGCTCATAACTACCAATTGATGAAAATATTTCTGAAATTGTTATAATTATAAATGAATTGTATCACCTCAGCAGGATTTAAAGATGATACATTCCGAGTATTATTGGTATTCAAGGTTGTTTTTCTTTGTTAATCATTTTAATACTAGTTTCAATTTTATTCGTCAGCCGTTGTTTTGCTTCCAATGACGGAATGAGACATCTATTCAAAGCATCTTGTTCAAACAATAATTTCAATTCCTCAAACATGCTTATTTGTTTAAGTTTTTGTTATTTTACAAACTTTACCATTTGAAATAAAAATTAATTGTCATTCCTGTATTTTCAACGTGAGTCTTCTTCACTCAAAAATTTGATTTTTGTCTTTGTACGATTGATAAACTTGAAGCCGTAACATTGGTGATGATACAACTCTCGAATTTTGCTCCAAATACTGATCAAATTAGATATTTTATTTGAAAAAATTTTTTAGATACTTTCAACCTTCCACATTTTTTGTCAGACACTTCCTTCTCTACGGAGTTTCTTGATATTGATTCATGATGCGATCTGGCACTTCAACTTCAGCCGATTGGTTGATAGTGATTTTAACTCGCTCGGTTCCTTTTTACTCATATTAATTACAAGTGGCACAATTAATTTTTCTTGGTTGATTTGTCAATTCTAAAACTATTCTACTATCAACTTTTTGTATATTTTGCCAAAACTCTTAATTTTTTTAGATATCTCGTTGTGATAAGAATCCATGAATGTCAAATTCTTGCATGTTCATTTTGACTTGAATTCTCATATCTTAAATAATATTTCTTCTTCTTCTTCTTTTTATTTTCTTGATGACAAAAAAATTCAAAGTTTCAAGTATCAAAATAATTTCTGACTCAGTGGAATTTTTTAAAAAGTTCTGAGTTATAAAATATGTTTAGACCAGTGAAAAAATTATCAAAGTACAAAGTATCAAAATATTTCTTTGACGCATTCTGAATGAAAAGCGCAGAACAATATTTATGAATCAAGATTCAGCTTCGAATCATCATATCTCATAGCAGTTTTACACCACAAAAAATTGTTAGCCAATATGTTAGGTTCCTCAAGAAATACCACAAAAATATGTCTGAAATATGTCCACAGGACGTTCTTGTGTCAATCTTCCACGAAGATAGTGTTCGTTTAGGAGCACTAAGGAGATAAAAATATGTGTTAATATACTGAAAAGTCCAGAAATTTGAAAACCATCCTTATAATTTCTACAGGAACATTGTTATTGCCAAGACAATACCCACAATCGTGGAGATTTACCTACCCATGAAGCACATTTCGTTGAGATTATAATTTTGCTCTGTTATGTGTTAGCATAGATGGTCTTAATATAAAATTGAAGATAACTGAAGACTGTAGCGAATTTAAAAAAAGTTTACGTTTACTAAACATATGGGTTTTTGAGAACGGGTTCAAGATGTTTATCTCAAGAACCGTTTGAATAAATAAATGGTAACATTTCCCATTTCATTTGAGAGTTACCTATTTTTTCACAGAACTCAAGATGGGAAATCTTACGAACCTCAAGTGGCTATACCTCCCCAGTTGATACGTAATTTAAAAAAATCGATAAAAAAATCTACCGAAGACGTCTTGAACAAAAATGATACATATTATTTGTAAACATACGAGTCTGAAAATAAAACTTCATTGTTTTCTTGTGAACGTCTAAATAGGTACCTCTTTCTCGAAAAACTGTTCGATAGTTGTGGAAGAATACACAAAAACATGTTGAGATACTAGGTATTGAAACGGTCCATAAACTCAAAATGATTCTTATATTTTTGGAGCAGGTTATGAAGGGTGTTTGTTGACAAAAAAAACAGCTCGACATTATCATCCGGTGAAATCTCTCTCACGAACTTGCTTACTGAAACATAGCACAAGTGACTTATTCAATGTTGAAAAGAGAAACATTCTCAATGAAAAATTGACTTGTTTGATGTTAAAAGAATCTTTGATGAAACCATCATACATTTTTTATCTTTCATAATTATTGAATTATATCGGACATTTCAGCTAATACCACGACGGGTATTGCAAGAACTACTTCGTCAACTACTTTCCTGGCTAATAGCACGACAAATATTGAAAAAACTACTTCCCTGGCTAATAGTACGATAGCTATTTGAACAACTACTCTCCTGGCTTATACCATGACGGATATTGAAACAACTATTTTCCTGGCTGATAACATGACGGATATCGAGATAACTACTTCCCTGGCTGATAGTACGATAGATATTGGAACAACTACTCTCCTGGCTAATACCATGACGTATATTGAAACAACTACTTTCCTAGCTGATACCATGACAGATATGGGAAACAATGCTCTCTTGGCTAGTACCACTACTGATATTGAAACAAGTAATCTCATGGCTGATACTACGACGGATATTGATGGATATCAGGACAATTACTCTCCTAGCTAATACCATGACGGATATTGAATACGATAAATACTTATGCTTCTCAACGAACCTCATAGTTTGTTCGAAAACTGAACCGACTTCTGAGATTTGAAATACAAGTGTCTGACATAGCAGTCTAAAATGTTATGCCTACGTCGCTTATGACTGAATACATGGCATCGCACGTCAAAATGAAAATGTTAAATCTCTGAATGCACTTTGAAATGTTATGCCTACGTCTCTTATGGCAGAGCGCCTGGCATTGCTCTTTGAAATCTAAGGTCTACGTCACTTATAACAGTTGACTGAATTCATCACACTTCAAAAAATTAGGTTCACGTCTCACAGGACTGAGTCAATAAACAATGCGTCTGTCATCGCATGTTGAAAGCTAGGGCCCCTCGTCTCTTAAAACAGCTGAATTTGAGATTGTAACCTTCTTAGGATAGTTGACTGAATGTATGGTATTGCACCTTAAAAATGAAGGTATACAAAAATAAAATGCAGGGCATTACACCTGGAAATGAAAGACATATGACTGAATGAAGGGTATCGCACGTTGAAATAAAAAGACTATGTCTCCTATAATAGTTGAATTACTTCACAATTCACTGTTGCGTTAAACATTTACATTGCTGCTCCTGAAGTGGCGTAAGGCCTATCCAGCATGGCTAAAGACCATAGCAGTCGATGCCAAAACACCAAGGAAAAAAATAGTTGAATTAATGCATAGTATCACACTTTAAATCCGTGTCTCTTATATCAGTAGACTGTATCGCACGTTGAAATATTAGGGGTTTATTATCAAAAATGAATACAAGGAGCTTCCAATGAATCGATTTGTTATACCTAAATTACTAATAAGATTGCATAGCGAACAGTCAAAAATACTCATCTATTAGTTATTGATTGATTTACTCTTCACTAATAAGGGACGGACTGCCAAATAATGGTCATCATGAGGTACTGAGGACCCTTAATTTTTTTTGGGATGGTCCGCCCTGGTATTTCGGGTTCAAACTATAAGAAATATAATTTTTAAATGATCAAATATGAGATTTACAGAGCTTGACCTTGAATTCTGTGATACTCTCGTTGTACTACTACTTATGTCTGGTGAACGACGGGGCCACTTAACAGGAACATTAGTAGCAACCCATCTGTTTCCAAAACAGCTTCACAGCATTCTTTTTACACCACTGACATTATGTGCTGGTGCTCCATCCTGCTGAAAATAGATCATCTGACTAGCCTCCAGATCAAGACTATCAAAAAACTCTTTCAACACTCTTGTTAATAAATTAATGTAACGGGGTCCATTCAAAGAATCATGGTAGAAAAATGGACCGATAATTCTGCCTCTAAATAAACCACACCAAACATTAATACTAAATCGTCTTTGCGGATTGTGGGGATGGACTAGAAATGGATCATGTCTACTACAATAATGAAAATTCTTTCCATGATACATCCCACGATTTGAAAAATTAGCCTCATCGCTCCACATAATATTTCTATAGAAGTTTGGATCTTGTCTGCAATTATTCATAAACCACCGACAAAACCCCAATCGTCCCTCAGGATCACCAGGTTCTAGTGTTTGCACTGGTCTTAACTTATAAGGAGAAATCTTTCTTCAGAATTCGTTGAATACCTGATAGTGGAACAGCTATTTCTGTAGATAAATCTCTGATGGAATTATTTGGATATACCTCAAAGTAGGATAAAACGTCAATTTCTGTATCTTCAGATTTTACAAAACGTGTTTTAGTTCTCCTCTTCTCAAAAACTTTTCCATTGTTCCTGAATTGACGATGAAGCACAGCAAAAAAACGCCGATTAGGTAATTCACGATCGGGGAACGAATTGCTGTAGTGTTGTAGTGCTCTTACACTATTTTTCTGGCAAACCAAGTAGGATTCTAACATATCACATTTTTCTTGATGGGAAAACGGCATTTCGAAAAATATTCGAACAGTAGTTGATAGTTACAATAATTTATGACATTGTCA
Organism: Chrysolina oricalcia; assembly: GCA_944452925.2. Classification (NCBI taxonomy): domain Eukaryota; kingdom Metazoa; phylum Arthropoda; class Insecta; order Coleoptera; family Chrysomelidae; genus Chrysolina; species Chrysolina oricalcia. The sequence continues at coordinate 36,127,828 of OX101813.2, read as the reverse complement.
TGATATACTTGAGAATATTTGACAAATAGTATTTCAACAAAGTTCCAAGGCAACTTGATTGCTCGAATCAAACACACTTTTTCCAACCACATTCATATGACCCTCCAGTATTTTCTGTTCTGTACAAAAACGGCTTCAAAGTTATCATTACAGCAGACATATTTTGATTCACAAAATAAATGCGGCTAGCGGAATGGCTTTAAGATGGAAATTATCGTTTTGTATATTAACACCAAATAGCTCAGTGGTGTCAATTGAGTGGTGCGACATGATGATCACTGGTTTCACGAGTTCACATCCCACCGCAATTTTTTCTTTTTACTGTCTCATTTTGCTATTAGTAACAAAATATTGTCATTCGTATAAGTTCCAAAATTGGGTGTTTGGACAATCATGAGGTTTTATTCGCCAAAACAAAGAAATTTTTTGTACTAGTGAAAGAAATAAATATTTCCACACAAGTCGCTCATTTTCCACTTTACGAAAAAAAGTCAAATTAGCTTTGTTGTTGAGAATGTTATTACGAATCAAAATGCATGAAATACTATAGAGGAGAAGGCCATCAAAAATGCTACTAGTTTGCCGATTTAACCGAATTCGTAGCATCAATAATAACGCAGTTGGCAATGATGCCGACTTAATTTGGAACAGCCTGTATATACATCTAGTACCCTTTTTGAAATCAAATGCCGGTTTGTGTTCAACATCAATATACCAAACAAAAATGATGTAAGATGTTTAAACCTTCCATTAAGCATCAAGCATATCACTGTTTCGGTTTAGAAAGGATGTAAAGCATTTGTTGTCTGAAAGATTGTATTATAGCTTGCAGGAGTTGTATAACGATGGGTTTTGAAACTCATAATTCATGCATGAATCAAACATAGTTTTCATCTGAATCACTTTTCGAGATTTACTTTCTTCTATAATTGTACGTGCATTCTCATCTATGATGGACTGGAACGTTATCACCAAGTGCTGCGGCTGGATCGGCAGAAGAAGGCAGAAATGAAGGGGTTATTGATGTAATGATGATGAGTGTTATCTAATGTTTGTATTTTTATTCTCGTATAGTTACAAACGCTCATTTTCGACTCGGTACTCATCTGGTGGTTCTGTAGGTTTTTTCGGTTTTTTCCTGCAGTTGGAATTGCAAATGCGCCACGTTTTTTTGCTACGTTGCTCCGGAGCTCAAATGGTGGTGATACTCTTTTTCCTCTAGATTTTGTCGATAAGTTGAAAATTTTGTAACATTAAAGTATACCTCACTTTGACTTTGACTCTGATATTACTATATGACGACACCTTTACATCAAAAGGAAGGTTTTTATGCGATCATAGAATGAAAATCGTCCAAAATGCCTCCTGCTTTTTGTCAACTTATATTTCACAATTGCAAGCACCAAAACCAAACGTTTTACACAAAAAATCGACATTCTTAAGTGAATAAACATAACCTAATTTTACTAAGTTTCATTCCTGTAGTGTTGGTCACTTGGAATATGCGCGGATAAAACAACCTCCTCTTCATTTATATATACAATTGTTTAATTTTCGCTATTTTGTAAAATATTTATTTAATAACAAAAATGTTGAAATTTAACGAATTTTTCAATTTGGTAAACAGCAGATTGGCATTTATCAGTTTTTTTTATATTTCTTAATTTTATCAATGTCGGAATGATTTCAATAATTTGGTGTCGAAATACAGTAGCATCCGTAAATAGGTGACCGAATCTGCACTGATGATTGCAAAACCGTGGAACTAGTCTGCAGATAGTCACTTGTTTTGGTTAACATATGCTGGTTATTGCAAGGAGCATTGCAAAGTGTTTCATTTTAGAAAAGCTTCGACATGTGTTGGGCAGGAATGATTCGACAATCGTACGGAGCTGTAGGGTTATTTTCAGTTCGATGCTTGCCAACGTAATTCCTATAAAGAGTACAGGAAATTTGCGAAAAGTTGGATTCTCCATAACCCGTTTTCATTTGATACAGGAAAGAAGTTTAGCTGCTATTGATTATTTAAGTTTTATAGTTATTATTTTAGAAACACCATGTATCGTTATTTAAAACAAATATTGTATTTAAGGAAGTTGTCTATGAAAACAACAAACAAATATTAATAAACACTTCAAGTTTGACAAAAAGAAAAATTTGTCTGATTCACTTTAATATTAAAACTCGTCTTTCGAGCCCAAATATTAAATTAGGAGAATCCCTTTCAGGTAACTCCCACAGCTGTTGCTGCTCAAATTGTAACAAAGTGCATATCCATCAAAATGACAATGACTCCCTTTTTTGTTGTTTCCTTATAAAAAAAAAAGTATTAAATATGAGTTAATACTCATGTACTGATAAAAGAATTGATTTCAACACTTTTCCACGTGATACATATAAATAGATAATATATTATAAATATAGTATGATAACAAATCATACTTTCCACTTTATAAATAGATCAATATTTAGATTTTCAACAGTTCATGCAGTCATAGGAGTTATCATCTTGGGTATTAGCACGAGATGGGTTTTGTTGAATTTTATTACGAAAAATCATTGATAGTGATGAAATTGGCTCTTAATTGTCGAATTCCGACAGTTTATTCCATATACAGGGAGCACGTAAAGGTTGGATCAAATACGTTGAACGCTTGATACGGCCATGAAGAAAAATGAGCTCAGAAAGGTCGATTTTATTTTTCATTTGCGCATTTTTTTGCCTACTCAGATTTTTAATGACGTCATCGCTGTTCGAGTTATGACTTCATTATAATTTTTTTTTTTTAAATGGCATCACCCTATTTTCATAACACTTTCAAATAGAACGCATTTTTATGTGTATGGATGTTTCTCATGTTAGATAACCGTATGATCGAGAAATAAGACATATTTCATTCATAATAATGTAATATTAAGTCTGTTGAAGTAAACTTTTGACTTGAGGTATCTCCACAAAATGAAATGTAGTGGGGTTAGATCAGGAGATCTAGCTGGCCACTCTAAAAATCCTCGTCTATGCCGGTAGAGGACGGCTATTATAATCATTTTCTGTGGCGCTCTGTGCGACTTTATGATTTTTGGTGGCGTATTCACTTTTCAGCTGCAGGAAAACCCGGAAAAACCTACAGCCCCAACCCGGGTGGTCGGTTGCACACTTCGAGCAAACACCAGACGTCGGGATTGGCATCTAGGCAGCTCACACCGCACTTGCTTCACAACAGGGTATGAGGTCGCCTATCGATACAGATGTACTTGAGAAAAATTCCTTCATATTCCGGATTTCGATCGCAGACGAGGATCTCCTGATCTTATCCCAATAGATTTTTTTTGTGGGGATACCTCAAGTTAAAATTTATCATGAACATACCTAATTATGAAAAAAGTATCTTTTATTTCTCGAAAATACGGTTGTGTTACAAGAAAAAATATGACATCCATTCACAGAAAAATGCGTTCTTTTTGGTTTTATCAAAATAGGGTAATACCATTTGAAAAAAATTACAATGACGTCATAATTCGAACAGCAATGGAGTTACCAAAAATCTGAGTTGACCAAAAAATGAAAAACAGAAAGAGAAAATCGACGTGTGCAAGTTTTTTCCCAATGTCCATATCAAGCTTTTAACGAATTTGTTTCAACTTTTACGTGCTCATCATATATTTCTGAAATGTCATTATATGTCAATAAACATCGGAATGAATTCACAACTAATTTTTTGAGATCAAGAAGCAGGCAGATAGAGACCTTGTTACCTCATTAGACCACGACACGAGGGGTAGGCAGATAGAGACCTTGTAGTCATACTTTTGAATATGGCTCGAAAGCAGGAGCCGAAACGTTGAGTTATAAACTCTCAACACAGTTCAACCCATGAACTCAGTAATGTACATTTCTCATCACATTGTGAATACAATGCTATTAATGACCTACATATGCCATATGCCAGGCTTGAAGATACAAATAACATATATGTATACAGTGTGTCCCACTTTGAGCAGCCACACCCTCATATTTCGTTGAGCATGAAATAATTCGAAATTTTCTTTGACTCAAGTTGTAGTACTCGGAAATACCTACCTTTTTGTTCACGTAACCTTTGTATATCCATTTTCCACGGCTAACTACGACGAAAAGTGAAAAATTGGGAAAAACATACTAGGCATTTTTTTATCGCAAAAATAACACCAGATTCTGTTTCAGAACATCTTAAAACCCCCAAATCTCAATGCTTGAATCATTTGAATATACAGGGTATCATTCATTCTGATCAGAGTTAGCCTTGGAAAAGTGATATTTGGCTATTTTTCAAAATATTAATTAAATATTTTTGGGAATTCTGAGACAAGAGAAGACATTTTGGAAATTTTCCAAGCATTATTTATGGATTAGAGTTGATAATGCTACCAGCTAAAGATGATACCCTGTATATTCAAATGATTCAAGCATTGAGATTTGGGGGTTTTAAGGTGTTCTGAAACAGAATCTGTTGTTATTTTTGCGATAAAAAATGCCTAGTATGTTTTTCTCAATTTTTCACTTTTCATTTGGTCGTAGTTAACCGTGGAAAATGGATATACAAAGGTTCCGTAAACATAAAGGTGGGTATTTCCGAGTACTACAACTTGAGTAAAAGAAAATTTCGAATTATTTCATGCTCAACGAAACATGAGGGTGTGGCTGCTCAAAGTGGGACACACTGTAGGTTAGGAACAGTAAAACATTTCCTAACTGGTGATGAAAAGTTGGACGTTATGACATTCACGTTAGTTTTGAAAAGTGTCACTTTATACAGTACGGATTTTTTTAGCACCCGCTCCCCTTACCCTGTTAACTTTAGAACTGGAAATAAAGGAAGAAAAACAATGTTGAAAGGTATCATCGATCCTACTTTCCGAAATAAAATGCCGGTAGGAGGAACAGGAGGGCACATCAATTAGAAAATTTCAAATAGCATGATGGTTGAGTGACACATGATTGAAAAGAGAATTCAATTTTATTTTATTTTCGTCATTACGTATTTTCTCAATTTCGATCTCTTTGCCTTTCAAAATTTTCAAGTTGATGCCACACCGATCAAATTTATCGAGATAAGGGAACCATTCAGGCCATGGTGGTCGGCTGGTAGAGCGTTTGGTTCTCAAGCGTAGGGTTGTGAGATTGATTCTCCAGCATGGTCACCGGTCTCGTGCATGGCATCACACGTTAAAAGTTAAGGGCTGCGTCTTCCATAGCTTGCACAAGTCCCTCGAAGACTTCTGAGAGTTTCGCGTAGCGGTGCAACAGGTCGGCAGAACTAACAAATAACATTAACAACAACAACAATTCAGATCCGCACTTATACTTGATATTCTGAGTACATGTGGTGAAAAAATATTTTAACGAAATCCGAAGAAGTTGAAGAAAGAATTGAATTCTCTATTCGACGATGTGTCACGTGACCCCCCATGCCATTTGAAAATTTTAAATTGATGTAAGCCTCCCCCCCCACCCTCTCTATGAAGAAATGACAATGTCTTTCATTTCAAAAATGAAAAAGCCGCAATGTGTGTCAAAAAAAAAAAAATGTTGTTTTGAGTTTACAGAAAAATTACGGTATGTGAAGCGCTTATAAACTTCTCACCCAGACACTTGTTTATCAAACACTCGGTCCACTACGCTGCGCTCTTGAACAAAATTCTAGTTACTAAAAGGACACCTGTTACAATAAATGACGCATATATTTTGATTGACCAATGTTGCATTTTTTTGCATTTCATTTCAATTTTATTTCCATTTTCGTTCCTTTCTCTGTACTTCCACTACATTTTCCATTTTCCTCAGGAAATTTTTTTCGGAGATTATATTCCAGTCAGTTTTCATAAGATGAGGATAGAGATAAGCATCAGCTAGGAAAAATCACCATAATAATTACCAAATAAATATCAATCATTATTCTGGAGATGATTTGAAAAACTGTAAATTATGTCATAATTTTTAACATGTTTTAAAAAAAAATCACCTCAGATCTGCCACGTAAAAATTTCACAGGTATACACAACGTGTCGGTTTGACATATAATACCAATAGAATCTTCCTCAGTTAGTTAAAATAGTACTCACAACACACAAGAGCGCTGACTGAACTAATTTCATGAGTCAAAATGCAAGAATGGTACATATTACATCACATAATTATTATGTATTTGTAATTGCAGATATTCGAGCTGATAATTTTTGATGGACGTTTTTCTTGTTCCGACTTGAACTTGAACTCAAAACGCTATTTGTATGTTTTTTTATAAATTCATTGAAATTTAAAAAAACATGATAACTCTTGTAGTAATTTGTACATGATAAATGAATAAATAACAAATTGTCGATAATTATCAGTGGCGGACTCAATTAGCGTTACAGAAATTCTGAACGAAATTTCGAAATCATATGTAATTGAGTAGTAGAAAGATCTGAATTATTTTTTTTACAAATATGATAATAGTTCCAGAGGCCTTTGGACCCTTTGGAATGCATTGCTTAATGAAGGAACAACTAGAACCTTCGAATATTCAAAAGGATTCTTGAAAAATACCTCATTTGTAACGAAATTCATATCTGAGCACTATAGAATATTTTTTCCCACAATAGCTCTAAACCCCAATCCATATGCAGTTTATCTTAGGATTTTTTCACTTTCCTTAGAATTGTAACAATAGAATATTATTCCATATAGTCAAAGAGTAAGAAATCAAAATCTTATGTTACCCACTTTGAGCAGCCGCACCCTCATATTTTATTAGGAATGAAATAATTTGAAAATTGGATATTTTCAAATCATAGTACCCAGGAATACCTACCTTTAAAGTCTAAGAGCTAGCAACGTTTTCGAGAGAGAATTTCAAGTAGGCTAGTTTTTAGATATGCTATCTCTCTCACTCTCCCGGACGTCATACGGGCTATCTGGCTGGCGGTAGGGGATGTTCATCAGTGCGCTTCGAACCTGTCCTTTACAGGTAAAATATTGTTTTTTCAAATAAATTTAAGAATATTTCTTTTTTATTAGTTGAATTGAACTTTTTGACACATGAGTAATTATTGCCAGATATGTTCACCGTTGTTTAAACAGTGGCAGATGCCAATTTTGACCTCCAACCAGACCGATTTGAAAGTGAAAAATTATTGGGCATGTTAGAAGAGTAAAGACAGTCACGCACTAGTTGTGCAAGCGAGATAAACGACAACAGCTGTTTGCAGCGTTGGTCGACGGCGTTGATGCGCATGCGCTCAAGCCTCACAGTATATCATGTTCTATCGGGTCTGTGGAATCATGTTGAAAACTGAAGTTGATGCGAATGCACCAATGTACATTTTTTACGATGCAGAAAAACACAAAGTCATCTCCACAATTTGAATCTCAACCTTAAAGGTTATGCAACAGGTGGAACAGCGACAACTATCTCTCGGTTGAGCGGTATTATATAGAGTAGAAAGTACATGTTTCGAACCTAAATAGGTTCATCTTCAGCTAATTTAAATTCTACAATAAAGGAAGAAATTATCACTAAAGGTAATCTAGTACAATATAGTAGGTATTACTTAGATGGAGAAGAAAAAATTGTTATATTAAATTATATGTAGAAAGAGTAAAAAAGAGTAAAAAAAGTGTATGTATGTGTCACCACATTGTACCAATAAAGGTTTACATAGCGAACAACTTACTTGTTTTAATTTAATTTTACATGAGGAGGAAGTGGAGGCTTAGAGCCTATATGCCCTTTTTTCAAGAAGGGGGAAGAAATGAAGGCTTCAACATGTGAGCAAAAAGGTCTACGATATTCGAGACTTCGAGTACTCACCAAAATTTCTCATTTTGGTGTTGAGTACTCGAAGTCTCGAACAGCCAGTAGTCACCTACCAAATATTGTAGACCTTTTCGTTCATGTTGAAGCCTTCATTTCTTCCCCCTTCTCGTTATAAAGGGACATATAGGCTCTAAGCCTCTACTTCCTCCTCGTGTTTAATTAAATTAAAAACAAGTATGTTGTTCACTATGTAAACCTTCATTGGTGCAATATGGTGACACATACACTTTTTACTATTTTTTATTCTTTCTACATGTAATCTAATATAACAATTTTTTCTTCTCCATAATTTAAATTAGCTGAAGATTAACCTATTTAGGTTCGAAACATGTACTACCTGCTCTATATAATACCGCTCAACTGACAGATAGTTGTCGCTGTTCCACCTGTTGCATAACCTTTAAGGTTGAGATTAAAATTGTGAAGATGACTTTGTGTTTTTCTGCATCGTAAATCCACACCACTCCACTTCGAGATACAATGGATTTCTACCACAGGTTAATGTATATTTTGTTCTCAAAATAATACTATATCACTTTTCACTTTCAAATCGGTCTGGCTGGAGGTTTAACAATCGAATTACTGTTTGACAAATTGATATTGGGTTTGTAGATACTTAAAAAACATCATATACAAATTTCAGTAATACTAAAATATTTTGAATATTTTTTTTATTCAGAATTGGCGTCCGGCATAGATTAAACAACAATAAAACTATCTGGCAATAATTAATTCATGTGTCAAAAAGTTCAACTGAAATAATAATAAAAAAGTAAACCCTCCTGAATTATTTTTTAAAATCGATATTTTACGTGTATAGGTACGATGCGCACTGATGATCGCAGCCTCTACCGCCAGCCAGATGGCCTGTATGACGTCCGGGAGAGTGAGAGAGATAACATGTCTAAAAGCTGGACTGCCTGAAATTCTTGTTGTCCCCACTTTGCTAGCTCACGTACTATTATATTGAAGAAACATTCATTTATCCATTTTCATCACAAAATTAACATTAAATTCTATTTCAGAGTACCTACCTTTGAACCCCCAGATCTCAATGCTTGAAACAATTGATTATACAGGGTGTCATTTGTTGCTGGCAATATGAGTAACTCTTTTTCATCAGTAACATATGTTTACTTTTCAAAATTTCTTTACTTTTCACAAAATTCACAAGAATATTCAGTTAATACTGCGAAAAATAAACAAATACTACTTTTCAATGGCAAACTGTGACCACTTGAATAGTGAGAAAATGGAAAAAAACATATTAATGATCTTTTATTGAAAAATTAACCCCAACTCCTGGTTTTTGAATGTCTCAGAACCCCAGAACTCGATACTGAATCATTGAAATATACAGGGTGTAGCTGGCAATATCACCAACTCATCGTCGTGGTAACCGCAATATGTCGTATGTCAGAAAAATTGATATCTGGATTTTTTAATCTATGTAATCAAAATCTTGTTGCAATATGACAAAATTTCATCTAATGCGATTTGATTACAGTAGTATGACGTATTTAGCAAAGATGACATAATTGACATACAACGTATTGCTTTTACCACGACGTCATATTCATCCATAATGCTCGGGATGTTTTAGAAAGTGTCTTCTGTTTGCGACAAAGAGTCCAGAAATTTTCCGTTAATACTGCACAATGTGAACAAGCATTAGTTTTCCAATGCTAACCATGATCAGCTGAAAAGTGAAAAATTGGGAAGATATATCACTGAACTAACATCAGAAATCGGTTCAGAATACTCTAGAACTCTTAGATTGTACTGAAACTCTTTGTCCACCCTGTATAAATTTGTAAATGGATGTTTGAGTTTGGTTATTTGGTGAAACAATAATTCCGGAAAATGATTTCGTGAGCTCGTCTGACACCTCGTACATTATTCTTACTTGCTTCAATAAACTGCGCTCAGAGGTACTTTAGTTTTTTGTCTCCGGTTCTTATCGCTTAATTTGTCAGCCTTCAACGAGAATAGTTGATATCATTGAGAACTTGCTGAGGTAAAATTGATGAACCACGACGAATTTGCTAACTGTTACCAATATATTTATCAAATATATTCCTCATATTGGTGTTTGGTCACTTTTTAGGTGAGTGTTAGGACAATGTCAAATATAAATGTAGTATAATATTTCCACATATGTGAATTTATATCAACTTTTTAGCTCGCTTTGCATCTCAGTGATTATTCGTGTCTGTATCAGCACTGTCCAATAAATATTGTTCCTGGGACATTTGACTTTCGCTAACCCCTGTCTCATTGCAAGATCTTAATCCCCGAGTCATCTGCAAATACCAATGTTATAAATTGAAGTGAATTTGCAGCTGCGGTAAAGGAATAAATTGATAAGTGCAATAATTTTCGAAATGAGTCAATTTAGGAGTTGAACTTTTGCTATATTCAGATAATTATCAGAAAATGCGATCTGGGGATTTCAGAGTTTTCTGATCCAGAATATGATGTTAGTTCATTGATAAAAAATCCATAATATGCTTTTCACGAATTATCTATATTCCGTTGGTAATAGTTAGCCATGAAAAATATATTCTAGGTTACTTTCTACAGTATTAATGGAACATTTTTGGGTACTTTGTTACAAAAAAAAGACATTTTGAAATAAACCGAGCATTATCGATGAATGAGAGTTGATGATATTGTCAGCTACATATGACACCCTGTATATTTCTATGATTCAGCATCGAGTTCTGGTGTTGTATTTCGATCTAGAAAGCTCTGATAGGTGATGTTAAAAAACATAATTTTGGGCACATGTTCCAATATGGCTAAGGCCATAAATTTCTGAAATTGCCTTTTTAAAAGTATTATTCTAGGTAGGTATACGTGTTGCGTGCATGATTCAAAAAGAAGTTTTTCCACGACAGTCACAGTATGCGTGAAGTGATACAAGTTCGTAAATAATCAACTGTGAGTAAAAACATCAACTATGCGTAAAATAATGTCTTGCGCACTGTTCATACAGTTACGCATTCTATAAATAGACAGTATATTTTGCGTCAATTTTTCTCTTGCGTCATTTGAAAATATGACGAAAACATCATAAGATGAATCATTCAACAACTTCTACACTTTGTCACTATAACAGCTGCTGTAGAAAAATATTTGTGTGATACATTTTCGTAGAGATCTTTTTTGTACTGGCTAGTATTGTTGAACTCCGCTGCGCCTCATTCAACGAACTTTACGCTCATACAAAAAAGCCCTATTTTACGAACTTGTATCATGAATAACTATTTTCAAAAAGTGAAATTCTTAGTAATTATCAATGCAGATTTCTTCACTCTGTACAGAGAAAATAAAGATATTATGTCCAATAATGACAAACGATATTTCATCGTTTTCATCGATACTATTCACATATTTATTTTTGAAAGAACCCATAGCCCTAATGAACAGGAAAGACACAAATTATCAGGACTTATCTTACATCGTATCACACTTCCTCCTAGGAATTTAAACAAACCGCATGTTGTACCCCGGTTCGTCGAATGTAAACAAATGCTCCCACTCAAACATACCTGTAACACCCTTAAGTAGAGATTCATTTGACACCCACCCTCTATAATCGATAACTGAACACAACTGAATGAAATTTCACTCACAACTCCTACGCTGAAATGTGAATGGCAGCCAGAAACTCACCCTTTGTTTCAGCGCACTATGACATTCTTCAGTACGTAGTCGTGAAAACGCACATTTTCAGTGAATTTTCAGTTTCTTTGACAAGCTCGCAAAGTTCCATTCATGGTTGTTCTCTTCTTTTGCAAAACTGAACAAATGGTGTCATACATGCCCTTGTTATGCCACTTTGTCCCATGAAAACAAGAATCACAATGTCTATTTCTTTGGCCTTATCACCATCCATAAGAACAGTCGACGCATGCCAGTTAACAATCCAATTATGCAATTTACGAACAGAGGCGTATCAGAGGGTTTATCGAAATAAATAGTAACGATGTACAGTTTTTTTATTCATTCATTCATTAAAATTAATGAAGTAATCCAATCTTGCGCATGAACCTATACAATAGGCGTTTTCGTCGGCAAATATACAACATGAAACCGATAGTAGGTGTTCTCCTATTTGAATCTAAACGTATAATTTTAGTTCAACTGGATATAAGTCAACAGTCGTATAGGGCAGTAGTTGTTTTCTGTTGACGAAAATAATAAAACTAAATACTAAAACAGCTAAATGATGTTAATGAGATGTGACAATAATATGATCGCCGTTACGTTCTGAAGATGTATCAAAATTCGATCAACGTGAAATTATGGAGATGATTTTAAGTTTTTTGCATCGTATAAAGATGAAATATGGTTGCGACGATTTTTATGGCCTTACTAGTATCGACAAGAAATGTAACGTCATCATATTGCATCTTTATTACTTATAAATTATGTATTTTCAGTGTGTAGGCGGAAATTTCACACGTTTTCAAGCGAAAAGGGCAAGAAGTTATCTACAGCACCGAGAAAAAAACTTTAATAACCATTACTAAAACTTTTGTAATGGAAATCAAAAAAGCACCTGTATTTGGGTCTGGGACTCACTTTAATTGCCACAAGGAAAAAAAGACCCAGGCAGTAATTACTTGCCATTATTAAACTGAAATTCAATTATAAAGTAGTGCCACCTACTATGTAATGAAGTTTTTATAGTAATGACTCAAAGTTTTTTGCCCTCAATATATATATTTTAGTTGTTGTTATTGTCGATTTTATTTGGTATACGAAAGAAGGTATTTGTCGTTACAAAAGTGTACGTTTGGTACTATCGTCATTCCATTAAAGTTTTATTATAAACATTAACATGGATTTCATTAAGTATCAGATACATCGATTCTAAATACAGTTAATAAGTTTTCCACTTACAGCAATGAAATTGATTACTTACCATTCACCTCAATTATTTTGCTTAAAAGATTAAAAATACAGGCTGTTCCGAAACTATAGATAATGTCAAATTGAAACTGAAAATAAATTTTGCATCCAGTCTACAAATATAATATTCCAATTATGTAAGTAGGTACACCCAAAAAAAAGACACCAATGATGGAATAATCAATAAATCAACTTTTACAAATATTTTATGATAATTACAATTGCATTATCACTATCTTCGTCGATGATTTTAATAGCATTTATTGCTCAAATGCATGCACCTTGCTTTATCTGTTTCTGCAGAGTCCATAGTTAGAAACAATTTAATTAAAAACTAAAGTAATGGACGACCAAAGATGGAATACTATGAAATAATACAAATTTTCATAATATTCTTTTTACTTGATTGCACAAAATCACACTTGAATAAAACTGAATTATAAAACATAAAAAAAAAGTTGTGTTCCAAATCGAAACATATTGAAAAAAGCAGAATGAGTAATTAAAATATATGAAACATAAAACGATATATTTAGAATAGGCCACATAATATGCCAAGTAATATTGAATGTTACTTGTAAATAATCAACTGTGGGAGCTTCTGATCAAAAACATGTAATATACATTTTCCCGCTGCCGACACTGTAAATAGTCCATACATGCTTAGCAACAAAACAGGTAAATGGCCTATATCATTCGTTTACTAATTCATCTTGACAACGGAACTTAATAGTGTCATTTACATGCCAAGGGTAATAATGACTTTGACTTTGACAAGTAATACCTTCAGCTTCATTCATATCAATTTTTAGGTTATGAGACCTTTTGAATATTATTGTTGTCTGCTTATTCGGTAACTTAGTTACACGCACAAGCAACTTAGAATGAAATAGTGAACGAATAATCATGAAGGAAGCGTAAGAAAACAAACTTCAATTCAGGCAAATTTTGAGAAATGTCAACAAGCAGCGGGAAAAACGTAATAAGTAACACGGAATGTATCGACTGTTATCATCCTCGGCAAGCGACAAGCCTCGGCTCGTACTCGCTCACCTCGAATGTTAACACGTCTTTACATTCCTTGTTACTTAAATAACTATTAAACATTTGGAAGATAAATAATCTCTCTGTGTCCTGTATAGTCAATTTGTGTTTACACAACATATCTCTCCGTGTGAGTGAATTCCCTTCACAACCAAAAAAATGTAGGTTCAAAGATATTCTTTTCAATTCTCCGAAAACAAAACATACCTCATTAGTTGAATTGACTTAGATAAACGAATGAAATAAAAAATTGATACTAGTTTTAAGCACTGAACCACTGAATGAACATCGACTATAGAAGTGTGCATGTACTATGGAGCTGTGGGCGCACGAATCGTAGACAACATACTGATCGTAACTGGTTTCTGGCATCGCAAAAGGCAAAACTAGCTCGAAAAGCGATGCTATTGGCCGTTGATGACGAATTTGCGCATGCCCATGATCTTTTTAATGATATTTATGAAAATACCAAAGTAAACCACCTACAAAACGAATCGGTGTGAAGTTAGAAACGAATTCTCACCTACGAAATTTGTGAAGTTAGCAACGAATTCTCATCCACCAAATCTGATATAAAGTAGTGACGAAAAGAAGGTGAGAGAAAATTGAATTTATCCACAATAACTTTGACCAGAAAGTACCATAAAAACAGAACCCTATATTCTGCCGCCTTGCAACAACTATCAAATCATTGCCAATGAGCTACTCCATTACACAGTACTGAAATTACTGTGAAATTACTGTGAAATTATTATCACCCACTCGGTGTTTTTCTTAGAGGAGGAGAAAATTGAAGATTGAATTTATCCACCATCATTTTGACAAACAAAGTACAATAAAAACAGAGCAGTACATTCTGCCAACTTGCAGCAACTACCATATCATTGCCAATGAGCCACTTCATTCCACAGTAGTGACGAAATGATTGTCACCTACTCGGTTTTTTTCTTAGAGGAGGAGAAAGTTCAAATTGAATTTATCCACCATAATTTCGACAACAAAGTACAATAAAAACAGAACCGTACATTCTGCCGATTTGCAGCAGCTACCAAAGCATTGCCAATGAGCCACTCCATTACTCAGTAGAAACGAAATCATTGTCTCCCACTCCGTTTTTTTCTTAGAGGAGGCGACATTTTAGATTAAATTTATCCACCAAAATTTCGACAAAGGACAATAAAACAGAACCGTATATTCTGCCAACTTTCAGCAACTACCGAATCATTGCCAATGAGCCACTCCATTACACAGTATTGACCAAATGATTGTCACCCACTCGGTTTTTTTCTAAGAGGAGTCAAAAATTGATAATTGTATTCGTACACCATAATATTAACAAAGTACCATAAAAACTGAACCGTACATTCTGCCGACTTGCAAAAACTACCAAATTATTGCCAATGAGTCGCTCCATTACACAGTATTGACGAAATGATTGTCGCCCCCTCGGTTTTCTTCTTAGAGGAAGTGATAATTGAAAACTGAAATAATCTATCATAATTTCGACAAAGTACCGTAAAAATTGAACCGTACATTCTGTCGACTTGCAACCAATACCAAATCATTGCTAATGAGTCAATCCATTTGTCGAAATTATGGTGGATAAATTTCCAATTCTCTCCTCCTCTAAAAAAAACCGAGTGGGTGAAAATCATTGACAATTATTTCGTAGTTCTTGCAAGTCGGCAGAATATACGGTTCTGTTTTTATTGTACTTTGTCGAAATTATGGTGGATAAATTCAAATTTCGCCTCCTCTTAGAAAAAAACTGAGAGGATGACAATCATTTCGTCAATACTGTGTGATGGAGTGGCTCATTGGCAATGATTTGGTAGTTGTTACAAGTCGGCAGAATATACGGTTCTGTTTTTATTGTAATTTGTTTGTCGAAATTATGTTGTATAAATTCAATTTTCAATTTTCGCCTCTTTCAAGGAAAAAAACAAATGGGTGACAATAATTTTGTCACTACTTCAACATGAAGTGACTCATTATCATTTTCTGTGTGTTAGATTTCGTGGATTAGAATTCGTTGGTAACTTCACAAATTTCCTGGATGAGAATTCGTTGCTAACTGCAAACCGATACAAAACGAAGAGTCTTTGGAATTGACACTCTGTGTGCTTACTATCTATCACACTCCAATTATGATCTTCACATATGACAAGGAGTATGGAAACTTTGATAATGGTGATCACTTTATTGTCAGAGTTCTTTTTTCATTTCCAGGAAATGCTGCACTTCAGCGCCCGTAAGTGGATAAATTATCATGCTCTTATCAACTGCCCCGCCATCTAATAATAAATAAAAAATGCTCTTATCAAAATAGTGTCAAGTGTACTAGTACGTTAGGACCATTTTTCTCGGTGAGTTATTCTCCCCATAATTTCATAACGTTCGGACACCAGCCTAATTGGTCTGCCGTTCAACCTTCAAACTAGTTTTTTTCACCACTGCATATGGTACTCAAATATAGATAATGAAACAATGTGATAGTTCCTGGTAGATTTTTACTTCATCATATTCAAATGTTGACAATAATTGTATCTTGTTATCTGAAAATGAGCAATCACTGTTCAAAAAATGTTGTGACTACCCCCTTTGATCTCTTTGAATTATTCAGATTGCCATTTGGGTTCGAAATTAGGCTCAAACGTTCCAGAGTTTTATCGATGAAGTAGTTAACGACCTAGATTTAACTTTTGTTCACATTGATGACATTCTAGTAGCCAGTGAAGATGAAATTCAACCCTTGGAACCTCTAAAAGTGTTATTTGAAAGATTATTTTCATTTGGTTCTGAGTTCCCAAGTTGAGTCACAGAATACGGCAACCTTGAATTCATGATGGATGCAAGATGTTCAGTCACATTTCTAAAGATGTCTCAAAATTCGATCAAAATGAAATGTGGATGTGAAATGTGGACATTACCAGTATCGGCAAAGAAAAGTAACGTCATAAATATTGCATCTTTATAACGTATAAACTATGTATTATCAGCTAGGTCATCATTGGTTCAAGAATAGAACGTTAAGAAACCTCCCGTGGATGTTTCTTAGTCGGTGGGTTAATTCGTGAAACCTTTTCCACTCGGAAAAGTCGAGATATATCATGTCAATGGGGGAAGAGGAGTCTAGGTATCTGGTGCATTCGTCCAAGCAATAGAGATCGTTCGTTGTTGTTGATCTTCCGGGAATAAGATCATGTTGTGTAGGGGGGATTTGACACCGTTCCCAAGCAAAAAGGATGAGAGATTGTCTACAACTATTCTCTCCATAATTTTGGAACGTTTGGACGGCAGCCTAATTGGTCCGCAGTTCAACAATCAAACTGTTTTTTTTCGCCAATTCATATGGTACTCAAATGAGAAAGAGATAATTGGAGATCTTCTGGTGACTGTACTATAACACATTAAAATAATGTATCAGTACCTGGTAGAAATTCTCCTCCTCATATTCAAAATGTTGACCTAAATGTTATCTGAAAATGATTCTAGTCTGTGCCCAAAAAACGCTGTGACTACCCCCTTTGGTTTCTTTGAATTTATCCGTATGCTATTTGGGTTCGAAATTCAGTAAGAACGTTCTAGAGTTTTATGAATGATGTCGTTTTTGGTAAACTATTGAGGAAATCAAAGGTCACAGCTTATTCAACATTTACGTGATTTAAACCTACACAGTAGCTTATTCCACTTAGCTTCAAATTCAGATATGAACGTTATCTTTAACACGCGACATAAAATCCTTGTAGTAGACAGCGTTGGAATTAAAACAAAAAAGTTAAGTAAATATATTTATTCCGCTGGTTTATAATTGTTATTTGGGCCATTTTTATTGACCATTGAACATTAGGATTGACTTGTATTCTACAAACAATTTCACATTGGACATATATTCCAAAATAAATAACACTGAGAAAAACTTCATCCTCAATCTTCATAGTGGTCAATGGTGATAACCAATACTCTGGTTGGCCGGAAGCCGTTCTTGTTGAACCATACCATAAAATACACCATCATGGTTTCTCAAAAGTACACTGGGTGAATCTAATTCCACAATCCCACCTTGATCAACAACCATCACCTGAAATTATGATTCAATAATACTATAACGTCAAACAGAAAATCTTTATTCTGGGTGTCCCGAAATTATAATGCAAAGTTGGGACATAATTCTCCTCGAAAAATTAGGACTTTCCTAATAATATGCCATCAATTGCATGCAAAGATACCGTTGAAGTAAAAAAATTAAAAGTATTTTTTTTTTCGTAACTCAGTCTTGAAATTTTCTCAATTAAATTTATAGGGGTGTTTTCGTTCAAATGGGTGCCCAATTTTGAGCAACTGAATAAAGACATTCTCCATTTACCACAGTGGCGTACATGAGGAGTGTCCATAGATAGGTTGTGGTGGTCGTGATGGTAGAGCGATCACCCCTTCATATCACATCACGGTTCCGTGCATGATATCACACGTTAAAAGGCAAGGGCCTTGTCTTCCCTAACTTGCACAAGTATTTCAAAGGATTATAAGATTCCATGGCTTTCTTGAGCGTGAGTAATATCTGCAGAATGTTGGATGAAAAAGGGGGTAACGATCAATATCAGATCGACATGAAGAACAGATTCAACTAGAATTGTACAGGCAGATAAAAGTTTTTTCAAAATGTTAATCAACTACTCTGAATGAGCTTTGGAAGAATTGGTTTTGCAGAAAGTGTACTTATCCAAATCATGTGTTCACACAATTTTCACTCGGGGAAGGCCGTCGTTTTTTGGAATTTCTTCCTAACGTTTCGCTAGCGCGAGTGGCTAGCTTCTTCAGAGGCTTATACATCATGAATAATCTCAGATGACTGGAGATTCCGTCTGCGAAGATTGTATTTATTCTGATTTAGGTAGTCCTGTTCGTTAATTACCGTATCCGGATTTGGTACATTCTCACTAACCCTATTTGACCCCTTTCTACTTGTCGGCTTAATGTCGTTGATATCCTTTGTTCTTTCAGAATTACTTAATCTCGTATCTGGGTAAAGCATATTTTCGATAACATCAATTGACACCATTTTGCCTGCTGTCTCAATGTCGTAGTTTTCTTTTGTTACTCTGGAATTTCTAAGAATGGGATTCCATATTCGGTTGAGGTTAACATCTTCTTCTTTTCTGTTGAAATTCTCCCTGTGTTTGTGGATCTCTATTGCCTCCCGTACAAGTCGGCTATGTTATCCCTGGTTGGGGGCAAGAAGTTTTACGTCCTCAAACAGAATCTTGTGGTTTCCTTCACTGAGCGCGTGTTCTGTTCCTTCAGCCTTGTTTCCATCGATCTTTTTGTGGTTCCGATGTATACCTTGCCGCATGAGCATGGTATGCGATATACCCCCGCTGCAGATAGTGGGTATCTTTTGTCTTTTGTCGAACTAAGACTTTGTTGTATTTTCTTGGTGGGTTTGAAGACCGTTTTTATGTTGTGTTGTCACAAGAGTATTCCAATTCTGTCTGTGACCTTAGGAATATATGGAAGATACGCACGTGCAACTATTTGAGCCTCCTCCCTATTTTGTTTCGTGGAAGTCCTCGGTTTTGTGGTGCTGTTGATTTCGGGTACACTATATCTGTTCGATCTCAAGCTTGTTTGGAGATGTTCAAGTTCATCCTGTAGATGCTCAGGTTCACATAATCTCCGAGCACGTTCTGCTGGTGTGGAGATAACTCCTCGCTTCTGACTAGGATGGTGGTTTGATAGAGCATGCATATACCTAATCGTTTGCGTAGGTTTTTGGAATACTTTGTGTGTCATTCTTGCGCCGCATCTTTCGATTAGTACATCTTGAAATTCTATCCGCTGTTTCTGTTCAGTCTCCATGGTGAACTTGATGCTGGGGTGTTGAGCATTCAGATGTTCTAGGAAACGGTTCAGTGTGTCCCTTCCGTGTCTCCAAATTACGAAGGTGTCATCCACGTAACGTAGCCACATGGTCGGTTTTAAATCAAAAGCATCAATTGCTTTTGAATTGCAATTGCCGACCATGTGGCTGCGTTACGTGGATGGCACCTTCGTAATTTGGAGACACGGAAGGGACACACTGAACCGTTTCATAGAACATCTGAATGCTCAACACCCCAGCATCAAGTTCACCATGGAGACTGAACAGCGGATAGCATTTCTAGATGTACTAATCGAAAGATGTGGCGCAAGACTGACACACAAAGTATTCCGAAAACCTACGCAAACGGATAGGTATCTGCGTTACGTGGATGACACCTTCGTAATTTGGAGACACGGAAGGGACACACTGAACCGTTTCATAGAACATCTGAATGCTCAACACCCCAGCATCAAGTTCACCATGGAGACTGAACAGCGGATAGCATTTCTAGATGTACTAATCGAAAGATGTGGCGCAAGACTGACACACAAAGTATTCCGAAAACCTACGCAAACGGATAGGTATCTGCATGCTCTATCAAACTACCATCCTAGTCAGAAGCGAGGAATTATCTCAACACTAGCAGAACGTACTCGGAGAATATGTGAACCTGAGCATCTACAGGATGAACTAGAACATCTCCAAACAAGCTTGAGATCGAACGGATATAGTGTACCCGAAATCAACAGGGCTATAAAACCGAGGACTTCCACGAGACAAAATAGGGAGGAGGCTCTAATAATTGCACGTGCGTATCTTCCATATATTCCTAAGGTCACAGACAGAATTGGAATACACTTGGGACAACACAACATAAAAACGGTCTTCAAACCCACCAAGAAAATACAACAAAGCATTAGGTCGGCAAAAGACAAAAAGGACCAACTACCGCATACCTTGCACTTGCGGAAAGGTAAACATCGGAACCACAAAAAGATCGATGGAAACAAGGCTGAAGGGACATCAGAGGAACTGCAGATTAGGCCTAACGGACAAGTTAGCAGTGGCAGAACACGCGCTCAGTGAAGGAAACCACAAGATTATGTTTGAGGACGTAAAACTTCTTGCCCCCAACCAGGGATAACAGAGCCGACTTGTACGGGAGGCAATAGAGATACACAAGGAGAATTTCAACAGAAAAGAAGATGCTGTTAACCTCAACCGAATATGGAATCCCATTCTTAGAAATTCCAGAGTAACAAAAGAAAACTACGACATTGAGACAGAATGTTATCGAAAATATGCTTAACCCAGATACGAGAATAAGTAGTTCTGAAAGAACAAAGGATATCAACGACATTGAGCCGACAGGTAGAAAGGGCTCAATTAGGGTTAGTGAGAATGTACCAAATCCAGATACGGTAATTAACGAACAGGACTACCTAAATCAGAATAAATACAATCTTCCCAGACGAAATCTCCAGTCATCTGAGATTGTCCATGATGTATAAGCCTCTGAAGAAGCTAGCCACTCGCGCTAGCGAAACGTTAGTAAGAAATTCCAAAAAACGACGGCCTTCAAACCAGAGTGAAAATTGTGACACTGAACACTTCGGCTGCGAACGCCTTAACCATTTTGTTATGTGTTCACAGTTCGTTCGTCTATTCGTTGCTACCTACTTCATGGTCGCGGACTTTGCAGAGAAGGAGATCTAAACTTCCGACAATTCTACAGGCACCGTCCAGTACCATTATGGTAGGAAGGCACTCATACTCAAAGTCTATGATCTCCATGTTGTCTGGGGAAGTATCCCCATGAGTATGCATCATTTTGAGGCATTCACGTGGACAGGAAGATTTAGGATGCAAGTTCCTATAGAGCTTATCAATTTGCAGGTTTCTACGTCGAGTTGCCGAAGGTTTTGTTGAGTTTATTTCAGAACGACAAGCATGGTATCAAACGTTGGACGGAAAAAGACTTGTCATCCCTAGCTCGCACAAGTCTCTCGAAGACTTTCAATGGTTGCACTTAGTGGTACAGTCGGTTGACTAAAATAACAATTTCAACGATAAAATAAAAATTTGTTTTAGCACTCCCAACCGTCTCCCCATGATGTTGGGAAACGTTGCACACATATTCAATTATATGCCAGTCCTGTTATAATTATTTCCCCACGTGAATGCTCAGACTTTGTCTGGAACATTTCACTCAAGAGCTAATTTGGTACTCTTTTCATGTTTTCCACTCACCCGATCCAAATTCATTACGGTCTCCACCGTATGCGCAATGACGAAAACAGTGCAATCAGAAAAATGATTTTTAATAGTAGTCTGAATCAACTGATATATATTCGAGTTGGCTGACGGTTGGTCTAGAATGATGATCTTATTTCTCCTCACTATAGCTCTAGCAAGGCATATAAGATATTTCTGTCCATAACTAAAGTGAGGTCTTCCTCCATCTGTGAATCTGGCATGCAGGTCGGTAATGAGATGTTTCATGTGGACTGCTTCAAGAGCGTTCCATATAGCTTCATCGGAGAACTCTTCTTCTGGATCAAGTTCAGAGCGTACAGTACCTTGAAATAAGTCAAATTCTAAAGTTAATTTTAAAAATATCACTCATCAAGAAATATAGAGGGGCTTTCCACTGAGACTCTAGGACATACATGAATAGAAATGAGTAGTTATAATACAGGGAAACCATCAGAGATACGAAGATGATTAAATCGGAGCAAATATGCGCATTTACCTGAAATTCCGAGTATATCAGGAGATATCCGGAAAAAAACAGAAATTTCGGAAAATGGTTTCTATTTTTTTGGCTCTATTTTTCAAAGGATTCGAAAATAAATTGCACTTCCACGTTGCCACTTTTTCCCTGCTACCTAATGGTGTTTTCAGATTTGCTATCCGACGTTTCGTCTTCCGGCCACTATCATCAACTTTATATTTATTTATTGAATTATTTCTGTTTTGAATAGAACCATTTTACTTTTTCAATGATGTATCTTTTTCGAAAAATTGAAGATATGGAAAAAAATTAATTCTTATCATGATACGCTTTGACTTTGATGTTTCTGAATTTAACTTTCAATACCAATTTCAATAGGAGTCCCTCAGGGAACCGTCTTGGGGCCTGTATTATTTTTAATATATATTAACAATATTGTGTGCCTCAAAAACACAACAAGTCTTGTTACTTCATATGCAGATGATACAGCCATAACCTTCATACATGATTCTTGGGAAGAAGTTTATAGAATTGCCGAAATAGAACTGAAAATTTATCATAACTGGTTGAATGACAGCCTATTAAGTTTAAATGTTGACAAAACGAAATTTATAACGTTTACTGCTACTGCCAGAAATCAGCCAACTAAGAAATTTCTCAAAATTCATAAATTAGAATGCAATAATGAAAATTGTACTTGCTCTAAAATTGAAAACGTGGAATATATCAAATATCTTGGGATGATGGTTGACCAACATCTTCGTTGGACTGAACATGTACAATATACCGTAAAAAGACTGAGAAAATTAATTTACAAACTTTACCAATTAAGAAACATTGCTGATACAAAACTTCGATTTATGATGCATTGGCTGAATCAATAACAAGATACTGTATTATAATTTGGGGTAGTGTGGGCAAATTAGTTTTGAACAATATTCAAGTTATTCAAAATTCCTTGATAAAAATTATGTTTAAAAAAAATCGCAGGCATCCAACTACATCACTTTATTTGGAAACAGGCTTGTCTGATATAAGGAAATTATACGTGTATCATAGTCTGATCTGGACCTTAAACTCTTCAATACTATATAATACCCATGCATACAATACTAGAACTACTGCCAACTTATCTGTAACAATTCCTTTATATACAACAAATCGAGCACAGCAATTTATATCCTACTATGGGCCGAAATTGGTCAGGATATTACCATCACATATTAAAACTCTGCAGAACAAAAACAAATTAAAAAAAGAAATAAAAAAATATATTGATATGAATCATGAAACATTCAAACAGCTATTTGACTGAGTGTCTTTTTCTCCTCATATGGAAATTTTAATGTAATCTTCAATTCCTAACGTGTATACTATACAGGGTGGGTCACGGTCGATGGTACCTTAGACGTTTACGGAGAACGGGACATAGGATCATTCTGAAAATTTGGTTTCTCAAGAAGTTGCTCTTGGTCTGTCGATCTAAAATATTTTCAGCAATGCAGCGTTGCCGCTTATAACAGAAAGAAGCATCATCTTTGTTATTTCAAACGGGTCACCCTGTATATTACCGCATTTTTGAACTTGACATTCCTTTCTTTCTGATTATTTCTGCCTCATACTCCCCTATACCTATTCTAACGGTTTTTGAGATATTGGTTATTTTCCATATATTTTATCCAAAACATAGCTTGAATTGAATGTTTATTTCTGCGGTATTTGGATTCTTAGGAAGTTGCAATTTTGTATTTAGTTCATCAAGATCATGTACAATGATTCTGTATAGTGAAGTTTGTTCTGCGTTTTAAAGGGTCGTTCAAAATTCATGATCTTACAGCTAGATACGAAAAGGGTTGAAAGTGCGTTTTTTTAAATGGAACATCCTGTATATTATGAAATATCCTGAAAGATGACTAAATTCCCTTCGAATTGATATATCATGTTCCAATACCTAAATAGCCAGAATTCCGAGATAATAGCAATTTTCACTTGTAATCTCCCAAGTGCTTGAATTATTGCCGGAAATTTTTCGAGTACATGAATTTTTTGAAAATTACCCGAGTCGCGAAGCGACGAGAGTAATTTTCTTTGAAAATTCATCTACGAGATAAATTTACGGCAATTAATTCAAGCACGAGGGGGATTCGGTAAGAAAATTTCACACCGAGAAATTAAAATCATCCAACTAATTATAAGAAATAACTAACGATGGTTTCACCTGAACTATTTATAACCACTGAAATATTGATATGTAAAATACTTCATCAATAAATGTGTTTAAATTTGGAACAAAAAAAATAAAAAAGTTATGATCTTATCGTGGATTGAACGACCTAGCGACTCATAGGCCGCAACACTACCGCTGAGCTACGGGACTTGTGATAAAAACTTGTGACAAATGGTGTATTGAACTTCTTCTGAAATACAATTTCAGAATTGACAATTTCTGCAATAATCGTGGAGAAAATATTTTAAGACACATTCCAAATATCTAGTAAATACATAATTATCTCCTTTCATATAAAAACTAGACCTCCATTTGTACAAAATATCAACTTGTCACATGTCAAATGTTTGACAGAAAAATCTCCACTTATTAATTTCGCCCAGGGTACCCAGGAAGATAAAAATTTCCGGAAATTTTTAGGGTTGCCATGGTATCTAAGCAAGAACGAATTTTTTGATTAGCTACAAAAGTGAGGTGTGAAATTTTCAAAAAAAATTTGATTTATTTTTCTCATATTCATCTAAGGTGGCTATTAAATGTCATGATGGTACATGACATTATGAAAATTTGACAATTAGTGCACTATTAATAATACCGTTGTGTGTTTCTTAACGAAAGTGACTCAAAAATAATTGAATGGAGGGAAATAACTATTCAAACGAAGTTCTGATGAAATTGTTTATTCTTCATGGAAAATGTGAGGGAATTATAGCAAGAATGTGCAGAAAATTCAATGAAACGTACCCTGATTTACAACCAATGAACAAAAGGAAGTTTGTACGATTACAACATAATTTCATTAATTATGGATCAAAATTGAAAACGGAACGACATTTACCGAAGCCTATAACTTCAGATGAAGACAACATAATAAATGTTTTGGCCCATTTCCATGGTAATCCCCAAGCTTCCACTAGAAGTGCCGAATATGATTTAGGCTTGGCTCGTGCTTCTGTTCGAAGAATCCTTCATGATCATATAACATGCACCCATATAAGTTTAGAAAAGTTCAAGCTCTAAAACCAGAAGATCATCAAAGTAGGGTACAATTTTGCGAAACAATCCTTATTCGCACCCAAGAAGATCCTAATTTCTTAAAGAAAATTATTTGGACAGACGAATCAAAATTTTCCAGAAAAGGAATATTTAATAGAAGAAACGAGCATTTTCAAAAAATTCATGTACTCGAAAAATTTCCGGCAATAATTCAAGCACTTGGGAGATTACAAGTGAAAATTGCTATTATCTCGGAATTCTGGCTATTTAGGTATAGGAACATGATATATCAATTCGAAGGGAATTTAGTCATCTTTCAGGATATTTCATAATATACAGGATGTTCCATTTAAAAAAAAACGCACTTTCAACCCTTTACTTATCTAGCAGTAAGATCATGAATTTTGAACGACCCTGTATAACGCAGAACCAACTTGTCTATACAGAATCATTGTACATAATCTTGATGAACTAAGCACAAAATTGCAACTTCCTAAGAATCCAAATACCGCAGAAATAAACATTCAATTCGAGCTATGTTTTGGATAAAAAATATGGAAAATAACCAATATCTCAAAAACCGTTAGAGATAGGTATAGGAAAGTATGAGGCAGAAATAATCAGAAAGGAATGACAAGTTCAAAAATGCGGTAATATACAGGGTGACCCATTTGAAATAACAAAGATGCTGCTACTTTTTGGTATAAGCGGCAACGCTGCATAACTGAAAATATTTTAGATCGATAGACCAAGAGCAACTACTTGAGAAGTCAAATTTTCAGAATGATTCTATGTCCCGTTCTTCGTAAACGTCTAAGGTACCATCGACCGTAACCCACCCTGTATAGTATGTAAAAATGAGACTATGTAATTTCTCATTCATTCATTTATTATAATTGTCGTTACTATTTTCATTAAACAGGGTAAAAATTGAATATGTATCTACCCCAGGATGTTCACAACACAAGCTAGGCTTAGGTGACATCCTATGGATAGAAAATAAATTCGAATAATAATTTTTAATTTTATCATCTTATAAGTACCTAATTATCTGTGTAAAACAGAATTTGTAAAACAGAAATTACCTGAATAAATCTATCTATCTAATTTGTTACACTCAATAACATTTTCTTAGATGACAAGTAATTGAATATTTGGCGAAAAATGGCTTTCACGAATGAAAAAAAAAACGAGATATGTTACATATTTATTACAAATACGATAGTAATATTTGAACTTGTATTCAGAAAGACGACAACCACATCGAACTATGTTCAAGTTATTGCATCAGAATCTCACCGTGTTTGGTTCATTTGAACAGAATGGACCAGAAAACTAAAGAAAATTTGATAAATGAGGTAAATTAGACATTGTGTCCTTTTCAATGAAAATTAATAATTTGCAGATAAACATGAACCCGGGGAAATCTACACGTCCTCCGATATGAATATTTGTCATACAAGTGCTCGGAGACATCTCAAAAAAGCGGTTTAAAATGTTACAAAATACACATATCTCAATAATTGCATCCAGGTAATCCCGAAAGGCGATTAGAATTTTGTAATTGGCCAATAAGAAGAACTGATTTTCCTGTTTAAAATAGAGTTTATGGTCAGAAGGAATATCAAAATGTTGAGGGCCTTCAACACAGCACTGTTAGAGAGTTCGGAAGATTGAGGAAGAGGGAAATTAATCGTGCAGTGAATAATATTCGAAGAATGGCACAGTTGTGTTATCATGAAAAAGGAAGGCATTTTGAGCATTTTTTGTGATTTACTTTTGTCTTTACATTTTAGTTAATAATCATTGTTATTTGTTAAATGTTCTATTTTCATTGAAAAAGACACAATATCTAATTTACCTCATACACACCTCATTTATCAAATTTTGATTGTTGATTCTGTCTCCGTATTTTTCCATTGGCTTTTCAAATGAACCAAACTCGGTGAGATTTTGATCTAATAACGTGATCATACTTCAATGTGGTTGTCGTCTTTCGGGATACAAGTTTAAATACATTTCCGATGTACTAACACTGTTTCTATGGTATTTGTTATAAATTTGCATCGTGATAAATTGTGAAAGGCTTTCGCGGCCATCGTCACTTACATGGTGGTTCTTTGGGTAGTAAGGCCGACGTATGTTGAGAGAAGATCTCGACGTTTCGCCAACACGAGTGGTTAGCATTTTCAAGAGAAAGTTTGACAGCGACATAAATAACCAGAAACTTTCAACAAAATGTCATTGAGTGTAACAAGTCGAAAGTCAAATTTAGAAACATCAAAGTCAAAGCCTATTATGATAAGAATGATTTTTTTTCAATATAATGATATCTTATCATCATTGACAAGGTAAAATCTGGTTCTATTCAAAACAGAAAGAATCCAATGTAGCGCCCACTAGAAAAAATAGAGTTGATGATGGTGGCCGGAAAACGAAACGTCGGATAGCAAATCTTAAAACACTTTAACGTAGCAGGGAAAATGAGGAAACTTGGGAGTGCAATTTATTTTCGAAACTTTCGAAAAATAAAGCCAGAAAAATGTAAAAACCATTTTCAGAAATTTCTGTTTTTTCCGGATATCTCCGTATATACTCGGAATTTCAGAACTTTCTCAACGGCATATTGTAGTCAGGCACATGCGCAACTTTGTCCCGATTTAACCATCTTCGTATCTCTCATAGTTTCCAAGATCCCAATGGTGAGGATTGAATTTGAAACACCCTGTATACAATGAAATCCAGGTGGATAGCAACTTATAAAATACAGGATGGGGAAAATAACTTTGGTCTAATTTTCACTAATATTTTATTTTTTACGACCGGCATTGGCTTTTATACCATTCTCAAGTAATTGTTAAGTAACTATACAGGGCAATTCAAATTCGACCCCCACCATTGGGATCTCCTAAACCACAGGAGATACGTCGAAGCTTAAATTGGGGTAAAGTTGCGTATTCTGGTGCTTAACAAAATACTGTTTTGAAACTTGGAAAATTCCGAGTATTTCCGGAAATATCGGAAAAAAACTGAAAATCGGAATTTTCGTTTTTATTTTTTTCTATCGTTATTTGACAACATAGCTCAAAACCAAAAGTACATTTTCATTGATACTTTTTTTCAGCTACACGTTTTTATGTTCAGATTTACTCTCCGACGTTTCGTCTTCTGACATTCATCATCAACTTTTTTCTGTTATGGGCGCCATAATGTTTTTTTATACAGAAAAATAGTGATTCTCATTCTGATTTCATTGATGTATAATTTGTTATGATTTGCACTTCTGAAACCACAGATATTTAAAAAAAACAACTTCATCTGAGATGGTCATGACTCCATCGAAAAATTTTGTTTAATAAACACTAGTTGTCAGAACTCATTAAACATCATAAGTTTGCACAAATATTTCAGTCGAAATGTCCTCATTCTCAATTGAAGAAAAACGAGATATGTTGAAACTTTATTATAAATTTGATAGGAAAACCCAAGAATGAAATATGGAAGCAGAATGGAACAAAATATTAGACGTTACTTATTAGCAGAGGTAAAGTAATTGTTAATTCCGTATTCGAAGAAGGATAATTATTTTTGGTACTTTTTTAGATAAATGCAGATCCTTCCAAATCAACACATCAGGTCTCGGCAGAAATGAACGTGCCACAGACGAGCGTTTGGAGGGAATTCAAAAAAAGTGGTTTGAAATGTTATAAGATACATATTTCACAAAAATTACATCCAGGTGATCCTGAGAGAAGGATAAAATTTTGTAACTGGTTCTCGAATAGGGTAGACCCTACAAACTTCTTGAAAAACATTATTTGGACCAACGAAAGTACTTTTTCGAACTGTTGTGTTTTTGATAGAAATAATGAGCACATTTGGAGTGAAAATAATCCATGACACTTCAGAGAAGTCAGACCACAAGTTCGGTCCCGTTTGAATGTGTGGGTTTGAATTTATAACAACCGAATACTTGGACCCCATTTCTTCTCTAATACTTTGAAAGGGGAAACCCACCTTCGGTTCTAAAGAAACGAATTCGAAGAATATATGGATACGTTTCCCCTTGTTAATTGCTGTTGGTTTCAGCATGACGGGGCTCCTCCACATAATAAAAGAATAGTTTAAGAATATTTACACCACAGATTTTCTAATAAGTGGTTAGGAAATTCTGGACCAGTGAGGTGGTCGGCAAGGTCACCTGACCTTACAGTTTTGGATACTTTCTTGTGGAGCACTTTAAAGAACAGAATCTATGGAGAGCAAGAATATGACACAGTAGATGAACTTAGAGACAATATCATCACGCAATTCAGGTCTATCAGAAGAAGGTATATTGTTAGGGCTGTTCTTAATTTGGGACGACGAGCTCGGTTATGTATTCAAGAGGAAGCCCATCATTTCGAACACTTGAATACTTATATCTCAACAATAAATGAACCAACGAGAGTCCAGGCAAACAGCCGCTCCTGCATATCCCGCATATCTTCATGAAATCTGCAGTGGACATTCACGAAACAATCATTCCAATAATCCTTGAAACATCTGTTACAGACCATTACGCAACCATTCTGCAAATTGTTATGAAAAACATAAGTTTCAAAGAAAACAAAAACGATTTCACAAAGTTTATTAATACAAAAAAACTTCATGAAACATACAGAAACATATCCTGGGCTGCAGTATTCTCAACAAACGATCCGAACACTGCTACAAACTCGTTCATTGATATCACTTTAGAGGTACTGAATATATGTACAGAAGTAAAAAAGCTTTACAGGAAACACGCGAAAATTACACCCTGGGTGACAAACGGCTTACTTAAGTCAATAAATGAAAAAAATTCAATGAATAAGATGCTACAGAAATATCCAAATAATGATCATTTGAGAACAGAATATAAAAAGTATAGAAACAGATTGAATGTACTTATCAAAAAAAAACAAATACAGCAACAACAATACAAAAAAATTATGGGAAGTGGTACAGGAAATAAGCAAAACAAAAAAAAAACACGGCATCCTATAGATTCCATTGAAAGCGAGGAGGGTAACATACTGGTAGACAAAAAACATATAGCAAAAGAATTCAATTCCAGGTTTGCAGAAATTCGTAGAAAATTAGCCAGTAAATAAAAAAAGACCCCAATTTCGTTCCTAATTCTGTACCTAATTCTCTCGTCCTCACTCCAGTAGACGCAGTTGAAATACAGAACATAATAAATCAATTGAAAGATAAAAAAGCAGTAGGAATTGACAATATCAGAGCCGAAACTCTGAAGATCATTTCTTGTTACATCCAAAAGCCATTAATGCACATTTTTAACCTTTGTATGAAACTTGGAAAGTATCCATCGGCTTTCAAACACACAGTGGTCATTCCTCTTCATAAAAAAGGGAATACACGGAAAGTAGGCGATTACCGACCGATATCTCTAATAACCCATCTTTCTAAAATATTTGAGAAGATTTTAAAAAACAGATTAAGTTCTTTTCTGAACAAATTTAACATAATTTCTAAGAATCAATTTGGTTTCAAGGAAAATATATCAACCCAGCATGCAATTTTAGCTTTAATATCGAGAATAACGGAAGCTCTGAATGAAAGCTTTCCATGTCTGTGCATATTCGTAGATTTGTCAAAAGCTTTCGACACCGTTAGCCATGATCTACTCTTACAGTCATTGGAAGACGTTGGTGTTAGAGGCATTTGCTTAGAACTCTTCAAAACTTCTTGAGCGATAGAACTCAGGCTGTAAGTGTTGATGGTGTGGTTAGCGATGCCGAAAAACTTGACTATGGTGTGCCACAAGGAACAGTCCTAGGACCCATTTTATTCAACATTTATATAAATGGACTGTTCTCACTCGATAGCAATGGAGAAATTTTCGGATTTGCTGACGGCACGGCGATTTTTTGTAGGTCTGATAACTGCGAAAATCTGAAACAAAAAAAAACTGATTTTCATTCGATAAAAAAATGGTTTGAATATAAATTACTTACGATCAACATGGAAAAAACAAATTATTTACCATTCAGTTGTAACTCTCGTGGCCTGCCTAGTCTCGGCAAACTTGATATAAACATGGACAATGCACATTTTTCTATAGAACCTGTGAAAGATATCAAATACTTGGGCGTGATCATTGATTGTCATATGAAATGGGACTCACACATAATGTATGTAGTGAAAAAGTTGAGATGTATATTGTATAAACTCAAAAAGCTCAAAGACAACTTACCTTTCAATCAAATAAAAAACTTTGTATCACTCTTTAGTAGAGAGTCATATCCGCTATGGAATTCTGGCATGGAGTGGAGCATTAAAAACTCATCTAAATCAGTTGGAAGTACTACATAGAAGATTCATAAAACTAATATTTTCCAAAACCTCCAGATATTCATCTGACTTACTTTATTCTGAATAAAAAATCTTGGACTTTAGACAATTACACTTCTTCATCACATGCCTAAAGTACCACGACTCAAAGCATATCAACCAACTACCTACCAACAATTACAATACACAAAAAAAAAAACATTATGTACCACCGTTAATGGTCAAAGCTACAACACAGAGAATGTTCCTCTACTTAGCACCCAAGTTATATAATAGCATTCCTGATGAATTAAAATGTATAAATATGAAAAGATAATTCAAACAACGATTGAGAGAGTTCATAAACGAAAATCCAAGAAATATGATTAGTTCTTTCTTTGATGACTGAAGAATTTTTACAAAATAATTCACTAAATAAAATAAAAATATGCTTGCTTATAATTTTATATTGATTCGAAATGAACATTTTATATTTATATTGTATATGTGTGTATAGGGGTGTGACTGGTTCATTTATTTGCTTACCACTATTTTTAATACATTTTCAATAATTTCACTAAAATGTTTTTATACCATTCTATATTGTTCTTAATTTTCTATTGTTTACTTTTATATTTATTTCTGACTTTTACCCATTTTTATCAACTCTATGTACCCAGCTCATATATCTGCTTGTTTATGTCTATAATTTTATATTGAATCACAATGAACATTTTAACTTTATTATTTGAATATACTCTTACTTACACATTTTTATACAATTTTTATTGTTTGTATATTTGTGAAACAAGTGATTTAGCACTTATCACTCTTCTTCCTTTACTCACGATGTTTTTGAGCCGATTTTTCTCTATATTTAATTTAATTAACGTGAATACAAGTTTATAAGTTTATACTTTTCGTGCATTCTTTACAAGCTCATGATTTCATTATTGTTTTTTGAAACGCACCGTACTCAGCCAAGTGTTTGCCCAAAATTCCGAATAATGTTCTACTGTTGTCTTTCCGGATATAATTCAAAATAAATTTTTGTTGTTTTCGTACTATTCCTATCAAATTTATAATAAAGTTTCAACATATCTCGTTTTTCTTCATTTGAGAATGAGGACATTTTGACTGAAGTATTTGTGCAAACTTATGATGTTTAATGAGTTCTGACAACTAGTGTTTATTAAACAGAATTTTTCGATGGAGTCATGATCATTTCAAAAGAAGTTATTTTTTTTTAATATCTGTGGTTTCAGAAGTGCAAATCATAACAAATTATAAATCAATGAAATCAGAATGAGAATCACTATTTTTCTGTATAAAAAACAATATGGCGCCCATAACAGAAAAAAAAAGTTGATGCTGAATGCCAGAAGAAGAAACGTCGGATAGTAAATCTGAACATGAAAACGTGTAGCTGAAAAAAAGTATCAACGAAAATGTACTTTTGGTTTTGAGCTATGTTGTCAAATAACGATAGGAAAAAATAAAAACGAAAATTCCGATTTTCAGCTTTTTCCCGATATTTCCGGAAATACTCGGAATTTTCCAAGTTTCAAAACAGTATTTTGTTGAGCACCAGAATACGCAACTTTGCACCAATTTAAGCTTCGACGTATCTCCTGTAGTTTAGGAGATCCCAATGGTGGGGGTCGAATTTGAATTGCCCTGTGGATTACCGGGTGGCCGCGGAAGGTGTCTCGCCCCTGCTCTATTTTTTTGTTTATGAAGAAATTGGAATGAAATTTGGAAGATCTGCATACGACATAAAAGTGCGTTTTCTTACAAGTAATTCAAATTCATGCCACTTCCAGTTTCACCGGAAGTGACATAAACTTTCGATTTTTAATGGGACACCCAGTACATTTTCTTTTTTTTGTCTCCATACGACATTCTGAATAAAACTGTGTATCACTCGTCTCTTTTCCTAACCAAAATTTTTGTTCATTTTAAAATTAAATTTTTAATCTGGAGTGTGTTATTGCTGTGGATACGTTCGTATTACTAATTCCATCCCTAAAAACTTGGGAAAAATACATCTTTACTGTTTTCGGTCAAAATATATGTGCTACGTAAAATTTAATTTTTAAAATGAAATTATTAATCTTTTTCAAAATGGCAGCAGCATGGTGACTCGTCGGGTTGGGAAGAAATATCATTTTAATACGGTTAATTAGATACTAATAGATTTTGAAGGAATTTCCGTTAAATAACTAAATGAATTACGTCAGATCTTTCTCAAAATAAAGCATCTTTTGGTAATAAAATATGATTTGAATGCATCGAGTAACCAGTAACCAGTAATCAGTAACCAGTAACTAGTAACCAGTAACCAGTAACTAGTAACCAGTAACCAGTAACCAGTAACCAGTAACCAGTAACCAGTAACCAGTAACCAGTAACCAGTAACCAGTAACCAGTAACCAGTAACCAGTAACCAGTAACCAGTAACCAGTAACCAGTAACCAGTAACCAGTAATCAGTAACCAGTAACCAGTAACCAGTAACCAGTAACCAGTAACCAGTAACCAGTAACCAGTAACCAGTAACCAGTAACCAGTAACCAGTAACCAGTAACCAGTAACCAGTAACCAGTAACCAGTAACCAGTAACCAGTAACCAGTAACCAGTAACCAGTAACCAGTAACCAGTAACCAGTAACCAGTAACCAGTAACCAGTAACCAGTAACCAGTAACCAGTAACCAGTAACCAGTAACCAGTAACCAATAACCAGTAACCAGTAACCAGTAACCAATAACCAGTAACCAGTAACCAGTAACCAGTAACCAGTAACCAGTAACCAGTAACCAGTAACCAGTAACCAGTAACTCCACAATTATCAATAGAAAATGAAGAAAGAGCTTCTTCTTTTTTATGCATAACAAGCCTCTCAACACACAATCCATCACAATGATATTACTGAATATCCAATCAATAAGAAACAAAAAAGATGAATTTTATCTCCTATTAGCTAACCTAGTTTATACTAGTATCATACTTTTAACCGAACATTGGTTAAAGCCAGAAGAACCCATTTACATCCCAAATTATACTCTACTATCCATATACTGTAGGAAATCAACAATACATGGCGGAACTGCAATTTTAATACACAATACACTCACAAAAAACCTTCCATTTACAGTTTCTTCAGTTGGCATCCATCTCTTAGAAGAAAAACAGTTTGAATTATCTTTATTATACTCTAAACAAAAGAAGATATATATACTTTGCATTTACCGAACCCCATTCTCTGACGTGAATATATTTCTCAATAAAAGTTGAATGAGTTGCCTACAAACTCATCAATTTTTGTAACGGGTGATTTTGATATTAATTTCAATGACAAAGAGTCCATTAATACTCAAATGCTCACAAATATATTTACATCGTTCAACCTAATCATGCATGTAAATAACCCTACTCGTATATAGCATGATCGATTATGTGTGCAGTAATACAGACGAACAATTAATCTCTTGCTCAGTGTTGCCTTCTGGCATATCAGATCATGAAGCAGTACTATGCACAACTCAAATAAACTCAAACATAAAGACAAAAAACGCCAGATTTGGCAGATTGTACACTAAGAGAAACTATGATAGATTCTCTGGAGCATGCACAGAAATTGACAGAGAATTCATCTCTAACCAAGATGACCCATTTCTTGCTTTCTATGATCATCTCATCAATTCCTTTAAAAAGCCTTCCCTTTACAAAAAAATCAAATGCAAACCAAAAAGCTAATGGGTAACTAAGGGAATTAAAGTTTCATCGAAAAATCTTCGTTCCTTACATCAAATACGAAAATTCACGTATGAAGAATTCTTCCATAGGTATTTTAATAAGTATCGCACCACTTACAGAAAAATAATAAAGAGGACAAAAGAAAACTACTACAAGAGGCAAATTGATGAGTCCTCCAATAAAGTTAAAAAAGTTGGCAAATAATTAATGATATCCGGGGAAAAAACAACAGACCACATCACGAAGTGGCCATATTCCCAAATAAACTCAATGAATACTACTGCTCTGTAGCTGCAAACCTGACAAAAAATTTACCATCGGAAATCAATCCTATGGAAAACTTCACTAACCCCGGAATAGCAGAGTCACTTCTATTATACGACACAAACTTAACAGAAATTAAAGATATTATCAACTCTATAAAAAAGAAAAAAACTATGCCGGAATTGACGAGATAACAATTCGAATAATTGAAAATATCCCAGACTGCTTGCTGGAAATATTGGTGGAATTAATTAATGAATTCTTTTCTGAAGGTATATTCCCAGACTTTCTAAAATCCTCGGTCATAATTCCCCTATATAAGGGAGGTCCCCAAGACGATCACTCCAACTATCGTCCCATTGCTCTCATTCCTTCTCTGGCAAAAATACTGGAAAAATTAGTAAAAACACGAATAACAAAATTTCTAAATAAACATAGCTTGCTCACAACAGTCAATTTGGTGTCCGCAGTAATAGAAACACGAATGATGCTTTTTTCCAATTCTTGCAAAAAGTTTATACCGAGTTGAATGGTGGTGAGTTGGTGGCAGCAGTGTTCTGTGATTTGTCGAAGGCTATTGACTGCGTTAATCACAGGATTCTGCTACAAAAACTTCATCATTATGGAATCAGAGGAGTCGCCTCTGATTGGTTTAAATCTTATTTATCTGGGCGTCGCCAGCTAGTGAAGACATCAACATCGTCTAGCGAAGCAGATATAAACTCAGGAGTACCACAGGGATCTATACTCGGCACTCTTCTTTTTTTGATTTATATAAACGATTTGCCAGATATCAAAATCTCAGGAAACTTCACACTTTATGCTAGTACTGATCTGAATTTGTCAATTTGTGAGGACATTGAAAAGATCAAAAAATGGTGCGACTCAAACCAACTATCTCTCAATGTGTCTAAAACAAACGTCATAGGTTTCAGATGTGAAATCAATAATCTGCCCCTAGGAAATAATTTCATAGAAAATAGGTGTGAAGCAAAATTTCTCGTATTGCAAATTGACACTAAACTCAAGTTTGATAGTCACATCACTCACCTAAAGAGCAAGTTAGCATCGGGTTGTTAAGCTGTCCGCATAATTTCAAACGAATTAGGTATATCAACGGCCAAGATGGTATATCACTCACTGATAGAGTCTCACCTAAGATATGGTATTGCCTTCTGGGCAGTAAACAATAACCATTTGCAGTCTATTCTGATATTACAAAAGCGTGCCATTAGATGTATGACTAAATACAAATTCCGTCAACTATGTAAACCCCTCTTTCGTAAACACAAAATTCTAACTGTAGTCGATATCTTCATTCTAGAAACGGTGTGTAAAGTCAAGAAACATATTAATAATTTTGACACAAATCCTTCCCACTATGCCACTCGCCAAATCAGCGTCATCAAGCTTCCACGCCCAGCAAAATATCTTATCAAAGATTCTCTGATTTAAAATGGTTGCAAAATGTACAACCGCCTCCC
This sequence comes from Chrysolina oricalcia, assembly GCA_944452925.2. NCBI lineage: Eukaryota > Metazoa > Arthropoda > Insecta > Coleoptera > Chrysomelidae > Chrysolina > Chrysolina oricalcia. Next base: position 36,090,383 of record OX101813.2, on the reverse strand, counting down.
AATAGAAATTAGGAAAATTACCTTGCTTGATAACTTCCGGAAGAGCGTAAAACATCTACTATTGTATCGCCCCTATTACAGTGTTATTGAGTTTTTTAGCGACGAGCATTAGCAGACTTACTTATGTATAGGCTTATTCCTGACTATTTTTATGAAAATTTTAACTATTTGTTGTAATTTGTTGATGGGTATTAGAGCTACTTATTGTTACTTTTATTTTTTAATTTTTAACTTGCGACGTATATTTTGAAAGTTTTTAATTAGCATTAGCGGATATGTATGCATAGGCTTATTCCTGATTACCTTTCAAGTAGATTTTAATAACTTATTGGATTGTATGTAGTTGGATATTTTTAGAGCTGTTTGTCGGTACTGTTATTATTTTTTCTTTCATAAACTGATGACGTCTCTTGTAGACTCTTACTTGTTGGTGTTACTATTGTTTATTTTTTATACTTAAGGTTATTCTTAAGAAACAAGCTTTGTCAATGAGAACAACTTCTTTGGACAATAAAGCATATTTCTCTCTCTCTCTCTCTCTCTCTCAGTAACCAACAAAACTGTTAAAACTAATTCATTAAAGAGTTGGACTTCTTTTTACCTCGCTGCTGCAAAAATAAATTGGGTGACTAATTATTGCGTAAAAATAGTTATTTATGATACAAGTTCGTAAAGTAGGACCTTTCCGTATGAGCGTGAAGTTTGTTGAATGAGACGCAGCCAAAACACGCAAGTACAATCTGACGCAAAAAATTGTCTATTTGAAAAATATCTGAACAGTGTGTAGAACATTACTTCACGCACATTAGTTTACGCACTGTCGTGAAAAACATGTTTTTTAAACAGCTTTTGAATGTATGATTTCGTTTTATCCGTGGTTACAGGTCACTCTATTAATTAAATTTTATTCTTCTTCAAAACCAAAATAGTTATTGGGGCAAGCTACTTTCCGCAGACACCCTGTATTTGCAAGAAAGTAATTATATTGCTTATATTCACGAACCTAACCTAACCTGAAGATATTCCATAGTTACTTGAATGGTGTAAAAACCGAAACCAAGCTAGTACCTCATATTGGCTGAATATTGGTTTCATACTGGGCCTATGAAGATATATTGTACGTAAATGTGAGAATTACATTGCTGCAATATGGGTGAATATTGAAAAAACAATATTAAATTAATAATATTGGTTCAACCTATTCTGAATGTACATTGTTACTTTCAATATTGGGTAAATATTGGTTGAATAATTTTTACCGATATTGATAAAACATTACCCACTAAACATAATTCAGTATCGGAAACGTGTCAGAAACGTGTTATGGATAACTGAAACCCTACTTAAGTTTCTATGGAGTTTCAGAAACGTCCCAGAAAATGTAAATGTCCTTCCTCAGTGAAGTTTCATGAAACGTTTCAACAAAACCGTCCATAACAGGTTTCAGTAAAACCGTTCCAGAAACGTTTCAACAAAATCGTCCTGGACAAGTTTCAACAAGACCGTACTGGACACGTTTCTTCAAAACCTTCCTAGACACGTTTCAACAAAACCATCCTGGACACGTTTCAACAAAACTGCCCTATTACTGAAATCTAGACGAATATATAAACGAAATACAGTATATGATCTCCAATTGAAAACATCCATTTAATATCTCGATATGATATATTGATGTAACAAACAATACAAAAAATTAATGAAAATATATCCGTCACTATGGCTTGCTCATTAGAGTCATACTCAGCCGTTTCTAGTTTTTGGTACTCTCTCATATACGAGGATATATTGAAAAAGTCTTAGCCTACTATAGAACCAAACAAAATTTCAATGTTAAAATATTTTATTACTCAACATATTCTCCCCTTAGTTGGATACATTTATTACAGCGAATCTGCAACGTATCTCTCCTCGTTGGAAGAAAATTTACAACCTTTTAAACTTATTTTCAGTTAAGAAAAGAGATGATAGTCGGACAGAGTCAAATCTGGTGAATAAGGGGGGTGTTCTAGTAATTCAACCCCTAAATCACGAATTTTTTGCATGGCAACATGAGATTTGTTTACAGGGGCGTTGTCCTGCAAAAACAAAACACCTTTGGATAGCTTTCCGCGTCTTTTCTCTTAAATTTTTTCCCGTAGAGTGGTCAGTAATGTCGAATAGTAATCTCCAGTTATTTTTCTACCCTTATCCAAAAAATCAATCATGATTACTCCATGGCAATCCCAAAAAACTGAAGCAAGAAATTTTCCAGCAGATTTTTGGACACGAAACTTCTTAGGTCTTGGAGAACCAGAGTGTCGCCATTCCATCGATTGTTGCTTTGTTTCTGGATCGTAGAAATATACCCAAGTCTCATCCATAGTAACAATTCAGTTTAAGAAGTCTACATCGTTTTCAAATCGAGCACAGATCGAACGCGATGCTACTACCCTTGCACGCTTTTGGTCAACATTAAAACATTTGGGGATTCATTTTGCAGCAATTTTTCTCATGTCCACATTGACGTGAGCTATATGATGAACGCGTTCTTATGAAATATTCAGTACTTCAGATATCCGTTTTAGTCCAATTCGACGGTATGTTAAAATCATGTCATGAACTGCATCGATATTTTCGGGGACTGACACAGAAACTGGCCTTCCCGATCGGTCATCATTTTCAATGGAAAATTTACCTCTTTTGAAGCTTGCAGTCTAGTTTTTCACGGTCGCATACGAAGGACATTAATAACCGAGGGTATTAAGCATATCTTCGTAAATCAGCTTACCTCCTAACCCTTTTAAATACAGGTACTTGATGATGGCTCGATAATCCAATTTTTCGGTTTTCACAATTTCGGTGGACATATTTTTTCTTTTAATTTATTGCGTAACTCTGGTTTACTTTTTTGACGTCAGACTTTACATTGACACTTCTAATAAGTTATTGTTCGTTGCTATGGTAGGGCAATATTTTGTTTATGCAGGGAACTGGTCTAGGCTAACTAGATATCAATACATCCTCGTAGATCAAACTAGCTTGCTTTCAGCCTTTGAGAAATTGTGTTCCTGAAGTTGTTGTCATTATTTACTATCGTGATGCATCCGGAATATATAATTTCAGTCAATATAGAATGAATAAGATGTCAAATTTCATTATTACCTCTTGGGATAGACACACTTCAAGCCTTTTAGGGCATAATTACCCTAACTTCTATAAAAAAAAATCAGGTTAATTCCTTGCTGAGTAATTTCCCAAGATCTCTATTTGAATAGTTTGCATCTCTTCCTCCTATAAAAACTTGATTTCCTAGAAATATTTTGATAATAAGTAATGATTATATTCTGAGTAGCTTTAATGATGCTCTTCTATAAGAATCGTCCAGTACTATAGGTATATACGATAAATGCTCACCAACTGTTTTTTTGTTTTATCTGAATTTCTTCATCCTTCTTTCATTTCTCCATTGAACTGAAAGTTTCAAAGTCTGTTATGATGATGGTCCTTCTTCTTCAGTTCCTATATTTTTCAAAATTCGTCGACGATCTTATGGCACCATACTATACTATCTGAAATATTCTTCAACATCCTTCCAAGAGCATAATATCCTAGAAATATTGCAAATCTTCATTTTCCACTTTAAAAATTGTATCACAATAATCCATAATATTTTCAGATTGTTTTAGCATTCGTTATTGGCGCCATGCTGCCATCTTTACTGGCAAAAAATCTATCATGTCTCATTGATTTTAATGAATTATGACTTACCTCCATGATTGATAACGGCGATAACTCTAAACTAATTAACTTGTCAATAAACTTTGTTAATCATCTGACTACGACAACAAATAGATGAACAAAATAATTGAAATGAAAAAATTAACAAAGAAAATAGCAACTCTAGTCAATCAGAACCAGCATAGAAAACACTGGAAAGTGAAAACAGAACTGACCTGACACAGGGAGCAGGCAAAGATGGCGATTCGGATTCGGCCCATAACACATGCTGAAAGTGCAAGAATCTTTCGTGCATCTTCGTTGTTGTTTTAAATCCGCCTAATAATGGCAAAAATAGAGCCGTAGGATATTTAGTAATGAATATTATTTATTCAACAGGAATATTATTTCTATTAAACGTATCATATTTCTTTCAGCTCTATTTTGAAACATCAGCCTCTTTATTGACAGCAAGTTTCCTAAGATACCCGAGTGATTTCTTTCTATCTCATTCATGTTATTCCGAATACTTGTTAACTACATAATATGAAAATCGATCCAAGCCGAATAATATAATAACATTTTGATTCTCTTAAGGAAGGGACTCTTCCTGTTAACAGCTTTTGATTGATGAAATTCTACAATAGCACCCAAAGCTATCAAAAGCTAGGCAAATTAAAAATATATGTACTTTGAAACGTGAATTTTTACACGGGTGACTTTTTCTAGAAACGTTTCATTTTGGTATCAATTGAAACGTTTTTGCAACAAAAAAATATTGGAAAAACCTGAAAAACACGGCTGGGTTACGTTTCAAGTAACGTTTCAAAAAGTCCATAATAGGGTAGAATTGTAATGTTTCTGGAAGGTTTCGTGTTTAGTGGGTATTGTCTACATATAGTTTTCAACATCTAGAATAAATATTGCAATACCAGTATTCCACTCATATCGATACTGGGATGAAAAACTATATTGTATACTTAAGAACATTGGTTGAATATACAAATCAGTAAAACGCAAAGTCGTCTCCACAATTTAATAGCACCATAAGGTGCAGTAAGATGGTAAAACGGGTTGACATTCATATGGTAGTACATGTTTCGGACCTACGTAGATCCATCATCAGCTATTTAGTAATTCTACAACAAAAGGAGAAACTGAAGACAATTTGGCTCATTATAAGATTGCTTACATGGAGATGAAAAAATGTTGTATAATTATATGTGAAAATAAATGCTGTGCTTCATAATGAAATTAAGAACAGAACATGGTTTTTATTAGATTACATGTTGAATATTATTATTTTATGTTTATTGAAATCTAATAAAAACCATGTTCTGCTCTTTATCTTATTATGTAGCACAGCATATATTTTCTCACCAACAGGTTGGTTGAATATTATTTCAACCACATTCAACAAATTGAATTAACTCATATTGGGTCAATATTGTTTCATCATTATTTACCAATATCGATATAACAATATTGTTTTCAACATCTAGACATTCAAAACATTTCCGAAATAGTTTCGGCACTTCAAACTAATTATTTCGATAGGTTCAATTTCTAAAGATTTGCAGATTTTGCATTTTGCTTTGAATATTCTTTCAATTTTCGATAGATACATAGTGTGTCCAATATACAGGGTGTCCCACGAAGATTAGGACAGGCAATATCTCGGAACTCGAGAGTAGTAGAGAATTGTTATTTTGTGGTTGTAAATTAAAGCAATTGGTGTAGCTTTTTTTGATATTATGTTACACAATGAGCTTTTCGTTTTCAGTCACGTGACATCAGATTCAAAATTATTAATAGAGCAACCTGTATATTTTGGCATTTGTATGTTTCTCCCGATGAAACAATTTCAACGAACTATCACACTTGTAGTCTAAAACGATTATTTCAAGAACTACAGATACTTCAGTATCCTTTGTCCCACGACGTTTTTCAATAAAATATGGATGATTAATATAATTTTGCTTTGTTTCAATCATCACAACAAATGTAGGACTGCCCAAATACACAGGGTGACCATAAACCTAAATAATTTGACAACTGCACATTTCAGACGTTGTGGGACAAAAGATATTGAAGTACCTGTATTTCTTGAAATAATCGTTTTAGACCAAGAGTGTGATAGTTCGTTGAAATTGTGTTGTCGGGAGGAACATAAAAATGCTAAAATATTTAGGTTGTCTCATTGATTATTTTGAATCTGATGTCACGTGACCGAAAACAATAAGCGCATTGGGCAAGGTTATATCAAAAAAAGCTGCATCAATTGCTTTAATTCAGAATCCCGAAATTACAATTCTCAACTGCTTTCGAGTTCCGAGATATTCCCTGTCCTAATCTTCGTGGGACACCCTGTATAATAGTTTAAAATGTTTGTGCAAACTTTCAGATTGCCACGAAAACGAACAGGTTTGAATCTGAATTTGTAATTTGGAAGAACGCCCACCGTATTATTGAATTCGGCCCTGGTAATGCAAGTCAAGTTATAAGTATCGAGCACTTTGTATTTATTCCATCGGGGGAACTCGAACTGCCATCTGGCGATTCAGGTTTCTCATTTCGAAGGATGAAGACTCTTAAGGCTTTTCTTTAGAACTCACCTGAAAAAAGTTTTGGATTCTGAGCTATCACAGAAATTTTTGACCTTAGGAATTGTAATGACAATGTATCGATATCCACATCATTTATAATTATACTTCCTTCTGTATTATAGAGCCTCAATAAACTGCTAACGATAGATGACTTTCCCATTCCAGTTCTTCCCACAATTCCAATTTTCTCGTTTGGTCGGATAATAAAATTCAGAGAATTCAATACACGGTGCTTCCTCGAGCTATATGTTAGAGATAAATCTCGAAACTCAATATTACAGTTATCGGGCCAATTTTGTATGACCTGACCACCTTTTTTATTTTCATCTGCGATGTCCGTGTATTCAAGTATTCTTTCGGTGGCTGTCATATGAGTCTCAAGCTCTGCGAATTGTCTTATCGACCAAAAAAGCACACTTGCTAGATTTGATGATAGTGAGATTACCAGTCCAACGTCTCCAGCTATCGAACCTAGAAAAATTAAATCATTTCAAGACTAAAATGAAAGCTGAAAAATTCATGAGTTTTACAAGAATTGAGTAGTCTCAACGATACAATGATTTGAGAAAATACACACAAAAAAAAACGTAGTATCATCTGGGGCCGATCAGTATCCGACCAGTCATTTCTAGAATGATAAAAGAGGGTATAAAAAGACAAGTAGTGGAGTTTAAAACCTTCCTAGGTTAACATGCGGTCTGCTAGACCAACTCTGTCGGAATTCATCGTTAAGCATCGTATTTCTCAGTAGCTTCATATTTCGCAAGTGTGCATTCAGTGTTTGTGTGAACTTTAGTTAGGTACAGCAGTTTGCGAGTAAAGACTAGTTTCGGTCCGTGCACGGAAAAAGAAATCTATACCCAGTATCCGAAATTCATATACTCTTCATCTGAATGGCGGATACCCGGGGTGACAGCAAAACGCTTGTTCGTTATTATCCGACGCTAGTTACTGTTCCAGCTATACTTTGGTATCTTATGACTATACAACAATCAGATATAATCAATTAACCAGTGTTTTGAGATGGGCTGTCCTAGGCATATAAAACTAGTTACATTTTTTTACAAAAATAGATTCCTTGGCGTATAGAAATGATAATCTTGTAGTATAAAGGTTGGTAGCTAGGAGGAGAGAACTGGAAAGCTGTTGCTATCAAACTAGTTATCGCGTAATATAAAACTTGCATTACCGTCCGATAACACCAGTTATCCTGTTTTATGAAACTAGCATGCTTGTCTTATGAACCCGCACTTCAATTTTCATATAATGCTAATAAACTTGTCATATCAAAATAGCAGTTCGTTTGCCAATATACAGGGTTAGTCGAAAGTATGGATTCGCCCATTTTTCTCAGTTAATATGGGAGTAATTAAAAAAAAGTTGGAGTAAAAGTTGAAGAGTCTTTTAGTTTGCACCTTTTAATGTACTTATTCATATATTTTTTTAATCTCATAGACATTTTTCATTATATGTCATGTTTACTATCTTCGGAAAAGTCGTTTTCATCTCATTTCTGCAGTACTAATGTTATTTTCAACAGACAGATTAGTTCGATAGATGCAGTGCTCTATTTTCTTTTGTTTTTTTTTTCAGCTCAATCTCCTATATTGCTTCATTAATTTAAAACTTTAATCTGTCGGGAAATGTAGCCAGACAGATATTCTAGCAGTAAGATAATACAAATCAGACAGTTGCGTACTTACTGTCCCTATTGAAAAATTGCACTCAAAAAACTTGCTCGAGGACAATGCAAGTTAAACAAATATTGAATATTTCCTAATTGGAATAAGATGTAAGAAATAGCGAAATAATTTCATTAGTACAAAAAAACAAAAAAAACTTATTTTTTGTAGTAATGCAATATATACTTTTAGCATTTATTTAAATTTAGATAAAAATTGGGAATTTGGACACAAACTTGTAGAGGAACTCTTAATGTGGTCGGACTCTGTCGAAATCTCAGGGTTGGGTTTACTGGATTGAAACTCAGATTCCTTTGCCAGTCGGTTTTTAATAGTATGCTTTTGTGGAATGCTGGTATTTGCGGTGACAATGTGGACAACAACTAAAAATAAATTAACTATTCAAAACTTACAGGCTTACAGTGAAGTGGAAACTACTTTCGTACCGCTAGCAAGTCCCCCCTTTATATTTTTAACATACAATACGATTTGGAACGTGGCCTGAAGGGCGTAAATTTAACATGTGTTGAAAAACTAAGACAGCAATATGAATCTCTATGCTTACCCAGCTTACCTAAAAATAAATTGCGGGTGCAAGTGAAAATTGTGATTTTCCTTTGAAAACCCCAAACAAAATAATTTAATCGTGCGTCCTGTCTGAGAAAATCAAGCGAAATGGCCTATAGTTCAGTTACATTTCGTTCAGGAATGTGATTTTTTGCAGTCAAGTTTTTCTGTTGAAGCCCTAATCCAAGAGCAAAACATATATCTTGCATGATAGAATGGGGTGCGCCATCTACCCGGCAATAGCGTAACCCTTTTGAGAAACCGACCTAGTTTTCTTCTTCCCGGTCTGGCATTACCATTCAGTGATCTAGTAGGCCAAACTCCTCTAGATGGCGGAACGATGTCAATTACATGTTTGATTTAATTTTTCTTAAAATGGTAGCTAATAACAATAACCAATAACCACCGATCCGATAGCTACTACAAATAGATCAGATTCCAGCACTTTTTGATACCTGGATATGTTTTGCTACAAACTGTTCTTCAAGCAACATTTTCGAGTGAAATTTTTCAATATGAGAATAACTAGTAAGGCTCTGTGAACAATTAGCATCTGATAAAGTAATATCTAATTATGCCACTGTCTAATCAAAATTGTCACATCGCTAGAATATTCGTCTGGCCACATTCCCCCAATGGGTCAAGTCTCAAACGAAGAAGCAGTAGGGGTGGTAACCAAAAATCGAAATACTCTGTCTCTATTAAATAAGTGGTACTGAAGTGAGAAAAAACAAGATTTGGAACGATACTGAACTTGATAAATTATACTTAGTTATAAATTATACATGAAAAGATGCAAAGTAGAACCTTTCAACCTTCAGTCCAACTTTCTTCGATGGATTCCCATATTAATTGAGAAAAATGGGCAAATTGCAGTCCTTAAATTGCTTAAAACCTTTCACGCACTACTGACCGATTGACATGCACGAACGCGAATGGCGAAATGGCGTGACCCGTGTTGACCGTTAATCTCTTCGTACACGGTCGGTGCAGTTCGTACAAGTTCGCTGCACATTTTTTAAGAGAGGCTTCTAATCGAGAATACCATATAACTACTTTAAATTTCTTAGAAGATTGCTATCAGAGATCGGGAGTATTGGTGGTCTACGAAATTTCCTGTAGGACTCCGCATATAGTGCTTATACAAAGAATTTTTGAATCTACCGTCCAGAAATCTGTCTTTGGATGACGATTTCTAATATAACTAGATTTTTTATCGGTAATTGACGGGTCTTCTGTTTCAAAGACACATCATTTACAGAATATAGGAATTTCATAGAACTAGTATATAATACACTTTTGTAGAACAGTCTTTCTAAGCCATTTTTTTCGTGTGATTCCGACGTTAACCTTTTACTTACAATTGAGGGTTCGTTTTTTTAAACACACTGAAGTAATTATTTATCTTTTTTTGTTTAGAGCTAAAAATAAATTACGGAATAGAACAACAAAGGTTACAGACCTCTTTGGACGAACTTTTGGATGAGTCTGAGGCGGAAATAGATCCAAATGATTCGAATGGAAGTTTGGAAGATGATAATATTGAAACACAAAACTACAATACAGACACAGAGCAAAAAGTTGAGAATGAGAATGAGTCTCTAGATATTCCTGTGGACAATGAACCTGTACAGCGTTTTTCTAGGGTACCCTGTTTTATTGCAAAGGATAAAAAATCAAGATGGAAATAACACTGTGATAGAAACCGTAGAATACGAACGCGTGCCCAAAACTTAGTAATAACGTTTTCATCTGCAAAAGGAGGGGCTCGCAATAAATGCGACCCTTTTGAAATTTGGAGTCTACTTTTTACAGAAGATATATTACAAATTATAGCTAATAATACCAACATCCGCATTGAACTGACTACAGGTCCCAATAACAGGACTTGTTGAAAAACAGATATTTACGAAATAAAAGCCTTCATCGGACTTCTCAACATTGACGCAGTATCTAAAAATAATCATAGGAACGCAGAAGATATATTCAGAACAGATGGAATGTCGGTACAGACAATGTCTCTCGCCCGATTTAAATTCTTGCTCAGACAGCTACGTTTTGATGATATAAGAACTCGATCAGAACGTCAAAGATATGATAAATTATCTGCGATTCGAGTAATGTTCGATATCTTTCAAAACCTGATAGACCAGTAAAAACGAGCATATTTGGTTTTCAAGAGAATTGTACCATTGTGTCCTATATTCCTAGAGAGAAAAAAAACGTCACACTTTTGTCCACCTTACATGAAGATGATGCTATAGATGACAACAAAGGAAAACATGAAATGATTATAATATATTATAATAAAACAAAGGGGGGCGTTGATATGGTATGCAAGATGAGTGCTTCCTATAACTGTGTCAGAAGTACGAATAGATGGCCAATGGTGATATTCTATGCAATTCTAAATATTGCAGGAATAAATTCGTATGTCATTGCCAAACATAATTCTGCAGTATCCAATAAATCATTCAAAATGCCTAGGCGGGCTTTTTTATAAAAAGAGGCTAAGTAAAACTTGAAGTCGTCTCCACAATATATATTAGACCCCTATGGTAGCAAAGGGAAGGGTGGGCCGTTGTCAACACAGCTTTGGCAATAAATTGTCAAAAGTGTGGTTGTATCAACATAATACCATCAAAAACATATTTTCGAGCATAGAAATCCTCATCATCAGTTGAAATTACAGGTCAAACTGAAATAAGCAAATACAAAAATTACAATTTTGAAAATGAGTTTATGAAAAAAATTTTGAATGGACTTGGAAACCAAAATGGATACTCACATGGCATGTAGGCGTAGTAAATTTAAATTATTGACGAAACATTTTAAGACATTAAAACTAGACACCGTAATAGACCGGCCGGTAACGACACATTTCTTGAAACGTTTTTTTAACGTATGCTTTTTTAAAATTATGATTATTATAGATTTATAGATGTTCTCACCAAATATCTAAGACTGCTCGCATGCAGCGGCGGCACCAACCAATTTCGAATTTGCAAAAAAAATTGATATCTCTGAACGATTTTTTAATGTATGCAAAGTGGTTTTTCCGACAGTTTGAACTGAAAAACCAACAAAAATTAAAAAGCATACTCTTCTCTCGTGTAGAAGGCCCCGAAATTATCAACTGAACATGTAAAAAAAAGGTGGTATCTCAAAACGATTTTTCAACGTATGCTTTTTCACAGGAAGACTTTTGGTGTTATATGGATCACAAATTTCAAAAAGCATACAATCGCGGCGTGCACATGCGTTGCAGTTGTTTTGTCAATATGCAAATTTTTTGTAATAACTCGAAACAATTATTAAGTGTATGCAATTGAACTATGTGAAAGATATTGTGTAAATGGGCCCCCAAAACAAAAAGCATACATTGCGGAAGTGTATAACATGGTTGCATCCGCTGAGAAAGTTGCAAAATAATTTATGCAATTTGAACAATTATTTAACGTATGCTTTTTGAAATTGTGATTAATGACGTGATAATAATGAAGAATATTCATTTGCATACAATTCTGGTATGTACATCAATGAAAAGAATAGTAATAATATTGCAAAAAAAATTCCAGTGATGTTAAACAATTTTCTAATGTATGCTTTTTCGCAGGCTAATTTTTTATGTTATATGGATCACGAAAATTAAAAAGCATACTCTTCTCTCATGTAGAAGGCCCCGAAATTATCTACTGAACATGTAAAAAAAGGTGGTATCTCAAAACGATTTTTTAAGTATGCTTTTTCACAGGCTAATTTTTGGTGTTATATGGATCACAAAAAATAAAAAGCATACTCTTCTCCCGTGTAGAAGGCTCCTAAATTAACAACTGAATATGTAAAAACAAGGTAGTATCTTAGAACGATTATTTAACGTATGCTTTTTCACAGGCTGATTTTTGGTGTTATATGGATCACGGAAATTAAAAAGCATACTTTTCCCTTGTGTAGAAAGCCCTGAAGTTATACCGTGTGTGACACAGATTCATGGTACACCCCCTTTTTCTCCATTGTTTCTCTGGCCATATATCTGAAATTTACAACATTGAATATGCTCACTAGACGTCATTTTTTGGCATATTTGTAAAACAAATTCAACTAACGGTTTTTCCGGAAATGACATCAACTTTCGATTTTCGAATGGGATACCCTGTATATTATTACATGATCGGTTAGGAATGATCATGAGGAATCCACCTATACCAGGTTTGATGGTGTTATCTCTAATGACTACATTGATATTGCCAATTATTTTATCCATCAGCTCAATGAGTGGGAGAGAGAGTGGGATGGACCCGTCAAAAAAAGTTTCTCTCTCCTACTCATTGAGTTCATGGATAAAATAAACAAACAAATAAAACAACAAATAAAAATAACCAAGCCAAGGCCAATAATCCAAGATCCCAGGGCCGCCAGACGTTACTTATTTTTAAACGAACGAAATGTGTACGATTGAGTAGTGTTAGTATATATTATGTTCGCATGCTTACCTGCTAACTTGATCAGATGATCATTCTTCAGATTCAAGGCCAGATATATTTCCGTAACTCCTGGTGGGTTAGTGGACAGAGTCAGTAGCAACCACCTCAAGCTCCGAGTCAGACTCCTCAGCTTTCTTTGTATTTCGACAGCCATTGCAATTGCATATTGTAATTGTAAATTCTTATAAATTTATAAATTTTTTAACTTTTTCAATGTGGGTTTGTCACACAATTGAATGGTCACCCACCATTCCACCTTAATATAGGTGGTAGGACTTACTGTGCCTAGTTTTAATGTCTTAAAATGTTTCGTCAATAATTTAAAATTACAACGCCTCCATGCCATGTGAGTATCCATTTTGGTTTCCAAGTCCATTCAAAAATTTTTTCATAAGCTTATTTTCAAAATTGTAATGTTTGTATTTGCTTATTTCAGTTTGACCTGTAATTTCAACTGATGATGAGCAATTCTATGCTCGAAAACATGTTTTTGATGGTATTATGTTGATACAACCACAATTTTGACAATTTATTGCCAAAGTTGTGTTGGCAACAGCCCACCCTTCCCTACCCTAGGGGTCAAATATATATTGTGGAGACGACTTCGAGTTTTACTTATCCTCTATATACTGAAACCCCACTTCGAGGATGGACTACTTCCTTCATATATTTTTTATAAAAGTTGGATATGCAGCTATTGGATGATCATTTACGTCACCGTGCTATGCAGATGAACATACCACGTCAAATTAGATCACGACTGCTTCCAATGGGGAAGCTCATGGAAGATGTAGCATCTGCAGCAGCAAAAAAAATAACAAAACCAGGTTAAAGTGTCGTAATTGTGGTACTTTTCTATATCTAGAACATTTAACTGCTATTTGCAATGACTGCTCGAAAAAAGATAATGATGACGAACATTAGTGTAACAATCGATATTTCTTAGTGTAACTTTCGATTTATGTAACCATTAAGTTTTCATTTTTGTGTTAAATAGAGAGAATTTAAAAAATATACAGTGTCGTATATGGTAGTATCAAATTCAATTTTGGTATTTGCAATTTAGATTTGGGATGAAGCAGAAGTTTTCATCAAGAATGATTTTTTTTCGTGAAATCAATAATAAGAAAGTTCTCCATATGCTGCGAACTTTTTGCCGGACACTGTATAAATCTCCTTAATATTGTAGAGTTAGAATATTTTTTGAATGTATGTTTTTGACCACATTGATTTTTTTTATTTGTATCAGGATTGCATGCCTGATGTGTTTTTCCAGTTTTGTTTTTCTATTAAATATCATTGCTGAGCAACGGTTTTTATATTCTTTAAATTTATCAACAAATTTTAGTCATATGTAGAACATGGTCTACCGCACCGACGTTAACTTTTATGTTACGCTATTGCACGTTAACCGATGAAGGTTAATAATAATGATTTACTGCTGGCTAACCAATCTCGATTCAGAAAGGGACACTGTTGTGCTCCTCAATGCTACGGATCGCATATTTCGATGAGGAACTGATTCTGGCATTATTACTGTTTAGGTTCTTCTGGATTTTTCTGAAGCCTTCGATGAGAATTATCTCTAAAGAATCTGTCGCCAACTTTGAGAATCTGATCATTATCTAGATGGCAGGAAACAAAGAGTGCTTCCAAATTACATACTTTCGAGCATTGATGATCTGACATGTGGCGTGCCACAGGGGTCCATTTAGGGACCTATCCGTTATACTATTCACACTGTATTTCTCAGAAAGTGTGTAAGCTGATGACACCCAGTTAATATATGTCTTTCCTTACACTGATATTGCAAATAGCCCTCTGAAATCAAACGGAGACCTCGACATAATTCACAAAATATGCAAAGATTGCTGTCTTTCTTTGAATCCTAACAAATGGAAAGTATAATATATTGAACTTCTTCTAAATTCGAATTCTTGGATTTTTAGTACAAACTTCTCCTACAAAATATAATGAATAATATCGACGGTGTGCTTTTTGTCATCGATGAATGCAAAAGTGTGATAGGATATATTAAAAATATGGGTTTTACGGAAGTAAAATATCTTTTAATTTACTCCCGAATTTAAACCTGCAAATAAAACAATTCAGAATAAAATTTGAGACTAAATTTATTCTAATCGCACACTATCTTCAAACTCTTCAACTGTGATTGTATGTAAGGTTCAACACTTTTGAAAAAAGTACAAATGCAACTACAAAAGATTTTCAAGCTATACACTATAAATATACACACATTCTTATAACCACACCGACACACTTCTACTGATTCTGCTCAGATGGTCTGAAAAAATTGTGATTACATCTGAAGTCAGGTAAACTCATATACCCCAGGTATAACACATCATATCGGCTGAATCTTGGTTTCATATTGGGCAAACATAGATATATTGTAAATGAAAACATAATATTGGTCCAATATTGGTAAATATTCAAAAAACAATATTATATCAATAATATTGGTTGAACCTGTTCTGAATGTAGATTGTCACATGTAATATTGGGACAGTATTGGTTGAATAATTTTTACCACTATCGATAATACAATATCGTCCACATATTGTGTTTAACATCTAGAAAAAATATTGCAATACCAATATTCCACTCATATCGATTCTAGGAATGAAAAACTATATTGTATTTAATATGTTGATAGCACATTGGTTAAATATCATTTCAACTATTTCAACATATTATAATAACTCATATTGGGTTCAATGATATTTACCAATATCGATAAAATAACATTGTCTTCATATTGTTTTCAACATATAGAATAAACGTTATGATCCCAATATTTTTTTCATATCGTTTCCAGAAATAAAAACTATATTGTATATCCAAGTATGATTGCACATTGGTTGAATATTATTTCGCCAATATTCAACAAATCTTATTACCTTATATTGGGTCAATAATGGTTCTATAATATTTACCGATATCAATACAACAATATTGTCTCCCTATTGTTTCTAACATCTAGAATAAGACGAATTTTAAATATTAGCCAAATATTCAATTAACCATATTAAAATTACTTTGTGATCAAACCTGGATAAAAATCCGATAGGTGGTTAGAACGTCTTCAAACACCTACGAAGACATATTAGATACTTGCAATAACTTGTTTTCAAGGCAGCTTACTGAGTGGCTATGGCGACCGAAAGGCAGACTCTGGTGTCAAGGAATATTTACTTCCACCAATATATCCAAATGATATTGTAACAATATTCATGACTGTTTAGAGGCCATTACTGCTTCAAGAATATTTCACTAATACTATTTTCGAAACGTTCAAACAATATTTGACTAATATCGCAAAATGTGCACATTTTACTTCGCGACAATATAACGTTTGAATATTCTGCCAATATTTTCAGAATATTGTACCAGCGATATTGTACCAATATTGCTGAATATTTTGAGGCCAATATTGCTTCGAGAATATTTCGCCAATATTATTCAAGTAATATTGGACCAATATCGCCGAATGTTCACATTTTTATTGCATTTCAAATATTTTGCTAATATGTTCGCAATATTGTACCAATTTTCTACCAATGTAGGTGTGCTACTTGGGACATTGGACATGAAAATGTTACAAATCTGAGGTTTTAACGGTATTACAACCTACGGAAGCCCGGTCGGGCCATTCAGACTTCAGAGTTCAGACATCCTCCGAATTCAGACATACTCCGAATTCAGACGCCCTCTGAATTCAGACATCCTCTGAAATTGTTCTAAGATACCTATATTGTCCTGTTTATAACCACGTTAACGTGAATCTTGTAACAACTCTGATGTGACGAGTGATTCACTTTTGTTTTTAATTTTTCAAAGACAACAGACTGTCATAATAAAACGACACCGACACTAGGCGAATATTGCGCGGTGTTCAGATGTCTCCTGTTTTATTCCAAAGTTTCTCAAGTAAAACTCGATACACCAGGATTTATTGGGTACTGAATCCCTCCACTTCAAATGCGTCATGAAGATAGTGTGACGTAAGGATTTCGCGTGAAGCTTTTCCTTGTGATTTTTCTCCCCTATTTCATATAGGCCGCATTTTATCATAAAAATATTAGAGCACCGCTTCTCAGAACCAGACTCGCAAGTCTAACGTATGGCACCAAATATTTTTCTGTATTTTCATTCGAAATCTTCATTGTTTTTCTAATTATTAACTAATCATTAATAACTTATGGAATGGAAAAAATAATAAGCAAATCGCATTAGTAGGTTTTAACAAATTCAAAGTTGTCGGTAGGTAGTGAAATATGTGATATTTTGTATCATATTGATCTTGAATTGTGATTGGTATTGAAACATTTCTGAAAAAACTGAGCAGTATCAAAATATTAAAATAAGTGATGGTTATAACCATAATCATAAATTTTTCAATGACTAATTTTCGTATCAAAATATTTATTTTCGTATCGTGTTTTGGGCAACCACTGCAGACATTTATTTGACATTTAATGAGAAATTTTTCCAAGGAAAATTTTTATTTCACCCATATCAAACATAGTTTTTTCTATAAAACGTAACATGTGGTATCGACAACTTGAAATAAAAAGACGATTAGAACATGCATTCGTTGTGGGAAACCAATTAAAATCATGGTTTTCTCGAATGCAAAGAATGAAACATTGATAACAAGCTATAAAACAGAGCTATATTCAAATAAAAAAATAACAACGTCAACGGAAAACCTATTAAATACATATATTCTGATCCCTGATAGATATATAATAATCACGACAAAATAAGCTTATAAAACCGGCTTTGGAGGCTTCATAAGATTGCGTGCCCCCAGTGCGAAATCTTGACGTCACCCTCTTTATGACCCATTTAGCCGAAAAGCAAGATCCACGGCCTTTCAGTTTTTATCACAGTGTTCTGATTTTATATTAAATATTAAATTGTACATTTTATTCCTTATTGGTTTATTTGAATTTACTCAATATGGCAAACAAAATTTGTTCTTGTGGAGATTGATGAATTTTTTTCCTCTTCAATCTCAAACTTCGCAAAATTCGTTTAAGCTGCCTCAAACATAGCATGTGGTCAAAAATTCACAAATTTCATGATAAATTAAAATGATGAATTATCAGTTCATCACCAGTACCTATATGTGATGCTGAGCATGTAGAAATGAATGTAAATGACAAAATGTTTAAGGCTTGAATGTACATGTTAATAATATGCAGAATAAGCATAATATAAGATCCCCCAATCCCCATCCCTTCACCTGACAACAAAACATGGTTTAATGTAGGGTTCTTGGGAACCCTGGTTTATGGTAATAACTGGCCTCACTTCATTTGAAGGAACTCAAGGTTTCCAAATAATGAATTTGGAAATCTTTTGGGTTTCACAACACAACAAGCACACAACAAACAAAAGTAGGCTCCTCTTTTTTTATTACAGTCTGTTAGAATGAATTGATATCTACAGAGCGTTTGAGTTTCTAAAAAAGTCTATACAGCGTTTTTATGGTATTAAACATACATCTACCTCGCATATCAAACGAAGGCGAATGACTTTTTGTTGAAGGACATATCTACACTAACATAACACGGTTCAATTTCAAATTTAAAGTATTAAAAAAATCCAATTTGTCACAAACTTCTCCAACCGCACTGTATAAATACCTGTTTGGCTTTCAAAGTTACAAGATAAAAAATAAATACCTACCTAATAATTAAACAATGCTAATAATCTCAAAATCTGTTTTGACAATTACGTCACAAAATGAATTTTAGATTTCAGAGAATGTCTGAATTCAGAGGACGTCTGAATTCGGAGGATGTCTGAACTCTGAATGGCCCGACTGGGCTTCCGTAGGTTAGTTGAAGGAGAAAAAAGAGTAGAGATGAGTACTTAAGATGTACCACTCTGCTTATAAGGTATTTTAGCATACCAATATTTTCAAATACGTCTTTTCAGATATTAACATTTGTTATCGTAGAACGGGAGGTACGACATACTATAGGAAGTGACCAGTAAGTACAAATACACTCACCGGCAAAAAAAACCGGCCACTTAAAACTCGCCCCAAACTCAAAGTTGGCTTTCTCTCGAACCGCTGCTTTGATTTTTATGTTACTTTTTCTTAAATTGTAGAATAATTCTTTAGTTACGATGCCATGTCAGACATTTGTGAACGAGCAATGAAGTCGACCGCCGTCACGTAGCAAGAGACCGATTGAGGAGACGACAATCGTTAGGATAGATAAACAAACGCTTCGAAAACTAAACAAACAGTTATGAAAGGATCTGCTGTTTATGAACTCTTGAGTTTTATGCTTTTAAGATATAACGTATTTTGTAGTTAGTTATTCAGTAACAGTAACGAGAGAATATTCTTTTTCAATGGTATTATTCAGTTTTTGTGGAAATATATGTTAAATTGTGATAGAAAGTGACTTTTAATTATACGGTGTGTTTGAGCTGTTCACATCAGAAGTGGGATTCCTAAAAGCTTACTGTGAGAAGTTAAAAACGTTTGTTTTTCTACGAGTATGGGTAACCGCAAAAGGAGGAGTTCCAGGTCACGTACACCAGAGGATGGCCGACAGAACAAAAGAAGGGGCAGTAGTACTGCCGAAAACACAGAGCAAGGTGGTGATCATGGAGTTCAAACGCCAGAACTCTCGAATTTTTCTGCACGCTCTGACATCCATGCAGGTTTGCTAGAAATAGTTGATAATCTTAAGCGAGAAAATAGGTCCAACTTGGGTATGTCTGTCAAAGACGTAGATATTAATGAATTCAATCCTATGAAAGATGATGTTGTAGACTGGATTGCAAAGCTCGATGAACATGCGAATATTTATAATTGGAACGAATTAAACATTTGCCATATAGCTATAAATAAATTGAGAGGTCCAGCAGAAAGTTGGTATAAAAGTTTGTGTTCCAAAAAGTTGGTCAGAGTGGAAGAATTTGTTAATAAATACGTTTCCTTCTACTAAAGATTTACACGATCTCATGTCGAAAATGTTAGCTTTACATCCCAAACCGAATCAGAATCTTTTTGAGTACACTTTCGACAAGTTGTCACTAATTAGAAAAATGAATCTCAATCTATGTGGATCAGATGAGGTAAATTTGATTGTCGGTGGTATCAATAACCATTCTATAAAATTTGCCGTCAAGGCCGCCAACATCGACGACCCATCGAAGTTAGCGGCATATTTGAAAGCTTTTGAGCCGAGCGCATCGGGTTCACGCGCGAGTGAAACTTACGAAATGAGCAAAAATTTGTCAAATAGAAATTGCCACAAGTCGAATCACTACTCTGATCGCCGCAACAAACAAATTATGTGTTTCAAATGTAAACAAGTAGGACACAAACAATTTAATTGTCCACTAAATTTTTCTACGGGCGAACTGACAAATTATTGCACATATTGTAGAAAAAAAGGTCATGACATGGAAAATTGTTTAAAAAAAATGGTAACAGTACTTTCAATGATTCCAAAAGACAAAAAAACTAGTAACAGTGACTCCAGAAATGAAAAGAGAGTATTTTTGATTTCACGAAGTGAGTACAAAAATAAATTTTACAAAGAAATTATAATAAACGAGCAAAAGAAGTTTGTTTCATTGACTTTGGTAGTGAGTGTTCACTCATAACTTACCACCTAGCTAAAATGCTTCGTTTGAAAATCACACCCTTGTTGAATGATACTGTTTTAACAGTTTTTGGGGGCACTGAAATACTAGTTTTGAATCAAACTACATGTTATGTGAAGGTGGATGAGGTAGAGCTAATGATCGAATTGCTTTTGGACGAAAAGTGTATACCGGGCGTTGACATACCTAGTGATTGGGCAGAACTCCACTGAGGACACTCGTATTAAATATTCGCGTATAGGGCCAGACCTTTCTTTTAGTCACGTTAGTACTGTCAATGTGGTTACGACACGGATTTCATACATTAATTTGGCCTCAGAGGACGATCAAGTCCAGAATCAAATACGATGTCTCATTTCAGAGTTCTCTGCATGTTTCCCAAGTCTTTCTGATGGGTTAGGAACAATCGCAGGAGTTGAAATGGACATTCAACTAAAATCGCAAATACCAATAGTTCAGCGCCCGTATCGGTTGTCTGAATTTGAAAAGAGTAAATTACGCGGGTTGGTTGATGAACTTCTAGAGAATGATACCATCCGACCTTTTCAATCATCCTATGCTAGTCCAGTAATTATGGTTAAGAAAAAAAAATGGCCATACTCGTTTGTGTGTCGATTACCGGATGATAAATAAACAAACAGTTTCGAAGATCTGATTGATAATAGGCTATCTGGAAAAATATACTTTACAATCCTGGACTTGAAATCAGGCTATCACCAAATAAAGCTAGCAGAAAAATCCATCCCAGTAACAGCTTTCATCACACCTGACGGCAAATATGAGTACCTTAAAGTACCTTTTGGCCTTATGAATGCGCCATATGTATTTCAACGCGCTATTGACAATATACTTGGCAATTTGAGATTCCATCAGGTACTTGTCTACCTCGATGATATACTCATACCATCTAAGACCATACCGGAAGGTATCAATATGTTGCACCAGGTTCTAGAACGACTAAACAGTCACGGTGTACAATTGAATATCGACAAGTGTACATTCTTGGCAACCGAAATTGAATATTTGGGTTTTAAAATACAAAATGGTGGTATACAACCTAGTTCATTGAAGGTTCAAGCGATAGAATATTTTCCCCGTCCACAGAATATTCACAAGTGTGACAATTTTTGGGTCTGGTTGGACATTTTCGTAAATTTGTTCCGAAGTTCTCTCTTGAGTCAAAACCCCTCACAAATCTGCTCACAAAGAACCATTCTTGGATATGGCTGGACGAACATGAAAATGCATTTTCATCTTTGAAGAGAATGCTTATGTCGTCGCCAATATTAGCTATGTTTGACTGTAAGAGAGAAACAATCCTTTATACCGACGCCAGTCGGTTGGGCATTGCTAGAATGTTGGTGCAACTCGACAACGGCACAGAGAAGGCTATAGGGTATTTCAGTAAAGCAACAACATCTACTGAGCAGAGGTATCATTCATACGAATTAGAAGCTCTTGCTATTGTTCGTTCTGTTAACAGGTTTAGGCACTATTTGATGGGAATAAGGTTTAAAATAATAACCGACTGTTCCGCTGTTAGGAGTGCCATGACCAAAAAGGACCCCAATCAAAGAATAGGAAAATTGATTTTGGAACTGCAGGACTATGATTTTGACATAATACACAGACCCGGTTCGAAAATGAAGCATGTTGATGCCTTTGCCGAAACCCAATAATGGAGAATAATAATGGTGTATACGCAACCGTTCTATCAGAGGACAACTGGTTACTTGCCACTCAGAAATCCGACACTCACATAAGTTCGATTAAAAACATCCTGTTATCTGGAGATCGAATTGCACACAAAGACATTTTCAATAGTTATGATCTCCGACGAGAAATAGTTTATCGTCGAACTGATCACGGCAACAGGGCAGTATTGCCAAAGGCCTGCATTTGGCAGATATTACGATTCAACCACGATGACATAGGGCATTTTGCGTTCGATAAAACTTATGAGAGGGTTGCCAGTAAATTTTGGTTTTCTAAAATGAGAAAACATATTACAAAATATGTTAAAGCCTGCATAAATTGCATGTTTCACAAATCCGCTTCGGGAAAACGACCGGGCTACCTACATCCGATTCCTAAATTCGCTCGACCTTTCCACACCATTCATGTAGACCATGTCGGTCCATTTTGCAAAAGTAAACAGAAAAATACTCAAGTATTGGTAATTATTGATTCGTTTACAAAATTTGCGTTCATTAAACCGGTAAAAAACACCAAAACGAAGTTTGTACTCAATGTCTTACGGGAAATAATTCAAACGTTTGGCGTTCCTAAACGAATTATCAGTGATAGGGGAACAGCATTCACTTCGAAAAAGTTCAAGGAGTTCTGTGCAGAAAAGAACATTAATCACCACCTCAACGCCGTCGGGAAATGAAGTCCCTGTGCATTATAGATGCCGTCGGGAAATGAAGTCCCTGTGCATTATAGATGCCGTCGGGAAGTGAAGTCCCTGTGCATTATAGATGCCGTCGGGAAGTGAAGTCCCTGTGCATTATAGATGCCGTCGGGAAGTGAAGTCCCTGTGCATTATAGATGCCGTCGGGAAATGAAGTCCCTGTGCATTATAGATGCCGTCGGGAAGTGAAGTCCCTGTGCATTATAGATGCCGTCAGGAAATGAAGTCCCTGTGCATTATAGATGCCGTCAGGAAATGAAGTCCTTGTGCATTATAGATGCCGTCGGGAAATGAAGTCCCTGTGCATTATAGATGCCGTCGGGAAGTGAAGTCCCTGTGCATTATAGATGCCGTCGGGAAAAGAAGTCCCTGTGCATGTGAATGCCGTTGGGAAATGAGGTTTAATTGCATTACATTTTTGTTTTCTCATATACGGTTTTGTTTCAGCTCTTGATGCACGATTGTCGCCTGGTCAGGATGGCCGAGTGTGAACGAGCAATGAAGTCGACCGCCGTCACGTAGCAAGAGACCGATTGAGGAGACGACAATCGTTAGGATAGATAAAATAACGCCTCGAAAACTAAACAAACAGTTATGAAAGGATCTGCTGTTTATGAACTCTTTTATGCTTTTAAGATATAACGTATTTTGTAGTTATTCAGTACCGTAAACACGGGCTACTTTGGCCCGCTTAGAAAAAAAATTAAGTTCAACTGTCGATGAATTTGCAATTTTTACCACTATCAAGCTTCAGTATTTTTTTATATACAACTGGTCTATTATAAATTTCGTCAGTAAAGATATTTTGCAATTATTTTATGTCGGCTACCAGAGACATTTTTTTTCTGTTGGGCCAATGTTACCTTTATGACAGGGTAACTTTGGCCCAATATACTTTTACCTACTTTTAAGCGCTGTATAGCGTGCTAGGGCCAAAGAAGAACTTGGGATTGGAAGATAATTTATTTCTGAACAAAAGAAATTATATTTCAATGTGCAAATAGGTTACAACTATTGGAACTTGCAAACTCAAGAAATTGAGCATTACAAACTATTGACAATGAAAAGGCTCTTTTGACTAGTTTTGGGGGTACAATAAGTCTTTCAATTTCGTTCCATTCATAAAAGAACGAGTCTTTTTCTTTGGGCCACTTCCAAAACTTCATAGTGCTCCATGCATTCGACAACTGCACCATCTTCTGTCACAGTTATCACCATCCCTGGTTACAACCGACCATTCCAATGGTCCAATTGTAAGAAAATTTCCTTCTTGCAGTTTCTTCTTCCAGTTTCTTCTTCCAGTTTTCGTCTGGACTGTTTACAAAAGGATTAATGTTGCTTGAACTGGATTAAACCGGAACATCGTTTTTATCAACAACCATATCCAGTTCCTGTTCCTCATCAATTGTAATAACCATGTCGCTGTGACCTGATGTCGCTGTGACCTGATGAGAGATCCTTGCATACATTACCTTTTTTCTTCAGGGATTGGCCCAAAAACTTGCTGGGCCAAAGAAGGTCGTAATTTTTACGTCGATGGACCAAAATTATAAATAATTTTTTTAGTAACACCCAATATGTCAACTAAAGTGGCAATCACTCCACAGCCTCAAGCATTATAATGTGCTTTTAAATAGGTACTCACCAAACTTGCAGACGATGTAGCACAGTGTCCTCAGTTGGAAGTTTGAGAGGAGAAAAAAACACGTGTTTGCGCATGGAATGATACAACAGGTGCTGCTTCCTAGGAGACAGTCTGTCAACCTCTCGACACATTACGTTTGCAGCCTGATGCTGCAACCAAGCTCAAAGTACCGCAACTAATTTAAAAACTAGTTCCAATACATAATTACAGAACGCATTGATATTTTATTATTTTGGGCCAAAGAAGGACCCCAGGGCCAAAGTAGCCCATGTTGACGGTAACAGTAACGAGAGAATATTCTTTTTCAATGGTATTATTCAGTTTTTGTGGAAATATATGTTAAATTGTGATAGAAAGTGACTTTTAATTATACGGTGTGTTTGAGCTGTTCACACATTTTTATTCAGATTTGAATATGAGCAAATACGGGGTGCGACAATGAGACGAAGTTTCTTTTCCAAAATTTGAAACACCCTGTGGAGAGCAAAAACTATAGCAGCTGCTGTCAACTGAAATTTCATCAAACCCTGATCTTTTCTGAACATTTTGTTTTTTTAATCACGACATTATCTCTGTTTTTACTGGAGATACACTGTTTTAAAGCGAACACCTCGGACGAAGCTGTGAAAACACAACAAATATACGTCGAAACGTAAGTTTAATTAGAAAACTAACAAACATAAACATTCAAAAAACAATAAACACATTTCAAGGGGCTGATATCTAGTGTGGACTCCCCGCGACGAAATGACTTCATTCAGTCGAATCAATAAGGTTTGTAAGAAATTCTTGTGGAATGGCATCAAATTCTTCCTGAAGTGCAATTCGCAGATTATGAAGGGTGTCTGGTAAAGCAGGTCGGCGACGAATGCATCTTTGAAGTTGGTCCCAGAAAGGCTCAATTGGATTGAGATCAGGACTGCAAGCTGGCCAAACTATTCGTTCAATACCCACTTCGTCCAAATATTCGTTAACTTCTCGTGCCACGTGCGGTCGCGCATTATCTTCCATTAATACGAAGCCGTCTCCGACAAAATAAGAGTAGGGAACAAGAGCGTTTTGGAGAATATCTTCGCATCGATATGCGCATTTAAGGCGCCGTTTTTAACTAAGATTAAATCTGTATGGGCGTCCCTCGAAATTTCCGCCCATACCATCACAGAACCCCTATTGAAATTTACGCGTTCTGAAATTGTACAGTCAACAAATCTTTCATTTCGACGTCTCCAAACTTGCTCCCGACCATCAGGCGATCGCAGGCAAAATCGTGACACATCCGTGAAAAGAACTATAGTCCATTGCTCAATCCCCCAATTCAAATGTAGGCGCGCAAATTGAAGACGTGCTCGACGATGTCTTGGAAGCAGCTGGGGTCCTGTGGCAGGCCTCCTTGAAGACAGGTTGTTTTCTTCAAGTCTTCGTTGAATTGTGCTCTCACTGACTTCAATTGTAGAAGACGTTGATTCTGAGCAGCTGTAGTTCTACAATTTCGTAAAGTATTCAGTACAATGAAGCGGTCGTCAATTGCACTCGTCTTCCGTTTTCTTCCGGAACCCACTCGCCTGTTGAAATTTCGCGTTACCACATACCGATTCCAGGCAACCTGGACCGTGGTTCGAGGTATACCAACGGTATCGGACATATAACGTTGACTTCGGCCATCCTCAATTAAGGCCACAATACGAGCAACATCCGTCACAGATAAAGGCATTTTTTGATCTCAAAAGCTTTGACAAGCTCTTAATTAATGTCATTGTCAATCAATGTTAAACTCAAATCTGCAGCCTTGATTATTTACACGTAGAAATTTCTGCCTGCGAACACTTTTTCCAAGCCGTTCGCTTTCAAAAAGTGTCTCTCCGGTAAAAACAGAGATAATGTCGTGATTAAAAAATCAAAATGTTCAGAAAAGATCAGGGTTCAATGGGATTTCAGTTGACAACAGCTGCCATAGTTTTTGCACTCCACAGGGTGTTTCAAATTTTGGAAAAGAAACTTCGTCTCATTGTTGCACCCCGTATATGCTCAAATTCAAATCTGAATAAAAATTTCTGACATGGCATCGTTACTTAGGAATTATTCTACAATTTAAAAAAGAAACATAAAAATCAAAGGAGCGGTTCGTGGAAGCCAACTTTGAATTTGGGGCCAGTTTTAAGTGGCCGGTTTTTTGCCGGTGAGTGTATATTATTTTTTCAAAATATATTATTTCACAGTATTGACTCACCCTGGCCAAGGAATATGAAATTCAGTATAACTCCTGTTACGAAGATCGAGCAT
Organism: Chrysolina oricalcia; assembly: GCA_944452925.2. Classification (NCBI taxonomy): domain Eukaryota; kingdom Metazoa; phylum Arthropoda; class Insecta; order Coleoptera; family Chrysomelidae; genus Chrysolina; species Chrysolina oricalcia. The sequence continues at coordinate 36,063,345 of OX101813.2, read as the reverse complement.
ACTAACGCACCATATACAGACAGGGCTCTCATTGAGGTATTCATCGAGTAATTTGCAGAAGTGAAATGATCTTGATGTCTTTCAAACTCTTCAATTAGAACAGCTTGATTTCCGAAAGTTCGCACAGTCGACAAACTTTCCAACGTAGCATTCAAATGACCTATCATAGGACTCCTTGCTGAAAATGTATTGGGAGTACTTGAAAAAAAGTTGCCAAAAACCATTCGCTATACATATCTTTGAGAATTCCTAAAATTCCTGCCTATCATTTTTAAGTGAATCAAATTGAAATATGAATCTGATATTGAATAATACAAAAAAAAAATCATGTCAGTTGGACCAATTTCAAGAAATTCGTTGAAATCTGTATCTGATCATATATAATGGTGAAAAATCGTTCTGGGAAGCCGCACCTATCTCAAAGATTTTCAAAATATTCTCACAGCTTTAAATGAAATGTAGCGTTGCACCATACAGAAATTAAATTGAATGATGAAAACGAAATTAATCATATTGAATGAAAGTTTGTTTTTGTTGAGGATATTCGTTTCTTGGCATACCTTTTTGGGAATTTTAACCTTCCACAGTCTAAAAATGAAAAAATGTTAATTCAAAGAAATCTGTACAAGTGTAGAGGGGCAATAATCAATTTGCCCCGATCAGTTACTGCATTTAGAACAGTTTATTAATTTCGTCAGTAACGTATCGAATACTAAATTTGCCTATATGAAGAGAAAAAAAATTAAATTGACTAAAAATGTTCGAAAATGTTGACGTTTCGGAGACTAAATCTGTCTCCGTTATCAAAACTCGAAGGATGAGACTTGCTAAAAATTCTATTTTTATCAGCTTGGATATGAGAGGATTGTTTTGATAAAGTCAAATGAAATCTGCCAAATATTTTTTATGACAGATTTCTTTGAATTAACATTTTTTAATTTTCAGACTGTGGAAGGTTAAAATTCCCAAAAAGGTATGTCAAGAAATTAATCATATTCAAAAGATAATTGTGTTTATTATGTAACTCACCCGATGACTCCAGTTTTTTTATACTCCTTCCTGCTTTCAGGTAAAACTTTAGAATCAAACTAATCAGAATCAGAATTACTCCTGAAGGTATCAATAATATTGCATTCACAGAAGCAAGCAATAAGATCAGGCCAATTAACTCAACATTGCTCTGAAAACTGATATTGAAAAGAATTTTACAACGCTTTGATAAGGGTAAATAATTCATCTAGAATGCTGTTATGGATTTTCTGATAAACATCCAATAACTCGATAAAATGAGACAACTGCACATTACATTAGTCACATTGAAAAAATGAGCTAGTCGCCATCACATTCTGTACATCATATCATACAAACTTCAAGTTTCTTATAAAAAAAAACATCTGATGTGAATAAGAATAAAAGTATTCAAATACATTATTGGGATCTCTGCTGATCTGCAATTCGATGTTTCTAGTTAGATTTTCTGTGAAAGTTACCAATTATCAAATCGATATGTTACCTACTAATGATATGGTTTGTAGCCAGAACGTCAAATTGAATTTCTTGGAAAAATATGTTGGACGTGATGGAATGTTTTCCAATGTTTTTCTAAAAATATCATTATTCTTTGGTGTATTAACTGTTTTCTATAAGCTATCAATAATCAAACCTGTTGGAAGATAAGTAATGATAAATAATGCCGTTCAAACTGAAATACTTGCCTTGAAAAGTTCATGGATGATTGAAGGAATCATTTCATCCACAGTACTTAAATCCTTGGAAAATCTGTTCATGATGTTTCCAATATAGTGCCTATCGAAAAAAGGCATCAAAGAGTTCAATATCGAGCTAGCTAAAAACGTGTGAAGTTTCATCGATGCTCTGAGACTATAGAATAACATAAGATATGTTCTGAAGAAGACGAGTACTGCAACTACAAAAGTAAGTAGACAGTGAAACTTCAAATAACCATCTCTGTCTTCCAGGATTTGAGAGTATTCTGAGGAGTTGGTCATATTGGTTGTCGTACGGTATGAAACATTCGGTTTCATCTCCACCCTGAAATGCGAATTTTAATTATCTACTTAAATCATCAACCAGTTCAGAAGAACTATCGATAAAATAAAGCATACAACACAAAACTCAGGCATCGCACAGTGTTGCAAAATCCCAAAAACCTGGCCAAAAATAAAATTTGAAAAGAGATGCATTATACTTTTCAAAATTAATTTTGTATAGGGAACATCCCCACCTACAAAATACCAACAAGCGCAAGGGTAAAGGCCTACTGCGCTTCCCTGCGAGTCAGTTCAAAGTTGTGACTTTTGAAGTATAACCTGCGTGACGTGAAATTACTGGTTTTATTCTTCATCACAGGAGATACTTACAATTATTTGAAAAACAACGGAACAAATTCCTAATGATGAGTACTTCATTGTACTATTATTAAAATGAATTTAACCAATATTGTGGCAAGTTTTGAAATTTAAACTGTTTTTGATAGTGTTTTATATTTTGATATGCACTATATATCGTTAAGAGTTTTATTTATTACGTACCATTTCGGAGCGGAAATATTTACTGCAGTTTATAGTCTAATACAGTCTCTGTCGGAGGCTAAAAGGAAAAGGTGCACATTTTTGCACTTTTTCTACAAAACATTGGAAATGTTGCTAGTTGCACCTGAAATGGTCCCTTGAATTGCGTTGTTACCTATTGTATCCAGTGTTTATACATAATTCAGTAATTTCAAATTGAGATGATTTGAAACGCACTTTGGAAATATCTTATGGATATTCCTCTTAATCTCACCGTATACAAGGTGTTTGAAACTTTATTGTGTATTTTTCCACAAGTCATTTGTGGAGCAAACTCAAAAGTGTGATATTTGTAATCAAAGTAAACACTATATTAATCGCGATAATAAAAATATACATGGTGTTTCATAAATGTGAAAATTATTAGTAAAATGTCATATTTGAAAACTCAAAAATACAGCGGTTATACTAAATAAACTCGTCCGCCATCTTGTTTTATCATATAAAAAGCATTGTTACCTGAATTATGAAAACCTGCCAAATTTCAAAGTTCTGAAACTTAAATCAGAATTTGTTCAGCAGACAACAAAACAAGTTGAATGAAAACTTTCAAAAACTTGCATTTTTTATTTATCAGCCGCCATATTGCGTCCGCCATTGTGAATTCGTCAATTATGACAACGAATTTGTATTCAGCGACCCTTAAAACATGCTCATACACATATTGAAAGATGAATATTCATTTCCTTATTTTTGGCCAGGTTTTCGGAATTTTGCAACACTGTGCGTCGTTAAGAATTAATTTTGCTAATTATTTTTCTGAATGTAAACAGTAAGTAGTTTTAGATTAATCTCAGTAAACCTCAGTATGAAAAGCAACCGTCATCATCAGTTTGGTGAGGTCAAATTGAACTAGTCACATACAGAGAAAAATACACAAGTATTTGTTAATTGAATTTCGAAAAATCCTCATACCATTACGAAAAAATCGTCTAATGAAAATTTGAAAGATCCGATCAAATTCAATAATGAAGAGGTAAAATACTGTTCGGTTCGAAAGTGCTCTTTATGAATGAAAATCCGTCATAGGCGTGACATACAGAGAAGATTCTACAATTAGTTGGAATTATTTTTAAAATTCGAGCTGCCTCTCAAATATCTAAAATCCATATGTTTTTCGTTAGCTTAATCTAAATTTCAATATTTGATTTTGGTTTGGGGCACTAGTTGAGTCAATTAATTAATTGGTCAATTAGCAGTTCATGTCATGTTGATAACTTATACAGTCACCAACGGAATAGAATAGCATTCACTATCAAAATTTTCAATAGTAAATATTTATATTTTATTCAATTTTAGATTCAATTCCGTCAATTGGTATAATGACTTTCATGGAATTATACTGAAGAACACTTTTTATTTGTACGTGTGAAAGTACTTGTTCACCCGAAGATTTCACCAATAATGAAGTTTGTCCCTTTGATTTCAGGATACACTGTATATGTGATATAGTACTCACCATTGACTCAAAATATTTTCATTATAAGAGCTCGCTATTTGAAAAACGCAGTAGCACAGCAAAAACACCGATAATATGCAAGGACCTCCAGCAAATTTGTAATAACGCTGATAAACTGATAGCCTTACTTTTCCTTGCTGTTTTTCTTCATAATACATATTCGAGGAGGCTTCCGTCTCTGATTTCAACAGCTCAGTGGTTTCAGTGACAAGAACACTTATTTCGTCTTCCTTGAAATCTTCCTCTCCAATATCAGAATCATTGGGATCTAAAGTAACCACGGAGTTGGTAATCTTCGGGTTGACACTATCGTTTGATTGCTTCAAGTGTATTTTTCCTTCCTCCATAAGCAAAATTTGTTGAGCGTAAACAAGCTTCACATGATCAGCATTGCGTGTGGTTAGGATAACTATTTTGTCTTTAAGAAATTCCATCAAACATCTTTTGGAAATGTACAACCTCGTATGAAAGTCGAGGTGAGCCAAAGAGTCATCCAGTAAATATATATCGCTGTCCCTGTACACAGCTCTGGCAAGGCTAATCCGTGTTTGTTGTCCTCGACTGAGGCTAATTCCATAGTCTCCAATGAATGTTTGATCTCCTTTTTCGAAACTGTTAAAATCTCGGTCAAGCAGGCAAACAGAACAGACCTTTTTGTATCTTATGTTGTTGTATTTTTGTCCGAAAATAATGTTTTGTCTGATTGTTGATGGAAACAACCAGTAATTCTCAGAAGCATACGAAATGCTTCCGCTGATGTCTATTTGGCCAGTCTTTGCAGTATATTCACCCAGTATGGCTTTCAGCACAGATGTTTTTCCGCTACCGACGGTTCCTGTCACTAAATATAAACCTTTTTCTGCCGATAACGATACATCTTCCAGAATTTGTTTTCCTTTCATCTCTACATATAGATTATTCACGAATACACGAGGCTGAGAAGACGTGGCAGGTTTGATAGCAACTTCCGCTGTGTTTAAAAATTGTGTTATTCTCTCCACAGATGCACGGACGTCAGCAGATTTTGCAATAACATTGGGAATGACATTGAGAAAATATTCCTTTAGCCGAGAAAAACAATTGTTGGTATAACATAGAGTTTCGGTATCCATAAAATTGCCAGTCCAAATGTAAGTTATGATGATGAGAAAAAATGATATCGTTGTGGATAACAAACTTATGACGAGTATGCCGGATTGAATGTAGCTTATGGATGCCAAGTAATTTAGTTCCTTCCTGAAAATATAACTATCATTTATATATATTCATTGAATACAAAGAACGAGTTTAATGTCGAATAGTCACATAGAATATATCAATCAGAGACAATGTATCAATAAATTAATAACGCCGAAACTTATGATCCAATATTCAGTTTTAACCATAGAAATATTCAGGGTGTTATTTAAGTACGTGGCCAAACTTAAAGAGGTGATTCTTTGAGTGATTCTAAGATGAAAAGTTCATATAAACATAGGTCCGGTAATGCTTCGTTTAAAAGATACAGGGTGTCAAATTTTTTAAAAGAAATCGTTTTTGTCGTAAATATCTTAATAACCCTTCAACCGATTTTATTGAAATTTGGCAGTGTTATTGAAGGTCATAAAGGGTGAATTTAACCCTAACTATATCAGAATTATCATGTCCAGTGGCCTCCCGGAAGGCACTGTAACCAATATTTTTGACAGAAAACATGTGCGCCTTCTGATTTTTTTGCAATTTTTGTATTTGTTTCACATTGAGCAACTGAAATTACAACTTTTTTATATCTAGAATTTTTTTCGTATCTTGCTTTGTTTTTGAGAAAAAACATAAAAATCACTTCGTTGCACGTCCCTGGCACAACACAATAAAAAATTGTTTTTATATGGTTTTTAATGATTACAGGTGAATCTGTTATGCTTAAAAATTGTTTGTTTCATTTAGCCAGTGCGTGCATAGTGGTAACGCCGGAAATGACAAAGCAACATCAAACAAGAAACACCCTTTATTAAAACCACACTGAAACAAAATGGTACCTAGGCACTTTGTTTCTGTAAGAATACATTCAATAATAACTAACACAAAACTTACAATAGTTGCTCAAAATGTCCTCCTTCAACTTCAATCCAAGCATTAACTCGTCTTAACATCGATTCCCGAACACGTTGAAATATTTCCGGCGTATGTCTTATCTGATCACATGAATCCCGTATTCGTTGGATTAATTCTTCTTCAGTGTTGACTGGAGTTTTATAAACGAGGGACTTTAAATGTCCCCAAAGGAAAAAATCCAAGGGATTTAAATCCGGTGACCTGGGCGGCCATGACTGTGGACCTGCGCGACCGATCCAGTTTTCTCCATAAGTTTCATCCAGAAATTGACGTGCTACTATGCTGAAGTGAGGTGGAGCCCCATCATACATGAACCACATTGCTCCTCTTACTGCCAGTGGGACATTTTCTAGTAGTACAGGTAATACAAATTCCAAAAAATGACGATACTCTTGACCATTTAATCTCGGGGGTAAAAAATGAGGTCCAATGAGATAATCGCCAACAATACCAACCCAGACATTCACGGAAAACTGCTGTTGATAATTATTTTCTTTTACCGCAGGGGGATTTCTTCTGCCCAGATATGGTTGTTATGAAAGTTCATAATTGAATTGTGGGAAAAACACGCTTCATCGGTAAATAATATACTGGATAAAATTGTCGGAGATGCAACCTGTTGTTGCAAAAGCCACGTTGTATAAACAACTCGCTTGGGAAAATCTGCAGGAAATAACGCTTGATCACGCTGTATGTGGTAAGGATACAGTTGGTACTCTTTCAAAATCTTCCATACAGTAAAGTGAGAAATGTTTAATTGTTGTGCAATTTTGCGTGTGCTTGTATCGGGGCAACGCTCAACTTCATGTAAAACTTCTTCCTCCAGCGCCACTGTTCTTACCGTTGCAGGTCTCCCAATAAGAGCAGCCGACCTTTGAAAGGTGCCTGATTCGCACAGCCTTTCATGTATTCTTACAAATGTTTGCCTATTTGGAACATTTCAATGAGGATATCTTTCTTGATAAATGCGTCTAGCCGCTCTGGAATTGCCTTGGGCCATTCCATAGATAAAATGCATATCGGCCATTTCCGAGTTTGTAAACCGAACCATTTTCAGATATCAGTAACAAATTTTATATCTCAAAACTCTTGAAAACACTTCAAATAATTACTATCAAATAATTACGTATGTACCGTTTCAATTTGTGACAGTTATGAAGTTAAATTTGTTTGAACATTTGTTGTTCGTTCCATGGCCCTCTTACTTTAGTTTCAAAACACTGCAGTAATACATAACAACATTATTTGTTTCATCGAAAACAGGTAATATGAGCGATAAAAATTAAAAGATGACTTCCATGTAATATTAATTGTTTAATCATTAATAAAAATGTCTTTATTGCATGTCCTTGGACAACTATGAGCCCATTTTGCAGCACGAGCCGAAGGCAAGAGCCGAAGGCAAGTGCTGCAATTCATACATACATTTTTGTTTTCATTGCATTAATTTTGATAGAAAATTCTAAGACTAGAAAAGAGTATTGATATGAAAAAATATTAGTAAGACCCCAGTTTTTGATGGTTTAGTAGTTGAAATATTTTATTGTGTTGTCACAGGGATGTGCAATGAAGTGATTTTTATGTTTTTTCTCAAAAATAAAGCAAGATACGAAAAAAATTCTAGATATAAAAAAGTTGTAATTTCAGTTGCTCAATGTGAAACAAATACAAAAATTGCAAAAAAATCAGTGGCGCACATGTTTTCTGTCAAAAATATTGGTTACAGTGTCCGGGACGCCACTGGACATGATAATTTTGATATAGTTAGGGTTAAATTCGCCCTTTACGACCATTAATAACACTGCCGAATTTCAATAAAATCGGTTGAAGGGTTATTAAGATATTTACGACAAAAACGATTTCTTTTAAAAATTTTGACACCCTGTATCTTGAAAACGAAGCATTACCGGACCTATGTCTATATGAACTTTTCGTCTTAGAATCACTCACTCAAAGAATCACCCCTTTAAGTTTGGCCACGTACTTAAATAACACCCTGTATATTATATACCTACTCTAGAATGCTTATCTGGCCAATTTTCTCGGCTGAAAGCATACCGCGAATGTGACCCGTTTACGATTGTCCGCATGCTCGTCATCAGTGGAGTTTGGGTAGATCGTTGCCAAGTTTGAAAATCATCTGGTGTTCCAATTCAGAGTTTTGTGTCATGAGGCAATAAATCTCATGTCATTTGGAAGAAAGGAATTTGTTAGCGCATTCAGGACCTTTTTAAACCAAAATAACCTTTTAGAGAGAGATTCCTCCGAATTTTAGGCGCGAAAGAAACTTATTTATTATGATAATGTACCCTATCTCACTGTTATTATAATGACCGTGAATCAGTGCTTTTTCATCAACAGGAAGACTTGTCACTAAGATCTGTCACTATTGACAGAGATCAGAAGCGGTTTTTAGAATTTCTGATTTCGTCTTGTCGTTTTGTGTAGTATTTGTTGTCGTTGGTTCTTTCATAATTCGTGAATTTATATTAATCTTGTTCCTTTAAGATATTTTCTAATGAAACTTCTTTCTTCAGATGAAAAATGAACTGCTCAGTGTTGTAGTATGGAAGTGAAGGAAAAATACCTGAAATGAATTATTTTTGGTAAACGACATTTTTATGTACCTATGCTATGCTCAAAATAGGAAAAGAAAATAGCTCATTATTATTATAGCTTGACTCAAAAGGCATGATTCTGGTTAATGTCTTTAGGAAGAGACCCCAATGCAAAACTTTTGTGGCAGACATTTTCCTTATGAATATTTATGAAAAAAAGGCAAAAGAATCATTTGAAACCTAATGCTGTACCAACACTGTGTCTGCGTAAGCATGGCGAGTGATACAACTTTTTGCAAACAAACAAGTAGTAGCCACACTCTAATGACGCACATGCGCATTGCAGTCTAATTTGAACTTTTTACAACACTTTTGACATATGAGAATAACATTCCAGAATAAGTATATAATATATATTTCTATGGTTTTAACCCGGCACTAAATCCAGTAGATATTGTTTTTGGCACACAAGCAGTTTTTGAGGAGTACTTTGAGAAAAAAACGTGAGCACCTATGGAGAGTGGGTAAAACTCCCGGAAAATTTCGATATAATGTATGAAAACAAACTTATAGACCATAAAAATACACACATTTTTCCAAAAATTGTTCCTATGAGAGATAATCATGAGCTATAATTGATATCTTCAGATGTCCGTACAAACAAGTCGGAATTTCATAAGATTTACCCCGAACCTAGACTAAAATCTCTTTATATCCCTTGTTATTCGTCAAAAATTCATAAACTAACCGGTGTCTTGGGAATCCTTCAAAACTTATCATATATAGCTGGCGGGTGTTGGCAGAAGTGTTTTTATTTGATATTCGAAGGTGAAAATAAATAATGATCTTTGATAAATATACAAATTAATTTTACAATTTTTTTATGTTTTCCTATCGAATTAGCTCGACAGTCTAAGTTTGTTCAAAGATTCAGTAGGTCAAATTTGAACCAATGAGATTGAACATTCATTCCCAATTTATCTTGGGCCTAACTAAATCAAGTTTTTCTGTACCCGTTGTTTTTAAGTTCGATCATTTTTCATGTCTGATGTCTTTACAATCGACGTAACTATATCAAAGTTAATATCATTTTCTATATTCCTTGGATGTTTCCCAAAACGCATCAAATCAAAATTCTTCTGATAAGTGTAGCGAGTATATCTTATCGACTATAGCTTTATGAAATATGAAAATCTGTAGTTGAGAATCTGCTCTCTCTCGTGGTGTCTTTTATTTTTCTGTTGGTAATCTCAGGCTAGTTTTATTTTGAAATTCCAAGCGGAATTCTCCCACCTCGGGAACCAAGTCGGCACAAATGTTCGCGGGGCGCCACGGTCGACTCAATCAGATGACGTTTGCTCCGAATGACAAGTTGTAAACAAGCAAGTCTGTTTGTTTGGTGATGTTTTTCTAAAAACTTCATTGAAAGTTATGTCAAAGAGTATACATATTATAATAATATGAATAGAAAAGTTATTGGGTATAGCCCTCAAATTGTTGTGCAACCGTAGACACGTGTTTCGAGCTTAAGCTCTCATCAGTACGGTAAAATCAAATGCGAAGATGTACAACACTTGGATGTGAAAATAGAAATACAGAAAGTCAACAACAGGAAGCCAACCACACATTTGTGGCTTCGGTTAGACGACCTTCAGATTTCATAGCAACAACTAACGTCGCCACGGAGGCAGCTATAGCTACCAGCGTGACAATCCTATCAAGGAAAATATAAATCAGGATGGATTTATCGAGGGGCAATATATAAAAATATGAATAGAAAAGTTATTGGGTATAGCCTCAAATTGTTGTGGAACCAAAGACACGTGTTTCGAGATTGAGCTCTCATCAGTACGGTAAAATCAAGTGCGAAGATGTACAACACTTGGATGTGAACATAGAAACACAGAAAGTCAACAACAGGAAGCCAACCACACATTTGTGGCTTCGGTTAGAAGACCTTGAGATTTCAAGGCAACAACTAACGTCGCCACGGAGGCAGCTATAGCTACCAGCGTGACAATCATACACAGGAAATTATAAATCAGGATGGATTTATCGAGGGGCAATATATAAAAATATGAATAGAAAAGTTATTGGGTATAGCCCTCAAATTGTTGTGCAACCGTAGACACGTTTTTCGAGCTTAAGCTCTCATCAGTACGGTAAAATCAAGTGCGAAGTTGTACAACACTTGGATGTGAACATAAAAACACAGGAAGTCAACAACAGGAAGCCAACCACACATTTGTGGCTTCGGTTAGAAGACCTTGAGATTTCAAGGCAACAACTAACGTCACCACGGAAGCAGCTATAGCTACCAGCGTGACAATCCTACCCAGGAAAATATAAATGTGTACATCTTCGCACTTGATTTTACCGTACTGATGAGAGCTTAAGCTCGAAACACGTGTGTACGGTTGCACATCAACTTGAGGGCTATACCCAATAACCCTTCTATTCATGTTTTTATATATTGCCCCTCAATAAATCAATCCTGATTTATATTTTCCTGGTAGATTGTCACGCTGTTAGCTATAGCTGCCTCCGTGGCGACGTTAGTTGTTGCCTTGAAATCTCAAGGTCTTCTAATCGAAGCCACAAATGTGTGGTTGGCTTCCTGTTGTTGACTTCCTGTGTTTCTATTTTCACATCCAAGTGTTGTACATCTTCGCACTTGATTTTACCGTACTGATGAGAGCTTAAGCTCGAAACACGTGTCTACGGTTGCACAACAATTTGAGGGCTATACCCAATAACTTTTCTATTCATGTTTTTATATATTGCCCCTCGATAAATCCATCCTGATTCATATTATAATATATATGTTTTCACAATGTGTGATTCCGTGAAATGTTCCATTTGTCAAAAAATATTGAAAGAGGGTGAAGTAACCACAGTACGTACAGGTATCCTAACTTTGCGCGGTGTTGCTCCTGAAAAAAATGTTGGCTGTTACAGCCGTATGCATAGTTAATCGCCAGCGACTCGCCAGAGTTTCGCCGTTCGCTACACAATGATTATAATGCACAGTTGAGCTCCAAACAACTACGTGATAAGTCAAATTTTGGCGAAACGCTGGCGATGTACCACATTTTTGGAGCTCGACTGTGCATTATAGTTCTTGTGTAGCGAGCGGCGAAACTCTGGCGAGTCGCTGAAATTGACTATGCATACGGCTATTAGAATTTGCGAGAAAATTTAGAACCATCAATCATTTGTAACTTTATAACAAACAATTGCGTGCCAATCTGAATTCAGTTCACTCAAAACACGAAATCACACAGTTACAGCCCATTTACTTGAGCATTTACACCTCGCTCCAGGGGCCTATTACCAAGAAACCATACTTCAGGGCAGTGGGAAATTTCCCTAACTTCGGGAATTTTTGAAGCCTTCGGGAATTTTACCAGGAAATGAAATATTTCGGGATATATCCGGGAAATTAGTGGTGTTCAAGAATGTTATGAAAAATTTTTTCTGGGCTACAACTGTAAGAAGGTAATAATGGGCTAAATGGCATATTCATCCTCAGTGCGCCCTCTAGCGGCTTGATAAAAAACTCGCACGGGAAATAGCAACCAACCATTATTGAGGTATATTCAATAATGCTTGTGAAAGAACAGTTTCGTGACAGTGTTGTTCACGTTCCGTGATTTTGTGATTAATGTGTTTATGATCCTGTGATTCCTGAATATGAAATAAATGAATGACTGAGTTATGATTCACGTATTTAGTTCGAACTGCGAAAAGTGCATTTGAAGTGTATCATCAAATTAAACCGTATTACTAAATGTTAATTCAAAATTGACCAGTGCTAAAGTGACGAAAGGTCGATCCACTTTCATGTACATTGTGCCAACATAAGAATAGAATATGTGTATCAGTGTACAATATAATATTGAGAACGGAGTGTTTTTGGTGGAAAAATGAACACTAATGAATTAATTTATATAATAGTGTATTTGTGGCATATTTTCAGTAGTAATATCCCAACAAAATGCTGAATTTTCAAAATATTCTTTCACCTTGCTGTCACGAAAATTGTGTTGCTTAGAAACACCACTAGTGGTGTTTTGTACAGCAACACAGTTTGAGCGACTGGCAAGGTGAAAGTATTTTGAAAATTCTGCATTTTGAAGGGATATTCGATCAGACAATTTAACGAATACATTAAATTATTATGGACTAAATGCGTATTGCAGGACCGGTTCATCATTAATGTCAGTTGAAGAGTTGAACCGTCAAACTGGCGTTTCTCAATTCACAGAAATTGTTGTTACTTTGGAAACGTATAAATAAGGAAGAAGCGAAACACCGATTTGGAAATACCATGGGCTGGAGACAGTGTTTTCGAAAATTCCTTTTCTCATTGGTTTGAATTCAAAAAATGATGGCATTTGGTTGATTAATGTAATTTGAGGACAATTGTCGATGAAATTATTGAAAATTGTAATGACCGGGAAAAACCGGGAATTTTTGGTTGGCTGAATGGGAAATTTCAATCAGAACCTCTGGCAACACTGCTTCAGGGCCACGTTTCTCAAAAAAGAAACATTTTTAGAGAAAACATGTCGTTGCTTTTTTTGTGACGATTTTCACGCCATACAAGTTTGTTTCCATACATTTTTAACCATCAAGTTGTAACTTCGTAGTTGATTCCGACAAGATGTCAATTTCGCATTTATATGTAAAGTAATAACCAGCATTCAGTTTTTAAATTTAAGTGGAAGATAATTACTAAAATTATTCTGAAACAATTGTCTGACAAATTTTTTTGGTACTTCTAGGTTGTCTCCCACTATAATCGATTCGATTTTACGACTTGTAGGTTGGCGACAAACAGCAATCTGTTTTTTTAGGAGAACACAATAAGTAAATACTCACCTTCTCAAAACATTCATTTCATTTTGAAATGAGCTCTCCCGGGAGTATATTTTTAACATTTTTATGGAAGATAATGCTTGCTTCATAATTTGCAGACGTTTATCTGTACATCTAGCAGATTTCATTCTCATACAACTTGATTTCTTTGCAAAGTAACCTGTAAGTTTCAGAAGATTATTGTAACATCTTCGAATAAAGAAGAGAGTTTAGTAAAATTTAAAAAAAGTTCAATCGAAATTAATTTTCAGCCCCCCCCCCCACGCCCAAAAACAAAACAACAAATTTTCTCGATGGGAACAGTCTCAGTGGGAGCCCAAACTCTGTCCTCATAGCGAGTGTGATGTGAGTTGCCTAGATGTCAATTCTGGCGAAGAGTGCTTGTTTTAATTACATCAACAGTTTGGAGTGGAAATTTGTGTCTTTTTCCAGTTTGCGTTTAGCTGAAAAGTACATGCTTCTCCAAAAAATAGCTGTCTTTTACAGGTAGAGGACAGAATACTCTCATGCAAGCAACTGCGAAGGAGAATATTATTACGATTTTTTTCTCTTCGGTGACATTCCAGTCCATTTGACAAACACATTAAATTCACAACCACCAAAAGTGGATTACTGATTGAGTCACACAAGATATGGACTAGCATTTTGGGGAATAAAATTTTAACTAATTTACTTTATGCAAAAACGGGCCATCCACTTCAAATTCAAAATTAATTTATTAATTTGATTTCATTAAATTTCAAAAGCAAGTACGCATACAGAGTGTAAATGAAAAAACAGATAATAAAATACTGTATTTTTCCCTCCGGAAGGATAGGGAAAAACAGGGAGTCTCAACCATGCGGGATTTGGATAGGTTCTTACCTGCCCTTCCGAAGAATCGGCGGGTGCACGAACCAACCGTAGGACGGACCTCTTATCCGAGGGGATGTTGAGGTCCGCATCTGCAATTTTAGCTTATACCTATATCCATATATAGGTGCCTATGTCTAAGAAGGTGATTTAAGACCTTTCTCACCTCTTCCAAATTGAGTGGAGGATATTTATAGAATTCAGGTCATCAGGATTTTAGAGTTGTGGTTGCTAGTTTTCGTTTCCAGAAATATAGAAAAAAAGCTGGCAATGGACTCGATCTATTCCCAGGTAGCACAGGTTAGTGAAATGACGTCCTAATAACGTTTTATCAAAGTCCCTGTTGGTCCGTGACGTCCTCGACCAAAATGAGACCTCAAAATTACGTCTTATTTCATGACGTCAAAATGACGTAATTCGTGGAGGTCATAATGACGTCCCTGCGAAGTCAACTATTTGTTATTCGAACATTGTCCACGTAAAGAGTCCGCTACTGAGAATAATCATTCCAGAATACGGATTACAGAAATCTGGACCTCTCCTGTTAGCAATTCGCCAAAAATGACTTAGGGCCGGTTGTATGAAGCGTTCTAATACATTGCTTCTACGTCCCGACTGAAATTTGGATAAATAATTGTTATATTATAACAATTTTGTATAGTTATTTTGTTTACGTAAGATTAGTCAGGTTAGGTTGGCTAGTAATCAACGCGTTTTCAACTCAGTTTGCATTTTCAACTCTGTCTTGTCATTTAAATTTCACGCTATTATAGTGAACAATCGCTCAGTTGCTGCAGTCGGAACGTAGACGCTTGTTGAAAACATTCAGGCCGAAATCCGTGGTAGCGGGCAGCGTTGCAGATGATATCCATTTGTTCCCAAGAACATTTTATTTTTGCTTTGTCACTAGATTGTAGTCCAGTATATTTTGTTTAATTCTGTCAATTGAATTCTCATTACAAAAAAGTTGTCACAAGTCTGAAAAAGTTAATGATAATCTCAAAATAATTTGGTGGAATAAAATAATGGTATCTTCGACCTGGCAACTCTGTCGCGGCAGCATGGGTTATCGGTCGGACTCGGCTGGATTCGGTCGTCAGCGGTACGGCACGGGTTGCTGCTTTTGGATTATGTTTCACCTCGTCGAATGACATTGCCTTTAGCATAAAGCTAAAATGTGTTCCGGTTTCCTGCTGTGTTGGTTTGTTTGGTGGTTTGGTGCTAACATATTTGTCTTTTTTTGTTGTTACCCTGCCAAAAATGTCTCATAGAGACTGATAAAAAATATTTAAGAGAATTTATGAGATTCAAGTTGGATAGTGAGACCGTAAATCCATATATCCTTCAATTTCTAATGTGTTCTTAGACATAACTGTTATCCGTTTCAATCAGCGATTACTGGGATGGATGCTACAAGTTTCTATGAGGTCCTGCAGTTTAAAAATAAATGAGAACGTATGAGATTTCATCGCAGACATCGCAGTAACTTGATTATTTAAATGAAAATCATTGATATTCTGCGAGGTCTGCCAGATTGTTCCTGGCACGTTCCATATGAAGATTGAATTCTAACGGATTTTATAATTTTCTATGCACATAAAGAATAAAGTCATTTATAATTTAGAAAAAATACGTAAATTACACCTTCATTTCTAACAGAAACGAAAAGGAGGTAGATCGGGTAGATCTGTGCAGCCAGTTTCAACACCATCTGTTCCTAGTCTGTATTATCACAACTCTCGTCCTACCGTAGTGTCATCTCTTCGGAACGCTTGGACTTTATTTGGAAGTAGGAATTCATTCGACATCCGGCTAGCTCAACGGAGTGTGTCCTAAACGCTCCTAAAGACGCAAAAATTTATATTTCCAGTAACATTTGGATTTCTTCTTTCTTCTAGAACCCCTTGGTTCTGATGCGTAGGCAGCAATAAGCGTTATTTCCGAATTCTTTTTATATTTGTTGGTATTACCCAACGAAGTTCCATTTGTTTATTAAACAAGGCCAGGCTGTAGATTTATGATACAAAGACTTATTCGGCGGAGACCGTTACTAAAACTTCTAATTACTACTTAAAATTACTATTTACAATTTAACCTAAACTACTATATACAATGAGCCGGAGCAGACAACTAACGTCTGCTCACTCCAAGGTTCGGAGACAAAATGCTCAAATCGCTTCCTTTGCTACGAAACTGGCCTATATTTGTAGGAAAGTGCGAACCAATCACACTCCAGAACGTAGAAAATAACGAGGGGGCGGAGCCTAATGGAGCTCACTCCTGACATATACCCTCGCTTGAAATAGAAATTCATTTTATTTCGACTTGAAGAGCCGCCGAATATGACAGTAGTTGGTATTTAATTACTCTGATCCTGCTCTATGAAACGTGGTCTAGGCCGCACCATCTTCCGAGTAGAGGAAGAAGCTCTCCGAGTAGCCGGTTAGAGATTCATTCATTTCATACATTCAGACGTTGTATGAGGATTACCCCTCATACAACGATTCAGACATTCAGAGCTCACGACTCACGACTTGCATGCAGTTCATTCGAAAAGAAACGAATACTGTTTATCAGCGAATACATTTGACATACGAGGGATATATTAAGTAAATAAATAATATTCTCGATTATCCGATTATGATTAAAAAAATTGATCATTTGCAAGTCATTTTGAAATATATATCATTATTTGTAGGCGTAGATAGAGTAACCTAGGGTACATTATGATTATTTTGATATGTTTTGAAAATCTGGAGTAATATGATAATAATAATCTATTCGAATATTTCAGCAATATTCTAGAAAGATTTTCCTGGAATGTTGCATTTCGTTGATCTTGTGTTGATCACTCTGAAATATTTTTGAAATATTCTGTTCTTTTTCAGATGCAATTCATATTTATTCAAATAACTGCACTGCAATGAGAATTATAATATACTTTCACTTTGAAAAGGTTTGTTGAAATGTTGTCTTCAGATTTTTTTTCAAATATGTGGTGAAAATTGCATCTAGCAGTCTTTGTTTTTTGACATTTTCATTGTTCGTCAAATTTTCAACTATTCTCGAACGGTTCTTTTGATTAGCATGTAGGCCCGCCAAACTTCCTTACCATCACAATTAAGCCCGATCACAGAATGGCAAAGCTCTTGAAAGCATTGTATAGAAAGAAAAATTAGGAAATGGTTACAATTCTTCTTGCGCTTCCCAACCTTGGAGTTTTGTTGTTGTATCAACAAAACAAAATAGTTCTGTTCATCACTAATCGCCCTATGAGTATATGTTGAGGTATTTTCATTCATATTTACATCCCTAATTTCGTTTGATCAACTTGTTTCAAAATCGCATGTTCTCAACCTTTAATTTCCTACTTATCTCAATACCCCTAATGGAACCTACTTCAGTTCAAATCAAAGCAAATTAATACTTACATTGCAGCAAGAACATCAGTATTGAAAATCCAATACTCAATACCATAGAATATCCCATACTGGAATAAATCAAGACACAGACAACAATCATCTCTATGAAATAAATCCACATATCATTCAAGTAAACAACTAACTGCTCAAAAGCCATCACGTCTTTCGTTATGAGAGTCACCACTTTTCCCATGGTGTCAGTAGTCGAATGGTTGGTGTCTAGCCTCAAGACTTTCCTGTAAATCAAAGTTGTCATAGCTGTTCTCATTTTGATTCCCTCTTCGAAAACAAACTGGTAGTAGTTTTCATTGTAAATAATTCCAAAAATGTTCAGACCAATTATCAGACCTGCATGAAGGTAAAGATCTGATCTTGATATTTTTGTCTGAGTCGGTTGGAAGTAGCAGATTACTTTGCTCATCGCCAGTGGCTGGATGAATCTGTAATATCAGAAGAAAATGTAATTGATATGTGAAACATCATGGTCCTGTTCGTTTGAAATGTGTTATGGGCAAAATTTAGGAGAGGAGAGCGGTGAATGTGCAACGATGTTTCACAAAGTGGAAAATATGTGGCAAAAATCTGACAAAAAATGCTAATGCGAAGACGGATATTGCACTACTTCTGACAGTTTTTTGTGCAACATTTTTCCAAGAAGACTAAATTGCAAGTGCTTATTGTGGAAAAACAAAAGATTGTGAAAGGCTTTCGCGGCCATCGTTGAATGAATGATAGTTTTTCGGGTTTTTAGGCCGACGGTTATTTAGAGAAAATCTCGACGTTTCGCCAACACGAGTGGTTGGAATTTTCAAGAGAAATCGTTAGAGCTAGAGTTAGAGCTAGAGGAGGAAACACTAAGTACTGAACTGTTATTATGTTGCCTCAAAGAACTTTCATTTTGTCGTCATTGTTGCTTGTTTTGATCAAATATTATTACCAAAATTAGTATATTCCATTACTTCTTCTACGAGTGTATTATAAAGTTTCAATATCTGGATTATTTGGCAATCAATATAAATTAAATAATTCAATATAAACCATTATTCAGTAATGAAAACTGCATAACGATTCAGACAAATAGAAATAAACATGAAATCAAGGCTTACAATTAAACATGCAATATTTTTGTCTGTGAGTGTACAATAATAATTCCCATTGTCGTCTATGGCAATAATGTTTGTTTTTTCTGCGTTTGACAGAAGGCGTGTGACTCGGTGTGACTCCAAGTGTCCGCGGTCTATTATTGAAATTTCTATAGAAAAATATATGTGAAT
This sequence comes from Chrysolina oricalcia, assembly GCA_944452925.2. Taxonomy (NCBI): domain Eukaryota; kingdom Metazoa; phylum Arthropoda; class Insecta; order Coleoptera; family Chrysomelidae; genus Chrysolina; species Chrysolina oricalcia. The sequence goes on along the minus strand of OX101813.2, from coordinate 36,044,214 downwards.
GATAAGTTGGCATTACTCGAAGATACTGAGAGGGTACTGTTTTCCTGTTCATCGTCTTCCTTTGAAGATAAAGAACAAATCATGAGAAATATTCCGCAATTTATTCTTCATAGTAGACATTGGGTTAGAGCTGAATGAATTGATGGCAAAGATAAAAAGACGAATTTTCAACTTGCAAACTAGGTTAGCTTGCTCAGGTTAGGTTTGTGTGTCAAGTGCGAGCAAACAAATAATTTACTCATTTTCAACTCGCAAGCTAGGACGTTAGTTCGCTCAGGTTAGATTTTTGTGTAAATCCACATGATAGAAGCGGCTAGGTAATAATAATAATAATAATGAATTTATTCAATAAGCATACTACATTTTATTATGTCACCATGTTATTCATTCATAGTTATTGAATGAGACCATATTCAGTGTCATAATCCAACCGACGATTGGATTATGACCCTGTTCTTCCATATGGCCTCGAGGAGTCCTAAAAACTAAACTACTATAATAATGTAATACAAAAGGAATTACTTAGAAATATATAAGGTTATAAATTGTAACAAAAACTAATTATCATTTCAAGTAATAGGTATATTTATATTTTGAAATCAATAGCTAATTCGTTCTTTAGTAACAGCATTTTCACCTTTTTCTTGAATTGATGTGCTTCGCAAGCTTTCAGTTCTTTAGGAAGAGCACTCGAAGAGCTCTTCACTTTGCAAATGACAGGAATATGACTTTTTAAATAGGGACATCTTGTGTTTGGGAATAATTAAATTATCTTTTTGACGTATGTTGATGCTATGAAATTTAAGTTTCTGGTATAAGTAAATAGGAGTCTGAAGCTTGCATACATTATGGAATAAGCAGCTACTGTAAAGAAATCTCTGCTGTTTGATACTCAACCACTTCAGCTCGATAAGTTTGTGTGAGATGTGTGACCGTCTTTTCACATTTAAAATAAATCTAAGGCAGAAGTTCTGTAGTCGATTCTCATTATGTTTAGTTAAACATGGCCCATAGACTACATCGGCGAAATTAAGGTGTGACAATACAATTGCATCACATAATATTGTTTTAGTTTTCATACTGAGTAAATTTCTGTTGGAAAATATAAGTTTGAGGCTGCCGTATGCTTTTTTGAGATGCTATATACCTGTTTATCGAAAGAGGGCTTTCAAATCAGAACTGATGACTTCATTTGATATTTCAATATTTGAAACCCATGCAAGTTTATTGGAATCGTCTGTTAACTTTTGAACGGTTCGACGTACCAACATGGGACAAAACGGTTTTGAATAGTATCACCTATACAACTTTTTGAAATAAAAAATATGGCAAATGCTCGACAGATTGCGCCAGGAGGCACGTCAACTTAAAAATTCCAAATAGCAAGGTTTTTTTCGAAATTCACGAGTGTATATATAAAAATTAACTCACATCAAAATTATCTTGACAACCAAGTGTACAGCACCCAGGAGGAGATAACGTTTCGCAAAGCAGTCGAACAATGCTCTATATAGAGAAGGTTGTCTCAGTCTTTTCTTTTGGAGCTTCCAATTATTTTCTAATGTATCACCCAGTTTCTTGGAGGCAAAGCTAGGCAGAACTTCATAAATATCATTGTCATTTATGTCCTGTTTCAGACTCTTTTTGAATAATGAGAATGTGAACCTGAAAATGAAAAAATAGTTAATTTCACAGAAAAGTTTTCGTGAAACCGCTATTTGTACATATAGAAGGGTAAGAGAATTAATTGGAGATAGTTGACTGAAGAAGTGGTATACATATAAGTTTGAGTAAGTTTGAAATTTCAATATACTATTATGTTAATCGTTCGAGAATGTATAGTTACACATCTCATATTTCCCCTAAAATTTTTGATGAAATGAACTATGTCCATCATCTCAAAGTACTTTTTGGTATGGGTTTGGTGGGTTAGAGAAGCCCTTTCTTCTGTAACTGTTCTTTTTACCAATCACGTTTTCTGCCAGATCTTTCAGAACTTCAGGTTTTTACAGAGTAGGGCACACCATACGCCACGGTTCCTGTATGCCAAACCATTTGTTTTTTCGAGAATCTCTCCGTTTTGTTATGTAGAATACAACAGTGAATTATTTTGGAGTCTACAGGGTGGCTCAAAAGAGTGTGAAACATCAAAGTTGTGTTTTTTCATTTAGGATTAGGAACGAACAGGTACGCTCTTATAGATAAGAGATAGATAAAAGAGCAACTGAAGTATTATTCATAGACACAGTGTAGAATAAATCGTTGAACCGTTCGCATGTGCATTATTTTCGAGTCGTTACATAAAAAGTACTCGACAGATTTCTATTCTATTCCTTTAGTTAGCTCAGGTTTGAACGTAAGTGGGCTTGTATCAGGCCCTCCACTGCGGGAGCAATAGGTAAATAAAATACACACAAAAATATTTTTTCAGCGACAGTGCGTAAACTAAGGTTTTACGCACTGTTCACAGTGCGTAAAGTGATACTTTTTAGCACAAGTACATTCATGCATTTTTGAAAAATACAGTATTTGGCGTCAAATACTTTTTCAAATTCTTTATTCAATAATACGACGACAATTTATATCTTAAACATTCAAATTAATGATATAATTGCTACAATTTGGCAATATTAATTATTAATCTCATCAATAGGAAATCCAAAACATCCTTCAACGATACTGATATACTAGAGGTGTTCAGGATCGGAAGACAGGAAAATCAAAATAAGCCAAGGCCCTTAATACTTAAATTATCCACTGTGACCCAGAAGCACAATGTCTTAAAATGTGGAAAAAATTTCAAAGGTACAGGTGTCTACTTCACGGAAGATCTTACCAAGTCCAGGAGAAATTTGCTAAGGGAGGCAAAAAATATTTTTGGTCTGAAAAACGCATGGACATTCAATGGACTAATATATATAACAAGTAACGGAAGAAATTTCAAGATTACCTCTGCCGCAGATTTCAAGAAGTACGAAAAAGATGCACCCGAAAATGCTAATCTATAAATTTCCGTCTCACTTTATCACAACTATATTCTAATTAAATCTAAACCTAAGCTCTTAAACTATCTTAAATTTAACACATTCTCGAAAAATCTTATGATCTTAATATAAGAAGCTTAAGAAAAAAATTAGATGAGCTTCTCCTATATATTGATAATATCAACATGGATAATTTTGACATTATAATACTTTCAGAAACATGGCTGTTGGATGATATTAAAGTATATTCTATAACAAATTTTGATATAATAAACAACAAATCTCGATTTAATCAGAATGATGGTTTGGTAGCTTATATTAGAATAGATATCAACTATAACACATCTATTAAACACTTGACTGAAACAAATTTACTGGAAATATCATACCAGCTAGACAATAAATCATTTTTATTAACTGCTTCATACCGTCCACCATCCACAAGTCTAGAAACATATTTAGAAGACATTGATTCTTACATTTCACTACAGGCAGAGGCTGATATAAAAATGTTCATAGGAGACATAAATATCAACTTATTAAATTCTTCAAATATACTTGTTAGTAAATATATATGTATGATGGCAGAAATCGTATTCGTTTCTTTTATTAATAAACCAACTAGGGTGTTACGTAATTCGGTTAGTGTAATAGATCATGCATTCGTAAAAATCTCTAAAAAGCCTATCAAAGATACTCTGATCACACCTTTTATTTTCAAATGTAATATCACCGACCATTACATGTTGCTGCTGTGCACCAAATACAAGGAAAAATAGGGGAAAATCAACAAATACCCTTCAAATAATTCCTATAAAGTAATAAACCATAATAAATTTAAAAAATTTCTGGATAAGGAAAAGTGGGAAATAGTATTACAATCCAATGATCCAGAAGATTCATTTAATGCCTTCAGCAATACAATAAAAAGTCACATCGAAGGGTGTACAGAGCAGAAAAATAAATCAAAGAAGCTAATAAAACTTACACCTTGGATGACAGATGGTCTACTCAACTCCATGAGGCATAGGGATATATTGAATGAGAATCTTATGTACGACTATACAATAGAAAAAGAAAATGAATATAAAAATTATAGAAACTTCCTAACAAGCCTTTTACGAGAATCTAAGAACAACTATTACGGAAATAAAATAATGGAAGCAAAAAATAATTTTAAAAAAAATTGGCAAAATATAAATGAAATTACAAACAATAATAACAAGAAGGCTGAAAACAAATTTAATATCGTTGGAAACCAACAACAAACACTAGTAACTGATATAGAAAAAGCCAACTATTTCAATAGATTCTTTGTCGAAATTGGAGAAAATATGGCCAATAAAATTGAGAAACCTACAACTCCAGTTCCAGAAAATGTCACTACTAGAATTAACTCAATATTTCTGCAACCAGTAACAAGAAATGAATTAATCAGCACTATAAATAGTCTCCAAAATAATACTTCTTCGGGACCTGACGGATTATCTGTTTCTTTAATAAAAAAATACCATATACACATACTAGAACCATTACGTCATATTCTAAATCTAATTTTTGAGACAGGAAAAATACCAAAATCTTTCAAATCAGGTGACAAAAAGCAGGTAACAAATTACATACCTATCACCCTTATTAACAACTTCACGAAACTTTTTGAAAAATGCCTGAAAAATAGAGTTACACACTTTTGTAACGAAAACAATATTTTTTCTGGGTCACAATTTGGTTTTAGAGAAAATAAATCTACGGAAGATGCAGTATTCAAAATAGTTAGTCAGATTGACGACTGCTTTCAAAATAAAGAAAAATGTATAACTGTGCTTCTTGACTTGGCGAAGGCCTTTGACACAGTTGATCATGATATACTTCTTGAGCGACTGTATGACACTGGTATAAGAGGAATAACATATGACATTTAAAAGAATACCTAACAGATAGAGTTCAAATTGTGAAAATAAATAACTCCTGTAGTGATCCATTACCTGTCACCCAAGGTGTACCTCAGGGAATTGTACTAGGGCCTATTCTCTTTCTATTATACATCAACAATATCTTTAAGATTACTGAATTTAATGGTGATATAACCTCTTTTGCTGATGATACAGCTATCACGTTCACAGGGAAAACCTGGGATGAGGTCCATTCTGCGACTGAAAAGGGCACTCAACTGATTTTTAACTGGCTAAGCGAGAACTTATTGAGCGTCAATGTCAATAAAACAGAATATGTTGCATTTTCTTCAACAATTGAAGATCAGCCACATAAAAGTAGTATCGAAATACATGAACCATCATGTGAAAATATCCTTAATTGCCAATGTATTTCTATAAAAAAAAAAAAAAATCAAGTTAAGTATTTGGGTGTCTTAGTAGATCAACATCTTAGATGGACTTACCATATTGACTATACTATTAAGAGATTACGTAAACTGATTTATAAGTTTTATCAGCTCAGAAATATATTAAATAAAAAAATGATGTCAACAGTATATGACGCTCTAGTTGAATCTATCATCCGATATTGTATAATAGTCTGGGGTGGAACATTCAAGTCCTCACTGAATAATTTGGAAGTGATTCAAAACTCTTTGATAAAAATAATGTATAAAAAAACAAAAGATATTCAACCCAAGCCCTATACAGTGAATGTGGTCTATTAAAGTTAAGACAGGTTTATATATTTCACTGCCTATTACGGTTCACAAAATCCCCAGTCACAACTGTGATAAATACATATAATACCCGGTCATGCGAAAGTAAAAACACGAATATTCCACGTTGCAGACTTACTCAAAATCAGAAATTTATTACTCACCTCGGACCAAAACTCTACAATATGCTACCATCGACCATTAAATGCATAAAAAATAGGTTTAAATTAAAAAAAGAACTAAAAATCTATGTCAGAACAACAGCAGTTTTTAACAAATAACCAGTTAACTCCCTATCGTTATCAATCGCAATATTATCTGGCTTTCTCGCTGTTCTTTCTTTTCTTTTACCTCACACACTAACCGATCACCAATAAAGTTACCGTTAATTTTATTCAATTTGTAATTCATTTAATCTTGGTGGTGGGTGGCTGCAATACAAGCTTGCTTAGAGCAGCCCCAGCTTTCCAAGAGAGAATGATTAAACTATGATCAGACTGGCATGTACACGTGTGGGTGTATTTTGTATGTATTAAGAATAATGTGCTATAAATGTATCTATATTTGTATTCTGAATCTGAATAAATTTACTTACTTACTTACCTACTTACTATATAAAAACTGTCGAAGAAAAAACTTTGCATGAAAAACTTTTGTAAAGGGCTTTTTTGCACTCGCTTCACGCTCATACAAAAATGTCCCACTTTACAAACTTGTTCATAAATAGCTATTTCAATACACTGACGTGTGTCAAAAACTTATAAATATCAAAAAAACAATAGTCTACCATAAATAGATTGACATAACAATGTTTATGTGGGCTTTGTGAATAATTTTGTGTTGTTTTGAACGACTTTTTCCTGAAGTTTAACAATACAGATCAGAAAATACTTGAACACTTCTTATGGTGTTATTTAAAAGCAAAAATACATTTCAATAGACCAGACAATATTGCAGATTTGAAAGTTAGATTGACGTAAGAAATTATCAAATTAGGCCATGTGGTACTACAAAATGTTGAATTAATTCCAAGATCACCTTGCTCATTCTCAAGAAGTAAATGATGGTTTTATTCAATTGTTAAATAAATTACTTAAAAAATACTTACTGTTACACTAAGTCCTTCATTCTACGTAAAATATCAAAATTTTGCATTTTGAAAATAAATTCTTCCAGTTATGATTGCACCAAATTTGAAACACCCAATATTGCTGATCAGTCAATAGAATAGAATAGAAAATAGGTGAAAAGCGCTCAAGCGCGGTGTAAATTCTCAATTTGAGGATAGAAATCGACATGTTTCAGGTTTTTTCAGACAAATACATAATAACGCTAAACATGAGATCAATCCATAGCTATGGACCACACTGTATGTGTGACACTGGCATCAGGGTAATTGAGGATTTTAGTTTTCAACTAAAAGAATTTTAAATGCAACTCTGTTCGTATATACATATATTTACGTCATTCAATAGAGCAAAAATTTTCCTTTTCAATGAAATATCACAAGTGGACATTTGTTTTCAAAATAGCGAGTCCGGAGACATTTTTTCTAAAATGAATAGGTAGACACCTTGACGTCATCGATCGAAATTTCTGTGATAAAATAATATGACAACCTTCAATGATTTTTCAAATGAGAATCAAAACAGGAGAGCTAGTGTGTCAAGCGTTTATTTGTAGATAAGTACTGACTTACGAATGATCGCACGTTTCATCAAAAACTAATCAAAGTGCTTCATTTATTTGCTATTTTATTAGGTTGTTTGACGAAAATCTATCGATGACGTCACATTGTCGTCATATTTTTATTTTTCAAAAACAAATGTCCACTTTTGACCCGTCATTCAAAAAAGAGCAAAAACTCTAGCAGGAAAATATAGGAATACAGTAAAAAAATTAAAATTAATTCATAAGATTTCAAGAATATTAAGAAATAAAGTTTTCTGGCATTGACGATAAATGAGAGCTCTCATAATTCTGATAAACAATTGTTTGATATTTTAAAGTTATTATGAGCCACTCGTTATATTTTTTCATGAAGTAAGATGGCCTTGAAAAAGTAGTTGTTGATAAAAAACAATTTGGTTTGACAGATGTTAAAATAAATCAGTACGTTAGTCGAAAGTACACTGATTTTATTTGATCTTGCTGTAATTATAACAAAAAGCATCCAAACATATGGTCCTCCGAACTATAAATTGAAAAATCCTTAGAAGAAATGTCTACAAGAAGAAGCGAAAGAAAGAATGAGAGTGTTACTCCCGAAAGATATGGAGAAGAAAGAGTAAATGGTGATCAACCGGAAAATGTGATGAGAACGATGCCTCCGCCTACAAGTGAAAGCCATTACAACGAATCAATCACTGGAATCGCAACTGCCGATGTTCATGTTCCAATAAACCACCCGCAGTCATATTACGAAGAGAAAACGAAAACCAAAACCAGAGAAGTTTCTTTTGAAATGTCAAGAAATAGTCCCATGAGAAGACGTCAACTAGAAACCGAGACACGAATAATAGAATTGGAGAGAAGGTTGATTTTGAAAGAATCGCAATTGAATTGGAAGAGGAATATGGAAGTCGGTCTGAAGAAAGTTCCAAAAGTACCACAGAAAACCAAACTACTGACAACGTGAACCGAAAAAGGGAAGATATACAAAAGTGGATTGATGAAGTCGAAACACCCATTAATGACCTTTCTGTTTTAAGTTTCAGGTCGGGCAAAAGTACCGTTCTTAAAATTGCTCCAGGTGGTGAGACAGGGACAAATGCTGGTCATGAACAAAAGGATTTAGTTGACGAAAAGTTCACCAGTGAAGATCAAAAACTATCGAAATTTTTGGACAGGCAATTCATAAGTAAGGAACTTCCGACCTTTTCTGGGGATCCGATGGAGTGATTACAGATTTGAGAGCTAGAGAAATCAAAGACTTAGATTTAGAGAAAGAATTGCCTATCGAACGAGCCCTTGGATTGTTTTGGAATCCGAATGACGACAATTTCCTATTCAAATTGGAGGTTACAGAAATTTCTGAATTGATATTAGGAAAAAACAAGTGTACCAAAAGAGAAGTACTAAAAATCGTTGTATCTTTTCGACCCTCTTGGGTTTTTGAGTAATTTTTCTACCAAAGCCAAAATTTTATTGCAAGACATTTGGAGAATGGGTATAGAATGGGATGAAAAGTTAGATGATATAACAAATTTTGAAACATGTGATTATGATTGCCCAAGGTTTATCCGATCAATTTTGGAGGAGGTGGATCAAAGAGTAACTTCCAATATTAGTTAATCGAACAAAATGGTTCGAGATAAGCAGTACTGTAATCTTCAAGTTGGTGATGTAGTCGTAATAGTTGATGCAGACCTACCAAGAAACTTGGTTGAAAGGTACGATCTCAGCAGTTTTTCCTGGCGCCGACAGTAACGTAAGGACAGTAGACGTCAAGACGAAAATGGGAACCTACAGGAGACCTGCAGCCAAAATATGCCTCCTTGATATTAAAAAGGAGTAATGGGATCCCATTACTAAGGGGGAGAATGTTTGATATTTTAAAGTTATTTTGAGCCACTCGTTATATTTTTTCATGAAGTTAGATGGCCATGAAAAAGTAGTTTTTGATAAAAAACAATTTGGTTAGACAGATATTAAAATTTGAGAATTTGTAATTACAATGAAATAAATCAGTACGTTTGTCGGAAGTACACTGATTTCATTTGATCTTGCTGTAATTATAACAAATAGCATCCAAACAACAATGTCAGTACTTCGAGTGCTATAAATTCAACAATTTCCATAGAAACGTTAATGTTTTTTGCAAAGTCAACAAAGAATTTAGTGATCGTCCCTCGAGCACCAATGAATAAACCAACTATTTTGAGTCAACTGGGTATTTTATATTTTTCCTTGAAGAAAAGGACCGCGGGTTCAGAAATATACTTCTCAATACCCACCCCCTAATTCCCTCAATTCACCAATATAAAACATCAAACACTTACGCAAATGTCAAAATTGAGAATACAGAAGCGTTTTCTCTGGGATTCTTCTGTCGTTTTCCTCCGATGTTCCAATCCATTATAGCACACCTAGGTTACTGGCTCTTTGTTTTACATTTCAACGATTATATAAACATACAGTTTTCCTATTTAGCATACTGGTCGACTATCTATAACAAGTATTCAAAATTGATTAAATTACGTTTCGAAATTATCAGTTGTTGAATAATTGTCCAATTGGCTGTTTCTAAAAGCATGACCATCATCATAATATAATATGATGGAATGTTTATGAGTTGGAAGTTTACTATTTTTCAAACGGAATACGCATAAATCTGCACAACGTGTGTCACAACTGAGTCAACGATTAGTTCTCGAATATTTTTATAACCCAAATTATCCTACTCGATGGGGTTTTTTAACTAAATAAAGAGCTAGCTTATGTTTTGTCTCATAATTATCGAATACTCAGATTCAGCTGGGATGAGGATCTCTTGAGGACTATGTGAGCATATAGGCCAAATAATAGAGTATTTTTTCTTAACAAAAATACTAGTAGAAATCCGACTGTGCCATCACATGCAAGATATCTCGTTGTTATATTCTGTTATGTTTTCTACTCGCAACTGTCATTTATTAATTTGTAATAAACATTTATATAACAAAATACTTGTTTTTTAAATTGTTCTGCTCATAAAATGAAAACTATTGGAGCAATCTGGTTGCTCCAATGAAAAGATTTGTAGATAATTGAAATACAAACAAATTGGAATGTTTTACGACCCGATCGGATCATTAGTAAAGGAGAAAAACCGGAAAAACCGTAAAATTTGACGATTTTTGAAAAGATTCAAAACTCCGCCATTTTTCAAGAAATAGGGTTTGCCCTTCTTATGAAAGTATTGAATCATGTCTACTCTATGTGTGCATAAAACAGGCTCTGACGGATCATTAGTTTTGGCACAATTGCAATTTGAATTTTTTTTTTGCACTATCTTGCAGCGTCCCTGGATGCTCTAGTGATAGTCGGATGTCAATTCCTAGAACAGATTTTGAAAGTAGAAGTACAGTTCCACACAATGTATATTCTCGTTTTGCGTTAAAATGCTGCGAAATTGGTGAAAAATGCTTGCAATTATGACTCAAAACGGCTGAGGTGGTAGAAGCGGTCGAGTGGAAGGAGAGAGCGGGAGATGAGGGGAAGCGTATTATCACGTAACCCGTTCATTAGAAGAATTCCCCTCACTCCTACCACTCGCTGCTAACGCGGGCTCTGTCGTTTTCAGTCATGTTTGCATGCATTTTTCACCCATTTCGCACCATTGTAGCGCAAAATGAGAATATACATTTTGTAGTAGTATGCTTCTACTTTCATAATCTGTTTGAGAAATTGAAATCGGGCTATCACTAGAGCATCCAGGCACGCTGAAAGATAGTGCAAAAACTAACGATCCGACAGCGCCGGTTTTGTGCACACATAAACTACACATGATTCAATACTTTCAGGAGAAAGGCCAATCCTATTTCATGAAAAATGGCGTTGTTATGAATTTTATAAAAAATTGCAAAATTTTCCGGTTTTTCCAGTTTTTCTCCGTTGCTAATGATCCGACCGGGTTATAAACCATTTCATTTTGTTCATATTTCAATTATCTACAATTCTTTCAATTGGATCAACCAGATTGCTTCATCAGTTTCCATTTTATAAGCAAAACAATACAAAAAACACGTTTTTTGTTATTTAAATGTTTATAACAAATTAATAAATGACAGTTTCGATTCGAAAATATATCAGAATATAACTACGGACTCTCCCCCATGTGATGGCATAGTCGGTTTCCTACTAGTATTTTTGTTAAAAACTCATGCATTTTTTGCTCTATTGCTTCGTGTAATAGAAGATTCACCTGAAAGTAGTTGTTACTGTGAATAACTTTTCGACATAAAAATGTTCTATCAAAAATCTAATTGACATACAGACACTTACAGAATCAAAATGTTGTTGGTAACTAACCAAAAGAAACTTATGAAAGATGTATTTGAATGACTACCTAACTACAAATTTTGTTCAAATGATATACAAAAAATACTGTTTTGTTCGAAGAATTAGAGTCTTGTTCACAGCACGTACTATAAAGTCATAAATTTTGCAGAAATTCATTCGGGTTAGGTATGTGCATAATATTCAACATATATGCAAAAAACATCTAAACCATATGCAACTGATAAATTACAGGAACAACCCATTGAAATATGCGTGAAGTGTGTCGTTATAATACTCATCATATAGCAGTTAAGAGAGACACTCCCAAAAGCGCAAGAAAACAGTACTTTCCAAACCACTATGCACCCCCTGAGCTTGAAGCCCGGAAGAATGAACTCCCCAGCACTCGAAAGCTCACCCCCCTATCCACCACCCCCGCTCCTTAAAGCGGTTCCTTATCCTGATGATTGGCAAAGAGCAGAATAAAATCTGATCGTTTGATTAGGAGAGTTCGGCCCATTCTCGGCCTGAAGCTCTCCTAACTCTCCAAAGCAATCCATTTCGGGACTATATCCACGAGCCCCGCCCAATTTGGTCAAATAGCCCAAGCCCACTTAACTTTCAGAGGTACCAGAATAGCGATTGCTAGAAACAATCTCGTAAATATGAACACTTTGAAAAACCGGCTCGTGGATAGAGTAGCGATTATGTTTTCAAAACTCGGGAGGTGGGGGCAGAAACATACAGTATAAATGATTGTACTAAAGGTGCTCAAGATCACCAAGCCAGAAAATATCCGATGGCGGAGGGAATGAATGAGATGAGAGCCAACACTCAACTACGAATGATGTCTCCTTCCTTAACATTGCATCAGACTTATCTGAAAAACCTAAAAGAAATCATACATCTTACAGTAAAAAAGCTGACAGATCTATGTTTGTAAGGCCAAATACAGAAAATTAAATTCTGTCCGTAATCAAGAAAATTACAAATAAACAAAGCAGTGGTGATGATGAAATTTCAATTTCATTGATAAAATGTTGTATAAATGAGATAATTATTCCTTTAACATATGCAGTTAGTATATCATTTAGGATGGGGGTGTTTCCAGGTAGATTAAAATCAGCAATTATTAGGCCTTTACACAAAAAGGCGATGTCACACTAATTGAAAATTACAGACTAATTAGCATACTACCAAGTTTCTCAAAAGTTTTTAGAAAATATTTGAGCAACAGACTAATAGAGTACCTACCTAGTACAAAATGATATGTTCTGTACAGGTCAACATGCATACCTAAAAGGCAAAGGAACTCACAAAGCACTTTATGAATTCACTGAAAATCGGTCTGATTCTCTAAAAAGTGGTTAACACAGTGGATACTTCAACAACTTTTTTAACCACCCTAGATTTTCCACCACTTATATTTGGGATTCTTCAATTACGAAATTTATAAAGGTGGTTAATTTTTCAAATTTCCACTCAGTGGTAAATAAATGCGGAAAAGTTAGTAACTCTTCTTCTTTTTAATTATAGTTTGCTACTTTTCTGTCATTTTAACGTCAAATAACCTAATTTTTTTTATTGGTGTTGTAAATATAAATGAGTATTTTGTTTTAGGTATTTTATGACTTTCAGTGATCTTATATCCGGGACTGAAGTTATTTGTAAATAATTAGGTACAAAAGTTATATATTTTTTATTGGTAAAAGGTAGGTATCCTGGAATGCATACCTTTATTATACAGGAGCTCATTGGCCACGTTTACTCCGTCTCTTGGTAAGCTGACTAATGACTTTATTTGAACCAAATACTGTTGGTCATGTTGGTGTATACAGTACACTTTGTCATGTGATCAGCTTGGTCTGGTACCGAAAATTGTTGCGTACTAGACCAAAATAGATGACCAAGATGGTGTAAACACCTATGTTGTTGACTTTCCACCAAGATGCAAAATTTGGTTTGAATCCGTGCTAGCCAATGTACTAAAAGTCCATTTTTCTACCTCGAATGTTTCAATTTACTGCCTAAATTAGTGGCCTTCTGAGTATAGAGAAAGGCGAAAGAGAAATATTGGCATTGACGTTTTCGACCTGGCCATTGTTTCATCTATCTGATCTTTTATCTCGAAGACTTCCGAGGGTTGCGCGTAGGGGTGCAATCGGTTTACGGAACAGTAGTAGGAACACAAAGTAATAATGCCTCCCAAAACTACAGGTCCAAGAGTCACCTCAGACCAAATGGAATGTTTGTTAGTTTATATTGCTGATTAAAAGTGAAATTTTGAAAATATTTATTTGCCAAATATACTGGGTGATTTCTCAATGAAACAAAGTTATTGGTCATGGAAGTATAACTAAAATCTCAACTGCGGTGAACTACATCAGCATGCAATTACCAGAGCAAACTTGTGGTGATAGAATAAATGTATTCGAGTAGCATAGCACCTACCAAATGAAAATTTGTGACTTATACATACTTCAGAAAACTCAACTCTCTGATTTACCTTAAGATGTAGTGGTATAAAAGTAGCACTTCTACCATGTTGAACAACGTGAGGTTCTTTCAAAGGCATCAAAACCTTCAACACCAATATTTTTGGCATGTGATAGATTTTTCTGAATTTCAGATCACTAATGGGTTTGTAGAGACTCGTTGGCTCTATTATTGGATGATATCTATCTCCTGATAATATTATTTTTTCTTCAAGTAGGTAGGTATAAATAAATTATCTAACCGTTGAATTGTTTCCTGAGCAACATCCAATATTAAAAAATGCAACAAATTTCCTACAATCATTACTGTCATTTTGAATAATGATGATTTATTTTTCCACTCTTTTCCACCAGTAAAATCTGGTGGATAAGTTGGTCACTTTATTAATGGCAAACCAACGACGAAATTTTTTTCCATTTTGACCTTAGGGAATTGAAAAATCGGGAAGTGATTCAAATAATCACTGACCTTCCTTTTTGCCACCGAAATGACAGTTGTTTACATAACCACTTCCTTAGAGAATCAGACCGAATATCTTGCAGGCACTTGAGAGAAATGACGTTATAAAGGGTTTATTTTCGAACTCAACAAAACCCCACGACTTGGTAAATCATTAACTTCTACTGAAAAAATTAAATCTGTATGTTTATGCTTGGCTAAATTATTATTTATCAGAAAGTTATCAGCAAATAATTATTGCCAAACAGGGTGAGAATGTTGAGTAGAAAACAGAACTTGTAGAAATGGGAATTCCACGAATTCGATAATTGGCCCAATAATATTCAGTTTATATGTAAATGATTTGCCATACTATATCGCGGATACAAATTGCTTTCTAACTAATTATGCCGATGATACCAACATTTCAATAACTGCGCAGGGTTTCGAAGCTAAGCTCGATTATGCAGAAAATATTTATACAACAATGACAGGGTGGATCTCGAATGAGAAGCTACTACTAAACGAAAAAAAGACTGATGGTCTAATGTTCAAAACAAATAGGTCGCAGTTAGAATATTCAAAAAGAATTCAATTAGATGAAGCTGAAATCAATATAGGTGCAGAGCATGGACGTATGATATCGTATAAATACAGATGGACTCAGCATTGCCACACCTACGACACGGAGTGATTTGAAGTCGCTCTGTTTTCAGGCGCACGGGCTGCGGCGAAGAGAGAAGGTAGCGATAGACTGTGACCTTCCCACAACAGACAGGAGCGCACGCATTTGCTGAAAATAAGGTACAATTACAAAAAAAAAATGCTGAATTTGAAATAATGATGAAAATATCAAGGAAAGTGTTAGAATATACATCCGATGGGACTTCGTGAGATAGAAAAAATCATTTGACATAACTGATGTCATAAAAAACTTCATTGACTCGGATAGTATCGATCCATAGAAAATTAGGTTTACAAATTTTTCAAAAAAAAAAAATACTATTAAGACTTTCGTTTTCAATTAATGGAAAGCTGGAGACAGTCGACTGAAAACAAGAAGAATAATAATGCATTTACTAGAAAATGGTAATTTACATATTCAATAAATACATGTTCTTATACTTATTAAAATAAATGAATATTGTGAAGAATAAATATTCCAAAGAAATTTTCAGCGCATATAATTCAAATTCAGAAATACGAAATTTTCATGTATTTACGACAATATGCAAACAAAATTCACAATATTGGCCACCTCAACATTGATGAAAATACGAAAATCCCAGAAGTTAACAGTATCAAATACCTTGGTGTCATCATTGATTCCCATCTCAAATGGAATCTACAAGCTAAATCTGTTGTAAATAAACTCCGGGGACTATTGTCAAAATTTAAATATATGAGAGACTTCTTAGACACCAAGCACTTGAAAATAATGTATTTTTCCCTTGTACAGTCGCAGCTAAGCTACGCAATATCCTCGTGGGGAGCAATGAGTGACACTCATCTTGAAAACTTAAATGTAATACAAAGATGGATACTTCGAATTATATTTAGAAAACATCCTAGATATTCAAATGATTATCTCTATAAATTGAGCAATGTGATGGATTTAAGGCAAATTTATTTTTTGAAAGTTTTGGTCTATATGAAAAAAAATGAAAATGAGCTAAAACGTGTTGAGCATACCCACAATACCAGAAATAAAAATAAAACATATCTTCTGCCTAAACGAGAAAAGACCGTGGGGCAACGTTGCTTCGATTACTTGGGCCCAAAATTTATTAATAATATACCTATCGATTTTCAACAAATAGAAAAAATTACAATATTCAAGGATAGACTCAAGAAATGGATTATGTCGAAAGATAGAGTATTTTTTTCTCACATTATTAACAATTTATCTTAATACACATTTTTTTATCGCAGACTCCACACTTACCGAAATTGACATAATAAATAACACCACAAAACCCAAACAAGACTATAAAACCAAACAATGACAAAATATCCGAACTGAGACCCAAAAACCCAAATGAGACTGAAAAACCTAAACCGAGACTTAAGAAAAGAAACCCAAACTGTGAACACCTATTTATTATTTATGTAATTATCTTTAAGTAGGTCCATGTATTGGACATATCAAAATATCACGCACAAGTTGTTTATATCCTATCTAGGTTCATTCAACTTCTGTGATTACTTGTTTATTTACATTGTAAATTTTATTCATTTTTATATTATAATCTGTTTATCATGTACCATTTACAGTAAATAAATATTATTATTATTATTATTATTATTATTATTTTTTTTTTTTTTTTTTTTTTTTTTTCCCTTTGGGAATGTACCGGTCAGGCCCTGTCTCCGGTGCTCCGATACATCCGGAGGGCGCGCTGGTATCGTTAACCCCAATAACCACTCCCTACGTCCGTAGGGTGAGTGACTATTGGGTCCGAGAATCATATTATTATTATTATTATTATTATTATTATTATTATTATTATTATTATTATTATTATTATTATTATTATTATTATTATTATTATTATTATTATTATTATTATTATTATTATTATTATTATTATTATTATTATTATTATTATTATTATTATTATTATTATTATTATTATTATTATTATTATTATTATTATTATTATTATTATTATTATTATTATTATTATTATTATTATTATTATTATTATTATTATTATTATTATTATTATTATTATTATTATTATTATTATTATTATTATTATTATTATTATTATTATTATTATTATTACAGATAATCAAGTACGTACGGAGTTTCACAGAAACAACAATAAAATAAAAATGAAGAATTTGTTTTCTATTCTGAAATGATTTGCTAATTTCTTGAGTTCCCTCCTCGAGCAATGATAACCGCCTGTTATACTCAATATCAGAGTCCTTATTCAATTATGTATCCCAAATTCACGAAACTGTCCCTCAGCTCATTCAAAGTAACTTTGGGCTGCTGCAGGGCTCTAATTCATCTCCCAAGAATATCATATATATGTTCGATGGGGTTCGTATCAGGACTTCTCACGGGCAAGATCGCCTGGAAATATTGGCGGGCCGTGTGGTCTCGTATGGTCGTGCAATCATATAAATTCTTCACCAATGAATGGAGCAAAGGAACAGACAACATGGGGTTCAGGAATTTCGGATACATTCTGTTGTCAAATTCGCTTCATAAATGACTACCAGTTTCATACGTGCCTCCAAATTCATACAACTCCAAATCATTACCGATACTCCGCCAAAAGCAACGATTTACAGAGTGTTACATTGATTGTAGCGTTCTCCTAAACGTCTGTAGACCCGCATCCGTATGTTATTGGTCATGGAACAGAATATTGACTCATCAGTGAAGAGCACTCGACATCATTCAGCTTCCCGCCAATGAGGGTGTGCACGAGCAAAATCAAGCCGTGATCTGCAATGTTCTGCAGTCAATGAAGGCCTTGTTGCTGCCCTGCATGGCATCAAGTTGTGTTCCCTTAAACTTTGCTTGAAGATATCTTAGATTACTAGACTAGATTAGATTAGATTCATTTTTGGCTTCCGCGCTAAAAGCCTTTACACTGCGACCATTTCAGATATATTGTGTGTGCCCTTCGAAATCGTTTAGAGCCCTTGCAGTGTTAAAGTGCGTGTACTGATGTAAAGCAGCATTTGAAAATTCTCATCTTTATTATTATTATCACATTGATATCATGAAATTCTTGCATCGTCGTCAGTTCTTGTTGTGTGTGCTAAATTTAGGATTATTCAGAGGATTGGAAGTGGGTGGAAATTGAGTTTAAAATTTCTCATTATTATTATTATCAATAAAACATTAATTTAATAAAATTCTTATATTATCGTCGGTCCTTGGTAATTATGCCAAATTTTAAAATTTTCGGATGATTAGAAGTGGGTGGATATTGAATAAAAAATTCACGTCATCATCAATATTATCATTAAACTTTTATAATTAAGTCCTTGTATTGCAATAGGTTTATGTGTGCCCGATTTAAGATCATTATTATTATTATTAGGTGCGCTATTATCATAAAATTCGTGTATTGTCGTTGGTTCTGGAAATGTTTGAAAAATTTTAGATAATTCGGAGGATTAATAAAGGGTGAAAGTTGAATTTGAAATTCCAATTATTATTATTATCATTAATTTTATTAAATTAATAGTAGGAAATTCTTGTATTATCGTCGGTCCTTGATATGTGGAAAATTTCAGATTATGATAATTGGAAGTGGGTGGAAATAGAATTTAAAAATTCATATCATTATTATTATAATTAGTGGAATCGAGTTTCTTCAAGAAAATCATCTGTATGGAGGAACTTAAAAACTAAAACCTTATCTGAATAAAAATTTTGATCCAAATCTTTAAAGCTAATTCTGAGATAGCCAAAATAAATGTATCAATATACAAGAATTGCTTTTAAAGATATTACATAGATTAGATAGATTTGACACTGCTACCAACTAATACTACTCACTTTTTCTTTAGAAAAATCACGGGATTCTGTCCTGCTTTTTAAACCAGAAAATATGAAATTGACCTAAATAATATTATCTGTCAGATCGTCAGTATTTCAAAGCCAATCAACCTGAAGTGAACGAAAACTGAGTTGCGAAATTTGAGTTAACAATTTTTACTATGCTCAATTTGTCCTCACCTTTTCAGTGGGGGACTTGAGTTATCAACAATTTCTTCAGAATCTGTACCTGGCGGTGAAAATATGTAATACATTGTTTTTTTTACAAATCTCTGTTATTATTTGAAATAACTCATAGAAAATAACAATTCTGATGGCTGATAATAATTACCCTGAAATTGAAGCAGCTGAATTTCTTGGGATATACCATTCATCATATATTATAATAAAGGAAGAACCCCTTTCTTCAAAAATATTCTTCCACTTGGGTTAATCTCGAATGCTGCGTCTTTGAAATAAATGTAACAAATCCTAACAGACTTTGGAACACATACAGTCTAACATTTCATCCCCATCTCTTTCAACCAAGTAGCTTTTACTGTGACATCAGCTGGAAACCTAAAGGTAAATCAAAATTTTAATAGACATTTCTTGGACTTTTTGGCAACCTTTTTGTTTTAATGCATCATCCAAAAAACTAATGAATTTAAATGTTTCGTGAGGTATCTATTTCATTATCTCCACATGTAAAGGTTTGAATTCACGTATCAATTTCAATTTATTCGGCGAAAACAGATTGATACCCACTGTAACGCCTGTAACGAATGGAATCTGATATTCGGGTTCGAACACATGGATTGTTTGCAAACCCAACAAGATTGCACCATTATGATTCTCTTACTATTGTACTGCCACTATATATCACGAATGAGTTCAAAAACCATTATTTCAGCAATAATCCCACAAAAAATCAATGAGAGAACATGACAGAACTATTATGGAAATCATAAACATTGATATTCGACAGCGTTGACAAACGTCCAGATACAATAATTTCTTCACAACCATTTGAATACGCAAGTAATGATTTTTTTTCGATAGTTTGGATTTTTGAACTTGTAAGTAATACAGGTTTGAGTTGCGTGATAGTGTCACCATCACCATTCTTCATTCTTCGATTGTAATCGAATGAAATACGTATAGTGACACAATTTTGTCTATGATAAAGACTTATTACCTACGCGATGTGACAACGCCCAACTCAATATCACGACTACAGATTGTGGAAAACACGACTTCAAACCAGGATGTAAACAGCTTGGTCCAGTAAATATTTTATAGGTCCATGGTGCAGAGACAAAACTTCTAGAAGTAATGCTAGATGCAGCTTCAGTTGTATATGACATTGACAACCAATAACCAAAATAAAACACATTAAAACTTACACCTAATCAATTTATGTTGATTAAACTATTTGTATACATTCATCAACTATATAAGAATTCATCCATGGAGTAGCAGCACATGTTCAGTAAGTGTGATTTCGCCCATGCACTGAAACTTTTTTCATTTCTCAATATTCCCAATGCGCAATTCCTTGTTGCGTCTTTCCCAACTAATGAAGTGGGATTCTGAGGTCGTTTCCAAATCTTGTAGGATAGAAGTGGCTATTTGAATTCATAGAAAATGGATCTCTATTTAGATGGAAGTATATCAGACATGTGAATATTCATATATGCTTGGCACCGTCATTATATTTTCAGATTTAAAGAAATTTCTTCATGATTCTGAGTACTTCGTACACCGACGTGACAGTCCAAGAAAACGGAAAAACAGCATATGAAGTAGAAAGAGGGAAAGAGAGATGGATGTTAGGGACGTTCACCAAGTAGAACTACTAGCTGAAAAAGAGGCCAAAAACTGGATTGAGGACAATAATGAGAATACCCTGATCCACGCGAACTCGAAAAGAACCAAAACCAAAAACATGGCAGGAAACATAAACATGACAAATACGACGGCAGCACACAAACAAAATGAAATCCAAGATGAATACGACAGAGGCCAAAAAATACACATAATACACAGAGAAAAATTGTAATTTCCGTCAATCTGTTTCACTCCTACGCACAACCCTCAGAAGACTTCAAGATACCTTTGCGAGCTAGGGAAGACGCAGCCCTAACCTTTCAACGTGTGATGCCAAGCACGATACCGGTGAACATGCTGGGAATCGAACCCACGACTATACGCTTGAGAGGCGAACGCTCTACCAGCCGAATACCATGGCCCACACAAAGAACAAATCCGGAGATGAAAAGAGCAGCAGACACAGCAGAACTACACATATATGATGTCAACATCTAAAAATGGTTTTTGATTATTGTTTTTAAGAAGAGACCCCAGCAGAACATTTGAGTGAGAAAATTATAATTTGTGGCAGACATTTTCCTAATGAAGATTCATGTGAAAACGACAATAGAATAATTTGAAACCTAGTGCAGTACCAATACTGAGTCTGCGTAAACATGCATGGCGAATGATATAACTGTCTATCACACCCCTTATATTATGAGAACTAGATTCCTGCAAAAAGTACTAAACATACACAGAATCGCCTCAGAAAATTGTGCTTTTCTTTGATGGTAAGGAAAATGCTTCTGGCCTCACTTTTTCATGCACCACCATTGTGGAAATTGCACTAAGGTAATACAACCAGAAATACTGGTAGAAATAGCATGTTAATCTCTTCAAATGATTTAAATTAAATGCAGTTAGGTATTTTGACATGAATCGTTCTAGAAAAAAAACCTCGAGCTTGCAAGCATCCAATTTTATAAATCCAATTATTCATGATATTAGCTGAAATAAATTTTCATACTTTTTTGAACTTTCAATTTATTTTCCAATCCAGTGCACCTTGAAATTCGCACCGACGATTTGGGGTGGTTCCGTAGGTTTTTGTTGGTTAACTACAGCTGAAAAGTGAATGTGATACCAAAAATCAGTTGCTGCAGAGCGGTAAATAATAATAATAACCGTACTCTTCTTTCTGATGGGCTTTGCTGAATATTCGGGATCATAAGTATGTGAAAATATGTATTCAAATCGGCTAAATACAAATAACAGGTATAAGCACAATGAGGTTTCCAACCTTATTCTCCGAGATTTAGAATTAACGTTTGTTAATCTTCACAAGTACCATAATATTTTACTAAAACCGGGCCTGTTACAAAAATCACTAATGACGCGCTTGCGCATTGCGGACTAGCCAGAACTTTTTACAACACTTTTGACATGGTGATTAGCATTCTAGAGTAAGTATATAATATACAGGGTGTTAATTAAGTACGTTGACAAACTTCGGGAGGTGATTCTTTGAAGGTTTTCAGGACGAAAAGTTCATATAAACATATGTCCCAAACGGCTTGGTTTTCGAGATACAGGGCGATAAAAATACATTTTTTTCAAGATTTTTTATAGTTAACTTCGACATTTTCGACAATAATCAGTTCAAATTAGGCAAGTACAATCCATTCAATAGGGCGCACGATACAAAATAATGCATTTCTTAAATAATTCACAGGGTCCTCCTTTTTTCAGAGTCAAGCTTTGTTCAACCCTTCAGAATTTTTTTTCCGCCGCCACTGACATATTATGAGAAAGGAATAATCAATGTTGTTTCATTTAACATCTTTTTGATATCTTGCATTTTTTCATTTACTTTTTCAATTATTGTAAATTTATGGAAATATTTTTTCAGAATTCGAAAAATCTACGATGAATAAAAATTATACAATCAAAAATATAAAGACAAGCTTTTATACAAATGCACTGAAAATGAAAAAATAATTTGTTTCATTTTTTGTAGGTTATTCTGTGAGTATCAAAATCTTTCTGTACACGATTACCTAGATCAAACAATGAAATGAATTATTTTTTCCTTTTCAGTGTATTGTATAAAAACTTTAAAATGTTTTCTTTTTATAATTTTCATTTTTAACATTTTAGTTTATTTTTTATGTGAAACTGAAAATCTCCAACCCAAAAACCATCACATACCAATTTTGAACAGAATCGGATCATAATCACAAAACTCGTCCGCCATATTGGAGCCGCCATTTTGTTTTTTAACAAACATTTTTTTAATGTATTGTCACCGGAATTACGGAAACCTGCCAAATTTCAAATTAATCGGAGTATTAGAAGTGGGTCAAATTCAACTTTTATTAAATTGTGTGTTAGTTAGTTACAAGTGAAGCTAAATAAACGCTTGTTATTGTAAAGATGTGATTTCTTTTTGTGATATCTAACAGAAAACTACTATCTCCCCGTCACTGCGGTACGCTGGATATTAAACTAGATCTGACAGATATTGGGAAAACCTTAACTTTCAACCTGAAGATTCTGATGGTAAAAATGTGCATTTTCATTGAGTTATTTGATTAAAAATGTTTTTACCCATCAGTCTTGATAGAGAACTCATACAAATTTTTTGTTATTTTAAAGAAAGATATTTTTTAGCTTTCAATTGAACGTTTCCTTTTCAACATAAAAAACTTCCGAAAGGTAATCCTGTAATGGAAGATAGTTAATAGGGTTTATCTAATAGTCGCAGATCATTACACATTTGATTTTCATTTATGAATCTCTGGTCATAACTCCGAAAAACTAAATCAAACAAATTTTTGTTTCCGTATGGAGTACATTATTTTATCAGAAATTTCGGTTTGTTTTTTCTTCTGCAGTAACGCAGAAATTTTGTAATCAATTTGAATTCATAAAAATAGCAAAGTGGGCTTTGATATTAATTCATTTATTTAAATATCAACAACTTGACAGTTATCGAAATTTGAGAAACTGTCTCATTGTTAATTCTTCATTAGTGCAAGCTATAAAGCAGATTCATTCAATATTCCTTTGGATAAAATGGTTGAATAAACAAATTCAGAAATGGCAGACATGCACTTAATGTATGGAATGGCTGATGGTAACGCTCGTGCCGCCAGACGAATGTATCTAGAAAGATTTCCACAACGTCATATTCCCAGCACACAAATGTTCATCAATATTCACTCCCGTCTTCGTAAAACGGGTACTTTCAAGAGGTCTGCTGTTCTCATAGGAAGACCCAGGAGAGTTAGAACAGTTCAGATAGAAGAAGCTGTACTTAACGAAATTGAGCAGCATCCAGACACCAGTACAAGACATATTGCGGCACAGTTTAACGTAACCCATGTATTGGTATGGCAAATTTTAAAACAGCAACAACTTTATCCCTATCACATACAGCGTGTTCAAGCTCTTCTGCCAAGGGATTTTCCAAAGAGATTAACTTTTTGCACTTGGATTCGAAATAAATTGTTGGAAAATCCATGGTTTTTATCTCACGTGTTATTCACCGATGAGGCATGCTTTTCCCGTAAAGCCATTATTAATTTTCACAACAATCATATGTGGGCTGATGAAAACCCACACGCCGTGATTGAAAACCATTTTCAAGAGACGTTTTCTGTGAATGTTTGGGTTGGAATTGTAGGGAATTTCCTTATCGGGCCACATTTTCTGCCTCATAGACTCAATGGTGACCATTATCGACATTTTCTTGAATTCATCTTACCTGGACTCCTAGAAGAGATCCCACTGAGGGAAAGAATTGGAATTTGGTTTATGCATGATGGTGCTCCAGTACACTTCAGATTGGTTGCACGCCAATATTTAGATGAGAATTATTCTGATCGCTGGATTGGGCGTGGTGGGCCACAACTTTGGCCACCAAGGTCACCCGATATGAATCCACTTGATTTTTTCCTCTGGGGGCACCTTAAATCATTAGTGTACCGAACTCCAGTTCAAAGTGAAGAAGACCTGAGGAATCGCATACAGGAGTCATGCGGAATTATAAGAAACACTCCTGGTATTTTTGAGCGTGTCCGCCAGTCTATAGTTAGGCGCATAAACGCATGCATTGAAGTTGGCGGTGGCCACTTCCAGCAGCTGCTCTGACATATCAATTTCAATAATGGTCCTTTTCTGAACTTAATTTTATTCCTAGGGAATGTATGTTACTTTGCTCTAGTATTTGATAATAAAGTTATTCACTATTGAAAATGTCCAAAATTATTTTGCCATAATTAACTTTGTGCAATACATATTCAACCTCACCTCACACCAACTTGTCCATATGACATAGTACTGTCAAAACTCTAGGTCTTAATAGGTTGAAAAATAATGGTAATATTTCATGTACAGTAATATCCAGTGTTCAACAAACACATGAAGTTATTGTAGTATTTGAAAAGAGACGCCCTCACAAGGGATATAAACACTAACATATCTAGGGAGGGAGCTTCAATCAAATCATTTGCCCAGGTGATCAAGGAACTTTGGTCAGATGATTCGTCTGGTAGACTTGTAAATACAGTCTTCTGAAATGTTAAATCCAAAGAATCGCTCCTCGTTTCATCGGTTTTGCGCAGGAAGATGCTCAAGAGTTCTTACGATTCCTGTTAGAGGGTCTACATAAAGACATAAATAGAGTAACGGAAAAGCCGATACCCATAATGAGAGAGAGAGAGAGGTAGGTGAGAAATGAGTGACAGTGAGAAGGCTAAAGAGTCATGGTCAAGATACTTAAGGACGGACAATTCCAAATTTGTAGACAACTTCGTTTGCCAGTTTAAATCTACACTGACATGTTTTTATTGTGGTCTGTTTCAATCCATTTTGAGATATTTCCCTCTCAATACCACGAAGATCAGGCCACCTGAAACTTTTACAATGTTTGGATTCGTTCAGAAGGGAAGAAACTTTGGATGGTGACGACAAGCCGACATGTGCGAAGTGCAAAGACAGAAATCTCTATCAATTCATAAATTGCCGAAAATGTTAGGAATCCATTCGAAACGGTTTTCTTCAACAGAAAGATTCCGAGGGAAATTGAATGTAACCATTGATTTTCCTTCAGAGGGATTGGATATGAGTAATTATACAACAGAAAACGTAACCCCTTGTCGATATAGTCTATATGCATCATTCAACACTACACAGTGTACTGAAGACATCCGTATACGAGCCCGTGGCATGAATATAATGAATCACATGTGACCCCAATTTCATCCAGATCCCTGGTGAGCGGAGATGCCTATGTTCTCTTCTATGAGCAGGAAAGTACTAAAACGCTGCTTTCAGATCATATTTAGTTTTATTTTATGTTTCATTTGTATTTTTATTGTTTTGTACATTAATAAAATTATTGCATACAAATTTGGGGCGAACACTTTATCCTGGATGACGAGTCGGATTAATATCACTTTCATAGGCACTACTGAAGAAACCAAACAAGCACCAAAAGGATCAGCGCAAAAGAAAAAAAAATTGTTTCAGATTCAGATCGTCGGACTGAAACTATGCCAAATATTTTGTCAAACAATTTCACTGTGTAATTTCAAATTTAATTTAATTGAACAATTCCTACCAAAATAGCTATTTGGTAATGAGTTCCCTTGAAGTAGTTATTTTGACAAGTTTAGGGAATCGCCCAATTTTTTGCAAACAATTATTATTTTCAAATTGTTTTGAACTTCTGCATTACAATACATAATTACTCTTACTTATCACCATGTGTTATAATTATTCACATAATTAGTTGAGTTGTTATATATTCATTTGTTGAGAGATAAATTTGAATATACTAAAGAAATATATTTCCAAAGCATAGTTGGTTTGAATCTATTTCCCTTTTATGTATTTTTTTCTCTATTATGAAACCATATTGTGATTTCTCAGTTGTTAGAATGAATTGGAGAGGAGCGCGTGGCTTCTCCAGAAACCAGAAAACATTGTAACACAACCTATACATTTCTGAAAAACTCTGTCCGTTTTTGAAACTGTACATAATTTCCTTAATAGAATGGATTTTTGAAAATCCATTATTTCGCAAATTTCCAGTGAAATAGGAGTTTCGGTCGGCAAGCATTGAACAGAAAATAATTCAGCAGCCCCCTACTACTGCCGAATTATCCCTGGCAAAGCTTTTCTACAAGAATACACTTTGATCAAAATGTTTGAAATGATAATAATCAAAATATATGCGGTAAATAATTAGTTATCCATTATAGTGTTTTAAAGTTGTCTTCAAACCTTAATTACTGTATGCAAAACCATTTTTACGAATAAAATTCAATTCTACTTACTCAAAATTCATGAGCGTCGAAGATAAAGAGTAATAAATTACTTTTTGAATAATTTTTCATTACTGGCAAAACATATTTCATGAATGTTTCTTATGAATTGTTAAAAATATGGTGTCCATAATTCGAAACATAGTTAGTCCATCTGAGTTGTTTTTTTTTCAATAATACCGATTGTCCTATATTTTTAGTTTAAACTTTTTTTCCTTTGATTGGTACTGCTGCTATAATCAATCGAAAAAATAACGTCGATGCCATCCTCCCAGTTCGAAAAGTTGTAATTACGTCGATACTGCCATGACTGAGTTATGTGAGTCTTGGTGACATCGCAACAACTCACGTGAAGGAGTCGACATACTCGCTACTTTCATGTTGAAAAGGTTCTACCCCATTTATACTAACGTCGTAACGACACCACAACTATATCACTAGACATTATTAAGAGGTTATGTTGATTGTTGATCAAGTCGAAGTGAATAATCTTCCAATTTTGATTTTTTCTCTTCTTACTAATATTATTGCATATCATGTATTGCCTTTTGAAAACAATTTAAAATGGGAAAACATTCATCACGACAGTACTTGTTGATTGGGGTGAGGAAAAAACACTGTATTTCCAGAATAGCAGCGCCTAGAAAACCTCAGGGTAAAATAAAACTGCTCCTGAAATTAACTAGAAAATATAGTTGTGACGTTAAAGGCAAATATTATAGACTGGAGGAGACACTGCCAGCTAAACGAACTTAATTAATTTTTTTTATGTTTGCAGCCTCTCAAGAGGTCGCTGCTTTTTGAATGTTCATTTCAATTTTGATGTACTTCTCCTTCTGTATACTTTTGAAAATTTCTCTCTATGTGCCTGTTTGCTTTGGCATTTTTTAGTCAAGCGTGATGATTCAGATGATGGAACCATGCACTGGATAGTTAATAAATATTTGTTTGGGTGCCTTTCATTAACAGTGAATAAAGAAAAGAAGATTTTATTTTGTATAAGGTAATTTTATTTAATATTAATATTAATAAACGCGATAATATAATTTTCCAACAAAAAATAAATTGTTTGAGGTCGATATGTTAATAATTAACAATATAAATATATTCCTAATGAAAATATTTGTTGGGTGATATTACTAAAATTTTTATTCATTATTGATTTTAAGTTTATTTAAAATGAATAAGTCATAGTACCAGATAACAAATATTCATTGAAAATACCGCGCTGACCATTCTTATAAAATCTCTGGTATAAATAGGTGCCGTGGGACTCGCTGATGGGCCACGTGTCACGTCGAATGTCGGGGTTTCGTGTTTCGTCGTTTGTCGTTGAGTAGTGTGTTCGCCATTTCCGTTGTGTAGGTTAAGTCGCATGAAATTATTTATTTTTATGTGATTGAGGCTGTTTCTTGCCATAATGGACCATGTTCAGGAACTGAAAAAGTTTTTGAAAGACAACAATTTTGTGGAATCAATAAATATATTTTAAGGTAATTTTGTAAAAACGGTAAATTGATTCCAATTTCTTCCATATTGATTTTTCGATTTCAGAAGGCTCATCTTGCTTATTGGTTTATGAATGTTGAACAATATTTTTAATAGATATTATTATTATTTATTATTATTATTAATAAAAGTGAGAATGGGCTGAGGTATAAACCTATGAAAATCCATTTATACAAGAAATGAGTATGTGTGTGCTACACATGAGTAGTGTAGTGAGTGGTTAAATAGTTATGAAAGAAAGTATAGGCATAAGAATATTGAAAATTTTTTACAAAAAAATATCAAATTAAATTATGTGGACTAAAAAAAGTGTACAATAAACGAAGGTAGAATATTGTAAAGACAAAGTATGGTGTATGTTTAAAAATTCTGAATATTGAAGAAAAAAAAAATTTAAATATAGATTTGCTATGTTAAACGATCTAATTGGCCTTTAAAAGCTGAAACCGAGGGTGCATTAACTATGTCTGCATCCAGATCATTCCACGCCGAGAAGACACGGTTGACTATGAAGTTCTGGCGTTTTGTAGTCCTAAAATGTTCCTTCTTAAGTTTGAAATTATGTCCTCTTAATCGGATATCAGCATTCATCTGGAACATGTTACTTAGAGACGGCAGGAATCCATGAAGAATCCGATATGTTATGATCAAATCTCCGCGATGTCTTCGGTTGTCAAATGTAGTCAGGGATAGATGGTTCAAGCGATATTCGTATGATGGTCTCCTCAGATCATAGAGCATTCGGGTTGCTCGCTGATGTTGTACTGATTCTAGCATATTACGATCTCTAACCAATTCTGGGCTCCAGACTTCTTCTTTATTTATTTGGAATAAATGCTGTGGTTTTTTATTTACAAACGTTCATTTTCAATAAATAAAACATATTAATAATAAAAATGTGTTCATTAAATGTTAATGAAATATATGATATTAATAAATATTCTTTATTAATTGTAAACAACGTTTTATTTACTGTTGATAAATCTATAGTGAGACCTATATTTATTGGAAATAAATTTGAGTTAACTATTGACGAAGTATATTTAAATAATTTGAATGCATCATTTGTTTCTGATATATGAAAGTTTATTCCGCAGTATTCGAGTAATTGATTTATTAGGTGTTACTTAATTTAGTTTACTATGAATAAACTGTTTTTCAGTGTGAATACGTTACCAACAAAAACATATGAATTGTAGATACATAAAGTAGTCAATATGACCAGTAGTATAGTATGGGGAGGCCGCAACCGCAGCCAGGTGAGTAGGTCCTCACGGACCCTTTTTGCCATCCCCTGTTCCCCACTTATCTACATTCATCCTCTTAGTTAAGGTATACAGGGTGGGGCACCGAAAACGAAACAGATCGAATATCTTCAAAACCCATGTGTTGTGAATAAAATGCAAAAACAGGTCGATTTTTAATCCAAAGGGGACATCTTCCTATCATAACCTCAACTGTCATACCTCTCCCCCCACCCCTTGGGCACTATCACCCAAACAATTTGAATAGGGAAAGTAGTAAGTGTGACACATCATTGAAAGGGTAATTTCATAAGGAATTCAGCCATGTCAATTTTTGCCACCTAATATTTCATTTTGGCGCCCTCTTGTGGGAAAAATAACTGTTCCGTATTCCAAATTATAATTTGCAAGCTATTTTGACATAAATTCGGTGACAGTGCATCATGGAATTTTTCTAAGAGAAAACACAAAATGGCGGCTCCAAAATGTCGGACATGATTTGCAATTTAGGTTCGATTCAAAATTGATATGTGGTGGTTTTCAAGATCGGAAAATGTGATTTGCAAAAAAAACAAGATGGTGGCTCCAAGATGGCGGACGAAATTTGTAATTCTGGTCCGATTCGAATCAAAATTGATATGTGGGGATTTTCAGGGTGGAAAATTATGATATTTTTGTCAATGCAAAAAACCAATATGGCATATGAAGGTTTTACAAGTTTCCTGTGTGACTACAGTGAATTAATTGAATTGATGAAAAAAAGAATTTATACAAATTAGGAAATAATATTTCATTTAGATGTGTGACTTAGGTTATTCTGTGCGTAACAGAATCAGAATTTTACCGTGCCTGAAAATCCCTGAAAATCTTCACATACTAATTTTGATTCAAATCGGACCAGAATTACAAATTTCGTCCGCCCTATTCGAGCCACCGTCTTGTTTTTTTGAATTGACGAACAAATCATAATTTCCGACCTTGAAAACCACCACATATCAATTTTGAATTGAATCGGACCATAATTGCAAATCATGTCCGCCATTTTGGAGCTGCCATTTTGTTTTTTCTCTTCCAAAAATTCCATTATGCACTGTCACCGAATTTATGTCAATATAGCTTGCAAATCCAGTATTATAATTTGGAATACGGAACAGTTTTTTTTCCCGCAAGAGGGCGCCAATATAAAAGGATAGGTGGCAAAAATTGACATGGCTGAATTCCTACACTTACTACTTTCCCTATTCAAATTGTTTGGGCGATAGTGCCCAAGGGGTTGGGGGAGAGGTATGACAGTTGAGGTTATGATAGGAAGATGTCCCCCTTGCAATAAAAATCGACCTGTTTTTGAATTTTATTCACAACACATTCGTTTTCGGTGCCCCACCCTGTATACCTGAACTCTTATCAATTTATAATGAGTATTTAAGAGAATACAGCACAGTTGTAATTACGATAATGTACAGTAACATTTTTTTCTAAATTTATGTAATGATTTGAAGCTCCAGAATCCAAATACCACATGATTTCTGACTGTTTTTCGTTTGATTTCCCATCAATTAGAATGCAAATGTATCACTGTCTTCAGTGTCTCTGTCATTTTCACAACTTTCGGAACCTTCTTTTTCAAGGTGCATTTAGTCAACATCATTTTATAATTGATCCCAAATATATGTTAAAAGCAAAAGTTGAATCTGATATCAAATGGCACCGTTTATACAACAATGTTAAGTTTATGCTGAATACCTTTGATGTTACCGTTATGTTTATGATAATGCTTACGCTAAAGTTGACTAAATCCACCCTCAGTCACATTTGCCTGTTGATTTGAGTTTCACTTTGCGTCCTTTGCGTCCGCAAAAGGTACATTTGAGAACCGATTTCCATGATTTATTTCTCATATCTGAACTTGGTGTAATGGAGTATTTTGACGACGGCGACGCTGCGAATGCTTGATGGAGTTTGACTTTTTCAAATTTTTCATCCTTTGGTAAGGTACAGGGTTCTTATGATAGGACGGCGTTATGAAATAAGTGAGCATTTAGACAAGGGGAAGAATGAGGAAAGGGGGAGAATACGTCATTGGAGGGAAATTAAGGTAAATTGAAGGGAAATTAAGGTTATATTTACGTCAATTTGCGAATAAATAAAGTTACTACAGCCCGTGGCTCAGATAAATCATAATAAAATATTATGGTCTATTTCTTGTATTTTGTTTTGCTAGTTGTTAATTACTTGTTTAATATTGTAACAATACTCCTACATCATACCACGATGATAAATTGTCGTTCCATATATTCTCCAAGAACAGTAAAGCAGCAATGGATCAATTTCTGTAGTACGGGTACCTATTGATTTTTCCAGGGTTTGTTCAGACCATTTTAATAAAAGAGATTTTGAAACCAATCTTCAAGAATCTCTCCTACATGAGAAGTCAAGACAAATGCTTAGAACAACTGTTCTAATGAGAAACATAACTCAATTTAGTTTGGGATAGAAACTGTTGAAAGCCAATATTTCTGCTATGAAAATATGAAATAATATTGGTGTTTCTCTTTAGTCATTCCTACCAATACGTGTTGGTAAAAATCTGGTCTCTCCATTGTGACATCGTATCAATCTGTTGGAATTCCATTGGAGATAGAGAGGTACTTGCTAGAATCTGTACCAATGGCTGATCGTTTACCATCAAATTGTTTGTTCATTATATTCTATTCCTGGTGCTATGAAATGATTGATAATGATAGGTCTTTATGCCATTTCAAATGAGGATTCACAGTCTCCTTCCACCTCTTGTTTACAACAATGTTACAAAGAACGAGAGAAACTCATTGAACACTTCTGTGCAATAACACTATTGTACAACAATTATCAGAAAGAAGAAATAAAATTAAAAGAAAAGTTCCCATTACCAAGTGTAAGAACTATCCAAACTCAAAATTATTATGGAAAGTTGCAAATACAAATGATATGTTCAGCTTTATTTAAAGGAATATAAATGATGCCACTCATTTCAAGAAGGCTACTAGAGACCTTTTAAGTGATATACCCTATTATAGTTTGCAAGAGTTTTATGAAGACATCTTTTAAAAATAAATTCTAGTCACAAATTTTGATGGATTGATTGAGATGGATTTTAATATATAAATGTGATTTTTATAATTTTTATATGTGTTTGTGCTCTGTTTATTAATAACTTCATGTTTTTCGTGTTCTTTATACATTTATTGAGATTTAGACTTATCTCACTTTGTCAACAAGATAAACTCTTTGGACAATAAAGTATATTTATTGTTATTATTATTATTAAATATTAGATATGCACAATTTTACTACTTGCCAATTAAATAAGGATTTTAGGTAAATATATAGAAATGTTAAATTTTTTCTACATAAAGAAATTGTAAATTAATATTTATGAATCAATGTATAAATGATACCGAAATTTATAAAATAAAACATTGACTCATATCATAAATAACAGTACTCAAATCATTTCTGGGAATATTATAAATGTTGTCGATGAAATGTGAGTTAGTTTTGTGAACAAGGCAGGGTGAATGACAGTGACTATAGTCTGATAAGTTTTTTTATATTTGAGTAAACTTCAATCTATCATTTTGATCATTTACCCCATTTCACATTCACACATTTTAGAAAAATAGAGATCAATCATATAACAAATCACACTTTCTTCTTGTACCTGAGGTTCTGGAATAATGTCAACATAAGAGAGTTGTTTTAATTTCTTTCATTAGACATGAAAAGAATTTCTCTTTGAATGGTGCAATTTATTCAAATAGTGTTACAACAGATATATTGAGATTAGTCTTTGAATCTTTGAAATATATTTCAAATCTCAGATTCTTCCACCTTTTTCTTAAACGGCTCTGATGGGAATGCGTTCTTGTCGGGATTCGAAGGACCTTAGGGTTGGGTTTTGATCGAAACTCGAGTTTCTTCTTCTATTTATATTAGATGGTTTGAATACAACAAATAAATCGATAGGAAGTAATCAATGTTTTTACAAGCTTCAATCTCGTAGGGAAGCTGTCGTTGCCTAGTTACATAGGAGAACTTTTATTATTTATATTTATCGAATACTGGGTGATCAAACTCACAACATCCTCCCCCAAATAAAAAATAATGAGTTTCATGAAGATTCATGAGGTAAAGGGCATAATTTATTGATTAGGCGAATGTACAACCCCTTGTTGGTTTTAATTTTTACAGCCCTTACTTTATTATCAGGTCCTGGCATAATTTCAACAATTCTAGCTAAAACCCATTCAAGAGGGGGTAAATTATCCTCTTTTACCAATACCATCATGTTTTCTTTAAGATTTTCAGATGATGACATCCATTTGGGGCGGTGTTGCAATCTATTCAAATATTCCAGTGACCACTTTTTCCAAAAAAATTCTCGTAATTTACTACATTGTTCCCACATCTTGAGACGATTGTCAGGAATTTCAAAAAAATGTTTTTCTGGTAGTGCTATTAGAGATTCTCCTATTAGAAAATGTCCTGGTGTTAGAACACTGAGATCTGAAGGATCCGAAGACATAGGACAAAGCGGTCTAGAATTTAATGTGGCTTCGATTTGAGTCAAAAGAGTATTCAAATGTTCGAAAGTCAATAAAGTTTTACCTAAAACCCTCTTTAAATAATATTTAGTTGATTTTATTCCTGCCTCCCAAAGGCCACCCCAGTGTGGGCTGTTTGGAGGTATGAATTTCCACGTAATTTCTCTAGTTGACAAGAAATCATGAATTGAGTTTTTCTCTATTTTGAAAAAGCAATAAATTTCGTGCAATGAATTATTTCTGCCGTGGAAATTCGTGGCATTGTCACTAAAAATCGTAACAGGGTTTCCACGTCTTGAAATGAACCGTTTCAATGTCAAAAGAAACATGTCCGTCGTGAGATCGGAAACCAGTTCCAAATGAATTGCTTTGGAATGCATACATACAAATAGAGCTATATATGATTTAGAGATCCTTGATTTGCGTAATTTGGATTCTTTTACCATAATTGGTCCACCAAAATCTATTCCTACATTGAGGAATGCTCTTGAAGGAGTGACACGTTCAGGGGGAAGAGCACCCATGAGCTGATGAGCATGTCTAGCTTTGAACCGATGACATCTCACACAATTTTTTATAACGTTTTTTATCTGTCGTAAGCCATTCATCGGCCAAAATCGCAGTCTAAGATTACACAATACATTCTGTGGTCCAGCATGATTCAAACGTATGTGTTCATTCGCAATGATGAGATTGACAACATGATCTTTGGCGGGCAATAATATCGGATGTTTTTGAGACACAGGTATTGGAGCTTCATTAAGCCTACCACCTACGCGTAAAATACCTTCTTTGTCCAAAAAGGGAGTTAAAGGCAAGATACAACAATCTGTGGTAAGAGGTTCATCACAAGAGAGAAGAGCTATTTCTTTGAAGAAGTATTGAGCCTGAACCACCTTCACAATGAACTTTAGAGATAATTCTAATTCGGGAACAGTGAGTGGACCATTTCGGTTCTCTGAAGTGGCTCTACAGTTGTTAACAAATCTTAAACAGTATGCAATTGAACGTTGCATGCGAATAAAATTTGAAAATCGTAAAAATAGTGAAGATGTATCTGAATTAATTTGAATATGTGAAATAATCGATAGTTGTTCTGGAAGAGATGTAGGAGATTCAATTAACATGTTTTTGTTGAAGTCGAGGTTGATATCTGATAGAAAATTTGGTCCATTCAACCACATTTCACATTCTATCAAAGATAATGGGTTTAGACCTCGTGATATATGGTCAGCTGGATTTTCCAATGAATCTACATGTTGCCATCGAGCATTTATGGTGAGTTCCTGAATTTCGGAAACTCGATTCGCGACAAAGGTTGTCCATCTGGTGGGGGACTCTTTTATCCAACAAAGAACTATTTGAGAATCTGTCCAAAGAATTACTTCGGAAATTTTCAGAGTAAGTATTGAGAGAATTTTATGACATAATCGAGCCAATAACAGTGCACCACATAATTCCAACTTAGGAAGGGAAATAGTTTTCAAAGGGGCAACTCTACATTTTGAACAAATTAACCTTGAAGAAACCTGATTGACATAGATTACTCTAAGATACAAACAAGCACCGTAGGCTAATACCAAGGGGATCGAAAAGTGAAGCGATACGAGATAAAATAGTCCTTTTCGTGGGAGGGTCATCTTGCTGTGGAAACGTAACAGAGATTCTGAATGTATCAGAATTTGAGTTCCATGATATTCCTAACACTTTGTTCAAACAATCCTTCGAGTGAGTTCCTAATTCAGAGTATATTTCAGATTTTTCCGAAACTAACAGTTCAGGGACATTCGAAATCCATTTGTGCAATTTGAATCCTGCAGAACCTAAGAGATCTATAAGTTCATTTTGTAGTTTGAGAAAGTCATCTTTAGTATCTGAACCTCCTAAAATGTCATCCACATAACATTGTTTCAGAAGTGCATGTGACGCTAGCGGGTGCGTTAAAACTCCTTCCTTTGCCAACTGACAAAGCGATCTTGTGGCAAGAAATGGAGCGCAATTTGTTCCGTATGTGACTGTTTCTAATTCAATACATTTCAAAGATTCATTGGGACTATCACGCCACAGAATATTCTGTAAATACAGATGTTCTGCTGCGATTTGAACTTGACGGTACATTTTTATCAAATCTGTGGTTAGACAGTATTTGAATGTTCTGAATCTACAAATGATATCGAACAGATCTGGTTGAACAGTAGGGCCCTTATACATTACATCGTTAAGGGAAATGCCTGTTGTAGATTTCATTGAAGCGTCAAATACAACCCTCAACTTCGTAGTTTGACTTTCTTCCTTCATCACACAGTGATGTGGTAAAAAATATTTTGTATATCCACTTTCATTTGTCAGAGTCAAAGGAACAACATCACCGTGTTTCAAAAATACATATTCTTCAATGAAAGCCTTGTATCGGGATTGTAAGATGGGATCCTTAATAAACCTTCTTTCAAGAGTAATTAACCTCCTTCTTGCTGATTGAAATGAGTCACCTAAATTCAATGAATCCATACAACCTTTGAGAGGAAGATTAACCTGAAAACGCCTCTGCATTGTGCGTCGTGTACTCGAAGAAAACAATTTCTCACAAATTCGATCTTCCTGAGAAAAAATGCGTTTAGTGTTCAATTCCTCTAGTTGCCAAAATTTGGGTATTAATTCATCTATGTCTGGAGTGTGTGAAAATAACGTAACACTGATATTACAAACTTGTTTTATTGGTATGGGACCACCTAAAAGCCATCCTAATTTGCTGTAAAGCAAGACTGGTAAGTTGTGCCCTAATCTAATCATTCCTGGTTCAATCATTTCATAGTAAAGATCTGCTCCTATCAACATATCAATTTGACTGGGAATGTCGAATTTTCCATCAGCCAAGAACAAATGATTGGGGATTCTGAAAAGTGAAGTATTTACTTTAGTTTGGGGAAGGGGACATGTTATTTTCTTGAGAACTCCACATTTAGCCTTGATTTTAAAATGATTTGGATCTTGGGACTCAATGATTACTTCTGCCAACTGATCAATAGTTGTTGTACTTTGTGATATTCCGGAGATATGTAAATTACTCCTACGAGTTTTAATGTTCAAACGTTTCAATACATCCGACGTAATGAACGTGGTTTGTGAAGCAGAGTCTAGAAGTGCACGAGCTGTAATTTTATTTCCCGAATCAGAAATCAAGTTCACCTGAGCTGTGGCCAATAGAATATAACTTTGATTATTCTGATTACTGAGACAACAATTTCTTTCATTTACTTCATTACTGGTTTCGGGACGAGTGTATGAGAGTGATGATTGTGAGGATGGATTGGATACGACATCCTTATTTTCATGGGATATTTCGCCATTAGATAGGTTCAGAGGAGAGAAGAGGTTGGTTTCCTTGAATGGATGGGCCATTATTACTGTGAGCAGGTACATTATGTAACAACGTGTGATGTTTGCCAGAACACGACCTTCACCGTTCTGAGGTACATTGACTTACCGAATGTTTTGTTCCCAAACAATTAAAACATAACTTATTTTTCATTACAAAATCTCTTCTTTGCTGAATAGATTGTGCAATGAATTGCGAACATCTGTAAATAGAGTGATTTTTTCCGTTACAATAAATGCACGATTGTGGCTGTGTGAGAAGCTTGTGCTAAACGAGTAGAGATGGGTTTGTTCAATTTGACCTTATGTTCTGATTGGGAAACCGATTCCAACGCTGAACAACGCTTGTCTAAGAATTCCAAAAATTCTTCTAGCTTGGGGGTTTTTGTTGAGTCTCTTTCTAACTCAAATGCCTTATGGGTATGAATATCTAATTTATTAGAAAATATATAAACTAATATCGAGTCCCACTGTTCAACTGGCACAGAGAGTGTCTTTAGTGCTTCGAAATGTTGTTTGATTTTAGTGACAAAATCCCTAATAGAGAAAGAGTTTTCTTCTAAAAGCGATTTGATGTGAGTGTTTATAATAGCCATTTTATTGTCATACCTTTTTTTCAAAATGTCTAATGCGATTTTGTAATTTCCATCTGTTATTGTGAGTTTATCAATGAGAGTGGTTCATTCTTCACAACAGATTTCAAGTACAGAAATTTTTGAGAATCAGCCAAATGTATATCCTTATCGACTAATGCTACAAAAAGATCATAAAAAGATCTCCAATATTCATATTTACCAGTGAAAATAGGTATATTCAAATTGGGTAAATTGACCCTTTGGGTGAGAGAACCTTGTGAGTTTGAGCGAACATTAGATGTTACCCCGCTGGTAACGAGAATTGCATTCTTTTGCTTTTCAATTAAAGTACGAATTTTAGTGTGAGCCCCTATATAACGTTCTTCTACAGCTTCCCTATCAACAATCTGTGATTCATCTATATCCTCAATACAATCTTGAATTCGAATATAATCATCAAAAGCCTTGATTAACATATTTTCCCTAATTGAAAGTTCATTTACATTGATATTATCGTCCTTTTCATGATCAACAATATAATTTTCAATCCGTGTAATGTTTCCTTTTGAACGACCTCGTTTTCTAATTAAATATCCATTTTAGCAATGTTTCAAAGTGATTACAGAACCAACACAACTATATTGCTCAAACGTAGGAAAACTTGAACAAATCGTGGTATGAAATCCTTCAACCAAATGTGACGTTAAGAACTGTCAAGCTGACAACTTGTCAGTTATTCAAAAAGTTCGTATTTTGATTCAAATTAGAAATTTCTGACCTCGTGGATATGAAAAGTGTGAATGCCTCCCTTCGTGCTGCTTCCTTTGAATGAACAGGATGTTTGGATGACGGAATTTCCTACTTTCAGCGCTGCGTCCAAGAAATGGAGAAAGGTTGGGGAGTAGCGTCGCGTCGACTTGAATCTGGGAAATTTCTTCCAGTCTGGTTCCGATCCGGTTCGATGAGACCAAATGATGGGAATGCGTTCTTGTCGGGATTCGAAGGACCTTAGGGTTGGGTTTTGATCGAAACTCGAGTTTCTTCTTCTATTTATAATTAGATGGTTTGAATACAACAAGTAAATCGATAGGAAGTAATCAATGTTTTTACAAGCTTCAATCTCGTAGGGAAGCTGTCGTTGCCTAGTTACATAGGAGAACTTTTATTATTTATATTTATCGAATACTGGGTGATCAAACTCACAACAGGCTCATTGAAAATTTGTTATTTTCGTCAACTTTGAAACTCTCAGAAGCCTTCGAGATACATGTGATACTTTAATGCTGTGATAACTGATTCGAATTGATGTAGAAGAGTATTCACTAATATACAACAATAATCAGATTCGTCCAGTTTGGCACCTATACGTTTTTCAATTCACGCGTCATGCTGTCGAATACTATGAAATGAAATGATCTTCCAAAGATTTATGTATGTTGTATCTTAAGTCCGTTACTTTCTTGAGAAGAAGTCTTTTACTTTCTTCTCATAGGTTTGGCACAGCGAATTCCAAATGTCATGGCTTGTGTCATTATTTCGTATATGTTACATATACGAAACTTCTAAATGTTGTGCTAATTTGAATCGCACGTTGAATGTAAAGAATTTGTTGTTGTTTATTTACATAATTATTTATTTTAATTTGTATTCAATAATGCTTGTCTCAGCTTTTTCTTATGGGTCAATGAACGATACTATTATAAAACGGAGAAGAACAATAATTAGATTATGTGATTGCTTGAGTCAATATTGGATCGTAACCTATTTTTATAATTATAAATAATCGACTTAGACATGTTAGACACGATGATTTGAATATCAAGTTGTTTCAGTAATTTGGTGCCGTTCTGTGATACAGTCTCTGTGTTATCGGAGTTTCGATAGATGTAAGTAGCTTATTGAAATTATTCAGTTTTGATGAGGACTGTTCCTCACTTATGACTGAGGAATAATTTGGTTTCTGCGAATCTGGCGATTTTAAATGGTGTGTATTCCACTCAATTGAATAAACAGCTTGACAAATCTAGTTATGAAAGCCGAGGAATGTATGAGATGCGCGATTTTAGAATGAAAAAGTATTCGGACGACTAAGAGGGTAGTATAATTGTACATTCAGTAAAGAAACTCCACAGTGCACTTCGCGAGGCGACAGAACTGACCAGTCCGGTAACTCATACTGGTTTCTGACTGTACTGCATGCTATGAATGAAATCTACAAAATAATTTCTCTTCTCATAAAGATTGTGATTGCGACTTTTTAAATATCTATGATAATAAGTGTAAGATTTAAAACGAATAACATGTGGCACCTGTATTGATGTACCGACAGTTCACTCAAGTCACTCAATACAATTGTATTGCTCTGCAAATAACTGAACGACAGCCTACTCCATACACTTCTTACTATTATGTATTGCATGCACCCCCACCCCCTCGTTTTTTGTTTCAAATCTCACAAGTATATTCACGGCTATTGAAAATTCACAATCAAAAATTTTCGGAACAATCTTTATGGGGTTTGGAATCTGTATGGGGTATGGAATCTTTATGGGGTTGTATAAATCTGTATAGGGAAAGTAGTAATCATTTTATTCTTCATGGTCCGTTTTTTAAAGAATGGTATTAAGAGCTTCAAACCGAACAGTCGAATTTCTTCCTCATCCGTCCCAGCTGAGTTTTATAGGCATACTCATCAAGAGTGGGAGTGAACAGCGCCTAGTCCGTTCTCGATTACAGCGCCAATCAGATACACATTTCCCGATGGTAGAATCGGTTTTTTGCAAAAACCATAGATTTCATAAAAGAAATATTTTTTGTATAGTGGTGGTTCCATAAGAATTCTGGAATCTATCAATTTTTTAAATTCATCATGTCATTTCAATTTTTTTTCTCAACAATTATCACAAAAATCAATGAAGTTCCCGAATTTACACAAAAAGATTCAGTCATATGATGAATAAAATCGATTCTCGTTTGACCAAGGTAGTGCTTGCTCTCAACCCTTTCAGACCAGTCAGAATCATCATTTTCTAGATAGTCTAATAACTTTTCATAGGTTAACCCTTTGCCACTCATTTAATACGCAAAAATCTGAAGCGAGGACTCCTTTATTTAAAAAAAATGTATATGTATTACTTACTCCACTTAGTCCCGATGTACACTATAGTACACAATTTTCAGGTGCCAAAATACCAAGGCATTTTCAAAATTGTAATAAACTCGAGTAATTATTTCAGTAACTAACTATATTCAAACATTTAACAATTTTTAAACACCACACTGCTAGGTGAAAATTTAAAAAACGATTTTAAACAAACAGGTGCACGACATTCGGTACATTGCCTCCTTATCAGAGCAAGAACTGCGTAGTATGTTCATCTTTTCATGGATAGATGGCAGAACATATGCGGAATTTATAATAAAGACTGCTTGTAAACAGTTATAATAGAATGCGGCGGTCAAAATTTCAACCTGTTTTTATGTAATAATAATAAATGATTTTATTGAATAGACATAAAAGTACATAACATTACACTATGACTATACAGGGTGTTTCTAAATTCCATACAAATATGTCAAGGGCGTATTCCTGGGGTCAAAATAAGACTTTTTTCCATAAATGTGTGTCCTAAAATACACCCTCTCCAAGCTACAGACATAGCAAGTTGCTTGAAAAAAATAGTAATTCAACATTTCAACAAAGGTCAAACTAGCAAGTAAATCAAAGTGCTATGTTGCATTTTAAGTCTCAAAAGCGTCAACATGGGAAACAAATTAAAAACTCATAAGTATTTTAGTTTGTCACTTAAGTATTCCCCTTTCATTTAGTTACTAGCGACAACACAATGGTGATATTTGAATTTGAATGTTTTGGGCGGAAATAGAAAGTTTTGGCCATAAAAACTATAGGCAACCCTCATTCACCTCTTCAAATCAGAGTTATCTTAGTTTTGAAGCAAGAAATGAATAAAGCGTCCAAAAAACCAAGAGTCTGTAAATTTTCCGAACATTTGATGCATATATAGTTGTAGACGCCATTCAAAATTTACGATATTTTATGGCAACTTGCGATGTCTGTAGCTTGGAGGGAGTGAATTTTAGGACACATGTTTGTGGAAAAAAAGTCTTGTTTCAACCCCAGGAATACGCCTTTGAAATATTTGTATTGAATTTTGAAACACCCTGTATATGCCACTCAAATGGCAGAGTTCAATTTCACGATTGAATCGTTAATTGCTCTTCCACTCAACCATTTGAATAAATGCTGTCCACTCAAGTGCACTCCAGGATCGGAAGGGTTAATCCCTGAGAGAAAGGCTCGAACTGACGACAGCTGGTTAATGGAAAAAAACCATTTTGAACAATTTTTAATTGAATGATTTTTTCTTCAAGCCAGCAGTCCCTCTTTGTCAACGTTATTCAATCACCGAAATAGTAACTTCTCGATTTATCTTACTGACAAATTATCACGGAACTCTCTTGTCTGAAATCTGATTCATCTTCATATCTTTGCAGATCCAACTGAACAACATTCAACATGGATGGAACAAAATACACAAGTATCAAAAAAAGAAAGGTACACCCAATGAACCGGGGATCGTATTTTTTCCGAATCTTCTTCTGGTAAGTGTTGACTGCAATTCAGCTGCTATTTGAGTCGATAGAGTTCCACCAAACTGGTTGAGGTCATCCTGATATTCATATTCATAACATAATGAGGATAACATTATTGCTCATAACGCTTCCTTCACGAGTGCTCAGATCAGCTAAACATCAACGAGGAAGGAATAAAAACGCTATAAACAGTTACCTGGTCTTAATTCCAGAATGGAGTTGTAAAAACAACGCATAGTATCATCTATCCCATCATTAATCAGCTAGTCTTGTTGTTGGTATTCGCTTCGATATCGCTCCGATGGTGACGTAATCCAACTTACACTTGCCGTTGCTTGCTTGTTCACGTTAACTGCATTCTTGGAAGTGTATTCGTAGCTGCACAACGGTTTGCCTTGCATTGTCGTGGGATAT
Source organism: Chrysolina oricalcia (assembly GCA_944452925.2). Taxonomy (NCBI): domain Eukaryota; kingdom Metazoa; phylum Arthropoda; class Insecta; order Coleoptera; family Chrysomelidae; genus Chrysolina; species Chrysolina oricalcia. The sequence goes on along the minus strand of OX101813.2, from coordinate 36,000,696 downwards.
TTCGTAACAATACTTCCTAATCACCATAATAGCCCAAACTATTAGCACCTTTCGAAAAAACTAAATTACTTTCAGTTGGTTTATACCATTCTTGCGAAACGGGCTGAAAAAAGAGAAAGAGGAAGGTGACTTATACGAAATTAAGGAGTCGCATAAAGCTGCCAAGCTTGGAGACAAATTGGAAAGGGTATGGAAAAATGAACTGAAGAAACAGAATCCCTCATTGACAAAAGCCTTGGCAAAAACTTTCGGTTGCGAATTGGTACTATTTGGGTTATTCCACGTAATCTCTGAATTCGTCAAGTGAGTTATTTACTATATTCCTGATCTATTATTTCAATGAAATGAAATATCTATCAAAAGTCCATAACATATTCATTCAACTCATATTGAAACCTAATTTTGGTGGTGTGACATCAATTTTGTTTCGAGAATACTTCCATTTCATGATTTCATCTAATTCACTTCTATCGTCAATCAACATCACCTACACGTAGATGTTAAATACGGAGGGACTCAAATCAAAATCAAGTCGTCGTCCGGGTAACCATCCCAGTCCATTCAGTCCCCTTTTTTCCGAGTGAGGAAAATCTTCAAAAGACTCCTGGAAAGTTACGAATACAGTGATAAATTCTGTCTGAAAGGCCATATAGCCTACTAGCTAAAACCCCCTTTCTTTCACCTCTCCTGGCATACCGGAATCGACGTTAGACATGCGTCTGAATGCCAAGTATACTGAATTATACTTCCTGGTTCTGTGCCTCTCTTTCCTCTTCTTCCTTCTTTTTCATCAGTCCCTCAATACTCTGATGTATCCGAGTCCAGTCGCTATCATTTTCGATCATGCGTGCCGCCATATTGGTCGGTGTTATTGCCTCGCTAATCTCCAGTGCCAGCCTTGTCCGGTTGTCTTCCCATTTGGGGCAGTGGGTCAGGGTATACTCCGGTGAGTCGACTCACGACTGTCTCCTCGCAGTATCTGCAGTTTGGCGTCGCTGATTTGCCAATCCTATGTGTAAAGTACCAAACGATTCATGACCGGTGAGGGTCCAGCGTCAGGTGTTTTTTTGCGCTTCTATGGTCCCCAATGGCCGCAGGTCGGGTATCAGCCTTTTCGTCCACTTCGCCGTCTCTAAGATGTTACTCCACTCTTCCTGCCACTTATCTTGGGTCCGCTTTCTCTCTCTGTCCTGCGTCGTTCATTCACGTGCCACTTCCTGTTTCTGTACAGATCGCCTCTTTCCTCCGCTAACAAACTGATGGGTGGTGTGCCCGTTACGACCTAGATGACGCTCTCGGAAACCGTCTGGTATCCGCCACAGAACTCATACTTATATCTTATGACTAGAATGCGTTTCAAATATGGCGGATGAACAAATCATGCATAACCTACAATACTGTATTGTCCTCTTCACAGTAGCGGCGCATAAAATGATATGCGTACCTTAGGGAAAGGAAATGGGTTGGTTGTCTTGAAACTGGGATATTTCATTTTCTCTCAAATAGGACATCAGAACATTTGAAATATTGTTTCTCTCTCATAATTAAAGAGTTTAGAATGGAATAAATTACTGAATGATAGATAGCAAGATTTTAATGATTCACATCGAACAATTCTCCTACCCAACTAGGTACTATCCATTTTTAAGATGACATCGGAAACATCTTGATTTTTTTTATGATGAATGACGGTAGATTTGATTAAGACTAATCTGTAACTTCTCTCGAATCTAATCATAGATATATATTATATATACTTACTCTATACAGGGTGTCAATTTGAAAACTTCCCACCCTTAATATCTTCCTTCCAGTAAACAATATGAGTAATCGAAAAAACAGGTCAATTTTATTGTCAAAGGGGACACTTTCAAGGACTATTTGTAGCCCTCGTGGTTCAACCCCCTAGGAGGGGTAGATGTTACCCTTAGAATTTTAAATGGGAAGGGGGGTCAAGTGGCACATCATTTTGATGGGCGTTCAATTCTTGTTCCAATGGTACCCTGACTTATTATTTTTTGATGAGCATTTTCCGAAAAATTGCGTTCTAAACTAACAGAAGTAATTATTAGAACGCCTATACTGAGATGCATGGTTTGGCCAGAACTGGTTAGAATATTAGGTCCATTAGCTCCAAACACTTTACATAAAAAAGTAGTCTAATAGTAAAACGTAGATGGTAGTAAAGTTGTGTTTATTAAATGCTGAATTTTTAAGTGTCATCACAGAAATTGTATAGATAGCCTTCCTTTTTTGCTACTTCTGCTGTAAAAAGTTTCTGTTTTCCGGCAAAAAATTGGTTAGCAAATTTGAACTATGTGGTAGTATTGTGAATACCGTTGTACCTGTTGGGCTGTTTAGGAATTACTTTAATAAGTGTATAAAAGTGTAAAAATGGTTTACATTCTTCAAGACAGAATTGAAATGATTGTAATTTATGGCGAAGTTGGAAAGTGCGCACGAAGGGCAGCATGTCTTTTTAACGAAAGACATCCAAATTGTAATGTAAGTCACCGGTATGTGCTTGATTTGGTGAATAAGTTTTACGAAACTGGTTCAGTGACAAATAAAAAAAGAAATAACCCCAGAGTACTAAATGAAGCAGCTCAAATTGAAGTTTTGGGAACATTTGCTGCAGAGCCCACGAGCTCCTTACGATCAGTATCAGAACAGACGGGAATGTCACGCGAGACTATAAGAAAAGCATTGAAAATGCATAAATTTCATCCATATAAAATGCAGATTCTTCAAGAGCTCCACGAGGATGATTATGATAGAAGAATAGAGTTTTGTGAAATCATGTCTCATCGAGTCAATACCATCCCTAATCTTCTGTTAAACATCTGTTTCAGCGATGAGTGTTCATTTTTTCTGAATGGCAATGTTAATAGACAAAATTGTCGCTATTGGAGTGACGAAAACCCACATATTTTTTGGGAAGGGCATACACAACACCCACAAAAAGTTAATGTTTGGGCTGGTATTCTTGGAAATGCCATTCTTGGTCCATTATTTCTGGAAGAAAACTTGACTGGCAATCTTTACCTTGATATGTTCGAAGAGACTATCGATCCTCTTATAACTCACGAGCTAGAAACTCAAATTGATGCAGAAGGTAATGAACTTTTGCAGGAGGATCTGTTACATTTCCAGCAGGACGGTGCTCCACCTCATTATTTTCTTCCCGTCCGACAGTGGTTAAACGAGAGATTTCCGGGTAGATGGATTGGCAGAAGGGGAGCAGTTGAATGGCCTCCGAGATCACCGGATTTAACACCCTTAGATTTCTTTCTTTGGGGCATCTTAAATCCGTTGTTTATAAAACACAACCTTCTGATATTGACGAACTTAAAAGACGAATTACAGCAGCATGCCGGTCAATTCCTAGTGAAGTTTTCCGTAATGTTAGAGGGGAGTTCGAAAACAGACTGTATTACTGTTTAGAGCAAAATGGACAACATTTCGAACAGCTAATAAGATAAGCGTAAGTAGATTTTATGTTGGAAATGTCTTTCTCGCAAATTAAATTTTATTGTGTAGAAGGAAAATAACCACCAAATAAAAAATCCCATGCGTAATAAATTTATTCCTGTCATTCAAGGGTTGGAGCGGTGCCACCTACTCTTCTAACCATTTTTATTAAAGGGAGTCAATACAATAATGCATCTCAGTATAGGCGTTCTAATAATTACTTCTGTTAGTTTAGAACGCAATTTTTCAGAAAATGCTCATCACAAAATAATAAGTCAGGGTACCATTGGAACAAGAATTGAACGCCCATCAAAATGATGTGCCACTTGACCCCCCTTCCCATTTAAAATTCTAAGGGTAACATCTACCCCTCCTAGGGGGTTGAACCACGAGGGCTACAAATAGTCCGTGAAAGTGTCCCCCTTGACAATAAAATTGACCTGTTTTTTCGATTACTCATATTGTTTACTGGAAGGAAGATATTAAGGGTGGGAAGTTTTCAAATTGACACCCTGTATATATATTATGAGTTCTATGGATCTAATTGTATAACTTCCATCATTACAATATGAAACAATTTCTTTCATTAAAATTTTATCTTATCCATTAGTTCTTTTGCTTTCAATCACATACCTCAAAAGTCGGTATCAACTGAATCTGTCAACTTTTCAGTTATAGGTCAATCATAGTCATTTGAGAAACAATGATGACAATAGAAATCAAATGATTTTCCTCTGAAATTAAGTAAATCCCAACTTTGTTATGATGCGTTTTCGGCTTCAGTTTTTTTAATGTTTTAATTGATCTTCTGCATTCGAAGAAATTCCGAAAAACAATGTGAAAATAAGGCTACTTATCGTGTCGTGACTTTTTTCGTTTCTTTCATGTTTGAAACTGAAAGTATTTAATTTTTTTTACACACCTATCTCACTTCCAGTATTTTATGATGTAAATACTTGTCAAGTGGTTAATTGAATATCTAATTTAATTATTTTTGATTCTACAATTTTTTTTTGTCATCATTAAACTTTCGAATATTTGAGTATCAAATAGCACATGCTGGGCAATAGGAATGAATGAATGAATAACATAACTGTGAATTTATTTTATTGATTACTGAATAATATTAGTAATTTTTCTTTTTATGTAGACCTCACATTTCAACCATATTACAATCAACCATTCAGAGGGCCCCAGAAGATGGCTTGATTCTGGTCCTCTGTCCTTTCGCATAATCAAACTCTGCTTGGTTGAATACATTAACTACATACATATAATATAAGACTAAATGATAATCTCCACAATTATTGTAAATTCAATATACCTAGAAGCAGGACTTATATAGGTCGATAGCCTTCGTACTGAATATATATTTGCTTCAATAAAATACATTACGATCACTATCTTTTATATGGAGTTCAATTTTAAATCTCACCTCACTCAAAGTACAAAAATGAATGTGTAAACAGGTATTCTAGTGTATTACTTCTGACATTTTCATCAAAAACTGCCATTGTAGAGATCATTATTTTGAAGCCAATAAAAGGAGATTTACTTGGAATAGATGTCAGAAATGTTTGTGTACTTCCTCATATATTCAACAGTTGTCTTTGAAAATGATTCCCAAAAGTGTTGACTGGCTTTTCTCAAGGGTGCTTTCTAACTTCTTCGTACAGGACACTTTGAATTCAGAGACAATGACATAACTGTGAAATCAGTTCTTCCTGACTGGTCTGGATTGAAGATATCACAATCACTGAGTTCAGGTAAATCAAGTGTTGGCTGGAATTCTATCCAAACAAAACAATAATTTTTGAAATGATCCGAACAAAACAATCAGTTGTGAAATGATCCGAACAAATTTTGTATAGATGTGGTTGAGACCATACCAAATGTAGATCACTTCTTAAGTTCTTGGTCCACGGAATCATTCTCTGAAATTAGCTTTCGGAAATCTGAAAAGGTTTTTATATTGTAGGGACATTTTGAAATGTTTTCCAAGTACTTACTTATGGAATGTACTATTTTCATTTTTTTCCTTCTCCAAGAATTACCACAATCCTTAACAAAACATCTCATCGTATAGAATGGCCAATATAAATTATAAACAATAAATTATTATTTTATTTTTTAATAAATCGCCCAAAACACTAAAAGAATCAAAACTGACAACGATGCTCTGTTTACCAACAAACTGGTAAATTGACTAGACATACGTCTTATTTACTACTCATTTGCTCTTGAAGGTACAAGAGATAACGTATGTGCTTCCTTAGTGAAATTTGTCCCCTTTTCGGATGCCCACGATTTGTTCAAGATTAGAGTAGCCGAGGATACATAAAGCGCGTTCTAGTCATAATATATAAGTATGAGTTCTGTGGTATCCGCTTGCCACTCTCAGAAGCATCCTGTGCGCAAAGAGACTAAACTAACAAGGAGGGTTTAATAAGCTCTAGCCAATCAGAATCTTGTAGCATCAACGCGTCATAGTGACGTACTTGGATATGAGTACAGAGTCGAACTCGAACCAAGCAACAAAACTATCAGCAGTAACTCTCATATACCAAGAGCTAGTCCGTCACTGTCTATAGAGAACGGCGGCCATGACACGTCCAACTACGTCACATTTCGTCACAAATGTCCTTTCATCTCTTTCTACTAGTGTCCCCATTGTCTTATGGGGATTAAACTCTCCTTGTTAAATTTCAGTCTCCTTGTCCTGTGCTGTACTGAGTGGGGTGTACTGCTGTGTGTATGTCCCCACTCGCATGGCTTCGTGCCTCACCAAGGCCCCGTACAGTAGGATGGACTGATTTGCGGGTAGATATAGGATTGCCATCTTTGAAGTGCGCATGTCGCATCAACAGATGTGAATGCGTGGAAATTGATAACGTAGGTAGGTTTTACACAATTTTCACTTGTGAAAATACATTTTGTGAGAAGTAATTTTTTAGTATGATCTTACCAGAACGAACTAACATTGCGTAGAAATTTGAGTCCGTAGAAATTTAGCAACCGTTCCACCATCCTATATGCATCTTCAATGGTGAGCGCATGCGCACTTTAAGGATTGCAATCCTATATCTATCCGCCGATGATGGACAGTACTGCATTGCTCATTACCGCCTGGTTTCCGCTGTTCGGTCCTACTATATTTCGCATGAGCCTTGTCAGTGCTGCCACGCTCTTCTCTGCCTTCCTGACCGCTCTCCTTGTGTGCTCGCCGAAGCTTCGTCGGTCATCCAACACTGCGTTTTCGTGGACCACTGCCTCCGTCTTTTTTGCCGCAAGCTTCCGATAGTTTTCCTCCATCCACCCTCCTATTCTCCTCGCCGATTCTTCCGCTCTTGCTATCAGATCTTCCTTCGTCTGTGCTGTCACAACTGAGGCCAGGTTGTCCGCATGGGCAATCGAGTGCGTGCCTGGAGTTAGGTTTACCCTTATTAGGACGTGGTCGTATAGGATGTCCCACAGGTCCGGTCCAAGAATTGACCTCTGTGGGACACCGGCCGTAATCGCCATATCCTGCTTGCACACCCTGATTCGCCTCTTCTCAAAGTACCTCTGGATAATAGCTGTCAGGTATCCCGGAACCTGTCATTCCTCCAGCCTCTCTACGGTAGTGTTTTAGGTTGCTTCATTGGAAGCTAGTCCACCTACCACCTCCAGTTACCTCCGCCCAGTTAATATTTTATTTTCTGATGATAATGGGTTTGATTTCAAAAATTACTAGGTCTGCAGAGTCTGTGCCCATAAAACCAACCGCTGGTCACCCGCAGACCAGTCGTCACCTTCACGGTTGCCCGGTGATAGCTTTTCGAAAACTTCACCTCCTGGAATTCTATTCTCGAATTTTTACTTATGCGAATTAATGTTTCACACTGATACACAAGAAATTTGTATATCTGTCTCTTTCATTCGAATGCAAATTGTAAATCGAATGATTTTAGAATAGCACCCCTAAGTCTTGTGCCTCAAAAGGGCAATCCCCATCATCCAGATACCCATGTAGGTTAAATTCATCTAACCCCATTTGATGGGTAACTAGCTGCGGTCGTATACCCATGTCGGCTTTTTCCACTTCCATGTTCACTGGGCGAATACCCATAGGCTTTTGCCAAAGAACTTTATTAGTCACCGCAGGTTTATTATACTCAGAGCTCACTTTGATATATTTTGTCGACCCTAACATTCTTGTACTAATACTAGTATCGGTAGGTACAGTTTAATTGGTGATCTGGTCATCCCGAATATGTCATGCCTCCGTCTACGTCCCCCACATTCACGCCATATGTGGTAGGCTTTTCCTGCTAACCTTCCTCAGAGTTTGCAGTGCGAGTTGCCTTCAAACGTTCTGATTCTGTACAGGTTTTCCTAGAGAGAAGCATGGTCAGTGAAAAGCTCTGTTAAGATCCCCCACTGGCTACTGCTCAGAGCTAGCAACTGTTGGTGACCCAGTCCTTTGTCCTCAAATATGTATTACTCCTTTTTTCAAATGGCAACGGTTATAAAAATGAGCATTTTATTACGATTAATTTGATACCACAATCTATTAGGTTTCAAACAAACTTCCCTTGAAAAACTTTAAAAGATTACGTTAGATCTTTCTCAAAATAAAGCATATTTTGAAATTAAAATAATGTTCAAATGCATCGAATAACTTGTGATCAACACATATGATAATACAAAATCATTCATGAAATCTAATGACATCTCCTTGCAACAGTAACTTAATGCATTTTTGCACTTCTGGGACTAAAGTGACAACTTTAGTCCCGTATAACAGATACTAAAATGTAGCTTTCAGTCGCTAGGGAGATAAAGTTTCATTTCAAATACCTAGGGAAATAAAGTAAAATTCAAACTTTACCGCAGCTACACTATTAATAACTAGGACAAATATTAGGAAATATTTCATTATAAATCTTTATTGATTGAATTAACATTGTAAGTGATACTAACATTATTACAACTGATGAAACTGAATGGGTGATTATTTGTCAACATTAATTGAAATGTCACTGAATTGAAAAATTTTGTTGACACTGTTGCTATAACGTTACCTACTGAGTAATCCAAGTACCGTGTTTAAATAACTCATCAAAATCATCAACTGTATCAATGTTGAAATTTATAATACTGGGAAGTGCAAAAAATTGCGTATATGCCTCAGGACTAAAGCAATATTTTATCCCTTACGTGATTATTGGCCCTCGGGCTCTACGAGCCCTCAGGCAATGAACATCACGTGCGGGATTAAAATATTCACTTTAGTCCCTTGTTATATAATATACTATTAAATCTTTTTCAATCTCCAAAGGTGTTTCATTTTAAGAAAGATTTTTCAAGTTTTTTAGCGGAATTTTATTTCAAATCTAATAGAGTGCGGTAGCAAATTAATCGTTATAAAATGATCTTTTTTCCCAAGTCGACGAATCATAATATTGTCATCTGAAAGAAATTAGTAATTTGAATGTGAGAATTAAATTTTACATACCAGATACATTTTGGCCGAAAACGGTACAGATTTATTTTTCCCCAATTGTTCGGACTGAAATTGGTGATTCGAACTTTTCTACAATAGCCCTCTAAAATTCCAAATAAAAACAAATGTTGGTTACTAAAAGTGACAAGTGATAACATGGTTGCATTCAGAATGTTATTTGGGTACAAAAGAAGCCATTCAAAAAACAAAAGTTTAAGGCACTGCTGGTGAAACCTGAAGTTGCATGAATCTGAATTACTTGTCAAAAAATGCATATTTTTATGTCGTATAAAAATCATTCATATTTCTTTCCATTTTCTTCAACAACAAAAAAGTTATGGGGGCGAGCCACTTCTCGCGGACACCCGGTATATCTAATTCATTAATATTCGTGATGACTTGTTATTGAAAAAAAAACTTGTTCGATTGGTAGTTATTTAATTACTTGAGAATGGTGTAAAAGCCGACACCAGTCGTTTATTGCACTCGACGTGAAATTGTCTGACGAGGCCGTTAGGCCGAGTTGGACATCACTTCGAGTGCAGTAAACAATTTTTGCACGAGTTGCATACCGTATTTTTTCTACGTTTGTGCAAAAACAAAAAACTGTTTCATTTAGGTGGTTCTAAAGTGTGAGGACGACATTCTTTGAGTAAGGTTATTCTGGACTTTCATTGTCTAAAAAAAACAAAGAATAATTCAATTCTCTGCAATTTTTAATCACGACGTTTCAACTGATAAAATCTACAGTCATTATCAAGTGTATAATGCGACAATCTCAAGGATACTTCTTATATATGCTATGGATAATGTTGTGTCATTAGCCTAGAGGTGATTTGCCGGTATTCAGGTAAGCTTGTTAATTACAGTGCCGGGCCCCTCCGGTACAGCATTGTTAATTCTTATAGCAATTTCAATTGATCCATGCCACTAATTATGGGTTTCCACACATTACGGATTTCTTTGCTGGCTTGACTGAAGACTTTGTTGTTCATAATATATGCACTCTCTTTAAACTCGTTTTATACCAGCCCTCTTCTTTATGGATGACTTCGGCTTCAGTCCATTTTATGTTGTGTTGGGTCGTCCAGACATGATCCGCTATCCCTGACTTTGATGTTTTTCCTCGTTGAGTGTTTCTCTTGTGTTCAGCGAGTCTAACGCTAAGTGGTCTCTTAGTTTCTCCAAGATAAGCTTCACCGCATTCACAAGGGATGCGGTGGATGCAGTTTTTGGAGTCAATGTCAGCGTTACGTGGTCTCGTCTTTGTGAGATGGCTGCGAATAGTGTTACCTGACTTGAAACATGTCCGTATTTTGTATTTCGACCCAATTCGCCTTATTCTTTCCGATAGACCTCTAACATACGGAACGCACAGGGTGGCTTGTGTCGGCTCGTCTGGTTTCTTGTTCTTATCCTCCCTGCGGGCTAGAACCTCTTCTATATGTTAACACAGATGAAAGTCTTACCATCGAATTGGACAATATCAAGAAAGATCTCCGACGAAATGGGTACCCCAGGGGGCATAAGAACAAGAAACCAGACGAGCCGACACAAGCCACCCTGTACGTTCCGTATGTTAGAGGTCTATCGGAAATAATAAGGCGAATTGGGTCGAAATACGAAATACGGACATGTTTCAAGTCAGGTAACACTATTCGCAGCCATCTAACAAAGACGAGACCGCGTAACGCTGACATTGACTCCAAAAACTGCATCTACCGCATCCCTTCTGAATGCGATAAAGCTTATCTTGGAAAAACTAAGAGACCACTTAGCGTTAGACTCGCTGAGCACAAGAGAAACACTCAACGAGGAGAAACACCAAAGTCAGGAATAGCGGATCATGTCTGGACACAACACAACATAAAATGGACTGATGCCGAAATCATCCATAAAGAGGGCTGGTATAGAAGGAAGTTTAAAGAGAGTGCATATATTATGAACAGAACAGTCTTCAGTCAAGCTAGCATAGAAATCCGTAATGTGAGGAAACCCTTAATTAGTGGCATTGATCAATTGAAATTGCGATAAGAATTAACAATTCTGTACCGGAGGGGCCCGGCACTTTAATTAACAAACTTACCTGAATACCAACAAATTACCCCTAGACTAATGACACAAAATTATCCATAGCATATATAAGAAGCATCCTTGAGATTGTCGCATTATACACTTGATAACGACTGTAGATTTTAACAGTTGAAACGTCGTTATTAAAAATTGCAGAGAATTGAATTTTTCTTTGTTCTTTTTTAGACAATGACAGTCCAGAATAACCTTACTAAAAGTGAAACATTGTCAACCACTTTCAAACAAGACATTCTTTGTTCAAATCTAGCTGCTAAAAGTGATATAATAATACTCGAAGACATTTATTTAATTTTCATCAAATTGCATTTTCTAGTCATGTTGTAATCACAGTATGTAATAAATATGATTGACAATAACATAAAGGAACTGTTCAAAACGTAGTACAATCTCATAGATTTGACTTTTATATTTGTCATGATGACAGAACGCTGTAGCAGTTTTTCCACTGAATACAGTTCAATCAAGTTTTGTTTTTTGCATGAACGTAGAATGAAGTTATTCTTCCATCTTCTACTTAGAAAAAAACTTGTTTATTGCAGAACCGTACAGCCCATACTCATTTTCTATATGCTCTCGCTTTTCCAAAAAGAAAACTCACCTGAAAATAAGAGCAACATTATCATCTACGCATCCGCTATCGTATTTATAACAATCGTCAAGATCACATGTATACACAACAATCTATTCGGAATAATATTTTTGGGGATGAAAATTCGAGTGGCAGTATGTTCCTTAATCTACAGGAAATCTCTGAAATTGAGTAAATCAGCTCTTGCCGGAACAACTGTTGGACAAATGATTAACTTGATGTCCAATGACGTTGGAAGATTTGATTTTGTTACACAATATATCCATTATATATGGTTTTCTCCATTTCTGATCGTAACAATCGGATACTTGCTGTATATTTACGTTGGACCTAGTGGAATCGTTGGTACTTTTATCCTTGTGGCTTTCATTCCAATACAAAGTAAGTCGATTCGCTGTGTTCATGTATATTATTCATTCCAACTGTCTACGTGTGAACAGTCTCAATTTTATATGTTGGGAATTGAGCTCGGCATTGTTTAGATATAAAACTAATATGTACCACTGAAATGTTAATTTAATTTAGTCACTGTTACAATAAAAATACAACTTGTCTTTTCGTTCATATTGAATATCTTCACTTGAAAATATAGCTAATTACGACCAAAAATCTTAACGGGGTAGAGAACATGAAATCAACGAAGTCTGAAAATTTCGTCATGTCAGGAGATTTTCAGAAATCCATATAAGAATTCATAAACGCTCAGCAAACACAAATTATAAAAAGAACAGCTAATGAAGAATCAACAAGAATTCCTGATTCAGTTATCAAAGAATCTTGAATTGGATAAACTATCCGAAGCTAAAGTTTGTGATAAGTTGATAATGAAAAGTCTTGGAAACGGTACGAGAGAGCTTCATCATGATCCGGAGAGCTCTACATTCGGTACATTCGATACATGGTACAAAAGGTGCGAAAGCTTATTCAATGAAGATGCACAGAAACTTTCAGATGCAGCAAAAGTCCGGATGCTATTGAGAAAACTGGGTACTACTTGTCATCAACAGTATAGGTTCGTGAATATGATTCTACCCAAAGATTCAAAGGAAATTGAATTCAAAGAAACGGTTTAAACATTAATCAATACTCTAAAGAGAAACATTCTCAATTGAAAATTGAATCAATACATGACTCCTCTGGAAATGGAAAAACCCTACGATAAAATTGAAGTTACTTTTTTGTCATATCTAACAGAAAACAACTACTTCCCCGGCTAAAGCCACGCTGGACATTGAACTACATCTGATAGATATGGAGAAAGACCCTATATAACTTGAGAGAAAAAATCTGAAAGTGAAAATTTGCATTTTCATTTAGGTAGTTGATTATTTAATCAATGTCCAGTTTCCATTGGAGATTCTTATCTATGAATGTGATAAGGGATAATGTTATTCAGAAGTATCACTCACAGAAAATCGCTCATTCCATTGATGCATGAATTGCATCTCTTTCGCTAGGCCTCCAATACATTTTGGTCGACAAAAATCTATTTCACTCTTCTAAGATCATCAGGGAGGTCGGAAGAATTGGAAAACTTACTCTTCAGAAGCAATTTCACACTGTAATGAGGAATTGTTGGACTATTTCTTGTGCGGTGAAACTTTGAAAATATTTTTCTGACATAAAACCTGTCATGGGTATGGCAAGTTGATTTCATTGAAAATATGAACAGGATGTTCATAAAGTCAGTTGTGGAATCATCTGCGCCTGAAAGTTGTAACTTAGTCGCTATTTTCCATCGTACAAGATAACCTCTCTTGGAAGGGATTCATGTTTTAAAGAGAAACATTCTCAATTGAAAATTGAATCAATACATGACTCCTCTGGAAATGGAAAAACCCTACAATAAAATTGAAGTAACTTTTTTGTAATATCTAACAGAAAACAACTACTTCCCCGGCTAAAGCCACGCTGGACTTTGAACTACATCTGATAGATATTGAGAAAGACCCTATATAACTTGTGAGAAAAAATCTGAAAGTGGAAATTCACGCATCAATGGAATGAGCGATTTTCTGTGAGTGCTACTTCTGAATAACATTCGCCCTTATCACATTCATAGATAAGAATCTCCAATGGAAACTATCTGAATGATAATGCAAATTTTCAGTCGCAGATGATTCCACAACTGACTTTATGAACATCCTGTTCATATTTTCAATGTAATCAAAATTAATCAATATGTTTGGAACCAAAACATCAATTATCAATAAAACTAACGAAGAGTAGTTCAGAAGATGCAGTGGCATACGCTTCCAAAGTGAATGAATTTTGCAAAAACTTCGAAATGATACAAATCACTCCTGATCAATTCAAGTGTCTTATTTTCGTTTGTTGGCTACTGTCAGGTGAAGATGCGGATGTGAGGACGAAGTTGCTCTAAAAAGTCGATGGGAAAGAAGCTGATAACATCAATGAAACAGATTTGACTGTTGAAATTCAAAGAATTCTGAATTTGAAGGGTTCTTGGCCAATATATGGAGTTGATGAGCCCTTTCTAGCTAGCTCATCAGCTTTTTCATTGCCCTCGATACCGCAGTGTCCTGGAACCCACATCAAAGTTAATTTGTTGTGTTCTGTGAGAACACTGAGTTCTTCTCGGCATTCCCATACCAGTCTTGATGTCACTTTCGGGTTCATAAGAACCTTCAGTGACGCCTGGCTATCTGTGCATATTTTGATCCGTGCATTGTGCATTTCCCTCATGTTGATTTCTCTCGCGCATTGGAAGATGGCGTACATCTCTGCCTGGAATACAGAGGTGTTTGTTCCTAGTGAGACGCTTATTTGTGAGTTTCTCCCATCACTGTATATTCTAGCACTAGTTCCTTCTCTGGTTTTGGATCCGTCCGTGTACCAGATGCTCTCTCCAGGTTTGCCCCTGATATTGTCGTCGCAAGATAGCCTCGAAGTTGATGTTGAAGAAGTATCTAGGAGTCATGTGGTCCGTTGGTTTCATTTCAAGAATATTGCCTCCCACTATTTCCTTTATCTTGTTGTGATCCGATCTGTTGCTCGTATTTTGTTGCCTCAGAAGTCCCATTCTTGCCTCTCCCATGATTGCTATGTCAATCGGTGGGAGGTCCAACAGTACTTCCATGGCTAATGTTGGTGTTGTTTTCATAGCTCCCGTTATACTGAGGCATGCAAGTCTTTGTACCTTGCTCAACTCAGCCGCGGCTAGTTTTTGTGTTATCTTTGTCCACCATACCAAAGATGCATAATATGTGATCATGGGTTTCACCACAATGTTGTATATCCAGTACAGCACTTTGGGATTTATTCTTAACTTTTGCCAGCTGTTTATTCCAGGTGAGTTTCGAGTCTAAAATCACCCCGAGATATTTAACTTCCCCTGACAGCTGTATTAGGGTACCTTGTAGGGTCAGAGGTCCTAAGCTCTCTAAATTTCTTCTAAGGGTAAACGCTACAATGGTTGATTTGAAGAGAGGGTTACTGCTTCACATAAAAAAATCATAGGCGATTTTCTCCGGCTAAGGGAGTTTTTCAAATCAATAAACTAGACTGCAGAAAGTACATTGAAGTTTCGATAAATGGCCTGCCAGTTAAACTACAGGTCGACACTGCATCTGATTTGACAATAATTTCCGAAGAAATATGGTCAAAAATTTTCAAACCAAAGTGTTTCCCTACCTAAAGTATTGCCAAAAGCGCTTCAGGTGAAATAATGGACTTACGTTCTGAATTCAAATACAATATGGTATACAACAAAAAGTAATATTCAAGAAAATGTTTCATTACCAGTGTGCCGAATCTGAAATTACAAGGTATTGACTGGATAACAAAATTCGGAAATATGGAAATATGGGAAATTTCTTTAAACTCAATAAGCAATGATATAACAGCAGAGTCACCACCATCTGGAAAAATTTCAAATACGGGTAAACTGGAACGTAATTTTCCTAACGTATTTGATGACAGTTCAGGACTATGAACGAATTTGAAAGTTCAGTTAAATTTTCTACCTGGAAAAAAAACAGTATTCAAGGCAAAACGACCAGTAGCCTATGCTGCCATTCCTCGAGTAGAAAATGAACTGAAAACCCTTGAAAAGTTGAACATAATCACATCTATTGAATTCTCCAAATTTGCTGCACCCATTGTTGTTACAAAGAAATCCATCGTCTATGTTCGAATTTGTGGAGATTACATTACTGTACCCTTTACTGAGTCCTAAAGACATATTCTACAAGTTGAAGTTCATCAAGATTTTCGCAATTATATTTGACTATAAGCACACATCGTGAACTCGTCATGTACAACCGACTTCCTTTCGGTGCCGAAATTTCTCCAGGGGTATTGCAACAGATAATGGATACCATGATATCAGGACTCGATGGTGTAAAGATGATATCATAGTGTCTGGACAAACCGAAGAACATTTATACAGAGTTTTTGAACGAATTCGTAAGGTGCGTGAGCCTAATAAGGCTCAGTACCAAACGAGACCCACTGTATACTCTAGGAAATTGATAAAGTGTCATTGCCAAATTTCTCCCACCATTATGAAACAGATGTTGCCTGAAACATAGGTCACAATGTTTGCTACTTTTGAGTAATTGTTTTAAAAAAACATGTAAGTATTTGTATGTAAGAAGAGCCTAAAGTATAAAGATTTATGTAGCATAAAAAGAATTCAAAATTATACAACCTAAAAAACACGAGAAAACTGACAGAAGTTCCAAATAAGGCCCGGGGCCTTATTTAGAACATAATCTTATGGTCTACAATTACGGTTGTTACTTATTGCAGATACATTAAAATGCCAGCGAAACGAGCTTTATGCTCTGAGGAGCAATCAAAACAAGCAATGGAAGCTGTTGGAAATGGTATGACTGTTGGGACAGCTAGTGCAACATTCAGTATCCCAAGAAGAACACTGCGAAACCACTGGAAAGAGTACAAAACAGATTGGAAGAGGAAAAGAATATTTCAATGCCTTTCTTGCTCTTGAAATGCCTAAGTGGAAAAATTCAGTTTCTTTTCTTCGAGAATAACTGTTCTCTTTTAATAGCAGGATTATCATTTTAAAAAAACTGTGAACTAGAATAACTGATATTTGTAAGTTGGTGTTTTATTAAAGCATTGTTATATTCCACTTGTACAAAAGAAGTCGATTTATTACCCCAAAGTACTACCAAAGTCCATGTTAAAGTGGACAGTGATGAAAATAATTTAATTTTTGAGACTTGTTAAAATTTTTTAGGTAATAAAAATTGACAAGTATCTAAGACAGATATAAAAAACTTTATAATTTACGTCACAAACCATTCACTAATAAAGGTAACTATTTACAAGGGTACTTATGTAGGCGAAGTAAAAAGTTTTACCCATTCGTCCGGGACGAATATACATGTATTCCCTGGTTTTATTCAAAACCACGAAGAAAGTACAAGAAGTACAAGGGATACAGCTGTTCTAATTCATGATGTTTCAACAAACCTGTTTAGTGGTGTCGTTAATACAAGTGATAGTCAAAATGTGCATTTATCTGATGGAGAACGCGAAAAATTAAGCGAATTCTCAGACATTTTCGCTACAAGCAATTTAGAGCACGGAAGGACAAATATTTGCTGTCATTCTTACTTTTTAGCCAACCTTCCTCAGTTCATTCTCGGAATCTCCTCGGACCTTTGCTTTTATTCTGACTACAGTTTAAATGTCCAAGTAGGAATTTTTTCCTCAAAAAAGTTAAATTTGCAATTCAATGTATTTTTTTCTGAGAGCTGAAATTATATGAGCCTTATTAGGCTCCCGTACCACAGTTTTTCATCTCAACATTCAAATGTGCAAATTTTCGGTTCCTGAAATCCGATATTTGGGAAGTATTATCAATAAAGATGAACTTAAACCTGACCCTGCGAAAACAGAAGCCATAGTTAGCATGCCTCTACCAAGAAAATTATGTATCTTCGTCAAGGTCATATTTAGGAGTTATTAACTATTAAGGAAAATTCATCAAGAACATACATTCTTCGTTATCCTTTGGATAATCTGCTGAAGAAGAACAGTAAATGGTCATGGAGGAAAGAGTGTCAACACTGTTGACAAATTCAAAGAACTTCTTCAGTCTGAGATTTATTTATTTATTTATTGAATAATCTCCATACATGCCTGACGACCTAATTACATGGAGAGTATTTCTGCATATAACATATTCACACATGTGAACTGAACTAAAAGAACTAAATATTACTCATTATATGAATGATTTGAGGTTCTGGAGGGGGTGAACACTCAACAATAAATATTATATATCATACAGAAACATTATTAATATGATCGAATACTATATTTCGAAATTTATCGAGTAATAAATTCCAATCCAATGTTATTAGAGAATTGATGTTATTGGCTGCGCGAAGCATGTTCACGAGGGATGTGTTATTAACTCATTATGATCCGTCATGATTGTATAATCATTGTAGCTGCGGATGCATCAAATTTAGGTATCGGAGCATGTATTTACCTCAGATATGAAGATAGATGAAAGTAATTCAACATGCCTCAAGGATAATGACTGAACGAGAAAAAAATATAGCCAGAGAAGAAGCTTCAGGTTTGATAGTTGCAGTGAAGAAATTCCTCAGAATGATTTATTGAAGAAAATTCATACTCTTACAAACCGCTTCTGAAAATAATCGGTTCAAAAAAAGGCATTCCAACATATACAGCAAACCGCCTCCAGAGATATGCCTTGATTTCTCAAGGAGTTGATTTCAACATCGAGTATTCCAAAACTGAAGATTTGGGATATGCAGACTCTACAGACTCATAAATCAAGATTCAAAATAGGATGAAGAGTTCATCATTTCATCTGTTAGAATTGAGTCAGAAGTTTTACACAATTTGAATTTTGTCATCGATTTACTACCTTTGACATGATTTTTCAAGAAACTGCCCGTGATTCAATCCTACAAAACGTCATTTCATAAGTTGAAAATGGTTAGCCTCAGAAGAATAACCTTCCAGAAAAATTGCATAATTTTTTTTTTGTTTGGTTGGTGCAAGTTATTTCATGTGTTGCTCCGAATGGTTAGAAATTTAGGTACACTTGTACTCTGAAGGACGGTGGGTTTTTTAATTCGATTTCCTAAGCCATTGAATAACTTTCAGCGTTGAATACCATCCTGTAACAGGCAGAAGGTCAACTTTCGTTTAGCTGAAATCAGTCACGGAAAAGCTGTTGCCATATTAGCCGTTGCTATGGCAACGAGAATACAGAAAACCAAACAACCACTGTCCACTGTGGATAAGTCCACGCTGGACTTTGAACTATATTGAACTAACCAAATTGAAACTTATTGCTTCATATAATTCTTTCACTTCAAAACCACAAAATAATTTCAAATATCAGATTCAGAACACAAGAAACGCGAGCGTAGCAAGCGCGTACGGCCGACATTTTGCAAATCCGCTTGCGCAGATGTTACTATTTTGTCCATTGGCTCTAAGTATTATAAAAACTCTTTCAAATAGAAATGGTGCACAAAAAATATGCGAAATGATCATATATGAACCAAACCTCAACTATCCTGAACTAAGTAAACTTAACCATGATGTTGAAATTATTTCGGAAAAGACTAGTTCACGGTGGAGTATATATTTATAATTCGGTCATATGTTGAATCTATTTTGAAACCATACAGTAATTTGAAATATTGGGACAAGAGCTCGCCTTCATGTTACTACTTTGTCCATTTCCTCAAATTTATATAAAAACTTTTGACCATTTATAGTATGTGGCCTGTTGGGCAAGCGGTTGCTCTGCTCATTTGTGATTGAAATAAGATTGACAAAAATAAAAATATGTAAATAATCTTTTTGAACGATGCGCCTTCAGATTTCCTGTGATGTCTAGTCTGAAGAACCAACTTGACCTCAATATAATTTCCTAAAATTAAAATCATACCAACTGATCAGGATGAATATTTATTTTGATATTAATTATCCAAAATTTCCATAAATCTTTTTCAAGCACCTATAATTTTGTAACAGGAACAACTTGGCAACCATGCATTTCCTCACCACGAAAATTGGGGTTTTCTGTACTAGTGATCATAGCAATAGTTGCCACAGTTTTTCCATAACTGATTGCAGCTGAACTATAACTTGTCCAACTTGACAATCTCGCATTTTCGCAAAACAGGAATGACATTTTTGTTTACTCTTCACCATAACGACGAACTTGGCAACATTTCTTTCATAACAAATTTCAGCTGAAGGAAAGCAAAAAATTTGGCAATCATGCATTTCCGCACCATGGGAATCAGGCTTTTGTTCAATTGTAATCATATCAACGGAACTATGGCAACAGTTTTTTGATAACTGACTTCAGCTAAACTGAAGCAGGCACCTTGGCAATCACGCGTTCCCGCACCATGGGAATCGGATTATTTCTGTTTTCTCGTTACCGTAGCAAAGGTTACCATGGCAGCAGTTTTTCTGTAACTGAATTCTGCTAAAGGAAAGTTGAGCCAGGCAGAATTTTGGAGTATAGTTATTGCAAACAGTACCTAAATTTTGCTCTCTTGATTTCGTAAGAGCAAAAGAGTCTACTGGAGAAAATCCTTACTCCTTCCTAAAGGTGAGAATTATGATGAACATTTTTGTACTGATGCTCACTCAGATTCATTTCTTTCTTCAGACAATTGAGAAACCATCCCTCAAATGAAAAAGAGCCAGATAATAGAGATGATGAGATAATCCAGAACCACCCTGTTCCACAAGTCAGGGAGATATATTGTCATTATCCCCACAAGTCTTTTGATGTGAATGATGAGGTGAAGGTTGACAACAGAGCAACGAAACTGGACGGCCATATTTGGATGATACTCAAGAACCAACACAAAACACAACCTATAATATATCATGAAAATGTTTATTGTTGAATTGCATACAAAACTTGAATCATATTAAAAATCAGCAGAGTACCGAAAGTGATAAGGAAAATTGAAAATCCGTTTCTGCGTAGGTCACAAGCCTTAAGAATAGTTTGCAAATGGCTGCGGTTATATTCACGAGCATATCAGCTTACGACATAACTTCGAATTTCACCTAACTCTCCCTTCAACATTTTAAAGTACCTGCATTGGGAATTTTTGGAAAAATAAAAAATTTCCCCAAATTTGGACTAGGAGAGCACAAAAAAGCAACTCAACCAAAAAAAAAAACTGTGCTAAATATCAACTCTGGATTTGTCTAATGTGCTTACGATTTGGATTCTTTCAACAAAACAGCTTATCGCTTTATTATCAGACAAAAGTGCCTCTTTTATCCAGAAAAATAATTAGTTGAAAACAATTTTTTTCCTTCAAAATAAAGAATGAAAAGAAACATACTGCCTGAAGTGTTCAAGAGAATAATCAAATGCAAGGGTTAATTGTGAGTAAGGGAAAGTATTCAAATTATAGATCACATACAACGTTCTAGGAAGTATTTGTTTTATTTATGTCTGAGGCATTTGAAATGTCGATCGATGATAGGTATTTACTTGTTAATACTGGATTATTCAATAAACTTGAGCGTGGAGATGCCAAGGGATTTAATGTACATGACCTTTGTAATTAAGAGAGTGTTAAAGTTTCCATTCCTACATTTCTTGAAGACATTGATGAATAATTATATTTTTGTATACTGATTGATATGTATTTATTATTTTATATTTTCAATGTATCATGACATTTTAATTGATTCAATTTGAATGATCATGATTTTAGATCTACAATGTACCTTCTTTTCATTTCATGTGATTCATCTTTATTTTTTTACCTTTCAGTGTTCTGTTTCTTAAAATCAATAGTGGTGGAGATGTAATTTCTACAATTTTTTTGTATTTCCACAGTGTTAATGGCCAAATTGATATCAAAATACCGGCTACGTACTGCCACCCGTACAGACGAAAGAATACGACTCATGAATGAAATCATTACCGGGATACAAGTCATCAAAATGTATACCTGGGAAAAGCCGTTCAGCAAATTGACTGGAATTATCAGAAGGTTAGTTTATTATGATCGACAAAGGCGTTTGATCGTGTTTGGCAACAGTGACTCCTCGCCAAGCTTTCATCTCTTGCCCCCCCCCCCTTCAGTTGTGTTCCTTGCTATCTAGCTTTCTGTCTCAGGCTAATCCCTCCACGTTCTGGTTGACGGAGATTCAGCAGTAGAAATTTCGACAGCTATGTCAAAATCTAATTTGATTGATTTCAGGAGTCTTGCTTGAATCGCCAAATACGAATTGATTTCGAAGTGCAGTTTTCAGATAATCACCAAAATTACAGTGAATACTCAACTTTTGTAAAGAAGTCGCTTATTCTTGGAAACTCTCGCCATTCTGCTGCTTTCTCTGGTAGAATCTGAAATTTTCAGCTATCTTCAAGTGTTTTGGTGAATAGAATTGCTCCATTTTCTCTGTCAATTCGATGAAAATTTTCTTGTATGGATCATCTGGTTTGTGAACTATCTAACTACTCTACCTATAAATGCTGGTGTTGACCAGTGACCCATTTTAGCACCAACACTGTTTCTTCTTAACAACAATGATTTGTTGAGAGCTACCTCATAATACCCTTTACATCGTTTTCTGCTCCAATGTTCCGATAGCAGCCCTTTGAAGTAGAAGAGAACTGGGAAGGAACGCGTTAGATTTAAATATGGACCTAAGGTAGTGTTGGGAAATATGGCCCGGCCGTAAATAAGACCCACTGTCTTTTTCCTTGAAGACTGGCAAATTTTTTCAAATCTGTCAACATGGTTAGTTTCATCATCCGAGTGGTAAAGCTTTATTAAAAGATCGTTGACTTCAATTCGCCATTAACAACACTAGGTGATTGTGCAGTTTTAGGCCGCACAGATTATAAGTTCGCAAATAGGTGAGACATCTTTTTTAATTCAACCTATTTTACCTGAAGAAACTATCTTTCGCACTGAGAGAAAAATTAAAAGAATTGTTCATTTTTTTGGAAATTGCATGTTTGAGAAAAAGTGCTCGCCCGGTAATAAGGCCCTACCAACGGTCGCGTAATAAGGCCCGCGGGTAATATGCGAAAGTGTCTAGAATGTGGAACTTGGTTACACGAAACTTGCATAGGACTGACGACTGAAGATGTTGAGGATTTTTAATGTAGAGAATGTTCTTAAAATTTGGTCAATCAGTTTTTTTTTAATAATTTAATTCCCTTGTTTGAGTTTTGTTAAGTTTATCACTTTTTGTAGAAAATAATGTTTATTTTTGTTTTTTCTATTAGAGTTTCATTGAGTTTCTACCATTTCTGATTGATATAAATGATATGTATATATTTATATTTACAGTAAATAAATATATTCTGCATAATTTACTATGGGCTTTATTACCCTAATAGGCGAGTAATAAGGCCCAACAGCAAGTTTTTGAAACTTGTCTCATTTTGGTTACTAAGGTATTGAAGGAGACGAATATTGATGTTAACATAGCGGCAAACATCACAAACAATCATCTCATCAAGTTTCGGATTTTTTGAATGAAATATAAAGCATACAGAAATTTGCAAAAGTTAAGTGGGCCTTATTACCCAACACTACCTTAGCAAAAATTCGAGAGTGGGGATTGGTAGAATTCAATGCGAATAAAACCCAAGCATATCTCTTCTCTAGGAAGGCCAATCTCAAAGTGACCAACGTAATAATGTCAGGAGTATTCATACCAATTACTCATTAGGGGCCAGTTGTGAGAATGAGTGACATATATTTTGGATTTCGACAGTTTTGTGTCTAATAGCGGGTGGTGTTTTTTATGTATTCGATCACATTGCTGAATGCGTCACTTATAACGGTTTTTAATGAGACTGTAGTTATTATAAAACTATTCTTATATACGTTCATTACCTAGTTCAATACTTATACATAAATTGTTCGTAGTTGTGAATCTGTGCTTTGTTTAAGCTACTCAATGGTGTCAGAATTCAATATTGATGTGAAATTCATGTGTTACAATTTACAACAAACAGGTGTTTCACAATATGCATCAATTATTTGAATCCCCAATAAACAAAAACCTATCCGGGCTCATATCATTCACAATGAAGAAATGTAACACCATCAAGCCAGCTGAAAATGTCTTCCATTGCACATTTTTATAATCAAGTACAAAGTGACCATTTGAATTGAACCTCTAAGTTGATAGAATAGTATTTATTATTGAAATTGTAATATTCTTGCCTACACCAACTTGAGAAGCAAGTGTTCACTTGTTTTAAAATATTTTCCGAGCCAAGAGGAATCCGTCAACAAAATCATTCTAATATTTGGTAGGACCTATTCAAGAAAACAATCTCCTTAAATCTATGCAATTTTACATTGATGCAAAAAATCCCTTTCATCAGTGCACCTGCAAATGTATGAAAAAAATTCATTCCACCTGTTTTAACACGCAAAACTTTATTTGAAATTATAATTGTTAACAATTGAGCTTTCACTGATCTTGAATCGATAACCGAAAAAAAATTTTAAAGAATAATTTCCGGTAATAATCCAATCTCTATGGAAAAATTTGAGCGAATTCACCACTTCCCATGTTTCATAAGAAAAGTACATATTTCTCCATTCAACCTGTTGACGAAATTAAGTTTTCTTTTTTTTCCAGAAAAGAAATCGACCAAATTAGAGCAACATCCACTGTCAAAGCTCTGATGCAGTCCTGTGGTGATATTTTGAACAGAGTTGCCGTTTACCTATGCATTTTAACATACATCTTAACTGGTAATACCCTATCTGCCACGTATACATACACAGTTTTAGCTTTTTATGGAATATTGAAGATGTCTGTATCCACATTAGTGCCATTAGCTCTAACTAAATTTGCCGAAGCAACGATCTCCGTTAAGAGAATACAGGGATTTTTATTATCCGACGAATTACCAAAGGAATCTATTATCAACAACATGTTCTCGAACGGAGTGGAAGCAAGACATTTCACGAAACCAGAATTTGAAGATATTAGAATCCGTATAAAAAACATGTCGGTCACGTGGTCACTAGGTGAAAATACTTTACACAACATTAATTTCAGTGTGGCTTCTGACCAGTTGGTAGCTGTGATAGGTCCGGTGGGAGGAGGAAAAACCACCCTTCTGAACGCCATCCTGAGAGAGCTGGCACCCATTGAAGGATCAGTGGAGCTGAGAGGTACTGTATCCTACGCTTCGCAAGAAGCTTGGGTATTTGGAGGAAGTGTGAGGCAGAATATCTTGTTTGGACAAGACTACGAACCGAAAAAATATGAAGAAGTTATAAGAGTGTGTGCTCTTCAGAGTGACTTCACTCGCTTCTCCCATGGCGACAGAACTCTAGTAGGAGAAAGAGGCGTAACACTTAGTGGAGGCCAGAAAGCTAGAATTAATCTAGCGAGAGCGATCTATAAAGAAGCAGATATTTACCTTCTAGACGACCCATTATCATCGGTCGATGCGCATGTTGGCAAACAACTGTTTGACGAGTGCATTCGCGGGTACTTGGAAAATAAGTGTGTCGTACTAGTAACACACCAACTACAGTACCTCAAAAATGCTCATTACATATACTTACTGGAGCACGGTAGAGTCCACTCTTCGGGTACTTACGAGGAGTTGAAGAACTCTGAAGGAGACTTCACGAAGCTTTTTGGCAAAGCTGAAGATGAGAATACAACGGAAAAAGTCCTCATAGTATCCAAGGTTGATCAAGTAGAAAAGACTGAGGAACAGGCGCCTATGATCATGCAAAAAGAGGAAAAGGCCAGTGGTGAAATACCCTGGCATGTGTATAGGAGTTACTTCAGAGCTGGAGGTGGATGGTGCAAAGCAATTGCGGTGCTTTTGGCATTCATTGTGTTTCAAACGCTCAACACTACGATTGATTACTACATAAATATTTGGTAAGCAGGTATTTGAAGTATATAATATTCTAAGTAAAATTCATAGTGAATGAAATTTGGCTGTAGATAGGAGAAAACTGTCTCAATCAACAGTTGTAACAAGCAATGACAACTATGTTCCAGAAGTAACTACATACAAGGTATTCGAATGTGTGACTGATCTGAGTAATGTTTTTTTGAATGAAGTACTGTTTATATCTTTTCTCGATTGAATTACTTTGGAATAATAAAATCAATAATTTGGAATGATAAAATATTTTCAACAAATGTTGTTTTGAACAGTTATCTGATTTAACTATTTTCATATTGTAGACTCTGTGTAGGTTGTTATTTACGAATGTGTCCTTCAGTTGTTGATATATTCTTAAAAAGTTGTTCTAAAAGTTATTTACGAATGTGTTCTTCAGTTGTTGATATATTCTTCAAAAATTTGTTCTGTTCTAAAAGTTCTCCTTCTTCCGTTACTCCAACATCAATATCTGTAATTAAGTTATGGACAATTCCAGAAGTTCAAATGAAAAATTTTTTTTTTTCTGATAAGTACTGTCAATTTAAAAAAACGCTGTCTTTACAATGAAAACCTGTCACTGGAAGAGATGAAATCAGAAATTGTCATACTCAGGATGGAGCTTGAGCTGAGGACAGCAGCAAAATCTGTCATTATTTCCAGTTTAAGGTGCATTTAGTCAACATAAACGTAACTTTAGCACGAGCACTGACATTAACATAACCTTAAAAATAAATTTGTTTGATACCTTATATTATACAAATTTTAGATTTAGGCATAAATTTAAGAATAACATGTACATTTTATGATATGAAACTTTTGGTACACGTGAATTATGGACAATATTTTTATCGTAAAAGTTAAATTCTTATAAAGGTTGGATTTTCAAGGTACCTAACATGTTTTTAGCACAAACTTAATATTGTTATTTAACTAAAGTGAATGGAAGTTCTGGATGAAGAATTTCTTGATTAATGCGGGTCTCTGGAAATGTGTTGAACAGAAACCCGATGAAGTAGTGGAAATCAAACTAACCCTCAAACCATACGCAGCTGCAGAAACTAAAAAGTCGAATTCAGCAAAAGAAGCATGTACGAGCTTGAGGACAAATTATGAAGATTCTGGGATCGTTAGGTTGGTCGGTCTGTACTCAAGTCTTCTCCGTACCAAATTTAAGGAAACTTCTTCAATGCAAAAGTATGTAGATAGAGATTTGAAAATTACAGAACAGCTCGAAAACGTTGGTGAACCATTTAAAGGCATCATATTCGGTGGTTTACCAGATGAGTACAAACCTTTAATATTGGGCATACGATGTTCCAAACAGACCACGTCGACTGAATTTGTGAAGAATCCACTGCTGCAAGAAAATGTTAAGAGTATGGAACATTCATCATACTCCAACTCAGCATCCTTCAGCAGAAAATTTACAAAAAAACCTTTTCTTTCCAAATCGAAAGTTCCGAGATAATTCAACTGTAATGAATATAACCACAAATCCAATGCTTGTCCATACCCAAGGAAATCAGAAGAGAAGAAAAAGACGGAAACCGAAAACAGCAGTTGTTTTTGCTTTCACATGTGATGAATCTAAAACAACACTCAACAAGGAATGCATAATAGATTCAGGGGCTCATTTCACTCCTCATCATACCTAGCTAAAATCATTTAGAAAAACAACCAATGGTCTCAGTCTTCTTTTCACCGGATCGGGAGAATTAGAGATTCTATTGAATAACCAGAACACAATAGAAGTTGGAAATGTTGTACTTGCTCTCGACATAACAATGAATCTGTCAGTTAGCAAGATTGTGAAAAATGGACACACCGTCATATTTGATGCAATTCGTGATTGGCGAATAACAGCACAAAAGATACCATTGGATTTCGAAAGAATCATAGCCACCGGTTCAGAAAAACATAGCATGTACTTTCTCAATAAGTTAGAAAACTTTGAAGTCCAATCTGCAATTCACGATTACACATATAAACTCTTGCACCATGTTTAGGTCATCTCAATCCTTCATCTTTGCAGAAACTGGAGAATACATCAAACGGTATGAGATTCCTCGTTTGTAAAGCATAAGAATGCGAAACTTGCTTAAAAAGCAAGATCCATCGTGAACCGTTCAAGAAGAATAGTGGGAGTAGGTCCGTTTGATTGACCCTGTGAGTGAAAAGGTAATTGTCTTCCGAGAAGTCATATTCATTGAAAGAAATTCTGGCACTGACAGTTCCCAAAAAATCTCCGAAAATTATACAACTGAATATCAACAGCAATCCTCATCAATTGATACTGTTAAAGTAATAACTAATATATATATATATATATATATATATATATATATATATATATATATATATATATATATATATCCTTGGAATTGGGTTCACGGAAGTATGACATAAATTCAGTTCTGTAATTTGCAATTCTTCTCGTACTTACATGAAGATTATCAATAATTGTTGAAAGCATTTGCCGCTAATTAATTTTCTGAATACAATAAGAGGAAATAGCAAACAAACTGTTGTTGTTCAGAACATGAATTAGCTGTACTGCTTTCAACAAATTGATAATCTTCATGTAAGAACGAGGGAAATTGCATGTTGGAGAACTGAATTCAAGTCATCAGATGCATTCTATATGAAATAGGCATTCGGTTTTCTCGAAAAAAAAGTATTTGATATTGAAGAAAATTTCATTAATTGCAAATGGGATCACTAGAAGAACTTGCGTTTGGACTCAAGTTTAATCCTGCTACGTTTTAGCATTCTTTGGACACCATCCTAGTTACCACAACAAAGTTCAGCTTGTCGTCTTTAGCAGCATTATTTCCTCCACAGGAGGATATCGGCAGATAATTTCAGAATACAAATGGATAAAATTGCATCCCTGAAAGAGAAACTTCTCATCTTGGTTACGTGAGATTTCAAGTATTTAGAAATAGTTTCGATCACGAAATGGACCGAAACACTCACATTGTGTTTTCAAATAGACGGAAAATTGTTTTTATCTCCTAGTTCATCTGATTTTTTGAACAATGAAAATTTATTAAAGTACATAAACTGGGATATGCAAGGACGAGCATCAGCAATTCTATTTTACCTCACTTCAATGAAGAAAATGAAGTTTTTCTAAACGTCGACTAGTTCAAACATAGTTTAACTTTCAACTGGCCAAATAATTGCAAAGTGAAATGTATATTTGTCAGGTGAAAACTTTTTTGTTTCGTTGTGATAAAATCATTCTCTGCATCATGGCTTAGCTGTAATATTCCCTCAAAGGCACACGACGAATTATTTTGAGAAAGATTATTAGTCCAATAACCACGGATGAATTTGAGCCAAAAGTGGACGATAGATTGTAGCAGCATGAAACTCGGAACTTGACTTCTTGACATTATGTATAGTGAGAAAAAATTGTTTAACAAAAAATACGGATTGTAACTGAAAAACAAAGTGACTTTAAGTTAAGACAAAAAGTTTTTTGGATTTTATCAGAAAGTAAAAGGGCAGTCGGAAAACGGCTTCGATGGAATAAGAGGTGATACAATTATCCACGAAATACTCTAAGAATACTTTGAATAGAATAGGTTAGTTTAGGTTGGATGAGGTTAATGAATCATATTTCGTCTTTTTGATCTCTAAAAATGGAAAAAAATGTCCTAAAATTCGAGTAGGAATATCTTTACTATAAAATTGGCGTGCCAGTCCCGGTGATATTTTGCAAAAACCGCTACTAAATCTACATTGGCTACTGTCATCATAACTGCTTTCGAAGCTCCATCCTAAATAGTCTTGGTTGACGCTTTAGAAACTGTCCCGAACGGTCACTATTTTTTCCTTTTTCAGATTTTTTGTCCACAGATGAAACAGCAATGCCGGAAATCGAAGCTTTCTAAACTGTTCTTGAGTTTGAATTTCATTGGAGAATATAAATCAATACGAGGGTCAATGTTATGGAATTTTTCGTTACCATACTTGAACTCCTTAGAACTTGAAGCTCTGAGTGTGTAAATCTGCCAAAATTTTTTATGTATTTTGACGTCCGCCCATTCATCAAGATTTATATAGGAATTGAACCCTCTTTCTACATACAGATATTAATGTGTCAAGCCCTGCGGGAGTAACATGACACCAATCCTGGCCAAAAATCCCTTTATTGCAAATAAAATAAATTCCTTCCTCCTGGGACATCCTACAAACAAACACATTTTTTAAGTAACAATTATTGTAATCTCACCTATTTTCCCTTTTATCTAACGGGCACTCATTTCCATTTAACATCATCTCAAAACCACTCTAGAAAATTATAAGTTATTATGTATTGAAAAATACTAAAAACATAATATTTCCTGATGTAATTGCCCAGGGACAGAAAAATCCCCATGATCAATATACAAATTTTCACATTCAATACACAGACTGGTTGGCACACGCGTTTTCTTCAGAGAAAATTCCATTTCATTTCACCTCAAAGACTCTCGAGGAAGGAATGTTCTTATGACTTGTTCGAATGATATTTTATTCAAAATATCATTATATACAGGGTGTCCGGTAAACATTGTACAATATTGAAACTGGCGATAGACCAGGTCATGACTGTTCAGAATATCGGAATTTCACCTCAGTAAAAATATCACCGTTTTCGAGATAACGGGCATTTTAAGAATTTCTGGAAAATCGCTACCTCACCTTGGATTTTTGAGTGTCATGTATACAAATTGAGACAAATTCAAATATCTTTGCTTCTGAAGATTACTGATGAGTGATAGTTACAGACGTACAGAACAGTTTTTCAGAAAGTGAAATATTTTTTCAAGAAATGAAGGTAAAATGACAGATTTGAGTTTCTTCAATTTTTTTTTAAAAAGTTTGACATTATTGTCTGAAAGAAATATGACTAATTGGAAGTGGACATTCATTTCAAAAGAATGCTCATTTTGTCCAGACTCTACCATGGTATTAAACAAACTATAATTATTTTTGGAGGAAGTGATTTCCATTGAATTAGGCGCGGTTTTATTCTAGGCTTCCATCAACTTTTATACTGACGCCCAAAAATTATTTTATTTAAAAATGAGGAAATGATTATTAATAATAAAGAATAGGCTGCTTGGTAGAATTGAATAGTATGTCAATAAAATTAACTTTTCATGTAATTTAGTATGCAGTCATAACCACTTTTTATTTTGTTCTATATTTCGATTATTTTTAAATTCGCCTATGCACCATTGTATTTTTGTGAATTATATTTCGTAACTTTAATTTATACTATAATATTGATGATATATCAAATCACAAACAAGCATTTTTTGCTTCTGCGATTTTTCGTTTATTTACAACATTAACTTAGGCCCATGTCTCACTGTATTTTTATATTTCTGTAAATAAACATTTATTATTATTAATTGCCTAATAAATTATCGAAATGAAATGTTGATTATCCGATATGGCACCGACTAAAACGAATTTTTGCGATAAATGTCGCAATTGTACAACATCCAGATTCCAACGAAGTTTCAGAGACCGACAGATACTTATACAGGGTGCCAAATAAGTGCAAAATTTTTTAGGAGGTGAAGCAATAGTTTCCTAATGAAAAAATAAATGTCAGAGAAGTTAAGTAAAACTCGAAGTCGTCTCCACAATTTATATTTCAACCCAATGTTGAGGGGTGGTATGTAAACGCAAGTTTCACAAGAAACTTAAGGGTTTGCGTTACATGAAATTCAAAAACATATTTTCAAGCATAGTAATGCTCATCTTCAGTTGAAGTAATACAGGGTTAAACTGAAATCAGTAAAGAACAATAATTACAATTTTGAAAAAGTATGAGACCAGCAAAAAGGTAAAACTTTGATTCAAAATGAATACTCACATGGCAAATTAGGGGCCAACACATTATTATTAAGGGGGAATGGTTGGGGACCATTCTAACAGTGGAACCACCATCAGTAACATTAGTAATAATTAAAACGATTTGTTGAATGTCAAACACCAATTTCGTGTAGCGGAGAATGAAGAATAAAGAAAAAAGAAAAAGCTTGAAAAGGTCTATAATAAAGACTTGATTTGAACCGTAGCGTCCTCTATCGGAGAATAGAAGAAGCTGTTAAGAAATGAAATAATATCAAATTAATTCAGTGTAGGTGTAGTTCCTTTTCAAATCATATTGTTAATAATAAACATCAATTTGATACTGTTTCAGATCTAAAAATTTTACCTGTTTGCAATAATGGCCCTAAACTTAATATTTTGGAGATTTTTTAAATCAATAGAGTTAATAAGGACCGTAATTCGGAATCTTTGAATGAACAAATTAATTTTGAATGTATTTCCTTCTTCAATGCCTTACAATTTTACCATTGTTTATAGAGAAAGAAGATAGTAAGTGCCTGTAGAAATCGCGTTTGATACAATCGCGCGAGACATCTAGCCCGATAACGACGAACCTAGGCAGAAGATACACCCGTACGAATGCGCCACCTACAATAACTTGCATTTTTTGAGGTACACTTGAGGATTTTTATTTTCGTCAAGGAATCCAAGTAGTGAATCATTCGCCCTGACAGGGACGTACTTGAAAATGTCTAATGATAGTTTTTAACAGAGTAGGTGGCATATTTTGTACACAAATTCAATGTCATTCAATAAAAATGAAGTGCATACTTTTTTGTTGATTATTTGATATAAATTGAATGAACTATTCATAAATTTAATAAAGTGAACTTAATATCAATTTTGTCATTTTGAATTTAATCATAATGAACAATACGGTGCATGGTTCAATTGAAAAATGAGTGTGGAATTTCAGTGAAATATATCTTTTCACCTACATGTGGTGTCTAGTGTATTTTTTAAGCCAAAATCAGTGGGGTGAAGCTCATGCCTCATAATACACTACCGCTGAACAGCACTTTTGCCTTATTATTTTCGGGGCAAACTGTTTTTGTTTGTTATTGTTTGTTGTTTAATTTCAATCATTGGGCGATTCATTTTAACCAGTAGGTGATATTTGTGTCGCCCACTTCACTAGTTATGAAAGGTGGTGTAACACAAATATTATGTTTGTAATCATCAGTTTAAAGTCTCTGTATTCATTTTGAAGATATCACTTAACTATAGTGTGTACATTTTACACCTAAGCTCATTTATTCAAACTGAATTTATTTATTCGAAATGGGGCTCCAAATATGCTGTCAGAAATCAGAACAGGTTCGAAGTGTTGTAAAGACAACGATTATTGAATGAAGAGATTAAATGTGTTTACCAACTGAATTGTTATCTGTTCTGAGTACAATAATAGATAGGTATTAATAGCAATCAGTAAACTAACATTTAGTTTAGTAATCCCTACTGATGAAGATAACTTTGTTATCGAAATGCACATCTAGGAATTGAATTACTTGTGCGGTGAAGGGGTAAAATAGTTTTTGTTCTCACTGAGTTACACCACAGGACGTCGAATATCCCATTTTATATACAATTAATAATTAATTTTGTGGAGTACAAACTTGAATATCCAAGCTATCATTGTCATGTATAATATTGTGAATTGGTTGGTAATTATAACCTCTATATACAGGGTGGGGCACCGAAAACGAAACAGAGCGAATATCTTCAAAACGCATGTGTTGTGAATGAAATTCAAAAACACGTCGATTTTTTAAATTCAAGGGGGACATCTTCCTATCATAGCCTCAACTGTCATACCTCTTCCTCCACCCCATGGTCACTACCAAACAATTTGAGTAGTTACTGTGACACACCATTAAAATGTTAATTTCATAAGGAATTCAGCCATGTCAATTTTTGCTACCCAACTTTTTATTTTGGCGCCCTCTTGCGGGAAAAACAACTGTTCCGTATTCCAAATTATGATACATCATTTGCAAGGTAATTCGACATAAATTCGGTGACAATGCATAATGTAATGTTTCTAAGGTAAAAAACAAAATGGCGGCTCCAAAATGGCGGACAAGAATTGCAATTATAGTCCGATCTGATTCAAAATTGATATTCGGTGGTTTCCATAGTCAGAAATTATGATTTGTCTGTCATTGAAAAGAAACAAGATGGTGGCTCCATGATGGCTGACGGAATTTGTAATTATGGTCCGATTCGAATCAAAATTATAGTTTGTGGCGATTTTCATGGTCGGAAATTATGATTTTTTTGTCGGTGCAAAAAACAAGATGGCGGGCGAAATTTGTAATAATGGTTCGATTCGACCAGGCATCGAAAATAAAATCTTCAAAAAATGCAAAAATATCGATTTTAAATCCAAGGGGGAAATCTTCCTATGATAACCTCAACTGTCATACTACTCTCCACACCCCTTGGTCACTCATAAAATTTGAATAGGGAAAGTACTAAGTGTGACACTGCATTGAAAAGGTAATTCCATAAGGAATTCAGACATGTGAGTGTTCGCTACCTAACTTTTCATTTTGGCTCCCTCTTGCGGGAAAAATAACTGTTTCGTATTCCAACTTATGATATCCAATTTGGAAGCTAATGGGAGCAATTCACGAAAACATAACAAAAATTTTAAAAATTAACATTGTATGAACTTACAGATTGGAAATTTTTTCATACATTACTTAAAAACGTCAGACTAACTTTTACTCATGTATGGCAATCCATGGCGATCTCTTTGAGCATCTACTGTGAATGAATTCAGTTCGGAATGATTGGATTCGAATTTATGCAAGGTTTTCCAATTCTTAAGTTTATTCAATGTTCAATTATTTTATCATTCAAAAGTTTTCATTCAACTTGCTCTGTTAGTTAGTAAGTATGTATGTATGTGTAGGACGAAACAAACTTGTAAAATCCCTGTATGCCAACTTTGAATCGAATCGAACCACAATTACAAATTCCGTCCACCATCTTGGTTTTTTACATAGACAAAATAAACATTTCCTACCCTGATAATCGCCACATACTAATTTTGATTTGAATCGGACCATAATTACAAATTTCGTCCGCCATCTTGGAGCCACCATCTTGGTTTTTTGCATTGACAAGCCAATCATAATTTATGACCCTGAAAACCAACACATATCAATTTTGAATCGAATCGGACCATAATTGCAAATCTTGTCCGCCATTTTGGAGTCGACATTTTGTTATTACCTTTAGAAAAATTCCGCAATGTATTGGCACCGAATTTATGACAAATTTACTTGCAAATGAAGTATCATAATTTGGAATACGAAACCGTTGTTTTTCCCGCAAGAGTGCGCCAAAATAAAAAGTTACGTAGCGAAAATTGACATTGTTGAATTAATTCCTTCTGAAATTACCTCTTCAATGATGTGTCACACTTACAACTTTCCCTATTCAAATTGTTGGGGTGATAGTGACCAAGGGGTGGGGAGAGGTATGACAGTTGAGGTTATGATGTTATGATATTCCCGTTGGATTAAAAGATTAAAACGAATAACTAGTCTTTCACGTGACAATTTCACAAATGATAACGGCACAAAACAAATAAACACAAAATTCACTGGGAATGGTCTTGATAACATCAAGTTCCAGGTAATAGAAACACTGAAACTGAAATGAATGGAATCTCGAGTTTACCAGTAGTGCCAGTACAACGCTGGATAGGATGCACGTGTCAAAATTATATATCAGAGCAATCGATCGGATTATTCAATAAATCATATTTTACGAACTGATCAAATACATACGTTAAAATCAAGAACAGACGTGACTGGAGACTCGTGGACTAGCGACCTCTAGTGATGGTCTCCATTTGAATCCAACTGAAAGTACGTAAGATTGGCTAACTATCTTCTCTCTATAAACACTGATTTTACCATTAATCAAGTGGTTATCTACTTTAAATTGCAGTTTTCTGTCCCAACTTTTGTGTTTTCTCTTACCGATTCTGTTTCTTAGTCAGTTAGTTACCTACACTGAATTAATTTGATATCATTTCATTTCTTAACAGCTTCTTCTATTCTCCGATAGAGGACGCTACGGTTCAAATCAAGTCTTTATCATTGTCTAATTAGACAATGTCTTTATTATCGACCTTTTCAAGCATTTTCTTTTTTCTTTCTTCTTCATTCTGCGCTACACGAAATTGGTGTTTGACATTCAACAAATCGTTTTAATTATTACTAATGTTACTGATGGTGGTTCCACTGTTAGAATGGTCCCCAACCGTTCCCCCTTAATAATAATGTGTTGGCCCTAATTTGCGCCACACATCTTCAAGTTTTTATACGGTATTATGATAAAGTAATGCACAAAATTCATAAAACGTACAACGATCACTTTTGAAAAAAATGCAAAAACACGTCAAACTGTTTTTTTTATTCCGCATCTTTTGACATAAGTTACAAAAATAACACGTCAAAGTTGGTTTAGTGGACTATTTAGTTAATTGAAAAGTTATTATGAAACTTACGTTTATTTCGTTTTTTATTCATTTTCTCGTTTTTTTTCTTATGTGAGCCCTACTACAACAATTTTTCCCTTGTGTAAAAACACAAGCTCTATCACATAATGTAATAAAAATCTTAGCTTCCCATTAAAAAAATTGGTTGATGACGTCATAACTTTGACAACTTTGACGTGTTATTTTTGTAACTTATGTCAAAAGATGCGGAATAAAAAAAACAGTTTGACGTGTTTTTGCATTTTTTTCAAAAGTGATCGTTGTACGTTTTATGAATTTTGTGCATTACTTTATCATAACCCTATTTATTTATATTAAGTTTTTACACTTCAATTCTCCATGCCATGTGAGTATCCATTTTCAATCCAAGTTTTACCTTTTTCTGGTCTCATACTTTTTCAAAATTGTAATTATTGTTCTTTACTGATTTCAGTTTAACCCTGTATTACTTCAACTGAAGATGATCATTACTATGCTTGAAAACATGTTTTTGAATTTCATGTAACGCAAACCCTTAACTTGCGTTTACATACCTCCCCTCAACATTGGGTTGAAATATATATTGTGGAGACGACTTCGAGTTTTACTTAACTTCTCTGACATTGAAACTCCACTTTGAGTATGGACTACTTCCTTCAAATGAAAACATAAATTACAGCATTGTGCATGAACGGATCTTCTGTAAATAGAATTGAAAAATTCTAGAAGGTGGCTGTCACATTTTGTTTGAACAACTTGTGGTAGTTTTTTGAAATAATTCCGATTGCGTCATTTAGTAGTATTTATTTCTTTGTCATGCCGTACACACGTTATACTCCCCGAGAATATGCGCATTTGCATTACATTCATGGTGAATGTGGAGGTAGTGCTACTGCTGCAGCAGCGCTTTATGCAGAACGATATCCGATTGCACTATGCCGATCAGAGAATCGCTGATTTGGGGGCTATAACCATTTGAAAAGGTTCTTCTTGAAAAGATGTCGTCTCTGCGTACGAGTGGATGGAAAATAACATTTTTGTAATATTGTTCAGTGCGATGTTGAATAATCGTTATTGTGGTTTATCGTGTATGTTGATTCAAAAAAACATTGAATTAGTATTTACTTCTTTACATCTCATTGAATGCAAATTTGGATATACCCATTTCTTGACAACATTTTGAACCAAAAGCTGACATTTCAGCCAAAACTATTTTATTTATTTATCTGAACTAAGTAGTTTAAAGCATTATCGAAATATAAATATTTGTAAGTGTCTGTCATTCTAAATTTATTTTTAAAAAAATTAGAATTAGTTTAAACCCAAAATTGTGTAAGCGTTTTCTTTAATACCATTAGCTGACAGTCTTAGATCCATTGGTTGACACCTTGTACTTCAGATATAAATATGAGTGAAAATCCAGAATACTTGTTCAATGATACATATATTACCATAAAAACATAATTTAGTTAATAACCTAACTTTGATAGAACACATACAAATATCCACAAATATGCAAAATAAAACTCGATTCTTTGGTAAAATGTTGATAAACAACAATTGGTAAGAGACACTAACTTTAAATGTAATTAATTACCTATTACATTAAGTGAGTAAGTACATAGGCGAATATCTGCAAATAAGACAAAATATTTTTAAATTACATAATAACATTTGGAATTTCATAGAAAAACTAGCCATCAACAGATAATTGCTCTTTGAAACGATCTCCGCATACAATCATATCTGGAATCATAAGTTTTTTCATTATTTGTTTTAAGCTAATTATGCTCACGTCATCTTCATTAAGTTTAAAGAACTCTGTATTTTCACATTGTTTCATTGCGACAACTTCTGCTTCGCTCTCCGACAACAGTCTTTGAATCACACAGACATATCTATGCTGTCGCTTTTTTCCAGGAAACTCGACTCCTTGTATACATTTTCCTGGTTAGGAATGTCTGGTAATAATTGTTCTTCTTCATCGTCACTTTCATCCATATTATCATCCTGAATTTCATCGCTGCTTCCAGAAGACTTCCAAGAATCAGATGTTTCAGAATCTGATGTAAAACTATACCTGAAGGTTCGTTTTTTCGATAAATGGTTCTTAGCTTTTGTTTTATTCTCTTTTGCTGCCTTTTTCTCTTCTTTTAATTTGATCTGCTATTATCTCTTTCTTTGTCGTTCCTCGGCTTTCTTTCTCTTCACTTCTTCTTCCTCCTTCTTTTTTTTTCTCTTTTGATTCGTGATAATCCTGCCAAGCTTTGGAAGTTACTACCGATGGAATTTTTTCTTTTGCTGCTCTCTTTTTTTTTTGACCGGCTTTGGCTCTGGTCATGTAAGTGCCCTCTTAAAAGGAGATGGTATATTGTTATCTTCTTTGGGGTTTTGCTCGGGGCTTTGTGATGAATTATCACTTATTATTTTTAAAAGTGTTCTTTTCTGAGAGGTCGTCGGTTCTTCACTCGGTTGTTCACTATGAGATGGTACATTTTTTTCGTCGGTAATTTTTATCAAAACATTGCTAATTACTCTAATTGGTGATTTTTCTTGACAAGACGATGATTGATTGTCGTTTTGTGAATCAATTTCTAGTAATTTGTCCTTTGTTACTGCATTCTCACTTTCTGCGTTGTCTGTGTTTTCTTTTTGGTCGTCTTCTCCCCATGCTTTCTTCCTCAAATTTTTTACTTTCTCTTCAATTTTCTTGTAAAATTGAAAAAGAGATATATCTTCTATTGCACCTTCCCATCTTTCCATTTTTCTAAAGTTGGTAATTTTGTCTTTATCTATATGGTTTTCCAAAAACCTCATTCCGTCTTCAATTTTTTTGATTTCGGCAAAATCTGCTTTTTTTTCATTATCTGTTTTAACGGAAACGTTTTTCAACTGTACTTCATGAGGGTTCCATGGACATAGACCACATTTCCTGAAACCATTTTTCAGGATATTAGGATGCAGCCTTTCATCCATAGTAAATTTCAAAAGTTTTGCGAAATCAGTCTTTTTTATATATGGATTTTGACTGCGTTCCAGTCTAAATTTTTTGGTGTTTTCTCTCCAGAACCCTGAAGGGTGGTCAGGGTTCTGAACACAGCTACGTCCATAGGCTGTATTAAATGTGTCGCGTTTGGGTAGAGGGCTACTAAAATTATAACTTTTTGTTCACAAAAACGGCTAGTATGTAGTGTAAGGTGTGATGCATGACCTTCTATAAATAAAATTACTGGTAAGTCGATTTGTTTATCTATAAGCCATGGGTAAAATATATTTGCTATGAACTCGTAGAATGTCTCCGCCGTCATCCACCCCGAGTCTGATTTTCCAATACCCCATGATTCTGGGACACTAAAGGCAACGTCTTTGGGAATTCGTTCATACCTAAATAAAATCATAGGTGGAGGCATATCTCCGGCAGCATTTCCGGTGACAAGAACTGTTAAGCATTCTTTTTCGTCATTATTAACAACTTGGTATACGTATTTCTCTCCTTTTCTCGCAAACACTTTGTCCCCCTTTGGATTAAGGAAAAATGCTGCTTCATCACAGTTAAAAACTCGTGCAGGGTAATCAAGAATTTTATCGTGGTTTGAATTCTGCAAGTATTCAAAAACCTCTTGAAACCAAGCACCAAGCCGTTCTTGAGTGACTGAAGCTCTGGAATTTGTTAGATTTTGTGGCGTCCTTAGAGAAATTTGGGGATTTCTGTTTAAAAAAAGTGCACACCATTTTTTGCCTGGACGATCGCTTTTAAAAGGTGTTGGCCGCTTCAGTTATCTGATGAGCTGCTGTACACTGTCTAGTAGCTGAGTTTTGCTAATTGGAAACCCTGCCTTTGCGGTATTATATGTATCCATTCACAGAGAATTCCTTCTTCATCTTTGCTGAGATAGGATTCTGGGCCCATTTTCGAAGTTCGGGGATATTTTCCATTTTTTTTATACAGTAATGTAATTCTGGGTACACCATGTTTTTTTGTCAATGCAGCTACTGATAATCCCCTATCACAATCTGCCAATGCTGAAAGCATACTCTCTTCTGTGTAGTTTTTAATAGTCTTTTTTTTGGAGTAGCCATTTTTTCCACCTTCAAGACCTGAAAGGATCAAAAGCTGACTTAGCAAGCACCAAAAGTTGACAGGGGTTGTCAGCAATTGGATATTGGCACGTTAGAACTGCGAAAGTCAGATTTATGGATAATGTATTTCAAAAGGAATAAAAAGAGATGAAAAACAAATTTAAATGATATAAACCGCTTAGGAACCAAAAGTTGACACCTCTGTCAGCTTTTGGAGCCTTATTATATTTGGAAACCAATACTTGACAACCCCCTGAATAACCGAACCTCAAACAAATTAAAGTTAAACAAATACAGCAAATAGTTACTAGTACTTCCTACTATAAGCTGAATCAAACTTATCATAAAAATATGATACATACCTTGTCTATCACAACTTTTCCACTAAAGATTTCTTAACAAATTAACTAAGATGCACCGTTTACGATCACAATAACGTGCAGCTGTTGATACAACATGGCACCATTTTAGCGGGTAAAGTACTGTCAAGGCTAAAATCGTACATTGGATAACAGATGGAGACAGTTGTCTAATAGGCATATTTTGGTTGAATTTATTGCGGACAAGCTCTTATTTTATCAAGATTTTGGTAAAGCTGTCAACTATTGGAGATGTGTCAACTACTGGGTGTTTTACCTTAATTAGGTACACACTTCTTTGGTAGAGCGAAAGTTGTCGTATAAGCACTTGACAAAACTCTTGTTCTCCTCCAGAATAACTCAATACCCTGATCCATTTCCTTTCCACATTTCGCAAAAATAAGCACCAATGATTTCTTAGAAACCACAACATTCAATATAACTCCAATCCACCAAACGAATTTTTGAGGCACTGTCTCTACATTAACTTTCTACTCAATTTTAGTCGAACAAACCCAACTGGATCTACTTATTATTGTCTTAATTTACTCCGACCCCGCACTTTTTATAGGTAAAATGGTTCTCGGTGAAATTGTCTGAATTTTCAGTATATTGTAGTATTCGATGTACTGATTGAACATGCAGATTCGCAAGTTCGTTGATGGATAGATATTGAAATTCAAGTTAAAAATCAGTAATTTTTATTTAATTATTTCCTTGGGGTTTGAAAGTGCCAACTGCATTTTTTTTCGTTCTTATTATCAAAGTACCTTCATATTAACAAATATCATTCAGATGGTGCAGATTATATTATTATGTACAGAGTGAAAAATAAAAACATTTTAGGAATGTATGAAAATTCAATATAATGATGAAATATTGATAAAATTATTTTGGCATGCAATTTACTATTCTTATTTCATCACAATTCATACTTTTCGTACTGGGTGATTTGAAAAATTGGTGAAATACATGGCCGGTTCTTTCGTTCATATCCTGTATATTCAAGTGAATCATCAACCTCCGAAGATATCTCATACTGTATAAACATGATATCGTTGGGATATATAGGGTGATCATGAAAATTTTCGATGATAAAAATGATAAAATATAAACGTCTCAGAAATCACTCTGTAATTCAAGATTAACTCGATGAAATTCCTTTATTATTAATTAGTATATTCATCATTCTCTCCTCAACACTGTCCCAAAAATTCAGTTTCCTACTATGACTAGTTTCATAGTTATTAATTGGGAAACGTATTACCATTTGCATGACGAGTTGAAGGAACTTGTTCACGCGTACATTCTACTAGTGGCCAAGATTTTTCACAACTAGTGAAACGTGATAATGTGGAGATCAAACTAAATGTAACATTATATGCAGGGTGATGACCAATGACGGTCCATCCAATTCCATCTACCATTTAGGAAGTGACTGAATATACGACACATAATTATTATTACCTTTACGTATTGAATATGTTTCTATTTATAGCCAGCAAATGTAAATATCATGGAAACCTCTATACGAGTGGAACACGCATTGGAAAAATACCGTCGCTGCTCAGATTCAAATTCTCCTATTAGAAATACAAGCTTTCTATCAATCATTTTCACTTTTCCCAGATTGTTCGTTTTTTATTCCGACAAAGATAAACCAACAAAATTCACTCAACAATCTGTACTTTACGTTATTTTTTTTTCTTTGTTGTTTTGGCATCGACACTTTACATTATTAAATTCTTATATCTGATGTGATATAATCTTCACCTTCTTTTACATTTATTTTGATCTCCACATTCTCAATTTTCACTATTTGTGAAAAATCTTGGCACTAGTAGAATGTACGCGTGAACAAGTTCCTTCAACTCGTCATGCAAATGGTAATAAGTTTCTCAATTAATAACTATGAAACAAGTAATAGTAGGAAACTGAATTTTTGGGACAGTGTTGAGGAGAGAATGATGAATATACTAAATAATGATTAAGGAATTTCACCGAGTTAATCCTGAATTACAGGGTTATTTCTGAAACGTTGATATTTTGTCATTATTATCATCAAAAATTTTCATGATCACCCTTTATATCCCAACGAAATCGTGTTTATTCGATATCAGCTATCTTCAGAGGATGATAATTCACTTGAATATACAGGATATGTACGAAAGAACAGGCCATATATTTCACCATTTTTTCAAATCACCCTGTACGAAATGTATGAATTGTGAATAATGATGGAATGAGAATAGTATATTGCATGTCAAAATTATTTTATCAATATTTCATTATTGCATCGAATTTTCAGACATTACTAAAATGTTTTTTTTTTCACTCTGTACATAATGATATAATCAGCACCATCTGAACGATATTTAGTAATATGAAGGTACGTTGATGATAAGAATGAAAAAAAATACAGTTGAAATCCTGACAAAATAATTGAATATGAATTACTGATTTTCAACTTGAACGCACTGTATTTCAAATTCTATCCATCAACAAACTTTGCGATTCTGCACGTTCAATCAGTACATCGAATAATACAATTTACTTAAAATTCAGACAATTTCGCCGAGAACCATTTTACCTATAAAAAGTGCGGGGTCCTTTCCACAACAAGAACAGATCCTATGACAGTTAGGGCATGACACGTCCATAATGAGCCGGAGCCGGGCGTATGAGACGCTCCTCTCGCAGCTCATGATCTGAACTGAGAGCATACTGCTCCAAAATATGGCTCCATTGTCGGCTTTGATAGCATGGTGAGATGATTCTGGACTTTGTTGACTATATGAAATGAACAGATACACTCATCTTCTTACTTTCAAGATATTCAAGGGTTTCTGAAAATACCGCGGTTCGACAAAATTGTTCATCAAAAAAAAAACACCAGTTTTTGGATGGCCTTTGATTTTTTTGA
This sequence comes from Chrysolina oricalcia, assembly GCA_944452925.2. Classification (NCBI taxonomy): domain Eukaryota; kingdom Metazoa; phylum Arthropoda; class Insecta; order Coleoptera; family Chrysomelidae; genus Chrysolina; species Chrysolina oricalcia. The sequence goes on along the minus strand of OX101813.2, from coordinate 35,957,381 downwards.
AATTCATATATGACTTAGGGTTGTTTTAGTATAACAGCAGGAATGTAAAGTGCGAAACTTGAGCTTGAAATTGCATACTTTGTTCTTCATGCAGGATGTATATAAGCGATTATTTTCAACAAAAACAAAAATGGCAGGATTATGAGGGAGTTGAAAAATGAGGCAGGAATGAAACACATGTTTTTTGGCATGGACGAGTCAGAAGTGCTGACAACTTTTTTATAGAAAATTGCACCTTGTCCATTTTCATCAGCTTAACAATTTTCTCAGAATACTCATTACAAAAATTTATGGTTTGTTGATATTCGTCCACTAGATGGAGCTGAAATCGAAAAAGATCAATATTCGAATTGAACAATTCGAATATAGTTGGTAGGGTGTAGGGATGGATTCATACACATATTTCTGTCCTTTTAGTCCAAAATAATAATAAATACAGAATAATGTGCATCTACTGCTTAATAAAAAGAATAAATAATGCACAAAAAGAATAAATTTCGGAAAGTAAATATATTATTAAACAATAGGTAATTCAGAACTGACTTCTAACGATAAAATGATGAATTCTGGTGAATTTTATGGACGAATAGACCAAGCCACATGAACACCTTCAACATATTGACTAGAAGTTTGATTTTATGAAGGACATTCGGCCCCTGAAATGAATTTTGTGGTCTAAAAATTAATTAATGTTCTCGAGATGATCTATAAAAGTGTAGAAGGGCAAATGAGTCAATTGTATATTGTGCAACAGGAAGATATCCAACTCTGTAGTAAACTTTTCAAAACTGAGAGTTTATGAAATATAATATCCAAATTGGCTTTTCACAGTGGCTCTTCATGTAGCGGTAGTGATCAAGTCAGCGGTTACAATTGATTTTTAGTAGAATGTTGTTATTATTCCAGAAAGTAAATTCACTGATTGGCAGCTTATTCATAATATTGTTAAAACATGTAAGTGTAATCCATTATACGAAGTAGTGATTTTACATAATCTGAATATTTCTGGGAAGACTTTCTGGTATTCCCAATAAATATCTAAAAACATTCAATAAAGGTAAAAAAACTGAAAAAATTCGTGGGATTCGACATCTGACTAATCCAAAAAACATACAAAATGATGATGAATGATGAACCAGAAAATTAAGAAGATATATTCAATTTTTAATATGAAAAAAACGACGAATCTGAAGCCATTACCGATAGTGGAAATAATGAAATTTTGCAGTTTAAAAACGAAAAATCAAAATAGCTGAATTCTGTTTGGTTAGTGTGAAGAAACAACCTTATGACTTTATCGCTGTATCAATCAAATTTGGTTGAATGACAATGGTACTTCTACTCAGTCAAGGCTTCATGAATGGACCTCAACCTGTAGGAATAAAATCCTGGGATTTATCAGACTCACAGGGTATGTAAAGGGTTAAGATCATAAGCTACATGTTGCCAATTATTGGCCAACCGATATGTCCTTTCGAAACCTGTTCGCTCCACAAATCGTGACAAAGAAAAGATTTCAATTCTTCTTGAGAGTGTGTAATTTTCCATTTTACTGGCACATTCCATAAAATGAGATTCATAACTGGAGAAACATTATGTAATTATGTGGATATGAAAATATCGCCAGTTCCATTCAGAGGACAGTTGATTATGAAGCAATATTTCCCAGAAAAGCCTATCAGGTATGTAATAAAACTATTCAAACTGTGCTGTGGAAATTAACATACCCGCCTATATGAAATTTGAAAATAAATTTTGTGAAAGAACGTGTTTCTGATACATCAGTCGCAACAAACATTGTGACGTTTTTGTCTAATAAACTTTCATATTCCAGAAGACCCATTGCTGATAATTTTGATAGTAGTGTATCGCTGGATACCAAACTTGTTGGTAAAAGAACTCACTATATCATAATTTTTCAGGCTCTAAGAAAGAGTACTTATAAATGACGAAATCGAAAACAAAAGTTTGCGAATAGATGATATTTGTTTAATACAGAATGATCTCGTAATTTGTGTCATTTAGTGGAAGATTGAATAGGATATATTCGGTCTCAATACCAAACACCGTCAAACACGGTATCAATGAGTCAGAAATTCCCAACTTGATGAAAGCGATGTGAAAAATCAAATAGATTGAAAAATCAAGATATGCAATAGATGAACCAGGAGCAATATTATACGCATAATAAAAGGAAAGCTTATGCAGAAGTTTCTGATGTACTGGCTATAATTAGTTACTCTGAAATTCACTGAATTTGTAAAAAAAATGCAATTATTTTCGATATAACGCTAGTTCACCACAATAGATTTATCCTAAAATAAAAAAGCCCTTCAAAAAAACACAACTCCTACATGTACCAAGAACAAGATACACCTTAATCAGTTATAAAAGATCTTTGAATAAAGTCCATCGTCTACTCTATCAGAACGGAATGCCGTAAGAGTCAAAAAACATTATGACCACATTTTTCACTAGTAAAATCACTTATATATTTTACTGAAGAATTAATTTAATTTTGAACATTATCCATAGTAATAGACTGTAAGTAGGCCTACCTCACAATCCTTACATTTACAGTCTTCTCCTAGTCTGCTTTCGGTGTGGTAAAATATTCTTACATGTTTTGAGGTGAATCAATATCATTACCTCTCCATCTCTACTATTAATTGTGTCGTGAAGTTCACAACCATTTATTAAATAATTTGTTATATTTGAACCAGAAAGATAGAGAATTGAATCAAAATAGAGTTGAAATGGGAATGGATTTTCACAATAACTAGAAATTTTAAAAGTGGACAAATTTGCCTGCAACATAACCAATTTCCAATTTAAGCTTTCTAAGTCGATGAGTTCAATTTGACATATATTCTGTATCACCCAGTACAATGACAGATATACCAATTTGAGATTAAATGTTTTCATATAGATTTTCACGATTCCTTTGTAGAAAAAGTGTTTGAAGCAGCCGTAGTAGAGGTGCAAAATCGGCGGTCATTATGACCGCTCTGGCACCACAGGAAAGTATCGTAGCTGTCATAATGACCGCTATGGCACTCAAGGTGCATATCCAAGATTTTTGCATCCTCCATAAACTGCGTATAAGGATCATGCGAAGAGGGAAAAAAACATTTTAGAGTCTCAGATACCCATGTTTTATATACAGTGCGGCTTTTTTAGTCCCCCTCCTGTTAACTTTTGAACGGTTCGACGTACAAACATGAATAAAAAACCGTTTTGAGGGTTTCACCGATACTACTTTTTGAAACAAAAAATATGGTTATTGCTCGATAGGGAGCGCGGGGGGGCACATCAATTCAAAATTTTTAAATGGCATGTGGGGTCGAGTGTCACATCGTTGAAAAGAGAATTCAATTTTTTTTTAATTTCGTTAATATTTTTTTTGCAATTCAAATTCGAAATATCAAATATAAATGCGGATCTGAAAACTAGTCATACCATGAAAAATTTGAACGGTTTTTTGTGGAATAATGAAAACAAAAACATTGCGAAGGGTATTACCGATATTACTTTTTGAGAGAAGAAATATTGCAATTACACTACAGATGGCGCTGGGGTACATCAACTAAAAAATTTCGATAGGCATAAAAATCGAAATTGGGAAAAAATTCCTCAGCTAAATTCAAAAATATTCAGATGGTTGTAAAGAGAATTGAATTCTCTTTTCAACGATGTGCCTCGACCCCCCATGCCATTTAAAAAATTTGAGTTTATGTGTCCCCTCGCGCCCCCTGTGGAGCAATCACCATATTTCTTGTTTCAATAAGTAGTATCAGTGAAACTCTCCAAACGGTTTTTTATTTCATGTTTGTACGTCGAACTGTTCAAAAGTTAACATGGGGGGGGACTAAAAAAAGCCGCACTGTATGAATGAGAACAGGAACAAAATTCAGTTTTAATGTTCCTTCTTTGATGATTTTTAGCAAAGTTATGACTAATTTAAAGTTTGACCCCTCTGGAACTTGTAGCGGCGGGTACACGCGAGCCTGAAATTTGATGTCGGCGTTCAATCACGTTTTCTGAGAAAACGCTCGGATGTTGTAAGATATTACTAGGAATCATTCTGATAGGGAATTGATTTATCTTCCACCCCATCGAATCGTTTTTTGGAAAGTATAATTCTTTCCGAGGTAAAATCAAAAAAGTATTTATTGTTTTTTCAAATCAAAATTTTTTTGGGTTCCGCCCCTGGATTTTTGGTAAACAATTTTTTTTTGTTTGTCATGGTTCCAAGTACTATCATGACAAATTTGGTGCTGCTACAACCGATTTATGCCTCAAAACCTAGCTGGACTGGATTACATAGTGAGTCAATAAATTGATAAAATTTTCCAGGGTTAACTTGGAACAATGGAGGGGACAGCACAGTAACGAAACACTTTTTCTAATGGATAATTCATCAATTAGTGCCAATTCAGTCCCCAATACAACAGCAAGAACGAACTTCCCCGAGTCTGGCCATTGGTTGAACCCCATCCTAACAACAAACACATCAATTGTCATTTATAGTTGTTTAGTTGTCCTGATGGCTGCCATGTCAATTTCCAGCCAAATAGCGTTCTTCAGATCTTGCATGAAAGCTTCTATCAGACTGCATGATTCGATGTTCAGCAAAATTGTGAACTCCACTATGAAGTTTTTCAATACGAATCCCTCTGGAAGGATCCTCAACAGATTTTCCAAGGATATCGGAATAGTTGATGAAGCCTTGCCACAATCACTTGGGGATACTATATCGGTGAGTTGAGGAAAGTAATTTGAACAAGGCATCATATTTAGAACGATTGGTCTATAAAATTAAATAATTTCATTTCAGTATGGTTTAATGATGTTGGCTACAACTTTGGTGATTGGGTCACTGAACCCTTGGATGATGATCCCAAATTTAATAGTTCTCGTACTATTCTACTTCATGAAACAGGCATATCTTGTATCGAGCAGGAATATCAAGCGTATAGAGGCAATGAGTGAGTATTTGTAATACAGGGTCCTGCAACAGTGCGTTAGGCTTTCATAGCACTCATGCCATACAAGTTACCGATTTTGTTCTAGTGTAAACTCAAACTGTTGACGTAGGCACATTATAAGAAAATATTTTCAGATTTACAAATTGTTTCAAATGTGTGTGGCAAATTGAAGTTGAATTTTTTCAATTGGAATACCCTGTATTTTTTCCATATTCAGAATCACCCTGATGACCTTAACTCATGACCGCAAGCACCAGTCTTTTGCAGGTTCGGACGTAATTTTTTTTCAAAAAAATATGTACTTCACACCTCCCAATTCAAAAATTCATATGTTGTATGAATTGACCATTTTACTGTAAATTAACTGATAATTCCATTTGGGATGGTTATAGCATGCTACCGTATAATTTTTGAGGGTCGGCATCATACAGGGACTTCAGAATAAATGTTGGAACTTCGAGAATTTGGAATTGCATTTTCTCAGATTTTGCAAATGGAACACTATGTAAGTATATTTTTTGATGGATCGACGTAGAATTGATGTATAAAATTTATTGTATTATGATATATTGCTCATTTCTAGCCGTTTTTTATGCAAACAAACTCAGGTGGTGTGAAATCATTATTTATTTCAAATAAATCGAAAATAATAAATTATGACAAAATGGAAACTAAAGTAAATGTTCAAAATGTCTTCCACCCTGTTCTATACACAATCTGGTACTTTTTCGGAAAGGCATTTCAACTTCTGCCTACGTATAAGGTGTAATAGTGGCAAATAATTTTTTTATTCTTTGTTGCATATTCATAGGAGTTGCTGTTGTAATATTGTAAACTATTTGCTTCACATGTCCTCACAAGAAGAAGTCGAGTTTGATTAGATCAGGTCATCTAGCCGGCCAGCTGGTGGGTGTCCATTTTTTCCAATCCATCTGTTGGGAAAAGTATCTTGGAGGTGATCCTGTACAGTCTGTGAAAAATGTGCTGGAGCTCCATCTTGCTGAGCCACATTCCGTTCCTAGTATATTGGGGTAAATACACCAGTAACCCAGTAACCAGGAAATCCAGGTACATGGGTCCATTGAGATGCCAGTTGAAAAAATGTGGTCCTATTACAGTATTGCCAGTTATTCCAACCCACACATTCAATGACCATTGGTGCTGGTGGTCTATTTGTTTGAAAAATCGTAGATTTTCAGTAGATTAAAAATGAAAATTGTGTCGATTCATACACCCACTACTATGAAAAGTCGCCGCATCAGAAAATAAAACATAGTTGAAAATGGGATCTTCCTGTATTTTATATCTTGCCCAATCGCAAAATTCAATGCGACTTTGAAAATCAGTATCGTTGAGCGCTTGATGCAACTGAATGTGGTAGGGGTGAAAACGATATTTTTTCAGAATACGTTTTACAGATCTCTCGCTAATACCTAATTCCATCCCGATATTTTTTTGGCTGATATGATGATGTTCAGTAACAGTCAGTAACACCGCCAATTCGTTTTCCTTGTTGGTGACAGGCTTACTTCTCTCTTCCTTTTTATTTTATACATCACATTGCCAGTTTCAACAAATCTTTCAAGCAATCTCCTGAAGCTTTTTTCTTCCGGATGTCTTTTCTCAGGATAAAGGGTTGCATAAATTTTATACTAGCTAGAAGACAATTTTTTCAACTATCCCTAATACAAAAACCATATCAATAAGCTCAATAAGCTCATCTTTATCAAAATTCATTTTGGTAACTTAAAATTGAAACCAAACAGTACACTGACAACTTGTCAAATGCAAACAGAAGAATCCTTGAATTATGTGATTAGCATTGACACTCTAGATGTATTTGACAATCATGAGGATTGAAATCCGAAAAGTCACAAACAACGAGAGGTCGTTCCATAGTACAATTGATTTATGTTGATGGATGAAATTATATATTTCAAACTTTGATTTTCAGTTTATAGTTATATTTCGATTTATTTCAAATAAATAATGATTTTGCGCCACCCGAATTTTAGTTTTCATAAATATCTTAAAAACGGCTAAAAATGAGCAATATATCAATTTACAAAAAAAAATGTATTTCAATTCTACGTCGATCCAATGCAAAATCTGAGAAAATTCGATTCCAAATTCTCGAAGTTCAAACAGTTAATCTGAAGACCCTGTATGGTGCCGACCTTCAAAAATGATACGGTAGCACTCTATATCCATCCCAAATGAAATTATCAGTTAATTTACAGTGAAATGGTTAAATCACACAACATATGAATTTTTGAATCGGGAGGTGTGAAGTACATTTGTTTTGAATAAAAATAATTTATGTCCGAACCTGCCAATTACTGGTGCTAATATTGCGGTCAAAAGTTAAGGACATTAGGGTGATTCCGAATATGAAAAAAATACAGGGTATTCCGTTTGAAAAAATTTAAATTCAATTTACCACACATATAAGAACTTCGTATATCTGAAAATATTTTCTTGTAATGCGCCTTCGTTAACAGTTTGAGCTTACATTTGAACAAAATCGGTAACTTCTATGGTATGAGTGCTATGAAAGCCTGACGCACTGTTGCAGGACCCTGTATATCGAAAGTAAATACATAGGATCACAATCATAGTCGGCAGGCCCTTCGAATGACATCTAGTAGTGGGTAATCACATAATTCCGGAGAAACGCACAAATGTTCGAAGTTCCCAGAAATACGAAAAATATATTCAATTTGAATCTCGGGGATGTAATTAGATTGTGTACTGCTCAGAATTGTTGTGAATGTTAATTACGAACTACTACATTTATCAAATATCTCACATTTTGTCGAAATCAGCCATTTCCGTTTATAGCCACTTATGCCTCTGCTGCCCAATACTACAGAAAGTTTTTGCAATTCTCAACTCTATACAGTTTTTTTAATGAGATGCAATCTAGCTTCCAGTAGCAGATGTCACTAACAATACTATAAATTTGTAAAACTTCGATTTCACCAGAAATTATTTCAACTTTCGAAATTCAAATGGAACACCCTGTAAATTGTCTGTTTTTCGAATTCTCTAAATTATTGCACATCCAAATTCATGACTTATCAATTGATTTTGAAATCAATTTCAAATCAAATTTTAATTCAATCTAGAGTGCCATGACCATCCTAAATTTTCTCTTCATATTCTCTCTACTCACAGAAAAATTTTAAAAGATTGTTATTTTTATTTGATAACCAAAAGGAAGACTGCAAAGTTGTATAATTGATTTTTTTATTTTTGATAAAAAAGACTCAGAAAAAAAAACTACATCACTTCTTTGGGAGATCGTTTGGCAACGAACAGTCGTTGCCGACCGATGATGAACCCTATACTCCTACATACACCTACTACGTAGGCTTTTTATGGCAAGTCCCTGTCAGAAAACAACTACTCCCCTGGCTAAGACCACGACGGGCATTGAATTAAATCTAACAGATTTATGTGAAGAAAACAGAGTTCTTTGGGAGATCGTTTAGCAACAAACAGTCGTTGCCGACCGATGATGAACCCTTTACTCCCATATACACCTACTACGTAGGCTTATTATGGCAAGTACCTGTCAGAAAACAATTACTCCCCTGGCTAAGACCACGACGGGTATTGAATTTAATCTAACAGATACTTGTGCAACGTTCCTCAAAGCATCAGAGGACGCGTGAACCAGAATTGACTAATCAGCGGAGTGTGTATTGGTTTGAACGGGGAACAGATGGCTTCAGTGATGTCTGTGTTGACCTGCCATTGCAGTGATGAGAGGCAACAACCTCGAAACTAGACAGAAATCTTTGGGAGATCGTTTGCTAACGAACAGTCGTTACCGACCGATGATGAACCCTTTACTCCCATAAACACCTAACTATGTAGGCTTATTATGGCAAGAAACTGTCAGAAAACAACTACTCCCCTGGCTAAGACCACGACGGGTATTGAATTAAATCTAACAGCTACTTGTGCAACGTTCCTCAAAACATCAGAGGACGCGATTGCAAGTGCCCTCTATGACCAACCAGCAGAATTATGTTTTGATTTGGACGGGGTGACCACCTGCAGACTAGTTTCGAGGTTGTTGCCTCTCATCAGTGCAAGGGCAGGTCAACACAGACAGCACTGAAGCCATCTGTTCCCCGTCCAAACCAATACACACTCCGCTGATTAGTCAATTCTGGTTCACGAGATGAAAGCAGTTTCTAGGCCGCTCCACCTAGCGAGCAGAGGAAGACACTCCGAATCTCCGGGTTGAGAGATTTAATCGAAGAAGACAGAAATCTTTGGGAGATCGTTTGCTAACGAACAGTCGTTACCGACCGATGATGAACCCTTTACTCCCATAAACACCTAACTATGTAGGCTTATTATGGCAAGAAACTGTCAGAAAACAACTACTCCCCTGGCTAAGACCACGACGGGTATTGAATTAAATCTAACTGCTACTTGTGCAACGTTCCTCAAAACATCAGAGGACGCGATTGCAAGTGCCCTCTATGACCAACCAGCAGAATTATGTTTTGATTTGGACGGGGTGACCTAACTAGTCTGCAGGTGGTCACCCTGTCCAAATCAAAACATAATTCTGCTGGTTGGTCATAGAGGGCACTTGCAACTGCGTCCTCTGATGCTTTGTGGAACGTTGCACAAGAATATGTTAGATTTAATTCTGACAGGTACTTGTCATAATAAGCCTACGTAGTGGGTGTATATGGAAGTAAAGGGTTCATCATCGGTCGGCAACTACAGTTCGTTACATACTATCATGTTTTATTACAATTCACTTTTATTTCAATTTGCCGTTTCTCGCATAAGTCACAAAGTCGTAGTTGTCGTTTCAATGGAAAACAATTGAATTGTGTACCCACGAGGTTCATGTATTGAAAGCGTTTGACAGTTAAGCAACCATCCGGGAAGTATTTACTTCCCGGACAGTTTTTTTTTTGGAAAGTAGCACTTCCCGGCCTCGATTCGAGTGAGCTGAGTGAGTCCGTTAGAATGAGGAATCTGTGATTATTCGATGAGGTAATGAACAATATCGCACGATAAATGGCATATAGTTCCCCAGTGAATACTGAGCTTGAGCTGGGGAGTTTGAACTGTAATGAATGCAGCTCCTGTTCCATCGATAGTTTTTAACGCGTCTGTATATAGTTTCACAAACTCTTCGTGGCTCTAAAACTAAACTGTTCAAAATATTCAAATTTAGATTCACAGACAGGGTAGTTTACTCTTGATCATGCACCAATTTTTCTGAAGAGTTAAATTTTCTGACAAATCGATAACAATAGTAATTTACATAACAAGTCCGGAAAATACTGTATTTTTGGACGAGTAGACCAAATTCTAGGGCGAGCGTTAGCGAGTCCTGGAAGACTGCGAGTGCAAAAAAACTGTTTTCGGTCGAGTTGCGTACACTATTTTTTCGACAATCATGCAGAATAACAAATCAATGAGACGCATTTAGTCTGAGACGAAGAGAGGTCGACCTTCACCCATCTGTTAACCGGATGAAACATACTTTTTATGAGATTACATAAATAGACGAATACGCCTAAAATGGATTGCCTATCAAAAAGTGGTCGTGACTATATACAGTGAGTTTCAAAAATTTGCACCATATGGAATATTTTTTAATATCGATTTGTAAGAAAATTTTACTCCTCAAAAAAATTGGTGCATTACGGAATACTTGTATTCGAGTTGTCAAAATTCTAAATTTCCAAACGTTGTACAGAAGGGAACAAAAATTAGAATTTTGATCAAGAGTAAACTACCCTGCTGTGATTCCAAATTTGAATATTTCAAACATTTTAGTTCTTATTTGTATTACGAAGATTTATTGATACCTAGTTAGCCTAGACCAGTTCCCTGCATAAACAAGATATTGCGTTACCATAGCAACGAACAATAACTTATTAGAAGTGTCACTGTAAAGTTTGACGTCAAAAAAGTAAACCAGAGTTAGGCAATAAATTAAAAGACAAAAATTTTCCACCGAAATTGTGAAAATCGAAAAATTGGAGTATCGAGCCATCATCAAGTACCTGTATTTAAAAGGGTTAAGAGTAAAGCAGATTTACGAAGATATGCTTAATACCCTTGGTGATCAATGTCCTTCGTATGCGACCATGAAAAATTGGACTGCAAGCTTCAAAATTTTCCATTGAAGATGATGACCGATCGACAAGGCCAGTTTCTGTGTCAGTCCCCGAAAATATCGATGCAGTTCATGACATGATTTTATCAGACCGTCGAATTGGGCTAAAACGGATATCTGAAGCACTGAATTTTTCATACGAACGCGTTCATCATAAAGTTCACGTCAATTTGGACATGAGAAAAATTTCTGCAAAATGTTTTAATGTTGACCAAAAGCGTGCAAGGGTAGTATCATCGCGTTCGATCTGTGCTCGATTTGAAAACGATGTAGACTTCTTAAACCGAATTGTTACTATGGATGAGACTTGGGTACATTTCTACGATCCAGAAACAAAGCAACAATCGATGGAATGGCGACACTTCGGTTCTCCAAGACCTAAGAAGTTTCGTGCCCAAAAATCTGCTGGAAAAGTTCTTGCTTCAGTTTTTTGGAATTGCCATGGAGTAATCATGATTGATTTTTTAGATAAGAGTAGATCAATAACTGGAGATTACTATCCGACATTACCGTCCACTCTACGGGAAAAAATTAAAGAGAAAAAATGCGGAAAGCTATCGAAAGGTGTTTTGTTTTTGCAGGACAACGCCCCTGCACTCAAATCTCATGTTGCCATGCAAAAAATTCGTGATTCAGGATCTGAATTACTAGAACACCCCCCTTATTCACCAGATTTGGCTCCTTCCGACCATCATCTCTTTCCTCAATTGAAAGAAAGTTTAAAAGGTCGAAAATTTCCTTCCAACGAGGAGGTAATAAAAGCTGTGGAGGTCTGGTTTGCAGAGCAAGAAGAAACATTTTTTTTGAATGGTCTAGAGACGTTGCAGGTTCGCTGTAATAAATGTATCCAATTAAGAGGACAATATGTTGAGTAATAAAATATTTTGACATTGAAATTTTGTTTGGTTCTATAGTAGGCTAAGAATTTTTCAATATATCCTCGTATATATTGAAATTCGAACAGAAGATAGGTACCAACAGAAACATTCTGATTATTATTTGTATCAATAATTATATTAAAATTCGAGCACTTCCCGTCCTAGTCCGGGAAGTACGTACTTCCCAGACTAGGCCGGGAAGTGCTACTTTCCCAAAGAAAAAGTGTGCGGGAAGTAAACACTTCTCGGATGGTTGCCGAAAAATTACTATTGTGATGTATAATAATTTAGATAATCCGAAAATCAAACATTCGAATACCGAAAGTTAAGTTAATTTCCACTGAAACAGGAAGTTGTAGTAGTAGAAATGCATCCTTGTTAAAAAAAATACATTTACAAGGTGGAAAATAAAAAAATATCAGCCCGTGGAACTGATGACTGTTGAGCAGGGTTACTTCCTTACTTCCCTGACACAATAACCGGAATGATGAATTACAAAATATCGACAATCTGAATTATCCACCATCTATATTTACATTGATTACTGTTACTAGATTTAGATCGTATTAAAGATAAGCCGTTATTTTACTATGGGCCAATGTTTCGGCAATATATTTTGCAAAAAATTAAAAATTTAAATGCTTTTTTTCCAAATTTTACATGTAATAGTCCATAATTTCATTAGTGGTTGGCGTTGGCCTATTCAAAAATTCTGGTTTTCTTTAAGGCTACCAACAACAACAACAACAACTTGTTCTCAATATGCAAATAATATTCAAAATCTTCCTGTTTCTATTCATTATTTCGTGTTCCAGCACGCAGTCCAATATATACACATCTAGCAGCCTCTCTTCAAGGCTTGACCACTATCCGGGCATTTGGAGCAGAGAAAAATCTATCCAAAGAATTCGACAGATTTCAGGATTCCTACACATCGGCGAATTTCATGTTCTTGTGCGCAAATAGAGGATTCGCCTTCTGGCTAGATTTTCATTGTTGCATATATATTTTATTAGTAATGATCAGCATATTGTTAATTCAAAATGGTGAGTAACCCTGATAACATTCTTCGCTGACAGACACATTTATTGCTAGTGTTATGAAATGAAAAATAGGGGATCACTAATACATTTAAAGTTTTACGTATTATATTGAAAATTAATTTGTGAGTCTATGGCAACTCCAATCTTATTATACTCCTCAGAGATCATTTGTTCATTTCCCTAATCTCCTGTATTCCTCTTTGTGGTGAATGTTACAAAGGATGATTTCTGATATGAGGACTGAGTCTCTTCTTTCACAAATTTAACTTCGTTCAGGGCACTTACCATAAGCACCGTAACTATGCTCTTGAATTTTTCCCTACTATCATGACTAAGTAGTCAGCAACATCCCCTGAGGTTTAGTTAACTTATAAACTCATTCATGACAAAGTTCCACGATAGAGGTGACAAAACTAGTCCTTGTGGGTAGCTTCAATCGACGAGAGCTAGAGATAGAGGTAGGTATCCTTAAGCTAGAGCTAGAGCTAGAGCTAGAGCTAGAGCTAGAGCTAGAGCTAGAGCTAGAGCTAGAGCTAGAGCTAGAGCTAGAGCTAGAGCTAGAGCTAGAGCTAGAGCTAGAGCTAGAGCTAGAGCTAGAGCTAGAGCTAGAGCTAGAGCTAGAGCTAGAGCTAGAGCTAGAGCTAGAGCTAGAGCTAGAGCTAGAGCTAGAGCTAGAGCTAGAGCTAGAGCTAGAGCTAGAGCTAGAGCTAGAGCTAGAGCTAGAGCTAGAGCTAGAGCTAGAGCTAGAGCTAGAGCTAGAGCTAGAGCTAGAGCTAGAGCTAGAGCTAGAGCTAGAGCTAGAGCTAGAGCTAGAGCTAGAGCTAGAGCTAGAGCTAGAGCTAGAGCTAGAGCTAGAGCTAGAGCTAGAGCTAGAGCTAGAGCTAGAGCTAGAGCTAGAGCTAGAGCTAGAGCTAGAGCTAGAGCTAGAGCTAGAGCTAGAGCTAGAGCTAGAGCTAGAGCTAGAGCTAGAGCTAGAGCTAGAGCTAGAGCTAGAGCTAGAGCTAGAGCTAGAGCTAGAGCTAGAGCTAGAGCTAGAGCTAGAGCTAGAGCTAGAGCTAGAGCTAGAGCTAGAGCTAGAGCTAGAGCTAGAGCTAGAGCTAGAGCTAGAGCTAGAGCTAGAGCTAGAGCTAGAGCTAGAGCTAGAGCTAGAGCTAGAGCTAGAGCTAGAGCTAGAGCTAGAGCTAGAGCTAGAGCTAGAGCTAGAGCTAGAGCTAGAGCTAGAGCTAGAGCTAGAGCTAGAGCTAGAGCTAGAGCTAGATCTAGAGCTAGAGCTAGAGCTAGAGCTAGAGCTAGAGCTAGAGCTAGAGCTAGAGCTAGAGCTAGAGCTAGAGCTAGAGCTAGAGCTAGAGCTAGAGCTAGAGCTAGAGCTAGAGCTAGAGCTAGAGCTAGAGCTAGAGCTAGAGCTAGAGCTAGAGCTAGAGCTAGAGCTAGAGCTAGAGCTAGAGCTAGAGCTAGAGCTAGAGCTAGAGCTAGAGCTAGAGCTAGAGCTAGAGCTAGAGCTAGAGCTAGAGCTAGAGCTAGAGCTAGAGCTAGAGCTAGAGCTAGAGCTAGAGCTAGAGCTAGAGCTAGAGCTAGAGCTAGAGCTAGAGCTAGAGCTAGAGCTAGAGCTAGAGCTAGAGCTAGAGCTAGAGCTAGAGCTAGAGCTAGAGCTAGAGCTAGAGCTAGAGCTAGAGCTAGAGCTAGAGCTAGAGCTAGAGCTAGAGCTAGAGCTAGAGCTAGAGCTAGAATCAGTGCCAGGGCCATGGAAAGAGCCAGAGCCAGAGCTAAAGCTGAAATTGGAGATAGAGCTAAACTTAGAGCTAGAGATCAAGCAACCTTCAGCGAGTTGAACCGAATATACTCAATATAGAGAAATGCTTCCAGAACTACTTTGTTTTCACAGCACTGTCTACTTCCACTAAGTAGGGGAAGTGCTGCCTCTGTTGATGTGCCTACCCAATATGCATTTGTTTAGTGGGTTTGATGATGGAACCCAGTCCTGTCAAGAAGTTTTGAAAAAACATACCATCGTACAATTTGAATAATAACTTTTGATACTTCTTCAGATTCAACTAGAACATTTATGATATCCACCAATACATACAAACTAGATAATCCGATCCTAGCAGAAACTCAACTCTACTTCTCCACCAACAAGGCATGCTAGGTTCGGGTAGCTCTTACTCTGAAAATCTGAAGAATGGCCTTACGGTGCCTGTGTGAGTCCTTTTTTAGAGAAGCGCAAGGTCAACCATCCAACTCAGTAATCTTCTTATGTTGAACGTGAATACACTGTCAAAAGGCAAAATTAATCATCTCTATGGTGATATAATTGAATTAAAACAATTAAAATTCTTATGTTTAACTGAAATTGGACTGAAAGAAGCTTTGATTAACTCCATTCATATAGAAGACTTTGATTTAATTAGTTCTTACTGCAGACCTACGAAACAATGTGGGGGTGTGGTCATATGGTCCTTGAAACATTTTCAAATGCATTCAATAGATTTATCTGAATTTTGTAAGGAACAAGATTTTGAAATATGTGCTGCGTATTTCAAAATGAAAAGTAGAATGAACATTATTTTAAACTGCTACAGATCACCTAGCGGTGATGTTCAATTATTTCTCAGAAGTATTCATGAAGTACTGAATCATTTACATAAACCCAATTCAAATTTTATCGTTTGTGGAGATTTCAATTTTGATATGAATAAGTGCATACATTTTAATTCGTTATCTGACATTTTGTCATGTTTTGGTTTACGTCCGATGGTGAGGTGGCCGACACTGGTAACATATACCTCAAGTACAATTATTGACCAAATTTCCATAAATTTTGACAATGAAGGCTCATGCTGCGTTTTTGACAATGATATTTCTGACCACAGGACAGTCTTCCTTGAATTTGACATATTTTCAAAAATGAAATCATCTATAACTACTGAGGTTAAGAGAAGTTTTGATGAAAAAAGTATAAATGACTTTCATAATGCGCTAAAAATAGAAAATTGGAACCAAACAAAACATATTCAAGACTTGAATGAGGCATTCCTTCATTTTTATCAAATTTTCCTGTATCATTTCGATACATTATTTCCAAAACGCACCTACTATCACAAAGATAAAAGCAAAAAATGGTTGGATGAGGCAGTGTTTATATTTGTGTATATGTTTATATGTGCATATATATTTTTATCTGTTTTTTTTTTAAATAGATCTAGATTTAGGTACTGACAATTCTCATACATGTAACAGTCAACGGGAAATAAAGATTTATTATTATTATTATAATCACCCTGCATGCCAATGTAAAAAGAGTTTATGGAGCCGAAAAATTTCGATGTGATCTGGTTTAAGATGCCTAATAAAAATAGTATATTGAAGTCTAAGTGGATAAAAAGGTCTTTCAAACACTCGATTTTTCGAGCACGACGGCACCAACGCGTCATAGTGACGTACTTTGACCTGAGTACAGAGTCGAACTCGAACCAAGGAACAAAACTGTCACTTTTAACTCTCATATACAAAGAGTGCGGAGTGTGCTAATCCGTCACTGTCCACAGGGAAAGGCGGCCACATTTTTTGTTTTTACTCATGGCAGATTGTATGCTACTAACCGATTATCATTGTGATATACATGATTTTTCACAAATTATCCGAATTCTTCTAATTATGAATGCACTCCTGATAAATAAGTCGATTTCTTGAATAGTCTAAAAGAAAACGAAATAAAAATTGTACAAGTTTGTAGCAAATCACTCTACAAAAAGCTGTTCACAATCTACACTGGCGCTGCTATCATAGAAGGTACTAAAATAATACAGCTATTTCAGCACTTTGTTTTATGTTCGTTTTTTCACTTTCATTATTTCCCATTCTCTCGTTTCTTGTTGGACTTATTTTGGAAATTCAACTAATTATATAGCAGTCCATATGTGGTTGAAAATTTTTGGAAAAGTTTTGAAACACCCTTTATTTAAATTTATATTTTCATAGATTCCAATTATCAAGGACTCTATGAAGTACCTTTCATTGAGCCACTCCTATCTCCAATGCTAGGAAATTGACGAAAACTGTTCGGAATAAGATATAATTTGGCATAAAGAGGGTCTTCATTTTTCAATATTGGTTTTCAATCTTTATGGTCCTATTCGTCTCATTTCAGATTCATTTGCTGGTAACGTTGGCTTATCGCTGACACAAGCTGCGAACTTGGTGGTTATGTTTCAATACCTACTGAGACAATGGAGTGAATTCGAAAACCAAACTACTTCTGTAGAAAGGATTCAAGAATACGCCGACATGGTGCCAGAATGGGATACCAATACAAGGGAGCCGCCAAATTCGTGGCCAGAGGAAGGAAACATTGAGTTTCTGAATATTAAAATGAGATATTCTGTGAACAGCCCTTATGTACTCAAGGATATCTGTTTCGAAATTAGGCCTGTGGAGAAAATAGGAATAGTTGGGCGAACAGGGGCTGGAAAATCATCTCTGATTCAGGCTCTGTTTCGGCTATCCGATACTGAGGGGAGCATCTTCATAGATGGTGTTGACACAAAGACTGTTCCTCTGAATGTTCTCAGGTCGAAGATATCTATAATCCCACAAGAACCGGTCCTGTTTTCAGGAAATCTCAGAATGAATTTGGATCCTTTTGGCGAGTATAATGACGAGGTAAAAAATTTTTTTGTTCTTCCTATCCCCCAGGCTTACGTGAGAGTGGATTTTGCACCGTTCTAGCTAAGTGGCAGACGCTGTGTGGGAGGTGAATGATCTACCACCACAGTCACTTCACTTATCAGTTATTGAGTGGAGTATGATATTTCATTGAAAAACTTTTTTTCATTTCATTTGAATACATCACATCAACCACAGAGGTTTATTAGGGCTTGTAGTAGTACAGTAATGTTTAAGTATTCACAATTCATGTAGTAATTCTATGTCAGAAAGAAACCAGATAATTTAGCAAAAATTACAATTTTCTTCTATGAAATCTTTCATATTTGTCGGTGAATGATGATTTGTCTCTCTACCGCATGGTTTGGACATTCAATTAAAATATGCTCCACCGTAAGTCCAGTGTCATATATTTCACAAATTGGTTCTTGTCGTCCAGCTATATGAGATATTCATGCGTTAGTTAAGTGTGTCCAAGACTGGTCATTTTAACTTGGTGGATTCTGATTTTATTCATAAGAAAAAGTTTGCACGATTTCACAGGAAGTATTTTCAGAAATCGTTATTAATAAATGTTGAGGGGTTACTTGAAGAAGCTAATGGACAATTTAAGTTGATCAGATTACGATATAATGAGTTCTATATTTCCAAGTTTATATTCTTATCCTAACCAATGCTGAAACATTTATAAATTTCAGATTTTATGGAATGCCCTCGAAGGAGTCGAACTCAAAAATGCCGTCCATGAACTACCAGATGGTTTGGACAGTAAAATAACTGAGGGCGGTTCCAACTTCAGTGTAGGACAGAGACAGCTCATTTGTCTCGCTCGTGCCATAGTGCGCAACAATAAGATACTAGTTCTAGACGAGGCCACGGCCAACGTAGATCCACAGACAGATGCGCTGATCCAGAGTACTATCAAACATAAGTTCGCCAATTGTACAGTGTTAACTATTGCTCATAGACTTCACACCATCATGGATTCAGATAGGGTATTGGTTTTGGACGCTGGACGAGCAGTAGAATTCAACCATCCACTGGTCCTTTTGCAGATGAGCAACGGAGTATTTCACAGACTCGTCGAGCAGACTGGGGTATCGATGGCACAAAGCTTATACGATATTGCCAAAAGGAACTTTTCTAAATCTCCTATGATAAGTCAACAAATCCATCAATGTTTGGATTGATCTAGCTCAAATTGAAATGAAATTTCTAGTCTTATTTTTGTATTCCAACAGAACATCGGTAGATGATATTATCTCAATAAATCTTACGACAAAGTATAGCTTGGAATGATTGAATCAATAACTACATCAGAAAAATGAAGATACTGAGAAAACAGTAACTTGATCTAATACTCTTGAGTTGTAGCTATTTATTAATAATTAAAGAAAAATTAAATAATTTTTTAAATCCTTTCATGTCATAAATATCATATAGGATTCAGTGGAAGTCGACCTTTATATATAAAAATATACCATAACCACAAAATGGCAAAAATATAACAGTTCCACATTATCAATATTAATATCTATCATTGATTGAAATACTATAAAAAAAACGTTGATCAAAAATTCTATGAGTTTCTATTCAAAAAGATTTTTCCTTTCTAGATTTTTTTAATGATCCAGCAAGTAGTTATAAAATTTAGCTCCCTTATTAGTTATAGAGAGCTACCTATATGATTCATTGACAGGTAAGGAAACCGTCTACTGGTCATGAAATATTGTTCTTGGTGTTGCCCCAAGTCGTCTGGATGTAGTTTTCGAATTTCTCCAGGTCAAGGTCAAGGAGGGGGACGTTTGAAAACCAGTCAGTTTGTGACCGTTTGCTGGTTTTCCTGAAAATTCCTTCGGTTTTCCTGGAAATTCCTTCTGCCAAGTTTGACCCACGAACAAGGTTGCCCAAAAAAACGCGATTATCGAAAATTGCTGTTTTTTCGGCATAACTCTCCCTACTGATTTCGGGGTGGCATTTACTTGATAATATATCTCTTTTGCTTCTTCAACCCTTTTTTCAACTAGTTTGTTAAAATGATCATAATAGTATTCGAATTAATGGGTTTCAGGATAAAACTTTTTTTGAGAGTGAAATTCATCACTCGTCTTGCGGACTCTTGGGGTTTTCTCGACGCAATTTCGCAATTTCGTTCAGGAATGAATCGACAGAATAATCGCGAAAATTCAGTCACTCGTGTTATTACTACAGAAAAAAGCGAAGTAGTTTCAATACCTGCTACAAAAGAAAAAAATCAAACTCATTTATCACTAGACATACCTATTTTTCGCTTTTCATTTCAATTCTGAAAAACAAATGGGAATTTAGACACATAAACTGCCCTTCTATCAACATTCTCGAGTGAAATTTTCCAATATGAAAAAAACTAGTAAGGCTCTTTGAAAAATTAGTATCTGGGAAAGTTATATCTAATTATGCCACTGTCTAATCCAGATTGCCACATTGCTAGAATATTCGTCTGGCTACTTTCTCCGAGTGAGTCAAGTCTCAACTATAGAAGTAGTAGGTGACTGAGTTACAAGGAAGGTCACCAAAAAATCGAAATACTCTGTATCTATCAAACAAGTTGGTGCTGCTGAAATGAAAAAACAAAAGATTTGTAACAATACTAAACTTGACAACTAGTACTATTTAACGAAATGTCGTTGACGTCACTCATCCACCACCAAGGGCAAATACAAAAAATTGATACCTATTTGAAAAGGTACAATACCTTTCAACCTTCAGCCCAACTTTATTTGATGGATATCCATATTCCTTGAGAAAATCACCAATTTTTCCCAATTTTTTATTTTGACTAAATCTGTATAAGCACAGTAACTGAATTGCGATGTTTTGCTAGAGCGAGTGCCTAACCAAACAACACGACACAAGAACTTGAACTTGCATTACTGACCCGAATAGCGAAATGGCGAATAGCGTTATTACCGTTTCCCTTTTCAGTTGACATTTTTAACATTTTCGTTCACATTCGGTACACTTCGTACAAGTCCGCCGCAAATTTCTCAAGAATGGCTTCCAATCAAGAAAACCAGAACACTGAATTAAATTTCTTAGTTGATTCCTATCAGATAATGGAAGCATTGGTGGTACACAAAATTTCCTGTTGGTCACGCCGACACGGCATACCGGGTGTAACAGGATCATGGTACACCGTATCTTCGTTAGTTTTGAGGGAAATAGATTGAAATTTGGAATATTCCATATACATAATAAGCTGCACTTTTTGACCTATAAATGATTTTTTTTTCAATTCCGGTTTCGCCGGAAGTGATAGATACCAACTTACGATTTTTAAATAGAACTTCTGTATATTATTACATGTCTGAAATCTGCAAAATTTTCTGAATCCAATGATACCACATAAGTGACATTTCAAACATCGAAATTTTTATAATTCAATTTTTAGTTTTCCATTTAAGTGTTCCATGATGATTCCGATTTATTCCAGTTGACGTCTAATACTAGAAAAATCGAAATTCCGTCAAAAATACTAAATAAATAAAGTTCATCGTAATCGTTTTTGGGGTAAAACTCAATTTTTTCAAATGAAACCATATTGGTACCGAGGTATCATTTATCAGTACTATTAATAAGGAATTTATCCATACCTGGTAATAAAATGTGCGATCAATACAATCAAAATTACAGCTTTAAGAAAATAAGAAAATACAATTATTTTGTTCTACTTTAATACTAAGAAGTTACTAAGGTGGCTTTGAAATACAAAAAATTAACACAAAACATCACAACAATTGTTCGAAATGCTGTCCATTAACGTCAATGCACTTCTGAACTCGCTTAGCTGTTTCTTGAAGAACGTTTGCTAATTGCTGGGCCGTTATACTATTAATTGCGCGTTTTACTCGCAACTCCAGGTCTTCGCCCCAAACAAAAAAATCAATAGGTGTCAAATCAGGTGACCTTGGAGGCCATCGCACAGGACCATTCGTCGAAATTACGTTTTCTTCGAATGCATGTTCAAGGTAATCACTTACTGTTCTTGAATCATGGAGAGGAGTTCCATCTTGTTGGAAATACATTCCCTGTCGTAAATGAACAGGTAATTCAGTTAAACTGTCCTCAATTTCATTTTGCAGAAATCCTAAGTATCTAGCTCCATTCAAGGGTCCTTCAAATATTATTGGACCAATGATTCTACGACCGAGTATTCCAAGCCAGACATTGAAACCGAACCGCACTTGAAAGTTACCCTCCCGCAATAAATTTTGATTTTCTTCTGACCAATACCTTGTATTTTGTCGGTTAAATAATCACATATTTGTAAACCTAGACTCGTCCGAAAATAAAATCCTTCCCAAAAAAGCATTGTTTGGCTGCACATTATTCTGCAAGATCCAATTGCAATATTCCATCCTACGTTCATAAACATTTTCGTACAGATGCTGGTGCAATTGATACTTGAAAGATTTATAATTATGTTTGTGCAAGATTCGGCTCACCGTTTGGTGACTAATTACCAATTCAAACCCAATTTGTCTTGAAGAAACAGTCTTATCAACTTCTATTCGAGCTAAAACATTAATTTCCGTTTCTTCGTCAATGATAACGTTTTCCTCGGGATCATGGTTAGGCTCTCTTCGGAACTGATTTTCAAGACGATTAAAATAATTTCTCGCTGGACATTGCCTATCAGGATATCGGTCGGCATAAAGGTTTCTAGCCGCAACGGCATTTTTCCCACAATCTCCATAAATAATTAACTTCTCCACTTTTTCATCCCTTGTATAAATGTGCGGCATTTTAAACAAAAATAACAACAAATGTAAAGACTTTTCCAATAGGTATACAATAAAAACACCTATTAACCAACAAATATTTATTTGACATTCTGAAGAAATAATTTCATTGTATTCAAAGCCACCTTAGTAACTTCTTAGTATTAAAGTAGAACAAAATAATTGTATACTCTTACTTTCTTTTAGCTGTAATTTTGATTGTATTTATCGCACATTTTATTACCAGCTATGGATAAATTCATTATTAATAGTACTAATAAATGGTACCACAGTACCAATATGGTTCCATTTGAAAAAATTGATTTTTATCCCAAAATCGATTACGATGAAATTTATTTGCTCATAAAAAACGCAATTTAGCATTTTTGACAGGATTTCGATTTTTCTAGTATTAGACGGGTCAATTGGAATAAATCGGAACCATCATGGCACAATTAAATGGAAAACTAAATATTAAATTATAATAAATTTCGACGTTTGAAATGTCACTTATGTGGTATCATTGGATTCAGAAAATTATGCAGATTTCAGAAATGTAATAATATACATGGTATTCCATTTAAAAATCGAAAGTTGGTATCACTTCCGGCGAAGCCGAAATTGAAAAAAAAAATTATTTATAGGTTGAAAAGTGCCGCTTATTATGTATATGGGATATCCCAAATTTCAATCTATTACCTATAAATTTAACTGTGTAACGGGGGGTGTACCATGATCCTGTTACACCTGGTATAAGGCTTATGCAATGAGTTTTCAAGTTCAAACGAAGAAAATTTCTCTTTGGATGACGATTTCTAGTATGACTAGATGTCTTTTGTCGGCAACCGACTGGTCTTCTGTTTCAACGACACATCATTTACCGAATATAGGAATTTCATATACCTAGTTAATAGTCCAAGATCCCAGGGCCGTCAGACGTAACTTATTTTCAAACGAACGAAATGTGTACGATTGAGTAGTGTTAGTATGTACTATGTTCGCTTGCCTACCTGCTAGCTTGACCAGATGACCATTCTTCAGATATTAGAGAATCAATGTACGTAAAATCACTACTCACTTAGTTGAATTGCCAGTCTACAGATATTATTTTGTTACCCACGGTGGGTTGGTGGACAGAGTCACTAGCTACCACTCCGGAGCTCCGGGTTCAAATGTCGTCTCCAACGTTTTTTTTTGGAAGCGTCTTCGACTCTGGGAGGACTTTTGTTCAAAAAGAAATTTGAAAGAAAACAGAATTTTGGTAAATAAAAGATTTTGTTAAGATTTCCTTATAAGTAAAATCCCAGGGCCTTCATAGACATAACTGATTTTTGAAAAGATGACTTTGGTTCTGAGTGGTGGAAAGCGTATGACACTTTCGAAATTACTTCAGAGTGATATTCTACAAAATACATATACCTAAAAATCAGCCATACAAATTGAAGTTATGTAACTCTCATTTTTAGTTACCTTTCTCACCTGGTACCTGCCCAGGTGTCACAGAGCGAACTCCACAAGCACGCAGGTATTAAGAGTACATGAGACACCACTTAGAACCAAAGTCTTCATCTTTTCAAAAATAAGTTATGTCTGAAAGCCCTGGGATTTTACTTATAAGGAAGTCTTAACAAAATCTTTTATTTACCAAAATTCTGTATTCTTTTAAATTTCTTTTTGAACAAAAATCTTCCCAGAGTCGAAGCCATTTTCAACCGAGATGGCTGACCCTAGTGTGATGCGTTTGCTGGGTTAAAAAAAATTATTGGAGACGAGATTTGAACCCGGAGCTCCGGAGTGGTAGCTAGTGACTCTGTCCACCAACCCACCGTGGGTTACAGAAAAATATCTGTAGACTGGCAATTCAACTAAGTGAGTAGTGATTTTACGTACCTTGATTCCCTAATATCTGAAGAATGGTCATCTGGTCAAGCTAGCAGGTAGGGATGCGAACATAGTAGATACTAACACTACTCAATCGTACACATTTAGTTCGTTTAAAAATAAGTAACGTCTGACGGCCCTGGGATCTTGCTCTATAATGATACACTTTTGTAGGACAGTCATTCTGAGCCATTTTTCTCCGTGTAGACATCAAGTGATAATGTATTGATATAATCATCTTCATCAACAATTGAACAAAACCAAACACACATAATCAAGTTTCAAGGTAAACTAATGCTATATAAATTATTACACCTGATTCTTATAAAGCCCAATATGTCGAGGTATAATCCCAGTTGGAGCCAATTCATATATAATAATTCCCATTGTCGTCTATGGCAATGATGTTTGTATTTTCCGCGTTTGGAAGCAGGCGTGTGACGCCACGTGTCCGCGGTCTATTATTGAAATTCCGATAGACTTCAGAAAATATTTGTAAATAATATTATTCGAAGATACTGATAGGGTACTGTATTCCTGTTCATCGTCTTTCTCGGAAGATAAAGAACAAACTATAAGAAATTTTCTGCAATTTGATCTTCATAGCAGACATTGGGCAAGAGCTGGATGAATTGAAGCCAGCAAATGTTTATCCTATAGGTTTGTCTGTCTCAAGAAATCTGAGTAAAATCATTTGTTCAAGATTCATTTATACAGCCCATTGTATACCCAATTACATTGAGGTGAACCAACCTTTTTAATATTAATTTAAGTGTGTATTCACTTTTTCCCTTTTCTTATAGCCCGTAGCCGCTTTGCTTATGATTATTTTGATATGATTTCTCTACCCTCTGAAAATTGGGGAGCACGTAAACCTTGCATATGAATGATGGCAACTTTTGCTCCTAACGAATCGAACATTCTCCTAGCAATCGCTCGGAACCATAGAAATATTTTTTTGTTATCGGTGCCCCATTTTACCTATTTAAAGACATCACGGGGTAATGAGATGTAACGAATATTTTTTCCCAAACGTTTATCGATTGTTTCAATTACTTGCCACTTCACCCGTGTCAACTGCATCAGCTGAGATCTTTTTGACCTCGAAGCGCTATATTTTCGAAATACGATTGGGCAGGTATTGATTATTATTGACGATTTGGAACTCAACACTAAAAATACATAATAAATCTTCATTTCTGAATCGTCTCAATAGATTAGCAGTCCTGAGTGTCCATCGCCAAAAAAAAATTGTTTAAAACGAGTTCTAGACCGCGATTTTCGAAAATTGCTGTTTTTTGGGCATAACTCTGGATCTTGACAACGTTCACGGGTCAAATTTGGCAGAAGGTATGTACACCATATCTAAATGTGAAACCAGCAAACGGTCACAAACTGACTGGTTTAATATTCTATGCCCAGCAAACGGTTTCCATACCTGGCAGTATATCATATAGGCAGCTCTTAAAATACAAGGTATTTAATTTTTGTGTAGGTTTGATGACGGCCCTATCAGGTTTTGCGTTTTCGAATTCTGGAAGAGAAATGTTGTAACTACTGAAAGGTAGGTAAGAAGTTTTACTGAAGTTAATAGATAAGAGCCAATCATAATTTCTTTGGAACCAAGTCCTGTTCAAGCTTCTTTTTCAGAGTGAACCAGTTATTGTCTTCACAAAACAGAGCGGTGTCATCTGCAAAACTGATTGTCTCTGAGTAGCTTCCAATTAAAAGAGGTTGTTGAGATATATGTAGAATAGGGGTGGACCTAGTACCGTTCCCTGTGGTACACCATAGGTAATCGTGTTTTCTCCGCTTATGTGGTCTCCTATTTCCACTATTTGTTTCTTATTCAACAAATAGCTTCTGAACAGGTTGAGAGGTAAGCCCTTTATTCCCATGTCACTAAGTTTTTCTAAGGGTATTGAGTGATCGACAGTATCGAAGGATTTCTTCAGATCTATGAAGACCCCAATTGCTGGTTTCGATTCATCTAAATACTGGTACATTTTTTGAGTTGAGTTGAGTTGACTTGTTTTCTCTGAAGCCATATTGTGATTCCGACATTAACTGACATTTTTCTAGAAACGAATACAACCTTTTTTGGATAAGTTTTTCCAAAACTTTACCCAAGCTTGTTATTAAGGAGATCGGTCTGAAGTTTGATACTCCGGTCTTTTTTACGCTTTCAAAGATTGGTGTTACTATTGTCACTTCGAAATCTGATGGGAAATGTCCTTGTACTAATGATTTATTGATGAGGATATTCATCCAGTTTATTAATGTATGGATATTTTTCAATTTTCAGTTGCGGCGTGCATGCAAGAAAATAGAATGGTTCCATACTTGTTTTTTTTTCTGAATAGCCTGGAATTATAATAATTTTTTTGCCAAGTCTTTACCAGTAGGAGTGGAATAATCATTGAAACTCTGTAATTTTGAATGGATCTTTGATTTGTACCCCATTTGTGGACTCCAACAGATTTATTGGTGTAGGGTCTTGATTATTGAGTGCTTCATTGACTATTTTCTATAATTTCCCTGAATCATGTGCTTCTACCTCGAGACGACTTCGGAAGTATTCGGTTTTGCTATTTTCAATCAATTTTTCCAAAGTACTTTTTTAATTCCGATATTCTTCACAAAGCAGAAGATCCTAAGGATATGTTATATGATATATGGATCAAACGTAGGGGACCCATTTAGTCACCAGCACTTTCATCAACATCTTAAGAAAGGCTTTCAACAGATAATAGTGGTGACCTGTAAAGGAATTCTGCTGAAACCCTCCTGTGGGTGACGGATGAATTTTACAAGTTGCTAGCCGTTGTCAAAAAAATTATTTTAGCTCATTTTGAACATTCATGTAATATCCTTCCATTCAACCCCTTGAACTAATTTAATAGTCATTGGAATCGCACGTTATAAAAGATTTGTTGTTGTTTACTTCTATAATTATTTATTTTGATCTATATTTAATAATGCTTTTCTTTATGAACAGCTAAACTATACAGGGTGTCCGGTAAACATTGTACAATATTGAAACTGGTGATAGACCAGGTCATGACTGTTCAGAATATCAGAATTTCACCTCAGTAAAAATATCACCGTTTTCCAAATAATGTGCATTTTAAGAATTTCTGAAAAATCGCTACCTAACCTTGGATTTTTGAGTGCCATGTATATAAATTGGGACGAATCCAAATATCTTTGCTGCTGAAGATTACTGATGAGTGATGCTTCTAGACGTACAGAACAGTTTTTCAGAAAGTGAAATCATTTTTCAAGAAATGAGGGTAAAATGACAGATTTGAGTTTCATCAATTTTTTTTTAAAAAGATTGACATTATTATCTGAAAGAAACATAACCAATTGGAAGTGGACATTCATTTCAAAAAAATGCTCTTTTTTTCCAGACTCTACCATGGTATAAAACAAACTATAATTATTTTTAGAAGAAGTGGTTTCCATTGAATTAGGCGTGGTTTTAATCTAGGCTTCTATCAACTTTTATTCAAGAAAAAAAGGAAACTACCCAACACCAAAACACGCGTTTCGCCAACAAAGTTAGCATCTTCTCTTCAGGAGCTAAAAGTAAGCTTTTAAGATTGTGACGTAGTTTTAGTGTTTGGGTATTTTACTTTTTTCTTGAATTGAATTCACACCAAAGGTTCCAAAATAATTCATTTATTTGATAAACTTTTATACTTATGCCCAAAAATTATTATTATTTTATTATTAAACTTTTGTTTGAACAACTTGTGACTTCTATTGTAGTTTTTTGAAATTATTGCACTTGTTTCATTCAGTTGTATTTATTTCTTTGTCATGCCGTACATACGTCATACTCCCCGAGAAAATGCATAACATTTATAGTGAATGTGGAGGTAGTCCTTTTTTTTTTTTTTTTTTTTTTTTTTTTTTTTTTTTTGTGATGAGGTGGAGGAAATCTTTTGTAGAGAGGAAAGGAGCCTCCGGCTCAAGACTCCAGACCTACTGTGAGACTCCACTGGTCACAGGGTTACTCACTAAAACCTCCACCTCTAGGCCCGTCAGATTGTTGCCCCCGGTGACACTTAGGCTTATTGGCCCATTGTATCTTTCCTGTGTGTTGTACTTGTAAAAGTCCTTTACTGGGTGCGATCTGTATAGTTCTGGATCGCCAGATGGCTGCCCGAAGATTGCCTGTCTTTTGCGGTCTAGTGCCTCGCAACAGCACAGTATGTGTGTCACTGTTTCTGGATCCTTACCACATAGTCTGCAGGTCAGGTCTCCATTATACAGTCCCATTTTGTTGAGGTGCTCCTTCACTGGTGCATGACCAGTCAGGAGTCCCGTAACGATTCTAAGCTGGCTCCTGTTCATCGACAACATGTCTGCCGTTCTTTTCTGGCACGGTCCTTTAATGTATTTCTTCCCGTGTTTGTTTCCTGGTATGCTTTCCCAGTAGTTTTTGTGACTGTCCCCAATCCACTCTCTTACAGACGCCCTAGTGTCTGCCCTTGGTTTGGAGGATTTTCCGAACCTTTTCTCGCTAGTTTGTCTGCTTTTTCATTGCCTGCAATTCCCCGGTGTCCTGGGACCCATATCAAATTGACTTGATTCCGGTCTGCCAGCACTCCTAGTTCTTCTTTGCAGTCCCATACCAATTTCGACGTCACTTCCTTGTTGCACAAGGCCTTAAGTGCCGCTTGGCTGTCTGACAGGATGTTGATATGCGCGTTTTCAACGTTTCTCCTGTTGTTCTCCCTCGCGCATTGGAGAATGGCATACACCTCTGCCTGAAAGACAGAGGTGTGTTTGCCCAGTGAGTAGCTGATGCCAGTACTCGGATTTCTGGAGAACACTCCTGAGCCCACCCCATTCCCAGTCTTGGATCCATCTGTGTACCAGATTTTACCCTGTAGAGTGTCCGGAGGTAGTGCTACTGCTGCAGCAGCGCTTTATGCAAAACTATATCCGATTGCACAATGCCGCTCATAGAATCGCTGATTTGGGGGCTATAACCTATAACGTATTTGAAAAGGTTCTTCTTGAAAATATTTCTTCTATGCGTACGAGTGGATGGAAAATAACATTTTTGTAATATTATTCAGTGCGATGTTGAATAATCGTTATTGTGGTTTATAGTGTATGTTGATTTAAAAAAAACGTTAAATTTGTATTTACTTCATTACATCTCATTGAATGCTTTTAAGCAGTTGATTCGTTATTACTCATAGTTATTTAATCATTTCATCTTGATACGATAAAAATAAAAGACATTACTGACAAAGTCTAATGGAGATGATTTTAGCTCAGAATAACATCACACTCTAATATTATCGAAATTCTACTCCTTCCAAAAATAATGATCGTATGTTTTATACCATAGTGAAGCCTGGACAAAATGGGCATTCTTTTGTAATGAATATCCAGTTCCACTTGGTTATGTTTTTTCAAACAATAATGTCAAACTGTTAAAAAAATTGGTGTAACTCAAATCTGTCATTTTACCCTCATTTCTTGAAAAATTGTTTCGTTTTCTGAAAAACTGTTTCGTACGTCTGAAAGCATCACTCATCAGTAATCTTCAGCAGCAAAGATATTTAAATTCATCCCAATTTGTATACATGGCATTAAAAAATCCAAGGTGAGGTAGTGATTTTCCAGAAATTAAAAAAATGCTCATTATCTCGAGAACAGTGAGATTTTTACTAAGGTAAAATTCCGATATTCTGAAAGGTCATGATCTGGTCTATCACCAGTTTCAATATTGTACAAGGTTTACCGGACACCCTGTTGTAACGAAATTTTATAATAATAATTTAGTTCACTTACATTTCAAATGCATTCAAAATGATAATTCTTGTAAAGATATTTTCATTCTTGGCGAGGAACAAGAGAGCGATCGATTCACGAACGACCCTGTATTTATATTTCCTTTTTATCGACACGCGGAAGAAAACGTAAACCTGACTTCGACGGCGAAGATATTGAACAGAATTTATTTAATGAATGAGTCGTGGCGATACAGTTTTGTGCTTAGCGAAATATTTAGATCACTAACGAGACAAATTTTGGGCTATTCGTTTTGAATAAATATCTGATTTGTCTTGAAGATTATTTGGAAGTTCATAGAAGAAAAACAGTATAATTCAATCGTCTCTGAATGCTTGGGTTATCTGCTTTGGAGACGTTTTCTCACGGTACTGTGTCGGATTGAAATATATGAAATTATGGTAATATACTGGGCGTAAGGCACTTATCGCTAGAGCAGTAAACAGAGGAATTGAAACTAATAGAAGAAACGAGTATTGGGCATCCTGAACGCCATAATTATGCTGGAGCCTCAGTGATAAGTACCACCTAGTGGATTTATAAATTATTTTTTCCGGTTATAACAAGAGATTGAACTTGAGATTGAAATTAGAGTAAAGTATTCGATTGACGATTGTCATTGGAAATTTCCGGACCTATACCACGTTGGTCGATGATATACCGATGATATACCTACCGTTCGCCATCATTTCACATTTCACATTATTATTTTGTATTATATAAGTTCAATTTGGAACAATCACCTTTAGAATTATATTTAGACCTCTCGAGAGTTAGGTAGATAATTTAATTTAATATTTAAATTCGTATTACAGTCCCCTTCACCCGAATTATTTCTTTTATTTGAGCTCAACTTAATATAGATACTTTAGGGTCTTTTTAGTGGTTTTGAAGGGCCAGGAAACTTATAATTTGGGGAGTGTGATTTTTGGAAATCACTTGGCGCTCAACATAAAAATTAATTACATAATTTTCTTTCACCTACTCCCGACTCCACTGAGTATTAGTCGGCGCGCTCCCGAATTTCGTTAGAACACGAAATTTACGTAAAACTGTTCTCAAACTGACAAGAACACTTAGATAATGTGATTGCTTGAATCAATATTTTTATGATAATAAATAATCCACTTAAACATGTTAGACACAGTGTGTTGAATATCCAGTTGATTCAGTGGTATGGTGCTATTCTGTATACAGTATCATTCTGTGATATTGGAGTTACGACAAATGTAAGTAGCTTATTGAAATTAATCAATTGGTGATTAGAGCTGCTGCACACTTGAGACTGAATAATAAATTGGGTTTTAGATGGTGTACCCTCCACTCAATTGAATATAACTCAATATTGTTGAATATGTGTGGATTTCGTGTCTATAAACATTTCGGTTAACAGTCTTTTCCGAATGAAGTCGGCACCATTGCCAAGACCGTTTTTATTGACAACGAATTCAGTTGAAAAGTCAAACTAGTGACATGTTTCATTATCATCTCGAATCTACAATAAATTTGACGATAGCGTTCTCAAAATTTTAAATAAAATGGTGTTTTTCTTAACAGGAAAGCCACTATGACTTTTCTTGCTAAAACCCAGCAGAATTTTGATGTCAATTCTATTAGAAAATGCTATAGATGTTGTTGAAAAAATTATTGGAAGTCCATTTTCTAGATGGAAACCTCCGAATTTTATATACTCATTCGATTCGGTATCGTAAATGAAGCTTACTTTGAATATGGTTATCTATGCCTTCACTCAACAGATTTCGAAATATTGGCGAGTTAACATGTCTCAGTTACATAAAATCATGTATTGTTGAGTTTACTCATACTTAGTTGTCCATCGTACCCGCAGTTGCATTGGAAACAATCAACTGTCTTGGAGATATCATTGTAATTAATCATGCCGGCTCGTTTGAATTATTCGATTGAAAATTATTTAAATCAATTCATTATTTATGGCGAATGTGATAGGGATATCAAGAACATGTGATATATTTGCCACGGTATCCGCAGAAGCCCCCACAAAACACTGTTAAACAAATTATAGAAAATTCCTTCATTCTTCAATGATAACAATAATTCGGATTCAAATATCCTCACTTTTTAAATGAGTTGAATGATAAAATAGGTTTAAAAAGGAAAACATATAATTTTCGAC
Source organism: Chrysolina oricalcia (assembly GCA_944452925.2). NCBI lineage: Eukaryota > Metazoa > Arthropoda > Insecta > Coleoptera > Chrysomelidae > Chrysolina > Chrysolina oricalcia. The sequence goes on along the minus strand of OX101813.2, from coordinate 35,925,034 downwards.
AAATGAACATGAATACTTTCTGCACTATTATTATTGTGACCTTGTTAGAGTTGCGAATCGAAAATATGGGAACCGGATAATTCCCCAACGCGCAATTCCCCGACAACAGTTCACCGACTAGATGATTCCCCGAGAGGATGATTCCCCGACGGGGAATATTCCCCGACAACAATTCACCGACAACAGTTCACCAATTGGATGATTCCCCGGCGCTAAAAATCTCACTTTGCTTACCCGAAGGAAGGGTAGCACGACTAAATATCCGGTTCAAAAATATCCTGTCAAAATATCCTGCCAAAAATTCCCCGTCCAGTATTATCCTAAGGCAATAAAATCCTGACGAATAATGACCTTTCAGCTTGCGAGCTAGGTTAGTTCGTTCAGGATAGAATAAAATACTATCCTCAAAATACATTTTTCTTCGACTTCCAAGCTCCCAACTTGCGAGCTAGGTTAGTTCGTTCAGGTTAGATCAAACCAATGAACTGTTTTCGGTGAATTGCTCGTCGGTGAATTGTTGTCGGGGATATTCCCAGTCGGGGAATTATCCTCTCGGGGAATCACCCAGTCGGTGAACTGTTGTCAGGGAATTGCCCGTCGGTGAACTGTTGTCGAGTTGCCCTAGACCCCGAAAATAATGCACATGCGAACGGTTCAACGATTTATTCTACACTTTCTTTTACAATTCACGTAGTCAGATTCAAGCTAATAGGCCAAGCTTGTTTAAAAAATTCCACAAAGCGATTTTGCTGGGGTTTTCTTCAACGAACTATCTTATAAAAATTAGTATAGGCCATTTACGTCTATTATGTGGAGGAAAAAACCTCTACAGTTTGGTCTACAATAGTTTAGTCCCTCTTTTATCTGGTTACGAAGGTAAACCAGAGTGCGGTACCTGCTCGTACCTAATCCTTTTGGAGGACAGTATTGTCTGTATTTCCTCATGATAATAAGGCAGGAATAAAAGAGTCGTCCTGGGTTCCTTTTAAAAACAATTATTAATCATTTGTTCGAAAAATATGTGTTTCGCTACGATTTTAATCAGGCTGCTATGTGTTTTGTAATGAAATAACGAAAATAAAATACTCAGAAAACCATTGGCATACCGTTAGGGCGGGTCCGAAGAGTTGGTATGGTCTCGTGAATTTGTATGAGAATAAGGAAATTTTCCGTGTTTTTAAACAGGCTGCCACTGATAAGTATCCTAAAATCGTGTCTCAAAATCTGTCACCATCCCCCGGTCTATAACGACACAAACAATAATAATAACAATAAAACCGGTACAACCGGAAATGGTCGTCATATTAGAGATGTTTTACGGAAATATTATACAGTGTGGCTGTTTTTAGTCTCCCCACCCCCTATAAATCAATGATATCTGAATGAATAGTAACATAATGATACCATAAGAATTAAAATAAAAATGTTTACACGGCACAAATTTTGCAATCGATTTCAAACCAAATTTAAACTGGATGATAATGCGATATCATTTCATAACATTTCAATAATGATAGGATAATGATTATTATTTTAATGTTTGTCTGTGAGGTGGAAATTTTGTAATTGATTTCAAATGAGCTTTAAACATGGCTCAATACAATGCTGTTCGAATCACAGCTTCCAACAAGCTTTCTCGTTATCTTTATTAATCCCTTATAAAACTAAAGCCGTCCCTGAGCGCGCTCAGTCAATTCTTTGTTTGCCTCAACATCCCAGGTGCGTAAGCTATCAAGTTTCTCCAGGCGAATTCCAAGAACTAACCATTTCCTTACCTCTCCTCCCTTCTTCGCCGCCTGCGCTGCTATTGAACCTTCCCGAAGGGACGGTAGAATCACAGATTAGAAAACATACACACAGGAAGCTCTGCCCATTTCCTTTGATGTTTCGATTGCCGACTCTATGACCTTGGCCCTTTAAATTGGTGTGCACCAATGTTGCCAGATCTATAACGAACATCCCGGGCACAGTAACGCCTTTGCATGGAACGTATACATTTGATTTGTCAATTGTCATTAGTGTCAAGAATGAGAGAATCTATGGAGAGAAACTGACAGATATTTTTTGCAGAAATCAATATTAGTTAGCTTAAAATGATTTAAATGTTGGTATAATATTGCTAATCTAAAATGAAGTGTGTTCCAACATTAGGTTAACACTTTTATACAACTTCATGAGTACATTTTTTTTTCAGGATAAAAATAATTAATTTCCAAATAATTTTTTGATTCAAACTGAATTACTGAAATACAATAATGTTTAAATGTAAATATGTAGAAGAAAGAGTAAAATAAAATTGAAATATTCAACCCTACAAATATGGAACTTCGCGCACTCCAGCTCGTAGAAGAGAAGATATACGTCACTCACAAGGGACAAGATGATAATGGTTTCAGTAGAGAATCAATGTAAGAGTACCATGTGCCAGCGTAAAGATGTCTACAATAAGCAGTGTAGTGGTAGATTTGTATTGAAACATTGTTTGGAGCTTCATTTCAGTTAATGTTTCTCTTCTGTTTAATCAGAACTAGTAAAATTATTTTAAAAATTAGTTTAATCAAAGTAAACTGTTAATTCGAAGATTGTATTAATCAGTCAAAAGTTTGTGAAATAATAAAGTAAGGAAAGAATTGCATTTTTTTTCGAGGGAATGCATTTGTAGATCTTCAAAATTTAGCTATTTGATTTCATCGGAATAATTCAAAAAAGAAAAACTTTGATTGGTACCCATCAAAGCGTGCAGTCTTCAGATATCATCAAATGATTTACAAAAACTAAATCTGGAGAAAAGCAGTTTTCTACAATTTGGTGGACCATTTTTTATGTAGTTATACCTGGGTTCCTATTACAAATTCATTAAAAAAGTAAACTTTGTATTTTTTAGGCACAGTTCTGAACCTAGCATTACTATTTTTCATTACATAATATTCTTAGTGGAAAAAATAATTTTATGAGATAAATATAGGGAAAGTTTTCACAGGGTTAGTTGAATTTTGAGACTTTTATAAATATTACATATTTGATTGGCACGACTATTTGTTATAAATTTTTCAAATTTGTCTTGATGGACATTTCATCGATACATACAGTATAAAAGATACCCTGTGAATACATTTGTTTTACCTTCAGTTTTAATATCTCAAACAAAACTTCGTTGTACCCAGCAGAAAACTTAATTTTTTTACAAATAACAGAAGGGATCCTGTAGAAGGCATCAAAAATATATTCTGTAAATATTTATAACAAGGGCCCAAAAAATAAATAGTATGGGCGAATCGTTTGAATTCATCTGTATATCGCCTGCCAAATTTATTAGTTTTGTTTAAATTTATTTGTGCCCTAATAAATCGAGCCATCTCAGGATTCAAATACTTATCCCCAAGTTGAAGAAAGTTTTCTTCAGATGGCTCTACAACTTGGTCTAATTCTTTTTTCAAATTCTTATTTTCGGATTGAAGAGCTTTCATTTTTTAGCTTGAGTTTCCTCATTCTAGGGGTATGGCTGGAAACTTTAGTTCTTCGTGTTTCGACTGGTACCATAAATGGTTGCTGCACATCAAGGCATTCTACTGTTGAAAGTGTGCCAGTATCACAGATGGAAGGAATTGAGATAATCTGCAATACTTTTATCTTCTTGGACGGTATAGGACTTTCAAAATTTGTATCAAGCTCTCTCGAAGTGCTTGGTACACTTGCAACATCAGTATGAGCTGTAAATAAGTTTAGCATGTAATTACATTACCAAAACAATGTTTCTGCTATTTATATTGAAATAGTTTTCAATGGAATAAAAGAAACTAAGTAGGTAACCACATTGTACTTGAAAAGCTTCACAATCGATAGGCACTGCATCAGGAAGTAAACGTGACGTTTCAGAAATATTACTGTACATACACTTTTCAAAATGCAGGCTACAAACTCTAAACTTCCCATAGAAATTGCCTATATATATATATATATATATATATATATATATATATATATATATCATCCAGAAGTTCTTTTCGTACACAAGCTTGTACTTGAATGGTGCACCTGAAATGTAACATTACCATTATTTAATATAAAAAACTGACATGTTTTCATCACATTGCAGTATTCAATTCTTCTATACATTTTCTTGCTAAAGCTCAACTATTTGATCAATTTCATTAATTTATAGAATAGATACCACCAACTAATAGAATGAATACTTTACATCGTTTCATCTTTAGGAACCCTATGAAATTTTAATATTTCTGTGGTATCAGAAGATGAACGTCATCCGCAGTTTTTGTACATGCAATGAAATCCGCTTCTTTATTGTTTATGCATTGTCACTATTGTCAGCTCTACTGCTTCAAATTTAATTGCAATAAAATCCAAAAATCTCTCGAAAATCGAATAAACATAACCATATTAATCTGACAGCAGTGACAGCCTTCAAAGTGGGCATTAAATTGGTGTGCAATTCCATCTCTCTCTAATTTCGTTTGTCTTGTCTAACCTTCCCATCTGTATGTTTTCTAATCTGTGGTAGAATCACGGGACTCTGGATTCTCTGAAGTTAGTCGTCCTAGTACTCCTAGTTGAGAGTCAGCGTTGCCACATCTAGTAGATTTCTACTTTTTTGGTAGATTTTCACCCTTTTTCAGAAAATTTTAGTAGGCATATTTTCTTTAGTTGATTTTGGTAGATTTTAGTACAAAACTTTAAATAATGCAAAAATGCCATTAAAAATATTTATAATTATTGTAAAAATGATTGGAAGAAGCATTTACTTTAATTTCTATGTTGGAAGACGTGTAACTAATTTTATATTTGTGCACTATTAATAATATGGCTTTGTTAGAGTTACGACTCGAAAATAATGCACATACGAACGGTCCAAAGATTTATTCTACACGTCTTTCACAATTCACATAGTCAGATTCAAGCTAATAGGCCAAGCTGTAGAAAAAAATATGAAAATTATGAATTTTTGAAAAATGGTCTCTTTATCAAGGTTTTCCCGGATTTTCTCAGTGGAAAATGCACCGAAGCGGTAGTATGAAAATCCATTGCATCTATTATGTGGAGGAAAAAACCTCTACAGTTTGGACTATAATAGTTTAGTCCCTCTTTTACCTAGTTACGCAGGTAAACCAGATAGCGGTACCTGCTCGTACCTAATCTTCAATGAAATGAATATGGACAGGGTGCTTCCGCACTGCACAGCAGTTGGATACAACGATGATGACAACAATAATGCTAATGGTGATACTGACAATGATAGAAATAAAAATGATAAAAATAATAACGACACAACCCATAATAATAACATTAATACCAGTACAACCGGAAATGGTCGTCACATTAGAGATGTTTTACTGAAATATTATACAGTGTGGCTGTTTTTATTTTCCCCTTATTCCTGTTAACTTTTGAACGGTTTGACGTAAAAACATGAAACAAAAACCATTTTGAATGGTATCACCGATACTACTACAATTCTATGATGACGATAACAAAGTCAAAGACTGTCTGTGATGTGAGTGTTGCCTATGTTTGAAAAGATTACGGCAATAAAAGTTTCAAATATTAATAAAAAATTCATATTTTTATAACTTCCTCGGGATTTGATAAGAAAACACATTGGTGTGAAGTTACCCACAGATTTCTGGCCACACATGCTGACATAGAGAAAATCGAAAGATTCGTGGTTGAGTAATTCAGTTTTAAGTAACCGGACTAAAATCTGTGGCTGGGTCTATACGATCGTATGAAATTTAATGACTAGGCAAGAAAGTACAGAAAAGATTCGAGAAACACAAATCCGATGAAGCATATTCAGGATAAGTAGACAACTTGAATGAATTTGAGGTTATCAAAGTATCATTATCTTGAGGAGACAGTGGTTGATGTAGAATCAACACCGTTTCTTTGTCACCTATACAGATTTAGAGTTGACCATTTTCTCTTATTGTTAAATGTCTTCAAGACATTACACAGTATAATGTTATGACCCGATGATGTGGGATCATGAAAATCACATGACATATAGAGCATTCCAGGTTGATTCATGTGGTGGAACTTTTCTTCATTTAGAATAACATGGTGAAAACCGTTTCTCTGTCACCCACACAGATTTGGAGTAAATTATTTCCTTTCATTGGAAGATATCTTCTAGGCATCACATGGTATGAAGGTTGTAACCTGATGAGTCCGTTCATGAACATTACAAGTGATGTGAAGAATTCCATATATATATTACCAAGATGAAACTGTTGCTCTGTCACCCATTCAAATTTGGAGAAAATTACGGTATAAGAGTTGTAACCCGATGATGTGCGTTCATGAAAATCTTATGACATATAGAGAATTCTATGTAGATTAACATTGTAAAAATAATTTCTGTCACCCATATGGATTTGTATAAAACAATTATTTTCCATTGAGTGATGTCGTCAAAGCATCACGGTATAAGAGTTGTAACCCGATGATGTGCGTTCATGACAATCACATAACATATAGGAAATTCTATGTAGATCAACATTGTGAAATTCATTTCTCAGTCACCCATATGGATTTGAAGAAAATATTTTTTTTCCATTGAGTGATGTCCTCAAGGCATCACGGTATAAGAGTTGTAACCCGATGATGTGCGTTCATGAAAATCACATGACATATAGAGAATTATATGTAGATTGACACTGTGAAAATATTTCCTCTGTCACTAATATGGATTTGTAGAAAAAGATTTTTTCCATTAAGTGATTTCTTCAAGGCATCACGGTATAAGAGTATTATCCCGATGATGTGCGTTCATAAAAATCACATGACATATAGAGAATTGTATGTAGATAAACACTGTAAAAATCACTTCTCTGTCACCTATATGGATTTGCAGGAAACAATTTTTCATCAATGAGTGATGTCTTCAAGGCATCACGGTATAAGAGTTGTAACTCGATGATGTGCGTTCATGAAAATCACATGACATATAGAGAATTCAATGTAGATTAACATTGTAAAAATCATTTCTCTGTCACCCATATGGATTTGTAGAACACAATTATTTTCCATTGAGTGATGTCGTCAAAGCATCACGGTATGAGAGTTGTAACCCGATGATGTGCGTTCATGATCATCACATAACATATAGGGAATTCTATGTAGATTAACATCGTGAAATTCATTTCTCAGTCAACCATATGGATTTGAAGATAATAATTTTTTTCCATTGAGTGATGTCTTCAAGGCATCACGGTATAAGAGTTGTAACCCGATGATATGCGTTCATGAAAATCACATGACATATAGAGAATTATATGTAGATTAATACTGTAAAAATATTTCCTCTGTCACCAATATGGATTTGTAGAAAACGATTTTTTCCATTAAGTGATTTCTTCAAGGCATCACGGTATAAGAGTTTTATCCCGATGATGTGCGTTCATGAAAATCACATGACATATAGAGAATTCTATGTAGATTAACATTGTAAAAATCACTTCTCTGTCACCTATATGGATTTGTAGAAAACAATTTTTTATCAATGAGTGATGTCTTCAAGGCATCACGGTATAAGAGTTGTAACTCGATGATGTGCGTTCATGAAAATCACATGACATATAGAGAATTCTATGTAGATTAACATTGTAAAACATTGTTAAAAATTATTCTCTGTCACCCATATGGATTTGTAGAAAACAAATTTTTCCATTGAGTGATGTCTTCAAGGCAAGATGATGTGCGTTCCTGAAAATCACATGACATATAGAAAATTCTATGTAGATTAACATTGTAAAAATGATTTCTCTGTCACCCATATGGATTTGAAGAAAACATTTTTTTTCCTTTGAGTGATGTCTTCAAGGCATCATGGTATAAGAGTTGTAACCCGATGATGTGCGTTCACGAAAATCACATGACATATAGAGAATTCTATGTAGATTAAGTTGTAAAGATCATTTCTCTTTCACCCATATGGATTTGAAGAAAATATTTTTTTTCCATTGAGTGATGTCTTCAAGACATCACGGTATAAGAGTTGTAACCCGATGATGTGCGTTCATGAAAATCATATGACATATAGAGAATTCTATGTAGATTAACTTTGTAAAAATCACTCCCCTGTCACCTATATGGATTTGTAGAAAACAGTTTTTTTTCATTGAGTGGTGTCTTCAAGGCATCACGGTATAAAAGTTGTAACTCGATGATGTGCGTTCATGAAAATCACATGACATATAGAGAAATCTATGTAGGTTAACATTGTTAAAAATTATTCTCTGTCACCCATATGGATTTATAGCAAACAATTTTTTCCATTGAGAGATGTCTTCAAGGCATCACGGTATAAGAGTTGTAACCCGATGATGTGCGTTCACGAAAATCACATGACATATAGAGAATTCTATGTAGATTAACATTGTAAAAATCATTTATCTGTCACCCATATGGATTTGTAGAAAACAATTATTTTCCATTAAGTGATGTCGTCAAAGCATCACGGTATAAGAGTTGTAACCCGATGATGTGCGTTCATGACAATTACATGACATATAGGGAATTCTATGTAGATTAACATTGTGAAATTCATTTCTCAGTCACCCATATGGATTTGAAGAAAATAAATTTGTTCCATTGAGTGATGTCCTCAAGGCATCACGGTATAAGAGTTGTAACCCGATGATGTGCGTTCATGAAAATCACATGACATATAGAGAATTCTATGTAGATTAACATTGTAGAAATCACTCCCCTGTCACCTATATGGATTTGTAGAAAACATTTTTTTTTCATTGAGTGATGTCTTCAAGGCATCACGGTATAAAAGTTGTAACTCGATGATGTGCGTTCATGAAAATCACATGACATATAGAGAAATCTATGTAGATTAACATTGTTAAAAATTATTCTCTGTCACCCATATGGATTTGTAGAAAACAATTTTTCCATTGAGTGATGTCTTCAACGCATCACGGTATAAGAGTTGTAACCCGATGATGTGCGTTCACGAAAATCACATTACATATAGAGAATTCTATTTAGATTAACATTGTAAAAATCATTTCTCTGTCACCCATATGGATTTGTAGAAAACAATTATTTTCCATTGAGTGATGTCGTCAAAGCATCACGGTATAAGAGTTGTAACCCGATGATGTGCGTTCATGACAATCACATGACATATAGGGAATTCTATGTAGATTAACATTGTGAAATTCATTTCTCAGTCACCCATATGGATTTGAAGAAAATAATTTTTTTCCATTGAGTGATGTCCTCAAGGCATCACGGTATAAGAGTTGTAACCCGATGATGTGCGTTCATGAAAATCACATGACATATAGAGAATTATATGTAGATTAACACTGTAAAAATATTTCCTCTGACACCAATATGGATTTGTAGAAAACGATTTTTTCCATTAAGTGATTTCTTGAAGGCATCACGGTATAAGAGTTTTATCCCGATGATGTGCGTTCATGAAAATCACATGACATATAGAGAATTCTATGTAGATTAACATTGTGAAAATCACTTCTCTGTCACCCATATGGATTTGTAGAGAATAATTTTTTTTCAATGAGTAATGTCTTCAAGGCATCACGGTATAAGAGTTGTAACTCGATGATGTGCGTTCATGAAAATCACATGACATATAGAGAATTCTATGTAGATTAACATTGTAAAAATCACTTCTCTGTCACCCATATGGATTTGTAGAGAATAATTTTTTTTCAATGAGTGATGTCTTCAAGGCATCACGGTATAAGAGTTGTAACTCGATGATGTGCGTTCATGAAAATCACATGACATATAGAAAATTCTATGTAGATTAACATTGTAAAAATCATTTCTCTGTCACCCATATGGATTTGAAGAAAACAATTTTTTTCCTCTGAGTGATGTCTTCAAGGCATCACGGTATAAGAGTTGTAACCCGATGTTGTGCGTTCACGAAAATCACATGACATATAGAGAATTCTATGTAGATTGAGTTGTAAAAATCATTTCTCTGTCACCCATATGGATTTGGAGAAAACATTTTTTTTCCATTGAGTGATGTCTTCAAGGCATCACGGTATAAGAGTTGTAACCCGATGATGTGCCTTCATGAAAATCAAATGAGATATAGAGAATGTGATGTAGATTAACAAAGTAAAAACCATTTTTCTGTCACTTATATGAATTTGTAGTGATTTTTTTCAATATCCTCTCCGAATATGTGCGTTCATGAAAATCACATGGGATATAGAGGATTCCATGTAGATTCACATCTTTTTCACCCATACAGTTTCCTTCATTGGGAAATATCTTCTAGACATCACACAGTATGAAAATTCTATTCTGATGAAGTGAAAACCATTTCTTTGTCTCTGGTACATATTTTGGTTCGATTATTTTTTCAAAATATGTCGAAATATCTGAAAATTATCTTCAACAGATCACACCGTATAAAAGTTCCTGGTTTTTTTCATGAACACACATAATCAGGTTCAATTTCAATACCCTGTGATGGCTTAAAGATATTTCTCATTGAAAGAAAACGATTCACTCTAATCCGTAAGGGTGACAGAGGAACGGTTTTCACCATGGCAATTTACGAAATATTCTCTATATCTCACGTGATTTTCATGAACGTACATCATCGGCTAAAACTTTTTATATCTTGTAATGTTTTGAAGATATTTTTTAATGAGAGAAAATATTCTACTCCAAATCCATATGGGTGACAGAGAAACGGTTTCCGCCAGGGTAATCTGAATGAAATCCTCTATATTTCATGTGATTTTCATGAACGCACATTATCGGGTTACAACTCTTATACAGTGTGATGCCTTGAAGATATTTCTCAGTGAAAGGAAATCATTTACTCCAAATCTGTATCTGTGACAGAGGAACACTGTTTTTTCACCATAGTAATCTAAATGAGAACCTGTATACCTTATGTTATTTTCATTAATGCACATCATCGGGATACAATTTTCATAACCTGTGATGCCTTGAAGATATTTCTTAATGAAAGAAAATTATTCACTCCAAATCCATATGGGTGATAGAGAAACGGTTTTCACCATAATCAACGTGGAATCCTCTTTACCTCATACGATTTCCATGAACGCACATCATCGGGTTACAACTCTTATACTCTTAGACCTTTCTGAATGAAAGAAAATAGTTTACTGCAAATCTGTATGGGTGACTGAAAAACGTATTGCACCATTGAAATCTACTCAAAATATTCTATATCCCGTATGATTTTCATGAACGCACATCATTGAGTTACAACTCTTATGCAGTGTGATGCCTTGAAGTCATTTCTCAAAGAAAGAAAATCATTTACTCCAAATTTGTATGGGTGAAAGAGGATCACGGTTTCCACCATGTGTATGTCATGTGATTTTTGTGAACGCACATCATCGGGTTACAATTTTCATACCCTGTGATATCTTGAACATATTTCTTACTGTGAGAAAATAATTTACTCTAAATCCATATGGGTGACACAGAAACGGTTTCCACCAGAGTAATCTACTTGGAATCTTCTATATCTCATGTGATTTTCATGAACGCACATCAACGGGTTACAACTCTTATAACGTGTGATGCCTTGAAGACTTTTCTGAATGAAAGAAAATCATTTACTCCAAAATGTGTATGGAAGACAGAGAAACGGTTTCCATCATGGTAATTTACTAGAAATCTTCTATATCTCGTGTGATTTTCATGAACGCACATCATCAGGTTACAACTCTTATATAGTGTGATACCTTGAAGGCATTTCTCAGTGAAAGAAAATCATTTACTCCAAATCTGTATGGGTGACGGAAAAACTGTTTTCACCATGGTAATCTACATGAGAACCTCTATATCTCATGTTAATTTCTTGAACGCACATTATCGGGATACAATTTTCATAACCTGTGATGCCTTGAAGATATTTCTCAATGGAAGAAAATTATTTACTTCAAATCCATATGGGTGACAGAGAAACGGCTTTCACCAGGGTAATCTACGTGAAATCCTCTATACCTCATATAATTTTCATGAACGCACATCATCGGGTTACAACTCTTATACCGTGTGATGCCATGAAGACCTTTCTGGTTGAAAGAAAATAGTTTACTGCAAATCTGTATTGGTGACAGAAAAACGGTTTTCACCATAGTAATCTACTCAAAATCTTCCATGTTTCGTGTGATTTTCATGAAGGCACATCATCGGGTTACAACTCTTATACAGTGTGATGCCTTGAAAACATTTCTCAATGAAAGTAAATAATATACTCCAAATCTGTATGGGTGACAGAGGAATGGTTTTCACTACAGTTATCTACACAAGAACATTTATATCCTATGTAATTTTCATGAACGCACATCATCGGATAACAATTTTCATATCCTGTGATGCCTTGAAGATTGTTCTCAATGAAAGAAAATAATTCACTCCAAATCCATATGGTTGACAGAGAAACGGTTTTTACTAAGGTTATCTATATGGAATCCTCTATAGTTCATGTGATTCTCATGAACGCACATCATCGGGATACAAATTTTATACCGTGTGATGCCTTGAAGATATTTCTCAATGAAAGAAAATCATTCAATGCAAATCTGTATCGGTGACAAAGCAAAGTTCCACCGCATGAATTACCCTGGAATCCTCTACGTCTTATGTGATTTTCATGATCACACATCATTGGGTCATAACATTATACTGTGTAATGTCTTGAATACATTTGACAAAAAGTGAAAATCGTTTACTCTAAATCTGTATGAGTGACAAAGAAACAGTTTTGATTCTACATCGACCAATGTCTCTCTCTGATAACCTCAAATTCATATAAGTTGTTCACTTATCCAGAATATGCTGCATTGGATTTGTATGTGTCGAATGTTTTCTGTACTTCCTTGCCGAGTCATTAAATTATATACGATCTTATGAACCCAGCCACAGATGTTAGTCCGGTTACTTACATCAGTATTATCCAACCACAAATCGATCGATTTCCTCTACGTCAGCATGTCTGGCCGGATATCTGTGGGTAACTTCACACCAATAGAAAATACATGTTCAGGTATACAATTAACACAGTGGTTACTGAATACGAAAATGGATATTACAAAATGAACATGCAATTCAACACACAGCTATTTTAATACAAAAGTACAAAAAACATACATGAGAAATAATTATTGAATGAATACATTTAACTGACCAGAATGGAATGAAATCCCATTAAACAGTAATACCAACTTCCACAAGCGCATGCACTGTAAGTCTGTCTGAATGAAGTGAATATATTTTTTTTTCATTTGTTTTTAACATATCTCTTTCATTTCGATTGGAAAAATCTTGGTACCAAATATGAAAATCATCTTTGTCCTATAGATTTTGTAGCAAGCGCTGTTCTGAAATAACTGGATTTGTGTCTTGTTTCGTAACAATGTTCTAGTCTCCGAAGATTAGATTTACTTTTGAATTCAAAGCAAGATGAGATGAAGTAATAATGTTGGCGAATGTCAAGGACCCTAGTATCGGATTATATCAAATCAGATGAGTAGCGAGAGGGTTCATCAGTGAAATTTTCAGAAAGATTTTTTGAAAAATATGTAAATTATTAATATGTTCTTTCAAAGCACTTCCCCTCCCTATTATCCCTTATGTCAATCTGGATTCAACCAGTGCGTGATAAATCATTCTGAGATGATTTCCTTCGGAAAATTTGACGATATATTTGAATCGGTATGAGATACTCCTAAGGGTAATGCATAGTCTCAATATACAGGGTGTCCGGTAAACCTTGTACAATACTGGAACTGTGATAGACCAGGTTATGACTGTTTAGAATATCGGAGTATGGGCATTTTAAGAATATCTGGAAAATCGCTACCTAACCTTGTATTTTTGATTGCCCTGTATACAAATTGAGATGAATTCAAATATCTTTGCTGCTGAAGACGCACAGAACAGTTTCTCAGAAAGTGAAAAAAATTCAAGAAATTAGGGTAAAATGACAGATTTGAGTTTCATCAATTAAAAAAAAAAAAGTTTGGTATTATTGTCTGAAAGAAACAACCAATTGGAAGTGGACATTTATTTCAAAAGAATGCTCATTTTGTCCAGACTCTACCATGGTATAAAACAAATTATAATTATTATTGGAGGAAGTGATTTCCATTGAATTAAGGTTTCCTCAAACCGACGCGGGAACGCGGGAGCGGGAACGAGATGAATCTGAGACTAAATTCCATAGTGGGACATACCGGTGTGATTATTCGTATTCCGAATTGTATACAAGTAACGAAATATATATGGTTTGCTACGTGTACTGATTTTCTAACAATTCGCACGGTTCCAAAGTTCCGTTCATGCTCCGGCTCCCGCGTTCCCGCTTTGGTTTGACGGAACCTTTAGGCGTGGTTTTATTCTAGGCTTCCATCAACTTTTATACTCACGCCCAAAAATTATTTTATTTCGATTTTATCAAAATAAAATGAGGAAATGATTATAAATAATAAAGAATAGACTGCTTGGTAGCATTAAATAGTATGTCAATAAAATTACCTTTTCATGTAATTGAGCCTAATACAATTTTCGAAATGAAATGTCGATTATCCGACATGGCACCGATCAATACGAATTCCTGTGATAAATGTCGCTATTGTCCAAAATCCAGATTCCAACGAAGTTTCAGATACCGACAGATATACAGGGTGTAACCAAATAAGTGCAGCATTTTTCAGGAGGTGAATCCTTGTCGAAAATTAAACACTTTTCTAACTCCTGTGTTGTGTCCGTAGAAGCAATAGTTTCCTAATGAAAAAATAAAATACAGCATTGTGCATGAACGGGTCTTCGTCTGTCAATAGAATTGAAGAAATATAGTAGGTGGCTGCCACATTTTGTTTGAACAACTTGTGACTTCTGTCGTAGTTTTTTGAAATTATTCGGCCTGTTTCATTCAGTGGTATTTGTTTCTTCATCATGCCGTACACACGAGAATATGCGCATATGCAGAATGCCGCTCAGAGAAGCGCTGATTTGGGGGCTATAATCTATAACGCATTTGAAAAGGTTTTCTTGAAAAGATGTCGTCTCTGCGTACGAGTGGATGGAAAATAACATTTTTGTAATATATTCAGTGCGATGTTGAATAATCGTTATTGTGGTTATAGTGTATGTTGATTCAAAAAAACGTTGAATTAGTATTTACAACTTTACATCTCATTGAATGCTTCTAAGCAGTTAATTCGTTATTACTCATAATTATTTAATCATTTCATCTTGATAGGATAAAAATAAAAGACATTACTGACATAGTCTAATGGAGTTGATTTTAGCTCAAAATAACATCACACTCTAATATAATCGAAATTCTACTCCTTCCAAAAATAATTATCGTATGTTTTATCCCATGGTAGAGTCTGGACAAAATGGGCATTCTTTTGTAATGAATATCCACCTCCACTTGGTTGTGTTTTGTTCAAACAATAATGTCAAACTGTTGTTAAAAAAATTGGTGAAACTCAAATCTGACATTTTACCCTCATTTCTTGAAAAATGGTATCGTTTTCTGAAAAACAGTTTTGTACATCTGGAAGCATCACTCATCAGTAATCTTCAGCACCAAAGATATTTGAATTGGTTCCAATTTGTAGACATGGCACTCAAAAATCCAAGATGAGGTAGTGATTTTCCAGAAATTTAAAACATGCTCATTATCTCGAAAACGGAGTGATTTTTACTGAGGTGAAATTCCGATATTCTGAACAGTCATGACCTGGTCTATCACCAGTTGCAATATTGTACAAGGTTTACCGGACACCCTGTATATGTACGTTCCATCTCAGATGTTTATGAATGGTTATACATATTTTATTGATTCGATTTGTTTTATTCTCAACTTATCGCTAATTCTGAGGTCGATAAATGAAGGATTAATGTTTTCAGAACATGAAAAGGGAATATAAAATGTGTTATCGAAATTAATTGTCAATAACTTATAATCGAATCAGTTTTTGATAGGTATCAAATCATTCCGTATGATGGTTTTTAAATCTTCCAAGTTCTCAGTTCGAAGATTATAACGGTATCATCTGCGAAACTGATGATTTCTCCAGATGGGTTAATAATGAAAAGATCATTTATGCATGGTACTAAAAGCACTGGACCTAGTACAGTATCTTGAGGTACGCCATACTCAATGGTGCACTCTGTACCCAAACTACCATTGAGTAATTGAGTAATAGATGAGAATGTAATATTATTGCATGGAATCTTAAAATAATTCAATAATGATCATAATAATAATAATAATTGGTTCAGTAGATACACATTTAACAATCGATTTTAAATTTTCTTCAAACAATCCGAACTGGATGTTACTTCAATATTATTGCAAATATTTTATGTTACAATAATTTATTAATGATAATGATAGTAATACTGTTTATCCGATAGGCTACAGACTTGAGATTTTGAACAAAGCTCAGAGCATAGAAATATATATTATATACTTACTCTAGAATGCTAATCCCGCCAATTTTCACGGCGAAAAGCATGCCGCGTATGCGACCCGTTTACGATGTGCGCATGCGCGTCATCAGTGTAGTTTGAGTAGATCGTTGCCAAGTTTGAAAATAATTTGGTGTTCCAATTTAGAGTTTTTTGTTATGAGGCAATAAAACGCATGCCATTTGAAAGAGAGAAATTTGACAGCGCATTTAGGACTTTTTAAAACCAAAAATAACCTTTTAGAGAAAGAAAGAAACTTACTTAAAACAATAATGTACCCTATACTACTGTAATTATAATGACCCTGCAACAATGATTTTTGATCAACAGGAAGACTTGTCACTAAGATCTATCACTCTTGTCAGAGATCAGAGACGGTTTTTTTTAAATTTCAGATTTTCTCTTGTCATTTTGTGTGGTGTTTGTTGTTGTTGGTTATTCTTTCATCATTCGTGAATTGCATTAATCTTGTTCCTTTGAAGACAATTTCTAATAAAGCCGTTACTTCCTACAAATAAACAATGCGCTGTTTAGTGTTGTGTAAAGGAAAAATACCTGAAATAAATCATTTTTGGTAAAACGACAATAGAATAATTTGATACCTAGTGGAGTACCAATACTGCGTCTGCGTAAGCATGCATGGCGAGTGATACAACTTTCTGCCACACCGCTTATATTATGAGTTGTAGATTCCTACAAAAAGTACATACATAGAATCGCCTCAGAAAATTAATGTCAATATGGAAGTGCTTTTCTTTGATAGTAAGGAAATTGGTTCTGGCCTCACTTTTCCATGCACCCCCATTGTGGAAATTGCACTAAGGTAATACAACCAGAAATACTCGTAGAAATTGCATGTTAATCTCTTCAAATGATTTAAATTTCATGCCAGTTGCATATTCTGACATAAATCGTTCTAGAATAAAAACCTCGAGCTTCCAAGCATCCAATTTTATAAATCCAATTTGAGTTGAAATCATTCATGATATTAGCTGAAATAAATTTTCATAGATCATTGTACCATTTATTTTTCTATCCAGTGCTTCCTTGAAATTCGCACCGACGGCGACGATTTGGGTGGTTCCGTAGGATTTTGTTGGTTAACTACAGCTGAAAAGTGAATGTGATACCAATAATCAGTCGCTTCAGGGCGATAAATAATAATAATAACCGTGCTCTACTTTCTGATGGACTTTGTTGAATATTTAGAATCATAAATATGTGAAAATATGCATTCAAATCGGCTAAATACAAATAACAGGTATAAGTACAATGAGGTTTCCAACCTTATTCTCCGAGATTCAGAACTAACGTTTGTTAATCTTCACAAGTACTATAATATTTTACTAAAACCGGGCCTGTTACAAAAATCACTAATGACGCGCATGCGCATTGCGGACTAGCCTGAACTTTTTGCAACACTTTTGACATGGGGATTAGCATTCTAGAGTAAGTATATAATATATATTTCTATGGCTCAGAGCTATAAATCGATGAAATCTGAATGAATAATATATTGATAATGATACCATAACAATGATAATAATAATGTTTGTACGGCACAATTTTTGCAATCGATTTAAACCCAACTTTAAACTGGACGGTAATGCGATATCATTTCATATGTCAATAATGATAGCATAATAATAATTATTTTAATGTTTGCGAGGTGGAAATTTTGTAATTGATTTCAAATGAGCTTCAAACATGGCTCAATACAATGCTGTTCGAATCACAGCTTCCAACAAGCTTTTTCGTTATCTTTATTAATCCCCTATAAAACATTCTAGAGCCGTCCCTAAGCGCGCTCAGTCAATTCTTTGTTTGCCTCAACATCCCAGGTGCGTAAGCAATTAAATTTCTCCAGGCGAATTCTAAGAACTAACCTCTCCGCCCTTCTTCGCCGCCTGTGCTGCTATTGAACCTTCCCGAAGGGACGGTAGAATTATGGGACTCTAAGATTCTCTGCCGAAGTTAGTCGTCCTAGTACTCCTAGTTGAGATTTGAGTCGTTTTTTTCCTTCTCCCACCCTTATCCACGACGTCTGAATTGATTTCGGCATCTGTACTTCAAAGTTATTCAGTGAAGTAATCCAGAGGGTTACATAATAAGTAATCATTAATAGTGCACAGTGCATAGTGTCGTTAGAAGAAAGAAATACCAATTCTGTAAGTACTTTAATCACTGTAAGAAAAGCAATTCGCCAACGTCTACTTTACGTGGTGATTGCACTGTTTCGTATAGATCATCGCTGTCAAGGATTTTACAAATATATTGAGTTAGCAAACTGGTCAGTCTCAATTTCAATTTATTTAACCCTTTATAGGTTACTGGTCGATATTTTGTGTTGAGGAATGATAGTCTACGAACAGGTATGCCGGTTTTGTTTTCGCCAGAACACACTATATTTCATCCATTTATAGGCAGCGGTCTTTATTTCGACCTGATTATAGTTCCTGCGCAAATGGTAAGGTTAGCGGCTAACATTTCGACCAGTGTTCATTTAGTTACATTTTTCAATATACGTCATACTTAAGGAGAATGTAGATCAAAGGATACCCTACCTGCTATGGAAAAATATACGCTATGAAAGACTTTTTTTATAACCCTATAAAGGGTTAAATAAAACCCAGCACCCTATGAAGAATCCAGTCCACACTTACATCGAAGCTGAACATTAAAATTTTTGCAATCGCTTAAAAACTAACTTCTTTGATAGGCAACTAACTTAAAACTATTCTAATGCAGAAAATAATCAATTAAATTAAAATATTTTTCAATATACGTCAAACTAAGGAGAATGTGAAAATACACACTATGAAAGACTTTGCCGTTTTTGAGATATTTGTGTTTTTATAAAAACAATGAATTTTTGCCTCTCTTCGCAGTTTTCTCTGTGCAGGTGATACAATTTTACAGCGTTCGAATTAATTTTTTCAGTAAAATATTGATGAAAGATTATTCTTACGTCTGCATTAAAAACATATTCCGAACATTTTACTGAGGGGCTGTTAAAATTTTTTATTTTGGGAAATTTAGGTAGTTGATTTTTTTGTTCATAAAGCCCATCGCAGTGAAACTGGGCTACTGCTGCACATTACATCATTAAATTGCCCATTTCATGGTGATTCCAAAATGATTTAACACAAGTGATTTGTTATTACAAGAAAAAGATATGTCTATTTCCATCCAGAGGGTACGACACTATAATTCGGCGGTTGCTATTTAGGATTCTTACATATTTAATGACATGAAGAGCTTTCACAATCGTTATAGGATATGATCAAAATGGCGACGTCCTTCGCGTATACCTGCATCGACTGAGAAAAGATCTTTTCACTGCATCAGATTTTAGAATTGGGCTGTGCTTATGAAAAAGTGGAGATGTTAAATAAATTAATATTGGAAATTTTTGATACACATGCGCTGCAGAACATGAATTATTTTTGAACAAAAAAAGAAAACCGCCACCCTGGTTGACAGATAATGTAAAGTTTTTAATTAAACTCTGAAACAATACTCATCAACGCTTCAAAAGAACAAAACTTCAAAGTCACTGGGTGTATTACAAAGAACTTAGGAAGTTCACAATGAAAAAAAGGATATTTGAACTTTACATTCTGTCAAAACAAATAAACAAAACACTTGTATAAAGAACTAAAAAAACTGAATGTTCATGTAAAAAATACAAATCCTGGGCTTCCAAGTAATTTGACAGATGTAAATGAAATAAACAATTTTTTCATTCAACAACAACAACAATTCAGTCCTCCTTCTCGCCAAGTGTAGCTGATGTTGACATAATACAATATCTCAATACTAATAAAAAAAGAAGACAGGAAACTTTCAATATCAACAGGTTTCAGAAGAAATGGTATACAGGGTGTTTCTTAAGTACGTGTAGAAAATTTAGGAGCGTGTTGCTGACATCAAAATAAGAAGAAAAGTTCCTATAAACATATGTCCGCAAATTATTCATTTCTGAGATACAGAGTGTCAAAGTTGAATTCTGATTTTTATTTTTTGTGAATAATTTCAAAATAATTTTGATATTTGGGTAAAGTTTGGTGTCTGGGAATATTTATTATTTAGTTTGTTTAAAAAATATATTCTTAGTAGAGGACACTGAGAGAAACTGTTTTCGAGTTATTGAGATTTGAAATAATCGATGCAAGTGATTTTGAATGACAAGATTTTTTAATTAAAAATAAATTCAATCAGAAATTTGTTATTTCACAATTGACATAAAATTTGATTTTGTCATTGAAAAATTATGCCAGATACCAAACTTTACTCGAATATCACAAATATTTTGGAATTTATTCACAAAAAACCAATATAAGAATTAAACTTTGACACTCTGTATCTTAGAAACGAATAACTTGCGGACATGTGTTTATGGGAACTTTTTTTTTTATTTTGACGTCAGCAACATGCTCCTGAAGTTTCTGCACGTACTTAAGAAACACCTTGTTTATTGCATCACTGTCAATCAAGTCGTACTCGGTAGGAAACGATAAACTTGGACTCAAAATGCTACTTTTTTGCTGCCCCACAATTATACAGTATTTGTTAAAATTGTTATTTCCGTCAACCGATTGCACCCCTACGCGCAACCCTCGGAAGTCTTCGAGAGACTTGTGTGAGCTAGGGAAGACGCAGCCCTTACTTTTTAACGTGTGATGCCATGCACGAGACCGGTGAATCGGTGGATCGAACCCACGACGTATTGAAAACAGTGAATTTCCAGTTGAATGGAAACATGCTTATATATTACCACTTCCAAAAGTCAAAAATCCAAATGAATTCAAGCAGTTGAGACCAATTAGTATACTTCCGACCTTATTGAAAGTATACGAAAGACTTATGTATGTGCAAATGAAAGAGTATTTAGACACTCATTCGGTTATTCCTTCCAATCAATCGGGCTTTCGTAAGGACCATAGCTGCACTACAGCGTTGTTTACAGTTGTTGATGACATCCTATCGGCAGCAGACAAAAATGAACTAACAACATTAGTACTTATTGACTTTTCGAAAGCTTTTGATATGGTTGATCATGGGCTGCTGTTAGCAACGTTACATTATAATGGATTTGAAACTGGTGCAATAAAATTGATGAAGAGCTATCTCTCCGACAGAAGTCAAATCGTCAAATATGGAAGTCATGAATCCACGCGACTGAATCTTGTTTGTGGAGTACCGCAGGGATTCATATTAGGGCCTCTGTTATTTTCAATATACACATCTTCCTTCAGAGAATGCTTGAGAAATTGCCAATCTCATTTTTATGCTGATGATTTGCAACTATACTATTCTTATCCTTGTTCAGAAATAGATGCTAGTAATATTATTATTAACGAAGACCTTGCAGCACTTTCAGAACTGACTGATACATATTGTATGGAAATAAATCCTTCTAATTTTGATTGGACGCAAGGTGTCTAAGGATAGATATGCAGCTTCTGTTGATATTAAAATAAATGATTAAACACTTGTTCTGACCAATGTTACAAAAAACTTAGGACTATACCGGGTGAGTGAAACTCGAATAGATACATGGTGATCTCGGAAACGGTAAGAGCTACAGAGAGGGTTGAATGTAGGCAAAGTTGCGTATTATGGAGCTCATTACTATGATATGATCTGAGCTAGCCCTTTTTCTTTTAGAGGTATACAGGAAGAAACAAAAAGTTTCATTTTTGTTTTTCACTCATATCTGCTTTAATACAACAGATTTCCAGAAACTGTCTGCAACTTTTGATGGGCTGTGAAAATATGTGAACGAATATGTTCTACAGGGTGTTGTTTTCCGTGGGCCACCTCTAACTATGAAATTTTAAATACGGATCTGGATTTTCAATCACTTTTTTCAGGCTTAAATGGTCATATTTCATCATGATTCAATTCATGTGTTTCGAGACATCTCTTATTCAAATGATATCGATTTATTGTATTGAGAGTTTTTCAAATAAAAAATTACTCCCAAGTGTTTGGAATATTTATGTCTGAATATGTGTATCATTCTACTTTAAACATTTTCGTTTCATCACAGAAAATCGTAAAAATGTACAAATCTCTTTTTTTATCTTGCCCTATGATGCTCACACTTGATCAAAACCTGATGCTTATTAGTTTGAGATAAAATTGAAAGATACAATTCTTGGTTGACTTGGAAATCTATTTCGATACGTCGATTTTTTGCACCGACTTTATGATCCCTTCCAGTAGGCCATATGACAATTGTTTGTTTGACAACTGTTCTAAATTCATCAATTATCGTTTCTATTTCCGACTGAAAATGCCGTTCACAGGTTTCCAGAAACGAGATATGATCATGGTTTATCACAAATCAAATAGAAATATCTAGTGGTATTCACAATCATGATAAAATATGACCATTGAAGCCTATAAAAAAGTGATAAAAAATGCAGGTCCGTATTTAAAATTTCTTAGTTAGGGGTGTCCCATGGAAGAAAACACTCTGTAGAACACTTTTGTTCACATAGTTTCACAGCCAATCGAAAGTTGCAATGAGAAAGTGCAAACAGTTTCTGGAAATCTGTTGTATTAAAGCGGATATAAGTGAAAAACAAAAATCAAATTTTTCGTTTTTTCCTGTATATCTCTGAAAGTCAGAGGGCTAGCTCAGATTTTTCAACATCACCGTAATAAGCTTCATAATACGCAACTTTGCCTCCATTTAACACTCTGTAGCTCTTATCGTTTCCGAGATCCCCATGCATCTACTCGAATTTCACTCACCCGGTATTTAGATTCAGATCTCAACTTTGATCAGCATGTAAACCATGTTATAAGAAAATGTACGACTAATATAAAATTAATGTATAGCAACAGAGATATACTGAATACAAAAACGAAATCTATTTTGTGTGAATCTGTGTATTATCACATTTCAGCTGTTGTGACATACTGTACGGACCTTGTCTAACGGCATTTCAAAATAGCCGATTGCAAAAAATGCAAAGTTCCATATGAAAACATTGCTCCTCAATAATTTGTTGGTACCTAATTTTAAGATTTAGGTATTCGTCACATTTTAAGAAGACTCAATTATTAAGAATTACCATTTATAAAATATATTTTAAGTATGAATTTATTAGTTGTGTAATAAAATAATTTCTCCACATTTCTGTATTTATGGAGTACTAGCTGTATTGAAAAACAGGTCCATTTACCTTCCAGGTGATAGAACTGAATGCAGCTTTCTTGATGAGCTGAATAATCCGATTTTTTTTGTTTAACATTTTTAATGTATTCTCAGCTTACTGAATAAATTTCTATATTATTATTA
Organism: Chrysolina oricalcia; assembly: GCA_944452925.2. NCBI lineage: Eukaryota > Metazoa > Arthropoda > Insecta > Coleoptera > Chrysomelidae > Chrysolina > Chrysolina oricalcia. The sequence goes on along the minus strand of OX101813.2, from coordinate 35,901,231 downwards.
TTATTATATTTCCTCTGCAGCAACTCGAATACGTTCCCTCAATTCGGCTTCATCGTGTATGAGTTTTGAATGCACTTGGTCCTCTAGGCAACCCCAATAATAAAAATCCAGTGGACTTAGGTCAAGTAAACGAGGGGGGCACAAAATTTCACCACCTCTTCCGATCCATCGGTGGGAATAAGTTCGATTCAGATGTGCTGTTACTTGGAGAATGTACTGTCCTAGACATACATCGTGTTGAAAGCACAGAGTACGTCGGAGCGCCAGTGGCACATCTTTCAATAGAACGGACAGCTGGTCGGTTAAAAATCTCAAACAATTGTTGGCGTTCAGTGAGGGCGGCAGTTCGCACATTGCAAAATTGCATCATTACGTATTCCCGTCCATAGGTTGACTTAAACCGATATTGTGATCTATCTTCTCGTGTGGATTTATGTACCCATCCTTGGTACAGAAGGACTCATCGTTCCCAATGATCTTATTGAAAAAATCCATATCTACATTATGTTTTCGCAACATTTGCCGGCAAAATTGAGCTCGTGCTGGATAATCTCTGTTCTTTGACAAATGACCCTACAATGGTCGGTGGAGAACAGCTCCTCGCAAGTAATGAATAATTTTATTCGAGGGAAATAATTGTGAAAGTATCAGTTTCTCACGTGAGAGATTGAAATTGTTCACTAGGTGATGCAAAATCGAAGATTTCTTAAAAGAATCGACCAACTATATTTTGTCAGAAACGTACCATTTGGATAAAAATAGCCATATCTTATTTTTTTCCATAACAAATCACTTGTGATATACAATTTTGAAATCACTACAAAAAGGCAATTTATTGATGTATGAACAAACAATCTAATAGCTAAATTTTGCATGAAAACATTTCTCGCAGACCCCTCTAAAATGTTCGGAAAATGTTTTTAATGTAGACGTTAGAATAATCCTTCAGCAATAAATTACTGAAAAAATAATTAAAAAAGTGTTAAATTATACCACTCCCACAGAAAAAACTACTGAGAGAGAAAAAAATTCAGTGTTTTCATAAAAAAAATATCTCGAAAACGGTGAGACTTTTATATTGGTGATTTTTTCATAGCAGAAAAGGTATCCTTTGATCTACATCCTCCTTGAGTTTGACGTAGTCTTTACGGGACACCCTGTGTAACGTTTTCAAAACGGACTAAAATGAATTAAAGAATTTCTCTTCTCATTAAGTTTATTGATAAAATTTGTGATTTTTAACATCTATGATGATAATTGTAAGATTTAAAACGAAAAGCGTGGGGCGCATGCAATGGATAATAACTGATACATCAATAGTTCACCCAAGTCACTAACAATTTTATTGAACTGAAAATAATTGAAAAGAGAGGTGACATACTACAAAAACCAAAAAAGTAATCACAAATTTTCTTTGAAAACTATTCTAATTCCACGTCTAATCTTCTCCAAAATTCCCATATAATTATATTCTGTAGGAAGGCTACCCAATTCTCCATTTCTAGAGTTTCAATTTTCTATATTTCTTGGTCTATTTTATTTTCCTCACGAGCTGCAGCGCGCTATTGCCATTGCTCTTGACGTGGTCATTGTTATGCTCTCATCGATCAAAACATTGCCTACTTTGGAAGCTTGTATTTCGATAATTAGACAGACGAATTTTTACAGATTTGGTTAGTAGCATTGTTATCGAGTTTATTAACATGTATCAGTTTTCCACCAAATTTGTAAGACACGTTTCTCCTGTACAGCGTGTTATTTGAAACAATGATTGCATTTGGTCCATGGTGCTTTGATTTATAAGTCTATTTGGGACCAACTTTGAGTTCAATTATCTCCGATTCTGAAAGAACGAAAATTCTCAAAAAAAATCAGCTGATGATGTAGACACTGTCGAGAAATTTCATCCCATAGTTTCATTGTATTTGTAAGAAAACTGTTCTAGCGTTCCAAATACATTAAGCTTGCAGAAACCCTCTGTATTAACGTTATTTATCACCGATATTGTAACTTCTCAATTATTTATCTTACTGAAAAATCATTACGGAACTCTCTAGTCTGAAATGTGATTTCCCTTAATATCTTTGCAGATTCAACTGAACAACATTCAACATGGATGGAACAAAATACACAAGTATCAAAAAAAGAAAGGTACACCCAATGAACCGGGGGTCGTATTTTTTCCGAATCTTCTTCTGGTGAGTGTTGTGTGCAATTCAGATGCTATTTGGGTAGATGGAGTTTCATCAGACTGATTGAGATCAACCTGATATTCATATCCATAACATGGCTTTGAGGATAACATTATGGCTCATAGGCTTTCTTCTCGAGAGCTCATATAAGCTAATGAAACAAGAAATGTATGGGGTTGGAATGAAAATGCGATGAACAGGAATCTGGCTGCAATTCTAGATTGGAGTTCCAAAAACAACTCCTAGATCTTCCATCTCATGATTCATCGGCTAGTCTAGAAGTTCCGTTTTTGGTCTCCGCTTCGAAATCGCGCCGATGGTGACGTAATCCAACTCACACTGGCTTTTGATTGTTTATTCAGATTAACAATACTTTCTAATTATCATAAAGCACTGTTAGCACCTTTCGAAAATACTGAATTATTTTCAGTTGGGTTATACCATTCTTGTGGAACGGGCTGAAAAAGGAGAAAGAAGAAGATGATTTATACGAAATTGAGGAGTCGCATGGAGCTGCCAAGCTTGGAGACAAATTGGAAATGGTATGGAGAAGTGAACTAAAGAAACAGAATCCCTCATTGACAAAAGCTTTAGCAAAATCATTCGGTTGGGAATTGGGTCTTTTTGGCTTATTCCACGTAATCTCTGAATTCGTCAAGTGAGTTATTATTACTATTGTTGTTACCTTATTTCTACACTTAGTTTCTAGTTGAAGTATTTTTCAAAAAGTTAACCAGAGATGGTCATGAATTGTTATATTGACGACTGAATGAAAACCATATACTGAATATAATTTTGCCTAAAATACTCGTATTTTGCCCAAAAAACTATTATAAAACATATTATAAGGTCCATAACAAATTCACTCAACTTATAATCAAGTCGTCGTCTGGGTAACCATCCCAGTCCAGCCAGTCTATTTACTACATCCATTGTCCTCTTGGCACCTATTTGAGCTATCCCGACGTTTTGATGAGTTGGATACACCAAATCAGCATACTAAAATCATATATATTTATGATAATAATAATAATATTTATTTACATGCATACAAGAGAATCCACAAAGGTTAACCTGCGCGTGGAGGTTAGGATTTCTTCACATAGTTTATCTTGATTATTGTTATTAATTTTTGAAAGTAAAACAAAATAATACTTCATAAAAACTATTACAATTTTGATTAGCGTGAGTAAAAGGAAATAAATCATAGTCATACAAGGGTGAAATACTTTAATAAAAAATATACAGTCCTAATAATAATAGTAAATAACACAATTACAAATAGATTATAATTTGAGTAGTGTAAAGATGAAATAAATAAAATATTAGGTAAATAGTAAATAGGAGAATAGCATAATAATAAGAAACAGTCCGAATTATGTGAATTAATAGCGCTGAGTAGTGATCCTTTCGGTTAACGTTTTATTTTCCAATGGTGGAGAGTCTGATTTCACAAATTACTAGATTTGCACTGTCCAAGAAAACAAATACTGCTCACCTGCAGAAGTGACAGAAGTATCCGCATGAACCATATAACAAGGACCTCTTGCCACCTTTACGGTTTTCCGGTAATATTTTCTGATAACCTCAGTCGCCTGTATGTAAATGTTCACAGAGTAGCTTGGCTGTATGAGCATATATTCATTGTCCACAACCGCTTTCTTTCTGAGATACAGGATGTTAAAATTCTACAAAAAAGTCAGTTCTCCCCCAAAATCTCTGAAACCGCTTTAAGGCCGTTGGACCATGACTCGAGGGGGGTCGATTATCTACGAAGGTATACCCTTCAAGGGACATGAAGATTGAGTTGGATTATCGAGAAAAAAGTGCTTTGCTGGATCGGTACCCGGTCGCCTCCCACCCTGACGTCAGTGACGTCACCTGTCCTTCAACTACGGCTAAATTCGCCCACCCAAATTGTATGTAAATGTTATAACATTGAATAATTGGTCAAAATGAAAAGTTGGACCAAAGGGCATTCCTTCGACCGGTTACCGATCCAACAAACCACTTTTTCCCTGATAATCCAACTTAATCTTCATATCCCTTGAAGGACATACCTTCGTCATAGATAATTGACACACCTAGTGTCATGGGTCAACGGTCTAATTGTTTTTTTTTTTCAATTTTGGTACATGCAAAGTTCGCATAAAAAAATATATTTTTCCCATTGTCTAATTTCGAGTTGTGTCCGATGGCGTAAAAGTTGGAGTAGGGCAATTAGGGATACCCATCTGCCGTATGTCCTTGTATAAAGTTACAGACACGTATATTGCATTGACATTTTGAACTGAATGCTGTCAAATGACATTCCAAATTATACGGAGAAATGTTGAGCCGTTATGGAGTGATTCGGGAAAACAGTTTTCTACCACTCTCAACTCCCTGTACCTCAGTTAATATTTATCTTAGAGGATATATCTATTGGAACTTTTAGCCTCTGAATGAAGTAAGGATTCTACCATCGGAGTTTGTCCCCTTCAATCTGGGTCACTCTATATGTATTATGTTATTCATTTATTTTTATCATGACTTGTTATTACTATAAAACTTGTTTATTGCAGAATTGTACAGCCCATACTCATTTTCTACATGCTTTCGCTTTTCCAAAAAGAAGACTCGCCTGAAAATAAGAGGAAAATTATCACCTACGCATCCGCTATCGTATTTATGTCATTCGTCAAGGTAACATGTGTACACAACTATCAATTGGGAATCACATTTTTGGGAATGAAAGTTCGAGTGGCAGTATGTTCCCTAATCTACAGGAAATCTCTGAAATTGAGTAAATCAGCTCTTGCCGGTACAACTATTGGACAAATGGTTAACTTGCTGTCCAATGACGTTGGAAGATTTGATTCTGTTACACAGTATATCCATTATGTTTGGTTTTCTCCATTTCTGTTTGCAACCATCGGATACTTTCTGTATATTTACGTTGGACCTAGTGGAATGGTTGGTACTTTTTTCCTTGTGGCATTCATTCCAATACAAAGTAAGTCGATTCGCTCTGTTTATGCATACCAATTATCTCCATATGATCAGAAGTCTATCATTGGGGTTTATTAATAATAGGATGAGGACAAGGGAATGGAGCCAAAGTTATAGTCTTATAAGAACACCACATCAATACTTTTCCTCCTAATTTGAAACTGAAACAAAAACTTCGCGATATTTATCAATTTATCAAGTGTAACTTTTAAGTAACTAATTGGTGTATATACCTGTCTCAAAATATATTCCAAGATGCTACGAATTATTTTCATAAATACGCTCTGAAAACGTGATAGTTTTCAGATATAGTACAGTTCGTCATTATGTAGTGTTGTCAAGTGACAGTATTATAGGGAAATCTGCAGTTTTTGTATAACTTTCATTTCTGTAAGATATTTCCGTATCCGCCAGAAATTCAGTTAATAAATGAATATTGTGAATTGTATACATCCAATGAAAAGAAATGTATACAGATATCCGAAGACGGACATGGGCTGTTGCCCAGTTTTATTTTGAGGAAAGGCGCCGTTGCCAAGATAGTCACTTCAGATTATCGGATACCTAGAAAGGGGTATTGATATGGATAAGAGGCCAAGTTATGGAAACAGGAAATCATTCAGAGGAGTTTCATAGACGTTTTGGACACAACCTAACCCAACCTAACCAACCTAGCTATCCAAGTTGCTAGTAATTCAATCACTGATTGATATGGAAAGGTGAAATCGAAGCAACTGCTCGCTGCGCTTGCATTTTATAGATAACCACGTTAACGGCCATAGACCAAATTTCTAAACTTGAAAAAATGGACCCAACCATAGAAATATATTGTGTATATATATAAACATATATATATATATATATATATATATGTTGTAAAAAGTTCCGGCTAGTCTGCAATGCACAAGCGCGTCAATAGTGAATTTTTTTAACAGGCCCGGTTTTAGTAAAATATTATGGTACTTTTGAAGATTAACAAATGTTGATTCTGAATCTTGAGAATAAGGTTGGAAACCTCATTGTGCTCATACCTGTTATTTGTATTTAGCCGATTTGAATACATATTTTCACATATTAATGATCCCGAATATTCACTAAAGGCCATCAGAAAGTAGAGTACGGTTATTATTATTATTTACTGCTCTGAAGCGACTGATTTTGGTATCACATTCACTTTTCAGTTGTAGTTAACTGAAAAAACCCTACGGAACCACCCCAAATCGTCGCCGTCGCGTCGGTGCGAATTTCAAGGAAGCACTGGATTGGAAAATAAATAGAAAGTTCAAAAAACTGAAAACTTATTTCAGCTGATATCATGAATAATTTCAACTCAAATTGGACTTATAAAATTGGATGCTTGGAAGCTCGAGGTTTTTTTTCTAGAACGATTCATGTCAAAATACGCAACTGCATTTAATTTAAATTATTTGAAGAGATTAACATGCTATTTCTACGAGTATTTCTGGTTGTATTACCTTAGTGCAATTTCCACAATGGGGGTGCATGAAAAAGTGAGGCCAGAAGCATTTTCCTTACCATCAAAGAAAATCACTTCCATATTGACATTAATTTTCTGATGCGATTCTGTGCATGTTTAGTACTTTTTGTAGGAATCTAGAACTCACAATATAAGCGGTGTGGTAGAAAGTTGTATCACTCGCCATGCATGCTTACGCAGACACAGTATTGGTACTGCACTAAGTTTCAAATTATTCTATTGTCGTTTTCACATGAATCTTCATGAGGAAAATGTCTGCCACAAATTACAATTTTCTCACTCAAATGTTCTGCTGGGGTCTCTTCTTAAAAACAATAACCAAAAATCATGCCTTTTTTGTCAACCTAAAACAAAATTCAAAAGTACTTTGACAAACTTCAAGAGGTGATTCCTCACAAAATTCTAATATGAATTGTCCAAATAAATATATGTCCGGAAACGCTTCGTTTCCAAGATATAGGGTGTTGAAGTGTTATTTTTATTTTCGTTTGTTTCAAATAACTTTTGAAATGCTGAACTTAATTAAACGAAACTTGGTAATAAGAGGTTTTTGAGGTATCGAATTCGAACCTGATGTTATAATTGCTCGTACTCGTAGGGGGTGCCACCAACACGTCTTTTTCTTTTTTGAGTGTTCTTCTAGCACATTTTTCAGTACAAAAATCGAATCCTCTATCATATCTACGTAAAAAAGCTACCCTTGTTACAAGTCGCTGTAAGCAACCGTTTTCTAGATATTAGGACTTGAAAATTTCAAGTGGATTATTTGATAATCTATGCATGTAATAATTATTACCTTTATTTTGCATTTGCATTAATTTGACGTTTGTAAGCAGTTTTGGTTTTTTGTAGGGGGCGCCACTTATTCTATTACTTTTTACTTACTCATTACTGTTGGGAACGTTCCTTTATGACATCCTTAAGCGAAATAGTAATTTAGTAATAATAATTCAATGATAATAAATAATAGTAATAAAATTTGCAAGAAATGTCAAAATTTTATTTCAGGAAATTTTTAATATGTAGAATAAACTAAAATAAACGAAACTAAATTGTATTCAAATAAATTGTTGGAAGTATCCACCTTCAGCGAAGATACAGGCAGTCAGTCGTCTAGTCATTGAATCTCGCACCCGCTCAAAAATTATTGGTGTGTTCCTTATTGTTTCACATGCGTCTACTATTCGGTTTCTAAGATCTTCCTCATTCGCTACTGGAGTTTTATAAACTAGTGACTTCAAATGTCCCCAAAAATAAAAGTCTATCGGGTTTAGATCTGGGGACCTTGGTGCCCACGGCTGGTTAGGTTCTTCTACACCCCTACCTATCCATCGATTTGGATAGACTGTGTTAAGGAATTCCCTGGCTACAACGCTAAAATGGGCCGGAGCCCCATCATGCATAAACCACATGCGGATACGAATTTCTAATGGTACATTCTCAAGTAGTCCCGGCAATTCATTTTCTAAAAAGTGTCTGTAAGTTGCGCCATTCAGTCGGAGCGGAAGAAAGAGAGGACCTATCAAGTAATTATCAATTATTGCCGCCCATACATTTACAGAAAATTGATACTGATAATGCCTTTCACTAACTGCATGCGGATTTTCGAGAGCCCAAACATGGTTGTTATGAAAGTTTGTGATAGCATTTCGGGAGAAGTTTGACTCGTCCGTGAAGAGTACATATCTTAAAAATTGAGGATTTCCAGCCAATTTTCTCAAAAACCACTGACACATAGTAATGCGTTGGGGAAAGTCTCGTGGCAAAAGAGCTTGTACCCTTTGAATATGGTATGGATAAAACTGTTGATCGTGGATAATCCTCCAAACTGTGGACTGAGTAGAATTGACAGCTTCAGCAATTATTCTTGTACTTGTTTCTGGATTCTCCTCGAGAGCGTTCAAAATAGCTTCTTCCAATTCTGGGGTTCGGACTGCTCGTGGTCTTCCAATAATATCAGCTGCCCTCTTAAAGCTACCTGTTGCTGCCAAACGACGGTGGAGACTAGCAAATGTTGGAGCTGAAGGCAGTACTCGATTAGGAAATCGCTCCTGGTAAATAAGTCTTGATTCGCGCGCATTGCCATCCGCAAGGCCATAATGAAATGCATATCGGCTGAATGAGCATTATTGTTTAAATAATCCATTTTTTCAAAATTAGTGTTTTCTACTTCTACTTACGGAAACTTCAACAAAACGTTTAACTATCACAAAATATGTAATTACCAAAACTACTTACTTAAAGGTCAAATTCTTTTCCAAAGCATTCTTGTGAAAAATGCAGTAATAGCTTCAACATGCATCGATTATCAAATAATTGACTTGAAATTTTCAATTCCAAATATTTAGAAAACGGTTGCTTACAGCGACTTTTAACAAGGGTAGCTTTTTTACTTAGATATGATAGAGAAATCGATTTTTTTACTGAAAAATGTGCTAGAAGTACGCTCAAAAAAGGTATGAATATTCAAAAGACGTGTAGGTGGCGCCCCCTACGAGTAAGAGAAATAATAACATCAGGTTCGGATTCGACACCGCAAAAACCTCTCATTACCAAGTTTCGTTCAATTAAGTTCAGTATATCAAGAGTTATTTGAAAAAAAACCAAAATAAAAATAAAACTTCAACACCCTGTATCTTGGAAACGAAGCGTTTCCGGACATATATTTATTTGGGCAATTCATATTAGAATATTGTGAGGAATCACCTCCTGAAGTTTGTCAAAGTACTTTCGAATCTCCCTGTATAGGTACATAAAAAATTTCGTTATCTACCAAAAATGATTTATTTCAGGTATTTTTCCTTTACACATCACTAAACAGTTCATTGTTCATTTTTAGGAAGAAACGGCTTTATTAGAAATTGTCTTTAAAGGAACAAGATTAATGCAAATTCACGAAAGATGAAAGAATAACCAACGACAACAAATACGACACAAAACGACTAGAGAAAATTTGAAATTCTAAAAACCGTCTCTGTCTCTGACAAGAGTGACAGATCCTATTTACAAGTCTTCCTGTTGATATAAAAGCACTGTTACACGGTCATTATAATTACAGTAGCATAGGGTACATTATTGTTTTAAATAAATTTCTTTCGCTCCTAAAATTCGGAGTAATCTATCTCTATAAGGTTCTTTTCGGTTTTAAAAAGTCCTAAATGCTCTGTCAAATTTCTCTCTTTCAAATGACATGTGTTTCATTGCCTCATAACAAAAAACCTTGAATTGGAACACCAAATTATTTTCAAACTTGACAACGATCTACCCAAACTACACTGATGACGCGCATGCACACATCGTAAACGGGTCGCATACGCGGCATGCTTTTCGCCGTGAAAATTGGAGGGATTAGCATTCTAGAGTAAGTATATAATATATATTTCTATGGACCCAACCCAACCTAGCTAACCTAGTTATCCAAGTTGCTGGTAATTCGATCACTGATTAGTTTCAAAAGGTGAACTCACAGCTGATGCTCGCTGCGTTCGCATTTTATAAATTACCAGAAGGAAGAGATACGCTTTTTTTGAACCATGCGTCATCAGATTCCAGAAGTATTTTGAAAAAATTGAGCAAACAAATTAATAATGATGAATATTTATAATGATATTCTATGTGCAAAATTTCTAGTGGTTCGTACGAGACCAACGAGATTTACATAAAGCCTTGTCTCGTCTCGCCGATGAAATAATAAGTCTCGTGCCAAGTCTCGTCTCGTCTCGCTTCTCGTACGAGAGTCTCGTAAACTTATCGAAATCTCTTCGTGCTTAATATCATTGTTTCAGTGCAATAAGGAATACTCAAATACTTAAATTAAGAGCCGGAAGAGAAAATTATAATTGTTGAAAGATAACATTATGTATTTGAGAGTAATAGTTAAAGAGCTGCCTACATGATTTACTGACAGGTGAGAAACCGTCTGCTGGGCATACAATAGCATTCGTGGTGTTGTTCCAAGTCGCCTGGATATAGTTTCAGAATTTCTCCAGGTACGAGGTCAAGATCCACAGTTATGCCGAAAAGAACCGTGATTTTTGATAATTCCGTTTTTTGTAAGAGACTCGAGGCTAGACCAATAAAAATCTCGTCTCGTCTTGAAAGCGAAACTCTCGTACGCAGCACTGAAAATTTTCTTGAACCTTTTTTGAATGATTTCCTGCGCCCACGACAACATTGGCGCATTTCTGCAAGGTTCAAATTTCATAGCGCAATTCATCCAATTGTATAGTATGTTATCCACGTAGAACTATCCTCGTGCGCATTTCCGCAAAACAAAAATACCATCATTAGGATAGGTTCAGGGTCCATAATCGAGACTCTCAATTGTTTTTTTCATATTAGATTCTCAGTAATACGAAGTGGCCAACTTGGCAACAGGGCATTTCCGAAAAACAAAAGTGGTTCACAGTTGGCTGAGGGCCCAAAATCACGACGTCCAATTGTTTTTTCCATATCAGATTCTCCCAATTAATCAAAACTTGGCAAAATTTCCGCAAAACAAAAATAGTACCATTAGAATAGGTTGAGAGTATTTAATCGAACATTCAACTGTTTTTTCATATCAGATTTTCAGTAATCCGAAGAAGCCAACTAAGCAACAGGGCATTTCTACAAAGCAAAATGTTTTTTTCTATATCAGATTACCAGTAAACCAAAGTTCAGCCGAAGGGTTTGACCTTCAACCACATAGACATGTGGAATTATTCAAGTTCTGATTCCTGTGTTCTTCAACACAATAAATAAAACATCTCTCTAGTTTATGGGGCGTGTTTATCTACTAATTTTTTCATTTCCACAGTGCTAATGGCCAAATTGATATAAAAATACAGGCTACGTACTGCTATCCGTACAGACGAAAGAGTAAGACTAATGAACGAAATCATTACCGGGATACAAGTCATCAAAATGTATACCTGGGAGAAGCCCTTCAGCAAATTGACTGGAATTATGAGAAGGTTAGTACATTTGATATGATCGTCAAAGGCGTTTTATTGCGTTTGGCACCAGTATGACTCCTTGCCAAGCGTCCATCTTATGGCTTGCCCCCCAGTTGTGTTCTTTGCTATCTAGCTTTCTCTCAGGCAGATCTCTCCACGTGGTGGTTGATGGACACTCTCTCTATAAATGTTGGTGTTCCCCAGGGATCCATTTTAGCACCAACACTGTTTCTTCTTTAGATCAATGATTTGTTGAGAGCTGCCTCATGCCCAGTACATAGCTTTGCAGATGATAGTATCCTTCACAGTGCTTTCTCTTCCAAAATTCCGATTTCAGCCCGTTAAACTAGAAGAAACCGGAGAAGAAACGCGATCGATTTAAGTATGGACCTAGCAAAAATTCTAGAGTGGAGATCCAACAACTGGGTAGAATTCAATGCGAATAAAACCCATTAAGCATATCTATTCTTTAGAATGGCCGATCTCACAGTGGCCAACGTAACTATGTCGTGGGTACTAAAACATAAAAAAATTGAAGGAAGTAACATTATCACTAGGTCAGCAACGACTCCTATAATTCAGTTATACAGTGTCCACCAAAATCCTGGAACCAAATGGGAAACTTTTTTATTAATAGTTTCTCAGAAAATGTTGTTCTTCATAAAAGTTGGTGCATTAAATCAGACTGAATACGCGCAAAGCCGTTATTATCAGTGGCGTGCGGCTAAGCGGTAATGGACCAATATTCTAAATTTACCACAGAGTAAAGTGACATTCCTATGATAAATATCGAAAAATGTCATTGATAAAAGTTTTTGGCCATTAAATGTTATTTCCAGTTATTCAGTTAAGTCTACCAACTTAATTTCATTATGTCTCCAAAACCCACTGTATTTTTTACCCATATCCCAAATTTTGTTAGATCAGTTAATTGCTTTGATATATAGTTTATGCTAATTTAGTAATTTACTACTCAAAAATTATTGTCAAAATCCTATCAAAAATGCAGTTATTGAAAACAGTAATTGGTATACTTAATTGAATAACTGGGAATATCATTCAACTGCAAATAACTGTTATCCTTCATAACATCTTTCGATAGTTTGAATAGTTATGTCACTTTACTCCGTAGTGAATTTAGAATATCGGCCGATTTCCGCTTAGCCGCACGCCACTAATAATAATGCCGATGCGAATATTTAATTTTTGTGAATGTACCAACTTTTATGTGTAATTAAATTTTCTGAGAAACTATTAATAAAAAAGTTTTCCACATGGTTCCAAGATTTTGAAGGACACTGTAGATAAGTGAGGATGGGTATCGAAACTGAAACCAAAACAATTCAACCAAACAATCCTGACAAAAAATATAGGTTCATACAATTCTGGCCAATACAGTGGTGTACAATAAATATCATTTGACAAAGGACCCCGCAACAAACCTTATGGAAAATGGCTCTAGGTGAAATTGTCTGAAATTTCGGGATATTGTAGATATTTATGTCCTGATGATTTGTCTCAATGGGCGCAAGGTCAAAAAATGTACAGTTTTCAAGATAAATTGAAGATAGGTAAAATCATCGCCACTCACTAAAAACAAGACCGTGATAACCCCCAAAATTACAGGCAAATAACAGTGTTGAATGTAATTTCAAAAATCTTTGAAAGAGCTTACTATAACAAAATTATTAATTTTCTTGAACAAAACACACTCCTATGTCCAGATCAATTCGGTTTTCGATCAGGGAGGTCAACAGAAGGAGCAGTATATAAGTTTTTTGACCATGTCTACAAATACCTAGATTTGGGAAAGTACGTTTCAGGACTGTTTTTCGATCTGACACGTGCTTTCGACAGTCTGCAAATCAATTTTAACATGGAATAACTTTATACCTATGGAATAATGGGGGAAATATTTGAAGTTTTGAAATCTTATATCTCCATGAAGAAAAATTATGTACAAATTGGGTATGAAAAGTCAGAATTTTTTGATATTGATGTAGGTGTTCCTCAGGGCTCTGTGTTGGGGCCATTATTATTCATGATATTCATTAATGATTTACCCGAGCACTTGAAAAATTGCTCAATAATAATGTTCGCAGATGATTCTTCAGTAGTGCTCTCAGCAAGGTCCCCCGAGGAACTGCAAGCAGTATCCTCCGATATAATACAAACTTTCAAAGAATGGTGCATAAAAAATTAGCTTATTTTGAATCTCGATAAAAGTACTTATATGAATTTCAAATGTAGACAAAACAGTCCTACGGTATATATAGATGATATCGAACACAGTAATCACACAAAATTTTTGGGCGTTCATCTAGATCAACACTTTTCTTGGAAAAACCATGTAGAACATGTCGCTAAGAAGATGAATTCAGCTTACTATGCAATTTCGCAACTGAAGAAAACACTAGAAAGAAGCGTCCTATTAGAAGTCTACTACTCTCTAGTATACTGTCACTTTACTTATAATGTAGTTCTTTGGGGAGATTCGGTGCACTCTAAGAAATTATTCATTCAACAAAAACGAGTGATGAGGTTAATATTTTGTATGAATTACGGAGACAGCTGTAAAACGATATTTTCAAAGCTCATAATAATAACATTGCCTTGTATTTATATATACAAAACCTTGATTTACGTTAAATGTAACATAAGTCAGTTTGAGAGAAATTCAGATCAACATAAATACCCAATTAGGAACGCCAACTCTTTGTCAGTACTAAAACACAACCTGAGAAAATATGAAAAATCTTCTTGATTTGCCAGTATAAAGTTCTTCAACAAACTTCCTGAACACATACGAAATATGAGTTACAGACAATTCAAAACGACAGCGAAAAAATTTTTGATAGAAATTTGTTATTACCTCAGTTGAGGAATTTACCGCTGATAACATCACTGTGTTATTTCCTTTAAACGGGTAATGTGTTAATATCCATATGTTATATATGTTGCAAAATTGTATTTTACCTCACTTTAATTCATTTTAATACTATGCGTGAATTGTATGTTCTTAATTCTGTATTCCTGAGTGTTACTGTTTCTTCAGAATAGGTAACTAATCGTTAGGATGAATTACTACAAAAAATCCTATGTTTTTAATTTTAAAATTTTTTTCATGCCACCGCTGTTGATTAATTTTAAGTATTTTAATTCAACTCATCAGTGTTTTCTGTCTCACTCCAAATTTAAATTATTTTAATAATTTGTGTGAATTGAAAGTTCTCTATTATCTATTCCTGACGAATCTGAACTCAGACATGAAAGATTCACATCAATGGTCCTCCGCAAATAGGGCCCATTTTTCAATACCCTCGAAAATCGATGAAAACTCTGTCCAGGAAGTTTTCAGGGACGCTGACAACTAATTTTGGGTTAAAATTGGAAAACTCACATCAGTGGTCCCAATATGCCCCGCCCCCCAAAAAAAACATCAATTTTTTATATTCTCGCATCTCGATGAAAACTTGGCCCAGAGGTTTTAAGGGTTGCTGAAAATTCAAGTCAGTGGTCCCAATATAGCCCTCCAAAAAAGGTTAATTTTCGGAATCCTGGAATTTGATGAAATCTTGGGCCCAGGTAACACACTGCACAAGCGATGTGTGCACAGGTAAAAGTTCCTGACTAGCAGGTTCAGTAATATAGATACAGGTATCTCATCATCGTGATCTTTCACTTGACCAAAAGTATTTTTGCCGAAATGTAGGTCCTAATAATAGAGTCAATGAAAGTGTATATTGTGGAGTTGGGACCACCCGCATCCCATCATAGCTTCAAAAGGGGTGGAGCATATTCCTTTTGGCGCTATGACTGAATGCGGAAAAATCCTTTGTGAGGAGTTGAGCCTACCCCTTTTTGACACTATGATTAGGCGCGGGTAGTCTTAACAACTACTAAAATATGTTTATAAAATTTTCTCCACGCAATACGTTACCCTGGATATTTTGGATCCCAGGTCATAATTTGAAAATTCATGTCAGTGATCCCAATATGGCTCCCAAATGAGGACTATTTTTCGATTTTTCAGAATTCTCTAGGAGTTTTTAGAAGATAGTCGATCACAATCCTGTGAATTTCCCAATTCTGACCCAAGATTCGTTATCAGCGACCCTGACACCTGCTTTCAAGAAAATCGAAAAATGGGCCTTTTTTGGGGCCATATTGAGACCCTTGAAGTAAATTTTCCAATAAAATTCTTACCCCAGATTTGTTAGAGACCCTGAAAACCACCTGTCCAAGTTTCCATCTAGTTTCGGGAATATCGAGTCTTTGGAACAATTGCGAACATAACTACCACTAATAGCTGAAACAGTCTCCTTTGACCTCGATTATCTCAAAAACTGTCCATTTTTGGACCTTGTGCCCATGAAGACATTTAATTAGGACATTGATAACTACAATATCCCATTTCACATTTCCCAATTTTAAGCCAATTTCACCAAGAGTAATTTTCCATAAGGATTGTTGCGGGGTCCTTTGTCAATGATGCTCTTCTAGGCCAGCCGACTCCTATTTTCTGTGAGGGAACTGTGATGCTGTACGAAACACCACTCGAGCAATCTTTCGTGGTGTTTCTTAGCAACTCAGTTTTCGTGACAGTAAGGTATTTTTCTACTTTTAGGCGGGATATTAATACTGAAAATTGCACACCTACATTTTTCCAAACAAGTCAATCATAGACGATACTTTTTTCTGTTCGTCACCATGGTTCTCGGAGGGATATTGATTAGTCGAAATATTGATGTCGAAATAATGACACATGGAAAGGATTTAAAATTTTGCTTTAAAATTGAGATGGTTGCATTTATTAACACTTACAAGTATATGATGTGAGAAAACAAGGTTTCACCTATTTATTAACCAGTTTTAAACTAAGTTAATAATTGTAAAAAAGATTTTTTTTTTATAATTTTTGTTAGTTTTATTGAATTAATTAAAAAAAAATCATTATACCTATCTGAAAACACTATATTTACATGCTTATTTAGCATACCGAAAAGGTGGCTTTTTTCCGTGCACCCGTACGGAAAATTTTACGGTTCGCTGGTGACACTATAGCTGCCTATTTACATGTCAAAATTGAATAGTATGTCGACATTTCTCTGGAAATCGCAAATTGTTTGAATATTTCCTTACCATCAAGGTAAATAACGCTTGTTTTGTGGCAATTTCTGGATATTTTTGTACTATAAATATTTCAATTAATAATACATGTTTTCGTTCCTTCATAATTAAAAATGAATGCTTTTTAACAATCTGTGGTTTTCAGGTGAATGCAATGAAAAATATCGTTCATTACCCGTCCATAAATGCTTTTTCCGTGCTTGCACTACTTCCCGTATTCGGCTCCGCCTTCCACGTGAACATGTCGCGCACGCACGGAAAAAGCCTTAATGAAAAGTAATTTTTGGTAGTACTCAAAGCTCTAGGGAGATACGAAGTGGAAATACATTTTTCTCGGGATTGCCAGAACTATCATTTGAAAAATTTGGCGAATTCACCAATTCACCTTCATTCAACCTGTTGTTGAAATTTACTTTTATTCTTTACAGAAAAGAAATCGACCAAATCAGAGCAACATCTACTGTAAGAGCTCTGATGACGTCCTCTGGTAATATTTTGAACAGAGTTGCCGTTTACCTATGCATTTTAACATACCTCCTAACTGGTAATAGCTTATCAGCCACGTATACATACACAGTTTTTGCTTTTTACGGAATTATAAGGGTATCCATATCCACATTAGTGCCAATAGCTCTCACTCAATTTGCTGAAGCAAAGATATCTGTTAAGAGAATACAGGGATTTTTATTATCCGACGAATTACCAAAGGAATCTATTATCAACAACTTGTTCTCAAACGGAGTCGAGGCAAGACATTTGAAGAAACCAGAAACTGAAGACACTAGAATATGTGTAAAAAATATGTCGGTGACGTGGTCAAAGACACTAAGTGAAAACACTTTACACAACATTAATTTCAGTATTGCTCCTAACCAGTTGGTAGCTGTAATTGGTCCAGTGGGTGGAGGAAAAACCACCCTTCTGAACGCCATCCTGAGAGAACTGGCACCCATTGAAGGTTCAGTGGAGCTGAGAGGAACTGTATCCTACGCTTCACAAGAAGCTTGGGTATTTGGAGGAAGTGTAAGGCAGAATATCCTGTTTGGACAAGACTACGAACCGAAAAAATATGAAGAAGTTATAAGTGTGTGTTCTCTTCAGAATGACTTCGCTCGCTTCTCTCATGGCGACAGAACTCTAGTAGGAGAGAGAGGCGTGACACTCAGTGGAGGCCAGAAAGCTAGAATCAACCTTGCGAGAGCGATTTACAAAGAAGCAGATATTTATCTTCTAGACGACCCCTTATCAGCGGTCGATGCGCATGTTGGCAAACAACTGTTTGACGAGTGCATTCGCGGGTACTTGGGAAATAAGTGTGTCGTACTAGTAACACACCAACTCCAGTACCTCAAAAATGCACATTTCATATACCTACTGGAGCACGGTAGAGTCCACTCTTCGGGTACCTACGAGGAGTTGAAGAACTCTGATGGAGACTTCACGAAGCTATTTGGCAAGGCTGAAAGAGAGGACACAACGGAAGAAGTCCTCATAGTATCTGAGGTTGATCGAATGGAAAAGACTGACGTAGAACAGGTGCCTATGATAATGCAAAAAGAGCAAAAGGCCAGTGGTGAAATACCCTGGCATGTGTATAGGAGTTACTTCAGGGCCGGAGGTGGATGGTGCAAAGCAATTGCAGTGCTTTTGGCATTCATTGTGGCTCAAACGCTCAACACCATGATTGATTACTACATAAATATTTGGTAAGTTGGTATTTGAAGTATACATTATTCTATGCGATAATCAAAGTGAATGAAAGAACCCCGCAAAGTCCTTATGGAATTTGGGTCTCTGGGGGTTTTGCTGCCCCTTAGCATACGGAGAACAAACGAAGGAATCTTTCATCATGATGTAAAACATCCACTTTCAGTTTCCCATGCTCAGAAAAGACTACATATTTTCAAATCAAGGATCAATAGTTATACTTATTTGATTGCAGCTGAAGTTGCATAATATTGTACTATTCTATAAGAAAAGCTTTTTATGTACCAAGTACGTTATATAAATCCTAACGCCCGGAGGGTAACATTCACCCGAGGGCCTTTGGACCGAGGGATGAATTTTGCCCGATGGGCGTTAGGATCTAGTAACGCTCGTGGTGCACACAAGATTTTATTTTTCACGAAAAAGTTATCTTAAACGTTGTTTGCTTCATACATTTCTTCTCATAGTTTTTACTGCATTCTGATCGGCAACTGAGCACAAGTGAGCTTCTATGCAATTGCCATGGAAACATTGAAGAGGTTGTTTATTTAATAAAATAAAAAGTCGTTGGAAGATATTGGAATGCGAGGTAACACTTTGAAATTATTCGAAAGTTATCTAACAGGAAGATGCCAGGCGGTAAGAATAGATGATGTACTGAGCAGTGAAAAGGTGATTGATTGTGGAGTACCTCAAGGTTCCGTGCTGGGACCAACACTATTTAATATTTACATAAACGGACTTTCCTCATTGAGTAACAACGGAGACATTATTGGATTTGCGGATGATACAGCCATCTTCTATAAAGCAGATGACTGGAACTCATTGAAAGCTATGGTTGAAACCGAGTTTTCTGTGATAAAATGTTGGTTGGATGAGAAACTATTAACAGTTAACATAGATAAAACACATTACTTACCATTTTGTTGTAATTCAGCTGGAACACCTCCATTTGATCAATTGGTAATCAGGACAGAAAACCCCTTCCACATTCTGCCCGAAAACAAAATTAAATATCTTGGGATAATAATTGATATTCATATGAAATGAGATTTGCATATAAAATATACTGTAAACAAATTGAGAACCATATTATACAAAATATTTAATAAAATGACGCTGCATTTCTGTAAGAATTGACAAGCTTGTTAAAAACGGTTGTGTTCATAATTATGAAGATCCCACAGAATGTGACGCTCAAAGCTGAATAAGCGTTAGGAAATTTACTGCCTGTGGAATCCAAATACTTATACGAGAAGGAGTATGACCATTTTTTGAAATGAAAATATGAAAACAGAGTGAATACCGTAAAAGAAACTGTCTTAATGGCATACTTCCAGGAACTGGTGAGTTTATCTCATGAAAAATATTAATATTTTTTAATTATTTTACATTATTTCAGTCTGCAAAATATAGTGCAAATAGTCTATGGACCAAATACTCTCAGCTGAAATCAACATTGATTGTTAAAGAAAACATTAATATATCAGCATTCAGTCAACTGATAGCCTTTCTGAAAGTTAAATGGAAAGGATACATTCCTAAAAAATCAAAGGTTTTGGAAGGTGGACAAGTATTACTTTTCAAAAAAAAAGCTCCAGATGATACTTTTCTGCTACATAAAGTTGTTCTGGTAATGGGCGTATTTGGAGGCTTAAGACGTGATGAAATGGTCAAGATGTAGGAGCCGTTTTACTGACCAAGGTACCAGAAACGAAGACCTGCACCTCAAAAGTTGAAGAAAGCGAAATAGGAGCCTTGAACTTAATTAAAAAGTACATTGCACTACGACCAAAAGGATATAAACAACGTAGGGTTTTTTTAAACTACAGGAATAATAAATGCATTGAGTGACCTGTAGGTAAAAATACTATAGGAAGTGTTCTTTCTATCATAGCGAAATACCTTAATTTAGAAAACCCGAAACGTTACACCGGACATTGTCTACGCCGAACGTCGGCGTCGTCAACGCTTCTTGTTCAAGGTGTTGCTTCCTTTGAAACACTAAAATTACGTGGAAAATGGAAGAGTAGTACGGTAGCGGAGAGCTATATTGAAGAAAGTGTCTCCTCGAAGAACAAACTTGCTACAATGCCCATTCCGAAAAAGAAAATGTTAACGTTCCGAACGAAACCGAATGCATCATCGGTCAACTCACAGAACTTCAAACTTGGTACTAATTTTTCAGGAACATTTGAAATTTGTAATTTCTATTTGAGAGAAAATAATTAGTCCCTTTTTTATGTACAGTTATAGATAAAACTTTTCTGAGTAATTCATTTATTGAACTACAGAAAAAACATTTAGCGGGCGTTATGATTCATAATGCCCTCCATAACGCCCTGGGCGTTAATAGCAACCGTGGCCAAGGTATAATAAAGCAGTAATGGACAAGTGAAAAATAAAAATCTCAACCACCCTCTCCCACTTTCCACAGCTCCTATTATGGAACGCAAAAAAAATATTTCTTGAGTACTTTTAAATGCATCGTCGGATTCAAAGCAATTGCAGTGGTTTTGTCATTCATTGTGGCTCAAACGCCCAACAGTATGATTGATCACTACACAAATATTTGGTAAGTAGGTATTTGAAGTATACATCATTCTAAGCGATATTCATAGTAAATGAAAGAGCCCCGCAAAATCCTTATGGAATTTGAGTCTCTGTGGTTTTGCTGCTATGGTGCGATGAAATCATCCCATGCTCAGACAAAACTATTCATTTTCAAGTCAAGGAACAATATTTGTACTTGTTTCATTCCAGCTGAGGTTGCATAATATTGTACTATTCTTTAAAAAAAATCTTAACCATCCTCTCCCACTTTCCTTTTCAGTAGGATGCAGTTCAGGTTATTTTGAATAGAATTTAATTGGGCATTAAAGTCATACCTTGCTTAGAGTAGACTATTATTATTGGCGACAACAATATTTATGTATTCCATTTTAGATTAGCTTGAATGATTGACGAAATAAGTGAAAAAGTGCTGAGTGCAGCTGCTCATGTGATCTGTGAACCACTGACCTATCTAGTCAATGAGTCCTTCTCGTGTGGGCAATATCCCAGTATACTGAAATTGTCGAAATCAATACCGATTTATAAAAATAAAGGAACAAAAAATGACCCAAAGAACTACAGAAACATTTGTTTGCAAAGTCAACTAGCCAAAGTCTTTGATATATGGTGTTACTCCAGATTAATTGAGTTTCTTGAATCAAATAATCTGATACAGAACTTCCAGCACGGGTTCAGGAGAAAAAAATCTACAACTACTGCCATAGCTCAACTCACCTCCTTTATCTATGACACATTGAATGAAAAAGAAACTCCAATTGCACTTTATTTTGATTTGAGTAGGGTATTTGATATGGTAGATCATAAGCTACTCCTTGATAAACTGGAGTATCTGGGAATAAGAGGAATAGACAATGACTGGCTGCGCTCCTATCTTGACGGAAGGAGGCAAGCTGTAGTACTACAAAATAATATATCTGATAAACAATATGTTACACAGGGGGTACCACAAGGTTCAGTACTTGGTCCACTGTTGTTCATAGTGTTCATGAATGACCTGACCCACTCGGTTACACAATCAGATCTAGAAATTGTATATGCAGATGACACAAACTTCTGCTTGAGGAACATAACAGCTCAAGAGTGTTCTGCTAAAGCAAATGTAAGTGCTCAAGCATTTTACAATTATTGTCACAATAACGGATTATCTGTCAATACAGATAAAACTCATTTCATGACATTCTTGCCTAAAAATGTCAGCTTTGATTCTAGTCTAACTGTAAAAATAAATAACCAAATAATTCAACAGACTGAATCGATTAAATTTCTAGTGGTTACAATGGACCATAAGATGACCTGGGAAGAACATATTGATAATCTGGTAGCCAAATTAAGCAGTATCTGTTTTTTAATGAGACAATTACGAAACATTGTCAGTTTTGATATCTTGAAAATGGTTTATTTTGCCCATGTAGAAAGCACACTATCATATGGTCTAATTTTCTGGGGATCTTCCAGTCATCTGAATGATGAATTTATTATGCAGAAAAAAATAATGAGATGCATGGTGGGAAATTCATCAAGTGCATCTTGTAAAGGATTATTCAAGAAAACTAGAATCTTAACCTTACCCAGCCTTTACATATTCAAACTCATTTTAGATTTTACACAGCAAACACTCAATATTTCTAAGAACCGAGATATTCATAATTATTATACAAGAAATAGGAATAAAATTCATCAACCATTTTCGAGACTGACTCTTGGACAGAAATCACACAAATACCAAAAAATAAAATGTTATAATAAGTATTTGGAGTTATGCTCAGAACCAAACAAGCCTAGTACATTTAAGAATGGACTTCATACATTCCTTTGTAATGGCGCGTTTTATTCTCTGGATGAGTACCTGATGGCATGATTATTGCAGTGTTGAAGTACAAACCCAAAGTATGTCCTGAACCCAATAGAATGTTTCAGAG
Source organism: Chrysolina oricalcia (assembly GCA_944452925.2). NCBI lineage: Eukaryota > Metazoa > Arthropoda > Insecta > Coleoptera > Chrysomelidae > Chrysolina > Chrysolina oricalcia. The sequence continues at coordinate 35,878,283 of OX101813.2, read as the reverse complement.
TTTTAAATATGTTTCAAAAAAAAATTATATTTGTGATTTTGTAAACAATAAGAATATTTTAAAGAATTTTAGATATGTGTTAAAAATGTTTTATATATGTGAACTGCTTGAACTTTTAGCCTTAGTATTAAGATTTTGACTAGTCTGATAAGCATATGTTCACCAGCAGGCTGAATTGTGTATATGTTTTAGAGATGAATAAACCTACTTACTTACTTACTTACTATATCGTAAATTTTGAAACACGAAAAAAATTGATTCTCGACTATTTGTTAATGCATTGTTAAAATAAATGTTTACGCCTCCTAATATCAAAACTATTATTTTGGGGGTTTGTCATCCAAATAATTTCTATTCAAAATTACCTGAACTGCATCATTTTGAAAATTCAGAAAAATCCACAAATTTTTTTTTTGTCTTTGTTGGGATAATTATGAAAAAGTTCTGTTTCCCTATCAAGCATATTTTTTAACATCCGACGATGCATTTAGAAGTACTTACTGAATATAGCAATTTATGATACAAGTTCGTAAAGTGGGACTTTTTTGTATGAGCGCGAGAGTACAAAAAAGTCATTTACGAAAGTGTTTCATACAAAGTTTTTTCTTCGACAGTTATTATATTGCCAAATTGTAGCAATTATGTCATCAATTTGATTGCTTAATGAAATTAATTGTCGTCGTATTATCAAATAAAGACTTCCGAGTTATATTTGACGCAAAATACAGAATTTTTCTAAATTTCATAAATGTATGAACAGTGTCTAAAATATTACTTCGCGCACAGTTGATGATTTTACGCACAGGTGATTACTTTACGTACTATCAGCAGTGCGTAAAAGCTTAGTTTACGCACTGTCGTAGAAAAAATATTTTTTTGCATTTCATAATAACAGGTACGGAAAGGGGGAGGGTAAAATTTGTTCTATTAAATAGCACAACGTTAGCTACAATAAAACAAGTAAACATATTGTTCCTGGCAAGGGGTGATTTCAACGCCCCTAGCACCAAAACTTTCAATTTTTTGTTGTTAATGAAATGGTAACATTGGTTGAGAATCACATAAACTACATCATACCAAAAATTCAATAAAATCCACAGAGACCCATATTCCATAATGATTTTGCGAGGTTCTTTGGCTGTCTATAAAGAGTGTATCAACGATGCTTGAGTGGACGATGGCTTTTTCCCTGTTGTAGATAGGAAAATTTGTCTCAGTAGTTGTACCGAACAATGACAACAATGGTCTTGGTCACGCAAGATTTCAACTATTCAGAAATACTCATTTTCAACCACAACAAAACGATGAAAATTCACAATTATCTTCACGAAATCGACCGAATCCCTCACATTGTGTTTTCAAATAGACGAAAAATTGTTTTTATCTCCCAGTTCATCTGACATTTTGGACAACGAAACTTTATTGAGGTACATAAAATACCCAGTCAACACAGAATGGTCTCAGAGATGGTAGTGGGATTCACATTCTTGTTTCAGATCACACCAGTGAATCGCAAAGTGACTTCCATTATTATCGCATAAACGTCTACTCGGTGCCCCGTTGGTCATGTCGAGACATCAAAATGTGATACAAAATGTGACTCGAAATTAGCCCAATGTGACATTCCATTTATACTTCGGAATCGAATGCACATTGAGACCCTTTCGATGTAACAATGTGAAATTGAATGGAATGGTACTTATTTACAAATGCGCTTCACTTACTGATTCTCCTGAACGTCAAGAATAAAACAAAGCTCACCATGTTTTGGAGATAAACATTCTCAATTGAAAATTGAATCAATACATGACTCCTCTGGAAATGGAAAAAACCCTACGATAAAATTGAAGTTACTTTTTTGTAATATCTAACAGAAAACAACTACTTCCCCGGCAAAAGCCACGCTGGACATTGAACTACATCTGATAGATATTGAGAAAGACCCTATATAACTTGAGAGAAAAAATCTGAAAGTGAAAATTTGCATTTTCATTCAGATAGTTGATTAATGCAAAAAATTATTCCTACTCGTCCCTTGCAAAATTTAAATCGTATGTATTCTACTAGAAACGGATCAGTTCGACCAGGACGTATTGGTTGTAATCCTGGAAGAACTGCGGATTAGGTATTGACGATTTTTTAAGGTAAAACGGATCACGTGTCTGTTGTTCCGTAGAGAGTGTTATCGGAGATTCTATAGGTGGTTTTGGGATATCAACAACCCTTTCAAGACTCCAGAATAAAAAGGAAATATTTCAGAAAACCCAGAAAACTGGTTTGAGAAGCAAAATGAGCGATCACTTTGCAATGTCCCGCTGGAACACGAGGATACCCCTCCTGTCATACAAGTAAACAAAAAATTGTGAATTTTTGTTTATAACCAATTGCACAGCTTTCTTTTAGCATTGCGTTTCTTTGCATATGTCAATTACCAGACGTCTATGGCAAAAAGTAAATCTTGTGCTATGTCCCAGTCTTCTGTGAGCAGGTGTGTTCACGAAGTATCAGAAATATTGATCATTTGGCCCTCTGTCACATAATGGACTAGTTTTAATTTTTTTATCATTGATTAATTCTAAAAATGTATGTGAAATGAAACAAAAATGTGAAAGAATCATTGAAATATCTGCAGAATTGATGAAGTTATGGGACTTTGAAGTTGCGCTTGGAAGAATAACTTCAAAGTACGCAGCGCTCTAGTGTGTGACGTCACGCCACATGAACGAGGCAACTGGTATTCGCAGAGTGCTTACAAATTTATCGGTGTACAATCACTTGCGCCGTTCATGTCGTGTATTGTTCATTACACGATTGCTGAAATTAATTAAATATTCTACAAATATTGTATTGTGCCTAGGTGTAAAAGCACGACAATTAAAAACCCCAATAAATTGTTTTTTCATGTACCAAATGACATGAATAAAATGAAGAAGTGGTGTAAACTAATGAGGCGTGACTTAATTGGATCTAAAAGTACTACATATGTGTGCCTTGGCGCGGCTAAGGATCTAATACGTGATTGTTTGTGGTGTGGCGATCTCAGACATGTGGCGTGACATCACAGACGAGTCGGAGAAAAAGACATTCCACGCTAAAATACTTAAATTTAAATAATCCATATCTCAAGTCATTTATTGATGGATTTGAAAAAAAAAACTCTGATTTACTAGTTCTGATCTATATTTTAATTCCATCGCGTCAAATTTCAACATTACTAAACTAGTCCATTCCCAACTGAGCTGTTCAGTTTGGCTGTTAGGAGGTCACAAGATTTTTGAAAGTTTCTGCTTTGCTTGGTTCATTCTTATTTATACGAAACCCGCAGGTTTTTTCCAATTCATTCAAATATACGGAAAATGTAATAGTTTCACTACTTCTTCTTCACAATTTCGTAATATTCACCAATCTCCATAATTGATTCAGAGCTGTTTTTTGTCGTATCACTTTTTTTAAATTATTTGGACCGTTTTAAAAACTTTTCATTTTAGCGTTGAAACAGTGACGTCATAGACACAATGTTTTTTTTTCAAACGAAATTCACCATTTTGACGCCATAGTCAATTTTATGACGTAAAATTGAAAAAGTTTTTAAAACATTATTGAATACGGTCCAACGACAAAAAACAGCTCAGATGTCTATCAAATAATCGAATAACTGACACTGACAGTTCAAAAATTCAGTTTTCAACCATCGCTCAATCACAAAACATGAATTTACGTGTACTACCCATCTCAAAAACTCACATTTGTTGTTATTTATTTGGTAACGACTGAAGCCATAACGACAGTGTTTACAGAATACGAATTTCTAAATTGTCGTTTAGATTTACGTAATCGTAAATTGAACTACAATCGTTAATTAAGGACTCGTTAAATAACGACTTTTTAGAGAATATACCTATAAGCCATGATATTCCCATACAGCTATACTCATGTGAGTGACTTTAAGAAAGATTAAAGTGATGATCATTATATTATCAAAAATTTTCAGGGTTAACTTGGAACAATGGAGGGAACAGCACAATAACGAGACACTCTTTTCGAAACATACACCCATGGATAATTCATCAATTGATGCCAATTCAGTCCCTATTACAACCACACGAACAATCTCCCTCAAGTCTGGCAATTGGTTGAACCCCATCCTAACAACAAACACATCAATTGTTATTTATAGTTGTTTAGTTGTCCTGACCGCTGCCATGTCCGTTTCTAGCCAAATAGCCTTCTTCAGATCTTGCATGAAAGCTTCTACAAGACTTCATGATTCGATGTTCAACAAAATCGTGTACTCCACTATGAGGTTTTTCAATACGAATCCCTCAGGAAGGATCCTCAACAGATTTTCCAAAGATATCGGAATAGTTGATGAAGCCTTACCGCAATCGCTTGGGGATACTATATCGGTGAGTTGAGAAAAGTGATGTGAACTAGGTATCATTTTTAGGAGAGTTGGTCTGTAAAATAAAATAATTTCTTTTCAGTATAGTTTGATGATGTTGGCTACAACTTTAGTGATTGGGTCACTAAACCCATGGATAATGATACCAAATTTGATAGTTCTGGTGCTATTCTACTTCATGAAACAGGCATTCCTTGTATCGAGCAGGAATATCAAGCGTATAGAGGCAATGAGTAAGTATTTTTAAAATATCGAAAGTGAATACAGAGGATCACGATCATATTCGGTAGTCCCTACAAATGATAAAAATTATAATAGTAATTAATTTTATTATTAAGTTCATAAATAGGTACCCAGTATATAACTCTTATCAAAAGGAATGATTAATTTTTCATCCATGTTCGAGAAATGGACAAAACTTGCTCTTCCATCCAACCGTATACATAAATATAAATTGAAAAATACTAATAATAAATAAATACAATTTCAAAAATAATAAAGAGCATTTCTACTGATCTTTTAAGCAATATTTGGTTGATAATTTCATCAGAGAACATAAGTCATCATTCAGTTTTTTCTGTTATGTCAAAAGTATCTTCATTGTCCAAAACTCTAGAATTATAATAACGAAAGTAATGAAGTTTCCACCGTCTATATTTACATTATTACAGGTTATTGGAGTAACGTCGTATCAAAGAAAAACCAATATTTTTCTAAAGGCCAACGTTTCGGCAATATACTCCGTAAAAAAACTGAAAAATTGAAATAATTTTTTCATACTTATATCTACAGTGTGTCTCACTTTTCATGGAAGCATCCCCGTAACTTCCGTAATTATCAAGGTAGAATGATGAAACTCTCAGGACTGAAGGAAATTATAGAAATGCACCTACCGGTTCAATGGTGATGGCCTAAATGGTATACACCACCCACCAGTCACGATGGAACAACCCATATTTACGGTAAATCATATTGGGGGCCAAAATAGAAGCGAAATTCCACCAGATTCGTGATCAAGACCCCCAACTTATTACAGATACTTCGTAATCCTGGAAAAAATTCAGTCCTGAAAAATCCTAATTTGCACATACCGGTTGAACCGGTAGGTGAATTTTCATAATTTCCTTCAGTCCTGAGAGTTCATCATTCTACCTTGATAATTACGGAAGTTACGGGGGTGCTTCCATGAAAAGTGAGACAAATTCGGATTTTTCAGGAATGATTTTTTCAGAAAAAAAGGAGTATTTGTGATGAGTTGGGGTCCCGTTCACGAATCTGATGGATTTCGCCTCTTAAACGATTTACCGTAAAATGGGTTGTTCCATCGCGACTGGCGAGCGGTGTATATCGCTTAGGCCATCATCATTGAACCGGTAGTTGCATTTTCATAATTTCTTTCAGTCCTGAGAGTTGCATCATTCCACCTTGATACTTACGGAAGTTACGGAGGTGCTTCCATGAAAAGTGAGACACACTGTATATGTAATTGTACTTGATTTTATTTTATAGAGTCCTGATATCTTATATCCTCACGAAATATATTTCCGGAACATTGGCCTGTTGAAAAATTCAATTTTTTTTTAAGGCGACCCAATTCCAACAACCTGTACGCCACCTAATAAAAATTTAATTTTTCCTGTTTCTATCCTTTCTTCCGTTTTACAGCACGCAGTCCAGTATATACACATCTAGCAGCCTCTCTCCAAGGCTTGACCACTATCCGGGCATTTGGAGCAGAGAATATTCTATCAAAAGAATTCGACAGATTTCAAGATTCCTACACATCGGCGAATTTCATGTTCTTGAGCGCAAATAGAGGATTTGGATTCTGGCTAGATTTTCATTGTTGCATATATGTTTTATTAGTAATGGTTAGCATATTGTTCATTCAAAACGGTGAGTGAACCTGATAATATTCTACGCTGGTAGACACAATTTTGAAGTTTTACATGTTATATTGAGGAATTTGTCAACTATGGCAACTCCAATGTTATTATCCTCCTCGGAGCTCATTCCTCCAATCTAATGTATTCCTCCTTGTGGTGACTGTTACAGCGGAGGTTCTCTGAGGACTGAGTCACTTCTTTGACAAATATCACTCTGTTCAGGACTCTTTCCATAAGCACCGTAACTATGCCCTTGAATTTCTCCCTACTGTGATGACTTAGCCGTCAGCAAAACCCCCTATGGTTGACTCAAGTTATAGACTCATTCATGAGAAAGTTCCACATTAAAAAAGACAAAACAATTCTTTGTAGTTAACTTCAATCGACGACTTCTAGAGCTAGAGCTAGAGCTAGAGCTAGAGCTAGAGCTAGAGCTAGAGCTAGAGCTAGAGCTAGAGCTAGAGCTAGAGCTAGAGCTAGAGCTAGAGCTAGAGCTAGAGCTAGAGCTAGAGCTAGAGCTAGAGCTAGAGCTAGAGCTAGAGCTAGAGCTAGAGCTAGAGCTAGAGCTAGAGCTAGAGCTAGAGCTAGAGCTAGAGCTAGAGCTAGAGCTAGAGCTAGAGCTAGAGCTAGAGCTAGAGCTAGAGCTAGAGCTAGAGCTAGAGCTAGAGCTAGAGCTAGAGCTAGAGCTAGAGCTAGAGCTAGAGCTAGAGCTAGAGCTAGAGCTAGAGCTAGAGCTAGAGCTAGAGCTAGAGCTAGAGCTAGAGCTAGAGCTAGAGCTAGAGCTAGAGCTAGAGCTAGAGCTAGAGCTAGAGCTAGAGCTAGAGCTAGAGCTAGAGCTAGAGCTAGAGCTAGAGCTAGAGCTAGAGCTAGAGCTAGAGCTAGAGCTAGAGCTAGAGCTAGAGCTAGAGCTAGAGCTAGAGCTAGAGCTAGAGCTAGAGCTAGAGCTAGAGCTAGAGCTAGAGCTAGAGCTAGAGCTAGAGCTAGAGCTAGAGCTAGAGCTAGAGCTAGAGCTAGAGCTAGAGCTAGAGCTAGAGCTAGAGCTAGAGCTAGAGCTAGAGCTAGAGCTAGAGCTAGAGCTAGAGCTAGAGCTAGAGCTAGAGCTAGAGCTAGAGCTAGAGCTAGAGCTAGAGCTAGAGCTAGAGCTAGAGCTAGAGCTAGAGCTAGAGCTAGAGCTAGAGCTAGAGCTAGAGCTAGAGCTAGAGCTAGAGCTAGAGCTAGAGCTCGAGCTCGAGCTCGAGCTGGAGCTGGAGCTGGAGCTAGAGCTGGAGCTGGAGCTAGAGCTAGAGCAGTAGCCAGAGCTAGAGCTACAGGTAGAGCTAGAACTAAAGATATAGCTTAAACAAGAGCTAGAGCGCTACCTCCAGTGAGTTGAATCTATTGTCAAAGTTGTGTTTGATACAGAGAAATGCTCGCAGAGCTACTTCGATTTCATCCAGACTACTTTCCACTTTCACTGAGTAGGGGAAGTGCTCTTTTAATTGTCTACCAATATGCAAGTTTAGTGGGTTTGATGATGGAACCCAGTCCTGTCAAGAAGTTTTGAAAATACGTTACATCGTACAATTTGAATAATTACTCTTCGAAAACCATAAATAATTAAGAGGAAAAAACATCGATAATTTCCTATGGATTATTTTTATTATTGAATATCAATTAGCGTATATTTCTGTTCTTTTTTTTTCTATACTGTTTAGCACAAGTTTTGTTTTTACTCATGGCAGATTGTATACTACTATCCGATTATCATTGTGATATACAGGGTTTTTCAAGTATCCGAGTTCTAATTATAAATGCACATCTGAGAAATAAGTCGAACGAGATAAAAATTGTAAAAGTTTGTAGCGAATCACTCCAAAGAAGCTCTTCAAAATCTACACTGGCGCTGATAACATAGTAGGTATTAGAATAATAAAGCGAATTCACCACCTTGTTAATGTTCGTTTTTTCAATTCCATTATTTTCAATTATTGAAACCCTAACAACTTTCATCTCGTTTTTGTTGGACTTATTTCAATTTTTTTACAGCAATCAACTATTTATATAACAATGCATATGAGGTTAAATAGTTTTGGAAAAGTTTTGAAACACCCTGTATATAACTTTATATTTCGATAGATTTCAATTATCAAGGACTCTATGAAGTACCTTTAATTGAGCCACTCCTGTCTCCAATGCTAGGAAATTGACGAGAAGTGTTCAGAATAAGATATGCTTTGGGATAAAGAGAGTCTTCATCTTCTAATATTTGAAATTGATCTTTATGGATCATGTTCGTCTCATTTCAGATTCATTTGGTGGTAACGTTGGCTTATCGCTGACACAAGCTGCGAACTTGGTGGTAATGTTTCAATACCTACTGAGACAGTGGAGTGAATTCGAAAACCAAACTACTTCTGTAGAAAGGATTCAAGAATACGCAGACATGGTGCCAGAATGGGATACCAATACAAGGGACCCGAAAAAATCGTGGCCAGAGGAAGGAAACATTGAATTCCGAAATATTCAATTGAGATACTCTGAAAACAGCCCTTATGTACTCAAGGATATCTGCTTCGAAATCAGGTCTATGGAGAACATTGGAATAGTTGGCCGGACAGGGGCTGGAAAATCATCTCTGATTCAGGCTCTGTTTCGGCTATCCGATACTGAGGGGAGCATCTTCATAGATGGTGTTGACACAAAGACTGTTCCCCTGAAGGTTCTTAGGTCGAAGATATCTATAATCCCACAAGAACCCGTCCTGTTTTCCGGAAATCTCAGAATGAATTTGGATCCTTTTGGCGAGTATAATGACGAGGTAATGAATATTTTTTGGTTATTCCTACCTTCCAGGCTTATACGTGAGAGTGGTTTCTGAACCATTTTGGCAGACGCTGGGTGGAAGGTGAATGCTCTACCACCACGGTCACTTCGCTTATCAGTTATTGATTTGAGTATGATATTTTATTGAAAAACTCACCATTTCATTTGAGTATATTGCATTAACCACAAAGGTTTATTAGCGTTTGTAGAAGTACAGTAATGCTTAGGTATTTACAGTTTATGTAGTAATTCTATGTCAGAAAAAAAAACAGATAATTGAGCAAAAATTACAATTTTCTTCTATAGGTTCTTTCATATTTTTTTATGAATGATGAGTTATTCTCTCCACCGCATAGTTTGGACATTCAATTAAAATATGCTTCACCGAAGTCCAGTGTCACATATTTCACAAAATGGTTCTTGTCGTCCAGCTATGAGATATTCGAGCGTTATTTTAGTGTGTCCAAAACGGTGTCTGGTAATTTTCACTTGGTGGATTCTGATTTTATTCATTTGCACCATTTTGGAGGAAGTATTTTCTGAAATCGCTATTGACAAAAGTTGAAGGGTTACTTGAATAAGTTAATGGACAACTTTAGTTCATCAGATTACGGTATAATAAGTTCTATATCTTCGAGTTTATATTCTATACTAACCAATGCTAAAACATTTATGAATTTCAGATTTTATGGAATGCTCTCGAAGGAGTCGAACTCAAAAAAGCTGTCCATGAACTACCAGATGGTTTGGACAGTAAAATAACTGAGGGCGGTTCCAACTTCAGTGTAGGACAGAGACAGCTTATTTGTCTCGCTCGTGCCATAGTGCGAAACAATAAGATACTAGTTCTAGACGAGGCCACGGCCAACGTGGATCCACAGACAGATGCGCTGATCCAGAGTACTATCAAACACAAGTTCGCCAATTGTACAGTGTTGACCATTGCTCATAGACTTCACACCATTATGGATTCAGATAGGGTATTGGTGTTGGACGCTGGACGAGCAGTGGAATTTAACCATCCATCGGTCCTTTTGCAGATGAGTAACGGAGTGTTTCAGAGACTCGTCGAGCAGACTGGGGTGTCGATGGCACAAAGTTTATACGATATTGCCAAAAGGAACTTTTCTAAATCGCCTGTGATGAGTGAACAAATCCATTAATGCTTGGATTGATCCAGCTCAAATTTAAATGAAATTTCTAGTCTAATTTTTGTATTTCAACAGAAGATCTGTAGATGATATTATCTCAATAAATTTTAGGACGAAGTAGTTTGGATTGATTCAATGTAAAAGAAAAAAAACTAAGAAACAAGTAACCTGCTCTATTAATCTTCAGCAGTAGCTGTTCAATCAATAGTTCAGCATGGCTCTGTGCTCGTGAAGTTGCTGTGGAACGACCCTGAAAACAAGATAAAAGTATCCACTGAAATTTAAAATTTGGTATGTCAGTGAATTAGAGGTGGAAGGGAAAAAGGGAAAGGGAGGCATTCATATGTAACGACTAGCAGGGAACTCACTTTCAAAGGTGCAAATCCTATTATACGTCCACTTTTATTTATAATCAATTTTAACTCCAACAATGACAGTGAATGAAGAAATTACAATTCAACAAGTCTTCAATGAAATCATAAAGAGTGAAATCGAACTGAAAAACTCAATTAATGCCAGCGAAGCACGAGTGAGGCTTGACATGGAGGTTTTTAATAATAAAGTCGTATTGCTAGAAAGAGAAAACATCCAGTTGAAAGAGAAGGTCGAATTATTGAAAAATTGATCATCTTTGGATTGAAAAATACCGATAAAATCACTCCTGAAATATTATGTGAAGAGATTGGAACTTCTCCAGTTTGTCTTGAACTTATCCGATTTTCATATGAAGTTAGAGCTTTTATCAAATTTGAAAAAACAGTCGATACTACAAAACTGCAATAAACTAAGATGTTCTAACGTGTCTATTGTTCATGACATGACAGAAACCAAGAGAGGGGAAAATGTAATAATGCGAAAGCACCCGGGAAACTGTCTGATATTGATTTCATTAGAGAAAACAGATTAGTTGTCAATATTATCGACTACTGCATACATATACATGATCTGGAACCCCACGAAGGAGAAGAAGAAAGCAATCTCCAATCGAAACTAAGGCAACCAGTGCTCCACAGACTCCTATCACCCTAGAGCAACACGATTTCACACGAAAACCAGTTCGTAATAGACCACATCATCCTCTTCATTCGAGAGTGAGGAGACATTATTATCCTCTCAGGATACTCCTTAGAAAATAAAGAAGCAGGTTCAAAAAACTGTGCCTAGGAAAACATCGCAGTCCCAGACGAAGTAAATTCAGACGCCTTACCTATAACTGAAGGTATTTCATAGGGATCCATCCTCGGATCCTTAATATTTAGTCTATATTTATCTGATTTCCACCAATCTGTTAATACTTGTACCATTCATCACTATGCCAACGAAACCCAGATTCATTCCTCATTTTCCATTCGCGATTTAGATCTGGCACAAACTCAAATAAATACTGATCTCCAATCCATCTTCGATATTTCTTCTGTCCATAAACTCAAACTCAAAAAAAAACGCAATGATGCAACAGATAATTTGCATTGAACACCATAGAAATACACCTTGAGAATGAGTTACAATGGACCTTTCCACGACATATGAGAGAACACTGTAATTAGAAAGTGCATACGCTAGTATCCATCGGAAATTTTTATTAATTTTTTTCTGACCGCTAGTTTCTCTATAATCAGAAGAAAAGTGGTTTCGTGACGTCACGTTCATCAAAACTAGTCTTGACAACGTTGTAAAAGTTGTGCATCGTGGAATCTCAAATTCTCATTTGAATATAATGTAACGTATGACAGTTGTCATTTGATGCCAGATGGGTTTGTTCGTCTGTTTCACAAAGCATCAATATGAATCGTTTGTCTCTGTTTAACTCGTTTGCCTACTTTAATATTTAATACAAGCAGAGCAGTTCCATCAAATATGTTGGCTGCAAACGAACATGCCCTACTTGATTTCTTTTTTGAGGTTAATGCGGTTTTCAAAGTTTTGAAATGTTTTTGTTGTTTGTGCCCTAAATTTGTTTCCTCATTCCTGTATCTGTATCCTGCAATAGCTGTGAACATGTCGAAAAGGTGCTTCGTACCTGGTTGTCTGAACAACAGTGAAAAGTCTAATAACAATTTTCCATGCTCCTAAATACCTATGAAGCGCATTGTAAAATGTGGTTCGAAGCAATAAATAAACATTGTGTAAAAAGCGGAAATATAATTAACAGATCAAACGAACTTACCTAAGTGAAGTTCGATCTGGATTATATGAGGCCTCGTTGAAGTAAATAAGAGAAGTATGTAGTATCCTCGCTTAGCGCCAAGTCTCACACAATTTTAATTTGAAATAATCCAACTCCATCCACTGTACTATTCACCAATCGCCTATATCCTATATCGTTCCTCAGTATTCTTCAAAGCCCAAATTTGTTGCAACACGGGATGAGTATAGGGAAGGGCGTGACTTATTTACTTCAAGGAGGCCTCATATAATCCAGATCGAACTTCACTTAGGTAAGTTCGTTTGATCTGTTAATTATATTTCGGCCTCGTTTCGTAAATAAGAGAAGTATGTAGCTGTTTAAGGAAAGATGCAACAAATTTTTCTCCCAGAATATATTGACATGTCAGAAAGAGCATGTAATCAATATAGCAGTATAGAATTTTAACAAATATTTATATACCTGCTATAGAAAGTAGAGTATTTATTAACAATGAGCTATAAGCAATAATCCACAAATTTTACAAAACACAATTCATTTGTGAGAACATCATTAGTAACATTTGTATAAGTAACATATATATATATATATATATATACATACAGGGTGTTAATTAAGTACGTTGACAAACTTCGGGAGGTGATTCTTTGAAGGTTTTCAGGACGAAATGTTCATATAAACATATGTCCCAAACGGCTTGGTTTTCGAGATACAGGGTGATAAAAATACATTTTTTTCAAGATTTTTTTAGAGTTAACTTCGACATTTTCTACAATAATCAGTTCAAATTAGGCAAGTACAATCCATTCAATAGTACGCACGATACAAAATAATGCATTTCTCAAATAATTCACAGGGTCCTCCTTTTTTCAGAGTCAAGCTTTGTTCAACCCTTCAGAATTTTTTTTTCCGCCGCCACTGACATATTATGAGAAAGGAATAATGAATGTTGTTTCATTTAACATCTTTTTGCTCTCTTGATGTTTTTCATTTACTTGTACTGTTCAGGAGTTACAATGAAAATATTAACGCAAACATTTTCCAGTAACGCATAACATAAAGAAATTTGAGAAGCAAAACGTGAAGGGTGATTCTTTGAAAGGTTTCAAGATGAAAAGTTCATATAAACATGTCCCAAGCGGCTTGGTTTTCGAAGTACAGGGTGATCAAAATACATTTTTTAGGAGTTTTTGGAGTTTACTTCGAAATTTTCGACAATAATCGATCCAAATTAGTTCAAATTGGACAAGTACAATCCATTCAATAGTGCGCATGATATAAAATAATTCATTTCTCGAAGTGTCATTGCCACTCTCCAAAGATTAGCACGTGACGCAATACGTCATTTTGTTCTCATTACACAAATAGCAATTTTCTGCTCGTGTAGAGAAAATGTAATGTTATGGAGCTCCCATACATTTTTACCATAACTCAGGTTGAATATGTATTGCACAAAGTTAATTATGGCAAAATAATTTTGGACATTTTCAATAGTGAATAACTTTATTATCAAATACTAGAGGAAAGTAACATAAATTCCCTAGGAATAAAATTAAGTTCAGAAAAGGACCATTATTGAAATTGATATGTCAGAGCAGCTGCTGGAAATGGCCACCGCCAACTTCAATGCATGCGTTTATGCGCCTAACCATAGACTGGCGGACACGCTCAAAAATACCAGGAGTGTTTCTTATAATTCCGCATGACTCCTGTATGCGATTCCTCAGGTCTTCTTCACTTTGAACTGGAGTTCGGTACACTAATGATTTAAGGTGCCCCCAGAGGAAAAAATCAAGTGGATTCATATCGGGTGACCTTGGTGGCCAAAGTTGTGGCCCACCACGCCCAATCCAGCGATCAGAATAATTCTCTTCTAAATATTGGCGTGCAACCAATTTGAAGTGTACTGGAGCACCATCATGCATAAACCAAATTCCAATTCTTTCCCTCAGTGGGATCTCTTCTAGGAGTCCAGGTAAGATGAATTCAAGAAAATGTCGATAATGGTCACCATTGAGTCTATGAGGCAGAAAATGTGGCCCGATAAGGAAATTCTCTACAATTCCAACCCAAACATTCACAGAAAACGTCTCTTGAAAATGGTTTTCAATCACGGCGTGTGGGTTTTCATCAGCCCACATATGATTGTTGTGAAAATTAATAATGGCTTTACGGGAAAAGCATGCCTCATCGGTGAATAACACTTGAGATAAAAACCATGGATTTTCCAAGAATTTATTTCGAATCCAAGTGCAAAGAGTTAATCTCTTTGGAAAATCCCTTGGCAGAAGAGCTTGAACACGCTGTATGTGATAGGGATAAAGTTGTTGCTCTTTTAAAATTTGCCATACCAATACATGGGTTACGTTAAACTGTGCCGCAATTTGTCTTGTACTGGTGTCTGGATGCTGCTCAATTTCGTTAAGTACAGCTTCTTCTATCTGAACTGTTCTAAGTCTCCTGGGTCTTCCTATGAGAACAGCAGACCTCTTGAAAGTACCCGTTTCACGAAGACGGGAGTGAATATTGATGAACATTTGTGTGCTGGGAATATGACGTTGTGGAAATCTTTCTAGATACATTCGTCTGGCGGCACGAGCGTTACCATCAGCCATTCCATACATTAAGTGCATGTCTGCCATTTCTGAATTTGTATATTCAACCATTTTATCCAAAGGAATATTGAATGAATCTGCTTTATAGCTTGCACTAATGAAGAATTAACAATGAGACAGTTTCTCAACTTTCGATAACTGTCAAGTTGTTGATATTTAAATAAATGAATTAATATCAAAGCCCACTTTGCTATTTTTATGAATTCAAATTGATTACAAAATTTCTGCGTTACTGCAGAAGTAAAAACAAACCGAAATTTCTGATAAAATAATGTACTCCGTACGGAAACAAAAATTTGTTTGATTTAGTTTTTCAGAGTTATGACCAGAGATTCATAAATGAAAATCAAATGTGTAATGATCTGCGACTATTAGATAAACTCTATTAACTATCTTCCATTACAGGATTACCTTTCGGAAGTTTTTTATGTTGAAAAGGAAACGTTCAATTGAAAACTAAAAAATATCTTTTTTTAAAATAACAAAAAATTTGTATGAGTTCTCTATCAAGACTGATGGGTAAAAACATTTTTAATCAAATATCTCAATGAAAATGCACATTTTTACCATCAGAATCTTCAGGTTGAAAGTTAAGGTTTTACCAATATCTGTCAGATCTAGTTTAATATACAGCGTACCGCAGTGACGGGGAGATAGTAGTTTTCTGTTAGATATCACAAAAAGAAATCACATCTTTACAATAACAAGCTTTTATTTAGCTTCACTTGTAACTAACAAACAATTTAATAAAAGTTGAATTTGACCCACTTCTAATACTCCGATTAATTTGAAATTTGGCAGGTTTCCGTAATTCCGGTGACAATGCATTAAAAAAATGTTTGGTAAAAAACAAAATGGCGGCTCCAATATGGCGGACGAGTTTTGTGATTATGATCCGATTCTGTTCAAAATTGGTATGTGATGGTTTTTGGGTTGGAGATTTTCAGTTTCACATAAAAAATAAACTAAAATGTAAAAAATGAAAATTATGAAAAGAAAACATTTAAAAGTTTTTATACAATACACTGAAAAGGAAAAAATTATTCATTTCATTGTTTGATCTAGGTAATCTTGTACAGAAAGATTTTGATACTCACAGAATAACCTACAAAAAATTAAACAAATTATTTTTTCATTTTCAGTGCATTTGTATAAAAGCTTGTCTTTATATTTTTTATTGTATAATTTTTATTCATCGTAGATTTTTCTAATTCTGAAAAAATATTTCCATCAATTTACAATAATTGAAAATGTTTAATTTTCAAATTTTCTAATGTTATGCCACACTGGAAAATGTTTAAATTAATATTTTCATTATAGCCCCTGAACCGTACAAGTAAATGAAAAAATGCAAGATATCAAAAAGATGTTAAATAAAACAACATTGATTATTCCTTTCTCATAATATGTCAGTGGCGGTGGAAAAAAAAATTCTGAAGGGTTGAACAAAGCTTGACTCTGAAAAAAGGAGGACCCTGTGAATTATTTAAGAAATGCATTATTTTGTATCGTGCGCCCTATTGAATGGATTGTACTTGCCTAATTTGAACTGATTATTGTAGAAAATGTCGAAGTTAACTCTAAAAAATCTTGAAAAAAATGTATTTTTATCGCCCTGTATCTCGAAAACCAAGCCGTTTGGGACATATGTTTATATGAACTTTTCGTCCTGAAAACCTTCAAAGAATCACCTCCCGAAGTTTGTCAACGTACTTAATTAACACCCTGTATATATCATATTTTATTTTAATGTTATAATTATACATAACATTTTTTTTTTTTTTTCTTTGGTCTTTTCAGCAGCTGAGGACAGAATCAGCGAAATTGTTGTCATCTATAATTGGCCTATTATAAAATTTGGCAAAAGTATGTGATCTTTTAGTCCAGCCAGCTGACAACCTGATGGTATCAAATGAAACCCCCTTTCTTACAGCCGCTGAAGTAGATGCGTGACGCGTACTGTGGGCAGTGAAATGAGTATCTACTCCACATGTCTTTAGCATATTCCTCAACCACCTAGATATTGTCTGGGCAGTGGCATTTTGGAAAGGTTTCTTATATGTTATAAAGAGTCGTTCTGACGCACTTCTAATATCTTTAGTTTTTTCCAAATACGATAGAAGAGTTCTGGAAGGGCAAATATTCTCATTTTCATTATAGAAGGGTAAGATGAGGGTTGGTTGTAGACTGCCCTTTCTTGTGATTTTCAGTCTATTAGGAATTTTTATCTCTATTTTGTCTGCATATTTAACAATGTTATTTATTTCAATATTTGCTAATGTTTGAACTCTCTGTCCTGTGGCCAATGCCAGAAGGATAGCCAATTTTGTTGTTAACTCTTCCAAATTCAATGCGTCATTTGGAGTCAATTTCAGATGAGACAAAACAATTCCAGGGTCCCAAGTGCTATTATATTTAGGTAAAGGTGGTCTTAAACTATGGACCCCCTTAAAAAATCTCCTTATACGGAAATCCGACATTAGGGACGGTTCCAATATTTGGGAGAGAGCCGCCCTGTATGAATTTAGTGATGAGAATGAAGCTCCTCTATTGTAGTGAAACGTGAGAAAATTCAGAATATCAACAGTAGATGTTGAAAATACGTCTGAATTGGTGTTTTTTCGAAAGAACCACCATAGTTTAAGACCTACATTATACTGTTGTATAGTTGAGGAGGTTATTGAAGCCAAACAAATTTCTAATGATTCATCTGGAACACCACCTGATTTTAGTGCTTGTAGGATAATGTCCCTGCCACCAGGGAAATTTTTGGCCAAAGTGGATGAGGTATATCTCTGAAAGAAAGTAGTTTCTCATTAGGGGGGAGAAATAAAGGCTCTTGCTCTAATAATGACCGAAATAACGGATACCATGGTTGGGAGGTCCAGAATGGAACAATGACAATACCTCTAGCCTTTTCTTCCACTATTTTGTGTAAGACACGCAAAATCAAAGCAAATGGCGGAAAGGCATAAAAAAAATGTTTACTCCAATCCAGAGTAAATGCATCAATTGAAACACATTCTGGATCTCTCATCCATGAAACGAATCTCTTGCACTTAGTGTTATGTCTTGTTGCAAATAAATCAATGCTAGGTTGACCAAATTTGAGTAAAATCTTTTGAAAAGCACTATCACTGAGTTCCCATTCTGTCTCCTCTGAAAGTTTAACACGAGATTCAGAGTCCGCCTCTACGTTATCTTTCGATCGAATATAGCTGGCAAAAAGAAAAATAGTTCTCTTTTCGCACCAAGTCCAAATGGAACGGGAGAGGTCATTTAGAGCGGGAAATTGAACACTGCCCATTTCATTAATATATGCAAGAGCCGTTGTATTATCTACCCTACACAAAATATTACAGGGTGATAGTTTTTCTGCAAAGCATTTCAGTGCACAGAAAATAGCTTTCAGCTCCAAGTGGTTGATATGAGAGTCTCTTTCAGTTTTTGTCCAAAACCCATGACATTTCTCCCCATTACAATATGCGCCCCATCCACTTTTAAAGGAATCCGAAAAAATTTCTAATTGGTAGGAATCAACCTTAATATTATTCTTGGCACCTGAAATATTCCGGAGCCACCAATCAAAGTCTGATTGTAAAGTAGGAGGTAACTTCATTATAGAATTATGATTACCAGAAGCTTGCTTTAGGGCTAAAAATTTTTGTCGTTCTAATAGTTTGGTATAAAGCCATCCATATTTGACTGCGAAACAGATAGAAGTAAGAGTGCCAAGAAATTTAGCAAAGTCGCGAATTTTGCAACTTTGAGAAGCTGAGAACTTTTTCAGTAATTTAGAAATTTTTGATATTTTATCCTCTGGAACCGACACGGACATGTCTGATGAGTTATAAATGAAACCCAAATATCTCACACATTGAGATGGCATAATATTACTCTTCTCAAAATTGATAATGAAGCCAAGACGTTCTAATATACTTATTGTTTCGTTAACGTTGTCTAGGCAGTCCTGAAAGGATTTGCCTAATAGCAAAAAATCATCTAAATATAATACTGAGAGAAAACCTCTCTCTCTCAGATTCGCTATGATGGGTTTCAATAATTTTGTAAATACGAGGGGTGCACAGTTGAGGCCGAAAGGTAAACAATTATATTGAAATAATTGTCCATCAAACCTAAATCTCAGATATTTTCTGTGGGGCTCGAAGACAGGCACCAAGAAATAGGCATCTTTCAAATCCAAGGAGGCCATAAAAAAATCTTTTTGTAACATTTTTGTAACTACTCGATGGTCCTCTAGCTTGAAATGATAAGTTTTTATAAATTTGTTCAGAGATTTTAAATTGATAACTAACCGTTGACGGCCAGAAGGTTTTTGGATCAAAAATATATTAGATAAGTACTGGTTTTTACATGATTTTACCATCGAAACAGCTTCAATTTTGAGCAATTCTTCAATAGAAGATTTTATATCATGTTTTTCTGTCAAGGTCCACTTAGGTTCTTTAGGAAGTAAAAGCTGAACAGGTTTTCTCATAAAAGATAATTTGAGTCCCATAATATACGATAAAATAATCTTATCTGAAGTGAGCTTAGACCATTCTTCAAAAAACAGACCAAGTCTACCAGCGTATGTACCAACCTCAATATTCATGGCCGTTGGGAGTGTCTGTTCGCCCGCGGTTTGTAAGCTCTCCTAGCGTCCTCCGACGGTTTCCGTGATCGTACGCCTTGAAGATTTTGATAGGTGGGCCCCTGAAAGTTGTTGTATCGTCGAGAGGGAGTCCTTTGATACTGACGTCCAACCCCTGCTCCCTTCAATGTTCGAGGTGGACCCTTGGAGTTTAACGAACGGACAGGCTTTTTGGTGGAGCGTAGTGGTTTTAGGTCAAGGCTTGATTTTTCCAAATTTTTAGCTGCTCGCTCTCGCTCGTCCAGGGTTTGGCCAAATAGGAAGTGGTCAACAGGAGCTTCTGTTAATGTGTCCTTCAGGTCCTTATTTAGATTAATCAGAATAAGATCCCGTCGAGTGAGTGTCTCCATATGGTATAAATCACATAGGAGTCGTCCTGCGTCGCTCAGCAGCTGAATACAGTGCTTGTCGCCCCCCCCTCTCTCGTTAGCATTAATGAGAGGGCTTCACCAATTGCCGAGATGGAAGATCCGAGTTGGCATTGCTTGCTTACCAAGCGTGAATCCCTTTGGGATATCTGCTGTGATATTGCAGCACTGACTTCGGGATTGATCTTTGGTACCGTTAAAGCCGTCAAGTTCTCGGGTACCAAGTATTTTTTGAGTACCTTCTGTTTTTCATCCTCTTCGATTCCACTCTGTAGAAAGTTTGCCCAGCGGGACATGACGGCTTGGTGGACAGGAGGTCCTCTAGTTAAGTCTGGTGATGGTTCGCTACCCAATATCTGTAATAAATCTTCGCCTAGAACAGGGTCAACTGATTCCAGTGAATCTATGGTCACATTTAGCTCTCCAGGGACACTAGGGTCCCGCTCTTCCTCATCTGGAAGAAGAAAATGAGAATTATGATCCACCCGGTACGAAAAACTACGCTGTTAGTTGGTGTTGAAATAACAATAGTGCGTTGCCAAAAACACACAGAAGGTTGCAGTGCAAGATATACCACGCTTTGTTACCAAAAACAAATGAAAACACAGTCCTGGTGTTCGAAAAAACATGGAATTCTACCAAAAGAATTTAAAGCAGTCACAGTAAACATAATGAAGTGCATTGTTAAAAACACACTGAAGGTTGTTACCAAAAACAAACCAAGGTTGTCACCAAAAACAACCGTAACTGCGTTGTAAATTGATAAGAATCAAATGCCATAAGAATATCATGAAGTACTACTCACTGTCGTAATTATCTGAAGCATTTAGTTCCTGTGCACTGTCCTGTATAGGGTGACGAGTCGAGAAGGTATCAGAACTCTCAGATGATGCAACACTAGGGCTGCGTCGTCTCCTATGTCGTTTCAAATTCGACTTTTCCTTGTCCATATCATTCAGTTGTCTTTGTAAATCAGATAATTTACGTCGAATCCATCTGTCGTCGTCTGGAGAAGGAGTTCGATGTCGTTTACGACCATGCTTAGGCATCTTGTTTGATTTCACTGTGGAATGCGGATAAAATACTGTGATTGACTCGGCACACAAACGAAAACTGAGGAACGATATAGGATATAGGCGATTGGTGAATAGTACAGCGGATGGAATTGGATTATTTCACTTTAAAATTGTGTGAGACTTGGCGCTAAGCGAGGATACTACATACTTCTCTTATTTACGAAACGATGCCGAAATATAATTGTTTTTGTGAAGAACATTTCCAACTAAATATTACTGTATTCAAGCAGCGTTCAAGGAACGATTTTAAATTTTAGTCATTGCAAAGAATAAATTCATATTCGTTAAATAGAACGAGTCAATCATCTCATAAATTAACTCTCGGTAAATTATCCGAACTTCCCTTCACGAAGCCTTTCCATATTATTTAATACACAAATAAATTCACACCAGATTGGTCATAATAACACTTCGCTACAGTATTAATGAATGTATCAGTTAAATGTCGAATGTAAAAAAAACAAACATTAACCTCAAATCTCGAGATAACTTTTGCTGCATGACAACTGTCATAATGATTTGCGGTGTTCTCAATGCTCGTTCTTCATCGAAAGGATGGTCCTTTCAGGAAATTTGAAAGTTACAAATACAATAAAAAGTAACGATCAAGTGACGAAGTTTCAATTATTTCTCGATGGCTTATACCAAACTAGAATCTATATTTTTGAGGAGAACGGTATTGAATGTTTCGGAACATGGATTATGATGGGGGTAGTTTCTGATGAACGTGACGTCAGCGACACACTTTCAAATGAGATATTCTTTCAAAATGAAAAGAATATAGTACTCTTTGTTAAATGGACGTTTCAGACTAGAATCTATCGATTTAAAAGAGTTCTGCAATTTATTTTTCATAAATGTAAAGGTCCATTGTGAAAGAATTCAAAAATTTAGGCTTATGGCTTGATCCTGAACTCAGGTTTACTAAACACGTCAGTCATCTCAGTAAATCCTCCTACAAAGTTCGATAATTATTTCGCCGCCTACTTTTTCAAGTAATGTATTCGATATTTCAATGAAGAACTTTTGAGTGGTGTAACAGATTCATTTTACATTCCCAACGACATTATAAGAGAGACAATTTCGGATTCTCCAACATAAAAATCAATAAGGTCGACTTCGGGTTTTACACAAATGATGTGAAACATGGACATTCAAATGAAACACCCAGTATTAACAAATACGAACAATTTTTCATACCTTCGCTAGTTTTTTTATCGAGTCAATGAGTATAAAAATACGGAATAAATTAAAATTCTTGAAATAATTAAATAACCAATTATAGTTTTCGCGTAAAAACGAATGACGTTCAAATGAGTTAATTCCAAGAAAAATCGGTAAAGCGTTGCATCGTTTGTATTTTATATTCAGTCACAAACGAAAATGACCAGCTACACCCACCGTATTGGCTAATGGTCGATTTGATTGAATCGTAAAACCGTGATAGTGAATTCGGAGTTATCTTTTGATATTCAAATATTTCAACAAGATTGGTACGAAACAAAGACTGTTCACCAACAGTAATCATACCGCCGAATTGTGGAAAATAACGTCAAATTTAATTGAATAATAATTTGTCTGAAAATAATGAATTTCTCATATTCTTGACAAAAAGTTTTCCTTGCATCGCGATTTGTTTACTGTTAGCTCCAAACATATCATTGATGTGAAGAAGAAACAGTGTTGGTGCTAGAATGGATTCCTCCGGAACTCCAGCCTAGGATAGTACGTTGGCGAAAGGTAGTCTCAGGCCGTCAATTCTTTTTGATGAAGATAACTTGCTTATCGGAATGCGCATCTAGAAGTTAAAATACTTGCGTGGTAGAGGAGAAATTACTATTTGTTCTCACAGGAACTGTCAAACATGAAAGTATAATTTTTGCTACCACACATACTCTTGAAATCATACTAGAAAAACACAAAAGTGAGAAAATTCAGTTGTTTTTTGTGACTATCCCAAAAACACAGGAAATTTTGTCAAATAACTCCAGATTCGAGATCAGCACCCCAAAAATCATGGGAAACGATGATAAAACCGAGTACTGGATTTTTTGCAACGCCTGTATTATTGGGTGTCAAATGTTATTTTATTTTTCCATGCCAATCTTTAATCTTCATTATTCTATTTCCTAAGGCCACTGTTCCTCACAAATCCATCTGTCCAGTCTTTGCAGAATTTAATTAGTTCATTAACTTATGATTCTGCGATGAAATGATTGAATCACAATTCCATCACCCGTTGCAGTGATAGACGATTGTACATAATTGAGAAAAAATCCACAAAATTAATATTATTGTAGTGGGTACACATAGACCTATCAAAATTATTAATTAAGTGTAGTGCTTATCGAAGACAAGAGCAGAGTTAATGTTACTTCAGGTGATGAAGGCACTATCTTACGATTGTAAAACTGTGACTGTGCTATGATCAGAGGCGGATTATCCATAAGGCAAACTAGGCACGTGCCTAGGGGCGCCAGGTTTCACAGGGGCGCGTTCGAATGTTTGAATGTTTTTATATTTAAAAGAAAAACTGAAAAAAAAGGTATACTAATCATGGAGAAGAAAACTGTAGTTCACAAACAATGCGCTTATGACTTGAGGCATAAGATGTCCGGAGGACTGCTCATTGCTAATATCCTATACAATAGGAAAAGTTGGGTCGAAAATCCATCAGAAAACAACTATTTTCCTGGCTAATGCCACGACGAACATTGAATTACATCTGATGAAATTTCCGTGCAGAGTTCCTACAAGGTTATCTCTGCAATTGCTTGTTGCATGGAAATGATCATCGAAACATTCGGACCACCTATATATCGATTTTGGGGTGTTACCCCTCATCAGTATAGGGTAGGTCTAGCAGTCAATAACTAATGACTGCAACGAATGAATCGATAACCAAATCCATTTCAAGACCGAAACTGAGATCGCGCCCGCACAGTGGATAACTCCAAAACTGCGAGCGCCATCCCAGCGCCGGCCACCCAACTAAGCAACTCCCATGAACTACGATCGTCAAGACCGTATATAAAACGGAGAAGAAAACTGTAGTTCACAAACAATGAGCTTATGACTTGAGGCATAAGATGTCCGGAGGACTGCTCATTGCTAATATCCTATACAATAGGAAAAGTTGGGTCGAAAATCCATCAGAAAACAACTACTTTCTTGGCTAATGCCACGACGAACATTGAATTACATCTGATGAAATTTCCGTGCAGAGTTCCTACAAGGTTATCTCTGCAATTGCTTGTTGCATGGAAATGTTCATCGAAACATTCGGACCACCTATATATCGATTTCGAGGTGTTGCCCCTCATCAGTATAGGGTAGGTCTAGCAGTCAATAACTAATGACTGCAACGAATGAATCGATAACCAAATCTATTTCAAGACCAAAACTGAGATCGCGCCCGCACAGTGGATAACTCCATAACTGCGAGCGCCATCCCAGCGCCGGCCACCCAACTAAGCAATACCCATGAACTACGATCGTCAAGGCCGTATATAAAACGGAGAAGAAAACTGTAGTTCACAAACAATGAGCTTATGACATGAGGCATAAGATGTCCGGAGGACTGCTCATTGCTAATATCCTATACAATAGGAAAAGCTGGGTCGAAAATCGAAATTTCATCAGATGTAATTCAATGTTCGTCGTGGCATTAGCCAGGAAAGTAGTTGTTCTCTGATGGATTTTCGACCCAACTTTTCCTATTGTATAGGAAATTAGCAATGAGCAGTCCTCCGGACATCTTATGCCTCATATACTAATCATATTTTCTATACAAATTTGGACCTTCCAAAGCGCGCCTCGACTACTTAATTATTCCTAAATTGGTAAAACTGTAAGCTGTAAGACAGAAATACGATGTTGCACGACGTTGCTCGTCGTCGCGATGGTGCGGGGGTGCGGCGCGGGGCGTTCGGGAGCCAAGCGAAGAGCGAAGCCGATGACCGATGCCGTGATTTTAGTATGTCATTAGATATCGTGTGTGTCGTCAGTCATAGGTAACGCGCTTCTATTGTTTACGTTCTCGCAACCAACAGTATACATTGTGTATTTTTGATTAGTTCGTTACGTATAAGTACTCAATAAAAATGAGTGAATTGAAGAAAAAACCTAGTGGTGCAGCATATAAAAAAAGGCCAAGGAAAAAGAAGAGAAATGTCAAAATGCTATCAAGAATACCAAAAATATTGATACATTCTTTTCGAAATTAAAGGGTGATTTAAAAAACTTTTAAATAAAAGCTTGTTTTTAAAAACATTGTTTTTCTCAATTTTATCATAATAGCCTCTATATAGGATATAAAACCTGAAAATAAGATAGTTTCTGTGAAATATAAATGATATGTATATCTGGATATAAAGTAAGCAAAGGCCACTTGCCAGAAAATAGACGAAACCTCTTCCAATTATCGAGAATTTGTCGTAAATAAAAAAATTGTCGCGATATAAAGTTTTTTTAGTTAGCACAGCTTGACAAATATAGCTGTGCTTCTACACGCAGAAAACAACTTGGGTAAATCAATAAAACATCATTGTCGAATAAATAAAAGTATCCCACAAATAGATATTGATTGGAATAAAACAAATATTGACATTGATTTGCTTCTCTGCCATCTTTTTAGATTAGACGCAATTTTCTTCTAATTGATTTTATGTTTTATTCATAGAGAATCTCGTTTTGTCTTCTTGGAAACATCAAATGTTTCAGTCGATTAAATGATTTGATAACTTAGTGCTCGAAAAACACACATTATTCTTTTCTACGAACGCAGCTCTTAGACATTAAAACGATCGACACTTCATTTAACATATAGGCACATAATATTTATTACTTATGAGAAAATTAACACTCAATAGTAATCTGGAATGTATTAGCTACCCAAATATCCAATAATTTATATCTCTAACACAAGGAAAAAAATAACTTGCTCAAGAAAAACAAAAAAAACTACCGATCGAACCCCAGGCCTTTAGTTCACTTCAGTATACACCGCAGCGACTCTAACCTTGGAACCACAACAGTGTCTTAGAGAGCTTTGAATTTTTTGTCTAGACTTCCGATCATGCAAGAATAGCTGGATATCGACCGTTTTTTGGTTGTAGAAAAAATATTGATACATTGTCATACAATGCGTACGTAGTAACTGCTGAGCGATTTAAATATTCTTTTGTCTCTATTATATTCGAAAAATCAGTTACCAGTACAAATTTTGTGTTATAAATTACTATAAGTATGAAATATTTTTTGTACCGTATAGATACATAAGTTCGGCCCTGTCCAAGCAAATCATCTAATGTTCCACAAAGTAGGTATCAAACTACGAGATGGTTAACGAAAACTGCAAGAAATTCAAGAAATTTATTATGAGTTTCGCATTCTATCTAGGTGGCGTACTAGTACAGTGCCATAAATTATGCCATTTTTTGAAGGTTTTATTGGAAGAACCTAGACGTCTCGCGCGATTGCATTAAACACACTTTCCACAGACGCTGACCATCTTCTTCTCCTTTAAACGATGGCAGAGTTCGAATTCTATATATACAGTATAAACCATCTCGTCGTTATTATTGAACCGAAAATCAAACCCAATACGTGGTATGCCCACTTGCCATATTCTTTCACACTGAAGTATAGTTTATACCAACTCGGTTGAGAGCAGAAAAACTGAAATTCCAAATAGGGTCGGTAATTATAAATTATAATATAATAATTATAATTTCATGTTACCTTAACTAAAATTTTCAGAGGAACAAAGAGCAAGATAGAGTGACTAATAATCCTGGGAATTTTCACTTTCAGAATATGAGTCGTTCTTAACGATAATTAAAATCGGATTGAATGATGGTAGAATATTGTCATTTTCTTTGTCTATCACATGAGATCCACATTTATTCCATATATCACTTCCAGACATTCCATCTACCACTGTTCTGATATTACTCAATACAGATCCACTCAATTCTGGTGATTCATTAAATTTTCTCAGTTTCCCTTTAATAGCAACCGAAATCATCTCAATGGGAATGAAAAATTTAGTAATATGGCGGCAGACTTAGGACAACATGACTATGTTTTTCAGAAAGTTTAGGTATCGATCACATATTCCTTCTTGAAATTTTCTTCCTAAATCAATTCCAATAATATTTTCTTCCGGTTCTTTTGTGGTATACCAATCTATTTACTTTCTATGGACATGATCGCATCGGCTTTTTTCGTATTGCTGTTGGGGATTTTTTTATCTTGATGGAAATGATTAGATTCACTGTCCATAACGATTACGGAATAAGATCGAATATTCGGTAAAAGCTGCTGCTCTTCCCATATTTTAAACAATGAGGCGGACATGTCCTAATGATAATAAGTAAATGATTTTGATATTTTTTGAAAACAACCACAACGTATTGGCAACAAACCTTTATTCATTTCCGGCATAAAGAATTATAATTCTTTTTCCTCTAGAACTTGAAGCTTTCAAAGTGCGATGACCGATTCGTGCTGACTCCATTAATTATAACCGTTCATCCAATTTTTTGTATTTGAAACCGCAATCAAGTCAAATGTTTTCAAAGTATCTAACGATTTATAAACATAATCTGGATATTCACATAATTTATCATGAATCGTTCCTAATTTTGGCACCTTATATTCGTGATGAAACGTATACACACATCTGCGAATGTATTCTTTGGAAGTTGAATCAAGTTTCTTGAGTTTCTGTCTGTCTCACCATCGTCTAAAGAACCACTACTATTCTCATACCTACTTCAAACGCGAACACATTTTCAAAATAACTCTTTGAGTTTGAATGTGAATGTGAGGAGACGTTCTGTATAAACTACCACTTGAATTAGCATCAAAATGTTCTGTTTCAACTACATCAACATTGAAAGGTCTCCGGAATGCTATACCGAAAAGATAATATAATTATGACAACTAAATAACGATGTATGTAAATATGCGTCTCTGTCCAGCTGCCCGCACTGTCTTGTAAATAAATCTTGTAAATAATAGTATATTATGCAATGATCATGTAGTGATGGTTATTAATACGAAAGCATTAACCGGGATACGAAACGAGCCGAAGGCGAGTGTATTAATAACTATTACATGAGAGTTGCATACACTATTTTTTCTACACCCGATAAATGATGAAGAACTATAAATATTATATTTATATTTGTATTGAACACAATAACAGTAATTACTAGTATTTCTATTGAAAATTTCCACAAAATTGTAATTAAAGGGTATTACCATGGATATAGGAAAACTATAAACATTCCATTTATATTTATATTGAACATAATAATTGTGATTAATCTGATTTCTTAAAAATATTGAGATTAATATATTGCAGATTGAAAAATGTATTCCAGGTCCCACTGATCTGGAAGTGGAAGGAATATTTACAATTATTTCATTATTGTTAGTATCAATAGAGTTCAATATTGTATTGAAAATGCTGATTTTATTCTGAACCGAATTTTCAATATAGCCTTCCGCCACTGACTTGGATTTCCAGCCACCATGACGATTTCATATCACCACCGACATCAACTAATACGGTTGCAGATGTCCTTCGAACACAATGCCCTGTATATAAATTCGGATCAGGCAGATTTGAATATGTTGCTATTTGCTTCCCCAAATCACCAAATTTATTGATATCAATAAAAAATTATGGGTTTCTATTGATTACACATCTGTATCGTTATGAAAAATCTGTATCATAATGGATCTCATTATGAAACGGATTGTGGGCATATAAGTGTATTTTTATAGTACGGGCGTAGAAAAAAACTGTTTCCAATTCAGCGGCATGTCAAAGACTTTCGGTGTCTGACCAATTAGAATTCGACAACGGCCAATCAAAGACTTTTGTTTTTCATTTCGCACTCCCTTTTCATGTGACAAAAGATATCTATCCACTTGGACTACAATCGAGTTGAAACGAGGAGCGTTAGATAACGTGTTATTTATGCCTATGCAAATTATCAGCGGCAATTTGTATATTGATATAACCTCGTATGAAAGCTTGGTTGTGTGCTGTCTCAATTGAGTTCGTGTAGACTATACCGATGCTGTCTCTGTCTGTTTCACTGTATCACAGCAGATCTCAAGCATGTTTTTACAGATTGTAGACAACGCTGACGTGAGATAGCCGAGCGGACGGATCGCACAACACATCGCCTGATAAATCAATGTATCTGTATTCGATATTATTTGTTAGTAGTCATAGAATAAGTGAAGAGTGAGGAACGTTTGATAAGTCCAAGCGAATTGTATTCAGGATTTGTTTAATTGAATAAAAGTGTTTTGTGCTATTCGAAATATCTATTCAATTTCTTTCTGCAGTAACACAAGTGACAACGATTTGTTCACCTAAATATAGCCCAGTAAAAGAGGTG
This sequence comes from Chrysolina oricalcia, assembly GCA_944452925.2. NCBI lineage: Eukaryota > Metazoa > Arthropoda > Insecta > Coleoptera > Chrysomelidae > Chrysolina > Chrysolina oricalcia. Next base: position 35,848,760 of record OX101813.2, on the reverse strand, counting down.
AGTGAAAAGTACCGTTTATCAATATAAATACTCTGAAAAGAGACAATAGCCGAATTTGAGAGATACGTACCTGTACATACGTGTATAGTGTTCACGAACTCACTTGAGACAGCACACAACCAAGCAATCTTAAGAGGTTATATAAATATACAAATTACCGACATTAATTTGCATAGGCATAAATAACACGTTATTATCTAACGCTCCTTGCCTCAACACGATCGGCAGTCCACGTGGAGATGATGTATTCTGTCACATGAAAGGTCGGGCGAAATGACAAAATAACGCCAGATGCATATTTACATACAGTGTGTCCCAGCTAAAACTTGTCACCACCCTAATCTCCGAACCCGTGAAAAAAATTGAAAATCGCTTAAACCCGTCGATTTTAATGTCAAGGGGAAACACTTCCACCAAATACATCATCACTGTGTTGTCAACCCCCTCAGCCCCAGCACCCCTACTTCAGAATTTTCAATGGGACTACTATACTTTTGATACATCATTTTGAATGGAATTCAATCCCAAATACATCGGTGTACTGAAATTGAGGATCTATCAAGTGTTGTTGAAGTTTTAATGAAAACTAAGTTTTATCAAGATATTTTAATTTTTCATTACCTAAAATGTTATCGTCGTAAGAAATGTTCACTGTGGGTAGGCCACAGTATTGAAAAATGATATGCTGTCAGAAATAATAATTAGGAAGGTGACACAGACGCTTTCACGGAAATAAATTGTCGCCATGTGTTTTTGTATACGCATATCTTTGTTTATGCTTTGGTATTTGGTGTATTCGAGTCACTTCATTCAACAATTTGAAACCTTTCGAAAATGGTTTATACTATACAAGAGAGAATATACATTGTAGATGCGTATTTTGAGAATGGCAGATGTGTTAGATCTACGGCTCGAATTTTCAATGAAATTCCTCCAGAAAAAAACACATCATGTCAGTACGTGCTTCCATTGATTATTAGTTCATGGAGTCGAGATCAGTGCCATCGAAATATATATTATATACTTACTCTAGAACGCTAATCCCCATGTCGAAAGTGTTGTGAAAAGTTCAGGCTAGTCCGCATGCGCGTCATTAGTGATTTTTGTAACAGGCCCGGTTTTAGTAAAATATTATGGTAGGTACTTGTGAAGAATAACAAACGTTAATTCTGAAGCTCGGAGAATAAGGTTGCAAACCTCATTGTTCTTATACCTGTTATTTGTATTTAGCCAATTTGAATACATATTTTCACATATTTATGATACCAAATATTCAGCAAAGGCCATCAGAAAGTAGAGTACCGTTATTATTATTATTTATTGCTCTGAAGCGACTGATTTTTGGTATCACATTCACTTTCCAGCTGTAATTAACCAACAAAAACCTACGGAACCACCCCAAATCGTCGGTGCGAATTTCAAGGAAGCACTGGATTGGAAAATAAATTGAAAGTACAAGAAACTATGAAAATTTATTTCAGCTAATATCATGAATAATTTCCACTCAAATTGGATTTATAAAATTGGATGCTTGGAAGCTCGAGGTTTTTTTCTAGAACGATTCATGTCAAAATATACAACTGCATTTAATTTAAATCATTTGAAGAGATTAACATCCTATTTCTACGAGTATTTCTGGTTGTATCACCTCAGTGCAATTTCCACAATGGGGGTGCATGAAAAAGTAAGGCCAGAAGCATTTTCCTTACCATCAAAGAAAAGCACTTCCATATTGACATTAATTTTTTGAGGCGATTCTATGTATGTTTAGTACTAGTACTAGTAGTAGGAATCTAGAACTCATGATCTAAGCGGTGTGGCAGAAAGTTGTATCACTCGCCATGCATGCTTACGCAGACACAGTATTGGTACTGCACTAGGTTTCAAATTATTCTATTGTCGTTTTCACATGAATCTCCATGAGGAAAATGTCTGCCTCAAATTACAATTTTCTCACTCAAATGTTCTGTTGGGGTCTCTTCTTAAGATCAATAACCAAAAATCGTGCCTTTTTTGTCAAGCTAAAATAATATTAAAGCTATTTTGAGCATATCATATAGGTACATAAAAAATTTCATTATCTACCAAAAATGATTTATTTCAGTTATTTTTCCTTTACACAACACTAAACAGTTAATTGTTTATTTGTAGGAAGAAACGGCTTTATTAGAAATTGTCTTTAAAGGAACAAGATCAATGCATATTCACGAATGATGAAAGAATAACCAACGACAACAAACACCACACAAAACGACAAGAGAAAATCTGAAATTCTAAAAACCGTCTCTGATCTCTGACAAGAGTGACAGATCTTACTGACAAGTATTCCTGTTGATGAAAAAGCACTGTTGCACGGTCATTATAATTACAGTAGCATAGGGTACATTACTGTTTTAAATAAGTTTCTTCCGCGCCAAAAATTCGGAGTAATCTATCTCTAAAAGGTTCTTTTCGGTTTTAAAAAGTCCTAAATGCGTTGTCAAATTTCACTCTTTCAAATGACATGTGTTTTATTGCCTCATAACAAAAAACTCTGAATTGGAACACCAAATTATTTTCAAACTTGGCAACGATCTACCCAAACTACACTGATGACGCGCATGCGCACATCGTAAACGGGTCGCATACGCGGCATGCTTTTCGCCGTGAAAATTGGAGGGATTAGCATTATAGAGTAAGTATATAATATATATTTCTATGATCAGTGCTGAATAACAAACATGAACGAGAGAAGCCTATGGGAAAAGAAAGGGTCGCTATGGACATGCAGTGATAGACAACATTAAATCTTTAAGATAACTTGAGACTATTTCTGGAGTTTCTAAAAGCAGCGTACATCGAATTCTGAAAGAATCAAAATTCCTTTCTCATAAAATGCAGAATGTACAAGAATTGAATGAAGATTATCCTGACAGATGTACAGATTTTTGTGAAATCATGAGTCAATTATTGATTGGTGATAATAATCACCTCTACAATGTGTGATTTTCTGGCAAATCTTCTTTTTGTTTGAATGGACATGTGAACAGGCACAACTGCAGATACTGGAATGACGTAAATCCCCATTGGTACAGGAAAACTCATTCACGAACTCCCCAGAAATTGAATGTTTGGTCTGGTACCTATTCTGAGAGACCATATTGTACGTCTATATTTTATTGATGGTAATCTCAACGGTCAAACGTATCATGAACTTCTTGATACAACTGCGAAAACCAGAATCACTCAGTTACTTGAAGACGATGATAGGCTACTTGAAAGTCATCTCACCTTTCAACAATATGGAGCTCCTCCACATTTGGTTGCATCTGTACGTCAATTTTTAGATGATAATTTCACAGGAAGATGGATTGGAATGCGAGGACCAATAGAATGGCTGGCTAGATCTCCTGATTTATCACCATTAGACTTCTTCTCATGGGGTCATTTGAAATTCAAAGTTTATATTACAAAGCTAACTTCGCTTGATGATCTACGCAGGAGAATTGTTGTGGAGTGTCGTGCAGTGACTCCAGAAATGTTGAGCAATGTACGAAGACATTTCGAAAATCGCTTATACGATGATAACATTTTAGGTGATGAAAAATAAGAATATCTTGATGAAACTTAGTTTTCATTAAAACTGCAACAACACTTGATCGATCTTCAATTTCAGTACACCGATGTATTTGGGATTGAATTCCCTTCAAAATTATGTATCACAAGTATAGTAGTCCCACTGAAAATTCTGAAGTAGGGGGTGCTGGGGATGAGGGGGTTGACAACACCATGATGATGTATTTGGTGAAAATGTTCTCCCTTGAAATAAAAATCGACTGGTCTGAGCGATGTATATCGTTATTTAATTGTCTTAATAAAATTGATTATCTGTGCAGTATAGCATTGGAGACCTTTCGATGTTGATGTCGTTGAAACAGAAGATTTTGATGCTAATTCAGAACCGCTGCAAGTGGAAGCTAATACAGAACGTCTCCAAGTAGGAGCTGATCTACAAAACCAACATCTGGAATTATTTAATGAAGCCTTACACATTCAAACTCAAAGGGTTTTTTTGAATATGTAGTCGCGTTTGAAATATGAGAATAGTAGCGGTTCTTCAGACAATCAAATTGTGAAAAAATATGCGAACTAATAGACCGTTGGCCCATGACCTTAGGGGGGTCAATTATCTACGAAGGTATGCCCTTCAAGAGATATGAAGATTTGGTTGAATTATCAGGAAATAAGTGGTTTGTTGGATCGGTACCCGTTCGCCCCAATCCCTGACATCAATGATGTCACCTTTCCTTGAAATACGGCTAAATTCACCCACCCAAATTGTTTGCAAATGTTATAACATTTTTATTGATGGGTCAAAATGAAGGGTTTAACCAAAGGAAATATCTTCGTAAATAATCTTAGAGGAATGGCGGTCAGCGTAACTTCCGGTCCGTATGCCGCCCTTTGGTACCGACCTGGACGTATGCAAATCGGCTAGATCCCGGTTAATTTAGCTAGACCCGACTATTCCAATACATTTATACAGCTGCTTCTATTATAACATTCTCAGCATTGCTTTCAACCGGAAGTTGATAGAACAGGGAGGGGGGCGACCGGGTACCGATCCATCAAACCTTTTTTTTTCCCGATAAACCAACTTGATCTTCATATCCCTTGAGGGGCATACCTTCGTAGATAATCGACACTTCTAGTGTCATGGGCCAAAGGTCTATAGCTACAATTAACAAAGCTACTGTGTTTAGAGTAATTCAAGCCGGAGACGTTGTCGACCATTCTGTCAAACGAAAGAGAGACGAACAGAAACTCTAAAAACTTGATTCAGCTTCCAAAGGACACATTCGCAAATAATGTGTGCATAAGTTTCATCAAGAAAATGAGATGGCGACATTAGAAATGAATCATGATAAATTACGTGAATATCCAAATTGTTTATGTTTATGAATCGTTAGATACTCTGCAAAACATTTCACTTGATTGCAGTTTCAAATACTAAAAATTGGATAAACGCACGTATCGTTGTCCATCGACAAGACTACTTAAGAGAAATAAAAGAATATCGAAATGAGAATGGTGACATAATATATTTTGACGATATGTGGTTTGATACCCACTGTCGTCCAAGCCGATTGGGTAGATAAAAGTAACAAGTGTATTTTGAGAGCTCCATGTCCTAGAGGAAAAGAATTATAATTCTTTATGGCGGAAATGAATAAGGGAATGCTAATGCGTTGTTGTTGTTCGCAAAAAATATCAAAATCATCTGCTGATTATCATGAGGACATGACAGTCGCATTGTTTGAAATATGGACAGAGCAGCAGCTCTTACCGAATTGTTGTTTTGTTGTTGTTGTTATTCCGTCAACCGATTGCACCCCTACGCGCAACCCTCGGAAGTCTTCGAGAGACTTGTGTTAACTAGGGAAGACGTAGCCCTTACCATTTAACGTGTGATGCCATGCACAAGACCAAAGGCGAACGCTCTACCAACATGGCCACCATATTCGGTAATCGTTATGGACAATGCATCGTATCATTCCCGTCAAGATCAAAAAACCAACAGCAAAACAAAAAAGCCCATATAATCAAGTCCATGCTAAATAGATGAGAATACCTCAGAACAACAGAAGGAAAATATTATTGGAATTGATTAAGAACGAAAATTTCAAGAAGGAATATGTAATTGGTACCTTTTTGAAAAATATAGTCATGTTTTCCTAAGCCTGCCGCCATATTACTGCATTTTCAACCCCATTGAGATGAGTTCGGCTGCCATTAAAAGGAAACTGAGAAAATATAATAAACCGCCAGAATTGAGTGGATCTGTATTGAATAATATCGACAGTGGTAGATGAAATGGCTAAAAGTAATATGTGGAATAGACAAAGAAAATGAATACAATATCCTACCACCGATCAATCCGAAAATGAATACAGTATCCCACCACCGATCAATCCGATTATCATTAACATTAAGAACGACTCAAATTCAGAAAGTGAAAATTCCCAGGAAGATTAGTCACTGTATCTCGCTTTTTGTTCATCTGAAAATTTTTGTTTGTGTTTTGAAAGTGATAGGGACAGTGTGATAAATTTTTCTTCCTTAGAGTGCAAATAATTTCAATTTATGTTGAAAGAATCATTATTTATTTCCATCAGGTTTTTTTATCTGAAATTTCGTTTTCCTCAAAATATTCGAATTGGGAGCAATTAAATGCTCAGTTCACGTCTGGCAGCCAAGTTTCTACCAGAAGCCCTTGCATTATAAATAATTTTTTTGAGTTGAACACAGTGGAAGAGTAGTTTTTGTTGTGCTAGCATCAAGAAATAAACTTCGCCCTTCATTTCCAAAACATCTTGTTATTATACCAATGTATTTTTTCGGCAACCATCCGGGAAGTGTTCACTTCCCGGACACTTTTTCTCTGGGAAAGTAGCACTTCCCGGACTAGGCCGGGAAGTGCTCGAAATTTAATATAAATATTAATATAAATGAGAATTAGAATGTTTCTGTTGGTACCTATCTTCTGTACGAATTTCAATATATAATACAATTAAAAACTAAAATGTTCGAAATATTCAAATTTGAAATCACAGCCAGGGTACTTTACTCTTGATCATAATCCTATTTTTGTTCCTCCCTGTATTCCGTTGGGAAATTTAGAAGTTTGATAACTTGAATATAAGTATTTCGTAATGCACCAATTTTTATTAGGAATAAAATTTTCTGACAAATCTATAATAAAAAAGTTTCCATATGGTGCAAATTTTTTAAACTCACTGTATATAGTCATGACCACCTTTTCATAGGCAACCCATTTTAGGCGTTTTCGTTTATTTATGTATCTGAAAAAAAAGTATGTGTCATCCGGTTAACAGATGGGTGAAGGTCGACCTCTCTTCGTCTCTTAGACTAAATGCGTTTCATTGATTTGTTATTCTACATGGTTGCCGAAAAAATAGTGTACGCAACACGTCCGAAAACAGTTTTTTTGGACTCGTAGACTTCCAGTACTCGCTGACGCTCGTCCTAGAATTTGGTCTACTCGTCCAAAAAACAGTATTTTCTGGAGTTGTTACGTAAATTACTATTAATGTGTCTATTATTTGGGAATGATAAAGACGATTATTATTATTATTTTATTTATCGACCTTCTGCTTCACACATTAAATGTTTATAAAAACATATAACATCTTAAAAGACTAGTAATAATAAATATTTATTCTACCATGAAAAAAAAAATGTTTCCGCCGCCATAAAAGATATGCTAAGTGGAATTTCAGTTTTTATGTTGTCTCAACTGAGTTCTTAAAAACTATACCGTCAAACGGGGTTATTTCGATCATGCGAGGAAAAGTCGATCAAGCACGCCCCTGTGAAGAAATTGGCGCGTAAAATGGAACAGTTGCGTATTTTATGTAGTCAACAGTTGACAACCGGTTCAGTAAGAGTGTAGCCGTGCTCGAGTGAAGATACATAAGGTTAGTACGTGGAGAAAAATGTGTTTATAAAGAGTTGATAATTGGCTGAAATTCAAACATGCGAAAACGATTGATTCCACAGCTCACAACTTGCTTGAAGGAAAATAACCGGTGAATGAATGTACGGGAAAACATAGTTATTTGTGAATGTGAATAAAGAAAAAGAATACTGTAATACATTTTTTTTAAGGCTCTTCTGGAGATTTTTTTTTAAAATCCATTGTTGAGGGGTAATTTCGATCACTTTCAGTATTACGAATATGTTTATACTTTTCAATTTCACAAGTAATATGTTGGGCTACGTTCATTTGTTTAGTGAACTTACGTACAGTAAACGACCTTTCCAGAGTTGCCAAGCATATGGCGATTTCCTGTTTAGTGAGAAAGTAATTTAATGTCTATATTAATTCTGTTCATTTGTCTTCAGATGCCTCGGCACTATCAAAAAAAGTTTGGACCTCGGGGGAAGAAGAATTATGATGAGAAATTCCTTCAGAGGGCAGTGGCGGCGGTGAAACAAAAAAAGATGTCGATGAGGGCTGCCTCTGAACGATTTGCCATCCCTTACTCGACCATCAATGATCATTATCACGGACGACATCAGCTCAAGTATGGAAGACCATCCGCTCTAGATGAAAATGAAGAGAAAATGTTATCTGAAGGCTTGCAACTTTGCGCCAATTGGGGTTTCTCCTTAAAGCCGATCGACATCAAACATATTGTCAGGAAATATTTGACAAAGCGTGGGGTGACAGAACCAAGGCTCGTAGATGACTTACCTGGAACAGACTGGTTCAATGGTTTCATGAAGCGAAATAGCAGTCTCACCATAAAACTGGCAGAAAATACGAAACGAGTTCGAGCAGCGTTAACCTACGAGTTAGTGTCAGATTATTTTGGAAATTTAAAAAATGTCGTGAAGGATATTCCATGTTCTAACATTATCAATTATGATGAAACAAATTTCGTAGATGACCCGGGTGCTGTGAAAGTCGTCTTAAAAAAGGGGGACGAAACATGCACATAGGGCCATAGATAGCACGAAAACTAGCACCACGGTGATGTTTGCGATAGCAGGAGACGGCACGATGCTTCCACCATACAGTGTCTATAAGGCAAAACATTCGTATGTGGGATGGACTGAAGGGGGTATAGAAGGGGGGTATAGAAGGAGCCAGATACAATCGCACTCTCAGCGGGTGGTTTGATTCCATCATCTTTGAGGACTGGTTCTTTTCTATTATTTTGCCGCATTTTAAGAAGTTAGATGAAAATAAAGTTCTAGTTGAAGATATTTTAAGTAGCCACGTCACTTTGAGCGTTATACAGGAATGCGAAAATAACAATATCAGATTTGTCCTGCTGCCACCTACTCGACACACCTGCTACAACCTTTGGATGTAGCTTACTTCCGACCTCTTAAGGCGGCATGGAGAAAAGCATTAGAAACATGGAAGTTGGGAAATAGAGGAGTGCTTCCCAAAACTTTATTTCCAAAGCTTCTCAAGGAAGCTGTGTTAGTCTCAATCTCAAGCAAACTCTAATGCAGGGTTCAAGGCATGTGGCATCGTTCCATTCAATCCGGATGCTGTACTAAAGAAAATCCCACGTGAAGCAGTTGACGAAACACGTGAAACATCATGGACCGGTGCTTTAATAGATCATCTTGAACAACTTCGGACGGGTCCAACGAAAACTGTTAAACGAGGAAAAAAACTGAATGTATCTCCAAGAAAAAGCGTAGGCACATCGGATCTGTTGATGGCTGAATCCAGACCCACATCAAAAAAAACCAAAACCAGGAGGCAGAGACGGAAGGCAAGTGACAGTGAATCAGAAGACGAACATGGAGAAGCTACAAATACGAATATGAGTGACATTGAGTCAGAAAAAGAGTCATTCACAGAAGATTACGAAATAGGAGAACCTTCTACCCTTTTCGAAAACTTGACAGAAGAGCAAATTTCTCTGCCAAAAGAGCAAAATCCTGAAGTTTTCATCGTAAAAGACTACGTATTAGTAAAATTCAAAACCAACAGAAGAGACAGACATTTTATTGCCAAGATTGAAACTATCTCAGACGGAGAACTAACTGTTAATACGATAGGCAGGAAGGATTCGAACAAAGAGGTATTTTTTGTGTATCCGCAAATTTCGAACCTATCAATAATTACGTATGAACAGATTGAAAAGAAAGTTTACCTGAAAGGAGAAAAACGTGGAAGGCACACCTTTCATTTAAGCGAAGAAGAACGAAGTCTTCTAGAATAAGTTTTGCTTGTACAGCTAAGAATTTTATATTTTTTCTACATTCATGCAAAAAGCAAACTTTATTGAACTATATTCAGTGGAAAAAGAAGTTCTTTATTGCACTAGTGCAATAAGGTTTTTATTGCACTCATCTGTCATTCTACTTCAACGTGCTGTCATCATGACAAACATAAACGTTTAAACCTACTACATATTTAGCAGATATTCTGTGAGATTGGCAATAGGTACTTCACTACGAAATATTCATATTGAAAATTGCACCAATTGTTCATTCACTTTCAACATTGAGGGTAAAAATAAAGTTTGAGTTATATTGTTCGTAACGTATTAGTTCCTGTTTCAATGCAAATCGATATTAATAATAAAGTATTCAAGTTGCGCTTTTCATTTTCCTACACCTAGTGCCGCACCTCAATAAATCATTTTTTGCTTTTTGCATGAACGTAGAAAAAATGTTGTATGCAACTCGTGCAAAAATTGTTTATTGCACTCGACGTGTTGTCCAACTCGGCCTAACGGCCTTGTCGGACAATTTCACGTCGAGTGCAATAAACATTCACTTTTTGCAATTGTTGCATAAATAACTATTTTCTACATTCATGTAAAAAGCAAAACTTTATTGAACTATATTTAGTGGAAAAGGAAGTTCTTTATTGCACTAGTGCAATAAAGTTTTTATTGCACTCATCTGTCATTCTACTTCAACGTGCTGTCATCATGACAAACATAAACGTTTAAACCTACTACAGATTTAGCAGATATTCTGTGAGATTGGCAATAGGTACTTCACTACGAAATATTCATATTGAAAATTGCACCAATTGTTCATTCATTTTCAACATTGAGGGTAAAAATATAGTTTGAGTTAAATTGTTCGTAACGTATTAGTTTCTGTTTCAATGCAAATCGATATTAATAATAAAGTATTCAAGTAGCGCATTTCATTTTCCTACACCTAGTGCCGCACCTCAATAAATCATTTTTTGCTTTTTGCATGAACGTAGAAAAAATGTTGTATGCAACTCGTGCAAAAATTGTTTATTGTACTCGACGTGTTGTCCAACTCGGCCTAACGGCCTCGTCGGACAATTTCACGTCGAGTGCAATAAACATTCACTTTTTGCACTTGTTGCATAAATAACTATTATGTTGAATTGTATTTAAGTTTTTACTGAATTTTTCTACCTATGTAAAGAATACCAATGTTTTATTTTTTAAGATAGATCTAAGAATTTGTGATTATGTTTTGTTCCTATATTTTTCTATTATTTATAGTATGTCGTTGAGTTTATTTAGTTATAGCAACCCATGGCTGTAAAATAAGACTGAATAAAGAAGCATTTTTATATTTTCTGGTGGATTTCTCAACGTAAAATTGAAAAATTAGATTGGGTAATTTTTTTTTTATTTTTGTTGATCGACTCTATCCTCTGAGAGGATAAAGTCGATTTTCTATGCTTTTGAATGGGTGATCGACTTTACCCAATATGCGGGGTAAAGTCGATCACTTTGAGGAAAAATTAAAATTGAATAGTAAAACTTAAAAAAATAATGATGGGTTCATCAAATGGCTTAATATTTAACGTATCATCATTTTTTATTTCATTTGAAAAAATTCAATCGTTTAGACGCTATGCTAAAAAAACCTTTATTTTTTATCGAAATTACCCCGTTCGACGGTACTTATTTTATTTGTAGTACACTTTCATATGCTTGTTTCCCCATTTTCAGGGCAGTGCAGTAAGCCAGACATAACATAAGAGAGTTTGAGCTGAAGACAGAGTTGAAGGAATGTTGTTAGTGATAAGACCAGTCTTAAAGCCGAAAAGATGGCTGTGAGATACCTATAGTTGAAGGAAGGTTGAGCTATTATAAAATGGGTGAAAGCTGAAGAGGAGCCTGCGAGCCTGCGAACCACATATACAGGTACACGAATACTTTGAGAAAATTGAGAATCAAATATAAAATAACAATATACAGAGTGACGCAGGGTTAAACCGCCAAATGTCCTGGGTCGGTTTTTCAGGTGAAAACGAAACTTTTTTCTTATTAGAATGTGTTCTAACTTGCTTCGTTTTCGAAATACAGAGTGTTCAACGTTTTTTTGAAAAAAATCAGTTTTTCATCAATTATTTAAAAACGTTTTTGTTGATTTTGATAAAATTTTCCACGCTTATTTGCGGTAATAAGGGCCTTCTTTCAAAGTACTTATAATGGAAATTTAAATTACAGTGGCGTCCCAAAGGGTAATATTTATTGATATTAGGACAAATTATTGTTCTCCACTGTGTTTTTGTATGTTTATTTTTTTTAGGATTGAGCAATTAGAAATACAATTTTTTTTTGTCTGTTTAATTTTTTTCGTATCTCAATTCATTCAATTCAAAAACCGTTTCCCTGCATGTAACACGAAAAAAGTATCTAAGTAATTGATAATGGGGCAAATTTATTCATTTTAATTTTTTAAGAAACGAAAAAACAAAATTTCACAAAACTGCTCACAATCCCCACCATTTTATTCAATGCAAAGTTCGCACCTTCGAAAGACTGATTCTGCAGGTGCACAATGTGATCTCTGGTGTTGCTTGGACAATTCTTCGTCGTTGATGGGCTCAGCATGAACGTTGGTTTTCATTGCATCCTATACAAAAATCCATAGGGGTTAAGTCAGGAGAGCTCGCAGGTCAAGGAACTTTGACACCCTGTTTCTCGAAAACGAAGCAAGTTAGGACACATAATTATAGGAGACAAAATTTTTATTTTTGCCTGAAAAACCCATCCTCAACGTTTGGTGGTTTAACCCTGGGCCACCCTGTATATATACTTTGATTAGGGGGAAATGGGAAAGAAGGGTGCGGTTGTTGAAATTACATTCATCTTCTGAAAATAGCATCGGTGTATCGAGGAAGAGAAATTAATTGTTACACCTAGGTGCCACTAAACTACAGGAGGTTGCCTACAATCTACGATGTGCCAATGAGAACTATCATATGGTATTCCAAATGAAAATGGTATTCCAAATGAAAATGGTATTATCGAGACTCTCATTGACAAACTTCCCAGAATCGGAAAGAATCAACAACTTTTTCATAACATTTTTAAAGCAAGCTTCCAAGAGTTCATTCGCTAATTCAGCTCAAGACGCAGCTGAAATTAATATTAAGGATAAAATCCTTGACAATTGGGCACCAAAGAGATGAAGATGGTGCTTTTAGGAAAGTCATAGAGCTACGTCAGGTCAACAAACAAATTGGAACCCGGTCTAAAGCTATGGACCAACTCAATGAAGGTTCAAGTTCGTCTTTGCAATGGTGGCCAATGAACATTTTAACATAACATTCCAGAAGTCACAAGTGTGGTTCTCATGTGCAAAGCATTTCATGGTAAGTTCTTACACTTCACCTCTAAGATAAAACAACGGAGTGTCAGGTTTAGGTCTACGACAGACCAAACGCAATGTCCGGTACAAGTCAAGTCCTGATCCGTGTTCCTAACCAGCAGATGGTTCAATTCGATAAGCGAAGATGAAAAGTCATTACGTCATTCTATGTTGAAGATTAAGGTGATATCTCTATTATGGATGAATACACAACCAAACATTCAGAAAATTGAAAATTAGGTCTACACATGAATAGAATGAACAAACTGATTTCTCAAAATAACATTAAAAATATCAGTATCAAGCTATCCACTGTCAAACACATAGAAGAGTACCAGTTTCAGTAGAAACACTTGTGGAAAGAAAATTGTGGCAATCATAATCGAAAAAGTGACTTAGCCTAGTAAACAGATTTCGCCTTATTGTTGTAATAGCCAAACCGAACGGCGAAACTCGAATTTCTATAAACATGCTTTGAGCAAATGGCGAAAAACTACCCCCTATCAACATTTTGCTTTTTTATGACAGGCAATATATTGCAATATATTGCAATATATTGCAATATATTGCAATATATTGCAATATATTGCAATATATTGTTCTCAACTAGGCCTGGTTAACTAATGTTCTTTTTTTTTGTTAAAATTGTTTTGTCCGTTAACCAGCTGTCGTCCCCTTACGAACGGCAGCCCTCAGAAGTCAAAACTTGTGCGAGCTAAGGATTAACCTTTTTACGTGCGATTCCTAGCACTTTCTCGGGCCATCAGAAAAAGTTCTGCAGTTGCTAGGGTTTGAACCTTTGACTGGAAGCCAAAAGTGATTGAAACAATGTCGCTTTAACCACTCGGCTACCTGGCCCCGTAAATTTGTTTTTTCCATCAACCGTTTGCACCCCTAGAACAAGCCTCTGAAGTTTTCGACCATCACCTAGAACTTCATGAAGATAGTCGTCCTATAATAGCGTTCATGTTAGTAGTGATACAAAGCTAGTTGTAGCGCACGCATGCGCATTGACGAAGCTCGCTGGGTTCACCGCGTGACGTTGGGTGTTGCCGGATTTAAAATTAAGGAGTAGAGTTACGGAGGGTGGGACGTTGCCGGTTTTTAAATTTAATTATGGAAGAAAAAAGATATACACGGTGTAGCAACGTAATATGACAGAGAAAATTGTCAAAAATCGAATTATATACAGGGTGTTTCAAAATACATCGGAAAAATGAATCATCACATCATTGGAGCATCGCATCATTGGGGCATGCAGGGATTCAGAAGTTTCCGTTTTACGTATATAGGGTGTGACAAAATTCAAGGAAAAAAAAATACAGGGTGTCTCATAAACGTGCATCGTGATGGGGTTTGGCATTTAAGAAAAAATATATACCAGGTGTACCAACGTGCCAGTTGAGACAAAAAATATGTCTCATAAACGTGCATCGTGACGGGGTCCGTCATTTTTAAAGTGCGATTTGGGAGTACAGTTGGCATTCAAAATTTTAGTCATTTTTCGAACGGGAAAATGCATAATTGTAGTCGCATTTACGCACGTTTTGGCGTTTAAACTTTGAGGTGTTTTTTCGAACGCGAAAACGAACATTTTGAGCAACTTTGGAATACCTATTGTCCATAAGAATTACATGTAAAAGTGTATTTTCGGCGTTCGTAATTTTAGTTGTTTTTTGGAACACGAAAACGCATGTTTTCGATGCATTTTTTATGTGTTTCAGCGTTTCAAATTTCAAGTGTTTTTTAGAACGCGCAAAACGTGTATTTTGATAACATTTTCGCATGTTTTAGAGTTTCAACCGTGCAACGTTTTCGAAAAACGCCATAAAGTGAGGTGGAAACTCGGATAACTTATCGCACCGCCATTACAAAAACAAACAGGTGAATTGCAAGAACAAAATAAAGTCAAATCCCAACGTTAGATGTGGTCCCGACACATGTAAATGTCATTTCATATACTGGTACGTAGAAGAAGCAAAAAAGTTGTAAAAAGTAATAAGAGGAGAGTGCAATAGAGGCGGTGGAGGGGATGATTATGTTAGATGAAATTTTAATGAAAAAATAATTAGTAATACAATGGCATCGGCAGAATACAGACGTAAATTAGAGAAATTTGAGAGACGTCTTCAGGAATTAAAAAAAGACATGAAATTTTTTGAAGAAAAAGAGAATCTTTGGAAGCAGTTGAATAATTTACACATTCAAGACAGAGTTTTCATGCGAAAATTACCTCAAACAAGATACCCACTGAGAAGGATACAGCCTCACATCGTAGAATATGCCAACACCAATGGTCAAAATGAATTTTATTCTTTTAACTGCAATAATAAATAATGTTTTGTATGTTAACAAACCAAATGGAGTAAAATTCATGGCAATATGTGTGAAGATTAATGATTTCGAAAATGGATGCAAGAACAACAGAACAGAATGGCAATCTATGCGTTCAACAAAAGTCAATGAGGGTCAGTTACCAGTTTTTACCAGCACAGTTCCAAAGAATGTAGCATTTAAGTATAAGCTGAAGTTGATATTTGAAGATCGCCGAGAAATAGACACAAAAACTGAAGAATTTGTTCCCGCAGGGCGGCAGAAAATGAAGACACGAGTGGAATTTGAACTTTATAGAATTTTCATTATAGTGTCCACAATATTATCATGTATATTGCTCAGAATATTAATGGAAATAATTGTAAACGCGAGAAAATGGAATATATTGTTTGATTAAAAATTGTTGCAAATCGAATTTAGTTTCATTTCGTTCGTTTCAGAAATATAAAATTATCAAACAACCACGGCGTTATCACTTCCGTTAATCGGTTTATCTGCGGTTGGCATTAAAACGCGCCAGTCGACGTTATCTGTTATTGAAAAACCGCAGTGGACGGAGAATTCAACATATGATAAACACTTTGGCATTGACTTGGGGTTTTAACAGGAAATTACAATACCACACGCTAGCAACGGTTTTTTGTTATCTAAGTGCGTACGTGAGAACTGAGAATCGTTCGATGTATTTCGCGAAGCTTGCGCTGGCACCGACTGCGCGTTGACGTAGCGGTGGGAGATAGCACTCCTATAAAAGCAATTCTGGGTGTGAACGGCTTCAGTCTGCATCTCAAGTATACCGAACCAGCTCTTCTCATTTCAAGTGTTTTGTGTGTGTGTGTGAAAAACAAAGTAAGTTTTTATTTATTTTATTGCTTTTATTTGATTGCGGCATTAAAATTATTGGTGGGCCAGATGAAGTAACTTCAATATTCAATTTGAGAATTCAGATATTTTTTATGTGAATTTTAGAGTAGAAAGTGATTGAAATATTTTTCATAATCGAATTTTGGGGGGTTTTGTGTGCACGTTCAGATGAATTAACGTAAATGCTTTTTAGCGTGTGTTTCAAGTTTTTTGTTTAATTTTTAATGCAAAGGGGTTGTGTTCGAATTGAAAAATCGTTGGTTTTCATCAAGGCAAAAACTTTTTATTTCGGTTTGTTTCAGATGGATTTACAAAAAATCAACGCATCTTCATTGGTGGAAAGGAAGCCAACTATCAAATTGTCGAGTCTTGCAGTGGGGGTGCCGCAACCAATCAGGAAAGCCAAAATTGTGAGAAGTAAATTTGGAGAAGTTATACTGGTGGAATTATTGGAGAACGTGACATTCCTACCGCAGCGAGTGACAGAGGTGTATCAGTCCCATGTTGAAGAATTCTCATCGGGAAAATATTCAATAATTTTCCGTGGTGTCATCGATACTGGCAAGGCGAATCCTGCAGTTCCATTTGAAATTGTAGAAAATTAAGGTTAGTATTGGTTTTTTTTTTTTTTTTTTGTTCAATATGTGAAGAGTTTGTGTTTCGATGCAGAAGTTTTTTGTTTGTGAGGAATTTGTGTTTTTTTTAATTATAACCATAGCGCTCATGTTGTGTCATTCGAAATACATCTGGTGTATGTTTTTTTTATTTTTTTGGATATACAGAGTGTCTCAAAAACGTAATAAATTTTGCCTGATGTAGCTAGAACGAATCAACGTTACTTAGACATATAGTATACAGAGCGCCTTAAAAAATATTCAATAAATTTTGTGTGATCTAATTAGAACGAACTGGCCTTACATAGGCATATATAGAAAAAACTCAATAAATTTTTTTACCATCACTTGATGAAGGACAGGCGACAAGACATTCCCCCATTGAAAAAATAAGTTGTATATTTGTATTGAAAATTGAATTTATTTCAGAACAATACATCAACGTGTGCAGCAATATAACCGAAGTCATCACAGCAGCCTCTCCACAACAGAATTCAGCAAGTTCCACAACCATCTCAACAATTCCAGTAGCTTCCAGAGTCATCTGAGCAACTTCCAGACCAATCTCAACAGCTTCCAGAGTCATCTGAGCAGCTTCCAGAGTCATCTGAGCAGCTTCCAGAGTCATCTGAGCAACTTCCAGACCAATCTCAACAGCTTCCAGAGTCATCTGAGCAGCTTCCAGAGTCATCTGAGCAGCTTCCAGAGTCATCTGAGCAGCTTTCAGAACCGGGACCATCGCACCAAGAATTCAATTTTGAACAAAATATCGGTGAGACTCATTCATAAATAAAATCCAAATGGCTGAATTTTCTAGAACAATGTCAACAATTGATAAATACCTTGCACTTATCAAAAATAATTATTCTGATGATATTGCCAAACAAGCTATTAAATATATAAATAGTCATGTGAGGAAATGTGTTTTAGCTATGAAAAAAATTAAATTTTCGGTTGGGGAAAAAAAGAAAATAATAACAAAAATTGGGGAATTGAAACGTTTTAGATTGTTGATTAAATTAATGGATAAGAAACATGTTGGCTCAGGTTTGAAACGACGAAGCTCCAGGGTACAGTGGCAGAGTGTGAACAATGTTTTCAATCGTAGAGTAACAACGGGGGTAATTATTAATTTGTCTCATAAAGATGCTAAAAATTTTCTAGACGATGCTTTTACCTTGTTCAAACGCGAGATTGTCAAAATTTTACAACAAATGCCATGTCTCAAAGTTAATTTTACATTTTCGGGGATTTTATTAAAAAATCACATGACGAGGAAATTGTTGATAGAAAATATTTTAGTACTCCAAATAAAGTGGTTGATTTAGGTACGGACTTAGCGTTATGGTACACTGAAAATGTTGTGGATGTTATATTGAATAAATTGGGTGGTTTTGAAGAACAACAGTCGGGGTGGGCATTAAGTAAAATTCTTTTGTTGGAGGTGGCCATCAATAAATATGAAACAGGAAACGGTTCATCTTTCATTCCTCTTCCTGAACAAATCATAAAGAAAAAAGCATGCATTAATGTACAAAACAATGATGAAATGTGCTTCTTTTGGAGTATCATTAGCGCGTTATATCCAGTAAAAAAAGATCCTCAAAGAGTTTCAAAATATCCTCATTATTCTACAGTTTTGAATAATACAGGGCTAGACACTCCAATGAAGTTACAACAAATTTCCAAATTCGAAAAATTAAATGATATTTCTGTAAATGTTTACACGTTAGAATTGAATCAAGCAAAGGAAAAATCTTTTTATGTGGTAGTACCTGCCAGACTTACAGCGACAAAACGAGACAGACATGTTAATTTGTTATTGATTCAAAACAAATATTCTCCAAAATTGAACGATTACGAGGCTCCTCCCATTGACGACGACGAGACTGAAATAAAATACCATTATTGTTGGATTAAAGACATGTCCCGGTTAGTATCTAGTCAATTGAGTAAGAATTATAATAAGAAATATTTTTGTGACAGGTGTTTCAATTATTTTTCAAGTCAACAAAAGTTGGATGATCATACTACACACTGCGAAAAATTAAATGATTGCAAAATTTCTTTTCCCACATACGACCATGTGGAATTCCGAAATTATGTTTATAAACAAAAATGTCCTTTTATCATGTATGCTGATTTCGAATCACTGCTGGAAAAATGTGAGGAAAAGATTTCAGACAAGAGTATGAAATATCAAAAACATACAGCATTCAGTGCAGGCTACTACCTAAAATGTTCCTATGACGATGGTCTTTCTCGATTCAAGAGTTATCGGGGCGAGGATTGCATGCAATGGTTTGCCGATGAGTTGGCCGAAATTGCAAAATTTGTCGAGTCAAAAATTAAAGAAATTGAGCCAATGATTGTGCCTTTGAGTAGTATCGGTGCTGCAACGACTTGTCATATTTGCGAAAAACCGTTCACCCCCAAAGATGTTATCGTGCACGACCATGATCATTTTACGGGGGCGTTTCGGGGATGGGCCCACCAAGCCCCTTGTAACGTCAATTTTCGTAAATTGTTCGTGGTACCCATCACGTTCCACAATTTGTCGGGGTATGACAGCCACTTTATCATTAGGGATATCGCAAAAAGAGGAAAAGTGAGCATACTTCCTTCCAATAAAGAAAAATACATTTCATTTACACAACACGATGCTGAAACTAAAATTAAATTCCGATTTATAGATTCTTTTCGATTCATGGGAACTTCGTTGGATGAATTGGTATCCACATTAAGTAAAGATAATTTGAAAATTTTAAAAAAAGAATTCAGTCATTTAGATGATGGGAAATTCACTCTTCTCACCAAGAAGGGGGTATTTCCATATGACTATGTAGATAACTTGGAAAAATTGAACAAAACGGAGTTGCCATCACGGGAAGAATTTTATAATAAATTGAACGATGAATACATATGTGACGAGAAGTATGCTCACGCACAAAATGTTTGGGACTCATTCAAAATTACAAATTTGGGGTCGTATGCAGACCTATATTTGAAAACCGATATTTTATTATTGGCAGACGTTTTTGAGAATTTTCGTCAAAAATGTATAGCAACTTATGGGCTGGACCCTTCATGGTATTACACAATGCCAGGTTTTACGTGGGATGCTATGCTAAAGTATACAAAGTGTAAATTACAAATTTTAAAAGACATTGACAAAATCATGTTTGTGGAAAAGGGTATAAGGGGCGGAATTTCGGTGTGTTCTAATAGATACAGTGAGGCTAATAATCCATATATGGCAGCATACAATCCCAAAAAACCTTCAAAATATCTTGCTTATTTGGACGTTAATAATTTATATGGGTGGGCAATGTCAGAATTTTTACCGTACGATGGTTTTGAATGGGTTGAAAATTTTGATAAAGATGTGACTGAAATTCCCGACGATAACCCCGAAGGGTATATTTTGGAAGTGGATTTAGAATACCCCGAAAAATTGCACGACTTGCACAAAGATTTCCCGTTTTGTCCCGAACACCGCGCACCGCCAAATTCTAAGCAAAAAAAATTAATGGGTACCCTGTATAATAAAGATAAATATACGTTGCACTATAGAAATTTAAAACAGGCGTTGAAACACGGTTTGATTCTGAAAAAAATCCATCGTGTCTTGAAATTCAAGCAGTCTGCGTGGCTGCGGCCCTACATTGAGTTGAATACTCGTCTGAGGGCTGCAGCCACCAGTTCTTTTGAAAAAAATTTGTACAAATTAATGAATAACGCCGTTTTTGGTAAAACAATGGAGAACATGCGGTTACACAGGGTGGTCAAACTTGTGAATTCCTGGAACGGTCGTTATGGTGCCAAAAATTTAATATCTAGTCCTAGATTTCAGAGTCGAACCGTGTTCGATACAGACTTGGTAGCTATTGAATTGAGAAAGACTGAACTTATTTTCAATAAACCTTTGTACATTGGAATGGCAATATTAGACATTTCGAAAACATGCATGTTTGATTTTCATTACGATTTTATGTTGCCCACTGTAGGTATCGAAAATTGTAAATTAATGTATACAGATACAGACAGTTTTGTGTATGAAATAACGTGTGATGACGTATATTTGGAACTTATTAAGAAGCACATATCGAAATTTGATACTTCCGATTATCCGCCTGATAATAAGTTCCAAATTCCACTTGTAAATAAAAAAATTCCTGGGCTAATGAAAGATGAAGCGAATGGTAACATCATCACGCACTTTGTAGGGTTACGTTCAAAAATGTACACCTACAAAGTGCAGGGCGGAAAAGTGGTGAAAAAATCTAAAGGCATTCGGTATAATGTCGTTAAAAATAAAATAAATTTTCAAGATTATACCGATTGTCTTAGGAATTTCAAAGAGAAAATTTGCGAACAATTTAGTATTCGATCATACGCTCACAACGTTTTCAGTATCAAGCAAACGAAAATAGCTCTAAGTCCGTATGATAATAAACGAAAATTAATTGCCAAATCATCTGACACTTTACCTTGGGGCCACTATAGTTTGAAATAATATTTCAAATCATTTGGATTTTTATTTATTAATGGTACTCAACGAGAAATTTTGTTTTAGTTTGAAGTTATGGTCGATAGGTGTGTTACGCTAAAAATGTCTCCCAGCAGTGGTAAAACTCCACCAATATATTATTAATAGCAAACTTGAAATTGAGATTTGGTATTTCAAACACATGAATAGATGTTATTTCAATATTCCAAAACAATTTAAACAAATTCTCAATTTGAATTGTATTACAGAATTAAAAAACAAATGAGAAAAAATCATGATTTTAGTGATTCAGAATGGTCCAGATTTTTTAAATGTTAATTTATAGCTCATACCAGTTATGTTTGAAAACTGGATATTGTATATTAGTGCACACGTTGATATAATTTAAATAAAAAAATATATAGTGAAATTTGGTATTTTATTTGTTGATTTTCATAACTTTTGTAAGTGCACCGACTCGGTGCACTTTAAACACGATGAAATAAAAAAAAAAGAAAAAAAAATGACGCATGGGCTAAAGTCTCTGACTGGGCTTAGACCACATCGAAGTTCATAGGACGGCATGGGAAAAGTCGACAACAGCAATTGGTGTTCGTGTCGAGCAGCCTTTTCGTATTGGTCCAGCGCTTTTTCTACTGCACTAAACGGTTCAGGTTGAGTAGCCCCATCGTATTGTTGCAACACTCTGTCTAGGTCATTCAGAGTTTCGTTGTAATCTTCACCATCACTATCGCACATTACTTCAACTTCACTACCGTAACCACTATCTTGAGACATTTTTTTACTTTCAAACTTTCGTTTTCAAACTGAATATCTGAGTGTGCCTGCATCCGATTTTATAGTTTCACTTCACATCACGTGGTTATGTGTGACGTAGTGAAGTTGAAATAATGTTGCAGAAAATTGATTTCGTCGAAAGGCCCCCCTAATATACTTTCAAATTGTGCTTCTTTTCCATAAGATTCTATACAAAATCGATGTTTTCGATCCAACTGTATTCTTGTAAACCGAGCCATTTCACGTACATTTTTTTGCCTTTTCTCCTCAGAACTTTTTCCACTAGATATATATCTGGATTTGCAGTTTTCTGCAGTTCCTCCCCATAGAAAGCACCCTTGATAGGTGCACCCTGCATATCTTCCAACATGAAGGTGGCAGGGTTGGTTATATTGACTTTGATAATTTTGAATAATTCTGTAGTCCAATTGGGCGTATAACCTTTTTCGAAAACGTGTTTTGCCTTACTGATTCGCACAACATCACCAACTTTGAATTTTCTTGGTCCAGCTATTTTCAAGTGACTGTATGTCGATTTGAGAATTTGCTTTTCGTTGTTTGCGTTGATTTCCGAAGGTTTCATCCCTGTCTTTGAGTGGCGTGTATCATTGTAGGATTTTGTGATTTCAGGCAAAATATTCAACCATTTGTAGGTGCCATTCAAACTGAAATACTTGTACAATTTTTCTTTTAAAGTTCTTATGACACGTTCGCATATAGCAGCTTTGGTGATGCTGTACGTATTGTAGTGATTTATTTGGTGTTTTTTCATCAACCCTTGAAATTTGGTGTTATAAAATTCCACCCCCTGATCTGTTTGTAGATTTTTTGGACAACGTTTCGTATGTACCAAAATATCTGCAAACGTTTTGGTAATTTCCTCACCCGTTTTCGATTTCAATGGTCTAGTCCACACAAATTTGGAAAAACAATCTATAACGACTAGAATGAGTTTGAAATTTCGATTTTGATGGGCGTACGGTCTCATCTCAGCCAAATCCATTTGCCACAAATCATCCAAGCCTTTGATGATGGTACGGCGTCTAGGATAATTTTTTCTAATGGGTTTATGCAGTTCACGAACAAGTTGAATCTTTTCTTTGGAAGCCATTACACATATCTGATGATGAGACTGCGTAACGTACTATTTTATTATGGCTGTACGACAACTACATTCTGCATTTTGCGGATTTGTTCAATAGCTGATTTTGTATTCGCTATATCTGAATTTACTTTGTTGATTTGTTGCGAGATATCATCTCGCAATTGTTCTAACAATTGGTGAGCCAATTTCCCATTAACATCCCATTTTAAATTGTTTGAATGAACCAAATCACTAATTTCACCAATTTTTTTCAACAAATTTTCACGAACATTTTCAATATCCTCTATATATTGTTGGTTGAATTTTTCGAAAAATGCTGTCGTTTCCTTATACCGTGTGTCGTTCATTTGTACCATTTGACTTAAATTACTATCAAGTGTTTGAGTTTTCTTTTCAAATTGTTTGTTTGTTTTATTCATCTCATTTTTAATTTCATTACGCATCTCTGTTAGATCACCATTCAGTCGATTACTCAATCGATTCAGTTGCATTTGATGTTGGTTAGCTTGATTTTGCATAATTTCCGTAAGATTTTTATGGATTTCATCCACATATTGTTTATTGGCAGCATCAGTATCCTTGGTGGGGTTCTTCACATTACTCAATTTCAAATTATCGAAATCAATATTACCATCTGGTGTGTGCAGTAAACCACCTCTAGAGGGCGTTGGTAATTTTCGCTTTTTATCTACGCTTGCGCTGTCGCTACGTCCAAACTTGTCGAGACCCATTTTGAAAATGATAATGTATGGGTAAACGCCCTTTGTCTTATAGAATTATATTAGCCTCTTTGAGTTCACTCAAAATGGCAATAATCTCGTTGTCATGCGAAGTATTTCCAGCATCTCGAGAGGCTATCAATAATTTGAGACGTTCGCAGAGTTCGTTGGGATCGTCCCAATAAACGAATTCCATAGGTTTGGTATTGAATGTCATTGCAATAGGTGTTTTCGGTAAACAACCACTGCCTAGAGTTGTTGAATTGGATGCTTTACGTAAATTTGTACGTGTCGATGTTTTACGTTGTTGTTGTTGTGTAGGAAACATCGGTTTAATTAAATTGTTGTACTTCCACCCTTTACTAAACTTTGTGCGACCTAAGGTGTCTTGGTGGCTGGTTGATAAATCCAAGATTTGTCTGTATGCTCGTAAATCTTCGTCATTGTAATTTTCAGGCTTAATGAGAAACATCAATTCATATATACCTGGCGTCCCTTTCCATTGATACCCACCAATTTTAATGTATCCGCTGCGTTTGTCAAAATCTATTTCTTTTACACCAAGGAACCACTTTGAATCACGTTGATCATAGATGGGTCCATATACTTTGTCTATTTCTTTATTTTTCCCCCAATGCTTTATAATGTATGGTTGGACCATTAAAGGATATTGATCGATATATTCTTCTAAAACTTCTTCATTCATGCCCATCAGATCATTTTGCTCCTCTTCTTCTGTGAAAGCATTATCGCCATCATCAGCATCATCATCATCCTCTGTACTTGCAATAACGTCGAGGGATTGGAATGGAGTCGTTTCAGGCTTTTCCATTTTCTCCTCTTCAGGTTCGGTTTTCGTCTCAGTTTTGATTGGACTAGTAGCTTGTGCCGTTTTATTCGCTAATATTTTCAGCGGAACTGATACAGGTTTGAAGAATTTCTGCAGCGATTCATCTTCTTCAGATTTACCCAATTTCAAGGCTAAATATTTTTTTCGAATAACGTTTGCAATTTCGTTGATTTTAGTCTTTCGAATAACATCAACTTCTTTGCTCAACGGTTTCATGATGACGAATGATAATACATCACATCTTGTGTATAGTTATATATTTGTCGAATCCTTGTCGATATCGACCAGAATTCGTATCGAAATCTTTGCAAATCACAACGGTTCCATATTGCTGCTGCTGCCAACATTTTGCACACATTCTCTTAAATTCATCGAAAGACATGTCGGGAGAAACGTGTTCATCGAATACATGTTTTAAATTTATTTCATCTTGCTTGAAAAGTACGATCATATTACAGTTGTCGCGTATCAGCTGTTTTGGGATTTTCGAATATGTTTGACAAAGGTAGGCGGCGTCAATGTTCTTGTGTCTGCACACGGAATAATACTCTCGAATTTTCTGTTGACCATCGCAGGCGACATCGTCGAAAATAAATATACTATTCGATTTGGATTCGTGAGGACTTATGATTTCTTCGTTTTCTCTGAACGGATAATAACCCAGCCCCTTGACTTTCTTCAAAATTTCTTGCAGTACTTGATATTTGGGTTGATACAATGACTTTGAGTATACGTAAATGTTTTCAAATTTAGCACCATTCGGGTGGAATAACAATGTTAAGATGGCGTTTGTTTTTCCACAACCACTTGGTCCGCAAATGATTGCACGGAACGAATTGGGTAATAATTTACCATGTTTCCTAATCATACTACCACAACCATCTCCATTCAAAATATCTAAATTTTCAATGGGTAGTGACTCGTCTTGCTGAATGACTTCCATGATGTGATGGTTGAAAATGAGTGCACCCCGGTTATAAATAAAAATATCGCAATCACCTTACGTCATTCTCAATGTTGACTTACTCCGGTGCAGGTGTTGTTAATTCCATAATCAATAAGCTCCCGTTCGAATTACATCTTCCTGGTAATTCGTTTTGTGGTCCAGGTACCAAATTGCAAAAGAGATTGGATCGCGGGGACAAAGGTGTGAATCCTTTGGACGAGAGCTGTAAAGATCACGATATTGCATACTCCCAAAGTGATTCTCTACAAGACCGGCACAAGGCAGATCAAGTGTTGGAAAATCGAGCTTGGGAACGTGTTAAATCTAAAGACGCTAAATTTGGAGAACGTGCTGCAGCTTGGATGGTAACTTCCACCATGAAAGCGAAACGTAACCTTGGTATGGGTCTGTCCTTTCGTCGTAACATGCTTCAAAAAATTATTAAAAATTGGAAGCCTCATCCTAGCAATCTTAAGAAATCTAGTGCTTCAGCTTTGCGAGCTGCTAAAATGGCTGTGAGTCAAGCTGGAGGACGTAACAAAATACGCATACCTAGGGTAATTCCATTCGATGCAAAATCCGGAGGAATCCTGCCACTCATACCCATATTTGCTGCCCTTTCGGCTTTGGGTTCGTTGGCAGGTGGGGCGAGCGCTATCGCAAAAACAGTTATAGATGCCAGAGGTGCCAAAAAGAAACTCGAAGAAGATCAACGTCATAATAAATCCATGGAACATTTGGGATCTGGTTTGTACCTACGAAAAACACGTCGAGGATTTGGGTTGTTCCTGAAAAAACAACGTAAAGGACGAGGTCTATACTTGAAAAAACAAAAAAACTACTAGACAAGCTACCTAATAGAGCATTATACGATTCGGAAATTCTACAGTGTGCCCGTCAACTTGAAATACCGAATTTTCGTGGAGTTTTTATGCGTGATATGTTGCCAACTTGTGGTCCTTGGCTGCGAGAATGCGGCGTAATAAACCTGGATTCGCATTTGAATGCGGGCACTCATTGGGTAGCTTACAATAAAACCGGCAACGTTGCACAATATTTCGACAGTTTTGGCAATCTAAAACCTCCAATGGAATTGGTGAGATATTTTGGGAAGGGGGTAAAAATTACATATAATAATGATCAATATCAAAATTACAATCAGAATAACTGTGGCCATCTTTGTCTGAAGTTTCTACTTCATAATGTCGTCCGATAAAATGTATAGATCATTGATTGAAATGCATAAGTATAAATCTTTGCGAGATTTCACCGATGCCGAACTGCAAGCTTTACCAATTGAATATTTGATGGGGAACGCAGGACCTTGGGAATTGTTGGATGTATGGCGCAGATTGCCAATGGATTACCAGCATCGATACGCTTTGCAGATCCGCCTACCATGTTTCATCCATCTCCGACATGATTTTCCAGCATCAGCGCCGCTACATCGAATATTGTATACTGATATTGTTAGCGCACAATTTGAATGCTATTATTGTAATAAAAAATAAATGATTTTGGTTCAAATGTTTCTTTATTTAAGGTGTGCGATTGTTTGATGTGTGTCAGTCATGTCTATGATATTAACGCTAACAAGTCGTTCTTCGACGCTTTCCATTGATTTCAATCCACCCATTCGATTGGATTCCGATTCAGAATATAGTTTGGCTTTGCTCAGCTTCCATTCCTACAACAGTATACCCAACATTGAAGACGGTACGAAATTCTACTACTATGAAAACGGTGATAAAGCTAAACGAAGAAATATCGATATTCCTGCTGGATCTTACGAAATCAGTGATATTGAAGATTTAATAAGCAAACATATCGTACCCAAAACGTAAAAAGAAAACCCTGAGGAATTTTTCTATCTCAAACCCAATAATAATACACTAAAAAGCGAAATATTTTGTCTTAAGCACTCGATCGATTTCCGACCTGCAAATAGTTTAGCTCGTATTTTGGGGTTTTCGTCTAAACTTCTCAATCCCAACTTGCATTACGCATCAGATCTGCCTGTGGATATCATTAAAGTACGAACCATACACATAGATAGCAACATTACCTTTGGAGCCTTCTACAACGACACACCTTCTCATACGATATACGAATTTGCTATAGGTGTTGATCCAGGTTACGCCATTGACGAAACACCCAATCATCTGATTTATCTGCCCATTTCTCATACAAACGAAATAAATACCATTACGTTGCGAGTGCTCGATCAACATTCTCAACTTGTTGATTTTCGCAACGAAGAAATAATAATTCGTTTGGAATTGAAGCGAAAGTATGGTGCTAACTATCTATAATTATAAATCATCCCCATACCACACCTCAGTCTTCACCAAGACATTCAACCATCAGCAGCGAGAGCAGCAGCAGAAACAACCTCAACTACTGTCAACGGAGAATAAATTGTTTTTGGAATCTCTCGGTTATCATGTTGTCCAATCAACTATTCAACATTTTCCGAAAACCTCACAACGATGAATCCATACAAAAGGTAGAGTGGCGCACCTACTACCCATATGTCAAGTCTTTCCGCAACAATGATGTTATTGAAATCAATATTAATCAATCTGATGCCTATGATGCCTTGTACGACAGCTTGCTATTCATCAGTGGAAAGGTTGAGAGAACCAAGGGAAATGGTAGGGTGACGTTCGTAAACAATGCTGGCGCTTTCATGTTTCAATCTGCTAGTTATGAGCAAAATGGCAAGGAATTGGAAACAGTTCGTGAAGTAGGAATTGTCAGTAGTGTCAGAGGCTTTCTCACCTACACCGATGAAGATATTAAACACTTGGCCACCTCAGGTTGGACTTTTCCCACCAATACTGGAATCATCCACCCAACTCATCTAACATTCAACATGTTAATACCCATTAGACATTTTCTGAATATCTTCAGTGATTATCAATGTGTTTCCTACGGTAAACATACCATTCGATTAGTACGAGCTGGAGATGATAGCAACCTCTTCAAAATAGACGAGATTCCTGGATCAACATCACCCCCCACGGAAGTTAAACTGGAAATTGAGAATATTGAGCTTAAAGTTAAACGAATCTATCCGCATGATCAAATTAAATTACAACTTTTGAAAGCCATCCAAGCTGACACTCCTATTCTTATACCCTTCAGAAAATGGGAACTACATATGTTGCCTGCTCTCACACAAGGTGCAAAAAGTGAAATATGGGCTGTCAAGACTTCATCGTTTCTCGAAAGCCCCCGCTATGTGATTGTATGTTTTCAAAAAGGTCGTGATTATACGAAGGTCAATAATGATCCGTCAATATTCAACAATTTGAATATCACTAATATAACGCTGACTCTAAACGGTGAAAATTACCCCAAAGAAAATATGCATCTGGATTTTGCAAAGGGAAATTTTTCTCAATCCTATTTCAACTACTCACAATTTGGGCTCAGCTACAAACTTACCAATCAGCATAATCCTCTTTTGGCTTACTCTGCCTTCTTTGACAAAACTCTCTTTGTCATCGATTGTTCCAGAAGGGATGAGAGCATCAAAAGTTCCAGTGTTGATGTGAAACTGGAAATTGAGGCATCTGAAGGATTTCCCCAAAATACTCGAGCCTATGCTATTATTGTGCACGACACTGTCATTGAGCACCTCCCACTCTCAGAAATTATTAAAAAATGGAACTGAGCATGCGATTCAGCTTCAGTATTAATCGCAGAGTCAACATGAGAATAGCTATTGTAGATATTCAAGGCTTCATCGTCGACCGGCAATTTCATCCTAAGGAAATAGCTATTAGGGTTGGAATTCAATGTAGTAACTTTTTACTGTTGCCAAACATACCATTTTCCTCTTTGACTAAAGAGGATCGACGTACCACCTGTTTCTTGGAGAAAAACATTCACGGATTGCGGAATTCAACATTCACGCTTTGTGGAATATAATCAATTGGATGCCATTCTCAAGAAACATCTGCACGATGCTGATATCATTTATGTGCGAGGGCTTCAAAAACGAAACTATCTTGCCGAGAAATTTCAACAATTAGGTCTACCTACACGTATTGTGAACTTGGAGGATTATGATAATACGACGTGGATGGTTCCTACATTCACCAACAACACCAATGATACCGCCTTACCTTGTATGCATCACATTCGTCGCAACAATACCAACTATAGTTGCAGCCTCCGAAACGTCGATATTCTTTACAAATGGCTATGTGATATGTTACCGAAATAAAAATGTTTAATAAATTTTGTATTCAAGATGTTTGAATTTTTCACCCTATCCTACAATACCAACATTTCATTATGTATACTTATAAGTTACGATTCCCGAAAGAGAGCGTGGGTTCGAATCCCACACCTAACATCCTTTTTTTTTTTTTTTGATTTATCAAACCTCACTTTATGACGTTTTTCGAAAACGTTGTACGGTTGAAACTCTAAAACATGCGAAAATGTTATCAAAATACACGTTTTCCGCGTTCTAAGAAACACTTGAAATTTGAAACGCAAAAATGTCATCACAATAAGCGTTTTTCATGTTCTAAAAAACAACTAAAATAACAAACGCCGAAAATACACTTTTACATGTAATTCTTATGGACAATAGGCATTTCAAAGTTGCTCAAAATGTTCGTTTTCGCGTTCTAAAAAAACACCTCAAATTTTAAACGCCAAAACGTGCGTAAATGCGACTACAATTATGCATTTTTCCCGTTCGAAAAATGATTAAAATTTTGAATGCCAACTGTACTTCCAAATCGCGCTTTAAAAATGACGGACCCCGTCACGATGCACGTTTATGGGACGCCCTGTATATATTTTTGTCTCAACTGGCACGTTGGTACACCTGGTATATATATTTTTTCTTAAATGACAAACCCCATCACGATGCACGTTTATGAGACACCCTGTATTTTTTTTTCCTTGAATTTTGTCACACCCTAGTTTGGAGAGCTCCACAGTAGATAGAAACCGTTGGGTTTCACCACGCGTGGTCGTCAAAGAAGGCGGGCCCCACGCACTTATCCTGAAGAGCACACAAGGGGTTGCTGAATCGCGTTGCGTCGAAAATAACGCCACAGAATCTAGTTACCAGCTGGATTCTTGAAAAACGGTTCATTTAAATTCTCTTGCATCTCCTAGGTTAAACCCTGCGCATTGTAGTATGAATTGTGTGAATTTGAATAGAAGTCTCGTTGTGGGCTATCCTGATAAAGACAATGATGAATCTCGAAGCCATTTTCTGATTCTGAGGGAAATTTCAGCTCAAAATTTTGATAACAGGCCCTTGAGGGCCTCGCCTATAGTTCTTTTACTTTCGGCGGTCGACCCGCTGGGAAATTTCAAACCCCAAAAAATACTGGCACTCCACGCCGAATTGTGGAAACATTTCAGAATTTAGAACGTAATACGTTACGTTTAGGGACCTCCAGTCCACTCAATATTGCCAAAGATTTGCAAATAGATTCGAGAATGAACGAAGCGAGAATGTTCGGCCGAAACCGCCCCCGCACTCCTGACAATATATCAGTGATATCGGGTCTCAATGTCTATCGAGCTAGAACCGGATAAAGCCTTGAACGCCTTGAAAGCCTTTCACGCGAAAACGTTCATCAAACGGCCCGCATGAATAGTGAAATCCCTGCTATTCTGCAAGTGATGTCTGAGGAGGAATAAGAGGAATGAAAGTGGTTTGTTGAATTCAAACAAATGAAGAAAAAACTCTAGAAAACCAAAACCAAACACAAGTAGAGCTTCCATCCTCGCCTATTCCCCAGGCTAATGCCTCTTTATCAAGACATGACCCCTATTTTTCAAGACACCACAAGTTTTTTTCCCCTGCTCGACTTCACGATCTCTATTTCACTCGAGAAGAAATGCAACTGACCGTCATCTCTTGACGCCAACTGATCCCTCTTTTACTTGTTAGGACTTGGCATGTGACCCCGTATCGCACTATGCTATGACTCTGTTAAATGTGGCAGTACGGAGCGAATGTGACCCTTTCATTACTTCATCTATAAATTGATGCACTATCGTTAAGAAGCCTATTGGTCTAAATTACATTTAATTATATTAAAGAATGCGGAAACTAGAGACATAGTTCTGTAGAAAAGTTTTGCGAGTTATATTACCATCCTGTGGAGAACTCTGTACAGGGCGGTTTTGTTCCGTACCGCAGCGAACATGTTAATACGACTTCTATGAGCGGATAAGCTTTACAATTCAGTTCTTAAGGAGATTTTTCAATAAGCTTGAAACCTCTAAAAATTGGATGGTAATCTCCTTACCACCCCTTTTTTTTCTTGTTTGTCTCCAAATTCAATAAAAATCGAATAAAATCATCAGTAAATAACTCTAAGCTTAATTATTTTAATTATTCCAGATTCAACTAATTAACCGATAAAATGGATGAGATAAATGACGTGTATACCAAGAAGAGAAGGATTCATCCTATGGACCAAGGAAATGCCCTATTCAAAATGTTTTTTTGGTACGTATCTCCATGAATCTTTCGTTTGTGATTTTCTACATGTACTGCGTAAATATTTGGTTGTAATTTGAACAACTCGTTTTTCCATCTTACTCTTGTTCACTTCGAAAATTCGAAAATTTTTGTTTGAATTCTTTATCATTTTTGCAGCGATATTTAAATGTTTTCATGAACAAAGTCAATAGCTCCATCTAAGGTAAACGCAAAATTTTGAAAATTTTTAATTGAAAATCATATTTTCAATTACTCAATCGTTATTGCAATGTTTTCAGTTGGTTTCCATCATTTTTACTGAGAGGTCTCAAAGAAGAAATAGACGAAGACGGCTTGTACAAAGTGAGAAAATCCCAAGAATCTGCTGAGTTAGGAAACAAACTGGAATTAATATGGGGGAAAGAACTGAAGAAAACCAATCCCTCCTTGACGAAAGCCTTGTATACTGTGTTCGGTGGTGAATTAGCCGTCTGCTGTTCACTTCATTTAATTACTGAATTTGTGAAGTAAGCATTAATATTTTTGGATAATAATTTCTAATATTCGTGGATCGTCTGAATCCCAGTGACAAAACAAATGAATTGAGTAATACAAGGAAATAGTTTCAACGTAATTGAATCAAATTCAAGATACATGTTTTCATTTTTCAATATGGCTCATCCAAATTGTGTATTGTAGGATATGGCAGGCCATCCTCATGTTCCAGTTGCTTTCGTTTTTCCAAAGAGTAGACTCGAGAGATAGTAAATTGGAGATGTTTGGGTACGCAGTCATACTTGTATTGACGACATTCGTAAGAGTGATATGTCTACACAATTATCAAATGTGGACCCTTGCTCTGGGAATGAAGGTTCGAGTAGCAGCATGTTCCTTGATCTACAGAAAGTGCCTGAAGCTGAGCAAAGCGGCTTTTGCCGAAACGACTATTGGTCAGATGGTCAATTTGCTGTCCAATGATGTGGGAAGATTCGATTTTGCTGCACAATATATTCATAGTTTGTGGACAGCTCCATTTGAAACTGCAATTGTGATGTATCTGCTGTACATTTACGTTGGACCAAGCGGATTGGTTGGGACAATTTTTATTATAGTGTTCGTTCCGCTTCAGTGTGAGTAGATCTTTTGATATTTCCGAAACAAAATTCACAAAATATCTCGGTAATAAAGGAATGGTTTATGTTCGGTTCAGTAGTTGAAAATCAAATAATTTTAGATGTGAGATGCACAAATGAAGGACCGGCTCAACAATACATTCCAAGAAGAAGTTTCATATTTCCACAATTTTCATAAGTAGGGCTAGAGAATTGTTATCTCATATGTTCTCATTTAATAAGAACCTACGATGTTTACTTAAACGGCACTGAATGAATGGGTATCTTAAGCGGCTGGTGTACATTTCCAGATTATATCTAAAAAATCGTATTTGTCGGTTTTTTCACTTTTTAAAAATCACCTTCAACAATCCTCAACTGAATTAATGTCCTTCGCATTTCTGAGAAAAAAACGGTTCCCTGCGAATTTGGTACAATTGTAGTTCTCAACAATAAACATTGTCTGCATACTAATGCCTACTTTGTA
This sequence comes from Chrysolina oricalcia, assembly GCA_944452925.2. Taxonomy (NCBI): domain Eukaryota; kingdom Metazoa; phylum Arthropoda; class Insecta; order Coleoptera; family Chrysomelidae; genus Chrysolina; species Chrysolina oricalcia. The sequence goes on along the minus strand of OX101813.2, from coordinate 35,814,845 downwards.
ATATTTGACCACAAACGCTTTGCCAATCGACATCCAAAGAGAGATAATATTGGAAATATTTTGCTCAACACTTTGAGTGCCATAGCGGTCATTATGACCGCTATACGATACTTTATTTTTCACTTGTCCATTACTGCTTTATAATACTTTGGCAACGGTTACTATTAACAGACCCATAACGCCCGGGGCGTTATGTAGGGCATTATGAATCATAACGCCCGCTAAATGTTTTTTCTGAAGTTCAATAAATTAATTACTCAGAAAAGTTTAATTTATAACTGTACATAAAAAAGAGACTAATTATTTTCTCTCAAATAGAAATTACAATTTTCGAATGTTCCTGAAAAATTAGTACTGTGAGTGTGAGTAGTTCTGTGAGTTGACCGATGATGAACTCCTCAAAGTGCATGTAATTTAAGTGTTTCAAAGGAAGCACCGCCTTGAACAAGAAGCGTTGACGACGTTCGGCGTAGACAATGTCCGGTGCAACCCCAGTCAGCACAGAATGGTCTCAGAGATGGTAGTGGGATTCACATTCATGTTTCAGATCACACCAGTGAATCGCAAAGTGACTTCCATTATTATCGCATAAACGTCTATTCGGTGCCCCGTTGGTCATGTCGAGATATCAAAATATGATGCAAAATGTGACTAGAAATTATCCCAATGTGACATTCCATTTATACTTCGGAATCGAATGGACATCGAGACCCTTTCGATGTAACAATGTGAAATTGAAAGGACTGGTACTTATTCAAAAATGCGCTTCACTTTCTGATATTCCTGTATGTCAAGAATGAAACAATGCTCACCATGTTTCAACATAAATAGAAATTATATCTCAATGTCATTATCCCTACTAATGAATTACGGTTCATATGGAATGGAATTAAGCTAAAAAAAAAAAGTTGATTCCGTAGTATGTACTTTTCACAAACAAAAAAAAAATTATCAAACTTTGTCTAAATCATAAAAAAATATATACAGAAATGTAGAAAAATCTATAATTCAACTTCAATCCTCTGGACAGCATTTTCTTTGCGGCGAAATCAGTACCCATCCTGAAAATGCCAAATTCTGTAAATCACTGAATTTACCTCTCTACTTTTCTACGATGTCATGTTCAATTTTGTTACCAACCTAATTCCTTCTATACCGACAAAATCGCAATGAAACCAAAATTCATGTAAATGTGCTTTGCAATTTTCTTCACATTTTGTGCTCAAAGCGACACAAACGAGAAGAAAATTGTGCAACTCATTTTGTTGCCATAATAATCATGAAAGCAACATCTCCTAGATGTTTGTGTTAACTGGGACCTTGCGGGTTTTCCAAATTAAGTTATTTGGCTATGATAGAAGGCACACTTCATTCAGTATTTTTACCTACAGGTAACTCAATGCATTTATTATTTCTGTAGGTTAAAAAAAACTTCGTTATTTACATCCTTTTGGTCGTAGTGCAATGTTCTTTTTAACTAAGTTCAAAGCTCCTATTTCGCTTTCTTCGACAATGGTGAAACTTTTTGAGGTGCAGGTCTTGGTTTCTGGTACCTTGATCAGTGAAACGGCTCCTACATCTTGACCATTTCATCACGTCTTAAGCCTCCAAATACGCCCATTACCAGAACAACTTTATGTAGCAGAAAAGTATCATCTGGAGCTTTTCTTATGAAAAGTAATACTTGTCCACCTTCCAACACCTTTGATTTTTTAGGAATGTATCCATTTGATTTGAGTTTCAGAAAGGCCATTAGTTGACTGAATGCTGATATATTAATGTTTTCTTTAACAATCAATGTTGCACTATATTTTCCAGACTGAAATAATGTAAAATAAATAAAAAATAATAATATTTTTCATGAGATAAACTCAATAGTTCCTGGATGCCATTAAGACAGTTTCATTTGCGGTATTCACTCCGTTTTCATCTTTCCATTTCAAAAAATGGCCATACTCCTTCTCGTATAAGTATTTGGATTTCACAGGCAGTCATTTCCTAACGCTTTTTCAGCTTTGAGCGTCACATTCTGTGGGATCTCCATAGTTATTAAGAACACAACCGTTTTTATTTTCCTCCACTAACAAGCTTGTCAATTCTTACAAAAATGCAGCGTCATTTTATTATATAAACAACCCTTAGCAACCTCTTCAATGTTTCCACAGCAATTGCACAGAAGCTCACTTGTGCTCAGTTGCCGACCAGAACGCAGTAAAAACTATGAGAAGAAATTTATGAAGTGAACAACGTCGTTTAAGATAATTTTTTCGTGAAAAATAAAATCTTGTATGCACCACGAGCGTTACTAGATCCTAACGCCCATCGGGCAACATTCATCCCTCGGGCCAAAGGCCCTCGGGAATGTTACCCTCCGGGCGTTAGGATATATATAACACACTTGGTACATAAATAGCTATTCCTGTGGTGTCAAAGCGGCCATAATGACCGCCCGATTATGGACTTCTACTGCGGCTGCTTTGAACAATTTTTCTACCAAGCGGTCGTGTTAATCAATATGAATACATTTATTCCAAGATTAGTATTCCTTAAAATTCTGTCATTGCACCGGGTGATATAGAATATAGGTCACCATATTGATCTCGTAATTGTTTTTGTAATTGATGAATCAGGATAAATCAACTCATGAATCGTGTTGATTTGCGAATATGGTTAAATATGAGGACGGAATCGATCTTTTTTACGAGGGTTGCTATTCCATGGTTTTTTACGATTTTTGACGTGGATTATCTCAACAGCAGTGTGCCGATCAAATGACTGCGATTTTTGCTGATGAAGCACCATCCAAGGCCACAGTATATCGATGGCTTAGTGTATTCAAACGTAGCCGTACTTCGCTGGCGGACGAAGTTAAAAATGGACATCCAAAATCGGTTGTTATGCGAGAAAACATTGATGCTGTGTCCGAACTGATAATGCAAGATCGAGGCATCCCTGGGCATTAGTATGACAAGTATACATAAGATATTGCATGAACATTTGTTAGTCTGATAGATTGTTCTCGTTGGATTCCGCACAATTTGACAATCGATCAAAAGAAGACCCGTGTGAATTGGTTCAAGGAAATAATTACAAAATATGACCGCTGTGCATCAAATACAGTTTATAACATATACACAGGTGACGAATCTTGGACTTATTGTTATGAGCCCGAAACTAAACAGCAGTCGACTGTATGGTTCAAAATGAACCAAATCCAACAAAAGTTGTTTGTGCTCGCAGCACTTCGAAGCAAATGGTGGCCTGTTTCTTCGGCATAAACGGTCATGTGGCAACCGTGCCTTTAGAGCAACGTAGAATGGTAAATTCTGAATGGTATACTACTATTTGTTTGCTAGAAGTCATTAATGAAATAAGGAAAACGAACCGTCATGACAATGCGAGCTCACACACATCGGCTCGAACAACCCGCTATTTGAGCACTCAAAACGTTGAATTGAAAGGAGAGTATTTCGAAAAACAATAAACAAGTTTTTATACCCCAATTGTTGTTTTAGTTCTTCATTCTCAATACATAAACAGTAACCCTCGTATGCTCCGAATGGAACACTGTCTACTTAAAAAAACTCACATTGGAAGTGGGTTACGTTGCACATCATTGAGAATATATGATCATTCTCTATTCAAATCATTAGCCATGCACTTGATATTGTGTCAAAATTTTAGTAGATAACGAGTGATTCAGTAGTTATTTTCTATAAAAACGTTTTCAATTAAAATGAAAACTGAAAGTGATATTGACAAAGATTTGACACCTCCGAACATAATAGAAGCAGCGAAGAATATGTTTCAACGCGCTTATGACCATTTTCGTCGGGTCGTGAGTTCGATTCCCAGCATGGTCACTGGTCTCGGCTACGCCTTTTCTAGCTCTCACAAGTCTCTCGAGGACTTCTGAGGTTTGCGCGAAGGGGTTCAGCCTACCGACGAAAATGACAATTTTAACAATATTGTGTTTCATTAAGTCCCTTATTCTGCTTGAATCTTTGAAAGTGCCCAACTATTTTTGTATTAGAGAAGAAACTAACATAGCATATGAAAAGGAAACGTGATTGACCAGTGGAACTACACGAAGGTTACAATAATTTCTGAAATGGTGGTTAATTCTCAACGAGTAAAGCTAATACGATTGATATCGAAACATCGACAGAAAAATAATATTTGAAAAAGCACAAATTCCATCCAAACAAGTTGGTGATGTTACACCAACTAAAAGAAGACGGCCCAGATCGAAGGATGGAATGCTGTGAAATAATGGTCCGTATGTTTCATATGAAAGTACTCTTTATTTGAACGAAAACGAGAATACACAAAATATGTGGTACTGGAGTGATACAAGTCCCTATATTTTTCGAGAAGATCATACACATTTATTGAATGTGTGGATGTGTGGATAGGAATTCTACGACTTCAATGTGGGTCCTTTATTCCTGGAAGAAATCTTAAACGGTAATTCATACCTGGAAAAGCTACAAGAAGTGATGGAACCACTAGTTTTCCGAATACAGGAGGAAAATGAGAATGAATTCTAAGAACATATCACTTTTCCCTCACTTGTAACGTCAAATTTGGGTGTATCTGGATATTACGTACACTATATGAGGTGGATTGGACGTCGTGGACCAATAGAATGGCCGGCAAAATCATCAGACCTCACACCTTTCTGTGGAGTTACATCAAATTTAAAGCATATGAGCCGCAATTCGACTTTCTGGTCGAACTGAAACGACAATGTTCGAGACCAATTTTTGAATCCAATATTATATTTTAAAAGATAATTTGGGGGATATTTGGAATACCCACTTCGAATTGACAATTCTGCTTTTAATTCTTAATAAATACAATCTTCATAATAGTTTTTTTTGTTACGCCTGACATTTGAAATGCAAATTGTGAAGAAATGAAACAACGAATTTCGAAAAAATTCAGAATGTTGAAAAAAGAATCCAATTATCTTCTCAAGCGATATGAAAGATGATGTGCCCTCCTGCACCATTTATCGAGCAATTTTTTTTTTTTTTTTTTCAAAAAGTAGTACCTGTGAAATAACTAAAAAGGTTTTTTCCCAATTTTACTACGTTGAACCTTTCATAACTTAAAAGGGGGTGGTCAAAAAAGACGCATTGTATAATGCTTTTTTATGTGTATGAGTCCATGAAATCATCTATTTAAGTTAAGAATATACACAAATTTATATGTTCATCTACATGTGAATGTACAAATTAGAATGGATTTATCGAGGGGCTATATATGAAAATATAAATAAAAAAGTTATTGGGTATTTATAACCCTCAAAATGTTGTGCAACCGTAAACACGTATTTCGAGCTTAAGCTCGCGTCAGTACGTTACAATCAAGTACGAAGATGTACAACACTGGTAGCTATAGCTGCCTCCGTGGCGACGTTAGTTGTTGCCTTGTAAGCACAAGATCTTCTAGTCGATGCCACAAATGTGTGGTTGGCTTCCTGTTGTTGACTTCCCTTGTTTCTATTTTTAAATACAAGTGTTGTACATCTTCGCACTTGATTTTACCGTACTGACGAGAGCTTAAGCTTGTAAATGTACATGTACATGGGCATGAATACGTACATGAACACGTTAATTTTACATATTGAATATTCCCATAACATTGTGATATATTACCAACTGAAATAATTTTTTCAGTATTCATGGCCAAACTGGCATCCAAATACAGGCTGAGAACGGCCATCCGCACAGACGAAAGAGTACGTTTGATGAACGAAATCGTTACTGGAATACAAGTCATCAAAATGTATACTTGGGAAAAGCCGTTCAGCAAGCTGGTGGAACTTGTTCGAAGGTACGAGCCAGATACTTTTGTTAATTTCTTGTGCATATCAATTTCTTGTATAACTAAGATGAAGGGTAAGGAAATGATAATATTTTCAATTACAAACATTTACATGGGTGCAGAGTGCAGCCAAAGAGGCTTAGCTAGAAAGCCGCGGGTCTAAAACCGCGATGAGATGAAAGTCCATCCCTTGAAAACCAAAAATTCCAAATATTTTTTAAATAGGACAGGACACCAGTACGCAGGAAAAATGTTTATCGATTCTTTCGACGATATATATATATATATATATGTCTTACGTTCTGATAATTTCGTTTAGAAATTGACTAGTAATCATCTAACACAGCGATTTGGTTGAGGCGCACAATTTTGGGACCCAAAATCTATCATCGCAAAAATTCTTATGCTTCATTTTGTATTCCTCCACCTTGTTATGGTCTTTACTTCGGAAAAATCCAAGTGGAAGACTTTTTTAGTAGAGCCCGGCCTCAGGGTTGACTGAATGAAAAAATTTGAAGAACTCGCGGGAGCGGATAGGATGAAAAGTCGAAAACTTCTCTTGGGTTCAATCTTAAGCTTCCACATTTTGCATGGAGTATCTTCAGAGGCCAGAAAACCTAATTTCCAAAAGGAAGACTTTTTGGCCAACTTTTCACGCCTTTCCACCTCTTTGATTTCCCTCTATATTCTCTGTTTATTCCTGGTGCCTGTTTCAGGAAAGTCACAAGTTACTTTCACAATGTCACTTGTACAGGTACTTGTAACATCAATTGTACTAGTATAGGTGTTTCACAAATATTTTTAATACTTGTGAAAGAAGTAACAAGTGTGACGAATTTAGTTACAAGTAACAAAAGAAGAAGTTTGATTAGAATAAATAGCTTTGAGAAGTGACTCAAACTGTAGCAGTTTTCCTTGGGTTTTTTTTTTTCGAAAAACTTAACAACAAGAAATTAACAGCCAGCATGGTAATAGGTCTCTTGTATGGTATCACAATTTGAAAATAAAGAGCTGCGTCTTCCCTAGCTCGCACACGTCTCTCGAAGACTTCTGAGGGTTGCACGTAGGGGTGCAACAGGTTGACGGAAATGACAATTCTAACAATAACTTGTGCAGATTTAATGTCATTCACTGCTTCCACAACTTCATGAAACGATCTACATATACTCGCTTTTGGTATGCCATGGTACTGACCCATTACCCAACCACGCGTCTATGTGTGTACTCGATCTCCCAAAGCAGTGCTTCCAATTTAATCGACGAAATCTTCCATTGAACTCGTACAAGCTGATGAACTCTAGATTTAGTCTCACCGTGAATATTCGGCGTCTTCGGCCTCTATATGGAGCAATCGGTAAGTCTTCGTCAGAAGATGAGTCCCAAATTTGAATGCGATAATTGACACAACATAATGCTAGCTAGGTACCTCTCTGAATTTTACGTTAACGACAGGATGGTTGGTTGGTTGGTTGAAGTCTGTCGAGCGAGGTACCGGGTTTACCCTGTGGTTTCCCTTAACACTGAGACCAGCTGTGGTCTATTGTATTGTTCTGTCGCCAGTGGATCCTGGTTAAATAGGTCTGTGTTTTTCGCCAGGTTTGGTAGTCTATTCACTAGGTGTTTCGGATTCAAGCTTGTTTCTAAGTTGATCTTTCCGAACGTTAACGACAGACATATCAATACATAAGTTACTCACCTGTTAGCATAGGTTGAAATTTTCAGCCATTTTCACCAGTGTCCACTTGTAACTTGTAACACTGTCAAAAGGTACAATGGTGAATCTGTATAATTCTACTTGTGAATAGGTGAAAAATTACTAGTCTTTTGACTTTCTCTTCGTGAAACACTTGTAACTCAAATTTGTTACAAGTTTGTTCAAATCCACTGGTGAAAATGTAACTTGTGACTTTCGTGAAACAGGCCTCTGGTAATCTTATTCGTGGGTGGGAATGGGTGAAATGTTGGCCAAGAAGTCTTCCCTTTGGAAAACAGGTTTTTTAGCCTCTGAAGAAGCTCAATGCAAAATTTGAAAGCCCAAGTTTGAACCCAACTGCAGATTTTGATTTTTCAATTTGTTCATTTGGTCAACCCTGAGGCCAGGCCCTACTGAAAAAATCTTCCACTAGGATTTTCCTGGAGTAAAGACCATAACAAAGTGAAGGAACGTAAAATTAAGCATATATGAGACGTCGGCTTTTGGGTCCCAAAATTGTGCGCTTTAAATCGTCTTCCGCTTTGTCAGATGATTACTAGTCATTTTCTAAACAAAATCATCATAACGGAAGACATATATAAATCGTCGAAAAATTTGATAGAAATTTTTCCTTCGTATGTGGAGTCGGCGTTGTCCGATTTCAAAAATATTTGGCATATGGAGTGTTCGAGGGATGGATTTTCACCCAAACGTAAGACGTATGTGGGTCATCGAGTCACAGAACCCGTAGCTTTCTAATTGGTACGGAAAACTGCACAGAGTTTTATCATATTCTATGGTTTGTGCTGTATTCGCTATACTGGATAAATTCCATCCAGTCCTGGCGATTTGAATGAATAGAATTTACCTGCCTGTTCTTTTCCCAGTCTATTGTTGACCTTTCTTCAGAACCTCGTCATCCACCAATAACCTAGTTATTATAAAATGGTCTCAAAGACAATATAGTGCTTGACATTCGAGTTTAAAAATACATCAGTGAAGTGAATTGCTACTCACATTTAAATGTCGTAAATTCTATTTCTGGCCCTCTTGACCAACAAATGATTCACAGTGTGATGCCAAATGTTACTCACAATGGGCTGAATATGGCATACCATTTAATCTTCGAATTAGGACGCACAGTATTGATTTTTGGTATCACAATGTGAATTGAATTAACATTAACCTTTTTAGGATATTCTGTATTTTCTTCTAGCATCCAGTGAGGATTTTCCAAAGACCACAAGCGGCAATTTTGACGATTAGCATATCCGTGAAGCGTAAAAGTACACTCATCAGAATACAAAACATGTTTCAATTGGATAACATCGTTATCTAATATTTGTTCACAAAAATACGTTTTCCATTCAAAATCATCATCCAAGAGCTCCTGAGTTGGTATCATTCTATAGGATTGCATTTTATTTTCTTTCGACTCGAAGTATGTGGGTTTTCCTCAAACTCAAACGGTGCATCCAATTTGGTATTAATATTTATTGCTTTATCTGCCTCGCATGTCAAAGCTCGCGAAATTGCTTTTTTATTTAATGAAGCCAGCAAATCCAGAAATATTTTGTGAAATAGGCTAGCAACTCGATCTATGCTCGGGTGTTATCTCCGTAACCAATCAGCTGCAGAACTGTTATTTCCTGCATTTCTGTTAAATGAACCAAGTTTTTGAATTGCAGTTGACGAAATTCAACCGACAAGTACCTTTAACACTGACAACTACTGTCATTCGGTTATAATTCCACAACAATTGAAACAAAACTAACATTTTGATGTGGTAACTTTTTCAATGGGATACTAGACTGTTATTACCATAACGAATTTCATGATGATAGATAATATGAGATCGAATTATGTCTGTTAATGTATATTTGATAACAATTTTTTGACATTTGGTAGTTTTCATAAAATTGATTTCAAAACACGACGTTATCAGGACAGTAAGTATCTAAATAAGTTATGATGCTAACAGTGATATTCTAAATTTGATACCACCTAATCTGATATTGTAGGAGTCAATTTCAGTCCATAAAATGACACTGAGATTGGATATAAGTGTTAATTCTGTGTTGTCCCAGATTTTCACGCTGGAGGATGTGGGTTCAATTCCTAAAATAACACAACAAAGAAAATTTTAACAAAATAGTATCTAATACGTTCACACTTTATCAGATACCTAAATATTTGCAGTATGATAGATGGACTGAAAGATATATTGTATTCTCAAGAATGCTTTCAATGAGAATATTCATATTCAGATCATGTTTTATATTCTTTACAGATTCTTTGTTTCAGGAAAGAAGTTAACCAAATCAAAGCCACATCCACAATTCGAGCTTTCACGAAGGCATGTAACAACGTTTTGAACAGAATTGGCATATATCTCTGTATCTTAACATACATTGCTACTGGCAATACCCTATCTGCCACGTATACATACACACTTTTTGCTTTCTACAGTGTCCTCAAACTATCAGTTACATCGTTCTTACCTCAGGCCATGACACAGTTTGCTGAAACAAGGGTTTCGGTAAAAAGGATCCAACAATTTTTATTATACGACGAACTACCAAAGAAAGCTGTACCTAACAGCTTTTCAATCTCCAACGGAACCGATACAAAAAATACGATAGAGTCCAAAAGTGAAAGAGGTGAATTGTGTATCAGGAACATGTCAGTCAGTTGGTCGAAATCACTGCTTGACAACACATTACAGTCCATAAATTTTTGTGCGGCTTCTAACCAGTTGGTTGCTGTAGTAGGCCCGGTAGGTGGTGGAAAAACAACTCTACTTAACGCCATATTAGGGGAGGTGCTTCCTTCAGAGGGTACTTTGGAGATTAAGGGTACTATTTCCTACGCTTCGCAGGAACCTTGGTTATTCGGAGGAAGCGTGAGGCAGAATATCTTGTTTGGACAAGACTATGACCCGAAGAAGTACGAAAAAGTAATAAGAGCGTGCGCTCTTTGGAGTGACTTTTCTCGATTTCCTCATGGAGACAGAACTCTAGTGGGGGAGAGAGGTGTTACACTCAGTGGGGGCCAGAGAGCTAGAATCAATCTTGCCAGGGCGGTTTATAAAGAAGCCGACATTTACCTTCTAGACGACCCCTTATCTGCTGTCGACACGCATGTTGGCAAACAACTTTTCGACGAGTGTATTTGCGGGTACTTGCGAAACAAATGTGTCGTACTGGTCACACACCAACTCCAGTATTTAAAAAACGCACACTGCATTTACCTACTGGAGGATGGTACTGTTCACTCTTCGGGTACTTATCAGGAGTTGAAAAACTCTGACAGCGAATTCACCAAGCTTCTTGATGAATGTAGAGATGTAGATGAAGAGAAAGACATTATCAGTAAGACCAAGGATGAGCTAGAAGACGACGCCAAGGATGAAAATTCGGCCCTGATTCCTCCGAAAGAACAAAAGGCTACAGGGATTGTTACTTGGCACGTATATAGGAGTTACCTGAGAGCTGGAGGTAGTTGGTGCAAAACAATTGCAGTGCTAATGGCTTTTGTAATGACTCAAACGTTCAGCAGTATGATTGAATACTTTTTAACCATATGGTAAGTATTATCAATCCTTTTTTTTTCATACAGAAATACTTTATCATATATTTCTGTGGGACGTCAAAATGATCAGATTGAAAAGTTACTTGTCAATTGAAAATGATACGATGGACGCTTTTAGTGCCATACTGTGCCAGAACAATGCCTCTGCAGACAATTCATGATTTGCGGTTCGAATTATTCACCATATCTGGCTCCGGCCGACTATCATCTCTTTCCTAAACAGAAAAGAAAGGTTAAAAAATCATCCATTCAACGAAAATGTTATAAACTCTGTAGAGGCCTGGTTTTGCAGAGCAAGATAAACATTTTTTTAATTTTGTTTGGTTCTATAGTAATCTTAGAATTTTTCAATACATCTTCATATACTGGGTGAGTTTGAGAGATAGCGCACCCCTATTTTTTTGAGATAAAAATGAATTCTGCCGAACTTCTGGTTTCACTGGAAATGGTCTTCGTTTCAGTTCTTCAAATGGAATCAAATGCATTGACCGATTTATGTCCATAGAATTTTTTTTTCATTTTTCTCATTGTTTTTTTACTAATCTGTTACGATGATCATACTCTTTTTTGTAGAAATCGCAATGGGAAGTATTTTTTTCTTATAAAAAAACTTATCGCGAATTTTAATAAGGTTTAAAATCATGTTTTTTTTAATAGTTTGGATGGAAGAACTGTTTTACATTTTTTTAAGTAAATCATATTCTTCATTTGTATTGTCATAGCGGAAAAGGATATAGCTAAATTCATCAAGTCATTTCATTAATTTATCTGTCATAAAACTTGATTTTATTAATAAATTATTCCATTTTTTTTTTCAAATCTGTTATCGATACATGCCATATACATTTTGTGATCACACAAAAATCTATGTAGGTATATTATTGGATTTGTCATGAAATGGGTGGAGAGACACTACAATTTTGCGAATAATTCTCATTGGTACATTTTTTATTGTTATTTCCGTCACCGATTGCACCCCTACGCGCAACCATCTGAAGTCTTCGAGAGACTTGTGTGAGCTAGGGAAGACGCAGCCCTTACGTTTTAACGTGTGATGCCATGCACGCTTGCGAGGCGAACGCTTTACCAGCCGACCACCACGGCCCATGAATTATATAAGTGATAACTCTAAGAATAATTAACAGATGTTCGAAATTTTACGATCATTCTATTCGTGTCTTTCGAAACTGTCATAATTATTTTACCACAATCAAACCCCGGCTGGTAGCAAGTGCTAGTTTCATTTTCATGGATATCATGACATCGGGAAGGAACTTTTCACATGTTAGAAATCATCATCAATGAAAACAAATGACAAAAATCAAATAAAAAAACAGCTCCTTATGTTCAGAATTTGCTCTAGATTTAAAAAATATGAAAATAAACAGGGTGTTCTATTTGAAAAACTGAAACTAGAAAACTAGGAGAGGTTAAACCGAAAGTGATAAAGAACTATTTTGTTCTTAAAAAATCAAATTTTAGTTCTTCAATAGCCCCCTAAATGTTTGTACTTTGGATTGGATCATTTCTCTCAAAAATACTCACCCGGTTTGTTTTTCATTGTCTGTAGTCACATTAACTACCATTTGTTATATTATTACATATTTTTTCAGGGTTAACTTGGAACAGTGGAGAAGTCAGCGTGGAAGTGCTATGGTCAATACTTCAGCTACATTGGAGAATACTTCATTCAACAGTACCACTTCAACTTACGGATCGAATGATTGGTTGAACTCCGTCCTGACAAATGACAACTCACTTATCATTTACAGTTGTTTGATGATACTGAGTGTTGCCACAAACATTTTGAGCGATGTTTCATTATTCAGATGCTGTATGAAGGCTTCCATCAGACTGCACAATTCAATGTTCAACAAGATTGTATACTCGCCTTTGAGGTTTTTCAATACGAATCCCTCTGGCAGAATTCTGAACAGATTTTCCAAAGATATTGGAGCAGTGGATGAAATGTTACCACTGACAATTGTGGATACCTTGGAGGTGAGCAGTAAAATATCGAAATTTCGATTCTTTTCTTGTGGTTCATTTACGACTTGAAGCGCTACCCATTCAAAGTGAAAACATCCTCATGAAACATACATTTTTCAATCGATTTGAAACCATTTCAAATGGGTCATACTAAATATCCTATATATCTCCGAAAGTATGGAATAATTTAGGATATTCAAGAAATAGAAACAATCCAAACAACAGAACTGAGTCAATTTCACTCAACGCTCGTTTTGCCAACAAATTTAGCATCTCCAAGAGATACAGCTTTATAATAATGATGATAATGATAAATGATTCTATTGGATAGACATAAAGGTACATAATATGACACTCAAATTCAATTTCACGATTGAATGGCTAATTGCACTTCCACTCGGAGTCGTATCTATTCTTCACTATTCTAAATATACCTATTTTGGTGGTTGAACGCACTTATTATCCCCGGCCGGCTCAAATTGTCTGCTAAGATATTCATATAACTTGGATTATACCTGTTCTCTCTAAACTCTTGAATTAATGTTCTATCTGTTTTGGAGTCGATGACACGAATTTTAATACCTTGATGAGGGTCCGGACTAGTATAAATAAGACAAATTCAGTAGTGGTTCAATTTCATCTTCCTCTATAAGATTGTCACTTGGTGAATGGAACACGTATCGAGTTGTTGGAAATAGTGGTTTGGTGTTGGGAGTACGCGCTGGCCAACTGTCCTGAGCAGACGTGTATACTGTACAGGCCAGATCGCACGCACACACACACATTCAGTGCGCAGGCTGCGCCAATATATGCCTTATTGAGTAAACCATCGACTTGTTAATAACATCAACACAGAGTAATAAATACCTCAAGCTCCATAAGCTTCCCCAACCGACTACAGCAAACCAAGAACGCCAACGTTCAAGATTCTAACAGCTCCCCTTATGGAAAGAATAAAACGATGTCAAACCCTCCCAATTCGACAGGACGATTACGCGCCCCTCCACCAAGTGAAAATAAAAATGCAAACCTTAAAGTGAGAGGTACACAGAACCATATTAGAACAAAAAACACTTCCTGATAAAAAGTCAAAGTTAGTCCACATAAATCAAGGAGACCATGACGAAAACTTGGTCATCAATCTAGAAGGAGGACACGAGGGTGAGTTACCAACTTGCAGGAATTTGAGGAACCTGGTGGAAAAAGCCACATCTCCTCATTTTCTAGTTAAAGAGTCCGAGAAAATGGGAGGTGTGAATAATGAAACACTCAGCACCTTACACCACAGTGCCAACCAGAGACTCCAGGTCAGATGGAGAAGCGACACCATCGTCCTTCAGTAACTGGGACTCATCAGAAGATCCGTCGAAAGACAACATCACGAAGGAAGAACTATAAAATTGTAATAATACGTTACTGTTTGATAGAACTATTTATTATCAATCTGACTTCAATATTAATGATTTTGTTATATTTTTTATCACGAATACATTTCAAGTTTTAGAATATTTCGAAATCTAAGTTGGGAATAGGGTTGTTAGCAATGAAATCCATGTTTGTTAAAAGTTATCTAAGCATTTTCCTGTTCTCAACATTTATTACACCCAAAGACCCAAACTACAACAATTCAAAAGGCCTGCCTCCTATTCAAGAACCCAAAAATAAAACAAGAGACAATATTAAATGGATAGAGCGTCCGACTTCGAGTCGAAAGGTCCGGAGTTCGAGCCCCAGTTGCAGCTGGGATTTTTTTAATTAATTTGACCAATTAAATTATTAAAATCTCGTCTGGGGTGAGTCCTGCACGATTCACTGTTGCGTTCCAATTAACAGTGCTGCTCCTAAGGTGGCGTATGGAGTTAGTAACAATGCCTACCCATAACACATGGCTAATGATCATAGTAGTCGATGCCAAAACACCGAAAAAAAATATATTAAATGGAAATGTGCCATTACAAATATTGAGTTTGTTCTAAAATTGATTTTGATTTCAGTATGGTCTGTTGATGGCGGCTGTAGTTTTACTTATTGCGTTTCTCAATCCATGGATGCTGATTCCAGCTGCAATAATCTTCGTTATATTCTACTTCTTGAGGAAGGCATTCCTTATTTCAAGCAGAAACATCAAACGTATCGAGGCTATAAGTAAGCATCTTCCTGATTTTGTTTCGTTAAGTAATGAAAAAGAAGTGGATATCAATTAAAAAACAACTAGAAAATCAATTGATCAAATAATCGGGAAATCATGCCGATGAAATTTGTGAACCGTCTTCTAATAGAGCAATTCAAATTAAATCTTCAAAAACTTGTTCAAAATATGAATTAGTTCAAAGGAATTCCAATATTTCGTTTATTGGAAACATTGACCACAGGAAAATTATTTTCACAGCGCGCAGTCCAGTGTATACTCATCTAGCAGCTTCCCTTCAAGGCTTGACTACTATCAGAGCATTTGGAGCGGAAGAAATTCTTTCCAAAGAATTCGATAGTTACCAGGATTCCTACACATCGGCGTCTTACTTATTTTTGACTGCAAATAGAGGGTTTGGATTCTGGCTGGACGTACACTGCGTCGTGTACATTTTTCTGGTAACGATCAGCGTATTCTTCATTCAAAACGGTAAGAAAAGTCACTACTCCAACATCACCTCTCAATAAGAATTCTTCAAAGTGATTATGGAGATTCTCAACTAATTGTTACCCATGTGGATTTATTTCCCAAATAGTCTTGAATTTTTTCCAAAGCTCTTTTCGACGCTCGGAAAACCACGTTTATAACTATGAATATATACACTCCTCAAAGGTCTTCAGAAAAATCCTGAATACCTATAAAACTAGTGGATCTGATTCTCTGTTACTAAATGATAGAATATAATGAACATAACAATACAATACACTAATGTTAATGTGACAATTCCATCAAGTAGATAAATACCGCGTGGTGTAATTTAATAAAAAGATGCGAATAATATAAATAAGAATGAAGATTTAGAAATTTGTAGAAATGGTCTCGTTAACATAATGATCAGAAATCATTATAAAATTGTTCTAACGCATAGCTCGTTTTCTTTGATAATGAATGTTTAACCTCCCTTTTTATCTTTAACGTATCATTGAAGATTATGACATTTTTATATGAAATCTTCATTGATAATTATCAACATGAACCTACATGAAACCTTAGTTACTCATAATAGTTACTATAGTTACCATAATTTGATACCTTAGTAACGAAAACATAAAACATTAGATACCAAATAATATTAGAACTTGTTTTCATGAACATGTTGACAGTTTTCAAATTTGATGGATACACCTTTGCATTTAGCGTCCACGGTCATAGGTATGTTCTCTGCAGCCTGATTAATGACCGAGCAAGCACTCCTTTCAATTTCGTGTGGTTCCCCAGTGCCTAATTCACTGCCGGAAACATCGCCAATACGATTTTTGCGAGCAATTGAAACTTTTTTGGTCACACTTTCTTCTAAATACCCTCCAGCAACCTACACCGATTCCCATCCACCAAGTTCTCGTAGGTCTAATTTATCTCCTCCAGCATTAACAAGAAAATTTGCCGAAGATCTTCTAACGCAGTGAACAGTATACAAATTAGTATTTTCAAGTGAGAGATACTCAGCTATTTTTTGAGGTATTTTACCGTACATTTCCCTTTTCTAAGTGTGACCCATTTTTAATGGAAACCCCTAAAATTTGAAGTAGAAAACCGATATTGAAAAAGTTTTTTTTTTTGAAATGTCAAGTACTAAAAGGTCTACCTTGGAACAAAATTTGAAATGTTTATTCCAATTTTCAGGGCATACGATCTTTTTTCTTAGTAGAAAATCGGGATTTTTTATTAGCGATTTTTTTATTGAAAAAATCACTACGCCACTGGATTCAAAGTGCCTCTAAACAGGTGTGACCACAATTTCATGAAAAAACATTCATTAATAACAAAGTTATGACAACTCAAAAATTCGAAAACTCACACAGCTAACAGTCTAAACACCCTATATCAACAGACAGCAATGGGAATATTTTTTTATGATTTCAACAATAAAGTGCCAACAGATAAAAAAAATTGATAGAGTAAGTTTTTTTTTATGAAAATAACGGAATTACATTCACACAATTCAACTAATAATGAAGCAAAAAAATTTAATAAAGGTAACTATGATAACTAATTATTGAAATGTTTCGATTCAGTGCAACAATTAATTCTAACTCATATTCTAGTAGCCTCTAGTAATCCACCATGTATTTCGATACATTCGTCGTAGCGCTTACGAATGTATCTGATTACGTTCCTTAGTTCTTGAGGGGTAATATCTGCACATACCTGTCAAATTCTTGCACAAAGTTCATTTCTATCTCTTTAGCGGTTTTTGTGAACCTTTTATGTGAGAAGTCCCCAGAGAAAAAAGTCTAAAACTGTGAGGTCTGGAGATCTGGGTGGCCACTCTATAAACGGACTACCACGGCCTATCCATCGGTTTGGAAACTGTTCGTTAAGCCATTGCCTCACAGCTCTGGCATAATGAACTGAACACCCATCTAACTGGACAATTAAATTTGATCGTTCATTGATTGGCAGCTCGTGAATAGCATCCCAAAACTCTGTTTAAAAATTCTAGAAACCTCGGCGCATTAATGTTTTCCTCAAAAAAGAAAGAACCAATAATTCGTTCGTTCAATATCCCACACCAGACGTTGATTTTTTGGGAATACCGGCTTGCACAGTTTATTACCCAGTTAGGATTTTCCGCTGCCCAATAGCGACAATTCTGTAATGACACTACTCCATTTGTAGGGAAAGTGGCTACGTCGGTATATAAAATATTTTGTGGGAAATTTCTATTGTTTAAATATTCCCCTTGGGCCCATAAACAATATTCCAGACGTCTTGCTTCGTCGCCTTCTTGCAGTGTGTGTAAAATTTTTGGCATGAAAGGTTTGATATTCTTCGCCTTGAGACATCTCCGAATAGTTTCTCGTGGAATATTCAAGTCTAAAGTGGCATTCTTTATACTGGCATTAGGATTATTTCCGAAATAATCTAAAATGATTTGATCATTTCTGTCATTCCTGTTTCGTCTTTGTACAGGATTACTTTTCAAAATCATTTTTGATACTGCACCAGTTTCATTGAATATTTTATTTATTTTATTTACCGTAACGCAGCTAATACGAGGACGATCTGGATGTCTCTCATTAAATACTCTACAAACCTCTCTAGCACTCCCAACGTCATCTCCCGAAAGGCGTACAATTTCAGTTTTCTCTCTTACGCTCAATCTTGCAGCCATGACACAAAATAACTCGAAGAACTGTAAGGTGAATATTGTTGACAATAATAGTACACTTAAATCTTTCACAAGTGTCAAACTGTAATATCATTTCCTTGGCAACTAAGATTTAAATTGAAAAGTTTATTAGGTCTTAGTTTTAGTTAATTTGCGTGAAAACTTGAATGTAATTCCGTTATTTTCATTAAAAATATTTACGCTATTTCTTTCTTTTTTTTTTTCATCTGACGACACTTTATTGTAGAAATTATAAAAAAAAAATTCTCATGGCTATATCTGTTGATATAGGGTGTTTTTTGTGACTGGTCATAACTTTGTTATTAATGAATTTTTTCCTTGAAATTTTGGTCCCACCTGTTTAGAGGCACTTTGAATCCAGTGGCGTAGTGATTTTTTTTAATAAAAAAATCGCTAATAAAAAATCCTAATTTTCGACGAAGAAAAAATATCGTGGTATGCCCTGAAAATTGAAATAAACATTTCAAATTTTGTCCCAAGGTAGACCTTTTATTACTTGACATTTCAAAAAAAAATTAATAATATCGGTTTACAACTTCAAATTTTAGGGGGGTGGTTCCATTAAAAATGGGTCACACTGTATGTGATACAAACAATCTTCGGTGTGTAACATGGACTGGGCCTTATAGTCCGGGCGCGAGGGTGGGGTTGAGTATCCACTTTTAGGTCCACGAGGTAACTTGATGTTATAATACGTATTTTGGGTCGCTAATTCCGAATATCGAGGTTACCAGGCCCAATTCCGGTCCCATTTTGAACTATGGCCCATTTTAGTCTAAAAAACCGCGAATTTCGGACTATTCACCTGAAAATTTAATTTTCCTCCCTGTAACTGACAATGTTCTTGTAGAAAAACTATTTCTGAAAAATTTTTGTTTTATAACAACTTCTCATTCAGTTGATATTTAGACAGTAAAACGTTGAAAATGAAGTGTGTATGAGCTAGAACTGTACCTACTTTATGAAATCAGAGATAAAAGATATATTCATTGGCTGTTAATAATACACATTATTCGTATACGTAAGAAAACTTTATTCAGTTAAAATTGTTAAATCAAATGGATTGATGCAAGAATTTGTTAATTTTCATGCACAAAATGAAATGCACGATACCCCAGACAATCTACAACTGCATTGTTTTGTGGAG
The DNA here is from genome assembly GCA_944452925.2 of Chrysolina oricalcia. NCBI lineage: Eukaryota > Metazoa > Arthropoda > Insecta > Coleoptera > Chrysomelidae > Chrysolina > Chrysolina oricalcia. The sequence goes on along the minus strand of OX101813.2, from coordinate 35,795,269 downwards.
CATTTTTTACAATTACATTTAGGAGGTAATTCCTCAATCGACGGGTATAATACATGTATTCTTACTGGAATTAAACAATTCTCTTCTATGAAGTAACCTGATTTCAAAGGATCTAATTTCAAATAATTTGAATTCAACAAATTGATTTGTTGATGTGTAATAAAAAGAGCTCTCAAAATATGCAATCGTATAGACTGGCTTGTAGGTGGAAGTTCAGCAACTGAAATTGAATTGGCAAAATGGTACACACAATATCTTAGGCTATCGAAAGTTACAGAGACATTGTTCTTTTTGATAACTTGCACTAAGTATTGTTCAGCCTTGTCTACAGCAGCATTAACCTCTGTATCGGATCCACCTAAAAAATTAATTTTTGAAAAGATTATCAGATACCAGTGATTCTGATAATCTAGTATATATAATACCTAGAGCAAAAGTCGTGAGATGAATGTCAGGACTCGATTGCAGAGCTCCATGTTTCGTTCCAACTTTACTAGTGTAGTCTGCACCTGTTAGATGGTGTAAAGCGGGGAGTACTGAACACAGTGAATATCCAATTTTTTTGGCCAAAGTGGGCAGGGGTAAAAATCTCTTTGTTGCAGCTGCGCCCACTCAAATCCAAAGTTCCTGAAATTAATATATACTTATGTCTGGTGAGGATGAAAGTATGAAAAAATTATTCCAAAATTTTATTTTAAACCTAATATATTACATCTAATCCTTTTTCTTCAAATTTAACCCAATAATATAACAGCAGAACGACTACATCTGTATCAGATGAAAAAACTAGTATTTTGCGATTTCCTTCGGTGCATGACTGAAATACGTGCAAAATAATTCGTGAATCTGCTTCTTCTATATCATGCCTTTGTAGTTCATCTAACTTATCACAAGAATGTGTGATATTTGTTTCACAATTTTTGTCGTCGGTAGCACTGCAAATTATTTCTATGCCTGGCCAATACTCTTCACTTTTTTCAAAAATGTATTTCCGAATGAAATTTTGTAATAGAATAACTTTCCTTGCTTTGGCATAGGTGCATTTTCGTTAATGGTGTGAATATGTATAAATTCATTATTATATCGTCTTAATCTTTCTCCAAGTTTCGAAGAACTTTCAACATAGGAGTCGAAAATAAAGTCAATTCTATTTACTCCTTTTTTCGATTGATAAGATAAACATTTGCAAAAAGCAATAGCAAAATCTCCAAATTTCTGCATCCCTTTCCATTTCATACAGCTTCCGACAGATCAACATAACATCCACCACCAATGTAAAATTCGTAAGATCTGCGAGATCTACAGTTGATTCTACTTCTGCCATCACTTCTAATTCTTTAACGAGATCACTTTTATTTTTCTCTTTCTTTACACTACCATCTTCATTAAATAAATAATTATTACTTAACAATTGAAATGAAAACAATCGATGATTGAACAGCATTATCGTTTAACTCCCTTTGTTCACTGCTCTTGTTCGAAAGCTTATTAACTTTACTTGAATTCGTCTAAGTTTTGTAACATTCATTTGTCATGTGATATTTGAAAAGATCATTCTTTTGTAACCCACTCACTCTTTCAAACACAATGTCTTTTCGTATATCAGCAGCCCACCGAATTCTCTCGCAGCCATTATGTGTACTCGTCAGTTTTCCTTCTTTTGAACAAATTAGGCACACATTGTCAGACATTTTGTCTTTATAAATACTTTACCTTTCTAACCAAATAAAACATCGTAACTGATAGAATCGTAACGTTCAAGTGCCGCTCGTCTCTGCAAGGCCTGACATGTCCGAGCGCTGATGCTTACAAGTTCAAGCAAGAAAATTCGACAGGAAACTTGAGAATCAGAATCGTGCTAAATCTTTCATTTAAGAATTGTATACAGTGTGTCCCACTTACCATACTCACCATGGGTATCTTTTTAATGGTGAGAGATACGAGGTCGGTTAAATGACACCAAATGTGTAGTTTATCAAGGCCAACTATAATATGAAAAAATATTTTAGTAAAATCTATTCATTTTTGTTTTATGCGCAAAAAACAGATTTTGACCATTTTCACGTCTCCTCCGTAACTTCTTTATTAATGAAAATATTCGAATAGGAATTTCACATTCTCATGTCAGTTTTTCAATGAGATTTCGAAAAAAATATGAAATTTATACCAACTCTTCTAGAATTTGAGATATCAGTACCAACTTTTATTTTTCAAATGTAGATCATAGCTCACTATGACTTAGTTATGAATAACTTTTTTTTCTCTTACAGATGATATGTCATAATAATAGTTTTTTGTTGATAACAACGGAGATATCGTCATTTATACAAAAACGAAAACTATTTTGAGGTCGCCATCTTGAATTTATAAATTTTAACAAAAAAATCATGATCTCCGACCTCAAAGACCCCCACATACCAATTTTGAAAAGAATCGGACCATAATCACAAATGTCGTCCGCCATATTGGAGCCGCTATTTTTTATTTCAACAAAAATTCCATAATGCATTGTCACCGGAATTATGAACATCTGCCTAATTTCAAGTTAGGTATTAGGACGGCCAGAAGTGGATCAAAATTCACTTGCAAAATTTGATTACAGACAGACAGACACCGGGAAAGATGAAACTAAATAAATGCTGTAATACGAATTATTTAAAACGTTCAAAAAATACAGCAATACATACTCCCTTTATTCTGATACTAAAAACAATAAAAAATCTATAAAAAGTACGCAAAAAGTCCACCTTCACATTCTACGCATTTGATACATCTTCGTACACTTGCTCTTAGAACGTTTCTTAAAGTATTATGGTCAATTATAATAATAATAATAATGTTTATTTACGTGAATGCAGGGACAACGTTATAATGGTATAAATAAAATTGTAAATAAATAGAGTATCACAGAAGCAAATAATGCTTGTTAGTGATTTATGTAAATGGCTCTACAAGTGTGAAGAACAGCCTCTTTTAATTCCTCAACGTTGTTTTAAGTTCTCTAATATACCGTATTCTTCATATACCCCCAGAGAAAAAATCCATTGGGGAGAGATCAGGGAATCTGGCAGGCCATAAACAATGACCTCTATTAGCAATCCATCGTCCCGGAAACCTCTCTCTCAGATAGTTTGGGGTCTGTCTGTAATCAAATCTTGCAAGTGAATTTTGACCCACTTCTGGCCGTCATAATAACTTGAAATTTGGCAGAAGTTCATAATTCCGGTGACAATGCATTATGGAATTTTTGTTGAAATAAAAAAATGACGGCTCCAATATGGCGGACGAGATTTGTGATTAAGGTTCGATTTTTGAGGTCGGATATCACGATTTTTTTGTTAAAATTTATAAATTCAAGATGGCGACTCTAAAACAGTTTTTGTTTTTGTATAAGTGACGATAACTTCGTTGTTATCAGCAAAAACTATTACTGTGACATATCCTCTGTAAGAGAAAAAAAAGTTACTCATAACTGAGTCATAGTGACCTACATTTGAAAAATGAAAGTTAGTGCTGATATCTCAAATTCTAGAAGAGTTGGTTTAAATTTCATATTTTCTTCAAAATCTCAGTGAAAAACTGCCATGAGAATGTGAAATTCCTATTCAAATATTTTCATAGATAAAATAGTTACGGAGGAGACATGAAAATGATCAAAACCTGTTTTTTGCGTATAAAACAAAAACGAATAGATTTTATTAAAATATTTTTTCACATTAATGTTGGCCTTGATAAACTCTACATTTGGTGTCATTTAACCGACCTCGTATCTCTCACCATTAAAAAGATACACATGGTGAGTATAGTAAGTGGGACACACTGTATACAGAAGAAAAAATGTAAATTTCTATTGTAAATTCATTCAAACGATAAAAATGAGTTTCCATTGTCATCTAACGTGAAACATGATAATACGCATACCAACTTCAATTTTAACTCATTTGTTCGTTTTACGGCCTAAATATCAACTAAATGAAAAATTGTAATAGAACAAAAATTGTTCAGAAATAGTTTTTCTACAAGAACATTGTCAGTTACAGGAAGGGAAATGAAATTTTCAGGTGAATAGTTCGAAATTCGCGTATTTTAGCCTAAAATGGGCCATAGTTCAAGATGGGACCGGAATTGGGCCAGGTTACCTCGAAATTTGGAATCAGCAACCAAAAATACGTATTATAACATCAAGTTACCTCGTGGACCTAAAAATGGATAATCGACCCCCCCCCCTCGCGCCCGGACTATTTATAGTGCGTACTTTTTGAATAAAAGCACAGGATTGACTTCGCCGTCAGATACCACAGCGAAAAATCGTTTCTTGTTTATGAGTCGGGAATAGTAGCAATCAGCTTGTCCTCTAAAACGTCAACCTCTTACGTGGTCATCTTCGCTGCCTATATTCTTTTTAATAATGGATTTTAGATTTGTCCGGAAGCAAGCAAGGAATATCAAAATCTTGCATGATTTTAATGATGACTTTTTGAAATGCCAAAATGAAATGACATAAAACCTTGTTACTTATATTTTCGCATCGCCGTTGTAAATGATACGATAAAGCTTTGAATTTAACTCGATTATTAGCGATTTAACACCGTCTTGGACATTGCGGGTGACTCGTCTGTCGCCTCCTCACCTAGTAATGTCCTCCACTATTATGCATCGCATAATAATCCCGTTATATTGAAAGCTATAATAAACATTTTTCGAATCCTGGATAGCTCTATGTGTAGAATAATTTACAACCATTACAAAATAGACCCGTTTGATATAGACCAGATGACTATTTGGATGAGTGCAACCAACCTGTTCTTCATGCAAGTTTCGTAGGGTATTAGGACATTTGGGCGCGGCCAACTGGACGCGAGTCAACTGGGCTCGGCCAACTGGGCGCAGGGACAACTGGGCTCGGCCAACTGGGCACAAGGACTACCGGGCGCAGGGACGACTGGGCGCCAAAAACACAAATTTAATAATAATTCTTTTATTACTCTCATCTACCAGTCATAGGATAGGAATTTTTTTTCAACTTCCAAGCTCCCAACTAGCGAGCTAGGTTAGTTCGGTCAGGTTAGATCAAACTAATAAAATACTACACTCAAAATGAATTTATGATAATAATTATGATTAGTACATATTTTATTAAATTAAATTAAATTGTTTGCAAGTTTTCCTATTTATATACTCGACCCTTAATAATGAGGTCCTGAAATTAAGAATTAGGAACAGGTATGATTCCTTATTGTTGTTCTTCTGACTGTGTTTTATTTATAGGAATACCCGACCCTTAATGATGAGGTAATGAAATTAAGAATTAGGAACAGGTATAATTCCTTATTGTTGTTCTTCTGTTTCTTATAGGAATTCTGGACCTTTATGAACTCCGCAGGGGTACTTTGGTCAAGTCATCCTATCCTATGATTAGTAGATGAGAGTAATAAAAGAATTATTATTAATTTTGTGTTTAATTTTTTTGGCGCGCAGTCGTCCCTGCGCCCGTAGTCCTTGCGCCCAATTGTCCATGCGCCCAGTTGTCCTTGCGCCCAGATGTCCCTGCGCCCAGTTGGCCGCTTCCAGTTGTCCTTGCGCCCAGATGTCCCTGCGCCCAGTTGGCCGCGTCCAGTTGACTCGCGTCCAATTGGTCGCGCCCAAATGTCCTAGACCCGCTTCGTAGGTATGCTCTACTACTCCTTATTAAAAAATAAGATTTTTTTTCGAAATCAAAGATTATTGAAAACAAAATTATAAATCAAAATCGTAGTAAGAATCGGGAGAATCGTGAAGTGTTCTCTGAATTATTCCAATGATCCGATGCTTGTAATGATACGGAAGGCCCTTTTTCATAACTAAAAAAATTTCATGGGCATCCCTGTGAACACCATATATACTTCAAGTTTGAATGGGAATAGTCCAAATACAAATGTCTAATAATAATATAATAATAATAATATGTTTATTGCGGTTAAATGAACAATACTAATATAATGTAATATAAATATAAATGAATAAACATGTATACTCACAGAAGCAAGTGATTGCTTGTGCGTGAGAGTTTACAACTACAAATACATAAACATTATCGAAACAAAATATATATTTAATGACAAAGTAGGGATTTAATGTACATTTCATGATATATTCGACACAATTGGGATATATTTGAATAATCGGGATATTCGACACAATCAGGATATATTTGACATAATTAGGATTTGTTTGACATAATCGGGGTCTGCTTTTTTTTTGTATCATTAATTTTTTTTTCTCAAATCATTATATTGTTAACAAAGTAACTGAAGAATACTCTTTCCGTGTTTAAAATCCACATTTTAACCATATATTTGAAAGAGTTTTTATTGATTACAGATTTCAGTTGTGGAGGAAGGAGGTTATACAATTTAGGGCCCAAATACTGTGAACTTCTTTGTCCAATATTCTTATCGCACTTGGGTATTTTAACAGTAGTGTTTTTATTCCGAGTGGCATAGTTGTGGTCTGTGGGTTCCAATACAATTTTAGATGTGTGGATGTTAATTATTAATTTCTGACAGTATAATTGTCTTAAATCTAGGATTTGACTATTGAGAAAGAGTTCATCACTGGAAAAGGTGAGTTTTTTTTTGTAAATAATTCTCAAAACCCATTTTTGAACAACATTCAGTCTTTCTAGATGACAGTCGAGAACTCCTCCCCAACCCATAATACCATAAGACAAGTGAGACTGGATGAGTGCATAGTATACTGTTTTTAGGTGATGAATGTCTAAAAATTGCGACAGATATCTAAATCTACTAATGAGGCCTCTAATTTTTTTCGTTATGAATGCAACGTGTAAATCCCAACGTAAATGTTTGTCTATTATGACACCCAGATACTTAACAGACTCAGCTTCAGGTATTGTCGTAACTTTATCGATATTCAAATTTCCTAATTGTGGCAGATGATTAATATAGGACGTAAATGGGAGGTAATGAGTTTTATTCAAATTTAGAGTAAGTTTGTTACATTGGAACCACTTCTTAATGACTTGGAAATCAGTTTCTGCCTTGATTTTCAAATTTCTCCATGTATCAGCAGTATAGAATAACACCGTATCATCAGCAAAGCTGAGAATTGTCCCTCGGGAATCGATATGTAAGAGGCTATTTATATATAATGTAAATAATAGTGGGCCCAACACAGTGCCTTGGGGAACACCAAATGTGACAGTCCTCGGTTCGCTGATATTTTCATGGAGGCATACTCGTTGTTGTCGATCTGCCAAATAACTTTTCAGAAGATCATGAGTTTTACCTCTAATACCGTATGAATATAGTTTTCCAAGTAACACCTCATGACTCACGGTATCAAACGCTTTAGACAGGTCTATAAATATACCTAATGCTGGAGTTTTTTTATCTATTGCCTTATATATGAGTGATGTTAATGAATAGATCGCATCTTCTGTGGATTTCCCCTCCCTGAAACCATATTGATGATTTGAAATAATTTTATGCTTGGTAAAGAAATTTGTTAGTCTACTTTTTATCAATTTCTCAATTATTTTAGATAATGTTGAGATTAGTGATATTGGTCTGTAGTTATTAATATCTGATTTATTACCTCCCTTATGTAGTGGCTTGATGAGACCAATTTTTAAAGATTTAGGAAAATAAGCTGCCTCGAAGCATTTGCTAATCAGAAAGTTCAGTGGTAAGATAATGAGATCAGAAATTTGTTTCAGAGTTTCAGCTCTCAATCCATCTATTCCGGGGGATTTTTTTGGCTTAAGACTATTTATTGTATTGATTATTTCACTATTGTTTGGTGGAAAAAGGTACATGGTATAATTCAAAGCTGAAATATTTTCCTGAAACTGGAAGGGTTCCTCAATTTTATCGGCATAGTTTTTACCCAGATCGCAGTAAAAATTGTTGAATTCATTTGCCATAATTTTTTCATCAGTAATAATTTCATTTGTATCTGTTATGATTTTTGTAATTTTTGTTTCACTTTTACTTTTGCCACATATATTATTCACACATGTCCATAATTTTTTTGATGACTCTTTATTACCATCAATTTGTTTTTTGAAATAATCTATTTTATTCTTCTGAATCAAGTTGTCAAGTTTATTTTTATAGGATTTATATTCCATTTCTATAATTACGTTATTCGGATTTTTTTGTAATTTGTTGTATAATTCATATTTAGTTGATATAGACTTTAATAGACATTTGGTAATCCAGGGTTTCTTGATTCTATATTTTGAAGATATTTTCACGACATTGGTACAGTTACTGATATGATCGTTCAATGTTTTAATAAACGAATCCGTTATTTCATCTACGGTTTCAGATGTATACGTAGTTTACCATGATTCTGTATTTAGAGCATTTCTCAATTTTTTTAAATCAATGAATTTTTTGTGTGGAAGTATTTCTTTATCTTCTTTCATTGTGTGAAAGGACATAGTGAGAATTATGGGGTCGTGGTCCGTTAAATCATGCGGGAAAATGTATGAGTTTATTTTTCTAATTTTTTCAGAGTTATTTAATACAAAAAAATGATCCAAGCAAGTCATGCTGGCTCTACGAGTGATATGATTTATGTAAGATATGAAATCGAATGAATTTAATATTGTTTTATAATCGTCAATAAAATCTGTGTCTCCCATCAGATTGATATTGATGTCGCCAGTGATAACATGGTTTTTGTGCTTATTGTTCGTTAAATATTCCAAGAGATCTGCATTGAATGTTTTTGGACAGCTATTCGGGGATCTATATATACCTGTTATCGTTATGGGTTCATCGCAATTCAGAATACTCAATTCAATTGATTTTGACTGATCCAGATTGATAATATTGTAACAAAAGTCTAAATTGTTTTTTACATACATGATAACACCATCATGGTTATTGAAATCACCATTGTTATATATAACATTATAGCCCGCAATGTTGAACAAGTTAATATCATGAATTTGAAATGTTTCAGTTAGTACAATGACATCAAAATCAAAATTCACCTGGCTGAGCAAAATGTTTAAATCATCAAAGTGTTTTTGGATACTGCGGATATTCATGTGAAATATTTTAAATTGCATATTTTTTGTATCATGGATCTTGTTGAAATCTGGTATACTATTGATAATTTCAGTTTGGATTGGATCGACGTCATATTCTCGTATAAACGGATCCATTTCAATTTCATGTAGGCATTTTAATTTATTAAGATAACAAAACGGGAGAACAGTTACTTATCTCGGTAAAATACATAAAAATTATTGAAAAAGTATAACGATCTGGACAATTTCTTTGAAATATGAAAATGTGAAAGTGAATTATAAGAATTAAATATATAAATTTTGGATATTGTACATACGATACTAGGTGCCTAAGATTATTTTGCGCTCTTCTCTGATGTTTTGGCACGTGTGTTTTTGGGTGAGAAGTTGTTTCCAGTATGTCCTCTTATTTTTTTTGTTTTTCTCGCAGATACTGGACTAGTTCTGTTCCTTTTTTTCTCCTCCGTTGGTTTTTGATTCAAGTTACTTTCCTCCTCTCCGTCTATATCAGTATCTTCTTCTGATTGGCTTTCAAATTCAATATCTGAATCCAGATTTTCTAATTCTTCCACAGAGTACAGTTTATCATTAATTTCTAATTTGAATCCCCGTATTCTAGCTTTCTTGTTATTCTCTCTTGCAGCTTTCAGATGTTTTACGAGTACTTTTTGTTTCTCACGATCTTGGGAACACAAATCATTCACAATAGATATTTTTGTGTTTTTCAGTTTTGCAATGTTTTTAAAAATATTCTTTTTGTTCAAAAAAGAAACAAATTGTATCAACACTCCTTTATTTCCTTCGTGTTTTCCGATTTCATATAAATTATTGATATCGTATTTTTGAAGATTCAGTCCCAGTAAATTATTGAGATTTGCCAAAGTTTGTTCCAATAGGTTTTCTGGAGTTTGATTCAGTCCGAATACAATAATATTGTTCTTTTTCAATTGTCTTTCTAGGGCAAGGTTTCTGTCTTCCAGGACAATGATTTGTTTCTCCGTTTCTAACAACTTTTTTTCTAATTCTTCTTTATTTTTGTTGATTTCTCTGGTGATTATTTCGGTTTGTTCTTCCTGTGATTTTTTCAGCAGTTCATATAATTCTCTTGTTGATAATTCGCCCCCTGACATTATGAATCGATTCCAGAGAGAACTATTTCAACTGACCTGGTATAAACTTCGGCTAAATAGAAATATCACAAAAACATCGGAGCTCTTCTAAATGACTTGCATTAAAAACTGCTGATAATTATTTATCATCTCGACACCACACAAAAAGTCGCTTTTGTTTTAGAGACTAAATTTTCGAAGGTGTAAAATTCCTTTACGTGCACAATATAGATGCAATTTTCTACTAATATATAAAAGGATTCACTTTATAGGTTACACCAACTTGCAGTATTATCACTGAACTATGCATGTGCGAAAATTCCGTATTTTTTCACTACAATTTACTGCAAAATTAATCACTTTTTGCGGAGCTCTCTGCTGGTCACATCCAGAATAAAGTTATTGATTTATGTGTCCCATTACGAATCACACTGGATGGTGAGACCTTAAAGCTTCGGATTATCAGATCTCAGTGTTGTGTGAAGGACCCTATCGTTAGAAAAAATTTACCAAGCCTTGGGGGAGAGAAAGCTCCGCCACCAACCATATTTTGTCATTACGGTCGTGGTTGAGAACAATGAAGGACCCTATCGTTAGGAAAAATCTCAGACCAATAGCGTTGGGACTCTTAACAAAAAATGATCCTCGGTGGTTCGGATTCTGCAAGGCGTGGAAAAGTTTAACATGAAACTGACCACGGTTACGGCGATGTTGGATATTCACAGACCGTACAACACCATCTGGGTTGATGGTTTGATCACCAAAATGTCTAGGACCGGGATGCCTCAGTATAGTCTTCACGAACTCATTTGAGACAGCACTCAACCAAGCGATCATACGAGGTTATATCAAAATACAAATTGCCACTGATAATTTGCATAGGCATAATCAACACGTTATTGTCTAATGCTCCCCGTCTAAACTCAATTGGCAGTCCACATGGAGATGGTATATTCTGTCACATTAAAAGGGGCGGGAGAAATGCCAAAAGAAAGTCTTTGATTAGAATAATTCAAGCCGACGTTGTCGACCATTCTGTTAAACGAAAGGGAGACGGACAGAAACTCAATAAACTTGATTCGGCTTCCAAAGAACACATTCGCAGATGTGGGTATAAGTTTCATCAAGAAAATAATGTGCCGACATTAGAAATGATTCATAATAAATTACGATAATATCCAGATTAAATTTATAATCAGTTAGATACTTTGCGAAACATTTTACTTGATTGCGGTTTCAAATAAAAAAAATTGGATAAACGCATGGTTATAATGTAGTCAGCAAGAATCGTTGTCCATCGACAAGATTACTTAAGAAAAATAAAATAATGTCGAAATGAGATTAGAGACATGATATATCTTGACGTGACGTGGTTTGATACCCACGATATCGTCCAATACGGTTGGGTAGATGATAGCAACAAGTGTACTTTTAAAGGTCTATGTTCTAGAGGAAAGAGAATTATAATTCTTCAAACCATAAATGAAAAATGATGTGTTGCTAATGCGTTGTTGTTGTCTGCAAAAAATATTAAGCAATCAGCTGCTGATTATAATGAGGACATGACCGCCGCATTGTTTGAAACATGGGCAGAGCAACAGCTCTTACCGATATTTTCACTCGCCGTGTGAAACTCTCCTTTCCTGCAATATTAGGACCAATAAGGGACGTATTCCTAGCTTTCGAGCCGGTAATACCACTTTGGCATGGCAACCACGTATCCAATCAGCAACGGAGAAAATATCACCTTGCTACTAGTATAAATGTCAGTCTGACAGACTTCATGTCTATCAGTCATTATCGATAACTATTGAAGAATTCAAGACACTGGAACTTTTTACTTTCGAAATTTCGAACAAGTTCGAATGTTTTGCCAGAGATTACAAATAAATGAAAATAATAAAATCGACAAAGTCGAGGTACCCTTCTCTCCAAATATTTCCACAAAGTGGAAAATATGAGGCAAAAATCTGACAGAAATCAACTACTTTCCTGGCTAATGCCACGACGGATATTGAATCATATCTGACAGATATTTGTGCAACGTTCTTCAAAGAAGACTCAGTTGCAAGTGCTCATTGTAGACAAAAGATTATCCTTAATTTGGCTGGGGATGACCACCTGCAGACATGTTTCGAGGTTGTTGCCTCTCATCAGTGCAAGGGTAGGTCCGACCACTTTGAGTTGTCTTGTCCCTGCCAAATGAATTACAACCTATTGTTTATCTATTAATTCCCTACGGATGAAGTAGCGACTTACAGTAAGTCAGTCGCTGCGCCATCCGTCATGAAAATTAATAAGCACTCCTCGAGACAGCAAAAACTCCAGGTAGAGTAAATGCGAAATTTCGAACAAGTTCGAATGTTTTGCCGGAGAGTACAAATAAATGATAAGAATAAAATCGACAGAGTCGAAGTACCCTTCTCTCCAAATATTTCCACAAATGGAAAATATGAGGCAAAAATCTGACAGAAAACAACTACTTCCCTGGCTAATGCCACGACGGATATTGAATCACATCTGACAGATATTTGTGCAACTCTCTTCAAAAAAGACAACAGAAATCGTCTGGAGGAGAACAGTCATTGTCGTCGGGAAGACAACAGTCATTGTCATAGGGAAGACAACAGTCATCATCCGCGGGAGGACAACATCATTGAGCATTCATCGCAGTCAACGTCTAGAGGGCAGCAGAATTCGTCAACTGGGAAGACGAAATGTACAGTGTGTGGAAGGAATAACTACCCAGCAGATAAGTGTTCTTTCCGAGAACGGTTTTGCTATATTTGTGACAGAAAAGGCCATTTAGCTCCAATGTGTTCACATAAACGAAATAAAATTAAGAGAAATTTCAATAATACTCATAATCAGAACTATTTAGAGTCAGAATTTTCACTATATAATTTGCAATCAAGAGTTGATCCAATTTTGATGAACTTAAAACTTGAAGTTCCTTTTACTTTCAACCTCGATACTGGGTCCAGTTTCACAATAGTATCTAGACAATTTTATGATGAATTTTTCAAAGATAAGGTTTTATAACTGACAAAATTTTCCATTTATACAACGGAGATACAATTTTTCCAGAAGGTTATATTATTTGTAATGTAAATTTTCAAGGAAAAACTGTTCCCATAAATATTTATGTTATACAGGGTGCATCTGGTCCACCTTTGTTGGGATGTGATTTTTTCAATATTTTTCAACTTAACATTGCAAATAAGTTTCATATTGGTTTATCTGATGATTTGAATTTTTTACTGAAGAAATTCAGTTCAGTATTTGAGCCCGGCCTTGACATTTTTAATAAAGGTGTTATATCCATAAATTTGAAAAATTAATCTGTTACTCCAAAATTTTTCCGATCTCGACCTCTTCCATTTGCCATGAGGGAGAAGGTTGAAAGGGAGTTAGAGCGATTGAAAGGTTTAGGTGTTATCGAACCTGTAGATTACAGTCCTTGGGAAACACCGATTGTTCCTGTTAAAAAAAACGGATCCGTCAGAATATGCGGTGACTTCAACCCTCAACCCTCAATACCCCCTTCCTCGGATCGAAGAATTATTTGTTAAATTACAGGGTGGCGTTCATTTTAGCAAAATAGATTTGGCAAATGCGTATACTCAAGTGTGCCTCGATGAAAAATCTAAAAATTTGGTAACTTTATCAACTCATAAGGGATTATTTCGTTATAATAGGGCACCTTTTGGAATATCTAGTATACCAGCCAAATTTCAAAAATTGATGGAATCACTTTTGGAAGGTTTACCAGGGGTAGTGGTTTTTTTGGACGATATTTTGATAAGCGGTTGTGATCGCGACGAACATTTATCCAGATTGAATCAAGTTCAGACTAAATTGAAAGATTCTGGTTTGAAAATATCTCTGGATAAATGTCAATTTTTTTAGGTTTTATTATTGATCGGGAGGGATTACATACCGTAGAAGAAAAAAATTCTGTTTCTCAACTTAAATCTTGGTTGGGTCTTATCAATTATTATGGTAAGTTTCTACCCAATTTGTCAACAATTCTTTATCCTTTATATAATTTATTGAAATCGAACTTAGATTGGTTCTGGTCATCAGAATGTGACCAAGCTTTCACAATGATAAAGGAAATGTTGACTTCATCTGAAGTTTTGGTGCATTATAACCCGAAATTACCATCAAAGTTGACAGCTGATGCATCTAGCTATGGGGTGGGGGATATATTGACTCATGTTATGCCCGATGGCACCCAAAAACCAATTTCTTATGCATCGCGTACTCTAACAGCGGCAGAAAAAAATTACTCTCAGATAGAAAAGGAGGGATTGGCTATCATTTTCGGTTTGTGCAAATTCAATCAGTATCTTTATGGGAGGGAATTCATATTGGAAACAGGTCATAAGCCACTCCTCACTATTTTTCACCCTGAAAACGGTATACCTCAATTCAATGCTAATCGTCTTCGCCGCTGGGCAGTTATTCTATCCAATTACAAATATAAAATAGAATTTGTCAGGTCAGATAAAAATACAGCTGATTGCTTATCGAGATCACCAGATATAAAGGACGAAAATAGTTGGAAAAATGTAGATATTGATTTTATCAATTGATCTTCCAATAATGAGCATTTTGCAATGCATTTCCAGGAAATCAAACAGGATACAGAACATGACGAGATAATATGAAAAGTCATGGAATATGTACAGTTTGAGTGGCCCAAAGTAATAACTCAAGATTTTCAACCTTACCATAGGTTGAAAAATGAATTGAGCATTGACTGTAATTGTTTATTATGGAACAATGACTGATTATTCCATCCGAATTGAGGGACTCGGTACTACGAGAACTCCATTTATCTCATATGGGGGTGGTCAAGAAAAAAAGTTTGGCTCGATCGTATTTCTGGTGGCCTGGTTTGGACAAAAATATAGAGGAAATTTGGAAGAGTTGTGAAAATTGTTTAATGAATAAAAAAACACCGAACAAGGCAATACTTACCAAGTGGCCTTGGCCTGGTGAACCGTGGTCTCGTATTCATTTTGATTTCATAGGTCCATTTTTAAACAAACAATTTTTAATTTTGGTTGATGCTCACACATAATGGATTGAGGTTTTTCCAATGAGCTCAATCACCTCTAAATCAACAATAGAAATTCTACGAACAACTTTTGCATGTTACCTCGCCCCCCTTTCAACCATCTTCCAATGGAGCGGCCAAAAATACGGTGAAAACTGTAAAGAACGCTTTAAAAAATGGGTTTGGAAAAAATGAAGTTGTTGAATTGAACAGAATATTAAATTGTTTTCTATTCGACTACAGAAATACCAAACATTCTATTACTTGCTGCAGTCCAGCTGATTTAATGTTTCGTCGTAAACTGCGTACAAGATTCGATGTTCTTTTACCGGAAAAATCAATAGAGAATCAAAATTTAAAAAATCATGTAAAAACAAAATTTGAAAAACAAAAATTGTATCATAGAGGATCTAGATTTATAGAGTTTGAGGAAGGTGATATAGTTACTGTTAAAAACTATCAAAATGTAAGAAACCCTACTTGGATTAAGGGGATAATACTGGAGAGATTAGGAAAATCTATTTAAAATGTAAAAATTCCCGAATTTGATGTCGTATGGAAGCTTCACTTCCTTGCAACATGGAAATAGTTGAAATTGATTTAGATCCTACTCTGCTTCAAAGTTATAATGAAAGTGCTAATACTGAAGTAGTCAGTGGATCTTTACCAACAAGGGTTCAACCGAAACGGAATATCAAACCAAATGATCGACTGACTCATACTCTTGAGCATTTTTTCAAATTTAAAGTGGGATATATTGTAGTATACTCATATTGTACACCTACTGTATATACAAATGTAAGAAGCTTGTCTACGAGTGCTTGTCAAGACAACGAGTAACAATTAGATTTTGTTAAAGTAACTTTTGTAGTTTTCTTTCCTAGATATATTTGCTAGTAGGGAAAAGTGGAACACAGTTTCCAAAGTAAAAACACTACAGCGCCTAAGTGACGCCATAACCTGCATAGAACTAAATTTGCAAATTTTTCAAAAAAATGGTTTCCCCTAGCTTTAATGATTGAGTATACCTTTTTTCCTTAGGAAAAGTATAGGAATGGGATTTAAATATAAAAAAATCCCACAAGTTTACTGCCAAAAAAGTTAGGACAAACTAAAATAAATAATGAGTACGTACGCAGCGCCCTCTAGGTGTTTTATAAAGAATTGTGAGAAAAATATTTTTTTTGCAAAAGTTATTCAAAGTAATTAAAAAAAAAATTCAACTTCAACACCCTCTATCTCCAAAACGAAGTATTTGCGGACACATGTTCGTATGAACTTTTCATCTTAAAATTATTCAGAGATATACTCTTTGAAGTATGTACAAGTACTTAATAAACACCCCGTATAATGAGTTCAAGATAAGCATATTCACCACGGGGATATCAGAAACGGTAATAGATACAATTTTAGTGAAATCGGTGAAAAGTTTTTTAACAAATAGGGCGGTATAAAATAAAAAATTTAGTTCAAGTTATTTTGTGAAATATAAAATTTACTATTTCTTATTTCATTTGTTTCTGTAATTATCTTCGGTGTTGGAATAAAATAAAGAATAAATAACGAATCATCAGACATTAAAATTGATGCCATCATGAGACAGCGAACAGAAAGTTCTGTTATTTCTTATTTTTTTTACAGCTCTGACGATGACACAAGAACAATAAAAACGAAAAACAATTGTTTGCTGTGAATTAGCTATGTTTCCTGGCATATGAATGGAGCTTCTGTCGCGGAACTTTATTCCTAATTCACCAGAACTGTAAGTGCCCATTTATGCAATCATTATCATAGTCATAATCACAGTGCTAGTCTTAGTCGTTGTCTGAAGAAATTTTCATATTTATGCATCATAGTCATTAGTTGGAAAATTAAAAATTGACAAATGCCAACACTGTCATTAGTGTCTTTTTATCCCAAAGGTAGGGACATTTTTCAATCATTTCAATAAGAGTACCCTCTCCCTTGCTCATTTTTCTCATCGTCTTGATCATAAGCATAAAAATTGAAAATTGCCAACTTTGAAGGTCAAATTTTTACGATTATGATTGAGACTGAAACTAAAGAAATTGCATAAATGCTCCTACTGAAATGTACAGTTACAATTTGGTTTTGTGATTAGGTCTATGATAAAGACAATGATGCATAAATTGACCCTAAGAATCTATAACCAATTCCGATATCGTCATGGACATATCCTTATCTTGGACTCACTGCATGAAACAGGTCATCTAACTTCATTGATGAACATAGATACATCAAAATCATAATAGTAATAAAATCTCTTGACATAAACACTTTTGTTTTTGTTGCGTCTAATTCTTCCAAGCTATTGAATCATCTAGATGTGAAAACTCGCCTTTACACGATTAACCTGTCAACTAACAGGTAGAGAATACAAGTGTGGGGAGATACTCTATTCCTGCGGATCACCTGATTCGATTGCACACCTTGTGAATTTCATATAGTTATTAAGTCACACTTCGAAAGTCCTTCTGTCGCCATATCTTTGATGAAACAGTGGCGGCGGATAATTTTTTGTTCTTGGTAGAATACATACTTACTATTAATAATCCTATAAGATGGCAAAGGTTTTTATAAAAATTGCAGGGGTTATGCGAAGCAGAAGTTGTTGCTATGCGGAAAATAAAACGACCTACCTCAATTCAAAAAATTATTTATAATGTGAGGGCTTTCGGGGGTAATACCACGAGTGCTCGCAATACTATCGATAGTAATTCTGTCAGATATCAACGAGATCAAATTGCTTGGTAACACCACGAGTCCTAGCACCTCAAAGCAATTTGATCGAGTTTAGGATTTCTGACTGAATTATCGATACTATTGTGAGCACGAATAGTATTTATTGAGATAATTTCACGAACCAACAAAGTAAAAAGGTGATAAGAATATCTAGAATATCTAGAATATCTAGATGATTCAATAGCTTGGAAGAATTAGACGCAACAAAAACAAAAGTGTTTATGTCAAGAGATTTTATTACTATTATGATTTTGATGTATCTATGTTCATCAATGAAGTTAGATGACCTGTTTCATGCAGTGAGTCCAAGATAAGGATATGTCCATGACGATATCGGAATTGGTTATAGATTCTTAGGGTCAATTTATGCATCATTGTCTTTATCATAGACCTAATCACAAAACCAAATTGTAACTGTACATTTCAGTAGGAGCATTTATGCAATTTCTTTAGTTTCAGTCTCAATCATAATCGTAAAAATTTGACCTTCAAAGTTGGCAATTTTCAATTTTTATGCTTATGATCAAGACGATGAGAAAAATGAGCCAGGGAGAGGGTACTCTTATTGAAATGATTGAAAAATGTTCCTACCTTTGGGATAAAAAGACACTAATGACAGTGTTGGCATTTGTCAATTTTTAATTTTACAACTAATGACTATGATGCATAAATATGAAAATTTCTTCAGACAACGACTAAGACTAGCACTGTGATTATGATTATGATAATGATTGCATAAATGGGCACTTACAGTTCTGGTGAATTAGGAATAAAGTTCCGCGACAGAAGCTCCATTCATATGCTAGGAAACATAGCTAATTCACAGCAAACAATTGTTTTTCGTTTTTATTGTTCTTGTGTCATCGTCAGAGCTGTAAAAAAAATAAGAAATAACAGAACTTTCTGTTCGCTGTCTCATGATGGCATCAATTTTAATGTCTGATGATTCGTTATTTATTTTTTATTTTATTCCAACACCGAAGATAATTACAGAAACAAATGAAATAAGAAATAGTAAATTTTATATTTCACAAAATAACTTGAACTAATTTTTTTATTTTATACCGCCCTATTTGTTAAAAAACTTTTCACCGATTTCACTAAAACTGTACCTATTACCGTTTCTGATATCCCCGTGGTGAATATGCTTATCTTGAACTCATTATACGGGGTGTTTATTAAGTACTTGTACATACTTCAAAGAGTATATCTCTGAATAATTTTAAGATGAAAAGTTCATACGAACATGTGTCCGCAAATACTTCGTTTTGGAGGTAGAGGGTGTTGAAGTTGAATTTTTTTTTCAATTACTTTGAATAACTTTTGCAAAAAAAATATTTTTCTCACAATTCTTTATGAAACACCTAGAGGGCGCTGCGTACGTACTCATTATTTATTTTAGTTTGTCCTAACTTTTTTGGCAGTAAACTTGTGGGATTTTTTTATATTTAAATCCCATTCCTATACTTTTCCTAAGGTAAAAAGGTATACTCAATCATTAAAGCTAGGGGAAACCATTTTTTTGAAAAATTTGCAAATTTAGTTCTATGCAGGTTATGGCGTCACTTAGGCGCTGTAGTGTTTTTACTTTGGAAACTGTGTTCCACTTTTCCCTACTAGCAAATATATCTAGGAAAGAAAACTACAAAAGTTACTTTAACAAAATCTAATTGTTACTCGTTGTCTTGACAAGCACTCGTAGACAAGCTTCTTACATTTGTATATACAGTAGGTGTACAATATGAGTATACTACAATATATCCCACTTTAAATTTGAAAAAATGCTCAAGAGTATGAGTCAGTCGATCATTTGGTTTGATATTCCGTTTCGGTTGAACCCTTGTTGGTAAAGATCCACTGACTACTTCAGTATTAGCACTTTCATTATAACTTTGAAGCAGAGTAGGATCTGAATCAATTTCAACTATTTCCATGTTGCAAGAAAGTGAAGCTTCTCTGAAATTGTGTTTTTTAATTTGATTCAGATGCCGTTTCCATACAACATCAAATTCGGGAATTTTTACATTTTAAATAGATTTTCCTAATCTCTCCAGTATTATCCCCTTAATCCAAGTAGGGTTTCTTACATTTTGATAGTTTTTAACAGTAACTATATCACCTTCCTCAAACTCTATAAATCTAGATCCTCTATGATACAATTTTTGTTTTTCAAATTTTGTTTTTACATGATTTTTCAAATTTTGATTCTCTATTGATTTTTCCGGTAAAAGAACATCGAATCTTGTACGCAGTTTACGACGAAACATTAAATCAGCTGGACTGCAGCAAGTAATAGAATGTTTGGTATTTCTGTAGTCGAATAGAAAACAATTTAATATTCTGTTCAATTCAACAACTTCATTTTTTCCAAACCCATTTTTTAAAGCGTTCTTTACAGTTTTCACCGTATTTTTGGCCGCTCCATTGGAAGATGGTTGAAAGGGGGGCGAGGTAACATGTTCAATATTATTTTTATTCAAAAACATTTGAAATTCGTTCGAAGTAAAAGTTGAAGCATTATCCGAAGTCCATATCGTGCAAAAGTTGTTCGTAGAATTTCTATTGTTGATTTAGAGGTGATTGAGCTCATTGGAAAAACCTCAATCCATTATGTGTGAGCATCAACCAAAATTAAAAATTGTTTGTTTAAAAATGAAATCAAAATGAATACGAGACCACGGTTCACCAGGCCAAGGCCACTTGGTAAGTATTGCCTTGTTCGGTGTTTTTTTATTCATTAAACAATTTTCACAACTCTTCCAAATTTCCTCTATATTTTTGTCCAAACCAGGCCACCAGAAATTCGATCGAGCCAAACTTTTTTTCTTGACCACCCCCATATGAGATAAATGGAGTTCTCGTAGTACCGAGTCCCTCAATTTGGATGGAATAATCAGTCATTGTTCCATAATAAACAATTACAGTCAATGCTCAATTCATTTTTCAACCTATGGTTAGGTTGAAAATCTTGAGTTATTACTTTGGGCCACTCAAACTGTACATATTCCATGACTTTTTATATTATCTCGTCATGTTCTGTATCCTGTTTGATTTCCTGGAAATGCATTGCAAAATGCTCATTATTGGAAGATCAATTGATAAAATCAATATCTACATTTTTCCAACTATTTTCGTCCTTTATATCTGGTGATCTCGATAAGCAATCAGCTATATTTTTATCTGACCTGACAAATTCTATTTTATAGTTGTAATTGGATAGAATAACTGCCCAGCGGCGAAGACGATTAGCATAGAATTGAGGTATACCGTTTTCAGGGTGAAAAATAGTGAGGAGTGGCTTATGACATGTTTCCAATATGAATTCCCTCCCATAAAGATACTGATTGAATTTGCACAAACCGAAAATGATAGCTAATCCCTCCTTTTCTATCTGAGAGTAATTTTTTTCTGCCGCTGTTAGAGTACGCGATGCATAAGAAATTGGTTTTTGGGTGCCATCGGGCATAACATGAGTTAATATATCCCCCACCCCATAGCTAGATGCATCAGCTGTCAACTTTGATGGTAATTTCGGGTTATAATGCACCAAAACTTCAGATGAAGTCAACATTTCCTTTATCATTGTGAAAGCTTGGTCACATTCTGATGACCAGAACCAATCTAAGTTTGATTTCAATAAATTATATAAAGGATAAAGAATTGTTGACAAATTGGGTAGAAACTTACCATAATAATTGATAAGACCCAACCAAGATTTAAGTTGAGGAACAGAATTTTTTTCTTCTACGGTATGTAATCCCTCCCGATCAATAATAAAACCTAAAAAAATTGAAATTTATCCAGAGATATTTTCAAACCAGAATCTTTCAATTTAGTCTGAACTTGATTCAATCTGGATAAATGTTCGTCGCGATCACAACCGCTTATCAAAATATCGTCAAAAAAAACCACTACCCCTGGTAAACCTTCCAAAAGTGATTCCATCAATTTTTGAAATTTGGCTGGTATACTAGATATTCCAAAAGGTGCCCTATTATAACGAAATAATCCCTTATGAGTTGATAAAGTTACCAAATTTTTAGATTTTTCATCGAGGCGCACTTGAGTATACGCATTTGCCAAATCTATTTTGCTAAAATGAACGCCACCCTGTAATTTAACAAATAATTCTTCGATCCGAGGAAGGGGGTATTGAGGGTTGAGGGTTGAAGTCACCGCATATTCTGACGGATCCGTTTTTTTTAACAGGAACAATCGGTGTTTCCCAAGGACTGTAATCTACAGGTTCGATAACACCTAAACCTTTCAATCGCTCTAACTCCCTTTCAACCTTCTCCCTCATGGCAAATGGAAGAGGTCGAGATCGGAAAAATTTTGGAGTGACAGATTAATTTTTCAAATTTATGGATATAACACCTTTATTAAAAATGTCAAGGCCGGGCTCAAATACTGAACTGAATTTCTTCAGTAAAAAATTCAAATCATCAGATAAACCAATATGAAACTTATTTGCAATGTTAAGCTGAAAAATATTGAAAAAATCACATCCCAACAAAGGTGGACCAGATGCACCCTGTATAACATAAATATTTATGGGAACAGTTTTTCCTTGAAAATTTACATTACAAATAATATAACCTTCTGGAAAAATTGTATCTCCGTTGTATAAATGGAAAATTTTGTCAGTTATAAAACCTTATCTTTGAAAAATTCATCATAAAATTGTCTAGATACTATTGTGAAACTGGACCCAGTATCGAGGTTGAAAGTAAAAGGAACTTCAAGTTTTAAGTTCATCAAAATTGGATCAACTCTTGATTGCAAATTATATAGTGAAAATTCTGACTCTAAATAGTTCTGATTATGAGTATTATTGAAATTCCTCTTAATTTTATTTCGTTTATGTGAACACATTGGAGCTAAATGGCCTTTTCTGTCACAAATATAGCAAAACCGTTCTCGGAAAGAACACTTATCTGCTGGGTAGTTATTCCTTCCACACACTGTACATTTCGTCTTCCCAGTTGACGAATTCTGCTGCCCTCTAGACGTTGACTGCGATGAATGCTCAATGATGTTGTCCTCCCGCGGATGATGACTGTTGTCTTCCCTATGACAATGACTGTTGTCTTCCCGATGACAATGACTGTTCTCCTCCAGACGATTTCTGTTGTCTTTTTTGAAGAGAGTTGCACAAATATCTGTCAGATGTGATTCAATATCCGTCGTGGCATTAGCCAGGGAAGTAGTTGTTTTCTGTCAGATTTTTGCCTCATATTTTCCATTTGTGGAAATATTTGGAGAGAAGGGTACTTCGACTCTGTCGATTTTATTCTTATCATTTATTTGTACTCTCCGGCAAAACATTCGAACTTGTTCGAAATTTCGCATTTACTCTACCTGGAGTTTTTGCTGTCTCGAGGAGTGCTTATTAATTTTCATGACGGATGGCGCAGCGACTGACTTACTGTAAGTCGCTACTTCATCCGTAGGGAATTAATAGATAAACAATAGGTTGTAATTCATTTGGCAGGGACAAGACAACTCAAAGTGGTCGGACCTACCCTTGCACTGATGAGAGGCAACAAAAGAGGCAACAAATTAGCTGAAATCAGTTAGGGAAAAACCGTTGCCATGGCAACCGTTGCTATGGTAACAAGAATACAGAAAACCGATTCCTATGGTGCGGAAATGCGTGGTTGCCAAGTTGTCCACTTTAGTTTAGCTGAAATCAGTTACAGAAGAAAGGTTAAGATGGTAACCATTGTTAGGGTAACGAGTAAACATAAATGCTATTCCCGTTTTGCGGAAATGCATAGTTGCCAAGTTGGACCAGTTATAGTTTAACTGAAATCAGTTACGGAAAAAGTGTTGCCATGGCAACCGTTGCTAGGGTAACGACAATACAAAAACCCGATTCCCATGGTGCGGAAATGCGTGGTTGCCAAGTTGTCCACTTTAGTTTAGCTGAAATCAGTTACGAAAAAAGGTTACCATGGTAACCGTTGTTAGGGTAACGAGTAAACAAAAATGCTATTGCCGTTTTGCGGAAATGCATAGTTGCCAAGTTGGACCAGTTAGAGTTTTGCTGAGATCAGTTACGGAAAAGGTGTTGCCATAACAACAGTTTCTTTGATCACAAGTAAACAAAAACCCAATTTTCATGGTGCGGAAATGCGTGGTTGCCATATTTTCTGCTTTATTTTAGCTCAAATCAGTTAAGAAAAAGTTGATGCCGTGGGAAAATCGTTGCTAGGATAAGTGAAAAGAAAAACCCGATTTCCGTTTTGGAAAAGTGCGCGGTTGCCAAATTATCAACTTGAAATTAAATTGAAACTTGAAAGGGGAAACATTCTCAATAAAAACCATGGCTCACTCCACTGGAAATGGGAACAACCTACGATGAAAATTTATCTATTTTTTGTAATATGTAACGGGAAACAATTATTTCCCTGCTGAGGCCACGCTGGACATTGATCTACATCTGATAGATATTGTGAAAAGACCCTTTAACTTAAAAAAAATTCTTAAACTGAAAATTCGTATTCTCATTCAGATAGTTCAAATTAAATGAAGCTATTTTTTCGTAATATCTAACAGAAAACAACTACTTTCTCGGCTAAAGCCACGCTGGACATTTAACTACATTGAACTAACTAAACTGATCCTTATTGCTTCGGAAAAGGCAAATTCACTGTTTGCACCAATTGCGGGTCGTTGATTTAGGAATAGATCAAGAACTCATTCACTGTAAAATAACAGCTTAATTCAAAATATCATATTCAGAACACACCAAATGCGAGCGAAGCGAGCGCGTCCGGCCGACATTTCGCAAATCCGCGCTGTCGGCAGGACGCATTTGCGTTCATGTTACTACTTTGTCAATTTCCTCCAGGTAATGAAAAAACTCTTTCCCAATCTTAACTGTCCTGAACTAACTTACTTTACCTTGATGTTGAAATTGTTTCGGAAGAGACGATGTTCACGGTGGAGAATAATCTATTTATAATTCGGTCAAATGTTGAATTTATTGTGAACCCATACAGTAATTTGAGATATTAGGACTATATCACAAGACACGCGAGCGAAGCGAGCGGGTACGGCCAACATTTCGCAAATCCGCGAGCGCGGATTTGCGAAATGTCGGCCGGACCCCCTCGCCTTCAAGTTACTACTTTGTCCATTTTCTCAAATTTATGAAAAAAATCATGATCATTTATAGTGTGTGGCCTGTGGGGCAAGCGATTGCTTTGCTCATTTGTTATCAAAGTAAGACTGACAAATGTAAATACTTATATAAACAATCTTTTCGAAGGATGCGCCTTCAGATGAATAAGTATTCATTTTGATATTATTTAACAGTTATTTCCACAAATATTTTTCAAGCACCCCTAGGTAACAATAATTTGGCAACCATGCATTTCCGCACCACAGAAATTGGGGTTTTCTTTACTCGTGATCATAGCAATGGTTGTCACACTTTTTCCATAACCAATTGCTGCTAAACCATAACTTTCCCAACTTGGCAATCTCTCATTTTCACCATAACGACTATCATGGCTATATTTTTTGCATAACAAATTTCAGCCAAAGGAAAGCAGACAATTTGGCAACCATATATTTCCGCACCATGGGAATCGGGTTTTTGTTTACTTGTGGTCATAGCAACGGTTTCTATGGCAACAGGTTTTCCATAACTGATTTCATTTAAACTATAACTGGTCCAACTTGGCAACTATGCATTTCCGCAGAACGAGAATAGCATTTTTGTTTACTCTTCACCCTAACAACGGTTACCATGGTAACCTTTTTTTCATAACTGATTTCAGCTAAACTAAAGTGGAAAACTTGGCAACCACGCATTTCCGCACGATGGGAATCGGGTTTTTGTATTGTTACCCTAGCAACGGTTGCCATGGCAACAGTTTTTCTGTAACTGATTTCAGCTAAACGAAAGTTGAGCCTGAATATTGACCAATCTGACACTGACGTATCAAATTCTCGTAAATTACCGATGTGATTCTGTTATGTTTTTTAATTTGATCATACAAACTATTGCGCGTGGTATCACTTACGAAAACTGCAATTTGCACTTTCCGCACAATCTCGTCGCCACTTGTAGTGTTTTTACTTTGGAAACTGTATTCCACTTTTCCCTACTAGCAAATATATCTAGGAAAGAAAACTACAAAACGTTACTTTAACAAAATCTAATTGTTACTCGTTGTCTTGACAACCACTCGTAGATAAGCTTCTAACATTTGTATATACAGTAGGTGTACAATATGAGTATACTACAGACTCCAGATGAAGTTGCTCATTACTTTACGAAAACTGAAGGTGTGATCTCTCTAAAATAAGCAACTTTTTTTTTGTTTAGAGAAATGTTTCATTCTCAAGATACAACATGTTGAAAAACCGATATTTTAAAAAAATTCAACAACCTGTATTTTGAGAACGAATCATTTTTTTATGCACCTTTATGAAAAAAAAATTGTTTATTTCAGCAATATCTCTCCCATACTGAGTTTTTGTAAAGTTCTGAGCGCCTATAAGAGACCCCATAACCTGCATCGATGCAGTAATTTACACATTTCTCAAAAACGGTTGCACCTATATAGCGTTGTTGAGCGAATATACCTATTATACTTAAGAAAGGTGTAGGAATAAGATTTGAATCTGAAAAATCCCAAGAGTTTACTGTCAAAGAAGTTACGGCAAATTTAAATGAATAATGATAACGTACGCCGTGCCATCTAAGTGCTACACACAAATTAATACCTAATTTTGAGTTCTCGACTCAAAAAAAACTCGTTCACCAAATTTTGTGCAAAAAAATGTTTTTCTTGCTGAAGTTATTCATAATAATTGAAAATGAAATATCAATTTCAACACCTTGTATCTCCGAAACGAAACATTTGTGGACACATGTTCATATGAGTTTATAATTTAGAATTACTCAAAGATTTACAAATTGGAGTTTGTACAAGTACTTAATAAACAGCATGTATAAAGAAGCGATATCATAGTGTGAAATTTAATAATTCTCAGCAAGAAATTTCAGTGATGATCAAGAGTTACCAGCACTGAAATTGAAAACTTTATTGAAATTGTGCATCCTAAACATGTTAGCAATTTTGGTTGCATTAAAACTCACCTGGCTGTCGTCTCCCAATTCCGTGAGCCTGATTTGTCCAATATTTCTCCTATATTTCAGAGTCATTGGGTGGTAACGTTGGTTTATCCCTCAATCAAGCAATGCTGTTATCAGGTATATTTCAATGGGTGCTGAGACAATGGAGCGAAACGGAGAACCATATGACTTCTGTGGAACGAATTCAAGAGTACGCAGACATCATTTCAGAACGAGACACTAGTACTGTGAACCCCCTAAGTTCGTGGCCAGATAAAGGGAACATTAAATTCATGAACATGTCTTTGAGATATTCTGAGAATACCCCACACATACTCAAGAATCTCTCTTTTGAAATCAAACCAAAGGAGAAAATCGGGATTGTCGGCCGGACAGGGGCTGGAAAATCATCACTGATTCAGGCTCTGTTTCGCCTGACCGACATCGATGGGGCTATTGTGATAGATGGCGTGGACACGAAGGAGGTGCCGTTGAAAGTCCTCAGGTCGAAAATATCCATTATACCGCAGGAGCCTGTTTTGTTTTCCGGAAGCCTCAAAAAAAATTTGGATCCCTTTGACGAATACAATGATGAGGTAGGTATCAAAAATTGGGTAATGCAGAATACGTCAAATTCTTTATTTTCGAAACCTATATGATTTCATTACGAAAACTGTCTTCGATCATTATCTCTAACATGTAAGAAGAACGGTGAATGATAACAACTATGATTTCAGCGTAGAACTGATTCGTAACTCTGATATCCGAAGTAATAATAATAATACTCCCTCATAAACACTCGAAGAGTTTACCTATACCCTGTGCGGGTAGAGGATGGCTATTATTATTTGCCACGGCGCTCTGTGACGACTTACTGATTTTTGGTGGCGTATTAACTTTTCAGCTGCAGGAAAACCTGGAAAACCTACAGCACCACCCCGGGTGGTCAGTGGACACTTCGAGCAAACACCAGATACCAATGCTCTGATTTCTACAGTTGAAGATAATTCCTTCAAAACTAAATAGTTATTGTGAGGCAGTTTTAGAATGTAATAATGAAAATAAAAATATCACGAGCCATTTTTGAACTCGTAAAACATTGATGTACAATGTGGTGCTTTTTAGGAATGTCTGAATTCAATTTTGGTGGATGAACTGAAAATTTGTTATTCGATCACTTGTGATGAAAATATGGGGTGGATTGAGATTCTTCATTTCAATACTCTTGGGTTTTATAGTAGTAAATTCAGTCAAAGGCACTTTTATCTACACCAACTGTTTATCCGTTTACCCTTCATGTGGAATTCGTAAATAAGACAATTGACAATATTCCACAGGCCATCGGTGATCGTATTTTTGGTGTCAGATTGATAATCAATTTTGTTTTTAAATGTTTGAAACACTGAATCGATAGACTGACACTGTTTAATTTGAATTGATTGAGGAAATATTTGCAAAATAATGTCAAGGTTTAAAAATTCAGCCTCCGTTGAAAATGTTGTGGTAATTTTGCTGGAATGTGTAAAATTATACAAAAAAATAACAATTTACGGATTCCCTAAAACTGAAAAACTTACGCAAAAATGGTAGTTGTATTTGAATCTTACCACGGTCTAACTAGAATTCTTATATCGTAAAAGTGAAATGTTGAAGAAGCGGAAGACACACCGTGTATGTCTGAGATGTTCGTGAGTTCATCATGTCAAAATACGAATTAGACAGTAAAATTAATAATTGGAGAAAACACTAATTGTGTTTCCTTTCTAGACCCCATTTTCTGGAAATGATCCCGATACTGTATTAACCAAAGAAGATTAAAGAGTGATTGTAACTCTAACTTTTGTAACTCTGATGTTGGTGAGTTAACTGAATATGATGCATTTTCTGTTTGGAGCTATTACTGAAGAAATTAATACTATTATTGGTTATGTACAGGAAGATATCCCATACTACGAATCCATGGATCTGTTTACTGTTGTCTTTCTGAAGATGGTTATAATTGTGCACAGCTACTAGATAGCTGTTCTCTGACACTGAGCATAGTACACAACATAGCAAATAAAACAACGACACTGAGTGTGTCTCCAATCTGGAGTAAAGAACAAATGACTAGGATGACATCTTCCAAATGTGGACCCATAATTAAATGTGACGCTTTTCAACGAATTTTTTTTCTTCCAAATTTGGCCTACATGACCAAAATTGACAGCAGCCTTGAAAGCTGGATTGGTTAATGAAGATGCGGCTGCAGATAAACATCACAGAAAATGACACCAGCGCCAGTCTCCACCATTGGTTGGAAATGAATACATTGGATTTCAAAAAACCGTACACTGGGAAACAATTTGTAGAATAGTGATATGCCCCAGTTCTTAAGAACTATAAGGGAGCTTTAAAAAAAATATTCAACCATTATTTTCAAACACAAGGGGAATTAGCTTTAACGGGACTACATTGTTGTGGACTGGGATTTCAAATCAGGGGTTGATTCTGGCCATTACCACTCTTTTGCCAAGGACAGAGCGGTCTGGTACAAATTTGAAGTTAGTTGCGTAAATAGAATGTTTCCTTTTGAATTGCAGCCTCTGGAGACACTATACACCTGTCTCTTTGACCAAAAAGCAGATATTCATAATTCGGTTTTCCTGTAGCAGTAAAAGCCGCTCCGGAGCGCCGATAATCGTTTAATTTTATTGTAATTATTGCATTCAATATTTTAATGAAAGTTCAATTGTCAATAATGAACGAAATAAAATTCTTCTATAATTTGTTTTTCTGGAAATCGATATTTCAGATGTATTTTCCAGTTTTCTGCTATATCATGAAAGTCCTATTGAAAGAGCAACGACCGATTCATATTAGGATTTATGGTATATAAAGAATATATTTATAAAAATAATTTTTCAGTTCAGTCCCAAATATTGATTTTTTCCAACACCGGAAGTTATCAGTATGTTTCTACTTCATAGATCATGTGATCTATGAGTAGAAAAATGTGTGAATTCAGGACAATGTCATCGATATCGATGGTTGTCTAAAAAAACGAGAAAATGATTTTGTATCAAATTGTATGACAATCATAATTCACTTGAATCAGTGTTTTCAACATTTAAAGGCAAAATTTATGTACAGCCTGACAGCAAAAAAACGATCACCGATAACCTATGGAATATTGTCAATTCTATCACCAAACAATATAACAAACATAGTTCAAGTTTCAAATATGAACAGTTGTTGGACAGATATAGAATTAATAGGGAATAATTTTTTCTCCCTCAAAGCAGGTGTCTGGCAGAAAAAACTACTTTTCTCGCTAATGTCACGACGAACGTTGAAAAACAACTAACAAATATCTCAGCGTTTCCCCAGATCATGGAGAACCAATGCAAGTACCTACTGCATGTATCACGCAACAGAGCCCTGTCTGAGATAGGTGGGACATAATGAACAGCTTCATACCAGTTCTGAAGTATTTGCCTCTTATCACTAGTAGGTTGGATGACACTTGACAGCCGTTCACGTCCTGGCCTCATCATTATCAGCCTTGGCCTCTTGATATAATCGTCTGAGGCTGAAGCTGCGACTTTCAGCAATTCAGTTCTCATCCCCCTTTAACAACTTGAATTCTCTCTGCAAAAAAGAACCCACAGTAGTTATTTCAAAAAGATTCGGGCAACGCTCGAAAGGTATTTGGAGGCAAACAGCGATAATTGAAAATGCTTTTTCTTTCGTCTATGGCAGATTTCCTGGCTTATGTCACAACTGATGTTTAATAAGGACTTGAAGATATCTACTGTGGTACTGTGACGGGCAGAAAAATGATTTTTGATTAACAGTTCGAGTTGAAAAATCAGAATACACCGTCTGATCAATTTGTCCATTTTTATGGGCACTGTCTTCTCCAAAAACAGGTCATCACCAGATCGTAATTTTCGAATGAGTAGTACGTTTTGATGAATATAGTATATATCATTGGTCCAAGTGTGAAGCTCTGCGGCATACGTAAGGACATTATACTGTGAATTCTCAATATGTACAATAATATCTTACTTGAAAAATAATGTGTCACTGCGTTAAAATTTTTCTTTATATTTTACAGACATTATGGGATGCTCTTGAGCAGGTAGAACTCAAAACCGTTGTAAACGAACTACCCGAAACTCTGGACAGTAAAGTGGCTGAAGGTGGCTCCAATTTCAGTGTGGGACAAAGACAGCTACTTTGTCTCGCTCGTGCTATTATACGTAACAATAAGATCCTAGTTCTAGACGAGGCAACAGCCAACGTAGATCCCCAGACCGACGGATTGATCCAGAGTACCATCAGACAGAAATTTGCCAATTGTACAGTATTAACCATTGCCCATAGACTTCATACCATCATGGACTCGGATAGAGTGCTTGTAATGGACGCTGGAGAAGTCGTTGAGTTTGATCACCCACATGTGCTACTTCAAGATGATAGTAAAGTGTTTCACGGATTGGTTAACGAAACTGGTCCGGAAATGGCGGAGAGTCTACGAGCAATCGCCAAACAAGCTGCACAGAACGGATTATTTTCTTGATAGTCAAAGAGAGGTTTAAAACTTCGGAAGGAATAATAGCGATGTTTGATGCAAAAGACTATTGAAGAAGAGCATGTTTTTGACAAATTATTTTTATAGTTGTGATAATAAAAGAGTAATCCTTATCAGAGAAGTTTGATTCCAATAGTATGTTGTATTACTGTAACGTTCTTTCAGTCAGTCTGATGGCGGACGTTATGACGCTTTCGGTTATTTGTTTTTTTTTGTAAAATTTGTTTTTACGAAACTACCAGGTTTTCGGAGAAAACCCCTCAAAAACAGAGCTTCTGCGAGCAAGGGAGATCCGGGACCTACAGTTTAAATAAAAGTGGAATCCGAACCACTTCAGCTCAGTGACACGCGACCGGGAATCGAACCCAGTCCGCCTGGTTGGAAGCCATATCCTGACAATTCCTTAACACCAGGAACTTATCAGTACTCAACAAATTCTCGGGCGCCAGTTATTTTAAAGTGTTATGCTCCACTCTCCCAGTCTAGAGCAAGGACAGCTACAGATGGAGATACTGTATCCCAGGGGTCAGTTGTTGTGACACAAAATGATATTTAAAAATATTGCAGGCTTTAATTGCAATAGTTGCGTATCCGGAATACCGGCTGCTTTGATCTGAGCTCTACAATATACCAACAAACCAAGTAAATATTTTCAATTTTATTTAAGTAAACTTAAACTCAAATGGACGGGCAACTGAGTGCATATAACGCCCGGAACGGATCTTCGACGGTGACAGCAAATATAACCAAGGCAGAATATAACCGGAGTGACTAGTCAAATGGATGTGTGAATTTCCCATGTTCGGGATACTACAATGCTAATAATCAAGCTACAATCGTTATACTGTTATTGGTAACTTCAGTTGCTAGCACTTTTCATTTGACGGCTAGCCCCATGGACGTATAATATCGTATAAATACAGATGGACTCAGCATTGCCATACCTACGACACGGAGTGATTTGAAGTCGCTCTGTTATTAGGCGCGCGGGCTGCGGGGAAGAGAGAAGGTAGCGATAGACTGTGACCTTCCCACAACAGACAAGAGTGCATGCATTTGCTGAAAATAGGGTTCAATCACAAGAAAAAAATGCTGAATTTGAAATAATGATGAAATTATCAAGAAAAGTGTTAGAATATAAATCCGATGGGACTTCGTGAGATAGAAAAACTCATTTGACATACCTGATGTCATAAAAAACTTTATTGTCTCGGATAGTATCGATCCTTAGAAAATTAGGTTCACAAATTTTTCAAAAAAAAAAATAAGACTTTTAAGACTTTCGTTTTCAATTAATGGAAAGCTGGAGACAGTCTACTGAAAAAAAAAGAATAAAAATGCATTTACTAAAAAATGGTTATTTATATATTCAGTAAATACATGCTCTTATACATATTAAAATAAATGAAATTTTAATGTATTTACAACAATATGCAAACAAAATTCACAATACAAGTAATCAAACTAACATTTTTTTCTAGAAGATATCAAAGATCAAGTACGTACGGAGTTTCACAAAAACAACAATAAAATAAAAATGAAGAATTTGTTTTCTATTCTGAAATGATTTGCTAATTTCTTGAGTTCCCTCCTCGAGCAATGATAACCGCCTGTTATACTCAATATCAGCGTCCTTATTCAATTATGTCTCCCAAATTCACTAAACTGTCCCTCAGTTCATTCAGAGTAACTTTGGGCTGCTGCAGGGCTCTAATTCATCTCCCAAGAATATCATATATATGTTCGATAGGGTTCGTATCAGGACTTCTCGCGGGCAAGATCGCCCGGAAATACTGGCGGGCCGAGTGGTCTCGTATGGTCGTGCAATCATATGAATTCTTCTCCAATGAATGGAGCAAAAAAACAGATAACATGGGGTTCAGGAATTTCGGATACATACTGTTGTCAAATTCGCTTCATAAATGACTACCAGTTTCATAGGTGCCTCCAAATTCATACAACTCCAAATCATTACCGATCCTCCGCCAAAAGCAATAATTTACAGAGTGTTACATTGATTGTAGCGTTCTCATAAACGCCTATAGACCCGCATTCATATGTTATTGGTCATGGAAAAGAATACTGACTCATCAGTGAAGAGCACTCGACATCATTCAGCTTCCCGCCAATGAGGGTGTGCACGAGCAAAATCAAGCCGTGATCTGCAATGTTCTGCAGTCAATGAAGGCCTTGTTGCTGCCCTGCATGGCATCAAGTTGTGTTCCCTCAAACATTGCTTGGAGATATCTTTACTAGATTAGAATAGCTTCCGTGCTAAAAGCCTTTACTCTGCGACCATTTCAGACATATTGTGAGTGCCCTTCGAAATCGTTTAGAGCCCTTGCAGTGGCAAAGTACGTGTACTTGCATCATTCGAAAATTCTCATCATTATTATTATTATCACATTGTTATTATGGAATTCTTGTATTGTCGTCAGTTCTTGATGTGTGTGCTAAATTTAAGATTATTCAGAGGATTGGAAGTGGTTGGAAAGTGAGTTTAGAATTTCTCATTATTATTATTATAAATAAAACATTAATATAATAAAATTCTTGTATTATCGTCGGTCCTTGGTAAGTATGCCAAATTTTAAAATTTTCGGATGATTAGAAGTGGGTGGATATTGAATAAAAAATTCACGTCATTATAATTATTATCATTATCATTAAACTTTTATAATTAAGTCCTTGTATTGCCATCGGTTTATGTGTGCACAATTTCAGATCATACGGACGATTGAAATCAAATTCGAAAATTCTCATCATTATTATTATTAGGTGCGTTATTATCATAAAGTTCTTGTATTGTCGTTGGTTCTGGAAATTTTTGAAAAATTTTAGATAATTCGGAGGATTAATAAAGGGTGAAAGTTGAATTTGAAATTCCAATTATTATTATTATCATCATTTTCATTACATTAATAGTAGGAAATTCTTGTATTATCGTCGGTCCTTGATATGTGGCCAAATTTCAAATTATGATAATTGGAAGTGGGTGAAAATAGAATTAAAAAATTCACATCATTATTATTATTATTAGTGGAATCGAGTTTCTCCAGGAAAATCGCCTGTATGGAGGAACTTGAAAACTCAAATCTCATCTGAATAAAAATTTTGATCCGAATCTTCAAAGATGTCTCTGAGATAGCCAAAATAAATATATCAATATACAAGAATTGCTTTTAAAGATATTAGATAGATTAGATAGATTTGATACTGCTACCAACTAATACTACTCACTTTTTCTTTCGAAAAATCACGGGATTCTGTCCTGTTTTCCAAACCAGAAAATATGAAATTGACCTAAATAATATTATCTGTCAGATCGTCAGTATTTCAAAGCCAAACAACCTGAAGTGGATGAAAACTGAGTTGCAAAATTTGAGTTAACAATTTTTACTATTCTCAATTTGTCCTCACCTCTTCAGTGGGGGACTTGAGTTATCAACAATTTCTTCAGAATCTGTACCTGTACCTGTTTCAGTGGAACCATTTGATGATTTTTTCTTGCTGAAATCGTTCAATCTGAAAATATGTAATATATTGTTTTTTTTATACAAATCTCCGTTATTATTTGTAATAACTCATAGAAAATAACAATTCTGACGGATGATAATAATTACCCTGAAGTTGAAGCAACTGAATTTCTTGGGATATACCATTCATCATATAATAAAGGAAGAACCATTTTCCTCAAAAATATTCTTCCACTTGGGTTAATCTCGAATGCTACGTCTTTGAAATCAATGGAACAAATCCTAACAGACTTTGGAACACATTCAGTTGAACATTTCATCCCCAACTCTTTCAACTAAGCCGCTTTTACTGTGTCATCAGCTGGAAACCTGAAGATAAATCAAAATTTCAATAGACATTTCTTGGACTTTTTGACAACCTTTTTATTTTAATGCATCATCCATCATGTTTCGTCAGGTATCTATTTCATTATCTCCACATGTAAAGGTTTGAATTCACATATTAATTTCATTTTATTCGGCGAAAACAGACTGATACCCACTGTAACGCCTATGGTACTTACGAATGAAATCTGATAGTCGGGTTCGAACACATGGATTGTTTGCAAACCTAACAACATTGCACCATTATGATTCTCTTACTATTGTACTGCCACTATATATCACGAATGAGTTCAAAAACCACTATTTCAGCAATAATCCCACAAAAAATCGATGACAGAACATGACAGAACTGTCAGAAGTTTACTTTGTGGAAAACATAAACATTGATATGCGACAGCGTTGACAAACGTCCAGATACAATAATTTCTTCACAACCATTTGAAGACCCAAGTAACGATTTTTTTCGATAGTTTGGATTTTTAAACTTGTAAGTAATACAGGTTTGAGTTGCGTGATAATGTCACCATCACCATTCTTCATTCTTCGATTGTAATCGAATGGAATACGTATAGTGACACAATTTTGTCTATGATAAAGACTTATTACCTACGTGATGTGACAATGCCCAACTCAATATCACGACTACAGATTGTGGCCATACACGACTTCAAACCAGGATGTAAACAGCTTGGTCCAGTACAATACTTTATAGGTCCATGGCTAGCCCCGGATGGTCTGTGACAGGCGTCACGGAACTAGAGTTCGCGAAACTGTATATCATACGAAATAAAGGAATCCCCTTTTCTTGTTCGAGCAACTTTCGTTCAACAACCGAAATTAGTTGTCCTGATCGTGGAGCGAAGTACTGCGCTTTCTGGTGGAAAACGGAGTCGACAGTTGAAAAGTAGTACTAACCCTCGAGTCCGGACTCTTCTAGCTCAGATTATTACACGGGGGAGGTTCCTCTAGAGAAAGCACTATCCCGATACGAACATATTTGCAGAAGGCGGTGACGAATGGAACCCTGAGGAAGACCTGAATCGGATTATCGGACAACCTTCTTTCGACAGCCGAAAAGTAATCCTGCCTGTAGAACGATGAAATGAGCTACCTAACGGAAAACTGAGTTGGCAGTTGAAAAGTAGTCGTAACCGTCGGAGCCAGGTCTTTTCCAGCTCAGATTATGACACGGTGGTGCTTCCTTTCCGGCGTTATGAGCAGGGTACGAGGAGGACGTCTACCACCTTCAGATGGAATTAACTACTACTGAACTCTAGTTAACAGCCAAAAAATAGTCCTGACCATCGAGCAGGATAACTAAAACAATGGTTCGATATTTCGATAGTTAAAAAAATGGTTTTGGCAAAAGATTTGGCAACTCCTGATAACTCTCTGTGATGTACACGTAATTGTGATTATTACTCATGCATGATTAAGGGAATAAAGAATCCCAGTTCTTGACTCAGTCGGCCCAGTCAGTCTTGATACGGACATCGACGGAGTTGAGTGCGGGTACAAATCTAGAGTGTTAGTGTTATTCCAAATACCCGAATACCTGAAGTGTGTACTAAGAGTGACTATTAACTACAGTGAACACCACATTGGCGACGAGGATAAAGCAAAGAAAAGGGATGTAAGTACGAAATGCATTCATTGAAAGAAAAATTTTGATAAGTATCATACTGTTGAGAAAAAGAGTAACTGAGGTGTCGAAAATTCGCACCTGTATGCAAATTGCAAAAAAAAAAAAAAAAAAAAGTACCGAAGGTACTGAGGTGTCGGAAACTCGCACCTGTGGGAAAAAATAAAGTGTCTAAGGTGTCGAAAATTCGCACCTGTATGCAAATTACAAAAAGTACCGAAGGTAGTGAGGTATCGGAAACTCACACCTGTATTACTAAGGAGTCGAAAATTCACACCTGTTAGCAAGTTGCATGTAGTACCGAAGGTACAAAGGTATCTCGCAAAATCGCAAAATCGCAAAAAAAAAAAAAAAATAACAAACTGTTTGTTCCAGAAACATGGCAAACATTCCTGCACTGGAAAATTTTGACTGTGATGGAGATGCCAGCTCTGTAGGATTACAATGGCAAAATGGAAAAGGGCCCTTCTAATATACTTGGATGCTGCTAGCATCACTGACCCACTCAAGAAGAGAGCAACCCTTTCACATTTTGGAGGGTTGGCCTTACAAGAGATATTTTATAATCTTCCTGGAGCAAATGTGAACCCATCTGGTAGTGAAGAACGCGATGTGTTTCATATCGCAGTAACAAAACTGGATGAATATTTTGCCCCTAAACAAAGCAAGGTGTATGAACGGCACTTGTTCAGATTATTGAAACAAGATGATAGTGAGAAATTCGAAAAGTTCCTGGTGAGGCTTAGGCACCAAGCTGAAAAGTGTCAATTCAAGGATCTAGATGAACAGCTTATTGATCAAATAACGGAAAAATGTTCATCACTCGAACTGAGGAGGAAAATACTAGCTGCAGGCGATGCAATAACCCTAAATACAATCATCGCTGAAGCTAATTCCTTAGAAACCATAGAAAGACAACTGTCAGGATTCATCGATAAGCCAACAACCAGTGTAATGAACACCGTTAATGCCCTCGCATCACAAAAAAATTATGGACACCTTCGGCCGAAATGTTCACGCTGTGGATCACAGGAACATAGCATCAAACAAAGATGTCCTGCTATAGATATTACCTGTGGAAAATGTAACTTCAAGGGCCACTTCGCAAAATGCTGCAGGTCGAAACGAAAGTTTCAATCTTCGAGCAAACCAAACTTTCCACCCAATAAAAGATTCAAATCAAAACCGAGACCAGAAGCAGAAGATGTCGATCTTGTTTCAGAACCTGAAGAAGCAGAGTACGTGTTTCACATCGATAGTGATGATACGATCAACTGTGCAGTAGGTGGGGTGAATATTAACATGCTCATTGATTCAGATAGTAAATCTAATATTATAGCTGATACAACTTGGGAAATCCTAAAGAAAAAGAAGGTTATGGTATCAAATCAAAATACAAAGCCTAATAAAATTCTATTTGCCTATGGCTCAAAAAATCCCTCATGCATCGTTGGTTCATTCGAGGCCACTATCAAAATAGGTTCTAAACAGAGTCAGGATACCTTTTACGTAATAAAAAATGGCAAAAGGAACTTGTTAGGTAAAAATACTGCTATTTCTTTAGGAGTTCTCAAGATCGGACTAAATGTGAATAATATAAATACTGAACCGTTTCCTAAATTTAGAGGTATAATAGTTCGTATCCCTATAGACAAAACGGTGAGTCCTGTTAGTCAACTATACAGGCGAGTACCTATTCCCTTGGAATGGAAAATAAATGAAAAACTTAAAGAACCTATTTCATTAGATATAATCGAAGAAGTTGAAGGTCCTTCGGAATGGGTATCACCTATGGTACCAGTTTTGAAAGAAAATGGCGATATAAGAATATGTATAGATATGCGTAAGGCTAATACCGCAATACTTAGGGAAAATTATCCGCTCCCAACAATGGATTCTCTATTGCCAAATTTTCGTAAAGCAAAATATTTTTCTAGATTAGATATAAAAAATGCTTTCCATCAAATCGAAATATCGGCAAGGTCAAGATATATTACAACATTCATCAGTAGCAAAGGTCTCTATAGGTACAAAAGGCTTCTCTTCGGAATTAACGCAGCTCCTGAAATATTTCAAAAATTTTTGGAGAAAATGTTACTACCATGCGAAGGCACAATTAATTTTATTGACAATATACTTATTTTTGGTAGTAACGAAGAAGAACATGATAGACGAGTTAAATTCAAAATGGAATTACTATCTGAGAATAACGTGCTACTGAACAAAGATAAATGCATTTTTAAAATGAAAAAAGTCAAGTTTCTGGGGCATACATTATCACCAACAGGGATAAGACCATTAGAGGACTATATTAATGGTATAAAATCGTTTAGGACACCTGAAACGATTGACGAAGTTCATAGCTTTTTAGGAATGGTTAACTTTATCGGAAAGTGGATTCCCAATCTTGCCACTTTGACTGAACCATTACGGGTGTTATTGAGAATGAAATTGGGTAAACATGTTAACATCTTAAAACATTGGGGTAACGATCAGGAAGATGCATTCAGAAAACTCAAAGAATTCTTAGCGAATATTCCTACATTAGGATACTATGATCCGAACGACAAAACCCAAGTCGTGGCAGACGCAAGTCCAGTGGGGCTAGGCGCTGTGTTGATACAGTTTGACAAGAACGGTCCCAGGATAATTGCTAACGGTAACAAAAGTCTTTCCGATTCCGAAAAGCGTTATTGTCAAACTGAAAAAGAAGCTCTTGCTCTCGTATGGGCAGTCGAACATTTCAAAATTTACTTGTACGGTAAGGAGTTCGATCTTATTACAGACCACAAGCCCTTAGAAGTAATTTTCGGACCAAGGTCACGACCTTGTGCCCGTATAGAACGATGGGTACTGCGTCTGCAGTCATTCAGCTACAAAATTCTATATCGTCCTGGAAAAAGCAACATCGCTGATCCCCTGTCTCGTTTATGTCAAACAAATTCATGTACTCCATTTGGAAGCGATGGTCACATTCACCATATTGTCGAGTACTCTCGTCCAACTGCTGTTAATTTACAAGAAATACGTGAATCATCAGAAACAGATGAGGAAATTCTAGGAATAAAGTCAGGCATTGAACAAAATGTTTGGGGTGAGACAGTGAAGCATTGTCAAGTTTTTCAGGCAGAATTTTGTTTGTGTGAGGGTATTCTATTAAGGGGCAATAAAATCGTTATACCGAGAATCTTGAGACAAAGAGTTCTAGATGCTGCACACGAGGGACATCCGGGTATTGTGGCTATGAAAAGCAGACTTCGTACCAAGGTGTGGTGGCCTGAAATTGATGAATATGCGGAAAAAATTGTTAAATCGTGCAAAGGGTGCACTCTTGTGTCGACACCAATGGCTCCTAACCCGATGAAGAGGAGACAAATTCCAAGCGGGCTATGGATAGATGTTGCCATTGACTTTATGGGGCCACTACTAAATGGTGATTATATTTTCGTGATAGTTGACTATTTCAGCCGATATAAAGAACTTAAAATCATGAGATCTATCATGTCAACGAATACAATCAATGTCTTAAAGGAAATTTTTGCTAGGCTTGGGTTTCCAGTTTCCATAACATCCGATAATGGAACACAATTCACAAGCAATGAAATAAAAGCATTTTGCATTGAAAATGGTATCAAACTATATCACACTATACCCTATTGGCCTCAAATGAACGGCGAAGTTGAACGCCAGAACAGGGACATTTTGAAAAGACTCAAAATTAGTCAAGCTTTAAAGAAAAACTGGCAACAGGAACTCTTGGATTACCAAATGATGTACAACAGTACTCCCCATACTACGACTGGTAAAACTCCATGTGAATTATTTTTCCGTCGTCAGTTTAGAGATAAACTTCCGAGCTCTACTGATACAGAACATATCATAACGGACGGTGAAACGATAGATAGAGATCGGATTCAGAAAGAAAGAGGTAAACAACTCGAAGACCGCAAGAGAAAAGCTACAGATAACATAGAGATAGCAGTGGGGGATAAAGTATATCAGAAGAATCTGATAAAACCGAATAAAACCAGGCCAAACTTTGATTCGACACCCCATACGGTCATAGAAAAAAACGGAAGTGATACGTTAATCAGGGACGATAATTCAGGAAACAAATATCGGCGGAATATAGTCCATCTGAAAAAAGTAGAAGGAACCTGGAAAATACTGAATGATGAACCTATGAAAAAAAAAATATATATATAAAAAAAAATGAAAAAAAAAACAAACCGAATGGAAATATGATGTTGTACTCGGTATGTATTGATTATGACATTCCAGACAAAATATATTCTTATATTTTAGTTTACTTAAATATACTATGATTTCAGGTGATCCATACCATCAAAATCCTGTCATCTATATGGTTAAATTTGTATATAATATTTATTGGAGAAATAGTTATTTTTGTTGATGTATCTCATTGTATTATTTAGTAATCATGATTTTGTTATTGTTAGGTTTATAACTCATATATATATATATGTATATATATATATATATATATATATATATATATATATATATATATATATATATATATATATATATATATATATATATCCTAAATAGAATTTCGTATTTCATATTAAGACATACTGGAAAAAAGGAGAGATGTGATGTACACGTAATTGTGATTATTACTCATGCATGATTAAGGGAATAAAGAATCCCAGCTCTTGACTCAGTCGGCCCTGTCAGTCTTGATACGGACATCGACGGAGTTGAGTGCGGGTACAAATCTAGAGTGTTAGTGTTATTCCAAATACCCGAATACCTGAAGTGTGTACTAAGAGTGACTATTAACTACAGTGAACACCACACTCTCTATGGAAAAAAATATGTTTGTATTGATTGAAAGTTTGATTTTGCATTCAATTAAAAAAAGGTTGGACAATTCAGTTTTTCACCGGTTCCCCCTGTATAATCGGAAATAGTTTCAGGTTATAAACCCCATTGTTTGGTTTACTTTGGTTTCTGAATCAGATTCCATGTTATAATAGAACTCAGAAAATCGGACTCTGATGCACCATAGCCCCATCGGTACATGTACCTTATAAAAAAATTGGTAAAATTGTTATTTCCGTCAAGTGCTAATTTCATAATTGGATTGAAATGCCCTGATAAGTAATGGTACAGGGTGGAGGATGGACACGCTATGAGGTGAAAGACTGATTTATTTAATTTTACATTTGTTAAAAAGATTTTGGATTTGAACACCAATAAGATGTCCAAGTCAAACTTATCCGTCATCATCGGAAAACTAGTTTTGAAAGGAGTAACCTAGCTATTTTCAAAAAGGGTTGCATTTTCAGACCAGTCAAGTAACAGTTCTTGTTAGGTTTGACCACTCTATTAGAATAAGAAAGAGATTGAGTCAGATTTAGATTTGTCAAGTTGGAAAAAAATAAGAATTATTTAGGGCGGGTTGTACAATAAAAGTTCGCCAACAGTTCAACTAAACTAAGTTCAGTTCAGTATCAATAACGTTTTAAAGTGAGTATAGTTATTCCTAATTGGATTCAATATAGGTTTCCTCTGCTGCAACCTCACCTCACCTTCCACTCGTTTATAATTCCATATATTTTACGATACGAGGTCAAAAAGTTTTACTTACCTACCTTTAGGAAATTTTCAACTTATCCACACA
The DNA here is from genome assembly GCA_944452925.2 of Chrysolina oricalcia. Lineage (NCBI taxonomy): Eukaryota > Metazoa > Arthropoda > Insecta > Coleoptera > Chrysomelidae > Chrysolina > Chrysolina oricalcia. The sequence continues at coordinate 35,752,467 of OX101813.2, read as the reverse complement.
ATAACTAGTTGTTTTCTAAGGGACTAAACTGGGCACGAACAAAACGAATACCTACAAAATACACAACGTTATTATAAAGTACCGACACAATAATTAAGTTTTGTCAGCAACTTACAAATACTAAACAAACAAAAGCAATCCCAAAAGTGAACCAAATGCCAAAATCACAATGTCTGCCATTGGCCTGGCCATTGCCGGTTCTTTTAGTTGAGGTCATCTGTCGCTAGTGTCGAAAGTGGCGTTGTTTGCTGTTTCGAAAAAGTCGCCTCATCATAATCCACAGATTTTCTTGTGTAATACATTATTGAAAATTCAATAAAGATTACAAAATATAAAATAATCAAAGATTTGTGGCGTGGTGGTAACAATGAGGTAGTAAGCACTTAACTAGAACTCATTCATTTGAACTGCTTTTGAAAGCTGCTTTGCGAAATCACAAGGTCAATATTTATTGCATATTATTTATTATCTCCAACGCCAAATCGCTGGTACTTATGTGTAACGCCGTAATGGTGATCTACAGTGTCCTTCATAAAGTCCGCATTATATGGGAAAAACTTTTATTAATGATTTATTTTGAAATTCGACTTGGGCGTTAAGTTGTGCTTTAAAAAATATGAAAAATGACCCACTCGGATGTGGTCACGTGACTTTCGCTACCTGTCAAAAGTAATATTTTTTCAAAGTAATCGCTGAAAATAGGCTTATTTATTCGAATTTCAAAAAGAAAGTTGTTTTTTTTTCGATTTTACACCTACATCTCGAATTTGAACGTTCTATTGCAACTTTTGCCATTTTTTTGATAATTAAAAAATTTCTGGAACATTAAAAAATTCTTAACTTCGACAAACTGTTTTATACCAGTAGCTCTAATATGCGACTAACTTTCAATCACGAATCATAAAAAAAAATGTTTTTCTGAAGAAAAAGAGAATTACTGGTTAACATTTCTGTTATATTTGATGCAAAGTTGACGTATCTTCAAGCATGTAGGATAAGAATTCATCTAAGGGGATTTTTTCAGTATTAACATGATACCAACGTCATAATTCAAAACATCATCAAACTTCTTTACTTATCTAACCAAAGTTTATGACTTTTCACGGTACAAATCTCAAATTAAATTCTTACTAATTCGGCTATGAAACTTTCATCAATTTTGTGAAGTAGGCTTTGGAAACAAATGAAAAAGGTAGTCAATGGAAATAATTTCCTTATCATTTTAATACTAAAAAAATCCACTTAAATGAATTCTTATCCTACATCTTGAAGATACGTCAACTTTGCATCAAACTTAACAAAAATGTTAACCAGTAATTCTCATTTTCTTGAGAAAAACATATTTTTTTTGATGATTCGTGATTGAAAGTTAGTCGCATATTAGAGCTACTGGTATAAAACAGTTTTGTCGAAGTTACGAATTTTTAATGTTTCAGAAATTTTGTAATTATCAAAAAAATGGCAAAAAGTGAAAGTTGCAATAGAACGTTCAAATTCGAGATGTAGGTGTGAAATCAAAAAAGAAACAACTTTTTCCTTTAATTTTTGGAAATTCGAATAAATAAGCCTATTTTCAGCGATTACTTTGAAAAAATGTTACTATTGACAGGTAGCGAAAGTCACGTGACCACATCCGAGTAGGTCATTTTTCATATTTTTCAAAGCACAACTTAACGCCCAGGTCGAATAATAAATAAATCATTAATAAAAGTTTTTCCCATATGATGCGGACTTTATGAAGGACACTGTATAATGAAATATTAAAGTGAATTCACTGCGACTTTCTGCGACTTTGCTGGTTGACTGGAATATCAAAACTTCCCATGGATATTTGTTCCGCTGGATATCGTCGTGTCACCACACAGTTTCTGCCCATGTGTAGAGGTAGATCAAGTACAATCTGATAAGAATATCCACGGGCCTAAGAGGGATCCTTGAGGAACAGATAAATCCATAGCATAAAAGTCCGACCGTTTAGAGACATTTCTCTGAGACGAATGTATTATTTCTTAGGTAGGTACCTACTATACGCACGATAAGAAGATTGCGTGGAAACCTACGGAATAAAGTTTGCTTCCGGTAATGTTGCAGTCGATAATATCCAATGCCTTCGGCAAATCAACAGCTAGTACCCTTTTATATACCTAGTGATAGTGAATCATATACATATCGACAGAACTTGTGAGAAGAACTTTCCATTGACTTGACAGGAAGAAAACCGTGTTGATATTTTGAAAGAGTTCTGATTTTTTTCAGACATGAATACACTCTACTATAGACACACTCTTCGGTCACTTTATCTATCACTTAACTATTTTTTACTGAATAATCCTTAATTATTTCCTTCCAATTTGACAAACTCGATCTCTTTCTTATTCTTACAGAGTGGTCAGACCTAACAAAAACTGTTACTTGACTGGTCTGAAAATGCAACCCTTTTTGAAAATAGCTAGGTTACTCCTGTTTTCAAAACTAGTTTTTAGATCATGATGGATCAGTTTAACTTGAACATCTTATTGGTGTTCAAATCCAAAATCTTTTTAACAAATGTAAAATTAAATATATCAGTCTTTCTCCACATAGCGTGTGTATCCTCCACCCTGTACAATTAATTATCAGGGCATTTCAATCCAATTATGAAATCAGCACTTAACAGATACAATGTTATTTCATTCCAGCAGATAACCGATAAAAATCTCATTACTGGCATGTATTTATATATACTATTGAATTGAAAATCGCCAACCCAGATGATGTGAAGTACTCGCCGCAGAAGGTGCTTCACTGCTTAGTCCTCGCGAAACAATCAGTTATAAAATGTGATAATAATTCATTACTTACGCGTGTTCGGTCTGTGATATAACCTAGTGGAATTTACATACAAACAGCTTTGACATTGTGATTTGTTGGTGGAATAGAATTCGTAAACAACGTGCACACTGTTCATAGCACATGTAAGTGAAAGTAGCTTATCGATTTCCGCAAACGCGAATCCATCGTACGGAGTTGCTCCGAAGTGATGACCCACGTGCCAGGCATCTTTTAACGTACTTTTTAGTATCCATTTGGATACGCTGGACTTTCATTTGGATACACAGTAAACACTTCTTATGCAAAAAGTCTTTCGGTCAAATTGTACAAAATTCCAATATGCTGTTGGCATAATGAACAAAAGTTACCATGGGCAAATAAAAAATTCTATGTGTAGTTTATGAAATGAAGTGTTGAAGTTGTAAAATTTCACTTTCATACCATTACTGACTTAATATTAATGCGGGTAATAAAAAAAATTGTTATTTCCGTCAACCGATTGCACCCCTACGCGCAAAGTCTTCGAGAGACTTGTGTGTAGGTACCTATCACTGAATTTTTTGATATACATAATAATAATAATAATAAATTGTTATTGTTATTTCCGTCAACCGATTGCACCCCTACGCGCAACCATCGGAAGTCTTCGAGATACTTGTGTGAGCTAGGGAAGACGCAGCCCTTACCTTTTAACGTGTGATGCCATGCAAAATAATGATTGTTTTTAATCCTTGAAATGATCATTTTCCAATGATATATAGGAAACGTCAAGTAAAAGAAACATGTGTAATCCGGAGTTAAAAAATAAATAACATAGACATTACAATACATTGAACACAGTTACTTGGAAGTATACACAAAATATTCATTGATAGAATAAAAGCATCACTCTAAAAGGAATTCTTCAACTTTCCTTTTGAAAGTAGACATTAATGAGATACTCTTTATATCTGAAGGCAAACAATTGAATAGCCTGGAACCTGCTAGAGAGGGTGATTTTTGAAACACTCTCGTACGATCTTGTTACAGTTTAATTAGGTTTCCGTTTCTTATTGAGTAGTTGTGACACTTTGAATTCGTTTCGAACTCAGACTCCCGTTTTTTTTACAAAAAACAAACAATTATAAATATATTTCGATGGTAGTGTTGAAATTTTTCTTTCCCTAAAAATTGGTCTGCAGGAATCTGTGTGTCGAAGACCAAACAACACACGTACAATCCTTTTTTGAGAGATGAAAGCTCGGCTAATATCGATTCCTTCTCCCCACAAAAGCACATTGTCTTAAAGTACTGAATAAACCATTACATAGTAGTAAATGTTCAACAAATGCTCTTCATTCATAACATTTTTGAGTTGTACCAATGCGTAAAAACTGGTATTTATTCTCTTGCAAACATGATTTATGTGAACTTTCCAACTCAACCCAGAATCTATAAGAAGTCCTAAAAATTTTGAGGATTCCGACGGATAGATACTCACATTATTGATATCAACCTATATAGGTTGCTCCAAGTATCTACGGTTGAAAAATTGAACTGATACCGTTTTATCGGCATTAACTATGAGTTTGTTTGTGTGACACCATTTCGAAAATTTACGACTGTTCAGCTTCAACTGGAGTTCCGCAGGACTATCAGCTTCTTCTGAAATTGCAGTATCGTCGGCAAAAAGTGACACTGACTTTGTACCTAAATGTAGTGATAAATCATTGATATAACTCAGAAAAATCAGCGGTCCAAAACTGAGCCCTGTGTCTACGTTGAATATATCAGAGTTCGTATCATCCCATCTCACATTTGCTTTCCTGAAATTCATATACTTACGATATTACTCGTGCAAGAAATTTCCCTCGAACACCTATGGCATATAATTTGTTAGCAAGTATGTCAAAATCTATGGAGTCAAATGCCTTGGACAAGTCAAAGAAAAGCACAGCCACAAATTTACCTTTGTCGATACTATTATAAATATGCTCCAGGAAAGTTGAAGCTGCTTCTTTCGTCGACTTACCAGGGCAACACCCATATTGATAACTGCTGATTATATTGTGTTTCACCAAAAGGGTATAATTTGTTACAGATATATCTTTCAATTACTTTAGCCAACACACTGCAATGGTTTCTGGTCCACAATTATCAATTGAGAGGAAGTTATTTTTCTTGTTTTAAGGGAATTATTTTGCCAATTTTTAGTTGGTCTGGAAAAGCTTCGTCCTAAACATATTTGTTGATGATGAATGCCAGTGGTTCACAGATTAATTCTGATATAGATTCAATTATGTTTGTAGAAATGGAGTCTGTACTATTTTTTGCAGTATCAGGTATCGGTTCTAGGTAATGCTGTGTACCGTCTTTGTGATCCGAAGGTGTCGAGGGGTCTGTAACTGTACCTGAGTCAATTAATGAATTGATAACACTTTCTCTGAATGTTAGTAGTTTGCATTTCTGATCTTTCTGCTTCCGGTAAAGATAGAATGCGTTCCAAATGCAAAATAAATATCTAGTAGCCTAAACAAAACTTTTCGATACTATTTGATGGTTTTTGATGTAGCTGCATAGTACGAAAGCATCTGGTCCGATCTGTCTAATTCCACTAATGTACTTGTTTTAAGAAACAATACATTCCGGTTTCTCACTTTTTACCTTTTTACTCTTTTGTTTGTCAGTTCCACCGGGATCATATGCTTTGCCATACACTGAATCGTCGCTTGAATATGCGTCCTTCAAATCACCTATTCCATTTAGGTTGTTTGCTACTAATTTCCTTTGCGAGTTTTGATATCTGAATCTTTACTGTATCTAAAATTAAACCTGTATAACAATCCCTTTTTGTACAAAAACAATATTGACTTGCCCTGGTAAATCCTGACTGTTCATTATTTAATACGTATTTTACTATCATTATTAAATTAACACTACGTGCACACTATGTAAGACAACACACTTCTGTTCTTCAAAGTTATACATTTATTATTTTTAATTCGTATGGGGAAACTCCCACGACCATGGACATCTTTTGGTAAATAGTAGAATTATCAGTATTGGCTGCAGTTACAGAACGTTTATACGCACTTTCCAAAGGGCCTGGCAGCTTATGTGAGCTATTTCGTGGCAACCGCATTAAAATGAAGTACCTACGTTACATATAAAAGAAATCGTTACTTATTCACTAGTCTTGGGTCCCTACGAAAAACCCACCAGAACTAGTTAACTAAAATTTAAAAAAAAATTGTTATTTCCGTCAACCGATTGCACACCTACGCGCAACCCTCGGAAGTCTTCGATATACTTGTGTGAGCTAGGGAAGACGCAGCCCTTACCTTCTAACGTGTGATGCCATGCTCGAGACCGATGACCATGCGAGGCTTTGAACCCTGGACCCTTCGCTCCAAAGGCGAACGCTCTACCACCACGGCCCACTATTGGTCTATTATACGTATTTCACCAAAAATACTGTTGGTAAGTATAGGGATAATCGAAAGCAAAAGAATTTGGATTTAGTCAGTACTTAATAAAATACCAATGTAAGTACGGATAAGTTCAGAATAATTCAACATTGTTACATAAATAGATAGATTTCAATTGAAATAAGGATTAATTGTGAAAGGCTTTCGCGGCCATCGTCACTTAAATGGTGGTTCTTCGGGTTGTAAGGCCGACGTAAGTTTAGAGAAGATCTCGACGTTTCGCGAACACGAGTGGTTAGCATTTTCAAGAGATATTTTCAGTTTTTGGTTTCTTAAGTCGCTGTCAAATGCTGACATTTGTTATACGTTGTCTCAATAAATACCTGTGATTTGACGTTCTTACATCTGATTGGTCCATAGCGTTAGCTGACATCATAGAATCGTTTGTACCGGTATTTTGTGGGTAGGAAGCTAATTGAGAATTTTTGAGAACTGGAAGCTAAACTTTGTTCAATTGTAGTCCTTCTTCGGTTCTGTTGAAGTTGTTGTGGTGTTTCTGAATTTCAATTGCTTCCCGGAAGAGTCTTGGGTAATAGGCAGATGTTGAAGAGATGACTTGGGTTTCTTCAAGTTTCACTCTATGGTTATCGTTGTTGAGATTATGTTCTGCGACAGCGAATTTCTGTGTGTGCCCTAACCGACAGCAAGCCTTGTGCTCTTTGATTCTTGTTTTAACGGAGCGTTTCGTGGTTCCGATATAAACGCTGCCACAGGAACATGAAATAAGGATTGTTTTCAGTTTTTTCATTCATAATCATTATTATTACTATACAGTAAAATGAGAAAGAAATGTTCCTTCACCATTAAATCAATGGAAATCAAACTAATAGAATGGGGAATATAGTTTGAAGGGAAAATAATATGTGCGATCGAAATGTTGAACAATTAGGCCACCTTCTTCAGTGGATTATAGAAATACCTAAAGAAGTGATGATAATTTTCAGTGATAGGTAACATTTAAAAACTTTACTACATAAATTGCTTTTGTACATCAAAGGGTATTCATACCTCAGAGACTCAACTATCGGTGAATATAAGTTAATGTAGCTCTTGCATATATACAGGATAAACTACACCAAGATAAGATTGATATTTTCGAATTCAATTAATAAGGAGATAATACAAATTCTTTGAGGTTTCGGGTATAGGTATTCAAAGTTCAGAAATTCGTGCAAATGGATGACAATGAAGATCTACCGATATTGAAATATCTCTTCTTCTTTGGGACATGCTCGTTATTAGGGAGATATTATTTTACCAGCGATGTCAAAAGTAATCGAAAAAGTCATGGAAATTCAAATTAATAGTTAGTTGTTGAAGAATTCACTGCTTCCCACAGTACAATCAGGATTTAGAGCTGGCCACAGCTGTACAACAGCACTACTCCACGTAGTGGATAACATAATGGAATCATCGGAGAAAGGTAAAATTACTGTTTTGGTTCTACTTGATTTTAGTCGAGCTTTCGACACAATCAATCACGAAGTGTTACTTTCAATATCAGCTCATATTGGAAATAGTCCAAACACGGTAACTCTGTTGAATAGCTATCTAAACAATAGGCAACAAAAAGTACGCGTGGAACAGGACAACTCTACATATTTAACTCTCACATCAGGTGTACCCCAAGGTTCCATTCTGGGACCAGTCATGTTCACACTATACACCAGTCAGTTTATCAGACATATCAAATATTGCAAATCTCACTTAAATGCTGATGATACCCAAATTTACTATTCATTCTATACAAATTAATGATGTCGAAGATGCATGTGCTCGAATAAATAGTGACCTGAAAAAATTCGCCGAGATCTCTGCAGAGCATTGTCTTCTTCTGAATCCAAGTAAATCTAGAGTCATGTTATTTGGTCCAAAACAAAAGAGAAATGAAATAGCAGATGAAATCAATATCAGTATTGGACAAAACAAACTTGAGGTAGTAAAACATTGTAAGAATTTAGGTGTCATCATGGACAGTGACCTGCGCTTCGAAAAACATGTTAATAAATTAACTCAGAGGGCATACAATTCTCTGAAAATTATATATGGCAGCAGAAAATTTCTGCCATGAAAAATCAAAGTAATGCTTTGCGAAAGCTTAGTTTTATCCATTTTAAATTTTGCTGACTGTCTGGCCCAAGTCTCATATTATATTTATTTTGTAACAATAAATCACAAAAAATCCAAAACTCTTGCTTGAGAATGATTTTAGGCATTCGAAGTCGAGAGAGTATCAGTCATAAGTTGAAGGATATTGGTTGGCTGAACTTGAACAATCGTATGTTCTTTCATGCAGCATGTCTATTTCAAAATATCATCAATAGAAAAACGCCTATTTATCTTTACAACAAATTGAAATTTCGAAGAGATGTGCATACATTCAATCTACGATTCATTGGTCTATTGACACCCTCTACACATCGTTCCGAACAGTTCAAACGATCGTTCAGTTATCAGATAGTCAAAATGTATAATAATTTACCAAGCCATCTGATAAAAATTAAACAAAGTTGTTTTAAAAAACATTACAAAGAAATTCTTCACAATACGCAGAATATGTGAAATGAGCCCCCCTCTCCCCTTCCGTGTGAACAAATGTGTCTAGTAGGTAAAATTCTGTTCTCTATAGAATGGTGTGTTTGAGGTTGAGTGGAAGACGAGCTAATATGAACAATTCACTATAATTTAATGTTATCAATATTTTTCAATTTGTAAGCGGAACTCCGCCTAATTTGCCGTTATTTTTCATGTATATAGTATATTGTTATTTTAAAAAAAACTTGAATGGACAATAAAGACGCTATTATCATTATTATTATTATTATTTATTTTGAATTAAAATTCTCCAGTAGGGCCCTGTCTTCGATGCTCCGATACATTCGGAGGGCGCGCTGGCAACATCATTACCCCCAATAACCACTCCCCAAACTATGGGGTAAGCAGCTATTGGGTCCGGGAATCGTGTGCCCTGAGCAGACGTAATGAACCGAGGATGACAGCCTTCTGCATTCTTCCGGCTATGATTTCTGACATATTTCTACATGCCGGTATGATTTTTAAGTTCGAGAGTAATGAATCCATGACACCGCCAAGGGACCCTATTATCAGAACAACCATTTTTACAGAATGGTCTGGATAGAGCCTGCGGAGTTCGAAGAGTAAATCTCGATATTTCGTCCGTTTCTCCTCCTCCTTTCGGACGATATTCGTTTCGCCAGGAGCCGAAAACTCAATGACGAAAATCGTCTTACTTCCATGGTCGAGGAGTACTACATCAGGCTTATTGGCCTGAATTTGCCTGAGGGTGGGAAATGAGTAGTTCCAGTTGGAAGGCACGAGCGACGAGTACAGAAGATGGAAGCCAAGATCAAGTCGGCGAGACAACACGCGTCTCGTATCCAATGTGTGATGGACTATATGGCAGCCAACAGGCTTTTCACGCCAGCAGTGCGCCGAATAGCGGCAAAATTAAGAAGAGCCCATCACACACTGAATCAAGGAGTGCTGTTGACTACCAAACAGCACTGCCTTGACAGGATACGAATGCTAGTGGCTGCAAAGAAGTCACTAGTGAGGCGATTGAGGAGCATCGTGAAAAACTCAAAATTCTGCGATAATCCTTCTCAATTATTCCAAAAGCCTCCGCGTGTTGTAGAAAATCTGCCGACCGCTGAACAGGTAGAAGCCTTCTGGAAGGATATTTATGAACATCCGCAACCACTGAATGTAGACACTCCAGCCCTAGCGCAGTTTGAAGCATTCTGCGAAAGGCTTCAACAGCCAGAGATCAATGAACTGCGCGACCCGATAACCCCGGAAGAAGTTCGACGAGCCCTTGAGGGCTCGAAGAACTCAGCTGCACCAGGTCGGGATGGACTAGGGAACTACTGGTGGAAAAAATTTCCCAGCACCCACCAACATTTGGCCAGAGTTTTCAACTCATGGTTGAATGGTGAGCAGCAGATTCCCGGTTGGTTTGTCGAGGGGCGAACCGTGCTGATCCCAAAAACGGGAGATTTGTCGGAACCGAAAAACTACAGGCCGATAACATGCCTGAACGCATGTTATAAGATGTTCACCCGCATTTTGTACAATCGAATACTCACCGCAGTTGAACACGTGTACGAGCGGATATATGAGCAAAAAGGGTGAAAGAAAGGGATCGCTGGATGCAAGGAGAATCTGCTCATCGATAGATATATTACGCAGGACTCCACGCAGTATAAGCGTAACTTATTATTACTATTATTATTATTATTATTATTGTTATTATTATTATTATTATTATTATTATTATTATTATTATTATTATTATTATTATTATTATTATTATTATTATTATTATTATTATTATTATTATTATTATTATTATTATTATTATTATTATTATTATTATTATTATTATTATTATTATTATTATTATTATTATTATTATCTTCTTAGGAGTGTACCAGTCAGGCCCTGTCTCCGGTGCTCCGACCCATCCGGAGGGCGCGCTGGTGTCGTTAACCCCAACAACCACTCCCTACGTCCGTAGGGTGAGTGATTATTGGGTCCGAGAATCATGTGCCCTGAGTAGACGGAGCGAACCAAGAATAACGGCCTTCTGCATTCGTGCTGCTAAGATTTCTGCCATATTACGGCAAGCAGGTATTATTTTCAAATTGGAGAGCAGTGTATCCATCATTCCACCAAGGACTCCTATGATCAGAACCACCATTTTGACAGAATGGTCCGGATACAACCTGCGGAGTTCAAAGAGAAGATCTCGATATTTAGTCCGTTTTTCCTCCTCTTTTCGAACGATATTCATTTCGCCTGGAGCGGAAAACTCCACGACGAATATCGTTTTACTTTGGTGGTCGAGGAGGACAACATCAGGCTTATTGGCTTGTATTTGCCTGAGGGTGGGGAATGAGTAGTTCCAATAGATTCGGCACCTCTCATTCTCCACCACGGACTCAATATCCCCCGGAGCATAAGGCAACACCGGTGTCTCGTCTATACCGTACGAGTGTCGTAGGTGGTAGTACAACACTCGTAGCGCCGCGTTATGCCTGTGGATATAGGTTGAGACCGCATAAGATGGGCATGCTGATAGCAAATGCATTACGGTCTCAGGTGCCCCACGACATGCCCTGCATCGGGTGTCAGGGACGTCTATACCCATCACGCGACTACGGTAGACAAGGGTGTTGAAAACACCATCCTGGCAGGCCATTATGAATCCCTCGGTCTCCGACTTTAGCTCACTTGACCTGAGGAAGGCAAAGGTCAAGCTTTTGGATAAGCCAAGGTCTTCGATGTTATGAAAGAAGACACCATGCATTGGCTTATCCATTTGTAGCTGTAGCAGGACCTCTGTCTCCGCAGCTTTTATGTGAGCTTTTTGCTTGAACGGGTCCCAACTCGGTGACAGAGTTTGGGTTAGTCCGTTCAGTGTCGAAAACGAGACCGAGTTCATCGGCCGCACGGGTAGCTGCCTTAAAAAGGAATGCTCCAATCCCTGCTTTCTCATGGTCGCGGACCATGCAGAGAAGGGGATCTGAACTCCTGATGACTTTACAGGCCCCATCCAGAACCATTCTGTTATGCAGACACTCCAAACTCAAAAGTCCACGGCCTCCCCGCTGTCTGGGAAAGTATAACCGTGGAACGGACGATTTAGGATGCAAGCTTCTATTGAGATGCATCATTTTGCGAGTCTTAACGTCAAGTTGTCGCAGCTCTTCCTTAGTCCACTTCATCACTCCGAAAGAGTAAAGAAGGATTGGAACGGCAAGCATATTAGTTGCAGCAACATTGTTCTTCCCCGACAGTTCTGATGACCAGATCTGTCGGAGTTTATGCTGATACTTGCCGCGGAGAGAGTTTTTAACTGCAAATACCTCTTGGGAGCGGCGTTGTTCCACCCCAAGGTAGGTATAAGTCTCTCCGGCATCCAGATGATGTAGGATGCTTCCGTCTACGAGCTGGACATCCTCTCCGTATTCCTCGCATCGTCCTCTTTTGAGATGAACCGTGGCACATTTGTCGATCCCAAATTCCATACCGATAGCATGCGTATATTCTTCCACCACCCTAAGGGACTGATGTAGGTCCCTTTCTCCAGAGGCATACAATTTGAGGTCATCCATGTAAAATAGATGGGTGACATTATGCCTCCGGTTGCTGGGGGTGCCGCAGTTGTACCCACGGGTATTCCTGAGTGAAACGGACAATGGCAATAGTGAGATGCGGAAGAGAAGAGGGCTAAGGGAGTCTCCCTGAAACACACCTCTTCTAATGATGACCTGCTCTGTTTGGACTATGTCTCTACCAGATCTTATGGTGAAGCGAATCCTCCAGAGCGGCATCAGTTGTCCAATGCATCCCACTATTTGACCGGGTACCTCAAGGCATCTGAGCAAATGCATGATTAACTCATGTGATGTTGTATCAAATGCCTTGCGGTAATCGATCCAGGCCATCGAAAGGTTACGCTTATACTGCACGGAGTCCTGCGTGATACATCTATCGATGAGCAAGTTCTCCTTGCACCCGGCGACCCCTTTCTTTGACCCTCTTTGCTCATTTATCCGTTCATACACCGGATCAACTGCGGAGAGAATGCGTGTGTATAAGATGCGCGTAAACACCTTATAACACGCATTCAAGCATGTTATCGGCCTGTAATTCTTTGGATCAGACAAATCTCCGTTTTTGGGGATGAGCACGGTTCGCCCCTCGACAAACCACTCTGGAATCTGCTGCTCCCCATCTAGCCATGAGTTGAAAACTCTGGCCAGATGGCGGTGGGTTGTTGGAAACTTTTTCCATCAATAGTTATTCAACCCATCAGGGCCTGGAGCAGCGAAATTCTTAGAGCCTTTTAGGGCCCCTCGTACTTCTTCCGTGGTTATCGGAATGCGCAGATCATTGAGCTCAGGCTGCCGAAGCCCCCTGCAAAATGCTTCGAACTGCGCTAGGGCTGGAGTATCTACGTTGAGTGGTTGCGGATACTCATAGATATTCTTCCAGAATGTTTCCACCCGATCTGCAGCCGGCGGGTTATCGACAACACGTGGAGGCTCTTGGAATAAGCGAGAAGGTTTATCGCGGAACTTTATGTTTTCCGCGATACTTCTCGCCCGCCTCACTAGTGACTTCTTTGCAGCCACTAGCATTCGTATCCTATCAAGGCAGTGCTGTTTGATGGTGAACAGCACACCTTGATTTAATGTGTGGTGAGCTCGTCTCAATTTTGCGGCAATTCGCCGCATTGCGGGCGTGAAAGGCCTATTGGCCGCCACGAAGTCCACCACACACTGGATACGAGACGCGTGTTGTCTCGCCGACTTGATCTTGGCTTCCATCTTGTGTACACGTCGTTCATGCCTCCCTACCAGAGCGGTGGTGTCCCTCCTCTCTGTTTGGGATAGAGCATGAGCGGCGTCGTACACGACAGAATTGATCTGCCAGATGTCAGCCTCTTCTGGAAGAACATCGCCAATCTCCACATCCACCCGTGCCAGTTCTTGCGGCTTCAGGGACTTCATATTGTGAAGCGCCCTGCGGGTTCTGATATCCTCCATCAGTGGAATGATGCGATTCTCCTCCACAGCCAAACCGACACGTGGCATATCTGCCACTTCGATAACCGGCTGAGGAGGAGCTCTAACGTAGCCTCGAGCCCGAAGATGGGATACATAATCCCTGAGATTTTGTGCGGAAAACGCTGCATGCTCTGGGTGTCTCTCACACCACAGAGCATGCATTCTCGCCATGTATCCTCTCCGGGCGGGCTCACTGCTCTCGTAGCAATGCAGAAGTCCGTCCCTTAATTCGTCCGTCCACTCAAAGCGTCCGCTGTTATCGCGGTCGTCATCATTATTATTATTATTATTATTATTATTATTATTATTATTATTATTATTATTATTATTATTATTATTATTATTATTATTATTATTATTATTATTATTATTATTATTATTATTATTATTATTATTATTATTATTATTATTATTATTATTATTATTTTTTTTTTTTTTTTTTTTTTTTTTTCCCGTTGGGAATGTACCAGTCAGGCCCTGTCTCCGGTGCTCCGATACATCCGGAGGGCGCGCTGGTGTCGTTAACCCCAATAACCACTCCCTACGTCCGTAGGGTGAGTGACTATTGGGTCCGAGAATCATGTGCCCTGAGTAGACGGAGCGAACCAAGGATGACGGCCTTCTGCATTCTTGCTGCTAAGATTTCTGCCATATTACGGCAAGCAGGTATTATCTTCAAGTTGGAGAGCAGTGTGTCCATCATTCCACCAAGGACTCCTATGATCAGAACCACCATTTTGACAGAATGGTCCGGATATAACCTGCGGAGTTCAAAGAGAAGATCTCGATATTTAGTCCGTTTTTCCTCCTCTTTTCGAACGATATTCATTTCGCCTGGAGCGGAAAACTCCATGACGAATATCGTTCTACTTTGGTGGTCGAGGAGGACAACATCAGGCTTATTGGCTTGTATTTGCCTGAGGGTGGGGAATGAGTAGTTCCAATAGATCCGGCACCTCTCATTCTCCACCACGGACTCAATATCCCCCGGAACATAAGGCAACACCGGTGTCTCGTCTATACCGTACGAGTGTCGTAGATGGTAGTATAACACTCGTAGCGCCGCGTTATGCCTGTGGATATAGGCTGAGACCGCATAAGATGGGCATGCTGATAGCAAATGCATTACGGTCTCAGGTGCCCCACGACATGCCCTGCATCGGGTGTCAGGGACGTCTATACCCATCACGCGACTACGGTAGACGAGGGTGTTGAAGACACCATCCTGGCAGGCCATTATGAATCCCTCGGTCTCCGACTTTAGCTCACTCGCCCTGAGGAAGGCAAAGGTCAAGCTTTTGGATAAGCCAAGGTCTTCGATGTTATGAAAGAAGACACCATGCATTGGCTTATCGATATGTAGCTGTAGCAGGACCTCTGTCTCCGCAGCTTTGATGTGAGCTTTTTGCTGAACGGGTCCCAACTCGGTGACAGAGTTTGGGTTAGCCCGTTCAGTGTTGAATACGAGACCGAGTTCATCGGCCGCACGGGTTGCTGCCTTAAAAAGAAATGCTCCAATCCCTGCTTTTTCATGGTCGCGGACCATGCAGAGAAGGGGATCTGAACTCCTGATGACTTTACAGGCCCCATCCAGAACCATTCTGTTATGCATACACTCCAAACTCAAAAGTCCACGGCCTCCCCGTTGTCTGGGAAAGTATAACCGTGGAACGGACGATTTAGGATGCAAGCACCTATTGAGATGCATCACTTTGCGAGTTTTAACGTCGAGTTGTCGCAGCTCTTCCTTAGTCCACTTCATTACTCCGAAAGAGTAGAGAAGGATCGGAACGGCAAGCATATTGGTTGCAGCAACTTTGTTCTTCCCCGACAGTTCTGATGACCAGATCTGTCGGAGTTTATGCTGATACTTGCCGCGGAGAGAGTTCTTAACTGTGAATACCTCTTGGGAGTGGCGTTGCTCCACCCCTACGTAAGTATACGTCTCTCCGGCATCCAGATGATGTAGGATGCTTCCGTCTACGAGCTGGACATCCTCTCCGTATTCCTCGCATCGTCCTCTTTTGAGATGAACCGTGGCACATTTGTCGATCCCAAATTCCATTCCGATAGCATGCGTGTACTCTTCCACCACCCTAAGGGACTGATGTAGGTCCCTTTCTCCAGAGGCATATAATTTGAGGTCATCCATGTAAAACAGATGGGTGACTTTATGCCACCGGTTGCTGGGGGTGCCGCAGTTGTACCCACGGGTATTCCTGAGTACAACGGACAATGGCAATAGTGAGATGCAGAAGAGAAGAGGGCTGAGGGAGTCTCCCTGAAACACGCCTCTTCTAATGATGACCTGCTCTGTTTGGACTATGTCTCTACCAGATCTTATGGTGAAGCGAGTCCTCCAGAGTGGCATCAGTTGTCCAATGCATCCCACTATTTGATTGGGTACCTCAAGACATCTGAGCAAATGCATGATTAACTCATGCGATGTTGTATCAAATGCCTTGCGGTAATCAATCCAGGCCATCGAAAGGTTACGCTTATACTGCACGGAGTCCTGCGTGATACATCTATCGATGAGCAGGTTCTCCTTGCAGCCGGCGACCCCTTTCTTTGACCCTCGTTGCTCATATATCCGTTCATACACCGGATCAACTGCGGAGAGAATGCGCGTGTATAAGATGCGCGTAAACAACTTATAGCACGCATTCAAGCATGTTATCGGCCTGTAATTCTTTGGATCAGACAAATCTCCGTTCTTGGGGATGAGCACGGTTCGCCCCTCGACAAACCACTCCGGAATCTGCTGCTCCCCATCTAGCCATGAGTTAAAAACTCTTGCCAGATGGCGGTGGGTTGTTGGAAACTTTTTCCACCAATAATTATTCAACCCATCAGGGCCTGGAGCAGCAAAGTTCTTCGAGCCTTTGAGGGCCCCTCGAACTTCTTCCGTGGTTATCGGATTGCGCAGATCATTGTGCTCAGGCTGCCGAAGCGTCCTGCAGTAAGCTTCGAACTGCGCTAGGGCTGGAGTGTCTACATTGAGTGGTTGCGGAAACTCATAGATGTTCTTCCAGAAGGTTTCTACCCGATCAGCAGCCGGCGGGTTATCGACAACACGTGGAGGCTCTTGGAATAAGCGGGAAGGTTTATCGCGGAACTTTATGTTTTCCGCGATACTTCTCGCTCGCCTCACTAGTGACTTCTTTGCAGCCACTAGCATTCGTATCCTATCAAGACAGTGCTGTTTTATGGTAAACAGCACGCCTTGATTCAATGTGTGGTGAGCTCGTCTTAGCCTTGCAGCAATTCGCCGCACTGCCGGCGTGAAAGGCCTATTGGCCGACATGTAGTCCACCACACACTGGATACGAGACGCGTGTTGTCTCGCCGACTTGATCTTAGCTTCCATCTTGTGAACGCGTCGCTCATGCCTCCCAACAAGAGCAGTGGTGTCCCTCCTCTCCGTCTGGGATATTGCACGAGCGGCGTCGTACACGACAGAATTAATCTGCCAGATGTTGGCCTCTTCTGGAAGAACATCGCCAATCTCCGCATCCACCCGTGCCAGTTCTTGCGGCTTCAAGGGCTTCATATTGTGAAGCGCCCTGCGGGTTCTGATGTCCTCCATTGGTGGTATGATGCGAGCCTCCTCTGCAGCCAGACCGACACGTGGCATATCTGCCACTTCGTTAACCGGCTGAGGAGGAGCTCTAACATAGCCTCGAGCCCGGAGATAGGATACATAATCCCTGAGATTTTGGGCGGAAACGGCGGCATGCTCTGGGTGTCTCTCACACCAAAGAGCATGCATCCTTGCCATGTATCCTCTCCGGGCGGGCTCACTGCTCTCATAGCAATACAGAAGTCCATCCCTTAATCTATCCGTCCACTCAAAGCGTCCGTTGTCATTGCGGTTGTCGTCATTTGGCAAATCATCGTTGTTGGCCCCACCACCTTGCCTTTGACCCCTAATCCGAGGGGGTCGGTTGTGGGGGCCTCTTCCCCGATTATTTGGAACCGAGTAAAAGGGTTTACTGGGGGGTTAACCCAGCAAACCCACGGCCGACACCGGAGGGAAAGATGCCTTTTCCCTCCCGGATGCGCATGAGCTGCCGGTCCGATTTTGCATCCTTTGCTCGGGTAGGTGGTGTCGCAACTCACCAGGGCCTCAGGTGTTGGTTGACCTCCCTGCCTATATTATTATTATTATTATTATTATTATTATTATTATTATTATTATTTTTTTTTTTTTTTTTTCTCCTTAGGAGTGTACCAGTCAGGCCCTGTCTCCGGTGCTCCGACCCATCCGGAGGGCGCGCTGGTGTCGTTAACCCCAATAACCACTCCCTACATCCGTAGGGTGAGTGATTATTGGGTCCGAGAATCGTGTGCCCTGAGTAGACGAAGCGAACCAAGTATAACGGCCTTCTGCATTCTTGCTGCTAAGATTTCTGCCATATTACGGCAAGCAGGTATTATTTTCAAATTGGAAAGCAGTGTAACGTAGCCTCGAGCCCGAAGATGGGATACATAATCCCTGAGATTTTGTGCGGAAAACGCTGCATGCTCTGGGTGTCTCTCACACCACAGAGCATGCATTCTCGCCATGTATCCTCTCCGGGCGGGCTCACTGCTCTCGTAGCAATGCAGAAGTCCGTCCCTTAATTCGTCCGTCCACTCAAAGCGTCCGTTGTTATTATTATTTTTTTTTTTTCTCCTTAGGAGTGTACCAGTCAGGACCTGTCTCCGGTGCTCCGACCCATCCGGAGGGCGCGCTGGTGTCGTTAACCCCAATAACCACTCCCTACGTCCGTAGGGTGAGTGATTATTGGGTCCGAGAATCGTGTGCCCTGAGTAGACGGAGCGAACCAAGTATAACGGCCTTCTGCATTCTTGCTGCTAAGATATCTGCCATATTACGGCAAGCCGGTATTATCTTCAAGTTAGAGAGCAGTGTGTCCATCATTCCACCAAGGACTCCTATAATCAGAACCACCATTTTGACAGAATGGTCCGGATATAACCTGCGGAGTTCAAAGAGAAGATCTCGATATTTAGTCCGTTTTTCCTCCTCTTTTCGAACGATATTCATTTCGCCTGGAGCGGAAAACTCCATGACGAATATCGTTCTACTTTGGTGGTCGAGGAGGACAACATCAGGCTTATTGGCTTGTATTTGCCTGAGGGTGGGGAATGAGTAGTTCCAATAGATTCGGCATCTCTCATTCTCCACCACGGACTCAATATCCCCCGGAGCATAAGGCAACACCGGTGTCTCGTCTATACCGTACGAGTGTCGTAGGTGGTAGTACAACACTCGTAGAGCCGCGTTATGCCTGTGGATATAGGCTGAGACCGCATAAGATGGGCATGCTGATAGTAAATGCATTACGGTCTCAGGTGCCCCACGACATGCCCTGCATCGGGTGTCAGGGACGTCTATACCCATCACGCGACTACGGTAGACAAGGGTGTTGAAGACACCATCCTGGCAGGCCATTATGAATCCCTCGGTCTCCGACTTTAGCTCACTCGACCTGAGGAAGGCAAAGGTCAAGCTTTTGGATAAGCCAAGGTCTTCGATGTTATGAAAGAAGACACCATGCATTGGCTTATCCATATGTAGCTGTAGCAGGACCTCTGTCTCCGCAGCTTTTATGTGAGCTTTTTGCTGAACGGGTCCCAACTCGGTGACAGAGTTTGGGTTAGCCCGTTCAGTGTCGAAAACGAGACCGAGTTCATCGGCCGCACGGGTAGCTGCCTTGAAAAGGAATGCTCCAATGCCTGCTTTCTCATGGTCGCGAACCATGCAGAGAAGGGGATCTGAACTACTGATGACTTTACAGGCCCCATCCAGAACCATTCTGTTATGCAGACACTCCAAACTCAAAAGTCCACGGCCTCCCCGTTGTCTGGGAAAGTATAACCGTGGAACGGACGATTTAGGATGCAAGCTCCTATTGAGATGCATCATTTTGCGAGTCTTAACGTCAAGTTGTCGCAGCTCTTCCTTAGTCCACTTCATCACTCCAAAAGAGTAAAGAAGGTTCGGAACGGCAAGCATATTAGTTGCAGCAACTTTGTTCTTCCCCGACAGTTCTGATGACCAGATCTGTCGGAGTTTATGCTGATACTTGCCGCGGAGAGAGTTTTTAACTGCAAAAACCTCTTGGGAGCGGCGTTGTTCCACCCCAAGGTAGGTATAAGTCTCTCCGGCATCCAGATGATGTAGGATGCTTCCGTCTACGAGCTGGACATCCTCTCCGTATTCCTCGCATCGTCCTCTTTTGAGATGAACCGTGGCACATTTGTCGATCCCAAATTCCATACCGATAGCATGCGTATATTCTTCCACCACCCTAAGGGACTGATGTAGGTCCCTTTCTCCAGAGGCATACAATTTGAGGTCATCCATATAAAATAGATGGGTGACATTATGCCTCCGGTTGCTGGGGGTGCCGCAGTTGTACCCACGGGTATTCCTTAGTGCAACGGACAATGGCAATAGTGAGATGCAGAAGAGAAGAGGGCTAAGGGAGTCTCCCTGAAACACACCTCTTCTAATGATGACCTGCTCTGTTTGGACTATGTCTCTACCTGATCTTATGGTGAAGCGAGTCCTCCAGAGCGGCATCAGTTGTCCAATGCATCCCACTATTTGACCGGGTACCTCAAGGCATCTGAGCAAATGCATGATTAACTCATGTGATGTTGTATCAAATGCCTTGCGGTAATCGATCCAGGCCATCGAAAGGTTACGCTTATACTGCACGGAGTCCTGCGTGATACATCTATCGATGAGCAGGTTCTCCTTGCACCCGGCGACCCCTTTCTTTGACCCTCTTTGCTCATTTATCCGTTTATACACCGGATCAACTGCGGAGAGAATGCGCGTGTATAAGATGCGCGTAAACACCTTATAACACGCATTCAAGCATGTTATCGGCCTGTAATTCTTTGGATCAGACAAATCTCCGTTTTTGGGGATGAGCACGGTTCGCCCCTCGACAAACCACTCTGGAATCTGCTATTATTATTATTATTATTATTATTATTATTATTATTATTATTATTATTATTATTATTATTATTATTATTATTATTATTATTATTATTATTATTATTATTATTATTATTATTATTATTATTATTATTATTATTATTATTATTATTATTATTATTATTATTATTATTATTATTATTATTATTATTATTATTATTATTATTATTATTATTTTTTTTTTTTTTTTCCCCGTTGGGAATGTACCAGTCAGGCCCTGTCTCCGGTGCTCCGATACAACCGGAGGGCGCGCTGGTGTCGTTAACCCCAATAACCACTCCCTACGTCCATAGGGTGAGTGACTATTGGGTCCGAGAATCATGTGCCCTGAGTAGACGGAGCGAACCAAGGATGACGGCCTTCTGCATTCTTGCTGCTAAGATTTCTGCCATATTACGGCAAGCAGGTATTATCTTCAAGTTGGAGAGCAGTGTGTCCATCATTCCACCAAGGACTCCTATGATTATTATTATTATTATTATTATTATTATTATTATTATTATTATTATTATTATTATTATTATTATTATTATTATTATTATTATTATTATTATTATTATTATTATTATTATTATTATTATTATTATTATTATTATTATTATTATTATTATTATTATTATTATTATTATTATTATTATTATTATTATTATTATTATTATTATTATTATTATTATTATTATTATTATTATTATTATTATTATTATTATTATTATTATTATTTTTTTTTTTTTTTTTTCCCGTTGGGAATGTACCAGTCAGGCCCTGTCTCCGGTGCTCCGATACATCCGGAGGGCGCGCTGGTGTCGTTAACCCCAATAACCACTCCCTACGTCCGTAGGGTGAGTGACTATTGGGTCCGAGAATCATGTGCCCTGAGTAGACGGAGCGAACCAAGGATGACGGCCTTCTGCATTCTTGCTGCTAAGATTTCTGCCATATTACGGCAAGCAGGTATTATCTTCAAGTTGGAGAGCAGTGTGTCCATCATTCCACCAAGGACTCCTATGATCAGAACCACCATTTTGACAGAATGGTCCGGATATAACCTGCGGAGTTCAAAGAGAAGATCTCGATATTTAGTCCGTTTTTCCTCCTCTTTTCGAACGATATTCATTTCGCCTGGAGCGGAAAACTCCATGACGAATATCGTTCTACTTTGGTGGTCGAGGAGGACAACATCAGGCTTATTGGCTTGTATTTGCCTGAGGGTGGGGAATGAGTAGTTCCAATAGATCCGGCACCTCTCATTCTCCACCACGGACTCAATATCCCCCGGAACATAAGGCAACACCGGTGTCTCGTCTATACCGTACGAGTGTCGTAGATGGTAGTATAACACTCGTAGCGCCGCGTTATGCCTGTGGATATAGGCTGAGACCGCATAAGATGGGCATGCTGATAGCAAATGCATTACGGTCTCAGGTGCCCCACGACATGCCCTGCATCGGGTGTCAGGGACGTCTATACCCATCACGCGACTACGGTAGACGAGGGTGTTGAAGACACCATCCTGGCAGGCCATTATGAATCCCTCGGTCTCCGACTTTAGCTCACTCGCCCTGAGGAAGGCAAAGGTCAAGCTTTTGGATAAGCCAAGGTCTTCGATGTTATGAAAGAAGACACCATGCATTGGCTTATCCATATGTAGCTGTAGCAGGACCTCTGTCTCCGCAGCTTTGATGTGAGCTTTTTGCTGAACGGGTCCCAACTCGGTGACAGAGTTTGGGTTAGCCCGTTCAGTGTCGAATACGAGACCGAGTTCATCGGCCGCACGGGTTGCTGCCTTAAAAAGAAATGCTCCAATCCCTGCTTTTTCATGGTCGCGGACCATGCAGAGAAGGGGATCTGAACTCCTGATGACTTTACAGGCCCCATCCAGAACCATTCTGTTATGCATACACTCCAAACTCAAAAGTCCACGGCCTCCCCGTTGTCTGGGAAAGTATAACCGTGGAACGGACGATTTAGGATGCAAGCACCTATTGAGATGCATCACTTTGCGAGTTTTAACGTCGAGTTGTCGCAGCTCTTCCTTAGTCCACTTCAATACTCCGAAAGAGTAGAGAAGGATCGGAACGGCAAGCATATTGGTTGCAGCAACTTTGTTCTTCCCCGACAGTTCTGATGACCAGATCTGTCGGAGTTTATGCTGATACTTGCCGCGGAGAGAGTTCTTAACTGTGAATACCTCTTGGGAGTGGCGTTGCTCCACCCCTAGGTAAGTATACGTCTCTCCGGCATCCAGATGATGTAGGATGCTTCCGTCTACGAGCTGGACATCCTCTCCGTATTCCTCGCATCGTCCTCTTTTGAGATGAACCGTGGCACATTTGTCGATCCCAAATTCCATTCCGATAGCATGCGTGTACTCTTCCACCACCCTAAGGGACTGATGTAGGTCCCTTTCTCCAGAGGCATATAATTTGAGGTCATCCATGTAAAACAGATGGGTGACTTTATGCCTCCGGTTGCTAGGGGTGCCGCAGTTGTACCCACGGGTATTCCTGAGTACAACGGACAATGGCAATAGTGAGATGCAGAAGAGAAGAGGGCTGAGGGAGTCTCCCTGAAACACGCCTCTTCTAATGATGACCTGCTCTGTTTGGACTATGTCTCTACCAGATCTTATGGTGAAGCGAGTCCTCCAGAGTGGCATCAGTTGTCCAATGCATCCCACTATTTGATTGGGTACCTCAAGACATCTGAGCAAATGCATGATTAACTCATGCGATGTTGTATCAAATGCCTTGCGGTAATCAATCCAGGCCATCGAAAGGTTACGCTTATACTGCACGGAGTCCTGCGTGATACATCTATCGATGAGCAGGTTCTCCTTGCAGCCGGCGACCCCTTTCTTTGACCCTCGTTGCTCAAATATCCGTTCATACACCGGATCAACTGCGGAGAGAATGCGCGTGTATAAGATGCGCGTAAACAACTTATAGCACGCATTCAAGCATGTTATCGGCCTGTAATTCTTTGGATCAGACAAATCTCCGTTCTTGGGGATGAGCACGGTTCGCCCCTCGACAAACCACTCCGGAATCTGCTGCTCCCCATCTAGCCATGAGTTAAAAACTCTTGCCAGATGGCGGTGGGTTGTTGGAAACTTTTTCCACCAATAATTATTCAACCCATCAGGGCCTGGAGCAGCAAAGTTCTTCGAGCCTTTGAGGGCCCCTCGAACTTCTTCCATGGTTATCGGATTGCGCAGATCATTGTGCTCAGGCTGCCGAAGCGTCCTGCAGTAAGCTTCGAACTGCGCTAGGGCTGGAGTGTCTACATTGAGTGGTTGCGGAAACTCATAGATGTTCTTCCAGAAGGTTTCTACCCGATCAGCAGCCGGCGGGTTATCGACAACACGTGGAGGCTCTTGGAATAAGCGGGAAGGTTTATCGCGGAACTTTATGTTTTCCGCGATACTTCTCGCTCGCCTCACTAGTGACTTCTTTGCAGCCACTAGCATTCGTATCCTATCAAGACAGTGCTGTTTTATGGTAAACAGCACGCCTTGATTCAATGTGTGGTGAGCTCGTCTTAGCCTTGCAGCAATTCGCCGCACTGCCGGCGTGAAAGGCCTATTGGCCGACATGTAGTCCACCACACACTGGATACGAGACGCGTGTTGTCTCGCCGACTTGATCTTAGCTTCCATCTTGTGAACGCGTCGCTCATGCCTCCCAACAAGAGCAGTGGTGTCCCTCCTCTCCGTCTGGGATATTGCACGAGCGGCGTCGTACACGACAGAATTATTATTATTATTATTATTATTATTATTATTATTATTATTATTATTATTATTATTATTATTATTATTATTATTATTATTATTATTATTATTATTATTATTATTATTATTATTATTATTATTATTATTATTATTATTATTATTATTATTATTATTATTATTATTATTATTATTATTATTATTTATTTTTTTTTTCCGTTAGGAATGTACCAGTCAGGCCCTGTCTCCGGTGCTCCGATACATCCGGAGGGCGCGCTGGTGTCGTTAACCCCAATAACCACTCCCTACGTCCGTAGGGTGAGTGACTATTGGGTCCGAGAATCATGTGCCCTGAGTAGACGGAGCGAACCAAGGATAACGGCCTTCTGCATTCGCGCTGCTAAGATTTCTGCCATATTACGGCAAGCAGGTATTATCCTCAAGTTGGAGAGCAGTGTGTCCATCATTCCACCAAGGACTCCTATGATCAGAACCAACATTTTGACAGAATGGTCCGGATATAACCTGCGGAGTTCAAAGAGAAGATCTCGATATTTAGTCCGTTTTTCCTCCTCTTTTCGAACGATATTCATTTCGCCTGGAGCGGAAAACTCCATGACGAATATCGTTCTACTTTGGTGGTCGAGGAGGACAACATCAGGCTTATTGGCTTGTATTTGCCTGAGGGTGGGGAATGAGTAGTTCCAATAGATCCGGCACCTCTCATTCTCCACCACGGACTCAATATCCCCCGGAACATAAGGCAACACCGGTGTCTCGTCTATACCGTACGAGTGTCGTAGATGGTAGTATAACACTCGTAGCGCCGCGTTATGCCTGTGGATATAGGCTGAGACCGCATAAGATGGGCATGCTGATAGCAAATGCATTACGGTCTCAGGTGCCCCACGACATGCCCTGCATCGGGTGTCAGGGACGTCTATACCCATCACGCGACTACGGTAGACGAGGGTGTTGAAGACACCATCCTGGCAGGCCATTATGAATCCCTCGGTCTCCGACTTTAGCTCACTCGACCTGAGGAAGGCAAAGGTCAAGCTTTTGGATAAGCCAAGGTCTTCGATGTTGTGAAAGAAGACGCCATGCATTGGCTTATCCATATGTAGCTGTAGCATGACCTCTGTCTCCGCAGCTTTGATGTGAGCTTTTTGCTGAACGGGTCCCAACTCGGTGACAGAGTTTGGGTTAGCCCGTTCAGTGTCGAATACGAGACCGAGTTCATCGGCCGCACGGGTTGCTGCCTTAAAAAGAAATGCTCCAATCCCTGCTTTTTCATGGTCGCGGACCATGCAGAGAAGGGGATCTGAACTCCTGATGACTTTACAGGCCCCATCCAGAACCATTCTGTTATGCATACACTCCAAACTCAAAAGTCCACGGCCTCCCCGTTGTCTGGGAAAGTATAACCGTGGAACGGACGATTTAGGATGCAAGCACCTATTGAGATGCATCACTTTGCGAGTTTTAACGTCGAGTTGTCGCAGCTCTTCCTTAGTCCACTTCATTACTCCGAAAGAGTAGAGAAGGATCGGAACGGCAAGCATATTGGTTGCAGCAACTTTGTTCTTCCCCGACAGTTCTGATGACCAGATCTGTCGGAGTTTGTGCTGATACTTGCCGCGGAGAGAGTTCTTAACTGTGAGTACCTCTTGGGAGTGGCGTTGCTCCACCCCTAGGTAAGTATACGTCTCTCCGGCATCCAGATGATGTAGGATGCTTCCGTCTACGAGCTGGACATCCTCTCCGTATTCCTCGCATCGTCCTCTTTTAAGATGAACCATGGCACATTTGTCGATCCCAAATTCCATTCCGATAGCATGCGTGTACTCTTCCACCACCCTAAGGGACTGATGTAGGTCCCTTTCTCCAGAGGCATATAATTTTAGGTCATCCATGTAGAACAAATGGGTGACTTTATGCCTCCGGTTGCTGGGGGTGCCGCAGTTGTACCCACGGGTATTCCTAAGTACAACGGACAATGGCAATAGTGAGATGCAGAAGAGAAGAGGGCTGAGGGAGTCTCCCTGAAACACGCCTCTTCTAATGATGACCTGCTCTGTTTGGACTGTTTCTCTACCAGATCTTATGGTGAAGCGAGTCCTCCAGAGTGGCATCAGTTGTCCAATACATCCCACTATTTGATCGGGTACCTCAAGACATCTGAGCAAATGCATGATTAACTCATGCGATGTTGTATCAAATGCCTTGCGGTAATCGATCCAGGCCATCGAAAGGTTACGCTTATACTGCACGGAGTCCTGCGTGATACATCTATCGATGAGCAGGTTCTCCTTGCAGCCGGCGACCCTTTTCTTTGACCCTCTTTGCTCATATATCCGTTCGTACACCGGATCAACTGCGGAGAGAATGCGCGTGTATAAGATGCGTGTAAACAACTTATAACACGCATTCAAGCATGTTATCGGCCTGTAATTCTTTGGATCAGACAAATCTCCGTTTTTGGGGATGAGCACGGTTCGCCCCTCGACAAACCACTCCGGAATCTGCTGCTCCCCATCTAGCCATGAGTTAAAAACTCTAGCCAGATGGCGGTGGGTTGTTGGAAACTTTTTCCACCAATAGTTATTCAACCCATCAGGGCCTGGAGCAGCGAAATTCTTAGAACCTTTTAGGGCCCTTCGAACTTCTTCCGTGGTTATCGGATTGCGCAGATCATTGTGCTCATGCTGCCGAAGCGTCCTGCAGTAAGCTTCGAACTGCGCTAGGGCTGGAGTGTCTACATTGAGTGGTTGCGGAAACTCATAGATGTAATTTTGGGGTTATAAATTAAAGCAATTGATGCAGCTTTTTTTCATATTATGTTACCCAATCAGCTCTTTGTTTTCGGTCACTTGACATCAGATTCAAAATTATTAATGGAACAACCTGTATATTTTGGCCTTTCTATGTTCTTTCCGATAAAACGATTCCGACAAACTATCACACTTGTTTTCTAAAACGATTAGTTTAAGTACTACAGGTACTTCAATATCCTTTGTCCCACAACGTTTTATAATAAAAAATCAATGATTATAATAATTTTGTCTTGTTTTCGTCATCACAAAAAATATAGGACTGCCCAAATATACAGGGTGACCCTAAACTTAAATCATTTGGTAATTACTCGTGTCAGACGTGACCGAACAAAGCTCATGGGGTAACATAGTATCAAAAAAAGGTGCACTAATTGCTTTAATTTACAACCCCAAAATTACAATTCTCTACTACTCTCGAGTTCCGAGATATTTCCTGTCCTATTAATCGTGGGACACCCTGTATAATATGCATCAACAAAAATTCCTAATTATATTTGTGATATGTACCTATTGGAGTCCCATAGAAGAAATTCTGGAATTATCGAAATTTAAACTCGGTGCCATATAATTGATGTTTTAGATACCAATAAACTTTATTCAAATCTGTAGAAACCCACCCAGCACGATTTCAAACAGGTGAAAGATTCAAAAGAGTAATATCTGATTTGCGAGTTATCATGGAAGCCTATTCAGTTAGTAATTTTTTATTGATTCATGTTTAGAAACTCTCAGTATTTCTGTTATTTATTCATGCCGATGACGTCTTTGGAGCGAGTTTCATTTATATTGGTATATTTTATCAAGTACTGACTAACCCCGTATTTGAAAACAATTCCTATTTTTGTCAAACCTTGTTCATATATAATCGGGGAGTATTATCAGCAAGGAAAAAACGTAGTACCTAGTCGTTTTGTGACTGAATAATTTGAAATATGCTTCAAAACAATAAACATTCGGATTTTCAGCATCTTCATCCATTAAACGAAAACTAAACATTCTGTATTTTTCACACAAGTTTATATACTGTATAATACTTATAATTTCTGTTCCTGGAAATGGCCACATGGCACATATAATCGGTGTATTGAATTGATCATATCTTGTTATCTGAAGCAAGTAGTCTGATACAGTTATACTTTCAATCTCCCCTGTATGTTTGAGAAAAATACATATTTTTTGAGTTCAGCCGATCTTATTAAATATTTCCAACACAGAAACTTCAATTTCGATTTGACAATAACGTTGATGCTTCGTTCTGACATTATTTTCATTTTGTGTCACTCAGATAAAGATAAAGATCTACCGTGTATATTGTTTTCAAAAATGCTCAGAAAAAATACAGTTGCACTAGCCAAGTTTGATATTAGGCTGTAGATCAAATACTGACTAATAATTTAATGATATTACCCGCATTAAAGTCAATGATGATATGAAAGCGAGTATGAAAGTGACATTTTACAAATTCAACCCTCTTTATTTCGTGAGCTACACATAGAATTTTCGTGTGCCCATGGTAACTTTTGTTAAATGCGTCGAGTAAAACTACATACTGAAATTTTGGGCAATTTGACCGAAATACTTTTTGCACAAGTATGTGTGGTCCGTTAGTCATCGGTCTTCTGTTATAACTTGGTGATTTCAAAAACTGTACTGATTCCAGTGATGAACGATACCTAAAAATGCATCACTACAAAAAAGGGAATCAAATAAACGTAAATTATAAGCTGAAGACAATTCTGGAAATTTAACTAAGTAGAATACTTTTTAAGGGTATTTGAGTCGGCAAGAAAAAAGTTAAATTTTAAAATAAAACAAAACAAACCTTTACCCATTACAAAAGGAACTTGTTAAAATTAATTATAGTTTGAGATCATTCTGACAATATTTTCTAATGAGATTCCTATTTTTATACATTTTAAAGGTAACATTGCATTTCAAATATCTTTTAATTTTGAAATTAACGAATTACTTCTTTGAAAAGTTGGACATGCTATTTCTAGAAATCTAAGCTTCTAAGCACCATGATTATGGTATCATTTTTATCGTTATGAAGTACTATCTTCCTTGGAAGTTTGTAACACCCTTTTTGAAATCTTATATAAGTACCTACATTAGTTTCACCTCCATATTTTATCCACAGTTAATGTGCAGAACTCTTTCATACCTGCAGAAGACTTTACATCATCATAAATGATATTCAAACGGTATTTAATAGTTATTTTTGTATCTAGTGCGCGAAATGCTACTTTGGTGATCGAGAACTGATTTTTTTTAACGAGGCGCAGCCGAGTTAAAAAAAATAGTCGAGATTACCAAAGTATTTCGCGCATGAGATGCAAACAAAATTTTTTCTACAAACGTCAAAAATATTGTTCTAAAATAAGTAATAACCATGAAAAATAGTATTGAACTGGCATAAATAATTTTTCCAAATCAAGTAATTACTGTAACTATGGAAATAAAATGGCATTTGTTGACAATTCTTTCAAAGTGACATTTCTTGATAATTATTTTGGAGTGACTTTTTATTCGCGTCAATTTCGTGCGTGATATTTATTATTGTAAAAGAATGAAAATTTCGAGCGACGATGAACTAAGCAGTACCCCACCTAACTTGATAGATGCGGCCAATTCCGTAATTTCCAACCTTTTACCGGAGAAATCGAGGCGGCAGTATGAAAATGCATATCAGCAATTTAAAGAGTGGTGAGAAGCAAATAAAGCCAGAAAAATATCTCTCACAATTTGAAAGCCTTAATTATTGTTCTACATTAATAAATAAACGATTACTTGTTTTTTGCTTGATTGAGGAGTTGAGGACCATATAGGTTAGAATATGAAAATCCCATATAGTTTGCATGCAGTGTGCGAAATATATTTCGCACATTACTTCGCGCACGGTGTCATGGTAACGAATGAAAATGAAAAAAAAGTGCCACTTCGCATACTGTTGTCAATGCGCGAACCTTGTTATTTTTTGACGTTTGTAGAAAAAAACATTTTTTTACTTTGCAAAAATCCTGTAATATTCAGAGAATAAATATTTTGAGAATCAAGGGAAATAGTTTATGAATTACAATTTTTCTTGAATTTCGCACGATGCTGTATGCCTCAATACTGTAACAAACCAACACTCATCATTTTCACTAATACTCAGCTAATTAATATACAAAGAAAGAGTTTTCTTTCTGCACATGTAATATAATTTTCCGACAGATTGTGCAGTAGATTGAAAACTGCCAGAGTTGTAAATTTTTAGTTGAATGGCACGTGTAAAGATGTTTCAACCAAAATATATTTATTATATGTCATGAATTGTATGCCAAAATTGCAGTTTCCTTTGGCAAGTCGCCTAATTTATTAACAGTATTTTCAGCAAATCACGTATTATAAAAATACAGCACTGTAGCCTTGAATTCTAATTTCTGGGGATTATCGGGATTCCCAATACTTTGTGGACTGAAATTATACAAGGTGATTTTATACTAAATATAAATAAGTCCGTTCTTGGCCATCTGGCCATGGCCATCTCAGTAATTATTCACAAAAAGGAATTATGTTCAGAAGTCAGTCACTTTTTTAATAGGTATATACTTTCTAAATTGAGAGTAAACCCGTGCGAGAGCTCCCACTGTCCGAATAAAACAAAATTGTTTTCTGACAGTGTCTCATTTGAAAATCTAAAACTTATGTCACTCCTTTCGAAACCTGCAATTGCATTATGCTGAGTAACTTGATAAAAAATGCAGTTTTGTGTCATATACAGATCCTCCAAATTTCGGCAAATCACCAATCTCATCATTTTTCAGTTCTTCCTTTCAGTTTCCAGCCGAAATGAGTTATTATCGTAGCACTGTATCACGTGCTCTGAAAGTGATCTGTTTTGTATATTTTTATAAACATACCACAACACGTGTTTCCGTAAATAAAGCTTTGACCTTGAGAGCCATTTGCCAGTTACTCAGTCACAAACGGTCATTGATCGCTATCAGCTGTTTTAATGCATTGCGAATTAAAATAATAGTCAAACGATTAGGATGGGAGTTACAACATCCAGAAAAGTTGAGTCCTCCAATCATTCAAGAAAATGGTGATGTTTCATTTTAGATTTCAAGGATTATGTCGTCTAACATTGTTTTATCTTTTAATTATCGTATTATGTATAACAGTATATCCGAAATGACTAACTTTCGTGGTCATCTCATTTGTTATGCAGATGGCACAGCTATTGTTTCAGTGTCGGTTTAAGGCTTTATCGGGCCCAAGGCGGCCGTCAGGATTTTGGCACCCCCACTTGAATCATTATTGGAAAGAGAAAAAAAGAGTATGTCGTGATTTCGAATAAATATGGGATGAAATTGGTTTAGAAATTGATAAAAATCATCATAGTTATTTTACTTTATTTTCAATAGCTGAATGTTATATGACAACAGTTAAACGCTAAAAGCATAATACTGCAATATGTAGATAATCGTTAATTTCCTAAAAAGGACAAATACAAATATGAAAAATTTTTGTAATAAATTGAAAATGAACAAGAACCAAATACTCCGAAAGCGCAGGAGTGCCACAAAGGTTTTTTTTATCATTTCGACTTTAATGTAGAAATTTCGAGAAAAAAGTATGATTTCGAGAAATGACTCGAAATTTCGACATTAAAGTCGTACTTTGGACATATAAGTTGTAATTTCGACAATAAAGTCGAGATTTCGACAAAAGGTGATTCGAGGAAAAATTTTAATTTCGAGAAAAAAATCGAAATTTTAACATTAACCCATTAATGCATAAGGTTTACTGAACATATTAGAAGCAATATTGATAATTATCTAGGATTGGGATAGGACCTTAAAACATATTCAAAACACAAAAAACTAAAATTTTTAGTGTGAATAAAAAAAATGACCGTCCCTTTCAGGGAACGTCATGCGTACAAGTCATTAAGGTGTATGATATGCCCTAAAACAGTTTTTGGGGTGTAAGCCCACATTGCATTTGGTACAAGCGAAATTGGATTTTTTCCGCATGTGGCACATCTTCTCTCCGTTGGGCAATAAACAACGATGTGATTTCGTTCATCAAATCTCACCTTCGAGGGCATTTTACCTTTCATTGATTTGACACCATAAGTTTGCAATAGAATCAAACATCAATTTCTTCTGAAATTCAACAAACTTCTGCAAACAGAATCATTTGGATGCAATTTTCTCATCAGCAACCAGGCATTTACAACGCTTACGTCAAACAGATAGGCGAAGATAGGCCACCGCCACTTGCGCTGTCGTATTCGAGTTGTATAATTTGCAACCATTCCGTCCAATTTGTCAACGACTCCCATCCCCTTATTATAACTGTTTATGATTTCTGGTTGGGGTACAGTTATTCTTGACTTTTCATCTCTTGAATATCGTAGGACATATTTGATTCCAACTCCATCAAAATTTGTACCAGCGCACACGATATTATTATCGTTCCATTGAACGACGGCTACAGTTTTAGATGAGAAGTACTCGAAATATCCTCGACTTCTTTCTTTCCAGTTTTTGTTTTT
The DNA here is from genome assembly GCA_944452925.2 of Chrysolina oricalcia. Classification (NCBI taxonomy): domain Eukaryota; kingdom Metazoa; phylum Arthropoda; class Insecta; order Coleoptera; family Chrysomelidae; genus Chrysolina; species Chrysolina oricalcia. Next base: position 35,719,461 of record OX101813.2, on the reverse strand, counting down.
CATTGCACCTTTCAATTACACCTTTCAAATGGCAGTTAAATAATTGTCAAAAAATTACTTGTAGCCTTCATTTGGAGGTATGCTAGCAAGATCTAGTAAGGAAAGTACAACTTTACCCCCAATCCAAAATCGTGTTTTTCTCCTTCTGTTGATTTGCCAGTATATATGTCAAATGCCAGCATATATCCGTTATCTGTACATAAGGCCCAATTCTTGAAACCAAATCTAATGGGTTTACCCTTGATGTAATGTTTTGCATAATGTTTTCCATAATATGGAATCATGCTTTCGTCAATATCAAATTTTCTTCCAATCCACCAAATTTTCTGAAATTTTCATTTATACTGGAAATCAATGTCCTCAATTTATAGAGTCTATCGCCTTTATCGATTTGAGTATTATCATTCATGAAGGCTTCGTAAAATAAATTCGAAACGATTCAGTCGCATAATGTCAGATAAAATTTTAGGAACGTCATCTCCTCGAGCCCAGTACATTCTCTTGTTGTTGTATTTTCCATACCCCGATAGCAAAAGACCACCAAAAAAAACAAGTAACTCCTCTTTTGATATGTTCAATGGGACATTCGCGTTCTTAGATAATGCGAAGGCATTGCTCTGCTCGATTATATGCCTCAGAACATTTTCGTCAAAAAACAGCGAAAAAAAATCTACGGAAGATTTTTTATTTCGAAGTTATGATGGTGGATCCTTCACAACGCAATCTGTTTTCAAAATGAAATTTGGTTCGACTTTTTTCCATACCATTTCATCTTTATTTTTTGCCATTCTTCTTCGTTTCATTTCCATGTTCGAATTACCTACTTTCGATGGCTCATTAGGTTTTTGTTTTTTTGCAGGCATATCTAATAAAATTTGATTCGATTGTATAAACGTCGACAGCGGAAGATCATCATCATCATCTCCTGAGTCTTGCATACAAAATGATGAAAGTTGACGGTTTATGAGAACACGAAGGAACTTCATCATCATTTGAACGATCACTGGGTTGTATGGTACGATGTTGAATGACCTCTGCCTCAGCTTTCAGCGTTGCTGGACCCAAATGGTTTATATTGTCCTCATGTTCATCATCCGATAAGTCACTGTCTTGATCTGTTTCTTCACCATCTTGGGGTGGAGTGATATAGATATCGTCCTCTAAAGCTGCTAGTAACTCATGTAGAGGCATGCTGAAATAAAGAAAAATATTTAGGAAAAATAGCCATAATGCACAATGTCCCTTTAAAGGGACTCAATATTCAGGAGTAGACTATTTCGAAAGTGATGAAAATTTCCCTCAATTTTAGATTTTATATAATTCTGCAAATATTTGTGAATCTAACAATATGATAGTTATAGCTCTATATACTTTTAATTATTTTCTTATCCCAAAAGTACTCACCCTCCACGCCTTTGGCTGTATTTGCTTGGATCCATCTTCCTGTTTAATTATCAACACTCGATAAAATACACTCGATTCACAAAACTAGACTACACAATGAAGCAACAACACATCAACTGTGATCACTATTGCATTTGAGGTTAGGTTCGCAGTCACTTCCGCCCGCGAAAATAAAAAATTACGTAGTTCCTTTTAGGGGACGCTATGCACTAATGGGTTAAACTGGAAATTTCAAGGTGGTGTTCGCAACAAATTAAGCTGGTGAGTCAATTATTTCAACCTTTTTTTCGAAATTTCGACTTTTATGTCGAAATTTTGCCTTTTTCCAGAAATTTGACTTAAATTAAAACTTTGTGGTACTTAAAAACTACAAAAGTTCTTTACGCAATTTTTCATTTGCAAATATATTAATAATTTCTTTACAATTTATCTCATTCAATGCTTCACTTTCGATATGAAGGACAGAGAAGGCATCCAACTTTTCCGGTCCTAAACAAGCGCGATATTCATTTTTGACCTTATCCAAGGCAGGAAAGGAGCGTTCGCCACTAGCGTTGGATATAGGTAAAGAAATAAGAATTTGTAATAGCGTTAGGACGTTTGGAAACGTATAGATTTTAATGTTTGGATCATGTTACATGTTACCAAATGTTCATATTATTTGATTGGTCGCATACAAAATTAAACTGCTTAATTTCTTTTTCTAAGCTGTAGGCTGTAGGGCTCAATGTCGCCCTCATACACTTCTTTTAATTTTAGTATGGAGGTATTAAACCCCAAAGGATCGTTGGTAAAAAAACAGTTACAACATTATTTGATGTTGACTTTCATATATTTCAATATTTAAATTTTTAATTATGTATGTGTTTGTGTGTATACTTATATGTTAACTTTTATCTGTTTATTATTAATTTTAATTTTTCTTTTCATATATTCACAGTTTAGGCTCTGATATTTTGCAATTACTGTTCCTAATTGACTATTCCTATACATTTTCATTTGTCTTGTTGAAAAATAAATATCATTATTATCAATCAATTCATACGATTCAAGCCTACGACTTAAATCTCTTATCAAAGAATCGCATATGAGATTAAAGGTTTCAATCCTAAATTTATTGCTTTTGGTTAATATTACTTTATGACTTGTTCCTTCGTCAAAAAATAATGTGTTCGTTTTCTTTTTCTAGTATTCTTAGTTTCATCACTCTGATCTTCATATTGTCGTTCATTTTCATTGGCATTGGATCTTTTCAGTTCGGACCCCGCACAAATCAAATGGGAAATGGATCCCTGTCGAATTGTCTGAAATTTGAATGTTGTCTGATCAAAAGTCTCCATTGGCCCGATACCTAAAAATGGACAGTTATTTAGGTATCGAAAGTCAAAAGTTGCAACTTGTGCCAATCGACCATAAGCGTGTTCCGTTTCATGCATTGAGGACATAATGCGCATATGACCGTTCCGTTTCCTACATTGGCAGCGCATTGACACACCCACTCTTATATTCTCCTCTTTGGCCTTGAGACATCGGAAGTGCATGAACTACTGCCCGTTCGTCTAGCAGCGATGAATGCGATCCAAGTTAGATCTGTCAAACTCAAAAGTCAAAACAAAGAGTTTTTTGTCTGTGGTTTCACGTTCAAACAGAAACGTCAGACATCGAATTAAAAGTTTAAATTTATATTTGATGAAGTGTCAGGTATCGTGCATTATCACATTTACCTGACTTACCGTACATTGGAAGAAAAAATCGTCAATTCATTCAACATCATATCGTCGGTCTCATACCAAAACCACGAATGTGCAATTTGTCATTTCGAATGAGAAGACTTTTAAGAATATTCGTGCTTCTTGCTTTGAAAACCTAGGTAAGTTTTCACATTCGCGAATTCACTCTCGTTCACAGTAGACAACCTGATAGCACTCTCGTAAGTTTGGCATTGAAAATTTTGATAGAAAATTAGTATTTTACATATTGAAGTCAGAACCCTGGAATTAGCATATTCGCGGTTTTGGCGTGGGACAGACGATATTATCCTCATAACTATCACTTGTATCAGAATCTGAGCTACTCTCATTTTCACAAAGCTCGCTTATTCCTACTCTTGCCATTAACACTTTCGTTCTATACCCATATTAATTTATTTACTAGATTTGTTTTTGTTACATAAGAATTTGGTTAACTGATAAAGTGATAAATGTCAACATCTGCGGGAAACGGCATGCACCACGCAAGCAAAAATCGTTCCGATTCAACCCACCAACGTCAATGGTAGTAGAAACGGAACGCTTGATTATGTCTGCAATAGTGATGCGATGAATGCATGAAACGGAACACGCTTCATGTATAATGGCGATGACCTTGTCCAGTTTTGACAGGAATAACAACAATTTCTGAATTGTCAATAAATGTCAAGTTTCTACAAAAGGTAATGTTTTGAAGATTCTTATACTCGCATTATTTTGAATAATATAGCTTTTAGAAGAAAATGCCGACAAATGTGAAATCACCATACGCAGATGAGAGCAAAGGAAGAGATGTAAATTCTTCCTCGATCGCGTGAGAGATTTGCACTAGTCGCAACTTTTGACCTTCGATAACTAAAAAACTGTCCATTTTTAGGTCTCGGGCCCATGAAGACTACAAAATATCCAAATTTCAGAAAATTCGACAGGGATACATTTCTCATTTGATGATTTATGCGGGGTCTTTTGCTGTTTCGTTTTCTAATGACGCAAAATTATAATTTCTAAAGTAACTAGTGAGTTAAGTAAGTTAACAGCATCAGATAGATTTAAGGTTCGGTCCTTTGATGTTTTACTGGTGGCATTACACCGTTTTGACTTTCCCAAACGTGAAAAAAAACCTACTCATACATCAGTTGCTTAAAATAAATATTTTTTACTACAAACTATTTAAATAAAATAGATAATGTAAAATTTGTCAATCAAAATCGTTAATTATAAAACTAAAAATCATGAATTGCCAATTTAAACTTCCTCAAAAGATTTACCAAATTATCGATAAACAGCAACACACAACACAGTCGAATACATGAAAGCTACAGCAAGTTTTAGCGTGTTTTGAGATAATTTGAGTATTGCTACCCTCGACTTGTTAAATCCTGAATATTGCCAAATCGTTATTTCTAAAATAAAATAGCAACAAACTTACTATCGGCAACTTTCGTCAATAAAGTTAAACACCGCATCAGCATAAAAAAGTGCCGTATTTTTTGTAGAAAACCGCAAGCCACGCGGTGCGCTCTGTCCTTATTAGTCCAGTACGTGGGGGTTTTTTGAATGCAAAATGTGGGGTAGTAGCGATTTTTCAGTATGTTGTTAGGCTTGGGGCCCTAATGAAAATACGCATACACGATGATACCCACGTACTGGACCATATTTGTTTTATGGAGGTTTTGCTGACTATGCTATTTCGTTTTAGTTTCAAATTATGGTACGAATTCCGGGTTCCCCTAGTCCATGGGCCACAATTAGGTGGCTGCCTAATCCGCCTAATGGTTAAGTCGGCACTGTATTGTTTACACTGGAGAATCATGTAAAAATGTCAATAAACTTGCTGAAAACGGGCTGCAACAAATTAAGACATGGCTTGATTATAATTCATTTGCCTTAAATGTAAGACAAATTTCATGATATTCTCTCTACAAAATAAATTAAAGATGAAGTTAAATGCGTTACACATCAACCATGTATATCTGAAACAATAAAAAAGATCAAATGTTTAGGTGTTATTCTGGACCACCATTTCAGATGATATGAACAAATAAGTCTTGTTGTTAAAAGATTGGGAAAGCTTATCCACACTTTCTATAATTTACAAGATATTTTTGACAGAAATGCACATGCATATGAAAAATAAAACATATTTAACATGTTCTAATCATGTTAGATTCGAAAATGGGAAACTGGATGACTGTGGTGTCACTCAATGAGAACAAAAAATGATATTTTTCTACTTCACCACAAAAATATTCACACTCCTCTATGCGCATCAAATGATGACTTCCGATTAAAATTTGCCTCAAAATACTGTCTCAACAGTGCGTTAAAAATGTTCTTACGCACAGGTTATTTTTTACGCACTTGTGCTAAAGAGTATCACTGTGATCAGTGTGGAAAACCTTACTTTAAGTACTGTCGTAAAAGAAATAAAATCATATTGACTCATTGCGAAATGAACATTAGATTTGGTTTGGAAATATGTTTTCTCAACAAATCTGACATGCAACTAACATACAAAACAGACGTTCGAAGAGATCTGCAAACTGCTGCTCCTGTAGCCTTAAGAAATTACACCACAAGTTTATAAAATGTATTTGGTATGACATGGTTTCCTAACAAGGCTATATTATAGAAATTCAAAATGTTTCAAAATACTTCTGGTAGTCCAGGATCCAAGGCCCATTTCTTAAAATGTGAAAATATACACGCCCATGATGCGCATTAGCCGTACGACGGACTATCCAGTGATATTCACGTGATTGTTCGCGCAAGAAGTGGGAATTTAACAATCTCAGCTATGCTTGCCAAACTGTAGCTTCATTTTGACGAGACGCCCAACTTTTCTCTCTACGAAAATTCTCGACAGTGGTAGCTAATGAACTACTAAAATTTGGTGAACAGAGTTTTTTGAGGTGAGAAATCGAAATTTGGTATTAATTTTTATGTAGCACTTAGAGGGCGCTACATACTGTAATATATTTAAACTCTAATTCACTGACTAAAATAATTTATTTAACGAAATACAATGATTCAATAACACAATACTCTAATTTATATAACAACCACTGTGTTGCAGAAACTCAATATTTTGGGAGAGTTTCATTAAATTAAAAGCTTCATTTTAATTTCCATATTAATTTATTCCATCGCGGTAAAACAGTACCAGGATTTTTACTTCCACCCTGTTATTTCTATTCAGGGTCACATGTAGATTCAAATTGTGGCCAGGCACTAAAAAACTAAAAAAGATAAGTGTGGAAGTCAGTGCTGCAGCAGAGTCTTTCCGGTAAAGACCGAAAAATCTCACACTCCGCCGTCGTGTCAACTCTGTCACATAATTTAGTTTTTCTCCGCATTCGGTGTGTTACTGTGTATGTTGAAACCACAATTCTGGATTAAGGAATTCATTTCATATCCTATCAGAAGTCTCCAGAAAGGGGCCTTTCGTCCAAAGCAAGAAGACGGCCAAGGAAAAACAACGGGTAAGGTTCTAGTGCTGTCGTTTGTTAATTGATCTGAATAGCTATTTCTTTTTCTCTCTTTGACCGCCAAGTAAAATTACGTGATAAAAAGTCCATTTTCAATCTCTACTTAATTTTGAGTTCATCTAACTGCAACATTGGTCCTTCGAGCCGGATTTGTTATTTCGTGAAAAAAGGGAAATGAAATAAACTTGAAACTTATCAGAGCGCACACACATGGAGATTGATTAGCAACGGAGCATCAAGCGTATTCATCATATAAATATTTTTAGTGAATGAATTAGGTATTCAATCGTACGGAACAAATTACTCATAAGAGTCTATAATAATTTTTCAGGAATTTTGAATGAAATTAACTCCGCATTTTGCCAAATCGCAATAAAACAAAAATGGAAAAGGTATCGAAAAATATATATATATATATATATATATATATATATATATATATATATATATATATATATATATATATATATATATATATATATACCTTTTTATATTGCAGACCGCTTTACCCTAACTGGGAATATTTATTTATCTATACTTACAGACAACATCATTTTTTTGTCACTCCGCAGTTTGTAGGTTCTAGCCGCTCTCAGGTGGGGTTTTTAGGTTTATTTATACGAGTGGTACCGATACTAACTCACATCGTAAAAATGGATAAGATTAGGAAATTTAAACATTATCGTGATGCTTCTATAGGTGATATGACCGCTCTTGTCAATTTAGCTGACCAAGCAAAAAATGATAAAACACGAAAAACATTGTTCAAAGTCAGGTACGCGGATATCTCGGATATTTATGATGAATTCGTGAAACAACAAGGAAATTTAATTACTGCTTTATTGTCTGCCGATGGAACGACAGATATTGAAGCTGAAAATGTTATTCGACAAGGATTTCTGGATGACTATTATTCCGTCAAAGCAACTTTTAGTGAGTTGTTTGATGATGTGTCGGTACAGGTTCCGGGTGCCCATAATAGTACTATGTTATTACCCGCGAATGCCGCAATTGGTTCAAATGTTAGACTACCACGAATCGAACTTAGCAAATTTGATGGCGATTATAAGACTTTCTCTTCATTTTTGGATCAGTTCAACGCAATGGTGCATGAAAACGTATCTTTAAGTAATATAGAAAAATTCAATTATTTATTGGTGTCATTGAAAGGCCCTCCCGCATATCTTGTTCGTACACTCCCGCTGTCATCGGACAACTATACAATCGCTTACGACACATTGGTAAAGAGATATTCCAATAATAGGCTGAGAGCACAAGCTCATTGGTCCGAAATCGAAAATTGTCCAAAAATTAATAGAGAAAATTCGGCTTCGCTACGCAAACTTTTAGATACTTTTTCGGAAAATCTGGCTGCCCTAAAAGTGTTGAATTATCCCGTTGATCAATGGGATTTTATTATCACAATGATGCTATTGAAAAGATTAGATAACGCTACTGTTACTCGTTTTGAAATGGAGCATAGATCGAATGACATGCCTAAGCAAGATAAATTGATAACTTTTTTAAACAACGAATGTATGGCATTGGACACGATTCAGTCGAGCTCTGTGAATAATCGCAGTCTTCGAGTGGGAGGTTCAAAACCGCAATTTGGATCACCCCGCACCACCACTTTGTTCATAAATAAACCACCCGCTCGTTCACCCACTTACACGTGTATTTTTTGTAATGATGATCATTCTCTGTATTCCTGCACCGCATTTGCTTCGAAATCGCCAAGTGAACGTCACAGCTTTTGCAAAAGTCGCCACTTATGTTTCAATTGCCTGAGTAGTTCACATGATTTGAAATAATGCCGCTCCACGTATAAATGTAAAAAATGCCAATCGCGTTATCATCATACTCTTCTATGTGCGAAAGTAGATGGTGCTAGGAGCCCGACAGTTGAATCTAGCACAGGAAATGCTAGACCAAACCCCGCTAATACGTCAAATTCTATCAGTGATGAATCCCAAATTTCGAATGGTAACTCCTTCCTAGCAGCTACAGGAGTTATCAATCCCAGAAAAAATAATGTTTTATTGTCAACCGCTTGGATCGATATTTGCGATAGCCGCGGAAATTATCAGCCTTTTAGGTGTTTATTAGATTCAGGTAGTATGATTTCGTTTATTACACAAAAGGCAATATCAAAGTTAGGATTAAAAAAATCTTCCATTTCTATTGAAGTGAAAGGGCTCGGCTCGATGCAATCTACGGTCAATAATGGTTTAGTTCAAATTATATTGAAACCCTTAAGACACGACTCGCCGCTTATGTTCACCGATGCCATCATTCTAAATAAAATTTGTGACCATTTACCCGCTACTACCCTTCCACACACTACTTGGAGACATATTCAGGATTTAGAACTCGCTGATCCGACTTTTTATAAACCAGGCAATATAGACGTTCTGTTAGGGGCTGATATATTTTCCAAAGTAATTTTGAATGGCTCCATTCCTGGAAATTCTGATGATCCCATAGCTATCAATACCATTTTAGGATATATATTGATGGGAAAATTAAATGTTCACAACTCACCATCAATCTCTTCATTTTTTTGTAATGCAAATGAAGAAAGTTCCCTAGAAACCGCCATTAAAAGATTTTGGGAGATTGAAAGTGTGCCTAGCACTGATGTGTTGGACCCTGAAACTATAGTGTGTGAACAGATATTTTCAAAATCTATTTTTCGCGACGAAACTGGAAAATATACTGTTTCACTTCCTTTTCGGGAAAATAATCCAGTTTTTCCTGGTATGCGTAATTATGCTTTATATCGATTTTATTCATTGGAGCGCGTCTTATCGATGCAACCCGAAATTTATTCTCAGTATATCCAATTTATGAAAGAGTATCTATAGCTTAACCATATGGAACTCATAGAAGAGAATGACATTCCTAATTGCTCGTATTATTTGGTACATCATTGTGTTCTCAAACCGGACAGTTTATCCACAAAACTCCGGGTAGTTTTTAACGCTTCCGCAAAAATTGCAAATCAAAAATCTTTGAATGAGTGTCTTATGGCAGGACCCAAATTACAGCAGGACATATGTCATATATTATTGAACTTTCGCTTATTTCCTTACGTTTTATGTTCTGATATTACTAAAATGTACAGGATGATATGGGTGGAACCCGCACAACAGGATTATCAGAGAATTTTGTGGAGATTTTTTCCTCAAGAAGAGGTTAAAGATTATCGCCTACGCACGCTTACCCCATCATCCTATTTATCTTTTAAATGTCTTGCACAGTTATGTCAGGACGAAGGAGAGGAATATCCTCTAGCAACTAATATTATTAAAAATTGTTCGTACATCGATGATTTTGTCTTTAGTGTCCCTACTTTCGAAGAAGCGTATGAAACTCGAAAGCAACTTATTTTTTTAATGCAGAAGAGTGGGATCGAATTACGAAAGTGGTCCAGCAATGATCCCGAACTCCTAGCTGATCTTCCAGAATCTTATTTATCCAAAAATCCAGTTGCATTCCATAGTGACTCCAATGAGTCGTCTTTGAAAGTGCTAGGGCTCCAATGGAATCCAACCCGAGATTGTTTCAGTTTCAATGTAAATCGGCGTGATAAACAAACTTGTACAAAACGAGTGATGTTATCAGAACTTGCTAGAGTCTATGACCCGATGGGCTTCCTCTCACCAGTTACTTTTTTCACCAAGCACCTAATTCAACGATTGTGGATCGCCGGCATAGGGTGGGACGACCTTCCATCCAACGAAATAGTGTTGATATGGCAACAGTACATGTTGGAACTTCCTTTACTATCACACCTTCGCATTCCACGATGCTTGCTATGAATCACATGGTTTCTGTGACGCAAGTGAAAAAGGGTACGCTTGTGTCGTATATGTTCGCACTGTCCAAAAAAATGATCAGATATCGGTAAATCTCTTATGTTCAAAATCAAAAGTTGCGTCTCATTCTAAAAGACTGACTATTGCACGCCTTGAGTTGTGTGCCATGGTTTTGTTGGCTAAACTTATGAGCTTTGTCATTAAAAGCATAGATGGAAAAATTCATTTTCGCGAAATATTTGCATGGTCGGATTCACAGATCGCGTTACACTGGATAAAGGGATCCCCGCATCGGTGGAAAACCTTTGTGGCGAACCGTGTGTCTTTCATACAGGAAACCATTCCGCTTGTCATATGGCAATACATAAATACAAAAAACAATATTTCCGATATTGCGTCACGTGGTATGTTACCTTCAGATTTTTTAGCGCACGAATTTTGGTTTTTAGGCCCTCTTATCCTTCATGAAACTATTTACCGACTTTTCCCTCGCTTGACCTAATTTATCCAATTGAAGATGAGAAAAAACTTGCATTTTTCGTTGCCTCTCCTACTGAAAATTTCGTGGAAACTTTGCTCAATAATTATTCAGCGTTTGCTACGGTTCAGCGTATCGTTTCTTATATTTTGCGCTTCATTTTCAATTCAAAGAATCCTACGATCAAACGATCAAGTATTTTGGAAGACTCCGAACTTCAAGCCACTTTAATGTTGTTAGTAAAACTTTCTCAACAATCACATTTTGCTCACGAATTGGAAAATAAAACATTTTCTCGCCCTTTAAGGAAATTGGATGTTTTTCTAGACGAGCATGGCATTCTTCGGGTAGGTGGGCGTCTCAAACACGCGAATTTAAATTACAATGCCAAACATCCTATTCTACTTCCGCGTCAAAGCCGCCTTACTACTTTGCTAATTCAGCATTATCATTCAAAATATTTTCATTGTGGTTTTCGCTCCACGCAGTTTTTGATTTCACAAACATTTTGGATTCTATCCGCAAAGCGAGCTATTAACTCAGTTCTATCAAAATGTGTCCGCTGTTGGAAAGAAAATCCTACGAATTATCAGCCTCCCATGGCATCACTACCCGCATCGCGTATCTTACAAGTTAAACCATTTTTGCACTCCGTGGTTGACTTCGGAGGACATTTTTGGTTACACCTAGTCGCCATAGAGGTATAAAAACCAGCAAGTCTTACCTGTGCATATTCGTCTGTTTCGCTACTAAAGCGGTTCATGTGAAGCTTGCAAGTGATTTGTCTGCAGAAACCTTTTCATCAGCCTTACAAAGATTTATTGCTCGTCGTGGACGTGTTTCACATCTGTATTGTGATAATGCAACTAATTTTGTCGGAGCCAGCCGAGAGCTCAAATTAATGCAATCCGCCGCCAATCAAGAAATGATAACCTTTCGATTTTCTCCCCCCTCAGGGCCGCATTTCAACGGACTTGCTGAAGCGGGTGTCAAATCTGTTAAACTGCATTTGTCTAAGGTGGTTGGAGACCAAATTTTAACGTACGAGGAATTCTATACGACTTTGACATTGATTGAATCCATAATGAATTCACGCCCCTTGACCCCCATTTCCTCTGATATAGAAGATATCAACGCTTTAAAGCCAGGACATTTTCTAACGCTCGAGCCTCTCTCTGCTTTTCCTACGCCTTACTTTACTACCTTATCATTGAATAGTCTGTCGAAATGGCAACCGATTCAGCGCATCCAGCAAGATTTCTGGAAGCGTTGGCAACGCGAGTACCTCCAGACATTGCAACAACGTGGTAAGTGGCTCGATCCAAGTAGGGCCCCCGAAAATGGTGCTCTGGTACTTATAAAAGACGACAATCAACCGTCAGGCCACTGGACGCTAGGTCGCATTATCAACCTCCATTATGGAGATGACAAAATCCCCCGTGTGGCTACCGTAAAAACCTCGTCAGGAGAATTGAAGAGACCACTAGTGAAGTTGTGTCCACTCCCCTCCTGCTGAAGAGCCCGATTCGCATATATAGGCATTTCAGTTTTTCATTTCACTTTAGTTTTCAATGTTACTTATTTATAAAAAAAATAAAATGCATAGTGCATTTTGCTGGGGGAGAGATTTATATTCGACTTTCATTTCCATAACTGTCCGTTTGTGTGCTGCGTAGTTCTTTTTATATCTACCGTTCACTTCTCCGAAAGCTCATGAAATTTCTCGAACAGCCATAGGAACGTTCTCCGATTAGACCAGATTCTTCGCGAAGCGAAGCGCCTTAGGAGTAATTGACGGTCGGAAGTTGGCTACGTAAGAGTTCAGGTCCGGCATCGCCCGCAGCCTCGCCACATTGCCCCCTTCTTAGAGATATTTCGTCCCGAAATGTCATCCTTGGAGTGTGTCGATATTTGCAGGATTCCCCATATCTGCATCGTGCAGTTCGATGGAAATAACACTCCACAGTCTTCATATTAGGTCGTGGAATAGGATTACAGCAAACCAAAATCTGGATGCTGCTGAATCGGAATATCGTCTCCAACATACTTCATATAACTCTCCAATCCAGCCCATCAATACCACAGGATAATTTTGGGATTACCAGAGTCCACCAGATTCTGGTCCACCATCGTATCTCTCAGTTGGGTGAGGCTCCTCCAGACATCTTCATAGGACGGTTTGTCTTGGGAATGCTTCTTGGTCACCAAGTAGTAGATGTTCCTCTGGCCCTTCTTCAGCTGTAGCACACCTCCAATTTCTGGATTCTGTTTTCGTAGTGTTTGGAGTTGGCCAAATTTCTTGGAGAACACCACAGCGATGCCCCTGGACATTCGAAGATCTTCTGCGACGCAGTGTGCTAGGGCGTAATCGACTGGCACTTTGAAAAGGTCCCGTGGCTCCTCTCGAGTTACCCCGTGTGACACTTTCTGTCCATTTGAGTATAAGGACATGAATTTCTGGAACGTCATCGCATCCTCTGGTGGTCTGAGGGTGCGGACTTGGTCATGGTTCCCAGAGTGAGGGGCCAACCTGCTGAAATGAACGACCCTGCGTTTACCTCTGGGTGCCTTGTGGATTCGGTAAAGCAGGTCATTTATCCTCTTGACGATCTTGTACGGACCTTCCCATGAATTCCGTAGTTTCGGTGACAGGCCCCGGCGACGCTTTGGGTTGTACAGCCAAACTAGATCACCAACCTGAAATCCTCCATCATCGGCATTGATGTCATAAGCCGCTTTCATTCGGTCGCTGGCACTCTGGATATTTAAACGGACTCGTTCGTAGATGTCTTCCATTCGCTGACGGAGTTTGCTGATGTAGTCCTCTCCCGCGGTATCCTGTCCTGGTGGCGTCCCAAACTTTAGGTCACAGGGAAGTCGCAGCTCTCGGCCCATCATGATACCAGCAGGGGTTTGGCCGGTCGACTCGTGTACTGCGGAACGGTAGGCCATCAGAAACAAATGGAGATACTGATCCCAGTCTCTTTGATGGCCAGAGACTACCTTGGACAAGTGGCGATTGATAGTCCTGTTCATCCGCTCAACCAATCCATCGGACTGTGGATGTAGAGCTGTGGTTCTCGTCTTGCGGATGTTCAGCAGTTGGCAGATTTCTTGGAACAGGTTGAATACGAAATTTCTGCCTTGGTCCGAGTGCAGCTCCAAGAGGACACCGAATCGACATATCCACTCTTTCACCAAGACGTCCGCGACGGTGCTTCCTGGCTGGACAGGGCATAGGCTTCGGCCCACTTGCTGAAATAGTCCATTGCCACAAGGATGTATTTATTTCCGTGATCTGATACGGGGAACGGGCCGGCGATGTCAATGGCAATTCTCTCGAATGGACTAACTACGTTATACTGACGCATCGGGGCCTTGGGTCGTATCCGAGGTCCATTGCTGGCAGCACAAACAGCACACTTTCTGCACCAGTCATTGACATCAACTTGACAATTGACCCAGTAGAACCGTTGCCATACTTTCTGCAGGGTCTTCGTAACACCCAGATGTCCAGCTGTCCAGATGTCCCAGCATCTCCATCATGGATCTCTCGGAGTACTTCATGTCTTCTGTTCTTGGGTACCACTATCTGACGTCTGTCCTCCCCACCATCTTCGGTCTCCAATACACGTTTCAGGACCACATTTTCCAAGGTAAGGGAATTCCATTGGGCCCAGTAGGATTTGACTGCTGGGGAATATCTTGCGATTTCCTGCCATGTCGGTCTTTGATTACTCTTTTTCCAACCGGTGACTAAACCAAGATCTGGATCTCTTTCTTGGTCTTTCTGGACCTCGTTGTCATTCCAGTTGTTGTCAACTGCCGTGGTTCTACAAATCGCTGCTTCCTTCTCTTCTGCTCGTAGGCAGTGTGAGTAGTCGTCTGGGCATGGTCTCCTTTACAGGGCATCTGCGTTCTTGTGACCACTTCCTGCTCGATATTCGATCTCGAATTCTTGGAGTCTTTCGATCCAACGTGCTACTTGGCCCTCGGGGTTTTTGAACTGTAGAAGCCATTTAAGGGCTGCGTGGTCGGTCCTTAACATGAATCTCCTCCCGTACACGTATTTGTAAAAGTGTTCTACTCCCTTGACAACAGCCAACAGTTCTCCTCTGGTGACGCAGTAGTTACGCTCCGGTTTACTGAGAGTTTTACTGAAGTATCCGATGACCTTCTCTTGCCCATCCTGGATCTGGGACAAGAGAGCTCCAAGTCCCACGTTGCTGGAGTCCGTGTCCAAAATGAATTTTTCACTCGGAAGGGGATAACTCAGAATCGGTGCGTTGATCAATGCCCCCTTCAGCTTCCTGAACGAGTCTTGGCATTCTTCGGACCACTGAAACTTTGTTTGTCCTTCCGTGAGCCTGGTCAGTGGTTTAGCGATGTTGGCGAACCCCAGCACATTTCGGCGATACTATGTGCACAAACCAAGGAAACTACGTAGTTGGTGTATGTCTCTTGGAATAGGCCACTCCTTCACTGTTCTGATCTTCTCGTCATCCACTGCTACTCCGTGCCCAGAGACAACATGGCCAAGGTAACGTACTTCTTTTTGGAACAGGTGGCATTTCTTGGAGCTCAGCTTCAATCCAGAATTTCTCAGTCGCAGGAATACCTCCTCTAGGTTTTTAACGTGGTCTTCGAACGATTTGCCATCTACAATAATGTCATCGAGATATACCAGACACGTCCTCCATGAAAGTCCTTTCAGAACCGTCTCCATTAATCTCTCGAATGTGGCTGGACCATTACAAAGCCCGAATGGCATAACTGTGAAATGCCACAGTCCTGAGCCGATGGTGAAGGCTGTCTTTTCTCTATCTTCTGCTGCCAGTTCTACCTGCCAGTATCCACTCTTCAGATCAAGGGTCGAGAAAATCGTGGAGCCGGCCAACGTGTCTAGGGTATCCTCTATTCTCGGAAGAGGGTAACTGTCTTTCTTCGTCACGTTGTTCAGTTGACGATAGTCTACGCAAAAGCGTGTTGGTCCATCTTTCTTCTTCACCAGCACGACTGGAGAGGACCATGGACTGTCGGATGGTTCAATAACTCCATCTTTCCCCATATCACTGACTATTTTGTCAGCCTCTTCCTTCTTGGCAAGAGGAAGTCTTATAGCTGATTGTCAATATCAATTTTATGTTGGACTACATTCGTTCGACCCCCTTTTCCTTGTCCGTTATCGAAGATGTCTTGGTACTTTTCGACTAATTTTCTTAATCTGTGCTGTTGAGCTGGTTCAATGCCCTTGAAAGAGATGGTAACCAATTTTTCTAGTTCCGCTGTCAGGTTGTTGTCTTGACTAATAGTACCGTGTACACTCCTGATCACAGAGGAAATTGACGAGCAGTGCCCCAAAACAGTTCCTTTCTTCAAGGTCACTGGGTAATAATTGACATTCATTACCCTTACTGTCACAAATTTATCAGCACGCAACAAAGTCTTGCCTAGTGCAATCCCTCGTCCAATTTTCTCAACATGAAGCTTGGGCTCGAACATCACCACGTTTCCATCGCTCGCACTTCCGTCCAAGCGAGCCTCCAGTATGGTCTCAGCCCTCTTGGGTACACTTACATCTTCAGTCAGCAGAACTCGAATCATCTCTTCACTTCTTTCATGTAGTACCAACTCTTCTCCGTTCACTTGTAGGACGCCATCTTTAAAGTTCAATTCGAACCCTCTGGAATTCATGATGTCCATTCCAATAATTTCATCGTCCTCAATGTCAGCTGCTAATGCCCGATGTTTCACTTTTAGCTCACCATGTACAGTGGCCGGCTCTCCTGGTGCTGTGCGTAGCTTCCAGGAATATGGTTCCATTCTCTCTGGTGTTTTAGTAAAAGCAGGTCCAAGGATTGTCCTAGTCGCACCTGTATCTAGCAGCATGGTGCAAGGCTCGTTGTTGATGTGACAGTATACAAAGACAACATTGTTTTGACGTTGAAGGATAGCGACATATGCATTGTTAACGGGGGCTTGCTGGATACAGGTCGACGATTGCCCCTCCTCATCGACCTTCTTTAGTTTTCTTGCATCGGTGTCGATTCTGAGAATGTTGGACATTTGTTGCGCACATGCCCAATTCTGCCACAATTCCAGCATCTTATCTGTCTTCTCTCAGGCAACATTTCCTTCACCACCTTCCTTATGGCAGCTTCTAGGATAGTAGGCTCCTGTGGGTCTTCTTCAATAACTCGGACTTTACTCCGGCTTCTGCAGGATTGCTTCGCCGCCTCAAATTCCAAAGCGCGTGCCAGTGCATCCACGAGATGTGTTGGACGAGCTAGTGTCATTGCTTGTCTGGTTTCTTGATCACGAAATCCATCTAAGAAGGCCTGAACTGCTAGTCGCTCCATTACCTTTTCCGGTGTAGCTGGGTATGCAAGGCGAACCAAGCGTGCAATGTCGGCTTCAAATTCCTGTAGGGATTCCCTTGATTTCTGGCAGCGGTTTTTCAGCTGTGAGTGGTATATGTTCTAGATGGGTCTGTCCATACCGTAATTTTAGATGTTTGATCAGCTGCTCGTAGTCCTCTTGTTCTTGGGCCGTGAGGGTTTGTAAGATATTTGTGGCTTCTCCACGCAACGCCAGTGTTAATGCTACAGATCATTCTCCTGCATTCCATCCATTCACCTTTGCTGCATTCAGATTCTGTGGTGTGGGTAGTGTCATTCTGGTTTTCCAACTTACTGATTTTCTCCTTCAATTTGTTGATTTCTTCCTCGATTCCGCCTCTGATTTCATCGCTGATTGTTTCCTTTAATTTTCCCATCTCTTCCTCGACAGTCCCTATTCTTCCTTCTAACCGGTTCGCCACGCAACAAAGTTCTTCTTTCATGTTCTTCGAATTTTCTAGAAGCTCTTCCCTCAAACCTTTCGAATTTTCTAGAATCTCTTCTCTCAAATTCCTCGAACTTTCTTGAAATTCTTCTTTCAGACCATTCGAATTTTCTAGCAGCTTTTCTTCCAGATTTTTCGAGTTTTCTAGAAGTTTCTCTCGAATTCCTCGAACTTCCTTGAAATTCTTCTTTCAGACCATTCGAATTTTCTAGAAGTTTTTCCTGAAGTTTTTCTTCCAGTTTACTCATTATGGAACCCAAATCAATTCCAGAAACTTCGAATAAAAAGGTTTCTGGATCCTCGCCCTCCTGGATCAATCCCTCGGCAAGTCTTGTTTGAAGCACGGCCTTTTTACCACTTGTGTCAAGTTTCCTCTCCTCCAGTTCTTGCTTCAATTCCGCAACCTTCAATTCGACCAGGCGAACTTTCCTCGAACACATTTTGTATTAGTCTCACAGTCTAATTCACGGGTCACAAGTCTATTATTATTTTTATTGTCTATTTCACACAGTCTATTTCCCGGACACCAGTCTATTATTATTATTATTGTCTATTTCACACGCGAGAAGTGTATCAGTTTATACTCCGTTAATGCACACAACTTTCACTTCACGAAAAATGTTTTTCAGTCACTGTCTATTTTTCGCGAAAACAATTGTCCGAAATACACAAACTGTCTACTAACACGAACACTATCTTTAGAAATCGCACTTCTAACACCAACTGTAATAAATTTAAACTCTAATTCACTGACTAAAATAATTCATTTAACGAAATACAATGATTCAATAACACAATACTCTAATTTATATAACAACCACTGAACGATTTATATTCGACTTTCACTTCCATAACTGTCCGTCTGTCTGCTGCATAGTTCTTTTTATATCCACCGCTCACTTCTCCGAAAGCTCATGAAATTTCTCGAACAGCCATAGGAACGTTCTCCGATTAGACCAGATTCTTCGCGAAGCGACGCGCCTTGGGAGTAATTGACGGTCGGGCGTTGGCTACGTAAGAGTTCAGGTCCGGCATCGCCCGCAGCTTCGCCACAATACGTTATCATCATTTGTTTTAATTTTCCATAACTCTTTTGACAGTGAATTTTTGGAATATTTCAATTCAAAATCTTATTCCTACACTTTTTCCTAGCAAAAAAGGTATACCTGCTCAACAACGCTAGGAGCAACCATTTTTGAGAGATTTGAAAATTTCTGCATCGATGCAGCTTATGGGGTCACTAGGCGCCAGATGAAGTTGAATTATAGTTAACAACAAGAAGATCAAGATGAGGAGAATGATAGAAGTGAAGATAAAGGGTCAACAGATGAATCGGATGAAGATTAATTCATTTCTATGTTTAAATGTGTACATTTTCTATTTTTTGTAAAATAAAGTGATTATCCAAACTTGAAACGATATACATTTTTTGAACCAATTTTCTTACTTTTTTCACACACTTTTCATTTAAATTATGTTATTTCTGAATTGAACAAACTACTATAATAGTGGAGAGGCAGAAGGGCAAAATTACAAATTTGGCTCACCCCAAAATGTAACCAGCAACAACTCTGCTAGATTTCATAATACAGTTATATAGATGATATTGCGGCCGGTGGTCACTGTGTATGAGTGGGACATTCTTCTCTGGACGCCAGTTTGGAAAATGGCGTAAGCAAATATTTGATTATTCGTACTTTGGAAACCACTCACCCTAAAAACTTGATCTTGGTGTTGAATTATATGTATTTGGGGTCAAGGAGTTCAAAAAAACTCATCAATTTATGCATACAGTGACCGCCAAAATGTATGTACCATATAGGAAAACGGTTCATTGTTAGACTATTGGAAAAACATTTCGGGGGAAAAGTTTTAGCATGTCCAATAAACTAAAAATAGATTTTGATACATGTCACGTGACCATTAGTATGGCGGCAAATTGGAAAAAGTACGATGAAGAGGCCAGAAGTGCGGTAAGATGGCAAGATATCGAAAAATATAATTTGAAAAAGTTGCTTGTAATTTAATTTTATAGTCACATAAAGTTTCAAGCAATAAATCGGAAAAATTTGAAATTGCATATATTTTTCATTCTCTTTACAAAATTCAAAGTTTTTTTCTGAATGGCTTGACTGTGGTGGGACGTTTGGATTTTTAAGATAATAAAAGAATTTCTTCATTTTCGCCTCCCCAGATGGCACCAAATAGAAAAATATGGTTTTTGCCAGAATCCTCGCTGATATATTGGTTCGTATCTAACAGTCATATCAGAATTCCAAGACTATAGTGGTGACATAGTAATCTAGAAACGTTCTGATTCCCTGATTATAATCAAATTTCGATGATAATCGTGCATGAGCGTTTCACTTTGCACATAAACTTGAAAATAGTGCGTCAAATTAATGAGGTTCAAAGTTTCTGTTATGTGCAAAGTGAAACGCTTATGCAGAATTATCATTAAAACTTCATTTTGATAAGGAAACGTGACGATTCTAAATTGCCATATCATCACAATAGTCTTGGAATTCTGATATAACTATTAGATACGAACCAATGTAACATCTGGCAAAAACTAATCAATTTAGTGTCATGATCATCAAAATACAAATGTTCTACTATAGTTAAACCATTCAGAAAAAAACTTTGATTTTTATAAAGAGACTGGAAAATATTCGAAAACAATTGCAATTTCAAATTTTTTCTCTGTACGTGAGTATAAAATTAAATTACAAGCAACTTTTTTCAATTACTTTTTTCGATATCTTGCCATCTTACCCCACTTTTAGCAATTTCATGGAATTTTTTTCCAATTTGCCGCCATACTAGTGGTCACGTGACATGTGTCAAAATCGATTTTTAGGTTATCGGACATGCACAAACTTTTCTCCAGAAATGTTTTTCCAATAGTCTAACAATAAACTTTTTTCCCATTTGGTACATACTTTTTGGTGGCCCGGTATGTATAGATTGGTGAGATTTTTGAATTCCTTGACCTCAAAAATATGTAATTTGACACCAAGATCAAGTTTTTAAGTTGAGTGGTTTTCAAAGTAGGAACAATCAAATATTTGCATCCGCCATTTTCCAAATTGGCTTCCAGAAAAGAATGTCCCACTCATACACAGTGACCACCGGCCGAAATATCATCTATATAACTGTATTATGAAATCTAGCATAGTAGAGCCAACTTTGTAATTTTACATCCTTTATTAAGTGTGCGAAAGAGATATTACATTACGGATAAAAGTATATTAAATCAGCAAATCCGCAATTTTGAAATAATTAGTTATTTTAAATAATTCTTGCCGGACTAGCGTTTTTTTGTAAGACACTCTATTATTAAGGTGAAGAATACACTAACCTATCATGTGTTATCATTGTCCTACAGTCAGTAATTAAAAAAGTTTTACCGTGGAATTGACAATTTCGGAGCGTAGGACTGGGGAAACGTACCATTCAATTTGCAGGACAATATGACCATTTGATTATACGAACATTAACCAAGCACCAGTAAAAAAATTTGATGGTTAGTAATGATTTTTCATGACCTCGTCATTGATATATGTTGGGAGTGGGGGACGCTTTACTCCTACCATCCATCCATTATGTAGGACAAAGTACTTTATCAAATTATCTCGAGGTTCAACTAAAAAACTAAAACTGTTAGTAATAAATTTTTGCACCCACCAAATAGACATGACTTACGCCTGAGCAGTTCATTAGCTATCACTATCGAGAATTTTCGTAGAGAGAAAAGTTGGGCGTCTCGTCAAAATGAAGCTACTCACGAAGATTTAGCCTGTTAGTAATCATTTTTTTAAATGGGCCTCGGATCCTGGACTATGGTTTATACATTTTTTTATACATCAACAATGCGCTTATTCTTCGTTTTAAGAGTTACCTTGAACTCCTTCAATGAGCCCCAGGTTACAAATTAACTATGCTTTTTCTTGTAGGAAATGATTCAGTTAAAAGTGCAAACTTTTGACTTTTGAAAATAAACAAAATGTCTTAATTACATTTTAAGAACGTCTGTCTACCTACTAAAGTTTATAAGTTTTTGTAGCCAAAAGTTATTTATATTATATTTATAGCAAGAAAAAAATTAGGTAGGGGGGGCTCGCTCTTTTTAAAATTGGAAAAATCCGTAAAATTAATGAAAAATATCTGACCGTCGAATATTATGCTTTGAAAAAATTTCACCTTCCCTGTCTCCCCTTAAAAGCTAGATAGAGAACGCAAATATATTCGGAAAATGGTTCAACAGTTTCGCTCATGGAAAATAATGACAAAAAAATTAGGAAAACTCGCGAAATAGAAATCGAAAAAATCCGTAAAAATAGAGAAAATTATCTGACGATTGAATAATACCTACTGTTACAAAAACTTACCCCTCTTCCCCCCTCGAAAGCTAGATAGAAAACGCGTAGAAATTCGGAAAAATTTCCAACGGTAAATTAACAGGCAAGTGACCGTGCAATGACGCATTAATTGAACATATCCAAAGAAGAAATAAATAAATAAACTTCAAAAAACTTTTTAGAGAAAAGCTTTCTAAATGCTCTAAAAAAAAGAAAATAAATTTTAAAGTGTATTAAACATTTTGTTACATTATAAAATTTTAAATGATATAAAAGCTTGTCGCGAGAACAAATCTTTAGGCAATTTTAAATTTAATTCACAATAAGAAGTGCTTTTCGCGACAAGCTTTAATATCATTTAAAAGGACCCCGCACCTTATAAGGGAAAATGGCTCTCCGTCAAATTTCTTGAATTTTTGATATGTTGTAGAATTGATCATTCTGATGGAATGTTTCAATGGACGCAACACGATCCTATGACTAGTTTTCGAGATACAGGGTTTTGAATATGAAAAATATTCACTTCTCATCACTCCGTATCTCCCAATTTATGATTCAGTTAAATTTATCTTCTGTGGTATTATCATTACATCCTTGTATGAAAAATTCATGAGAAATTTATTTCCAAATCTTTGCAGGGCGATTTCACTTGGTAATAATGCTATTTTGAGACATTCATAATTCTGTTGTTTTATAAAGAGAAAATGCGAAAAAAGGTAGAATTATCACATAATATCATAAATTCATTTCATCTATCATCAGAGTTGATGCAATTTATACAAGGTGATTTACGAATATGGAATAATAACGAATTTTAGTTTTTGGGACACCTTGTAGTAATAAACCCACCTAAAATGACAAAATTCTCGTGAAGAATTTCAAATGATGTGTTTCATCGTATGCAGAGTCGGAAGATGTCAAGTTGAAAAATTAGTTTAATAAATAAAAACCTTAATTTTCTTCATTACCCTGGGAGTCCGAAAAGGTAGCGATATTTTTCCATGGGAGAACTTGAAATACTTTCATTCATATTGCAGAAAATTTTCATTGGAATTCTATGACGGGTTTTTCATATTCAAGACGAAAAATGTGTGCTAAAATCTAAGATCTGTACATTTCCCCATTGCTATATTTTCACTCGATGGATGTGCTATAGTTCTTCCTTATCGGGCTTCTTTTATTTGATATCATGATTTTTCAATGAAATAGTGATCAGTTATAATACCGTACAATAGCGTACCGAATTCCTCGAAAAAAAGCCATGACTCGAATTATGATCTGCAGCATCGTCTAGTAGGCGATTCAATGGAGAAGTTATTTTTTCATGCTCAGTGTTTCTCAGAAGTCAAATTATACTTGTTTCATTCGCAGAAATTCCTTTCTTCGAATTTTCACTCTATAAAACAATAAAATTGTGAAAGTCTCAAAATAGCATTATTATCGCCCTGTACTACAAAAAGATTTGGATATGTATTTGTCACACAAGGAAAAGACCACATAGGATAAATCATAATAAAATTATAATTTGTATGTAAGTATTTCTATCAGTTAATATAGAGTATATATTAATTCAAATTCTCGGCAAATTTTTGCACCAAAGGAACCTTTCATTTTTCAATTATGTTTTTGTATCCTCAAATCGTATAAATTATGTTTGTATATAGTATATACCCCCTTTTTGAGAACGTTTCTATTTCTTTTTCTTGTATTTGAAACATTATCTAAATCATCTTCGAATACCTACATAGCACCACTTATTAATATATTCCTGTTACCTCGTAGTAGGCATGGTGTATAAATGTAAATGTAGAATGAACGCGCTGGTTGCAATTCCTTTCTTTAATGAAGGTATTTTTACAAAGATGTAAAATTTGACAAATTCAGAGAAATTGAATATATTATTGACATTATTTGACTGCATTTGTTATCCGTCGTCACGTTCGCCAGGAGCAGTCATGGGCGCCGACTTGGGATGGAAACTGGACATGCCCCCCACCTTGAAAGAGTGGCCTTTCAACTCAGCTTCAGCGGGACAGCCTCACGAGACAGAGGTAGAGGACACAGGTTAGAGATGGCTCTTCGAATTTCACCATTCACCGTACGTAAAGCAGCAACCCGCGGAATGTTATCGGAACCAGGAAACAACTGGATGACCCTACCAAGCTTCCATTGTAAAGGACTTAGGTTGCAGTCTTTGATAATAACCAGGTCGCCAATGTTCATTTGTGACTTGTTTTCTCTCCATTTTTGTCGGCCTTGAAGTTCTGATATGTACTCGAGAGACCATCTTTTCCAAAGATGCTGGCGTAGCTGCTGAAGTCTCTCAAATTGATCCAATCGATTTACCTTGATATCCATGAAATTATGCTCAGGAATAGAGGTGAGCGTGCGGCCGATGAGGAAGTGGGAAGGAGTTAAGGCGGTAAGATCAGATGGGTCTGAGGTTAAAGGAGTTAAAGGACGGGAGTTTAAAATAGCCTCTACTTGCACTAAAACAGTTTGAAAGTTTTCATATGTGAGGAGCGCTTCTGATAGAACACGTTTCAAATGTCTTTTCATTGACTTCACACCTGCCTCCCAAATGTCACCGAAATGTGGGGAGTACGCAGGAATGAAATGCCATGATATTTCTTGACACGAGGTAGAAGATTCGATTTCTTCGCTGTGGTTTTTCAAAAATTTACCTAGTTCCAATAACCGATTTTTGGAACCTACGAAATTTGTCCCGTTGTCGGAATAGATACTTTGGGGCTTGCCCCGTCTTGCTATAAACCGTTTAAGAGCAGAAATAAAGGCATCACTGGTTAAGTCGCTGACTAGTTCAATATGAACCGCCTTTGTTGATAAACATATAAAAAGGCTAACATAACCCTTGTAGGTTTTAAAACGTCGGCCAGGTTTGTCTCTCAACGTAAAAGGACCGGCGTAATCCACCCCTGTATTGATGAATGGAAGAAAAGGAGTGACCCTTGCTTCAGGAAGATCTCCCATTAGAGGATTTATAGAAATCGGTTTGGCTTTGAAGCACACGATACACTCATGCACAGTTCTCTTCGCAAGATTCTTCCCAAGTATGGGCCAATATGTTTCACGTATTGAGTAGAGCAATTGATGAGGTCCAGCATGAAGAAGCTTTTTATGCTCGTTATGGAATAGTAACTTTGAGAAATGATGATTTGATGAAATGATTATGGGGTGCTTCTTATCAAATTCATATGGAGAATGTCTTAGTCTGCCCCCAACCCTGAGAATACCATTCTCATCAATAAAAGGAAGTAGGGACAACATTCTACTTTTGCGAGGAAGAGGTTTGCCTTTCGATAAGTTATGCAGTTCCTCTGGGAATGATTCAGCTTGAGAATATTTGATAAGATAACGAAGTGAGGAATTCAACTCCTGCATAGAAAGAGGACCAGAATTTCTTTCCAGGGATCTGAAACGAGCTAATGAATTGTGAACGAATCTTAAGATATAGGCAAAGGTGCGTTTGAGACGATTCAATGTTGAAAATCGTTCGAAAGGAAAACTGGAGAGGGCTGTCAAATTCAGGGAAGTTATTTCTGTTCGCTTCATCTCCGGAAGTTCATTGGTCAACTCAAGCGGTTGAGTGGAGCAAATTTGAATGGAATCATTCAGAAATTTGGGACCATGCCACCAAAGATCAGATGATTTCAAACTTTGTGGACTAATACCTCTTGAGATGAGATCGGCAGGATTTTCCTTTGTATTCACGTGGTTCCAACAAGAGATATCCGTATTGGATTGAATTTCTGAGACTCTGTTGGCCACGAATGTTTTGAGGAGATGAGGAGAAATTTTGAGCCATCCTAGAACCACCATAGAATCCGACCAATAAAATATTTTATTGAATTTAAGAGAGAGAGATCTGAAAACTTTGGTAGCTAGCCTACTGAGGATTACAGCAGCGCAGAGCTCGAGCCGCGGAATGCTGATTTTTTTGAGTGGAGCAACCTTTGACTTTGCACATAACAGATGGGTTTGGACGTTACCTGATTGATCTAAGCTGCGGATGTAAATAGCGGAACCGAACGCTAGTTCAGAAGAGTCGCAAAAACCGTGTAATTCAA
Organism: Chrysolina oricalcia; assembly: GCA_944452925.2. Classification (NCBI taxonomy): domain Eukaryota; kingdom Metazoa; phylum Arthropoda; class Insecta; order Coleoptera; family Chrysomelidae; genus Chrysolina; species Chrysolina oricalcia. The sequence goes on along the minus strand of OX101813.2, from coordinate 35,693,230 downwards.
TATGAACAGCGTTGTCTAGTTTCACTTTACGAGCAATCTGAATATCATTGAGTTGAGGGAGTTGATCTCTAAAAGCTAACCAACTAGTATGAATATGTAAAGGCACTGAATGATCCCAACCTAATTTTCCTAGCCAAAGTTGCTGTAACAACATTTTAGCTTGGATTGTAGCTGGACAGAGAAGACCTAAAGGGTCAAAGATTTGTGCTATACCCGACAGGATTGACCTCTTTGTGATTGTCTTCGGAAGAATCTCCGAGGAGATAACATATCTTAGAGAGTCAAATTTGGGATACCAATGAAGTCCAAGTGTTTTTGTGTTATCGTTCGATCCAAGAGAGTGGGCGATGTCCAAGGAAGAAACTGATTGCTGGATAGCATCCAATATTGAAGGATTGTTAGAGACCCATTTGCGAAGTGGAAGGTGAGCTTTGGACAGGATATGAATGATTTGCTTACAATAAACAATGATTTCCGAAACTGAATCAGATCCAGTTAAAAGATCATCAACATAGAAGTCATTCGCTATTATGTTGGTAGCTTCAGGAAAACTTTCGGAATACTCCTGCGCTAGTTCACTCAAGCATCTGGTAGCAAGGAAGCTCGCCGATGCAGTACCATAAGTGACCGTGTTCAAGGAAAAAGTTTGCAAAGGCTGACATGGATCAGACCTCCACAATATTTGTTGAAAATGTCTCTGAGGACAAACCAATATTTGGCGATAAAATTTTGCAATATCCGCTGATACTACGTGAGAATGTTGCCTGAATCGAAGAACGATAGACAAAAGATCACTTTGAACGACTGGCCCGACCATTTGGACGTCGTTGAGTGATAAACCGCTTGAAGAAGGAGACGATCCGTCGAACACAACACGAAGTTTCGTGGTGAGACTGTCCTTCTTCAAAACTCCGTGATGAGGGAGATAATAGCTGAATGGTTGATGGTGATCAACCTGAGTCATGTGACCCATGGAAACGTATTCTTCCATAAATTCGATATACATTTTCTTTAGGGTTGAATTGTGCTGAAGCTTACGTTCAACACTATAAAATCTCTTTTCGGCTGTGATTCTTGATTCACCTAGCTTTTCAACTGAATCTTTGAAAGGCATTGAAACTACGAAACGTCCATCTGAATTCCTTTTAAGAGTAGATTTAAAATGCTCTTCGCAATGTTCCTCCTCCTTAGAATAGAACCGAGTAGTGGGAAACTCTTCTATTTCCCAGAATCGTGAGAGTTCATCACATACACTATTGTGCGAGAGATTACAGAAGGCATTCTGGGAAGGCTGTACCTGGGGAAGAGGACCTGAGATAATCCACCCAAGCTTTGTCTTTTGAAGTACGGGGTTTTGTGGGCCCAAATTGATCTGCCCAACGCAGAGCAAGTTATAGAAAAGGCCGGCCCCTATCAGGAGGTGTATATCTGAATTCACATGGAAATTTTTATCTGACAGCTGAATATTAGCAGGAATGCGCAATGAAGAAATGTCTATTTGACAACCTGGGAGCTGATTGCATATGGCATTGGTGACTAAACAAGTTAGGGATGCCGAAAATGAGGAGTGGAGTGACCTAAGGAACACATTGCACTGGTAATTCATATTAGAGGAAGTTTGAGCAATCCCTATCACAGAAATGTCAATTCGCCTTTTTGGAAGACCTAATTTTGAGACTAAATGGGATGAGATAAAATTTGATTGCGAACCACTATCCAAGAGAGCTCTGCATTCTTGTGCCTTACCAGAACTATCCAAAACTTGAACTACTACTGTGGATAAAAGAACAAGATTTTTCCGAACAGCGCTAGTTGAAAGCGCATGCGTAGATTCAATATTTGAGTCTGCTTCACTGGCACTCGAAATGACATTTGGAGCAATTTCGGTAGTTTCGACATGAATGAGTGTGTGGTGCTTCTTGCCACACTTATAGCATTTGCCGTATTTGCAATTGGAATTCACGTGACCAGGATGTAAACAATTTAGACAAACCTTTAATTTTTTGGCTTGCTCTGTTCTATCAGTAATGCTTAAATTGAGAAAATCACGACAATTGCTCAATTTGTGATTTGAAGACTTGCATAGAAAACAAAAAGCTTGACTTGATATCAAAGATCTCGTAAGAGATTTTTTCTGAAATCGATTGCGATCTTTATTGCCACTAGAAAAGTGATTAGCCTCAATTTTTTCGAAAATGTCAGCTTTCGTTTTCAAAAAATTCAAAAGATCTTTGAGAGTTGTCTCTGTTGATTTCTTTGACTCCCATTCAAGAGTGGTTTCAGAATCAAGCTTCTCAACGATTAGAAATATCAATAAGGTATCCCAATGGTCTACGGGTTCATTCAAAGATTGCAGAGAACGCAAGTTACTTTGTAGGCCATCTACTAGCTGCCTGATATTGAAAGAAGACTGTTTGATAATTTTTTGCAAATTGAATATGCATTTGGTGTGATTGTAAACAAGAAGTTCACGATTCGCAAACCTCTCGCAAAGCATTTGCCACGCCACTGAGAAATTCTCGGAAGATACCGCCACTGACAGATGATTTCAAGTAATGAAATTTTTGTACTAAACTGATGCTCACATTTTTAATCATAGACTGAAAAGAATCATGAAATTCCAACCAATTCTCATAATTACCGGAAAATCTAGGTAATTGAACAGTTGGTAATTTGATACCCAAAGATGCATGATTATTTTCATCTTTACTTGAAACACCTGAGTGAGAGCTATCATGTTCATGTGGATTTCCTTTTACGTTGGAAGACTCCCCGACACTGGCAGTATGTTTGGACAAAAGAGTTTCGGCCTTTGCAATTATGCCAAAGTAATCGTTTTCAAATTGTTCACTTTGAGCCGATTCATCTTGTACGTCATCGACCTGACAATCGATTTCAGTTTGAATTTCTTCGAATTGATTCAAAAGAAGTTCAGACCTTGATAACCTCAATTTCAATTCATTTTCAGGAAAGATAAATTCTGGATTAGCTAAATCATTTTCGAGATTATTTATATAGGTTTTGAAAATTGTAAGTTTCGATTTTATAGATGCCCGCCTTTTTCTCAATTTGTCAAGAGTCATTCTAGTTTCGGCTTCTGTCATATTTATCGGAAAAAGAAACTCTTCTTTACAAGAATTAGCACAATACAAAATTATTGAATGAGAAAAAGTTGTTTTTTATTAGATAAATGAAACGTGAACTATTTGAACTGTTGATGTGTGAAAAAATGTGTTTGAAACACTCAAAACTGACAGTTCCTTAATAAGAATGAGCGTTTTGACAAAGCAAACAAATTGAATTTGTTCAATAATTCACGAAATATATATGCAAATGCAAGTGAAAGCTATTTTAAATAAGGGAAAGGGATCAAGGATTAGGAATGATTACCTGGGAGACCGCAAATTAGTTCTGTACAGTAGAAATTGGATGCTGCGAAACTGGAAACTCGAAACACGTGTGGAAAACGAAACTTCGACTTTATCGAATTGTTTGCCAATGACTTCGTGTGTGTTTCCGAAATTTTCACCAACTTCCCAATCTTCTTACTTGAATATCCGGATGAAGGACCATGTATAAATGTAAATGTAGAATGAACGCGCTGGTTGCAATTCCTTTCTTTAATGAAGGTATTTTTACAAAGATGTAAAATTTGACAAATTCAGAGAAATTGAATATATTATTGACATTATTCGACTGCATTTGTTATCCGTCGTCACGTTCGCCAGGAGCAGTCATGGGCGCCGACTTGGGATGGAAACTGGACACATGGAGAACAATTCAGTGAGGGTAAAATCAACAAAATTGTAATGTCAATAGTCTTTTTCTTGTTGTCATAAAGCTCAAGAACTATTTTTGGATTATTGGACTAATTGAAGTTTTTTTGTACTGTTCAAGTTTATGTGATTTTCAGTGTTCGTTGAACTTTGCTGAACAATATGGCCTTCGCAATTAGAGTGAGTTGCTATGTTTTTGACCTAAATGTTATTTCTAGACTCTCGATGCGTTTGTATAGAGGAAATAATATTGATGTTTTGCAAATTGCGACATATCGAAGAAATGCTGCGGGAAATCCGCCTATTGATATTCAGAATGATACAAAAATATGTTTCAAATGAAATAACATTATTGCTATGGAAAATAACCCGAATTGCCTCCGTCTCAATGTGTTGTCCCGCGTATCAAGTCGTGCGTGCATTATTTGCAATACTCGTCACAATATTCAAAGACTTTCTTTAGAATGTAGAGTGGATATTTTTGTTGCTTCTGATATCTATGTCCGAGATTTCTTGAGAATCCTGCATTATTCATGACTAGCATCTTCATTATAGTCATGGGATATATGTGTTCTATCTGGCAAAGCCGTTCAAGTTGTTATTTCTAGAGGAGTAGGCCTCGTGCGGGAACACCACTATATAAAAAAACGCGCCGGAAACTTTACCTCTGGGTGGCGCGAAAATGAGTTGAAATAATGTTCTTCACTGAATTCCTTACTTTTACATTTTGAACAAATATATTACATAAGTATCTTCTCATTCACATCAGGAGACTTCAACGGATTGGTTAGTCTACACATCTAAGATCCACACCTACAATCCAGTGAAGTCAAGTGGTCATTTATCAGAGTAAAGTAATGAAAATATATGGACTTTTTCACAAATTGCTCGCCTTGTATATGAATAACCTGTAATAGGATTCCGTCGAAAATTGTCTACGATATGAATGAAAGTACTTAGAGTTCTCCATGAAAAAATATCGCTACCTTTTCATATTCCCTTATGAGCTATAGGGTGATGAAAAAAATCAAGTTTTTTACATATTAAAGTATAACTTATTTTTCAAATTGACATCATTCGACTCTGTATGCGATGAAACACATCATTTAAGATTCTTCACGGGAATTTTTTAATTTTAGGTGGGTTTATTACTACAAGGTGTTCCAAAATCCAAAATTCATTATTCTTCCATATTCGTGAATCACCTTGCATAAATTTTGTCAACTGTGATGATAGATGAAATGAATTCATAATATTATGTGATAATTCTACCTTTTTTCGCATTTTTTCTTTATAAAACAAAAGAATTATGAAAGTCTAAAAAAAACATTATCATCAAGTGAAATCGCCCTGTACTACGAAAAGATTTGGTATTGAATTTTTCATGAATTCGTCATACAAGGATGTGATGATAATACCACAAAATATAAATCCGAACTAAATCATAACTTGCGAGATACGAAGTGATGAAAAGTGAATATTTCTCATATTCAACACCCTGTATTTCGAAAACTAGTCATAGGATGGTGTTGCGCCCATTGAAACATTTCATCAGAATAATCATTTCTACAACATATCCAAAATTCAAGAAATTACACGGAGTGCCATCTTCCCATGTAAGGTGTGCGGGGTCCTTTTATTATGTAACAAAATGATGGGTTTTAAGTCCTTTGAAATTCATTTTCTTCTTTTTAGTGCATTTAAATAAAATCTTCTGTCTAAACAGTTTTTTTTTTTAAGTTTACTTATTGCCATTGATAGTTATGTTTCATTCATTGTTTTTTGTGTGCCTTTGTTCAAACCCTCCAATTATTAGTTAGATTAATTTATATTAAATTTTGTTGGAATGCAACTGTTTCGTAATTTATTTTTTGTTTATTATAGTGAAAGTCTTTAACAGTTTGTGAATAATAAAACTCATTTTATGTAAATTGTGTATTTCTTTTGCCTTAATTTTAATGATCGCATGGTTTCATAACAGGCGTTCAAAGTAACCTCAACCATGGGGTAACTTTGAACGCCCATAAATTAATTGAAGAAAAGTTTTTATTGGTCATTTTCAAATCATTTTTTGTTGCCTGTAAAGAACTCTAACTGACCCCCGCGACATATTTTTCTTATTCGCTGCCTTAATGAAGATTTTTAGATTTGAAGTGTTAAAATGTTAAATCATTCGTTTGATGAAAACAATTCTTCATCAAACAGTTACATTGAACTCAGTAGCTAGAGCACTGTTTCGAAATTAGGATTTATTGCAGAAAAGGTAGATAAGTCGAATTCAACCAGTTGAGTTGACATAAGTAAGAGTGAACCCCGTATTTCTAATCCTTATACCTGCCCAGAGTATTGTTTTCTTCCAGAAGCTCGAACCGTTTTTGTAATACGTTGTGCGGTTCCTTCCATGTCGTATTGGTGTGTCTGTGTCACTATTTTTTGTATTCTTATTCCCACTCTGATATATCAAATATAGCCGATATATAAATTGTGTTCATAACCAGTGCATGCAGGCGGAAAGGAGCCTAACCATCTGGTGACAGCTTTGAGCTATGAACAAATGATCATTCTGTAAGTTGAGTTTTCGTAACTAATAGAAGTGTATCGATGACTATCGAAATATAATACCTTCGATTTTTAAAGATTATTTTCGGTCGATTGAAAACTTGAATTCAACAGTATTTTACAATTTCAAACGATCTTTCCACGACGGCCTCAAAACCAATGTCTTATCGAAGCATATAAACTAGTGATAATAAATTGTAAAAAAATGTTTTTCAATTGTTTCTTCATTGTAATTTTGTCAATTCTGTCAATTGAACACTTATTTTTGGATCATTTATGGGTTGTTATTCCATGGTATCATCTGCTCCAACGCTTTGGTCATTAGTTTAAATTTTCAGCTATTTTTCTTTCGTGTTCCATACTGAATCGAACAATTTGTATGTTTCATTACTTTCCAGCCCCGTCCCATCACGTAATTGTCAATGAAGTGGTGCTAGAATGTATAGTTGTGTGCATATAGGCTACTGCGAGTCAGGCTTGTCAATCTTAATTATTGAACTTCTTATCGACTTTGATAAGTAGTATCAAAATTCAAATTTTTTCAGTAACGCGCTTTTAACATTTTTCTAGTACAATTAGTGCAATGTCTCAATTAGTGTCGTACCTTGTACGACTTTTTTATGCACACAACTGTACATTTGCCACCATTTATAAACAGTTTTGCATTTTTATGTCTGATACTCCTGCTCGGAATAACGAGGTGATTATGAAAGTAAATATATTCCGGTGACTATCTCAACCTTAAATTTTATAATTTTTTTTAATGTCGTGCTACTTGTGTTGTTCTTATGGAGAAAAATAGTGTACTTCATAAAAATCAGCATGGCTTCCATAAAAGTCGCGTAAAGGTAAGTAGGTACAGCTGTACTGATAAATTACTGAATTGAATAGAGTTGATATCCCAATAGCGATATTTTTCGATTTGAGTCGAGCGTTTGACTGAGTTCAGTATAATTTTCTCCTGAATAAACACTTTGATTTTGGTATGAGAGGCAAAATAGACTAGGATCCCACGCCTATTTTCAATAATGATTAATAACAGGCTGATTCTTCCTGAGTAGCTTCATTTTGCCGAGACGCCCAACTTTTTCCTCTACGAAAATTCTCGATAGTGGAAGCTAATAAACTGCGCAGGCGTCAATCATGTCGATTTGGTGAGTGCAAAAAAGTCATTAATAACAGTTAGTTTTTCAGTTGAACCTCGAGATAATTCGATAAAGTACTCGAAAACTCTTTTGTACTACAAGATGGATGGTAGGACTGAAGAGTCCCCCACTCCCAACATGTAACAATGACGTGATCATAAAACAGTCTGCAAAAACAGTGAATACACCCTCAGTCTTGCCAAAACTAAACTAACCAGATTGCTGTATTATTTTTCATTTTATAAGCAAAACTCTTAAAACACGTTTTTTTGTATTCAAATGTTTTTAACAAATTAATAAATTACAGTTGCGAATCCAAATCATAACAGAATAAAACTACGTACCTATTGTCTCTCATGAGACTGCACAGTCTGTTTCCTACTAGTATCTTTGTTACGAAAAAATCCTCTATTGATTGGCCTATACATGGTGTTTCAAATTCGATCCTCACCATTGAGATCTCGAAAACTATGAGAGATACGAAGATGGTTAAAGTAAGGCAAAGTTGCGCATTTACCTGACTAACAATATGCCGTTAAGGAAGTTCTGAAATTCCCTAATTTAACCATTTTCGTATCTCTCAAAGTTTCCGATATCCCAATGGTGAGGATCGAATTTGAAACACCCTGTATTTGAATGTTTCAAATCTTAAGTTATTCACAAAGTGTTAAAATAACTCATTAATATCGTATCCTCTGAAATGTATAACAGGATTGATGTGATGAGGCAGATATCATGGCTAATATCACGACGGATGTTCAATTTCGTCCTTTACGTAAATTTGTTGTGTCAAGTAGGTACGTGGAATTCAGTTTCATAAACAAACTTTTTTATTTATCATTTGGAACAATAATCCTCAATATGACTCGATTCTAAGATTTCCCTAACATTTCAAACTTTATTGAAAGTTTATCAAAAGCAGCAATATTTGAATCCTGAACAACCCTTTAGGATTCACCCTCACACTTAGCAATAGATACTTTTATTAATAAAATTGCTATGTTGTGACCCTAAGACCCTTTCAGGAAATGAGTAATGGAACACAAACAACTATATAATAATAAGTTTGTTCATTTCAATAAAATGGATATGAATTACATTAAAGATATTTTCAAATAAACATGGAGAACCACAAAACCATAGGCTGTCCGTGGTGCAACTGTGTATATATAAAATTAGATGATAAAAATAAAAAATTAAAATTGACGTTAAACTAGTCACTGCAATGTCTATTTTGTCACTATCATTTCTTCAACTATAATACTTATAATCTAAGATGTATTCAAGAAAATGATTTTACAAAATAATTAATTCTCACCGGAAATACTCACAATAGATATACTATAATAAACATAATGATGAATTGACATGGTGTTCATGACACAAACAAATAAATAAAAGAAGCACAAAAATTTTGCTATCCGTGTCTTTTTCCTTTATTTATTCACGTGTGAGATGCGAATCTTGCACTGAATCTTGAAAAAAAGCACTGAAAGACACATACATACAGTGACCGCCAAAAAGTATGTACCATATGGGAAAAATTTTTATTATTGGAGTATTGGAAAAAATGTTCTGGGGAAAAGTTTGTGCATGTCCGATAACCTAAAAATCGATTTTGACACATGTCACGTGATCGCTAGAATGGCGGCAAAAAAAGGGGTAAGATGGCAAGATATCAAAAAAAGTTATTTGAAAAAGTCACTTAGAATTAAATTTTATACACATAAACGAAGTTTCAAGAGATAATTCAGAAAAATTGAAAATAGCAATTTTTAAAAAAAAATCTATTTAAAAATTTTTTTTCTTATGAATAGCTTGACTATACTGAAATATTTGCATTTTAATGATAATGACAAAACTTTCTCATTTTCTCCACACCAGAGGGCACTAAATTAAAAAAGTTGGTTTTTGCCAGAACCCTCGCTGTTACATTGGTTCATATCTAACAGTTATATCAGAATTCCAAGACTATTGTGTTGATATGGCAATCTAGAAACACCATGTTTCCTGATTTTAATGAAGTTTCAATAATAATGCTGTATGAGCGTTTTACTTGGCACATAAACTTTAAGAATCTTTAATTTGACGCACTATTTTCAAGTTTATGTGCGAAGTGAAACGCTCATGCACGATTATCATCGGAACTTGATTATAATCTGGAAATAACCATGTTTTTGGAGTGTCATGTCATCACAATGGTCGTGGAATTCGGATATAACTGTTAGATACGAACCGATGTAACAGCAATGGTTCTGACAAATTCCCATTTTTTCAATTTAGTGCCTTCTGGTGTGGAGAAAATGAGAAAGTTTTGTCATTATCATTAAAATGAAAATGTTTCAGTGTAGTCAAGCTATTCATAAGAAAAAAAAATAATATTTTTAAATAGATGGGAAAATATTTTTAAAAAATTGCTATTTTCAATTTTTTTGAATTATCTCTTGAAACTTCGTTTATGTGTATAAAATTGAATTCTAAGTGACTTTTTCAAATAACTTTTTTTGATATCTTGCCATCTTACCCCTTTTTTGCCTTTGCATTACAATTTTTTCATTTTGCCGCCATTCTAGCGATCACGTGACATGTGTCAAAATCGATATTTAGGTTATCGGACATGCACAAACTTTTCCCCAAAATATTTTTTCCAATACTCCAATAATAAAATTTTTTCCCATATGGTACATACTTTTTGGCGGTCACTGTATAAACATAGAAGCACACATATACTCACACACATATTATGTATCAACATAATTACCAAATACATATACAAACATTAAAAAAAGGATGTATGTAACAACTGATCAGACCTTTTCGACTAGGTATATGTTATTTTGTACACGCCTCTTCGAAATACATGACCAATCTTGACAAATTCTAATAACAAATAAGAAATGTTGTAATCTTTGTAAACCCCCACCTTCTTAGATATGAATATTGTTAGCCACACATTTTAGAAGTCATAGTTTGTGAGTTAATTACTATTAAACAGTTCGACAGTCAAATACGTACGTTATAGTTCATGGTCTTAGTTCTAGCTCTAAACCAAGTTATTCGAATTAAAGCTATTCTAATTCAAGTTCGAATAAAACATTTATTTGTACTAATATCATTGAAGTGTAAACTTTAATACTCTACATTTTCATTATACAGTGCGGCTTTTTTTAGTCCCTATTAACTTTTGAACGGTTTGACGTACAATACCGGAATATCACCGATACTACTTTTTGAAATGAGAGAAATTGTGATTGCTTGATAAATGGGGAGGTTATCTTGTACGGTGGAAAATAGCGAATAAAGTTTATCTTTCAGTCGCAGATGATTCCACAACTGACTTTATGAACATCCTGTTCATAGTTTCAATGAAATCAAAATACATGGTATTATTGTTGGTTATAGGATGAAATAATACATAGTGGATTTGGTTTTCACTAATATCAATTTACTGTTATTAGAAGAACGCACTTGGAAGTTAAACGAGTAACTAACTAGGTATATCCTCTCTATGTTTATAGAATTAAAACTCATGAGAAAAACGTTCGGGTAAAAGGGTCGATAATATTCATCAGTTTTGTACAAATAAGCTTGAAGTGCCTACGTGCTCTTTATATACATAAACATACTGAGTCAGCAGTGATGAGACAAAGAAAGATTAATTTTTGTCAATATTCCAACAATTATATGTGACAATCTATATTGAGAATGAGTTGAGCCAACATTCCACCAATATTATTAATATAGTACTGTTTTTTCCAATATTCACTCATGATGAATCAATTTTATTTTCACATTTAAAATATATCTATCTACATATTGGACCAATATTAAATCAAGATTCAGCCTATGTAAAGTGCTACCTGGTTTGCATGTTATTTGTCATTATTAAACCGGATACTACGTATACTACGTTATACTTACTACGTATTGATACGTATTAACGAAAATCGAAAAAATTTACTTGGTCAAAAAGAGAATTGAATCATATTTTCAACGATGTGCCACTTGACTCTTCATGCCAAATTTTTTAATTTGATGTGCCCTCTCGCGCCCTCTATCGGCTAATCAAAATGGTTTTTGTTCAAAAATCAACAGCTGTACTATATAACAGTACTTAGTCAAGCTCATTTATATCTTGTATTGCTTTCATTATTACGACTCAACTTTTGTGAGAATGAAGTCTCCCGATGTCACTGGCAGATTGAACCTGCATTTAGAAAGATGTAGTGAAAATGTAGACTTATAAGAAATCTTGGTTTAAAAGTTTTGCTGAAAATTATGCACTAACCGGAACCAAAACGAAATCCAAATTCATTGTATTTGAAAAAAGGGCGCATCATTTGTTACACAAATAGCGAATCCATCATATATCTGCCTAGCTTAATACTGTTTCGAGATTGAAAATAAATAAACTTAAAAAAAACTTTTTAGAGGAAAGCTTTTATTTAATTGCACTAAAAAGAATAAAAGAAATTTGTGAATTAAACACATCATTATATAACAAAATAAAATTTCAAACGATGTAAAAGCTTGTCGCGAAAAGTATCTATGTATTTCTTATTATAAATAAAATTTAAAATTACCTCAAACTTTAAAATTTTATAATGTAAAAAAAATATGGGTTTATTTCACTTTAAAATTAATTTTCTTCTTTTTAGTGCATTTAAATAAAAGCTTTCATCTAAGAAGTTTTTTATTTATTTCTTTTTTAGTTATCTTTGAATTTATTCCTCAGTCTGTTCATTTCAATAAATGCGTCATTGTTGCACGGTCACTTGCTTGTTAATTTACCTTTGGATTTTTTTCCGAATTTCTACTCGTTCTCTATCTAGCTTTTGAGGTGGAAATAGGGGTTAATTTTAATTAAACCGTATTATTCAATAGTCAGATAATTTTCACTATTATTACGGATTTTTTCGATTTCTATTTCTCGAGTTTTCCTAATTTTTTTCGCGACAAGAAAGGGGGGCGAGCCCCTCGATCGATTTTTTACATCATTACTTTCCATATCCGAAACTGTTGAAACATTTTCCGAATTCCTTTGCGTTCTCTATCTAGCTTTAGAGGGGTGAAATTTTTTGAAACCCCAATATTCGACGGTCAGATATTTTTCGAGAAAAGGGAGGGCGAGAACCCCTACCTATTTTTTTTTGCTGTAAGTTCTGACGTCTAAATCCGTCAAGAAAACTTCCAAACCCGTACGCGTTCTCTATCTAGTTTTCGGGGGGCAGGGGGACAATTTCTTCGACATTAATGTCATCGGAACTGAACCAACATGTAAAATTTCAATTCCAAGGGAAGTGGTTCGAATTCAACTAGAAGATTTGTACCTATCTAACACACATACACAAAGCAAGTTAAATAAAAGCTTTTAATTATAATTAATAATTAATATGTACTAAATTTTTTGATGAACATTCATTTGAATTTACACAAATTTTCTGAATTTTTTATAGAACCCCAAAATCTAACATCACTAATAATATTTCGGCTATTCCAAAGGTAGGTAGGAACTTTTGTTTTGAATCAGACAAGCTAAAATAAGAACTTAATTTACAATATGAATGGGGTGACGTCAGTCATCTTTATCAGACGATATTAGTTGCTGCTTGAGATTTCAGTAGTGATAACAATTATTATCATTTATTAAAACTGTCATTCTTCTTGCGTGTCCTTCAGACTGGCCGGCTACTCAGAACTCAAAATTTTCTATTGTTCGTACATAAATGTTTTTATAGAAAGGGTAGTCGTTGCTGAATAGTTAAGAATAAAACCAGTTAATATTGGGGATTGCAGCAAAGTCAAAAGTGTACTCTTTTGAGTTTATTCTACCAATTAGATCAATTTATTTATTTAAGTAAAAGATAAAATTCCATTAACTTCCACTTCAAACGTAGTGTATAGCATTCCTTGTCAGGACTGTGATAAAAATTATATTTGCCAGACTACTAGATGTCTGAAAAGTAGAATTTCCTCACATAAAAGTGATTGTAGACTTCATCCTGAAAGATGTGCTCTTGCTGATCATGTTAACAAATTTGACCATCGAATAAATTATAATTCAACTAAAATATTAGCTAAAGAGACTTATATGACTAAGAGAACTTTTTTGGAAATGGCCTTCATATCTCAAGATAAAAAATGTATGAATAAAAGAACTGATATAAATCATTTGAGTGAGATTCATTCCTTCTTACTGTCGTTCGACCACACTCTCCCTATGAATGATAATATCTCCATAACTACTCAATTGGAAATGTAATTTTTTCCTAACTTACAAAACAACAGTCGTATATTTCAATTTTCAACAGTTGGTACAAGATTACAGTTGGTAACATTGACTTGAAAATTACAGATTTCTTTTCTATTGACAGAGTTGACACCTGATGTATATCCCTTAGATACAATCAACAAGTCTTTTGTTTTTCGACTGAAATTTTTAAATTTTCTGTTTATTTATATTCGTAAAGTCTTTTTTCATATTATTTACAATTTTAAACTGTAATGTCACTATTCAAAGCATTAAGAACATGTCAAACAACATCACTATAGTTGTAAGTAAAATTTAATAACATCAACATGTAAAATTGACATAATAATTATTTGTAGTTCCCTGAAGATGTAAATAAAATTTACGAAAGCTTGGAATAAAATCAAAAGAGTGCACTTTTGACTTTGCTGCAATCCCCAATATTAACTGGTTAAATGTTTTTATATACATCGATTACGTAACTTCCAAGATTGATACCGATTATTATAAATAGTGCCAAGTCCTACCCATTACTTCAAACGAATGGTGCGGTGAATGACCGTCTTGCTGAATGTAAAAATTTTCGGCTGAATGACCTTCCCGATCCGTATCAATGACTTCTATAATAATACAACTTGTAATAAAACGGAAGAGGAATCGATGTATGATATTGAATTCAATTACCTAGAAAAAACGTTTTTGGGCGTCGATGACTTCATATAATAATAATAATGATGGTAATATGTAACTTTGTAGATGGGAATAGTCACCGTAGTTGACCATACGTGTAGGAACGGATATTGAGCAAATAGGGTCAAAAAATGAGTCGTTAGCTAAAAAAATAATCTGTTTTGGGAAGCTGTTAACACCCCCCCCCCCCCCCCATTTGCAGAAGCACTATTGCTATTAATTGTCCGTTGTGTTTAGGAACATGAGTCGATACAACCGGAGTCACAAGGTAACTTGGAAGCAACGTCTCAGTAAAAGCAAACTCTGTATCAAATTCTGCTCTCAAAATATGTTGTCTTCTTGAAATGCATGGCATATCACACGTTGAAAAATAAAGGCTGCGTTTTCCCTAGCTTGCAGAAGTCACTGGAAGACTTCAGAGTAAAGGGTACACCCGGTTGACGGAAATAACAACGTTTTTTTTTGACAAACATCATTTTCCAAATATTCTTCAACGAAAATAGAAACAACTATGACTTTCCCAAAATCCCAGTTCTTGTTGTGACCTGTAGAATATAAGTACCCAAAATATTCTACACTTTTTCAATATAGGACTTATCATTGAATAAATAAAAATACTCTCACTTTCTATTAATTTTATGGTAAACATTTGAATTTTTTGGGAAGAACCCCTCACCATTTTTACGAAAAATAGGTCCCGGTGGAATTCGCTAAATTTATCAAAGGTTGATTAAAGGTATCCATTGGAAATGTTGACCGATTTTTCTCTACAAGGTGTTGAAGGTTTCCAGCTAATACTAAATAAGTTATGCACATGTTCCACCTAGATTATATAGACAATTTTTTTTGTTTTCAATGCTCAGTTCAGTAGTTTGGTAAATGAGGTTCATTATGTACAGGGTGATTAATTTTCAATGACTAATGTTGAAATAACGGCGGAAACCACCAAAGTTAATATCTGGTTATAATTACCTACCTATCGACATACCCTTTGATTATTTCCATTTTTGAATATATAGCCGGTAACGATCTCAATTATTATTGGCATTCCACATTCAAACTAAGGAGTTCGAGAAGTTCTCTAAGAGTAAAAAAAGTTCTAGAGAGTTATAGAAAATGTTTTCATAATAATATTTCAAATCCAAAGGAAACATTCCAGCGATTATTCAAAATAAGTATATACAATACTAACGTTTGGAATAGGAAACACAAAACATACAAAAATAATGCAGATTACGATGAACAGTAGACTTAAAGCAAGGAGATCAATTATATAAAAACAAGATTTTAATGAGCTCCGGTAGGTTAGGTTTTGAACGTGAGTGGGCCCGTATCAGGCCCTCCACTGCGGCCAATGGCCTATTGTGGCTCACCCTATGGTTATATTTCTCCCAGTATATCCAATCTCTTGACGAAATTGAGGAATGCATTGGGAGAACAATTTACCAGGTTTTCTGGCC
Source organism: Chrysolina oricalcia (assembly GCA_944452925.2). Lineage (NCBI taxonomy): Eukaryota > Metazoa > Arthropoda > Insecta > Coleoptera > Chrysomelidae > Chrysolina > Chrysolina oricalcia. The sequence goes on along the minus strand of OX101813.2, from coordinate 35,677,350 downwards.
TTACTGTCGTATCGCCAAATATTGAGAATCTGGTTCTGGCCGCTGCAGGGCATGTACACAGAATGTGTTCAGCCGTTTCATCATCCTCCATGCATAGCCGGCACTCTGCATCTTGTGCAAGTCCGATTTTATGCATGTGGTATTTGAGTTTGCAGTGGCCAGTAAGCAAACCTACTATAACTCTGAGATGCGCTCTGCTGAGTTCTAGCAGTTTGTCAGAGTCCTGTTTTTTCCTTGTACAGGCAATAAATGCTTTGGAATGGGCTAGGCCCGGTAGACTACGCCAGTACTCGAGTCTTTTATTGTCTGCCCAAGCTGTTATGACATTCTTGGCAGTGCTATATGCTAAACCGATTACCGGTTCTGGTCCAGTGAACGTTGTTTCGGCCCCCCCTTTTGCTAGGGCGTCCGCTATTTCGTTTCCTTCTAGGCCTGTGTGACCTGGTATCCAGACTAGGGTAACGTTGTTGCGTTGCGCCAGTCGGTTTAAGGTGTCTCTGCAGTTCCATACTGCCCTAGATTTAAAGCAGTTGGATTCAAGCGCTTTAAGTGCTGCTTGACTATCTGAAAATATTTTTATTGTTTTTCGTGTGTGGAGCCGATTTTCCAGCTCCCTGGCACACATTTCAATGGCATATACCTCTGCCTGAAATATCGTAGCTAGTTTGCCCATACTGAACGAGCGTTTCACTACTGGGTTCATCCCATATATTCCGGCTCCGACGCCTTCCTGAGTTTTGGAACCATCGGTGAACCAACGTTCATTTGCCCTACATAGGTTGGTTTCATTCCGGACCCAGTCTTCTCTTTCGGGAAAGACCACAGTGTAGGACGTGTGAAGGTTGATGGTTTTAGGCATGATGTCTGAGGGCATTCCTAGAATGTTGTGAGCTATTATGCCCTCCAGCATTCCGCTGCCTCTCATGACACATGCCTGCGGTAGACTAATGGCCGCTTGATAAAGTCTGTATGTTGCCCATCTTGCCTCTCTCTCCAGAACTATGTGGAGAGGAAGTAATCCAAGGAGGACTTCCATTGCTGCCGTTGGCGTGGAGCGAATGCTTCCAGTAATCGCCAGGCACGCTTGTCTCTGTAGTCCGTTAAGTTTAGCAATGGCCATTTTTTTATGTCCCTTGCTCCACCAGACTATAGAGCCATACGTTATCATTGGACGTATGACGGTCACGTACAACCAGTATACGTGTTTTGGTGACATGCCCCATGTTTTGCCACATATTCTGCGGCATGTCCATAATGAAAGGCTAGCCTTCCGGATAGTCTTTTCCAGGTGCGAGTTCCAATTAAGTTTTTTATCCAGGGTTATTCCTAGATATTTTGCTTCACTCGCAAAAGGAATTGTTACACCATTGATGGAAGGAGGTATTAAATGTTCCACCTTCCTTTTCCTGGTGAATGGTACTATGACCATTTTGTGGGGGTTAATGGACATTTCCTCCCTCTCACACCATTTATATATGGTATCCAATATATCCTGAAGGACGTAGGAGATCGTCTCTTCGGATTTATCGTTTATTACTAGGACCAGATCGTCAGCATATGCTTGCAGATCAACCTCCCACAGCGAGAGAATGGCCAGCAGATCATCCACCAGCAGTGACCATAACAGTGGGGAGAGGACCCCCCCCTGGGGACAGCCCCTGGCTGGCTTGAAGCTGACACATTCCCCCTGTAGAGAGGTCGTTATAGTTCTGTTGTGAAGCATAGTTCTTATCCAGTCACATAGTATCGGTTCAATCCCTCTAGAGACAGTGGCCTCATATAGGGAGTGAGGTAGTGCATTGTTAAATGCTCCTTCTATGTCCAGGAATGCAGCGACTGCTATTTCCTGGCGTTCCAGGGCGTCGCTTATTCCTGAGACAAGGTTATTGAGGGCAAGTTCTGTTGATTTGCCAGCCTGGTAGGCATACTGGTGAACATTGAGGGGGTGCTTTGTTAGTGCCCCACACCTTACGTGCCCATCCAGTATTTTCTCCATGCTTTTCAACAGAAAGGATGTCAGACTAATGGGTCTGAGCGATTTTGGGTGTGGGTCATTCCGACCCACCTTAGGAATATAGATCACCCTAGTCGCGGTCCAGTTAGACGGAATATGGTTCCATGCTAAACTGGCTCTAAAGAGTCTTATAATGATAGGTATGATATGTTCCAGTCCGATTTGTAACAGAACTGGAGCTATGCCATCCTCTCCTGGTGATTTGTATGGGTGGAATGAGTTAACCGCCCATCTTATCGCCTGTGGTGTAATTATTTTGTTGTCAACCACCCAGTCATCTCTGTGAGGTCGTTTTATCCGGCCTATATTTGTGACTAGAGGTTGATTGTCCAGAATCAGGCTGCCTGGGAAGTGGTTATTAGCTAATAGCTCTAGTGTTTCTTTCCTGGAGGCCGTAAAGGAGCCGTCTGGACGCTTTAACGACCCCAGCTCCTGTGTCGGCTCTCTGGATAGAATCTTGTGGATACGGGTTCCACTTGATGTGTTGGACACATTTTCGCAGAATCGTTCCCATGATTCTCGTTTTGCTTTCCGGATATCTTTGTTGTAAGTGGTTAGAGCAGACCTGTAATTTTCCCATTCACCTGATACCTTAGCTCGGTTAAATAACCTTCGAACTTCTTTTCGTGTTTTATCCAGATTTTTGTTCCACCAGGAAGCATTTCGGTTATCCCTTTTCTCCCTCAGTGGACAGTTTTCGTGATAAGCTGAGATAAGTGCAGTTTGTAGATGTTCCGCAGCAATATCTATTTGATCACGACTATTTATTGTGGACAATCCGTTTTGGAGATGGTTCTTCAGGGAGGTCTTGTATCCTTCCCTGTCCATGCTCCGTATGTTTCGGTATTGTACCACTGGTCTGGGGCCTATTTCAATGTTGAATTGAATATGCCTGTGGTCTGAGCATGATGGCTCAGAGGACATCCTCCAGTTGGATATCTTGTTGCTTAGAAATTCTGAGCTGATCGTAAGATCTAGTACCTCTTTCCTAATACTAGTAACAAAGGTTGGCTCGGAGCCGACATTGTTAATTGTAAGCTCCTCCCCTATCAGGTAATTGAAAAGAGACTCACCCCTCATGTTGATGTTTGTGCTGCCCCACGCTTCATGGTGCGCATTGGCGTCACATCCTATCAGTAGATGGGTGTTGTTCCTCCTGCAGAAGGCAATTAGTTCTCGCACGGCCGCTGGAGGAGGCTGTTCCGCACCCACTTCTCCAGGAAAGTATGCTGAGCAGACGATCATTTCTGTCATGCTCCCCCTCTCTGGAAATTTCACATGGATTGTTGCCATGTCTTGGGTGCAGAAATCTGAAAGAATAAAATAATTAATGTTGTTTCTGGCTAGAATGCATGCCCTAGGTTTTACCCCAGAACTGACCGCAATTACCTTACCAGATGTGTTACTCAGGCCGGTAACTCGGCCTGTGTTGGAGGTCCAGGGTTCCTGGATGAGGGCCAGATCTATCCGCACCTCTATGAATTTTTTGCCAAGGACGTAGGTGGCGGCCTTGGCATGTTGCAGGTTTCCCTGCAGGAGTCTGACTGTTATATCAGCCAGGCCCTTATTTGCCGTCTTTTGGCGGTCCTCCCCCGCTCTTTTCCTCAGAGGGCGGTTTACTTCCCTTCCCTTCAGAGGTGCCGGCACCCTTTTTGAGTGGTGGTCTGTTCGGGATGGATTTACCCTTCCCCGAGGCCACACTCGCAGGCTTTTTGGTCCGAGGCGCAACACTCGGGACGGATTTACCTTTCCCTTAAGTTGTATTGATTAACTTGCTGAAGTCTATTGGCAGCATCAGATGAAACATCTCTGAGTCTTGTATATGTGTGGCACATATGTTATATCGGGCATATTCCATATATGAACCACAAAGGACTGATTCATCTCAGAGTACGAGCTCCAGATTTGCAAGTATAATAATAATATCCTTGAATTTTTTTATTGTCATCATCCTCTTGTCCCATTCCTCTCATTACCCTTTTTAGGCCACTTTCTGGAATTCTTCCTAAGTTTATTAACATTTCAAGAAATTCTTCCTCATCTTCCTGTCTCTGGAGTTTATTTCGAATATAAGATGGAGTTAGTTGAATTTGATAAACACCAGTAGAAAGTCCCTTTGAATAATCTAAAGTTAAAATCGGAAAATCTGTCACTTTATTTTGAAACATGCTTGGATGAGTGAAAAATAGTATATTACTTACCGAGGTGGGAAGAGATTCATTCCTGTCGTGAGATTAGTTAGTTAACCGAGACGCAAAGCGTCGAGGTTAGCTATGATCTCAAGACAGGAATGAAACATCCTACCGAGGTTAGTATACTATTTTATTTACAACCATCATATTTCGATCAAAATTAATAAATCTCTGTTTCGTGTTGAACATACCTAAAATATTACATTTAACGACATATTACCAAGAACGCGGTTTTTTCAGAATAATGACGTAGATATATTGTTACCGTGACTACGGGGTATACAATTGTCACCAATATAAATAAATGTCAAATAAAGTCAATAAATGTCAGATAAAGTAGGATATTAAATTCGCGAATAATAAATTGAAAAACATGTCTTCCGACGGAGATTTTATGGATTGTACCCCACCAGAAATACGACAGGCTGCTCACGCAGCAGTCCAGGGCTTGGTGCCAGAGAAAAGTAAGCATCGGGATCTAAAAGCCATTGAATTATATAAGAAGTGGTGCGAAGGAAAAAAGGTTAAAAATATCGGTTCCGAAAGTGTACTCCTGGCATATTTTGGAGAACATACCAGACAAAAGCAGCTGTCTACTTTGTGGACAATTTACAGTATGTTACGAACGATACTAGAAATAGAAGAAAAAACTAATATTTCAAAACATGGGAAACTGCTAGCCTTCCTAAAACGACAAAATGTGAGCTTTAGGCCCAAGAAATCGAACGTATTTTCGAGGAAGAAGATAGATGAAAACAAACGTGTTTGAGCTAATACAAGTAAACTGGTGGTATTAGGGTATTATTTTTTGTTATTGTGGTAGCATAAATAATAGGCGTATCTGGAGCTTGTCGGACGGACGAATTAGTGAAAATGAAATTGTTGGATGAGGATTTTTGAAAAAAAAATTTCGGTTGAGATTCCAGATTCTAAAATACATACAAATAGGTCATTTCTCTTTACTGATCTAGTATGGGTGAAGATCATTCGAGACTACATAAATTTGAGAAAAAACATAGAAATCGATAGATTTTTTGTTCAGCTCAGAGGAGGAAAAGCAAGAAATCAACCAATTGGACACAATACAATAGCTAATTTTTCCCAAAAAGTTGCTAATTTTTTGAAGAACCACCGCTACCTTACTTGCCAACAGAGGTGCAAGTGTACTCCAATTAAAAAGGCTGGAGGATGGAAATGTAGTACTGTGGCAGAAGGTTATGTGGATGGCTCAATAGAGAATATGCCATGTCTTCTGTAGCTATTGCAAGTAGTTCACAAACCTCAGTCATTCAACATGAAATTAATTTGTCGCCCAAAGAGACAAATGTTGGAGGGTGCAGCGCTGGTACAGGCCTAAATATTTCAATAAACGCTGACAATAATTCAAATTTAACGATTAATATCAATGAGTAGTTTGTTGTATTTTAGTTCATTGTTGTTTTTTATATCTTTTCAAGAAGAACCTGTTCAAATGCGCCCTAGAGTATCTCTGAGCGACATTGTGCAATCGGATATCGTTCTGCATAAAGCGCTGCTGCAGCAGTAGCACTACCTCCACATTCACCATAAATGTTATGCATTTGCGCATATTCTCGGGGAGTATGACGTATGTACGGCATGACAAAGAAATAAATACCACTGAATGAAACAAGCGGAATAATTTCAAAAAACTACGATAGAAGTCACAAGTTATTCAAACAAACGTTTTTAATTTTCGACAAGGATTCATCTCTTAAAAAAGTTTGCACTCATTTGGTTACACTCTGTAAATCTGTCGGTCTCTGAAACTTCGTTGGAATCTGGATGTTGGACAATTGCGACATTTATCATAAGAATTCGTATTAATCGGTGCCATGTCGGATAATCGACATTTAATTTTGATAATTTCATTAGGCCTAATTACATGAAAAGTTAATTTTATTGATATACTATTTAATGCTACCAAGCAGTCCATTCTTTATTATCAATAATAATCATTTCCACATTTCATCTTGATAAAATCGAGATAAAATAATTTTTGGAAGTAAGTATAAAAGTTGATGGAAGCCTAGAATAAAACCACGCCTAATTCAATAGAAATCACTTCCTCCAAAAATAATTATAGTTTGTTTAATACCATGATGGAGTCTTGACAAAATGAGCGTTATTTTGAAATGAATGTCCACTTCCAATTGGCTATGTTTCTTTCAGACAATAATGTCAAACTTTAAAAAAAAAATTGATAAAACTCAAATCTGTCATTTTACCCTCATTTCTTGATTTTTTTTTCCACTTTCTGAAAAACTGTTTTATACGTCTAAAAGCATCACTCATCAGTAATCTTCAGCAGCAGAGATATTCGAATTTGTCTCAATTTGTATACATGGCACTCAAAAATCCAAGGTGAGGTAGCGATTTTCCAGAAATTATTAAAATGCCCATTATCTCGAAAACGGTGATATTTTTACTGAGGTGAAATTTCGATATTCTGAACAGTCATAACCTGGGCTATCATCAGTTTCAATATTGTACAAGGTTTACCGGACACCCTGTATATGGTTGTAAATAAATAGCTAGAGCTAAACTCCTCTGTATAAAATAAAGTCCATATATTATTATTATTTCTCGTATATTCGTAGATCTTCAGATATTTGAAGGTAACTGAAAAGACAGACCAATTTGAGAGTCTTGGTTTAAATAATTAAAATTCCTTTTCCAAGCTGAGTTTTACACAAAGGTTGAAATTAAAGATTGCTGTCACCAACGGTATTCAAATATTGACATGTTCAGAATATTCTCATGATATTTGAGTAATTCACCTATTTCAACAATTGTAAATTATTCACTCACTGAAAATGTATTGTTATTCTGACATATTTACATTTATAAATATAACCAGAAAATGGCCATGACGTCACAGAAGACAATGATGCAAGGTGGATAACTTGGCGTAAAATTCTTATAATAACTAAATCAGTTGCGATAACGTTCATAAATGTTTTTCTAGAAAGTTAGGGATTCCATTGTCTTTGGTAAAGGACTCAATATTGTTTTGGTTCTTAGTAACCTTCATCAGGTGATTACCGTACGTCATGCAATAATTTTTCTATAGTGAAAGATTATGTTCATTTACATTTATTAAGATTTCATTCCACCTTATTTGTTCTGTTTTTTGAGTAAATTTTGAATCAAGCTGATCCATTATGAGGAATTTCAACAACTCGAAATTTTATATTGCATTGCATTGAATAAGTCGGACCTGCCGGACCTGAACTCTCGCGTGGCCGCGGGTGACTTTCGATAAGCTATGCACCGAGAAGAATCTGGACGATTCGAGGCTTCGAGAAATTTCATGAGCATTCGGAGAAGTGAGCGTTGGATATAAAAAGAACTACGCAGCAGACAGACGGACAGTCAGACAGACAGTGAAGTGAAAGTCGAATATAAATACCTAGTTCCGTGATTGTTATATAAATTAGAGTATTGTGTTATTGAATCATTGTATTTCGTTAAATAAATTATTTTAAAGTGAATTAGACTATAAATATATGACAGTACTACTATTTCATCTAAAGATCTAATAGGACGAAGTGCTTATGAAGCCGAATATTCTGTACAGGGTGGGCCGAATTGGACACTTTTAAAGGGAAAGTCCTGTTTTCACACTAGATAGATGAAAACTGATGGCTGTGGCTGTGGATCAAATTTTATGACAAGCTTAACGGTAAAAACCGCATATCGATATCTATCATCGTTTATGAGTTACAGCGTGTTTTTCGAAAATGTGCTGTAACTTTTTTCTTGTCGAAAATTCCTTGTTTCTGTAGAAACATTTCTTTTTCACGTAAAATCCAATGGTGTGAGTGATTCATTTTTTCAAATAACATTTCGATAGTTATTGATGGGAAAAACATTTTTAATGAGACTCTCTGTATATTCCTATACAGGGTGGGTCACGGTCGATGGTACCTTAGACGTTTACGGAGAACGGGACATAGGATCATTCTGAAAATTTGGTTTCTCAAGTAGTTGCTCTTGGTCTATCGATCTAAATTATTTTCAGCAATGTAGCGTTGCCGCTTATACCAGAAAGTAGTAGCATCTTTGTTATTTCAAATGGGTCACCCTGTATATTACCGCATTTTTGAACTTGTCATTCCTTTCTGATTATTTCTGCGTCATACTTCCCTATACCTATCTCTAACGGTTTTTGAGATATTGGTTATTTTCCATATTTTTTATCCAAAACATAGCTCGAATTGAATGTTTATCTCTGCGGTATTTGGATTCTTAGGAAGTTGCAATTTTGTGTTTAGTTCATCATGATCATGTACATTGATTCTGTATAGAGAAGTTTGTTCTGCGTTATACAGGGTCATTTAAAATTCATGATCTTACTGCTAGATACGAAAAGGGTTAAAAGTACGTTTTTTTAAATGGAACATCCTGTATATTATAAAATATCCTGAAAGATGACTAAATTCCCTTCGAATTGATATATGGTATTCCTATACCTAAATAGTCAGAATTCCGAGATAATAGCAATTTTCACTTGTAATCTCTCAAGTGCTTGAATTATTGCCGGAAATTTTTCGAGTTCATGAATTTTCTTTGAAACGTGCGTGACCTAGCTAAAGTCACCACTATCCAAGACCACATAATGAATCTTTCATATAAATTTTACAAATATCACATTCCCAAGAGTTCACTCACAAGGGAAATAACAAGAGTAAGGGCACACCACAATGAGCCCCGCAAACACGGCGGGCTCATTTACCAAAAACTGATGGACTTGTTCCATGAACGCCAAGACTAAGCACCAAATCACCTCTATAGAGGACTAAGACCAGAACCCGGTTTTTTGCCGAAAACTTTTTTCGGGAATCCACAACACCCCTCACAAATCACACTTCTAAAATCTGATCAATCTGACAATCAACCCCTGTTAGACTGGGAGATGATGACAGATTTTAGTTGACGATTTTCTCGTTCATGCCTCTTAGAGGACTGAAACATATAAAAGTGCTGACAAAATTAATGGAAAAATTTAGCCGGTCCCGCGTGGCTTTCATATGGAAAATTCAATTTCCATTTGCACAAAAAATATTTGTTTTGAGATGATTTGATCGCCGCTGCCATGTACATCAACAGAATGTTAAGATAGACATTAGAAGTGAAAATGATAGGCATAAGGGTTGCACGTGACCAAAGGGTAGAAATGATGACGTAAACTTGTGAAAAATAATTAATTTTTAGGAGTTTTTCTCGTTGCTGCCAATTGAAAGAATGGAAGTTTACATCATGAATATGCCATACAAAAATTGGCATAAGGTCTGCGGATGCCGAAGTGAGGTTAAGTACCGGAAAATTTTGTGGAAATTTCAAAGGGATTTTTGATGATTTTGTCGTCAATGAAATGGAGTGCGATTTTAATTTTAAGATGTAAATGTTCATTACGCACAATGGCATAAGTGTCGGTCATGTCCATCATACTGAAAATGATTAACGAATTTGAAGAAAAACATATGAAAATTTATAACATTTTGTTTTTTATGCCATTTTCCCTGTGCATCGAAAAAGTAATTTCAAGTCCCTATAATAAAAGGCATAAGTATCGATTCTACCGAACGTATGAAAAAACATAAAAAATTATCGCAAACATCATAGACCAACAGTTAGCAGCGTATTTCAAGTTATATAATTATTACTTAATTTGATTTCAATTATTTTCACCATCACCTCTTAAACGATGAAGCTCTCACTACAATTTACAGAAATCTGATAGATTTTAACATTTTTATGTTATACTAATTATTTTATACCTACAAAATCTGTTTGTTTGTTGATTGTTGGTTTGTGTTATTGTATTGTATTTTCTTGTTCATCTATTTATTCATTTATTTCACTCGTACTTTTGTTTTGATTATTGACAAGTATGTATTAGAAATAACCTATAATTAATATCAAGTATAATCGAACTTTGTGAACAATAATTCAATTTCTCATTTAGAGAGAAAAGTGATAGATTGCCGCTCGACAAAGAGAGCGGCAATGACACTTTGTGCTCGAAACGCATACATAATTTTTTCTACAAACCAAGATCTTAACAAAAAACGATCGACACCTCATTCAACATAGGCACATAATATTACATATGAGAAAATTAACGCTCAATAGCTATGCCAAATGTATAAGCGATTCAAATATCAAATAACTCACATCTCTAACAAGAGAAAAATGGAAAATAACGAGGTATTGTGTAAGAAAAAAAAGTTGATGAATCGAACCCGGGTCCTTTAGTACCACCATAGAAACTTAGAGTGCTTCAAATTTTTTGTCAATACTTTTCATCATGCAAGATTAGGTTCGTTTTAAACAAGAGTAGTAGAGATCGAGTGTTTTCGCCCTAGATCGAAAAAGCTGTCACAAAATGACATTTAACGGAAAACGTCAACTTTTCTTGGAGAAATGAAAGCGTCAAAGGCTACTTGCGGTTGTACAAAAAGTATATTCTCCCTTTTTAATATCTAGTGTTCTTGTGATGTAACTCGTTTTTGGAGTAAGAGGTAGGTAACAGGTTCAGTACAGCCAGACAATATTATTTTAGACCCAAGTGTGTTTCGATCTGTCATCTCAGAAGTTTAAGTATGATTACTTAGGGTAATCAATCTACACTTTATCGTTCCACAAAATTTGAAACTATCCTATATTCAATATAAATTTAGTCAACTTGTAGATTATGTCACTGGTGGCATCAAAAAATGCATGAAATAGTAATAAAAATCTTCATATGTTTCTAGAAAAGAAAAAAATTCTGTTCGATATCGAACCTATACTATCTCTTGCTTACCCCACTAGACTATTAGAGATTACTACTCGAAAAATTTACAGTTACATTTAAAACATTCAAATCTAATCCTTTTAATAATGTTTTTGAGAATAACCCTGCCGCTGAGGGCTGCCGATTCGACTTTCATTATTAAACCGATAGGTATAAAAGATTCGTAGTAAGTACCTAAATTGTCAAAACTTATGAAATGGCAATTTTAAATACGCTGCTGACTCTTCCTCCCACTGTTCAAATACTGTTCGATTTCATTCAGCATGCAACTTGACAAGATTATTTTGATCTCCTATTACAAATGAAAATGATCGATAATGCCAAACATGTGAATAAATTGAAGGATTATTGCCAATAATGGACGATTTAGACCAATGTTTACAAAAAAATTACCTGTTATTTACCTATAATGTTATATGCGATTTATCATGTAACTTAAGAATGTCTTGAACAAATAGATAAACAATTAACAATGTCCATTGAAATCAGTTCAAAAAATGTACTGTTGGGGTCTTGACTTTTCATCGTATTGCCTTTGTACTTTTCTGACACTAGGTTGGAACAGTTGAATGTTGGTCTTATCGTAATTTTGATGGAATGCGGGAACGCGTCAGTTTTCCCGGTTATTATTATATTTGTGACAGAGTTTGGTGAGAATTTGATGGAACATTTATAATATTTTGGACCAGTACAAAATCGGTGAGTACCTACATACATACTTTTTAAATCATCCTGAATTCGGAACCCTTTATGAAATTCATCTTGATTCTGGTTCAGATTTCGGTAAAGGTAAGCTTATCGGGCTTCCGCTCAAAAAACAAAAAAAAATATATGTTATAAAATTTTGCGGCGGTCTCTACTACTTTCTGAGATATGGCTCTCCAAACATTGAAAATTGACCGTTTTGAAGCGCGAATTTTTCAGTAAAAAATCACTCAAAGTTTTCCTTTCTTTTGATATGCCCTTTTTTTACACACTAATCAACCAATATTTCACAATTACAAGCACTACTTATTGAAAATAATGAAAAAGGGTACCTAGGTATTCAATTCAGTAAAATATATTTCAAACAAGAATTTCAAGATTCATATCGTTATTTTTTTCATATTTTCCTGAATAGTGGTAATTTTCATAGTTTTGCATCATCGTTATAGAGGCATGACAACATTTTTTAAGTTGTATGCTGAAAAGCACCAAGATTAAAATCACCGAAAATTATTTGGGCAATTTGCACAATATTTTCTATCATTTTTTAATATTTTTACAAGTTCGGCATTATCGACAGTTATGCCTTTTGTTTTAGGTGCTTAAAATTACTTTTTCTAGGCACCTGCAAAATGGCATGAAAAACAAAATGGTGAAAGTTTTCACACAATTATCTGCAACTTCATAGCTTATGCCTTCATTTTGGACACTTTCAACCGCCATGCCAATTTTACATAATAAACAATTCATCATAAACTTCATATATTTTCAAAGGCATAAGAGATGATGTCATCAAAACTCCCTTTGAAATTTCCACAAAATGTTCCGGTACTTAACCTCACTTCGGCATCCGCAGACCTTATGCCAATTTTTGTATGGCATATTTATGATGTAAACTTTCATTCTTCCAACTGGCAGCAACGAGAAAAACGCCTAAAATTTTAATTATTTTTCACAAGTTTACGTCATCATGTCTACCCTTTGGTCACGTGCAACCCTTGTGCCTATCATTTTCACTTCTAATGTCTATCTTAACATTCTGTTGATGTACATGGCAGCGGCGATCAAATCATCTCAAAACAAATATTTTTTGTGCAAATGGAAATTGAATTTTCCATATGAAAGCCACGCGGGACCGGCTAAATTTTTCCATTAATTTTGTCAGCACTTTTATATGTTTCAGTCCTCTAAGAGGCATGAACGAGAAAATCGTCTACTAAAATCTGTCATCTCCCAGTCTATTTAGTAGCATAGCGGGAGACAGGGTATACTAATAACATGATGTAGGTAGGTAAAATCTGAGTTACACCCGTCAACACCAGCGGGGGTGCCTCACCTGTTCCTCTTGAGGAGCCGAGGAGACACTACATTCGGGACAACGCCGACCTCTGGCAACAGGGGTCGACGGAGCCCCCCCACCCCAGCACTCCCTCACAACCTGCGGGATCCCTATCAGCCCACGTAGGTGGGCGGAAAATATCAAGCAGAGTTGTTTTGTACATAGATTTCAACTAAATGCAATATAAATAGTTAAATATCTGAATATACATGTTTTTGTGTTTGAGTTTGAGCTCAGCGGTAGTGTTGCGGCCTATGAGTCGCTAGGTCGATGGTTCAATCCACGATAAGAACATAACTTTTTCATTTTTTTTTTGTTCCAAATTTAAACACATTTATTGATGAAAATTTTGTTAAGTATTTTACATATCAATATTTCAGTGGTTATAAATAGTTCAGGTGAAACCATCGTTAGTTATTTCTTATGAATTGTTAGATTATTTTCATTTCTCGGTGTGAAATTTTCTTACCGAATCCCCCTCGTGCTTGAATTAATTGCCATAAATTTATCTCAAAGAAAATTCATGTACTCGAAAAATTTCCGGTAATAATTCAAGCACTTAGGAGATTACAAGTGAAAATTGCTATTATCTCGAAATTCTGGCTATTTAGGTATAGGAACATGATATATCAATTCGAAGGGAATTCAGTCATCTTTCAGGATATTTCATAATATACAGGATGTTCCATTTAAAAAAACGCACTTTTCAACCCTTTTCGTATCTAGCAGTAAGATCATGAATTTTGAACGACCCTGTAAAACGCAGAACAAACTTATCTATACAGAATCAATGTACATGATCTTGATGAAATAAACTCCAAATGGCAACTTCCTAAGAATCCAAATACCGCAGAGATAAACATTCAATTCGAGCTATGTTTTGGATAAAAAATATGGAAAATAACCAATATCTCAAAAACCGTTAGAGATAGGTATAGGGAAGTATGTGGCAGAAATAATCAGAAAAGAATGACAAGTTCAAAAATGCGGTAATATACAGGGTGACCTATTTGAAATAACAAAGATGCTGCTACTTTCTGGTATAAGCGGCAACGCTGCATTGCTGAAAATATTTTACATCGATAGACCAAGAGCAAGTACTTGAGAAACCAAATTTTCAGAATGATCGTATGTACCGTTCTCCATAAACGTCTAAGGTACCATCGACCTTGACCCACCCTGTTTATTTCAATGGAGCTTAAAATTACCTTTCCAAAAATACTTAATATGTTGCTAGAGTCATCTTTGAAATACAGAGCTTTTAGATTTTTTCATCTAGACTTTGAAACACACATTTTTAACCAGTAGGCTTTGGACGACGCGGCGATAAAACAAAAAGCAATTATTCGCTAGTAGCTATCAAATGTTGAGAAAGCTTTTCACAGCAGTAATTAAAACTCATGGTTTCAATAAAACTGACAATTTATATAATATTTACTAATGATAAATGAAACTCCGGCAATAATAATAATAATGATAAAGAACAAACTATGAAATATATTTCTTCACAGGAGGTGTTCGAAATATCTACCAGCTTCTCCTACACACAGGCGACACCTTTTCTGAACGCTTTTTGCCGAATTAGTTTAATAGGAGTGAGAGAAGCAAAACTTTGCATCTCTGCCGCTTCCAATTCGTATCTAGAGTTGTTCGGCAATTTAAAAATAAGATCTTTCAACCTTCCCCAGAGGTAAAAGTCCATAGTGACCTGGCCGGCCAACGGTTGGGTCCTTGGCTGGCTATCCAATTATTACCAAAATTTGTATCCAAAATATTTTTGACAATTGCAGTGTTTGGAGGCGAAGCCCCGTCTTGTTGAAAATATATTTTCCTGACCTCCATTAGTGGAAATTCATCAACAAGGGGTTCAATATTTTGCCTTAAAATTTCTAAATACCTCTGAGATGTGAGACTGCCATTATAAATGAACGGGCCGATAATTCTTCCCCTGAAAACACCTGCCCACACACTAAATCCAAATCTTCCTTGACTTCTCTGCTCCACAATTGAACGAGGATTTTGTTTTGCCCAAGTATAAGAATTGTAGCGGTTAAAAATGCCGACACTGCTTGCACGAGCTTCGTCTGTCCAAATACAATTTAACGAAAAATCACGCTCTTGATTACAATTTTCCAGGTTCCACTGGCAAAAATCAATGCGGCGTTCAGAATCACCTGGTCTGAGTTTATGAACTTTCCTGGTCCTGTATTACTTGAATTTGTGCTTTCTCAAAATCCGTATAATGTTAGTTCCTGGTAGACCTGTTGATATTTTCAAATTTCGCGTTGACGTTTTGGGATTATTTTCAACAGCTCCTAAAACTACTATTCCTTCCGACTCCGTATCCCTATTTGATGCATATAATTTTGGTCTTTTCTTTTCAAATTGACCACCATCAATTAGGTTGTGTCGCAATCTTCCGAAAATGTCTCTAAAAGGTTGTCTTCTTTCTGGATACCTCTCGTGGTACAAATTAATTGCTGCTTCTGCATTTTCCCCGGTTTGTATAAAACAGACTATCATATACCATTTTTCATTATTCTCATACTTCATTGCGAGTGTGTTTGAAAATTGAACAAAAACCACAAATTGAGGAGCGTCTTTACTGCTCAAATCAAAATTTGATAGCTACCAGTAAACATTTGCAAAGCCTACTTGTTCAAAATGCGCGTACGAGGTCAAGGTCCAGAGTTATGCCAAAAACCGTTCTATTCGAAAATCGCGGTTTTTAATGCATAACTCTGTACATTGACATCGTTCGTAGGTCAAACTGGCAGAACGTATATACAGCACCATATTGACCGAAATGTGAAACCAGCAGACGGTCACAAACTGACAGGTTTTCAAGCGCCCCCCCTCCCTCCTTGACCTTGACCTGGAGACTTTCAAAAAATACATCCAGGCGACTTGGGGCAACACCAAGAATACTATTTCATGCTCAGCAGACGGTTTCCTGACCTGTCAGTAAATCATATAAGCAGCTCTTTAACTATAACAAGCATCGCCGATCCACATCATTACCAAAACTTGCCTCGTAGTGTTCGTTTCTGTGAAAAATGAAAAATGTCAATAAGAAATCACGCCAAGTGCGAAGTGCGCGCTGTCATAAGGATCCTTCTCGCGGAAGGAAAAACTGCGACTGAAATTTTTCTGAGTTCCATTGTGACTGGTGATGAAACATGGGTCGCTCATTACAGCCCTGAGATAAAAATACAACCATCACAGTGGTGGCACACTGGTTCCCCTTCTGCCAAAAAGTTCAAAACCTCAATTTCGGCCAAAAAAATCATGGCATCCGTGTTTTGGATGGAGAGTTCTATGAGGAGGGCATCAAAAAGCTTGTGATACGACTTACAAAATGCATGACTATGTAACTATGTGGGAATATAAGTATTATTTATACCTACAATGTCCTGTAATTTTTTTGAATGATTTTTTTAAATACAAATATTGAGTACTCTTACTTTGTGGATATGCCTCGTATAAGGATTCCAGAAGTGATGTTGATTACAGAAATGAATACTTTTCAGAAATTGAATCCAAGCCAGCACATAGATTCCCTAAACACAGTGGTCAGGAAAAATACCTGAAATACATACATTCTGTGTATTTGAAACCGAATACGTCTTCTGAAATGAATAAAATTTAAATCTAATAAATTCTCGGGAAATTAAACAGTTAAACTCATTCAAAGCTCATATAATACCAGCTCATATTATTTATTGTTATTTTCGTCACTGAATCCAGGAAGACTCCAGAAGATTTCAGATACTACGTGCTAGAGATCATCATTTAATTTTTGTTTTCATTTTATTATTATTATTATTATTACAGGCTTTTTATTTAACTAACTTTGTTCGTATGTCTGTATTTCCAGTTCAAATCTTGCAATCAATTTTCCAAGAACTTACAGGCATAAGATTGGACTGAAATTTGGCGTACATGTTTGGAACCGATGACAATACAATTATTCATAAAAATTCCCCCCTTATCCCCCGATGGCTAGATAGACAACGCGTAGGAATTCGGAAAAAATTCCGACGGATGTAAATGTAGTTCAAGAGACCTCGGAACCCTCTCATTTTCGAAAAAAGTTGCGAAAACTCAAAAAATATTCGTATAAATGGTAAAAAAACTTCGGACAATCGAATAATTTAATTTGGAATATTTTTACCCCCCCCATGTCTCCTGAAGGCTAGATAGAGAACGTGTAGGAATCCAAAAATCTTAAAATTATATCGAAAAAAATTCGTAAAAATTGTGAAAAATATCGGATTAATTTAATTTCTAATATTATGGGACTGTCGAATAATTTTGCCCCCCTGTCCCCTGAAGAACGCGTAGGAATTCGGGAAAATTTCCATCGGTTTCAGAAAATTATGACGGAAAAAAATTCAGTTGGAGGTCTTGGTCCCTTCTACTTCCCGAAAAAAGTTTCGAAAAAGAATCCTGTATGTATCCCGTAAAATAGAGTACGTGCCAAGAAGCTAAATTGCAAATGGCAATATCGCAGGTAAAATATTCTGAAAATGTTGGTAAAATATTCAAACGTTATTATATTATTGTCGAGAAGTAACATTTTGCGATATTGATCAAATATTGTTTGAACATTTCAAAAATAGTATTGGTGGAATATTCTTGAAGCAATAATGACCTCAAAACATTAATCTATATTGGTACAATATCATTTGGGTATATTGGTGGAAGTGAATATGACTTGGTGAATTATTAAATGTCTTTCGAAGTGTCACTATCAGAGTCTACCTTTCAGTCGCCATAACCACTGAGTAAGCTGCCTTGAAAACAAGTTATTTGAAGTAATCAATATATCTTCGTAGGTGCCAGAAGACGTTGTATATGTAGAGCCACCTTGCGTATTTTTATATCCAGGTTTGACCATAATATAATTTTTATATGGTTCATTGAATATCCGGCTAATATTTAAAATTCATCTTATTCTAGATGTTGGAATTAATGTGTAGACAATATTGTTTTTTCGATATCGGTAAATATTATTGAACCAATATTGACCCAATATAATTTAATAAGATGTGTTGAATATTGGCGAAATTATATTCAACCAATTTGCAATCTCACTTGGATCAACAGTACAGTTTTTATTTCTGGAAACGATATCAGAGGAATATTGGGATTGCAATGTTTATTCTAGATGTTGAACAATATGAAGACAATATTATTTTATCGATATTGTTATATCATTGAAACAATATTGACCCAAAAAGAGTTAATATAATTTGTTGAATAGGTATAGTTAAAATGATATTAAAATAATATTGTTTTTTGAATATTCACCCATATTGGACCAATATTATTTTGTCATTTGCAATATATCTATATTGGCTAATTGGCCCAATATGAAACCAAGATTCAGCCGATATGATGTGCTACCTGAGGTAGAAAGCTGCAAAAATTATATTAAAAAAATCGAACAGTTTTTAAAAAGTTATTTGGTCTAAATGACAGCTTCATTCAAGATATATTCAAGTGGACTTTGTCCAGCAGTATCACAGTCGCTGTGTTGAGGAACTGTGAGAGGAACTAGGTATTTCTGTTGTTTCAAACAATTCGCGATAAGTTCAACAATGTGGGATGAACAGCCGCCTTCATGCCAGATAAATAATTATTCAGCTTTCCAAGTATTCACCAGTCATCATTTGCGATATGTTTTTACGAGAACAATATTTCACAGGGTCATATTGGTATTGGTAAAACACGCGACAAAAGATTGAGTTTCTCATTAGTAGATGAGTACCTTCCTACTGAAATGAAATTCATTTGCTGAATTTTTATAGTAAACACAAATATACAGTGCGTTGTGTAAGACAAACACTAACACTCATTCACAACTTGTATATTGATATCCAAATAATAATACTTTAATTATCAATAGATATGTATAACCAAATATTCAGACGACCAACGCCTACGAATAAGTGCGTGATGCTCAAGGGCCTCTAGGTGAATCTCCTCGTCAATCTCGCTATCGGCACGTTCCATATCGCCTCAGTCAGCGATGATCGCATTTGTTTATCTTCTCACGAACATGAAGAGTCATTCATTCCGGCTAGAAGGTGGCTCAGTCTAACATTCGGCCATCCTGCTACAACGCCTGACCTCAGGCGGCTAAGAACTGCTTTATCTGAAAAAAGAACGCACATCAGTACTTTGTTTTAGTTACTCTCTTGCTGTGATTGAGCCTGATACCAACTACTAAGTAAGTACCTATCTCAACAGTCACATTTTATCTGTGATTGAGCCTGATACAACTACGAAGTAGGTACCCATCCCAACAGTCACAACATCGCTGTGATTGAGCCTGATACCATCTACAAAGTAGGCACCCATCTCAACAGTCACAACATCGCAGTCATCGCTGTAATTGAGCCTGATACCAACTACTAAGCAAGTACCTATCTCAACAGTCACATTTTCTATGTGATTGAGCCTGATACATCTACGAAGTAGGTACCCATCCCAACAGTCACAACGTATCTATGATTGAGCCTGATACCAACTACTAAGTAAGTACCTATCTCAACAGTCACATTTTCTATGTGATTGAGCCTGATACAACTACGAAGTAGGTACCCATCCCAACAGTCAAAACATCTTTGTGATTGAGCCTGATACCAACTACTAAGTAAGTACCTATCTCAACAGTCACATTTTATTTGTGATTGAGCCTGATACAACTACGAAGTAGGTACCCCTCCCAACAGTCACAACATCTTTGTGATTGAGTCTGATATCAACTAGGTACCTATCTCAACAGTCACAATTTTTTTTTTGTGATTGAGCCTGATACAACTACGATGTAGGTACCCATCTCAACAGTCACAAAATCTCAACAAGTCTGACATCGAGAGCTACTCTAGTCAGTTACCATTGGGGAAATATCTCACTTTCATTTCATCAACAGCAAAAACTGTTTCGTTACTCCCATATTACTCATTCGGGTCCTGAACTTCTTATCGAACATTGAATAATACTTGCTAACTTTCAAAAGCCCTTTGAACTTTCAAATATCTCATTACTCAAAACAATCCATAATTTCATCTTATCAACAACAACCACTGTTTTGTTGCTCCTATAATCCTCCTTCAGGTCTTGCTTCACCTTCTTGTCGGCCATTGCTCACTATCAATAGCTCTTTAAACCTCAAAAACTTACTACTCTTGCCTGTGTTAGGTACATCTGTTACTTGTACCGACAATACGTCTCCATCAGAAAATATCTTTTGCTTTAGCTCTATATTCAACTTCAGCTTTAGCTTTAACTTCAGCTTTCACTTTAGCCTTAACTTTAGCTTTAGCCTTATCTTCAGCTTCATTGCGATAAAACCTCTCTTTCTGATTTCTTGTTAACTTTTCTAGAATCTTCCCTTTCAATTCTTATAAATCAACTTCTAGGTCTTACTAAATTTCTTTCCTTCAGCGATACTTTTCACTTCCACATCCATTTAAAACCTACAGTGGCAACACACCAATAACCTTGTTAGAGATTGAACTCGGAACACTTTTTGTTCCATTTACTTTTTTTTTTCGGTTCCAGCAGCAGTAGTACGTTGAAGGCTGATCCACGATCAAATACTCTATGTAACGTACCTTACTCCTTTACACTCGCCTGTTCGTAATATAAACGGTTCAAACAAGCTTCTACTCACTTCTTCATAATCTGGCACATACTAGTAAACCAATAGTTTTGAGTAGTCATCAAAGTCTCTACTCTAAGTCATACTCAAAGTCATACTCTGTGTAACGTTACTTCCTTCTTACCAATCGCCTGCTTGTAATTTCAACAGTTCAATCGAGCTTCAACACACTTCTTCATAATTTGACACATACTATTAAGCCAATAGTTTTGAGTAGTCATCAAATTCTCTACTCTAGTCAGACTCAAAGTCATACTCTATGTAACGTAACTTCCTTCTTACCAATCGCCTGCTTGTAATTTCAACAGTTCAATCAAGCTTCAACACACTTGTTCATAATTTGACACATACTAGTAAACCAATAGTATTGAGTATTCATCAAAATCTCTACTCGGAGTCATCCTCAAAATCATACTCTATGAGTAACGTAACTTCCTTCTTAACACTCTTCTGTTTGTAACAGTTCAAACAAGCATCTACACACTACTGCATAGTTTGGAGCATAGTAGTTTTGAGTAGTATTCAAATTCTTTCAGAAACCAAAATGTCTACCATTATCAGATTTGCCAACGTGCATGTTTAGGAACTACCAACAAACATTTTCAATCTTTGAACTATCTGTAAATATCATACTTGTCAAAACATTGTATAGTGTCTCTATTAACAGTTTCTTCTTGACGAAAATTTCAAATAATTCTCATTTGTTCGTCTTAAAGCTGAGCGGCTAGCACCCAATCATCTTCAGTAATATCAACACTTGTGATATCAACGTATCTCTCAACGAGAGCTCGACTGAGATCATCAACTTGCTCCTATTTAGAACCTAGTCTATAGACAACTTCGGAATCGCACTCTTATTCCTGTAACCACTTTCATCTCACTGGAGTATTGTTCCTATTGCACTACAGTCAGTGAATATTTTCAACGAGATAGCTTTGCACGTAGGCCCTGAACTTCTGTAATGCTCAAAAAACAGGTTACGTTTCTAACTCGTAGAAGTGATGTGAATTTTGTCCCTGACTTGCCTGTTACAGTAGGCAACTACTTTGCAATCACCATCTACCACTTGCATCAGCATGGCTTAAAATTCCAGACAACTTGCATCTGTGTAGAACAGGGTTATATATTTATGAAACTGACCTAGTTGTCAGGCCGATTTTATAGACTTCCTGAAGTATTCAGAGAGCCCCAAAATCTGTCAAAAATTCTTCACAATAATATGATTAAACAAATCTAGCACTGCGGCACTTCATGATTTTACTCCGTCGAAGCTGATTTTCTGACCTAAACGGATTTATTGGTCTGGAAGACACTGTACTTACTCAACTTCAGGGTAATGTTGCCTGCTGGTGAGGCATGTTATAACTTCTTCAACCTTTCTCAACCCTTTTTTATGCTAAACGATGATATTTTCAGGACATCTTTATAGCTCATTCTGATTTATTGAGTTTCAATATGGTATTTACAAGTTTTTATAACCTGCTGGAGTGTTGGCAAGGTCAAATGCCATTCTCAAAAACTCATTATTCGAGAAGTGCACCAAAAAGACAGTTTTGTCACTCTAATCCTCCGCCATAAGTATGTGATAAAAACCAGAGGCCACATCCAGGGCGACAAAATATTGACTTCTGCTCAAAAAGCCGACCTGGTGATCTATCAGAGTGATCAAGTTCAGACTCATATAATCCACACAAAGTCTGAAGTCGACCGTCTTTTTCTTCACCAGCAGAACTGGACTAGCATAAGCCGAGCTAGGTCAAAGAGAGTGAACTGACAGAAAGGTTTAATAAGCTCTATCCAGTCGAAATCTTGTAGCATCAAGGCGTCATTGTGACGTACTTGGACATGAGTACAGAGTCGAACTCGAACCAAGTAACAAAATCGTCACCTGTAACTTTCATATGCAAAGAGTGCGGAGTGCGCTAGTCTGTCACTGTCTATAGAGAACGGCGACCATGACATGTTCAACTACGTCACATTTCGTCACAAAAGTTATTTCATCTCTTTCTATTAGTGTCACCATTGTCTTATGGGGATTAGACTCTCCTAGTTAGATAACGTTTAATCTCTTTGGAGCTAGACTCCCTCATAATCCTGTCCAGCCTTGTACTATAGCACCAAGAATTTATGTTTCTTCCAACACTTTCCAACACTTTCAACATTTCAACCATGTTAGATTTACCAAGATTTTTAAAGGTAAATGCTTTCTATCTGCTCAACTGTTCAACAGTTCCAAACAGAGCAACTTTTCAGAATGACTCAGGTCACCAGATTGTATGGCACTGAAATCTAATATGGACATGGAAGAAGTCGTTATAATTTAACAACAGTCTGATGACGTAATTTGTTTCGATACTATAGAGTTGTTTATTTTTACAATGGGAATGTCAGATTCGTTCGAATAGTCGCACCAGACAAAAAGATAATATAACAAATCATCTTCTATCATTTCGATATTCACTTTAGCAACCACCCTGTATAGCGTATAATTTCGTAATTTGTTTCAACACTATAGAATTGTTTATTATTACTTTTTTCAATGTTCAAATAGTCGCACCCGACAATAAGATTATAACAAATAATCATTGTCTACTATTTTGACATTCACTTTAGGAATCACCCTGTATATGTTCATCTCGACACTAGTCGAAGTATAACACATCACAACATTACCCATAAAACATTGCGACCCTTATTAATTTTTTCGATATTCACCTATTAAATCATAAATTTTTTCATATTAGTGCTAGAAATACCAGTTTCAATGAGGCAATTTTCAACTTCATTTCCATTAAGTTAAGTCGGTTTAAATATGATTTGTCGCTATTTGAATGTGTGGAATTAACGTTTTCACTTTTTGGTTTGTTTTTGTAAAAGTACATTGTTCTCGATAATGTCGATCAGAATAATAGTCACTCCTACCAACAATTTTACAAATTGTATAGCATATGAAAATGTTTCGATTTAAATCGACTCAATATCATCCCACAACTAGATATGATTCTCAAAAAATCGTACGATTTGCGAGCACTTCCTCGTAACCAACTAGTGGGGTGGGGTGAGGCCCAGAACCGGCTGTATTCCCCTACTACTAGTGGCTAATTTAACAGCTAACAAATTGTCTCAATCTTAAACACTTTTAGTTTATCCACCTTCGCTGTACACTTCAACGAACTGAGTACCCGTTTTGAAAGATCGAACTCAGCAATTTGATAAGTCCACACTCAAATTATTATAAATGTTTCTACTCACGTTTTGGTCAGCAAACTTTCTTTTTTCTCATTTGCTTGTAACTTTTTTTTAACCGTCTTACTTGAGAGGAGGGCGACTACTCTGATGATGACGTCCTGCTAAATGATGAGCTGAGACACACCGCTTGCTTTCTGATTTTTGCTTCGGCATGGCGAGATTGTTTTTGGTTTTCACACTATATAATTCATCTGGGCTATCACCTGGGTAATCCCACTTCTGACTTGTAAGACAAACACTAACACTCATTCACAACTTGTATATTGATATCCAAATAATAATACTTTAATAATTATCAATAGATATGTATAACCAAATATTCAGACGACCAACGCCTACGAATAAGTGCGTGATGCTCAAGGGCCTCTAGGTGAATCTCCTCGTCAATCTCGCTATCGGCACGTTCCATATCGCCTCAGTCAGCGATGATCGCATTTGTTTATCTTCTCACGAACATGAAGAGTCATTCATTCCGGCTAGAAGGTGGCTCAGTCTAACAGTTGAACGGTTGGTATATGTATATGTATTATACAGGGTGTTTCCTAAGTACGTGTAGCAAATTTAAGGGCATATTGCTGAAGTCAAAATAAAAAGAAAAGTTCATATAAACATATGTCCGCAAGTTATTCGTTTCTGAGATACTGAGTGTTGAAGTCCAATTCTTATTTTTGTTTTTTTGTGTATCAATTCCAAAATGATTGTGATATGCGAGTGAAGTTTGATATTTGGGAGTATTTTTCAATGAAAATATCAAAATAGATGTTAGTTTGTATCTTTCGTGGGGGTGGCGACAAGTCATAACTTTTTTGTACAGAAGGTTTTCTTTCATTTAATCGTCTTCTACAACACTTAAATGTAGTCAAAAAATTAACTGTTTTATTATTAAATTGGTCTTAATTACTGTTATTATTATTTGTATCAAATTGTAATGACACCCGATTCCTATTTTAAAATGAAATTGAAGAATAATAATTTTCTTAACTACTTAAATTAATTTTTAATTTAAACATCATTTCGAATGACTGAAAACACATGTAGGTGACGTCACCCACATGAAAGAGGAAAACTAACATCACATTTGATTTTGTCATTGAAAATTACTCCGAGATACGAAACCTTACTCATATATCAAAATTATTTTGGAATGTATTCACGAAATATAAACATGATAATTCAAATTCGACACTCTGTATATCGGAAACGAATGACTTGCGGACATGTGTCTATAGGAACTTTTCTTCCAATTTTGACGTCAGCAACATGCTCCTGAATTTTCTACACGTACTTAAGAA
Organism: Chrysolina oricalcia; assembly: GCA_944452925.2. Lineage (NCBI taxonomy): Eukaryota > Metazoa > Arthropoda > Insecta > Coleoptera > Chrysomelidae > Chrysolina > Chrysolina oricalcia. Next base: position 35,652,067 of record OX101813.2, on the reverse strand, counting down.
ACACCCTCTATATGTAATACACGACTATACAAGATATAGCCTTATGAGAATTAATAGTTCGGGTAATTCCTGCTTATCTATGATAAAAGAAAATCAAGAAGCGTCTCACATAATAACAACGAAATCTAAGCCGTATACCTTAACTTTTTTAGACAATAACAACGTTTAATTTTCAAAAACACGAATTGATTATCTTCACAGATTCTTTGATACTTTTGACACTTCTAATTTAAACAATTGGGATCTTTTACAAAACGTCTCTGTTATATCACTTATCACCTAGAGAATGATTCAAAATTTATTCATTGAAAATGTGTATGAAAATTGATTCATCATACATCAGGTGTATGGTCGTGATGGTAGAGCATTCGCTTCCCAACCATAGGGGCGTGGGTTCGATTTCCAGCATGTTCACTGGTCTCGTGTATGGCATCACACTTTATAGAGTAAGGGCTACGTCTTCCCTAGCTCGCACAAGTCTCTAGAAAACTTCTGAGGGTTGTCGTGAAGGTTATACTTATCTATTTATTCGAAATAACGCTATCGGACAGATACAGATCCCGATATTAGGATGGCACTAATTGAAGTAATAATTTTAGAGGATCAGGTAGTATGGGATCGCATGTTGAAAGTTAAGCTCGCACTTAGATGGTAAACATTGCAAATTGTAGAAATGATTGATCCAATTTTTAATACTTGTTCTGTAAAGTGCATTTGGGAGTTGTGGACGTTTTTATTGTTTTCTGTCTGGTGATGTTGGATGTCAAGGGCTTATCGCCAATAAAGGAGTTTCCAAAATTATGACTTTTAGAAATCATTTAAACTTGAACTGTGCAATAAGTGTGCACTTCAATGGAGAATGCAAGAAGTTCCGTTTGTTCATTTTCATTGCCGATGATGCTTTCCCGTTGCTAGAAACATTTGAATCTTCTTCTGGCCTACAGAAAAAGAGTTCGATGATACAAATTTTCATATATGGAATTTCTAGGGTGCGTTGGCTAGTTTTGAATACCTCTTCATTATTATGGCTGTAACCAGAGAAAGAAACTATGATGGTAATAGTAGAGGAGCCGAATAGAAGATTTTGGGAATCACTCAAGCGCGGTAGATTAAGTTATGGGGGGATACCTTGCACCCTGTTGAGTACCACCACCATATCTAAGACCGTGTTGGAGAACAGGGTGACGGGTGAGTTGATGTATTCAATTAACGGACACAGTAGCTAATAAGTAACCATAACTATATATTTACAAATGTTACTTTAAAAATACTTAACAATTAAATGTATATACAGTTTGGGAATGAATGACTCTCAAGCTCGACCAGATAAATGCCAGTCGAGGAGCTTGAAGAACGGAGAACATCGCGACTTGAATACGTCACCTTGACATTCTCAAGCGCGGTCGATTTTTTTATTTTGAAGGAAATAATCCAAAAATAAAGAGAAAAATATAAACTGGATTTGCACACGCCGAAGTAATAAATATCGTCAATAAAGTTTAGCGCGTGCAGCAGCAGTGGAGTATGTATATCCCACTACGAACCACTCTCTCGAGTGAGAATGTGTAATTTATTAACATTATTATTTGGAACCATGGAGATGAACACCTTGGGGAATTCTTCGCCAGAATGAATAACATGAGGGATTCAATCAAATTCACAATGGAAAAGTAAGCCAATAGTACCCTATCGTTTCTCGATGTGAAAGCTGAAAGAACAGACACTGGAATCCTCACCTCTGTTTACAGGAAGAAGACACACACACAGGACAGTACCTCAACTACGGCTCTAATCTCCCAAACTCCACAAAGAGGGGAATCGTAAGAACGTTGGTGGAGAGAGCAATGTCTATTTGAAACAACCAGGAGTCATTGGAGGCGGAAATTAACCACATCAAAAAGGACCTACGCCGAAACGGATACTCCGAGTGCTTTTTCATCAACAGGAAGACTTGTCACTAAGAACTGTCACTCTTGTCAGAGATCAGAGACGGTTTTTAGAATTCCAGATTTTCTCTTGTAGTTTTATGTGGTGTTTGTTGTCGTTGGTTATTCTTTCATCATTCGTGAATTTGCATTAAACGTGTTCCTTTAAAGACAATTTCTAATAAAGCCCTTTCTTCCTACAGATAAACAATGAACTGTTTAGTGTTGTGCAAAGGAAAAATATCTACCTGAAATAAATAATTTTTGCTAGATAATGAAATTTTTTATGTACCTATATGCTTTGCTCAAAATAGCTTAAATATTATTTTAGCTTGACAAAAAAGGCATGATTTTTGGTTATTGTTCTTAAGAAGAGACCCCAGCAGAACATTTCAGTGAGAAAATTGTAATTTGTGGCAGACATTTTCCATATGAAGAATCATGTGAAAACGACAATAGAATAATTTGAAAACAAGTGTAGTACGAGTACCAATACTGTGTCTGCGTAAGCATGCATGGCGAGTGATACAACTTTCTACCACACTATATTATGAGTTCTAGATTCCTGCAAAAAGTACTAAACATACATAGAATCGCCTGAGAAAATTAATGTCAGTATGGAAGTGCTTTTCTTTGATGGTAAGGAAAATGCTTCTGGCCTCACTTTTTCATGCACCCTACTTGTGGAAATTGCACTAAGGTGATACAACCAGAAATACTCGTAGAAATAGCATGTTAATCTCCTCAAATGATTTAAATTAAATGCAGTTGCATATTTTGACATGAATTGTTCTAGAAACAAAACTCCAGCTTCCAAGCATCCAATTTTATAAATACAATTTGAGTTGAAATTATTCATGATATTAGCTGAAATAAATTTTCATAGTTTTTTGTGCTTTCAATTTATTTTCCAATCCAGTGCTTCCTTGAAATTTGCACCGACGATTTGGGGTGGTTCCGTAGGTTTTTGTTGGTTAACTACAGCTGAAAAGTGAATGTGATACCAAGAATCAGTCGCTTCAGAGCGGTAAATAATAACCGTACTCTACTTTCTGATGGCCTTTGCTGAATATTTGGGATCGTAAATATGTGAAAACATGTATTCTAATCGGCTAAATACAAATAACAGGTATAAGTACAATGAGGTTTCCAACCTTATTCTCCGAGATTCAGAAATAACGTTTGTCTTCACAAGTATCATAATATTTTACTAAAAACTGTTACAAAAATCACTAATGACGCGCATGCGCATTGCGGACTAGCCTGAACTTTTTACAACACTTTTGACATGGGGATTAGCATTCTAGAGTAAGTATATCATCGCATCACTGTTGCAGACTATCAAGCGTTCCGTTTCAACTAACTTTGACGTTGGTGGGTTGAATCGGAACGAATTGCTTGCGTGGTGCATGCCGTTTCCCGCAGATTTTGACATTTATCACTTTATCAGTTAACCAAAATCTTATGTTACGGAAACAAATCTGTTAATCTAGTAAATAAATGAATATGGGTAGAACGAAAATGTTAATAGCAAGAGTAGGAAGCGAGCTTTGTGAAACTGAGAGTAGCTCAGATTCTGATACAAATGATAGTTATGAGGATAATATCGTCTGTCCCAGGCCAAAACCAAACCATGAATATGCTAATTCCAGGGGACTTCAACATGTAAAATACTAATTTTCTACCAAAATGTTCATTGCCAAACCCACGAAAGTGCTATCAGGTTGTCTACTGTGAACGAGAGTGAATTCGCCAATGTGAAAACTTACCTAGGTTTTCAAAGCAAGAAGCACGAATATTCTTAAAACTCTCCTCATTCGAAATGACAAATTGCACATTCGTGGTTTTGGCATAAGACCGACGATATGATGTTGAATGAATTGACGATTTTTTCTTCCATTGTACGGTAAATCAGGTAAATGTGATAATGCACGATACTCGACACTTCATCAAATATCAAATTTAAACTGTTAATTCGGTTTCTGACGTTTCTGTTTGAACGTGACTTTTGAGTTTGACAGATCTTATTAGTATCGCATTGATCGCTGCTAGACGAACGGGCAGTAGCTCATGCACTTTCGATGTCTCAAGGCCAAAGAGGGGAATATAAAAGTGGGCGTGTCAATGCGCTCCCAATGTAGGAAACGGAACGGTCATATGCGCATTATGTCCTCAATGCATGAAACGGAACACGCCTTATAATATATATTTTTATGGATCTACATCATTTATCAATGCATTTTTGACATATGCCTAATTTTACGTCACAAATGACAAGTGGGGCGATTTCACCTACAAAGTTTCTGTAAGAGATAGTTTTCATATTAGACGTCGACAAAATGAAAGTTATTTTAAGGGGGTTGTTCTTCCTTCAACTCGTCATTCTGGCCCTGGTTCGTGAATTGCATTACCCAAATAATGTGTGAAAATTCGACAATAAAACAATTCAATTTTTCCAGATCGAATTGATGAAGATACAAGATGGACGGAACAAAATATGCAGATATAAAGAAAAGAAAACCACATCCCATCGACAGGGGAAATATATTCAACCAACTATTTTTCTGGTATGTATCGTCCATTACCTCAATGAAATACTCAAATTGAATCCCAAAAAAATCATGAGTTGAAATACACTATTATGTAGTTCGTCTTATAATCACTCAATTCATCAAGATCTCAGGAGTATTATATCTATAAACCATCACATCCAACGTAAAATCGTATTTCATAATATACAGGGTGGGACACCGAAAACGAAACAGATCGAATATCTCAAAAATACATGTGTTGTGAAAAAATTTGAAAAACATGTCGATTTTTAATCCAAGGGGGGCAATGGTAATGGGCGGGGGACGCAAGCGTCAGCGACTAGGCCCCAGTGGGCCGGCCCTTTTTGCAATCCCCGGCATCTTCACTCATCCCATGTCGGATACCTGCTCGAACCTCTTCGACTTTCTTATGAAAGTCGAAATGTCCTTCCATTGCAACGAGTGCAATTCTTCCTCCTCAATAGTGGCAGCTCCAAAGACGTTTTGTCTGAGCCTGGGGGAGAAGGGTGAGAAGGGGGGCATCTTCCTATCATAATCTCTACAGTCATACCTCTACCTCCTGCCCTTCGTCACTATCACCCAAACAATGTGAATAGGGAAAGTAGTAAGCGTCATACATCATTAAAAAGGTAATTTCATAAGGAATTCAGCCATGTCAATTTTTGCTACCTACTTTTCATTTTAGCTTACTCTTGCGGGAAAAATAACTGTTCCCTCTTTCAAATTATGATACCTCATTTGCAAGCTAATTTGACATGAATTCGGTGACAATGCTTTATGGAATTTTTCTAAGGGAAAAATCAATATGGCGGACATGAGTGGCAATTATGGTCCGATTCGATTCAACATTGATATGTGGTGGTATTCAGGGTCGGAAATCATGATTTGTTTGTCAATGCAAAGAAACAAGATAGTGGCGAACCAAATTTGTCATTATGGTCCGATTCGATACAAAATTAGTATGTGGGGATTTTTAGGGTCGGAAATTATGATTTTTTTTTTTTTTTCGATGCAAAAAATAGAATGGCGAGCGAAATTTGTATGGTTCGGTTCGACCCAGCACCGAAAACGAATTCTCCAAAACACATCTGTTTTGAAAAAAATGCAAAATCCAAAATCAAGGGGGACATCTTCCTATCACAACCTCAACTGTCATGCCACTCTCCCCACCCCTTGGTCACTTATACAATTTGAATAGGGAATGTACTAAGTGTGACACAGAATTGAAAAGGTGATTTCATAAGGAATGGACCATTCCACATCATATGAGAGAACACTGTAATTAGAAAGTGTATACGCTAATATCACTAGGGAATTTTTATTTATTTTTTCTGACCGCTAGTTTTTCTATAATCAGAAGAAAAGTGGTTTCGTGACGTCATGTTTATCAAAAATAGACTTGGCAACGTTGTAAAAGTTGTGCACCGTGAAATGTCAAATTCTCGTTTGAATATAATGTGTCATATGACAGTTGTCATTTGATACCAGATGGGTTCGTTCGTCTGTTTCACGGAGCATAAATAAGAATCGTTTGTCTCTGTTTAACTCGTTTGCCTACTTCAATATTTAATACAAGTAGAGCAGTTCCATCAAATATGCATGCTGCAAACGAACAGACCCTACTTGATTTCTTTTTTGAGGTTAATGCGGTCTTCAAAGTTTTGGAATGTTTTTGTTGTTTGTGCTCTAAATTTTTTTCCCAATTCCTGTATCTGTATCCCTGCAATAACTGTGAACATGTCGAAAAGGTGCTTCGTACCTGGTTGTCTGAATACCAGTGAATATTCTAATAAACAATTTTTTATGCTCCTAAATACCTATGAAGCGCATTATAAAATGTGGTTCGAAGCATAAACCTTGTGTAAAAGGCAGAAATATAATTATGTTTTTGTGAAGAACATTTCCAACTGAATATTACTGTATTCAAGCAGCTTTCAAGAAACGATTTTAAATTTAAATTTTAGTCACTGCAAAAAATAAATTCATATTTGTTGAATAGAAAGTGTTAATCATCTCATAATCTACTCTCGGTAAATTATCCGAACTTCCCTTCACGAAGCCTTTCCATATTTGGATGATATTATGCAATAATGGGTCAAGCCACAGTCAGCTAGTTTCGTAAAAAAATACCAAAGTAGTTTAGCAGATCTTGAAATGATGGAATGTGGCTTAATACTATCGTCAGTGGTTGAATCATTTTTGCTTATTGTAGAATAACACTTTGGTGATTCCAATCCACCACCATCCATTTAATACACAAATAAATTCACACCAGATCGGTCATAATAACACCTCGCTACAGTATTAATGAATGTATCAGTTAAATGTCGAATGTGTCGAAATCACTTTTGTTGCATGAGAACTGTCATAATGATTTGCGGTGTTGTCAATGCTCGTTCTTCATCGAAAGGATGGTTCGTTCAGGAAATTTGAAAGTTACAAATACAATAAAAAGTAGCTAATATGCGGATTTTTTTCTATGAGTTGAACAAGTGACGAAGTTTCGATTATTTCTCAATGGCTTATACCAAGTTAGAATCTCTATTTTTGAGGAGAACGGTATTAAATATTTCGGAACATGGATTATGGAGGGGGTTGTTTTCGATGAACGTGACGTCAGCGGCACACTTTCAAATGAGATATTCTTTGAAAATGAAAAAAATATAGTGAAAATGGACGTTTCAGACTAGAATCTATCGATTTTGCAATTTATTTTTCATAAATTTAAAGTTCCTTTCAGAATTCAGAACTTTTATTCAACTTGCCCTGTTAGTTAGTATGTTTGTATGTGTGGGACAAATCTTGCAGATGACTTTTGACCCACTTCTAGTTGTTCGATCAACTTGAACTTGGCATTATGGAATTTTTGTTGAAAAAAAAACAACATGGCAGCTCCAGGATGATGGCGGATGAGATTTGTAATTATGGTTCGATTCGATACGAAATTGGATTGTGGGGTTTTAGGTACAGATTTTCAGCATGACTGAAGAGATTTAAATAAAATTGATAAAAAAGCTTTTATACAAATGCGATGAAAAAACATTTTTTTTTTAGATGTGGGACGAAGGCTATTCTGTGCGCAACAGATTCAAAAGCTTGCCGCGAGTACAAAATAGGTATTTTTGAGCGGTAGAATTCTGATTCTGTTTGTTGCGTCACACATCTGAAGAAAAAAAAATCCTTTTTAGCGTATTTGTATAAAATCTCTTTTTTATCAATGTAATTAATTCATTTTAGTCTTACTGAAAACTTTTGAAAGCCCCATTTACCAAGTTTGAATCGAATCAAACCACAATTGCAAAGTTCTTCCTCCATCTTGGTTTTTTCATTGACAAAAAAAATCATAATTTCTGACCCTGAAAATCCCCACATACTAATTTTGATTCGAATCGGACCATAATTACAAATTTTGCCAGCCATCTTGGAGCCACAATCTTGTTTATTTGCATTGACAAATCATAATTTTTGTATCTGAAAACCACCACATATCAATTTTGAATCGAATCGGACCATATTTGCAAATCTTGTCTGCCAATTTGGAGCTGCCACTTTGATTTTTCCTTTAAAAAAATTCCATAATGCATTGTCACCGAATTTATGTCATATTGGATTGCAAATGAAGTATCATAATTTGGAAATCGGAACAGTTGTTTTTCTTGCAAGAGAGCGCCAAAATGAAAAGCTTGGTAGCGAAAATTGACATGGCGGAATTCCTTGTGAAATTACTTATTTAATGATGTGTCACACTTACCACTTTCTCTATTCAAATTGTTTGTGTGATTGTGACCAAGGGTTCCTGTGTTTCTGCATTTTTTTCACAACACTTGCGTTTTGAAGATATTCAATCTGTTTCGTTTTCGGTGCCCGACCCTGTGTATCATATCATCCATTTCCAATATAGACCGTTGGTCCATGACAATAGGGGTGTCGATTATTTACGAAGGTATGCCCTTCAAGGGATATGAAGATAAAGTTGGATTATCGGGAAAAAAGTGGTTTGTTTGATCGGTACCCGGTAGCCCCCTTCCCTGTTCAATCAACTTCCGGTTGAAAGCTATGTTGAAAATGTTATTATAGAAGCAGCTGTAAAAATATTTTGGAATAGTAGGGTCTAACTAAATTAACCGGGCTCTAGCCGATTTGCAAACGTCTAGTTCGGTCCCCAAGGGCGGCATACGGACCGGAAGTTACCCTTCACCGACATTTCTCTCAGATTATTAACGAAGGGTTAAACCCTCCATTTTGACCCAGCATTCAATATTATGACATTTGCATACAATTTGGGTGGGCGAATTTAGCCATATTCGAAGGACAGGTGACGTCATTGACGTCAGGGAGGTGGGCGACCAGGTAGCGAACCAACAAACCACTTTTTCCCTATGATCCGACTCAATCTTCATGTCTCTTGAAGGGCACAACTTCGTAGATAATCGACCCTCCTAGTGTCATGGGCCAACGGTCTTATACAGAATATTCGAAACTACAAAAGCGTAGAATGGCCACAACTAATTTTATTTTCATTTCGAAATAAATTCCGACTTGCAACTCGGAATTCCGACTTGCAACTCGGAATTCCGACTTGCATCTCGGAATTCCGACTTGCATCTCGGAATTCCGACTTGCATCTCGGAATTCTGACTTACAACTCGGAATTCCGACTTGCATCTCTGAATTCCGACTTGCAACTCGGAATTCCGACTTGCAACTCGGAATTCCGACTTGCAACTCGGAATTCCGACTTGCAACTCGGAATTCTAACTTGCATCTCGGAATTTGGATTCATATACAACTTTCTCTTTCGAATTGAATCTATTGTTTCGAATATGTTGATAATAATAATATAATATACAGGGTGTCCCACGAAGATTAGGACAGGGAATATCTCGGAACTCAAAAGTAGTAGAGAATTGTATTTTTGGGGTTCTGAATTAAAGCAATTGGTGCAGTTTTTTTTGATATTATGTTACCCAATGAGCTTTTTGTTTTCGGTCACGTGACATCAGATTCAAACTTATTAATGCGACAACCTGTATATTTTGGCATTTTTATGTTCCTCCTGATGAAACAATTTCAACGAATTATCATACTTGTAGTCTGAAAAGATTTTTCCAAGAAATACAGGTACTTCAATATCCTTTGTCCCACGACGTTTTCAATTATAATAATTTGAATAATATAATATACCGAGTGTCCCAGAGCTTTCAAACCAGCAAATATTTCAATTATTCACAGAAAATAAAATTTAAAAAACTTTTGCTGTACGAGATCATAATCTCTTTCGTGCAGCATAGCAAAAACCACCCTCTGCCAAACAACCCCCCAGAAACCACCCTTAACTTTTGTTCTTTAAATTGCAACCCTATGCCTGTTTTTGTTCAATACAGTCCATTTCACTTCTCATTCAATGATATAATATCATAGTAGCTGGAATGGCATACATAATGATGGGAAATGAAAAGACACAAATGAAACATTAATTTATAAACTCATCTGCGTTTTGAATAATACATTACACTACAGAAATTATTCAAAATGTTGGCCAGCACTTGTCATAAATGATTCAAGTAGGAAAAAGTCCAGTGGCGAGAGATCTGGAGAACATGCAGCCCATCGAATAGGCCCACTATTTCCAATCCAACGGTCTTGAAAGATATTATTGAGGAAAGTAGTAACTATATTATGGTCATGTGCAGGAGCACCCATCATCTTGTTGCCACATTCGTTGTATTTCTTTGATTGGAGTATCTTCTAACAGTACTTGAATACAATTTTCCGAAAAAATTAAGAGCTATATGGTTGTGATTATCTTGGAATGAATTTTGAATGTGTGCAATGACTGCCATTCGTCTTTCAAAATATGCAGATCTGAGTCCTTGGTGTAAATGGATTTTGAAAAGATTATACCTGTACTTTTTGCAAATTCTTACTGATCCCAATATCCACCGCCAATGCACGAACCGAAATATCAGGATGTACTTCGGCGTAGGCCAAAACAATTATAAAATTTTCCTCAGTCCTCAATGATCCCGTTCGCATTGTGTTTTGTACATGAGAAAAAGTATTGCGACCTGGTTGTCGACGACCAGAAAAGCGCTGCTTATACATCCTCTCTGCGCACCTTTATTCTTGTGGCATTCACCAAAAGCTAAAATCATATCAACGTATTCGTTTGTAGTGAAGGTGAAAGGCATTTTGACATTTAACAACAGCATCACGACTGATAACAATTTGTGATCCAGATATTGTAAGAATGAAACACACAAAAAGTTTACATTTTGTTGTCTATTTTTCTTTACCATCCTCTTTTTCTTGTCTCCACAATGTGGAACAATTAATTCAGCCAAATTAATACATTTTATTATAATGATTTATCGTTAAATAAGAAATAAAAAAGATTGTGAGTTAAACAACAACAAACATGGGGGTGCAATTCAAAAAACTAAAGTTAGGGGTGATTCCTCGGAGATAATTTGCTATGGGGTGGATTTCGCTACACTATTTGGAATGGCTGTCCCCTACGACACATAATTTTTCAAATTTGTTCCCTAAGTAAATAACTGAAATATCTGCTGGCCTCAAAGCTCAGGGACACCCGGTATATGAATTGATATAATGTAAATGAATACGAGTTGTGAATCAGAATTCCGAGTTGCAAGTCGGAATTCCGAGTTGCAAGTCGGAATTCCGAGTTGCAAGTCGGAATTCCGAGATACAAGTGGGAATTCCGAGTTGCAAGTCGGAATTTCGAGATGCAAGTCGGAATTCCGAGGTGCAAGTCGGAATTCCGAGTTGCAAGTCGGAATTCCGAGTTGCAAGTCGGAATTCCGAGTTGCAAGTCGGAATTCCGAGTTGCAAGTCGGAATTCATTTTGAAATGAAAATAAAATTTGTTGTGGCCCTTCTACGCTTTCGTACGAAACTAATATTTTAAAGGCAAGAAATGAAATGGAGAATTATTAATCCAAACAAATCCGTGAAAATATTCACACTCCTCTTCATAGTCAATGCTTGAGATCACCTTTTACCAAGGCAATATTACAAAACCAGAAGATTTGACAGAATTTCGCCAATCGTTCTCAAAAAACGTACCACCACTTCTTTGCAAGTTATTCAAACTGCCTTATAATTTGGAGCTATTTCCAACAAATTGGAAAATTTTGATAGAAACCTATACTGCACTGTATATCCAGGGTCAGTAAAAAAAACTATCAACATCGAGCTTGTGCAATATTCGGAGAGGAAAAGGTTGATTGAAGAAGCTATTGACTTTGACAGTATTAATATTTACAGAGCATTTTATTTTTATATCAACGGTTTCAAGATATCAAACATTTACCTAACAACAAAAGTTGTACAAAGGATTTCTCAACACTCCTACTCTTTGTTCATCATTTTATCAAATTAAATATATACTCAAACTTCTGGAAATCTCCCATCGAAAGATGCTTCGTAAAAGTATAAACCACCCAATTTTCTAAAGGTGAATAAATTTGCAAACTGCTGTCAAATATATTGGTTCTTGATATGAACGTGCTGGTTCATCTATGATATTCAATATTATTCACTAGATGAATGACGCTTTGGTTATCGACAAACAAACTGGTTGGTTTGGGTGAAACAATTTCATGCGAAACATCAGAAGCTTCTATGTATCCATCCATTTGAATTTTATTATAATGCTTTATAATAAAGTTTCTTAGAAACCTAATAGTGTGCAGTATCACATTAATCGTAATAAAATGCTGTTTTTTCATAACCCGACGAACCCCCCAATTTGCCATTTAAAAAAAGTTTGAAATCCAAAGTTTAAAATAAAATTTTCCATAGTATGTATAGATTGATTTTGACTGAGAACAGAAAAGTCGTTATTTTCCAAAATTTTATGAATAAATTTATAATTAAAATGAAAATTAAATTTCAGAATAATACAAAAATTGGTTATAATTGATACATGGTTGTAAACGGTATATTATATAGAGACAAAAATAGTGAAAATATACCACTTCCTGTAAAAACTAGAAGTTGCACGAAGATGAAGCACTTGTCAAAATATGCAGTTTTATCTCGTATAGGTACATCAGATCCTCCAAATTTTATTCCATTATCTACAAAAACAAAAGTTGGAGGAGACAGCCACTTTCCGCGGACCCCCAGTATACATATAACTTTTCCGTTACAAAGTTATTACAAGAAAAAAATGTATATTGGCCTTGCGTCAAGATTTTCGTAAACTTGGAGATGCAATGAGCAAGGTTGATTATCCACGCCCACAAATTTTCGAAATGATATGTCTTTCTGTTCTCCAGATACTTCTAATGTTCCATCCACTGTGAAACACCCGGTATACTGAGTCTCCGTGCGAGCTAGTCGATTGCATTTGAATATACTATTTTGACATAAATTTCCTCCTTGTCTTTCTTTTCAAAGTAGTCATTTGCTGAGCAAATTATATCAGGTCTTTGGGCTGAAAATATATTAGTCGATTGCATTTAAATATACGATTTTACATATTTTTTCTTATCTCATTACCTTCCTTTCCAAAGTAATTATTTTCGCTAAGCAACTAATCAGTTCTTTCAACTGTGAATTCATATTAGTGAGCCCATATTCTCCAGTGGCTTATCGGTATTCTTTGAAAGAGGGGCATCTGTAGCTGTTGCTCGAAAGCAGTTGAACCCCATCCATTATTGAATGATTACGTATGCCCCAAAGCTTTCTGCAACGCTTGCGATAATATGACAAAGTGTCCCAAGAACAGACTGTCAACTCAAAAAATCCGTCAATTGAACATGCGAACGATGCGATCAATTTGGCAACGACATGAATTATCTGAGAGCAGTCATATTCTTAGGGGACTTTAATTTCCCAACAATCTCATGGCATCCTGTCCACAATAAAACTTTTTTAGAACCCACAAATGTAAGTGACAAATCTTCTGAAATTACCAATATGTTCTCTTCATTTGCATGATTGCAATGCAATAGCGCTAAACGAAAATAGAAGGATGACTGATGTCAGCAAGGCCTTTGATAAAATCAGTCACAAAATTTTAATAACTAGGCTTGCTGAAGTTGAATTATTCTCTGAAGTTCCCCAATGAAGTCACCTTGGGCCGTCATTCTTCATAATTTACATAAATGAAATTATTACGTCTTTCAAATATTGATCACTTCTATTAGATGCAGTCGACTTGAAACTGTATCGCAAAGTGAATGTCCTGAGTGACTGCAGAAAGATATAAGAAGACTTTAACCGTTTTACAATGTTTTGTGATAGTAATAGCCTCTTTTTGAATCCTAACAAATGTGTTTTAATCACTTTTACCAGAAACAGAAATTGATTTTACTATAAATATAAAATAATAAACCAGGAACTGAAATCTGTATCTGAAGTGAAAGATCATGGGAAAACAGTCAACGAATGCAATAAAATTATGGGACTTTATTTCGTATCAGTTGTTTGGAAATTCCAGTATGAAGTTCAAATAGATACGAGGATGTATTGATATCTAGTTAGCCTAGACCAGTTCCCTGCATAAACAAAATATTGCGTTACCATAGCAACGAACAATAACTTATTAGAAGAGTCAGTGTAAAGTTTGACGTCAAAAAAGTAAACCAGAGTACGAAGATATGAATACCTTTGGTGATCAATGTCCTTCGTATGCGACCGTGAAAAATTGGACTGCAAGCTTCAAAAGAGGTAAATTTTCCATTGAAGATGATGACCGATCAGGAAGGCCAGTTTTTGTATCAGTCTCCGAAAATATCGATGCAGTACATGACATGATTTTAACAGACCGTCGAATTGGCCTAAATCGGATATCTGAAGCACTGAATATTTCATACGAACTCGTTCGTCATATAGTTCACGTCAATTTGAACATGAGAAAAATTGCTGCAATATGGATCCCCAAATATTTAAATGTTGGCCAAAAGCGTGCAAGGGTAGTAGCATCGCGTTCGATCTGTGCTCGATTTGAAAACGACGTAGACTTCTTAAACTGAATTGTTACTATGGATGAGACTTGGGTACATTTCTACGATCCAGAAACAAAGCAACAATCGATGGAATGGCGACACTCCGGTTCTCCAAGACCTAAGAAGTTTCGTGTCCAAAAATCTGCTGGAAAAGTTCTTGCTTCAGTTTTTTGGAATTGCCATGGAGTAATCATGATTGATTTTTTGGATAAGGGTAGAACAATAACTGGAGATTACTATTCGACATTACTGACCACTCTACGGGAAAAAAATAAAGAGAAAAGACGCGGAAAGCTATCCAAAGGTGTTTTGTTTTTGCAGGACAATGCCCCTGCACACAAATCTCATGTTGCCATGCAAAAAATTCCTGATTTAGAGTTTGAATTACTATAACACCCCCCTTATTCACCAGATTTGGCTCCGTCCGACTATCATCTCTTTCCTCAACTGAAAAAAAGTTTAAATGGTCGTAAATTTTCTTTCAACGAGGAGGTAATAAAAGCTGTGGAGGTCTGGTTTGCAGAGCAAGAATAAACATTATTTTTGAAAGGTCTAGAGACGTTGCAGGTTCGCTGTAATAAATGTATCCAATTAAGAGGAGAATATGTTGAGTAATAAAATATTTTGACATTGAAATTTTGTTTGGTTCCATAGCAGGCTGAGAATTTTTCAACATATCCTCGTAGAATTGAAAGAGCACAGAAAAAAATTCACATATACAGGGTGACACAGGATTAAACCGCCAAACGTTTATGATCGATATTTTAGGTAAAAAGAAAACTTTTGTTCACATAAGAATGTGTCCCAACTTGCTTCGTTTTCGAAATACATAGTGTTTAACGTTGTTAGAAAAAATCAGTTTTTTATCAATCGTTTTGAAACTTTTTTGCTGATTTTAATGAAACCTGGCATGTTTATTTGCGGTAAAAAGGGCCTTCTTTCAATGTACTTATAATGAAATTATTTATTACAATGGCGTCCCGAAGGGTAACATAATTGATATTAGTACCAATTATTGTACTCCACTGTTTTTTGGTAAGTTTGGCTTTTTTTAATATTAAGTATTTTTTAGGTAAGTATACAATTTTTTTTTCTATTTTATTATTTGCGTATCTCGCTTCATTTTTGAGAAACAGTTTAAAAACCGCTTCCTTGTAACAGGAAAAAAGTATCTTACTTATTGATATTAGGACAAATTTATTTATTTTAATTTAATTGAAAGCGGGAAAAACAAAAATTCACAAAAATTCCTCAAAATCATCACTTCTTTTTCAATGCAAAGTTCGCACCGGCGAACGACTATTCTGCGGTTGCTCTCGGCACTCTAATGATGTGATCTCAGGTGCTGCTCGAACAATTCCTTTCCAGAGAGTACCTTCATCGTTGATGAATTCAGCATAAACTTTGATTTTCATTGTACCCTATACAAAAATCCATAAAGATCAAGTCAGGAAAGCGCGAAGACCAAGGAACTTTGACACCCTGTATCTCGAAATCGAAGCAAGTTAGGACACATGATTATACGGAACAAAAATCTTATTTTTGCCTAAAAACCGATCCTAAACTTTTGGCGGTTTAACCCTGGGTCACCCTGTATATTGTTTATAAGACAAAGCACTAAGGACGGGTTGTACAAAACAAGTTTAACAAAAGTTTAAGTAAACTTGCTTCAACTTTTAAAACTGTTAAGACTGTTTTTTTCCGCTAACCAGCTGTCATCCCCTTACGAACGGCAGCGTTCAGAAGTCGAAACTATTGCGAGCCAAAGATTAACGAGGTCTTACCTTTTAACGTGCGATTCCTAGCACTTTCTCGGGCCATAAGAAAACTTTCTGCAGTCGCCATGGTGTGAACCATCGCCGACTGGCAGCCAAAGTGATTGAAACAATGTCGCTTTAACCACTCGGCTACCTGGCCCCGTTGCTAGAAATTAGCCAATGAATTTCTACTTCCTTAGCAACTGAACACAGTCTGGTTGAACTGTTAGGGCGGGTTGTACAATACAAGTTCACCAACAGTGTTAAAACAAGAATCAAAGAGCACAAGGCTTGCTGTAGGTTAGGGCACACACAGACATCTGCTGTCGCAGAACATACTCTCAACAACGATAACCATAGAGTGAAATTTGAAGAAACCCAAGTCATCTCTTCAACATCTGCCTATTACCCAAGACTCTTCCGGGAAGCAATTGAAATTCAGAAACACCACAACAACTTCAACAGAACCGAAGAAGGACTACAATTGAACAAGGTTTGGCTTCCAGTTCTCAAAAATTTTCAATTAGCTCCCTACCCACAAAATAACGGTACGAACGATTCTATGATGTCAGCTAACGCTATGGACCAATCAGATGTAAGAACGTCAAATCACAGGTATTTATTGAGACAACGTATAACAAATGTCAAGCATTTGACAGCGACTTAGGAAACCAGAAACTTTGAAAATATCTCTTGAAAATGCTAACCACTCGTGTTGGCGAAACGTCGAGATCTTCTCTAAACATACGTCGGCCTTACAACCCGAAGAACCACCATGTAAGTGACGAAAACCAAAGTTTTCACCTATCTCTCTTCTAATGCCACGTAACAAACTTCGAAAATGGAAAGATTGGGCAAATACATCCAATTGCCACTACTTATGTTACTACCAAATATGTTAATACCAAAATGTTCGTGGGCACAATTCTAGTGCTGATGTCTTCTGGAATGGAGTCTCTTCTTAGGAGCATGATTTCATTTGTTTGAGTGTATCTTGGCTGTCTCCAGTTGTGTGACCGAGCCATTATAACATTCTCAGATGTGACAGGATATTTATCAAAACGAGTACCACTAGCTATTGCTTTCCAGAATAAATTCTGTAACACCACTTTCAACTAGTTCGTACTAGTTATTTACATCCACCAAAAATGACCGAAATTGAAAAATTCATTAACAATCTTATCATGTTAGGTTCCCTTCATGATAAAAATATATTGATAATTCGAGATTTCAATCTTCCCCACTTCAGAAATGAAACAAATTCATTCACAATCTCAGCTTGTTAAATCCCCTTTATGATGATAATTTGTTGATAATTCTAGATTTCAATCTTCCCCACTTCATTAATGACATAAGCGACAGTAAGAGTGACGTTTTCAAGAAATCCATGGAAATGTTCGTGTTGAAACAGTATAACGATGTTAAAAATATCAATTAACCAATAGTTACATCTTGTTCTAGCAAAATTCACTTGTAATATTGAAAAATGCATCAGCACTGGTCTATTTGTTTCATTTTGGAAAAGGGTGATATCATCATGATCGAGAATTACATAGATAATTGAAACAATTATTTTGTATCTATAACTCGGTGAAGAACAGTCTAAGCTGGTAGCTGGGCTCTGTAAAAAAAGTCTTGCGTAATCAATTATTGAAGTAATACACAATTTGAATCTGGTGCTCATTTATACTTGAAAAAACATTTGACTAAATTATTTTTTAAATAATGTTTCATCGATTCCATCATTTGGTTTCTCGAAGGACCACTTATATTTTTACTCCTTTCTATAGACCATGACAAGAGAAAAACAAAACATTCAACGTCATCAGTGACTGTGCGGACCATCAGAACCTAAAGAGTGCAATAAATTTAGTATTTGATTGGTGTTCTAAAAATTATTTACAACTGGACATATCCAAATGTCATGTTTTATTATTCATTGAATAACAATAAATATTCAATTTTTGCTATGAAATAAATGATAACGCTATCAACAAGATCAACACGATGATGGATACCATCCCGCAGGAAAACCTTGTGAAGAATCTTCAGGAGTTCATTAAGAGATCCGGAGTACTCACGAGATAGACCTGATAGCAGAGTGTAGAAAGGTTATATACAGAACAACCTGCATTTCAGCCACTGGCTAGCCCCGCCATCTAATAATAATAATAAAATAGATCCGTGAGGCCCCTGGGCAGAATTCGTTTGGGGACCCTACTTTCTACCGTTGAAAATAAAAACACTTTTATAAATACAAAATATGCATTTGAAAATATGTAATACAAAATAAATAACAGTTATTTGGTGGAATACAAAGTAAAATAATAATATGTACATTAAGATTAGTGATTAAAGTAGTGGCTATTTTCTAGATTTTCTTGTTAAAATTTCATTGATTATGTCGGACGTATCTAGTTGCCTTAAGACATCGTGTTCAACGCTCATTATAGAGAGACGATTCAAACTTTCTTGACCCATCATAGACCAAAGTTCATTTTTAGTTAACTTCAGTTTTGAGAACGATCTTTCCCCAGTGCAGTTAATCTGCATCAGAACTATATATAGACGAAAAATCAACAAATTGGACTAATTTGCTATACATTCTAACAAGTTTTAGTGAGTGAGAGCTTCAATTTCATTGGGAGTTAAATTTTCCAAATGATGTAGAAATTCAAAATCAGAATGAATAGCTTTTTATGCGGAGAGCCTCTGACTTAGGTAGTGAATTGATCCATAATAGGAATAAAATTTTGAGTTCTAAATTTCTCTGATGGTGTCATTTCAGCCTCTGAAGCCTTTCCATAATCCAGTGGAGTAAGCCGAACATTTTGTTGTCGCATCCTATGCGTGGAATATTCTTTGGTTCCGCTTATCTTCTCACCCCGTGTCTTGATGAATTCTCTGAGTGATGCAAGTGCTGCCACTCCTGAATTAAGGTCAATATTTGGAACTTGAAGAATATGACTTGACATGATTCCTGATCTTTACATTCTCATCGTCATCGTCGTCATTGATTCAATTGTTTTCCTGTGGAAGATTTACCGGTAGAAGTGGAAGGAGTTGTTATTAAAAAATCAGTCATACGCTGTGTTTTTGCAATGACTTCTGAATATCTTTTATCTTGAGCGAATTTGCGTTTTTGAGCGCCACTCTCATAATTTCGCTCTCTCTTATATCGATCCATATCCTGAAATGTAATGTCGAAAAATAACTTGAATTGAAAATGAATTGAAAGTACTTTAATAAATAATTTAGTAAGAGTGGAACATTTCATATAAAAATTTTTATAAAACGTGTGTGGTCGGGGGACCCCTGGTAAATTTAATCATATGAAAAATAAAATATAACCTTCCTACAGGCTACTAAATTTGCAAAATTACGCTAAATTCACTTGTTTTCTTATTATTTTGGGTTAGCTATAGCTCGTACATTGGTGATGGACGAATAATATTATTTCATTTAACATATTCGCCTACGCGACCCGACACGCATAAATGTTATCACTGCACCACTGCAGTAGTAATCAGTGGCGTAGCGCCTTGTTGGTAAGTTTTAATTTTAATTGTAATATACAAATGTGTTTGGTTCGCATAATGCATAAAATAATATAATTCTCTCGATGTGCGGATTGTTCTTATATGTGTGGAAGCCCCTCTTTCGTGGGGGGCCCGGGCAGCTGCCCAGCCTGCCCCCTCCCTTGAATCCGACTCTGGAAATAAACAAAACAACCACTTCAATAACTCAATTTATTATTTTCAGTTGGTTACTTCCATACCTATCGAAAGGCCTAAAAAAAGAAATCGACGAAGATGACATGTACGAGACGAGTAAATCGCAGAAATCCGCACGACTCGGGAACGAACTGGAATCTGCATGGATGAAGGAAACGAGAAAGACGAATCCTTCCCTACTAAAAGCTTTATTTATCGTGTTCAGGGCTGAACTAGCGCTTTACGCATTGTTTATGATGTTTACGGAGACCGTCAAGTGAGTATTAACGTTTCTCCATTATTTTTCCTTGTTTGTTCAATATAACGTACAGAGCGTTCGCATGAAACTTTTATTCACAATGTTCATTTTCAGATTCATTTCATTCAATTTCTGAAGTCAAAGAAAGATTTTGCTTAGTTACAACTCCATAGTACAATCCAAACGCAGTGAATGTTTTCAAATCCTGTAGACTTTTGGTAATTTCGTGATGCAAGGAATACTAAGTACGGTGCTCTAGAAACACCCAGTCTCTATTTCAATAAAATCAAACTAGGTATTTCAGCACTAAAAAAAACATTATATTTTTTCATCATTAAAAAAACATCCTCTTTACTTGTAGTGTAGTAGTGTAGTTTAAGTGTAGGTTAAACTCGGTTTTACCTGATTTATTTCTCGCTGCTTCTTCATCTAGGATATACACTCTCTGACTGCTGTTTCAAGGGATGAAGTCCCTCAAACCGGTTCTTGGTCCTACTAGATCCCTAAATAGAACCCAATAAGGCTGCTGTTACCACTTCTGTGGTTAGGGGTGAGGTATAAATATTTGCCAGCCAGGAGATACCAACAAAACCCCTTTTGTGGCTCTACTCAGATACAGTTTGTCCGAAAGTGATGTCAGGTTCGTGCTACCCGCGCGAAGGAGTAGACTTAAGTAAAATTGACTCAACTGATAAAAAATTTGGTGTTAGTGGAATGCCCAAATCAAACACAGACGTTGGATAAATATTATATCTATTGAATAAAAAGTAATATAATTTGGAATAAAACAACACAATATCTAAGTAGATAAGAAAATTTTGCAAATAAAAGTAAAAGCAATTACTAAATCGATAATTGGACGACTTATTAAAACAAAAAAAAAGTTTCTCTAAAAATTCCCAAAGGGAAACTTACGATATTCAACAACAAAAAAAAAGTTTGCTTTCAGGGTGTCTTTTTATGAACCCCTAACTAGTTTAGGTTTACCCCAAAACTATAAGTTTACTGGAGCCAATTTCTTAATAATACCCGCTTGGTGCCTTGTACTGGGAGTGTTTCAATATAATAAAATGGAAAAATTTAAAATGACTTATGGTCTTCGAATAAGAGATAGTTACAACAATCGATATATTTCTTACTCTCTAGAAGAGGCTTAAACCCAATAGCTAATCCTTTGTATAGTCTGGGAATCACTCTGTATACCTATTCAAATGGCGATAAAACTGTGTAATTACCACCATAATTAAAATTGATAGTCACCCTTCTGCGAATCTCTTTATCTATGTATCATCAACAGATTCTAGAAGTTTGACCAATAAAATGCTTAATTTTTGAAAAATTGTAACTTAAATTGAAAAATGATCTTCTGCAATTTCGTAAAAAAGGCCCTTTTCTTAAAAATAACTCCAGAAATACTGGAGATACAAAAAAATGCTTGAGTTTCAAAATGTACTTTTTTAAGGGAGTACCACCTTATTCGAGCCCTTAAAACTCACCCCATTTCAAAACTAGGGAATTGATTGCGAACAGCGTTGTAGCTCTTAAAAGACACTACAAAATAATTTTTGGATGAACTTTCTATCATCAAAAATGATGGAGCTATATTCAAAAAACCACACTAACATTCATTACAAAATACAGGTGAAGAAACCACGACAATGATTAATAAATGAAGACATTTCAAAAACTTGTTTTTATCTATTTTTGTATAAGTTTTATTTTTTCAATTGTGGGTAAATATGCAGTGTATTCTTGTGTAAATTAACTTTTTACTATTCATATCTATTAGTAGTTTATAGGGGCCAGGTAGCTGAGTGGTTAAAGTGACATTGTTTCAATCACTTTGGCAGCCAGTCGGCGATGGTTCAAACCATGGCGACTGCAGAAATTTTTCTGATAGCCCAAGAAAGTGCTAGGAATCTCACGTAAAAAGGTAAGACCTCGTTAATCCTTGGCTCGCACAAGTTTCGACTTCTGAGGGCTGTCGTTCGTGAGGACGACATGTGGTTAACGGGAAAAACAAACAAACAATAAGCATTGCAATGTTGTACCTAAGGGGGGGTTTTCAAGAGTAGAAATTTTGCAAAATAATGAAATTGGTAAAATTTTAGGTAGGAACATTTTTAATTATAAAACTCTGTCAAGCAATTAATGTTTTCTAGGGTGAATCTTTTTTTTAAGCTACAGTAGGGGTTGATTTATGATGGTTGAAAAGTTATAAAATGAAAATAGTACATATTTTAAGCAACATCATTCTTAAAATGGACAAATAAATTGCAAAACTCGTTTAAATCGACAGTTTCTAGTCTGAAACGTACATTTAACGAAGAGTTCCACTACACATAATCCACGTTCCAAAACAGGCAATACCCTTCTCCTTAAAAATATTGCTTCTAGCTTGATACAAGCCATTTAGAAATTATCACAACTTTGTTGATCAACTCAGAGAAAAAAAAACGTATCACCTATTTTATTGTATTTATGGTTTTCAAATTATCTGAACGGACCTTCCTTTTGATGAAAAACGAGCATTGGCAATACCACAAATCGTAATAACGTGCTCAGTATTCATCGGGTGAAATCAAATCAGATAAAGCAATGTCTATGATTTCATTGTGACTTTCATCTCTTTGAATTTGGTTTTTCAAGTATATTTTTCTGAACCTTTACTAGTACCTAAAATTTTTTGATAGTTCAAGGTCTTTTTCGCAATGACTAAAATTTTAAATCTTTCTTTGAACTCTGCTTTGAATACAATAATAACATAACGTAAAGTACTCACTTTGAAATGTTCTTCACAATAATATATATTTCTGCTTTTTACACAGGGTTTATTCACTGCTTCGAAACACATTTTACGACGCGCTTCATCTTTAGGTGCATAAAAAAATAGTTTATTAGAATTTTCACTGGTGCTCAGACTACCGGCTACAAAGCACTTTTTCGACATGTTCACTTTATTAGAGGGATACAGATATAGAAATTTTAAAAAAATGTAGTATACAAATAACAAAAACTTTCAAACTTTGAAAACCGCATTAACCTCAAATAATTAATGACGTTGATGGAACTACTTTTCTTGTGTCCAATTTTAATGTAGGAAAACGAGTTAAACAGAGACAAACGATTCTTATTGGTTTGCTCCGTGAAACAGACGAACGAATCCGTCTGGTACCAAATGACAACTGTCATATGACACATTATATTTGAATGAGAATTGGTGCACAACTTTAACAACGTTACCAAGTCTAGTTTTGATGAACGTGACGTCACGAATTACTTTACTTCTGATTATAGAGAAACTAGCGGTCAGAAAAAAAACGAGTGATATTGGCGTATATACTTTCTCATTACAGTGTTTTCTCATATCTCGTGGAGAGGTCCATTGAAACACTATGATAAATGATGAAATTTTTTCGACGGTAAATTTTTTTGTTAATTAAGCTACAATAGGGGTCAAAATACCGGGTGTCAACGAATCTATTAGACAAGTCATAACTTCTAGACCATTAGGTGTATCAAAATGAGATATGATATAGGTGAATGGTATGTGAAGAGGAGAGTTTTCACATAGTTTTCACTTTCCGGTCACTTTCGGTTTCCCCGGAAATGGCTCCGGTTCTAAATTTTTAAATAGAACACCCTGTATATTGTAACATTTTTGGATTTCTGAGACAATTCTAGATCAGAATGTGGTATTTTCGAAAGTTTGTATGCCTACTTAATTTTTTCGGAGTCACTTTTGAAATTACATCTAGGTGACGATGATCGGAAGTAAACTAATCTAAGGACCTCAGGTGATATCAGAATATTACAATCGCGAAGTTTTAGTGACTAGTATGATAGATATGAATAAGACAAGTTGACAAAATTAAATTTTCGTGTCTAACTATTATTTTCCAAATGGCGACCATTTTTTGACAAGCACTTTCCGAAAAAAGGATATTTTGACGAATCTAACGATACCAATTTATTTGCGATTGGATTACAAATAAGAACATAAATTAAATATTACTGAGGAAAATGCTTCATAATAATTTATTTACTTTTGTCAAGTGTGCCATGGATAATAATTCATTTACTTTTGTAAGCACTTTCCGATCATGGCCACCTAGATGTAAAAAAAAACTGAAAATCGGAATTTTCGTTTTTATTTTTTTCTATCGTTATTTGACAACATAGCTCAAAACCAAAAGTACATTTTTATTAATACTTTTTTCAGCTACACGTTTTCATGTTCAGATTTACTATCCGACGTTTCGTCTTCTGGCATTCATCAACTTTTTTTTTCTGTTATGGGTGCCATATTGTTTTTATATACAGAAAAATAGTGATTCTCATTCTGATTTCATTGATGCATAATTTGTTATGATTTGCACTTCTGAAACCACAGATATTAAAAAAATAACAACTTCATCTGAGATGGTCATGACTCCATCGAAAAATTTTGTTTAATAAACACTAGTTGTCAGAACTCATTAAACATCATAAGTTTGCACAAATACTTTAGTCGAAATGTCCTCATTCTCAAATGAAGAAAAACGAGATATGTTGAAACTTTATTATAAATTTGATAGGAATAGTACGAAAACAACACAAATTTATTTTGAATTATATCCGGAAAGACAACAGCCGGATAGAACATTATTTGGAATTTTGGACAAACACTTGGCTGAGTACGGTGCGTTTCAAAAACCAAGAATGGAATATGGAAGCAGAATGGAACAAAATATTAGACGTAACTTATCAGTCGAGGTAAAATAATTGTTCATTCCATATTCGAAGAAGTATAATTATTTTTGGTACTTTTTTAGATAAATGCAGATCCTTCCAAATCAACACATCAAGTCTCGGCAGAAATGGATGTGCCATAGACGAGCGTTTGGAGGGAATTCAAAAAAAGTGGTTTGAAATGTTATAAGATACATATTTCACAAAAATTACAGCCAGGTGATCCTGAGAGAAGGATGGAATTTTGTAGCTGGCTCTCGAATAGGGTAGATCCTACAAACTTCTTGAAAAACATTATTTGGACCGACGAAAGTACTTTTTCGAACTGTTGTGTTTTTAATAGAAATAATGAGCACATTTGGAGTGAAAATAATCCACGACACTTCAGAGAAGAAAACTGTAATTCACAAACAATGAGCTTATGACTTGAGGCATAAGATGTCCGGAGGACTGCTCATTGCTAATATCCTATACAATAGGAAAAGTTGGGTCAAAAATCCATCAGAAAACAACTACTTTCCTGGCTAATGCCACGACTAACATTGAATTACATCTGATGAAATTTCCGTGCAGAGTTGCTACAAGGTTATCTCTGCAATTGCTTGTTGCATGGGAATGTTCATCGAAACATTCGGACCACCTATATATCGGTTTCGGGTTGTTGTCCCTCACCAGTATAGGGTAGGTCTAGCAGTCAATAACTGATGACTGCAACGAATGAATCGATAACCAAATCCATTTCAAGACCGAAACTAAGATCGCGCCCTCACAGTGGATAACTCCAAAACTGCGAGCGCCATCCCAGCGCCGACCACCCAACTAAGCAATACCCATGAACCACGATCGTCAAGACCGTATAAAACGGAGAAGAAAACTGTAATTCACAAACAATGAGCTTATGACTTGAGGCATAAGATGTCTGGAGGACTGCTCATTGCTAATATCCTATACAATAGGAAAAATTGGGTCGAAAATCCATCAGAAAACAACTACTTTCCTGGCTAATGCCACGACGAACATTGAATTACATCTGTTGAAATTTCCGTGCAGAGTTCCTACAAGGTTATCTCTGCAATTGCTTGTTGCATGGAAATGTTCATCGAAACATTCGGACCACCTATATATCGATTTCGGGATGTTGCCCCTCATCAGTATAGGGTAGGTCTAGCAGTCAATAACTAATGACCGCAACGAATGAATCGATAACCAAATCCATTTCAACGGGGATACCTATCTTCGGTTCTTAAGAAACGAACTCGAAGAATATATGGATACGTTTTCCCTTGTTAATTATAACAGCTGCTTGTTTCAGCATGACGGGGCTCCTCCACACAATAAAAGAGCAGATTGCGAATATTTACACCAAAGATTTTCTAAAAGGTGGTTAGGAAATTCTGGACCAGTCAGGTGGCCGGCAAGGTCACCTGACCTTGCAGTTTTGGATACTTTCTTGTGGGGCACTTTAAAGAACAGAATCTATGGAGAGCAAGAATATGTCACAGTAGATGAACTCAGAGACAATATCATCACGCAATTCAGGTCTATCAGAAGAAGGGATATTGTTAGGACTGTTCTTAATTTGAGACGACGAGCTCGGTTATGTATTCAAGAGGAAGGCCATCATTTTGAACACTTGTTGTAATACTTTTTGTGCAATTTTCACAAGCTCATGATTTCATTCTTGTTTTTTGAAACGCATCGTACTCAGCCAAGTGTTTGCCCAAAATTCCGAATAATGTTCTATCCGGCTGTTGTCTTTTCGGATATAATTCAAAATAAATTTGTGTTGTTTTCGTACTATTCCTATCAAATTTATAATAAAGTTTCAACATATCTCGTTTTTCTTCATTTGAGAATGAGGACATTTCGACTGAAGTATTTGTGCAAACTTATGATGGTTAATGAGTTCTGACAACTAGTGTTTATTAAACAAAATTTTTCGATGGAGTCATGACCATCTCAGATGAAGTTGTTTTTTTTTAATTTCTGTGGTTTCAGAAGTGCAAATCATAACAAATTATACATCAATGAAATCAGAATGCGTCACTATTATTCTGCTTTTCTGCTTATAGAGGGATATGAAAAAATTATACACTGAATAATACAATACTTATGAACCACAAATTAAAGAAGAAATTAAACAATTGATGGAAATTAACAAGATATATCTCAAAGTTTCAAAACTGAAAATGATGGAATCAGAAAAGATTTTCTATTTGTTCTAAACTCAAATCATTAAGTATTTTTTTAAATTAATTTTTAATCGAATTTTACCATAATTTTTCTATTCATTGGGTAATTCATTATAAAATTTTATTCCGTTACATAGTATTGATTTTTGACCGATATTTGTCTTACTTTTATTCATTGTTATATTGTTGGAATATTTGGCGCCCATAACAGAAAAAAAAGTTGATGATTAATGCCAGAAGACGAAACGTCGGATAGTAAATCTGAACATGAAAAGGTGTACTTAGCTAAAAAAAAGTATTAATGAAAATGTCCTTTTGGTTTTGAGCTATGTTGTCAAATAACGATGGAAAAAAATAAAAACGAAAATTCCGATTTTCACTTTTTTCCTGATATTTCAGGAAGTTTCAAAACAGTATTTTGTTAAGCACCAGAATACGCAACTTTGCCCCAATGAAAGCTTCGACGTATCTCCTGTAGTTTAGGAGATCCCAATGGTGGGAGTCGAATTTGAATTGCTCTGTATAGAAGATAGTCAACTTAATGGGATTATAATTGGATCAAAATGGATGCGACATGTAGATGGCGATAGTGAGCTCGCATCCAAGTCATGTCGTAACTTCAGTGATCTGGCCTACAAGTCATGTCGTAACTTGATTGAAACAATAGGACAGCATTAAAATCAGGGTTTTTTGAAGAAACCTGCATCAAAATGACGTGAAATATTCATGCTTGTAACTAATCACGCTAGATGACACTCGCGTTTGGGTCCAATACCTTTTCCACAGGCATTGACTAACTATCTTCCATTTAAACAATGGTGGTGGCATTTACAAAAAAAAACAATTATTTTTAGAACCATAAGAATTTCTATTAATTGCAGGATAGTTCAACCAATGCTCATCTCCAAGTTAGTGTCATTCTTTCAACCAAACAGTGCCAAAGCGAATCCCGGAGAAATTTACACCTACGCAGGAATCATCGTGTTATCTTCTTTCATCCAAGTGCTGTGTAACCACCATTACCAAATGCGGGTGATGACTTTGGGAATGAAGGTTAGGGTGGCAGCTTGTTCGCTGATCTACAGAAAATCTTTGAAGCTGAGTAAATCTGCTTTAGCCGAAACTACGGTCGGTCAGATGGTCAATCTGCTGTCCAATGACGTCGGACGATTCGATTTTGCTGCCCAGCACATACACAATTTATGGATAGCCCCCGTAGAGACCGCAATCGTTATGTACTTACTTTATATTTACGTTGGGCCTAGTGGATTGGTTGGTACTGTGTTTCTGTTATTGTTCATCCCATTTCAAAGTGAGTACGGCAATTCTACATTTCGCATAAGTATAGTAGTCACCCCAGCAAATCAAATCAAATTATGCTCCATGGTTTTGACTAATAAACCATATCTGTATGAATTAAATCGAATACTAACTGTTTGATTTTAAGCATGGCTATTAACATGTGAAGAATTATCCCACTTATTGTATCATCCCACTTGTGTTATACAGGGTGTCCCAAAACTCAACGTCATCCTTTGGAGGGCTGATAATCCGGCTCATGACTGACCAGAATGTCACACTATGACCTAAGTAAAATATTGATAGTTTTGGGGTTATTGGCAGTTTTATGAATTTCGTGAAAATCGAAACCTTTCATCAGTATTTCGAGTGCATCAGGTACAAAACTTCATTGTTTAAGATTCTAATTTTTGTTATATGCAACCCTGAATAACCTTTCTATGCTTCTATTGATCAAAATACAAAATAAAAATATTGGTGAAATTCCTTTGGAGAAAAAAAAACATATTTGCACAATTCACGAGTTAATTTATTTTATTAGCTTACTTAGATTCTTACTGTAAACAAAATCACCACGCGAACCTGTCGAAATACTTCGAAAAATTACTCATTCGGTGTAGTTTTTAACATGATACGACATTCACTAATCTTCCACTTGAGGAAAAAGGATATTCCTAGTTCACTGCAATAGCTCATTGTGAAATTATAATAATAATTAGGAATTCGAATGAAAACACTTGGTAAATTGAAGTGACAGCTATTTATTGACAACTAAACAAGACAAAGAAAAATTAGAGAATGTGTGCAAACTGCCTGCAACCAAGTCGAATGCAAGCGTATCATCTTTTTAAAAACGATCTTTTCATTTATTTATGGACCGGCATTTGGAACGGTACAATAATTGACACTTGAATTACCTGACTTTCTACACCGGGAAATTTATCGCAATTTCTTTAGAAAACGAAGTGCATAGTCTTTTGGAAGATGTACCTTTGTCCATATACAGGGCAATGTGGTTCCCAAATGACGGTTGTCCAGCTCATTACGCTGGACCAGTGAGAAATTTTTTCGATCAAACTCATCCACAGAGATGGATCGGCCGTCTTGGTCCCATTTTGTGGCCTCCCAAGTCTCCAGATTTGAATCCACCAGATGCACACCCAGTAAACGATGAACATGAATTGAAACGTCGTATTTATGAAGCAGCTCTCCAAATAAGTGTCGAAGAAAGTACACGACGAATAAAAAGTTTTTTTTAAGATGACACGCGTGCATTCGACTTGGTGGCAGGCAGTTTGCACACATAATTTTTCTTTTTCTCTTGTTTAGTTTTCAATAAATACCTGTCACTTCAATTTACCAAGTGTTTTCATTTGAATTCCTAATTATTGAAATAATTTCACAATGAGCTCCTATTGCAGTAAACTAGGAAAATCTTTTTTCCTAAAGTGGAAGATGGTTGCCAGGTTTTCCTTGTGATTTTGTTTACAGTATGAAGAGTCTAAGTAAGCTAATAATAGTACATTAAAGTATAAGTGGATAAAAAGGTCTTTCAAACACGCGCGATTTTTCGAGATAAAGCAAGTGTTTGAAAGACCAATTATCCACGAATACTTTACGCAATTTTTTTTTATCGGTGCAATTTGAAATCAAAAATACTGGTATTATTTCTACACAAATGTTAATATGTACTAATAATGTGAAATGCTTGAATTCGTGATGTGACATCAGTATACCTTTCGTTGTCATGGAAATGAGAAAAACAGGTTTAAATTTGCAATTTGTCATCAAAGATTAATTGTTGTCACTGTAGTGCCTAAAAATCAATTCTTATATCGATTTTTTGAAAGGTAAAGCAGAATCGCGGTTAATATGGCAAAAATTTATGATGCGCATAAAAAAGAAAATGACAAGTTCATCAAATGGATGAAAAAGCAAAAGGTAACAGGTATAAATGAATGAGTTGTTTATTTGACGTTACAATTTACTGCTGTCAGGTCAATAATCAAAAGTCGTCATTTAGACTTCACGTTTTTCCGAGTTGTTGATGTTACCATGGTAACTTTAAAAAACGCGCGTTTTTGAAAGTTCGATTCAAACACGCTAGGGCGTGCTATAAATTGGTAAAAAAGGGCACCAATAAAAAAAATTAACTCGTGAATCGTGCAAATATGTTTTTTTTTTTTCTCCAAAAGTATTGCACCAATATTTGTATTTTGGATTTCAATCAATAGAAGGGCTATTCAGGGTTGCATTACAAAAATT
Organism: Chrysolina oricalcia; assembly: GCA_944452925.2. Classification (NCBI taxonomy): domain Eukaryota; kingdom Metazoa; phylum Arthropoda; class Insecta; order Coleoptera; family Chrysomelidae; genus Chrysolina; species Chrysolina oricalcia. The sequence continues at coordinate 35,621,395 of OX101813.2, read as the reverse complement.
AGAATCTTAAATTTTGAAGTTTTGTACCTGTGGCACTGTGGTATACTGATCAAAGGTTCCGATTTTCACGAAATTCATAAAAGTTCCAATATCTCCAAAACCATAAATATTTTACTAAGGTCATATTGTGATATTCTGGTCAGTCATGAGCTGGGCTATCAAACCTACAAAGGATGAGGTTGAGTTTTGGGACACTCTTTATATTTCATACATTTAAATTTCAATTATTTATTTATTTATTACGGGATAACCCAATTTACAGAATTAAAAAATATACATACATTATGCACTCAAATTAACAATGTATGTTAATATTTCACACATTTTTATTTTTGTAAATATTTCAATTTTATGTGGCCGAGGTGAACTAATTCTACGAAGCCTATCTTTAGGCAAACCTGGGGTTTCCCCCTAATCTACTTTTCTTTATTCATATTCCTCAACAACCTTTAAACGATCTTGCTTTCCATTAACTTTCTTGTCAAGACGATCATTCGACATTGTACAGACATCTTCTGCGACTTCGCTCAGTATAAGTTCAACCCCGCCTCGGCTGTGATATTCAGTGTTAGTGTTAAACATGCAACATAAAAATCGTCTGAAGTGTTCGGCTCTGCCACTGAAAGAATAGGTACCCTCAAAAACATAAATAAGTGATTATTTATACAAGTATTTATTTTATATGCGCTTCCCAATTCAAAAATTAGAGGTCCCAGAATGTGCATCGCATGCAATCATCATAGTTTTCCTCCATTCCCCCTGCATGAAATTAATATAAGTATATCGATTGTAGGGATTTTAACAACAATAACAATTTCAACAATAAAAACAATTTTAATGTTGGGGCGTGGCGCAGTGGTAAGAGCGTCCGACTCGGAGCCAAAGATCCGTAGTTCGAGCCCTAGTTGGTGCTGGATTTTTTAAATTTAATTTAACCGTTTAAATTATAAAAATCTCGTGGCCGACTGGGGTGAGTCCTGTACAATTCACTGTTGCATTTCAAATAATACTGCTGCTCCTAAGGTGGCGTATGGAGTTAGTAACAAGGCCTATCCAGAACACAGATGAATGACTAATAATTGGAAAATGTTCGTGTTCATAAAGTATGTGTATTATACTTCGGTTTGTCACATCCGACTAGATTCATCACCCAGTACGTTCTTAGCTAGAAGGCGCAGGTTGGAAGGGTATTTTTCGCTAGCCTAACCACTGCTTTGAGTCATTCCAAAGAAACAACTTGACTAGCAATATCATCCGAATATATTTACTAACAATGTGAATTTCAACTTTCCCGTGTTAAATGGAAACTGTAGAACACTCAATACTTACGAAATAAACGAGCATGCTAGCATGTGCATTGGTTGTAAAATCCAAATATATCATTCATTTATCAAAAAATCTCCTGTGTTAATAGCCACCATCAACAAAAAGTCGAATTTCTTCCTCATCCTTTTCAGCTAAGGATTGTTGGTATACTTATCAAAAATGGGGGTGAAGATTATGAACTCGATGAACATTGTCCACACAGAACCTGTCCGTTCTCGATTACAGCTCTTCCGTTATGTTTAGCGGTCAGACTCTATCCCAACTTAATGGCAGATAACGTCTGACCGCTAAACATAACGGAAGTGATACAGCAAAGGGCTGAATGTTATTGTCCAACGGTATATCTTCAAGATGACATCTGAAGGAAATCATGTTAGTTTTCTTTATGTGTAATGACAGTAAATTAGAATCACACCAATCTTCTACTATTTTCAGATCAAATAGTATAATTTCATCAAGATCTTTTTTGTCCTTGTTGTGCCAAAATATAGTGCAGTCATCAGCAAAAACAGTAAATGAACCTGAAATTTGAAGTCAGTAAATCATTAATAAACAATAGAAGTAAAACAGGTCCAAGTATGGTACCTTGAGGAACTCCACAATTGATACTTTTCAATTCTGAATATGATGAACTTTTTACTATCTGATTTCGTTCAGTTAAATAGGAATTGAACCAATTGAGAGTGATTCCTCGGAATCCATATTTTTGTAGCATAAGCTAAAGTATTTTATGATTCACACAGTCAAAAGCTTTAGAAAAATCACAAAATACAGCAGCTGCCAGTTCCCCTCCATTAATTTGCGAATACACTTATATATAAAAATTAAAATATTCTCAAACAAAAACTGTGTGCTCAAAACGGATTCCCGTTTTACCAAGGTAGTGTGCTCTTAAACAGACATTGTGGAGGATAAAAAACATGGAAGAAACTAATTGTCAGAATCGGTGAACATTAGCAAAGTACCCAGCGAGGAGAAACATCAGAGTAGTAAATAGAAGATAATATCTGGAAAAATCGGCATAATATCAACTGATCTGAAGCCAAACTTATCCATAAAGAAGAGCATTCGTATAAGAAAAAATTTTAAAAGTCGGCATACATTTTCAATAATGACGTGTTCAGTAAAAGGTGCATAAAGATTGGGAATGTGTGGACATCCCTGATAGTCAACTAGATCAGTTGAAATTTCAATAAAATTATGTATCAATGACTGTCCATCAAAATAACGGCCATAAGTAAACCAATTAAAATTGGTGTACCGGTATGGTCCAAAATGGATGAAGCATTGTTATGTCGTAGAAGGTGAATTATCCCACCCTTCAAGATTGATGACCTGAGAGGCCCAACGTCAGAAAATAATCACCGCATGGCGGCTAGATTATTCGCATGCTAATGAAACAGATTGCTATATGAGAAATATCCTAAATATCTTGTCACATTCACACACACTTGATAATAGCAGTATATGTTAACTGCTGAAACGTCGTGACTCAAACAAATGCCGATAATTAATTTTCTTTGTTTTTCAGCCAATGAAAGTCCAGAAGAATTCTACTCGAATTTATAAATTTACCTGCGAGACTCCATAGAATCTTGGTTTCGTAATAAATGAAACAAAAAGTGTCTTCATATGATGAAATTGTTCAAATTGGGTAAAAACTCATATTATGATGGTTGGACAGTACCTATGATCATCAGGACAGTACTTCAAAAAGTTCAATTCAAAAATTGAAAAGAAAAATTCTATGAGAGTAATAAGTCATCCCTAATAGATTACGGAGCTTATTGTATTAATAAACCACACAGCTCGAGGCTTCTGAAAATATGATGATGTCGATCAGCACATTAACTACTTAAGGCAAGTTGTACAAAGCAGGTTCACCATCAGTTTAGCTAAGCTCGGGTCAGTTGCTAGAGATTAGCCAATGAAATTTCTAGTACCTTAGCAACAAGACTCAGTTTAGTTGAACTGTTGGCGAACTTGTATTGTTCTACCCGCCCTTAGAGCTATTGGCTGTATTTTCCACAATCAAGTGCTCTGCAAAACAACTCTCCTAATGCCATATCTTACTAGGCATCAACAATACTACGTCTGTCAATCGATTAGGATTGGTGGTGAAAAAACTTAATGAAATAGCAATGGTGTAAAAGAAGAAGCAAATCGAAACTTGCTTCGTATGTAAATTGTGAATAGAACTTCGATGCCGATAAAGAATCTAGAATTTAAAGAAAAGGGAAACAAAATACAGCCTAAATGCAGAGGTACTTCAAAAAATAGTTTACAAATTAGTGTGCCCCCAGAGAGATTTTTGTTAGAATTCATCTCATGGCACCCTGACCCACTTAGTATGGAAGTAGATAGGTATGCTTTCTTTACTTTCGAAAGTATTCAAAATAAAAAAAAATATTGTTTATATAAAATACCGAGGATGTCTTGACAAAGGCATTTAAGTTTTCCAGATCAGCAATCAATCTGCTACAAGTATGATGCAGGGAGGAATTGTTCAGTAGCTAAATTGTTTAAAGGAGTATTCCGAATCAAACCTTCATATTCCAAATATAAACAAATTTGAGAACCAACACCAAATCTCACTTATGTTGATGGTTGGAATCATTAAATTTTGTAAAAGTGACTTAAAGTATCATACCACTTTTGACGCGCAGAAGGTCATATCTTTGGTTCAATACATACATAGTAAATTCCTAAGATAAAATGGAAATCCGTATTCCCAATATGTTCGAAACTTGGAACCTTAAAAGTCTCAACCTAAGAGATCAGGTACTAAAAATCCGTCCTGATGCAATATGATCTGAAAGATCAGAAACTCACAACTTATTGCACAATAATTGACCTTTAGTTTCCTAAGAAGATATGGTTATATGGAAAGAGTATTTACAGTTAGTAAATATAAAGGGAAATTATTCATTAATATAAGTTATGAATATCTCCTCAGAATAATATTCTATTATGTTATATCATTCATTATACTTTATTGGATATTATGAATTCTTTGGTAGGTATTTGGTAAACATTAAATACCTAATATTACCGTACAAAGATAAACTACCTTTCAGCGGTCGCCTACATATCAGATCTTCCAACATCCACAGGGTGGTAAATCTATTCGGGTGCGTGACCAACCGAAGTATAATAAGGGATTAAACGACTTACCTCAAGGGACTGTAATCCAAATTATACGAGGTAGTCGCATCCGAGTAGATTCAGTTTCTCACGCATTGAATACCCTGCAATCAAGGCGAAGTTTTACAACTTAGGTTAACCTCTTCCCGCCCTCTAGCTTGCGAAGTATAATGACTCAAACCAAAGCAAAGCAAAAACTCTTTCAACTTGCGCGTTGTAGCTAAGAACGTATAACTTCATGGTGGTAAATCTATTCGGATGTAACGAACCTCGTTTGATTTGGATTGAACTTCATTAGGGTAAGTCATTTATTCCCTAATTATCCTTCACAAATTGAACCTATGAAATCTTTTCTCGGGTTTTGAGGCGGTCCCACATTGGAATTTCTTCCTCGGACGTTTTTCTAAGCTGACTGACTTATTCCCGGTCGTAGGCGGCTATATTTTTACCTGCCCACTAAACATGCAATGTTACAGAATATTGCCACAATATTGTGTATGGCTTGCCATCGTAAAATGATAATATAATATTGCATAAGGCTCAATGCTATATTAAGTTTTTAACATAACAGAAGAAACTACAGACAAGTTGTTTGGAAGTTATAAAGGAAGCTATTGATTGAGTTTCAAGTGCAATGTTACATGATCCATGAAAGTTAATTGTAAATGCAACAATACAGAAACTATCTACGGACAATGTGAGTGCAAGTTACATTTGGAACTATCTAACAAATTCGAATTGCAATGTTGCACTGAGTTTGAAATTCCATAATATTTACAACCTTACATGAGCTAACTACAAACAATATTGACAGTACTTAGAAAACACAATACATTTTCAGTTTTCGATTGCATCATCGCAGAAATATCCAAAATGATACGCTAGGACAATTTTAAATGGTAAGTATAAAGAAACTTGAAATAATATTTCATCTATCAGGAAACCAACCAATTTTGAATTTCCCGGTCTTGATGAGATGCCACCTAACGGGGCGACACCCAGATCCCAGACAAGCACGCGCCTCGCGCCATTTTGCTGTTGTAATAAATTTTATTGTTGTTGTGTGTCGTGCTGTGGTGCCTTAGCGTTGGTTTTTTTTTGTATACTTTCATTCGTTCTTAACCTAGGTCTAGGTACCTAAGTGAAGTACATATTCTTCTGCAATTTTGTTTTTTGAATAAGAGTTCAATGAGTGTTGGAGCAGCACAATGGATAATGCTAATAAATTTAAGGCATCTTCATGTAAGGTAAGGCGATACATCATTTTATTATTTTAAGTTAGGATGGTCTGGTATGCTCATTCTGTGTTTAGTAGGAAAATGTTTTTTTCTCCTTATATTGCGAATAAATCTGGCAGTAGTGTCAATTTGAAAGGGACTTTTACATTTGTAAATGATTTGTGGAATACTTTTAAATTTCGATTTTAGTTGCACTAATATATTGGTGGATTGAATGAAAAGTCTTGTGTTGGAAGTTATCTTGAACGTTTTTTAACAAATCATTGTGCCATGTTTTGCAATTGGACCAGCAAAAAAGACAATTTCAGAATCAAAGAATTGAAATCTATACAAATTTTAAAACTTGAGTAAATTCAATTTGAATATAAAGCAAATATGTAAGCACAATAGTGTCATAATCAAGGACAAGTTCAATTGTACATTCTTTATTAAAATAAGACCGTAATTATTGAGTTGACTAATTATATTTATTTATAATATTTTGGTTTCAGATGCAGTGAGAAATTCATTTCCATGCATCAAAGATGATGCATTTGAAATAAATGTGATGGCTTGGATTCGCAAAAACACTTTGCTTGTAGGGTTAGGTAGTAGATCAAGTTGTCGATAATTAAGCTGCACATTTAATCCAATAATTATTTTGTTTCAGGCCAAATAGATTTTTTTTTTAATTTTGACAATTTACTAAGTATGAGTACTTATTTGTTTTTTTGTGATATTGTAATTAAAGGTTTCATTATCAATTTTTTGTCTTTTTGACCTCCAAGATTCAAATGGGCATATGAAAAAACAATTATTCATTGTTTCGAATGAAAATACTGAATCTATATTTGATAGGTATCATTTCAGAAGATTTTTTGGGTTTTCACTGCTTGTTTCTAAAAACTAGAAAATGATGAATCTGATTTCCATAGAAGACACATCAATACTGAATGATATTGTCCAAGATATCAAAACTGATCTGTCTCCCATGAAGATTGCATTCACTTTCTATCAATATTAGTAGCAAGGAGTGAAAATCCAAAAATCTTTCAGTAGCGAACAAACCTACTGAAAAGTAATTTATGAAATCTTACTGTTATGTTATGGAAAGGAATAGACAAGATTGGTGGTAAGTTGCTGCTATATAACAATATTGAATATGTTATTTTCTGCTAATTTATATTCTATGTTGCGGTAACCTTGCTGCAATTACTAATTATGAAATATTACATCCATCAATCCATTTCAGTAGTTGCTGCAACATTGTCATAAGACGTCATTTTTAATATCACATTTGCAATTTTCCTGTACATTATATGCAATGTTGCAGTAACCTAGCTGGAATAATTGATTATGGCATATACCATTTGTAATATTGCTGAACGTCCGTTTCAGTAGTTGCTGAACCTTTGCAGTAAGGTAGCAGAAAACTCTGATGTAACATTACACATTACCATGAAAGATTACTGAAATATTGAAGGAATGTTAATTTGCTTAGTGGGTGGGTGATGGAGGCGGTTCAAGGTTTAGAGACTTCTGATCATCGTTTTTTTGAGTTTGAGAGGGAATTTCTCAAGTTTATTGCTCGGGCTCATGCAGAGTACTTAGTGTTCCCCTTGATCCGGTGCCCGTTCTGCAACTGCGTTTGCCCCAAAACCCAAGAAAAGATCTCTAATTATTTTTTGGAAAAATCTGAAATACCTGACACTTCCCACTTCCTCTCACTTACACTGAATTACAACAGACATTTGTGAAATAATTCTATAAGACAGGAAACTATTTCGAAAATAAATTGAGAGGGGAAGGTTTCTTTGTTCGATGCTTACTTCTTGCTAGGAGTTTTGTTCATTGGATGGAGCGATGTTTATATCATCATTTCACCTCTGACAGAGATTTCAAAATCCTGGTACAATTACAAGAATGGAAATCAAACGATTTATATATTTCACCCTTTGGGAATATCGCTCGTAACCTATATTTTCATATAGAGATTTGGACACCTTCAAACGAAACATGGAGAACTCAATACAGGTGGACAAGAAACAGAAAAAATTAAGAGGAACAAAGATAGTAAATTCAGCTCGGCCCACTCCTAGCGCGAGCTTAGATACAGTTCCGACGATCTTTATCTATTTCATAGTTCCTTTTTCCACTTCTAGTCTCTAAATCAATTCTTTTATTGAAAAATTTTTATCTATAAATAAAAAAAAAAGAATCTTCAATTTACCGGATGATTCAAATTCGACTGTCTCCGTAGTTTTAACACGAGTCTATAAATGAATTTTTTGTATTAGATTTTTATCGCACAATAAACAGATCAGCATTGTGATAGATCCATGAACAATATCTTGCAGTGTATATGGCCAAACTGACCTCCAAATTTAGACTCAAAACTGCCATCCGTACAGATGAGAGAGTGCGACTGATGAATGAAATTATTTCCGGAATACAAGTCATCAAAATGTATACCTGGGAGAAGCCATTCGCCAAACTTGTCGATTTAGTTAGAAAGTGAGTAACACATTTTATTTGTTCCCACACGAAGCCATTAACTTATTTCAGATACTTTTTCTTATTACTTCTGCACCCATCATATTCATTAATTCATGTGTTATTACATAAATATCTTCATTTATTGATTCATTCAGATTAATTAGGTACTCACGTGTCAGTTTGTGTCATTTTCTTAGCTCTGATCAATATATGAGGTGTCCTGCTTTTTCACAAACTCCGAATGCCAAGTTTTCTGAAAAGTTTGCTTTGCATAAAGATAATAGGGGTTGTATCCAATGTCAGAGAGAATTTGCATTTGAAATCCTTTATATCCAGTCTAACCCCTTTAGAACAATAACCAGGTTCTTTTTACTACTATGTATTTACTCATTTATTTATTCTTTTGGTTATTCTTGAATTCTATCATCCATTTTGACGTCCTTTGTCTGAAATATCTGCCTCTTCTTCTTCTTATTTCCATCAACCTGTTGCACCCCTTTATGCATCCCTCAGAAGTCTTTGAGAGACTTATGCAAGCTAGGGAAAATGCAGCCCCTACATTTGAACGTGTAATGCCATATGAAGAAAGAATTTCTTCAGTTAGACTCGTATAGATTTCTTATCATTTTTCTCTCAAATAAGCCACAAAATTGCTTAATACGCAACTTTACGAACTAGTATATGTCTTTAAAGTTTTTCGAAAGTCTAATGAGAGTGTTAATGCCTTCTCTGCTACTGGCATCTATTGTATCAAAATTAGATGAGTTGTTTGCAAAGTGTAAAAAGCACTACCTTGAAGACATCTGTACCTACATCATGACAGGAATTCTTTCTCATTAATTCATTTACTCGTTTATTTATTCTCCGTTCGTTCTTCCATTTTTAAGTAGCTTACTAACAGCTCGTTCAGACGGTACGGATTCGAATGTTTGTTCGAATCGAGAAATATGTCAATTTGGTCGAAACGATATTTTGATCGAATCGAAATATTCATATTCATATCAAGACTGGTATGGGAATGCCGAAAAGAACTCAGTGTCCTCTCAGAACACAACAAAACAACTTTGATGTGGGTTCCAAGACACTGTGGCATCGAGGGCAATGAAAAAGCTGATGAACTAGCCAGAAACGGTTCATCAACTCCATATATTGGTCCAGAACCAGCACTCGGGATTACTAAATGGGACATTCGAAAATGCATATGAGACTGGATTAAACGAAAAGAGAGGGAGAGGTGAAACGAAGCCCCTCTCGTGCACCACGGGAAAACATACATTAAAGAACCGTCAAAACACAAAACTGAAGAACTACTCAAGCTGACCAGGAATCAAGTTAGAACAATAACGGGCCTTCTCACTGGTCACAGCCCAATGAGAAAACACCTGCACAAAATGGGGCTGTACAAAGGATAACTTTCCTGCAGTCAATGTAGTAAAGTGACAGATACAGCCAAACACGCACTGTCAGAATGCGAGGCGTTAGACCGCAAGAGACAGGCAATATTCGGGAGACCCAGGCTAACTCCTGAAGAATACAACAGTCAACCGGTGAAGAACCTGTACAGACTGGTGCAGGGGACTGGAGTTACGGAGTGGGTGCTGTGAAACTAATTGGAATGCACAAAAAGCCCAAGAGGCTGAGGTGCAGCTGGTGACAGGACCAACATCCGAAAGGAAGAAAAAAATCATTTATATGATACAACGATTTTATTGTGTGAAGAAGCGCACCTAAATACAAGCGCCACTGACGTTAGTGACGTTCGATTCGAATTTTTTTATCGTATCACGGCATACGGTTAGCATTAGTGACAAAATTGAATGTAAATTTGACCGTACCCAGAAATATTTCTGACTGCTAGGTACGATCGTATCGTCTGAACATGCACATTCAAAACTATGTGCCCCTGAGCAAATCGACATTTTTCTCGATTCGAACTAACATTCGAATCCGTACCGTCTGAATGGGCTATAACATACCCATTCCTGCATTAATTATACACTCGTTCGTCTGATATTCCGGCCTATTCGATATGGGAAATATTTTATCAATAGAACTTTTTTGTTCTTTCTGTTAGACTCTTTCAAATCAGCCACCACATGGTTCCGTATGGAACTGTATTATTTCAAACTCGTAAAATTTTTCAACAGATTCGACATTCTGAAACTATACAAGAACTTGCTTGCTCCTTTCACATCACCTCCTAGATAATCCCTGTTTCCATGTTGGGATCATCTGTGTACCATAGATGGCTTTCTATTTAAATAGAAAGCTTTCTGTTCTGTCGTTCAATCATTTACGCATTTAATCATTTCATCGTTCTTTTTTATCCCGATATTAAATAATTCACTCGTTCATAATTTTTTTCAGGAGAGAAATCGATCAAATTCGAGCAACCTCTATAATCCGAGCAATTCTCATGTCTTGTAACTACGTCCTGGTCAGAGGCGCCATCTACATGTGCATTATAACATACGTTTTTACCGGAAACACCCTCACTGCGACATACGCCTATACGATTTCTTCTTTCTACGGATTGCTACGAGTGACAGTAACTATGTTCTTCCCTCAAGCTGTAATTCAATTTGCCGAAACTAGAGTTTCTGTGAAAAGAATCCAACAATTTTTGTTGCACGATGAGCTTTCAAAGAAACCGATAATCGAGAACGGGCATTTATTAAATGGTGTCAGTGGAAAGAAGTACAGGGATATTAAATGCAAAGAAGGGGGTATACATTTGGAGAATATGTCAGTCAAATGGTTGAAGTCACTACCAGAAAATACTTTGGAGAACATAAACTTCGACGCTACCTCCAAGCAGTTAGTTGCTGTAGTAGGCCCGGTAGGTGGTGGTAAGTCAACTCTCCTTCACGCCATTTTGAAGGAGTTGTCCCCCGTTGAAGGATCTGTCAATATTGAAGGCAATGCTTCGTACGCCTCACAAGAGCCTTGGTTGTTCGGGGGAAGCGTTAGACAAAATATTTTGTTTGGACAGGAATACGACCCTACGAAATACGAAGAAGTTGTTAGAGTATGTGCTCTTGAAAGAGACTTTGCTCTCTTTTCCCAAGGTGATAGAACCCTAGTGGGCCAAAGAGGGGTGGCTCTCAGTGGGGGACAAAGAGCTAGGATAAACCTGGCCAGGGCGGTTTATAAGGAGTCTGACATTTACCTATTGGACGATCCACTTTCTGCAGTCGATACCCATGTTGGCAAACAACTATTTGACGACTGCATCTGTGGATATTTGAGAAACAAGTGCGTGGTACTGGTGACACATCAACTCCAGTTCCTTAAAAGTGCTCACTGTATATATCTACTAGAAGATGGTAGAGTTCGAACGTCTGGTACTTACCAAGAGTTGAAGAACTCTGATAGCGACTTCACTAAACTTCTAGAAGAATCTAAAGAGGAGGAGAAGAAGGAAGAAAGGCGTAGATTATCCCGAATTGAACAGAAAGACGAGACGGAGAAAGAGAAATTGCCAGAAGTTTCTGAGAAAAGGGAACAACGAGGTAGTGGAATTATTACCTGGCATGTGTATCGCAGTTACTTGAGAGCAGGGGGTAACTGGTGTAAAACAATTGCCGTGCTTTTGTTATTCCCGATGTCCCAAGTTTTTGGCAGTATGACTGATTATTTTATAACTTACTGGTGAGTATCACTCATTTTAAAATCTTTTCCTCCCTAACTGATGTCATCAAAATGTGATTTTCACATAATATCAAGTATATAAAAGGATCATTTGTAGGACATAAAACCTTCTACGTACTAGATACACGTACGATTATCGAATGAGGATGTCAAAAGATATCAAGTTCAATATCAAAGTTGATGTGTTTCAGGTTTTTTCTTTCAATCGCACATTTGACAAAATAGTGACACAGAGCATAATTGGACAATAATGTATTTACATGTGTTTAGACTATTTGGAATTCGTAAAAATTTGCCAATGTGATAGAACATAAATGACGAAGAGGCGTCGAAACGTGCTGAGCATCTGAAAACACTATTCATCGAGCGGTAAAATCGCAATCCCATTGCGTGGGTCTAAAAGAAGTAGCCTTATGAATGAGTATAGTTTGAGAGCGAGGAGAAAACGATATACACTTCAATTGAAATTATATATTGATAGTCTGAAAACCAGTTTGCATTCTTCGGGCATTAAGAATCGTAGCTTCCTTGATCTAGCAATACAAGATACCTTTTGATAGTAACATCCTAACTATTCATGAGTTGAAATATTCGTACCTTTTAATGGTACCCAATAATCATTCACCATCTCATGTATTGCCAATATGCCTCAATTTGAATCTGACACCAATATGAAACACTTAAAAACGATCAATATTTGTAAAACAATACACAATAAGTAACCTTATCGTTGTTAAAACAAACAATTAAAAAAATGTCATTAAACCAGCAATAATATCTTTATAATAATACATACAATTGAAAATAGCGTTATCGTTAGCCTCCAAGACTATCTTTTAATTTATTTTATATATTAAGACACTAGCTAAACAGCTACCACCCTGTTGACTAGATCAGACATCGTAAGAGATGATACCAACGGACAGTACAAGTATGTAAAGAACCAATTCCTAACTTCAAAATGGGGAAAACTTTTATCGTAATTCCTATTCAACATCATGTTCTACACTACAATCATTAATAATTATTCGAACGAGGTATTATTCGTAATCCTCATGTCAAATAATTTTGAATTATCACGTTGATCGCGTTTTCACTGATATGATTAAAATTAGATATATTAATTAGTTCTATGTTTCCAGGGTCAATTTGGAACAGCGAAAGGACGAAAATAGGGACCAGAAAGCTCTTTTCAATGATTCTTCAACTAATAATTCAATTCCAGCAATATCAACGACACCCATGCCAGGGAAATTTGAAAATGTAGAAACCTTCGTTATGACTCAGTACATTTTGATTATTATTTACACTTGCTTGGTTTTGCTGGTCATGGTCACAAGTGTTACAAGATCAATATTGTTCTTCAGATATTGTATGACTGCCTCCACTAGATTACACAACTCAATGTTTAGTAAAATCGTATATTCTACCATGAAATTTTTCAATACAAATCCTACCGGAAGAATTCTCAACAGATTTTCCAAGGACATTGGAGCAATTGACGAAACATTACCTATAACTATTGTGGATACTCTTGGAGTAAGTATTCGAAAGTCTAAATTATGCGTTATTGAATTTACCGTCACGAAATGGTATTGTTTGTTTATTTGTTATCTCCGTCAACCGGCTGCACCCTTACGGCATCCTGAGAAGTCTTCGAAAACTTTTATGAGCTAAGGAAGACGAGGTCCATACCTTTTACGGGAACGGTGACCGTGCTGGAATTTGAAACCATGCTCTTATGGTTGCTAAACGAATTATCTACAATCATGACTTCCACGAACTATTATACAACTTACTGAATCAGTCACTTGGTGACTGAAACACGTTTCGTGTTGTTGAAAATAGTGGTTTGGTGTTATGATAACAATCCAGTGTATTTCATAGGAGTCCAAACTGTGCAGTGCAAATAAATCTTTCAGATCTTTCCTGAAACAAAAAAAATTGATAGTTTTGTTATTTAGTGGTAGGTGATCAAACAAAATTCATTATAAACTATCCGAATTTATTAGTTCCTGGAAGCACAAAAATTGATAGTTTATAATTTTAACAATTATGAACTATCAAATTTTTGATCAGTTTAGTGCTTCCAGGAACTAATAAATTCGGATCATTATTAGTCTGTCTGGTATTATCATCAGAAGAAATGCTAATAGTGTGTATCTATCAAAGAGTTTCAAGTCTGAAAATTGCCATAACTGTTAGAATTTCATGTTTAAGAAAGAGAGTATGACTTTGCATAAAAAATCGTCTTTGAAATTAGGACAGTCTGCAAAAGATTATCACAGCAAACTCCTCAAAATGCTATACCGTATCACAAATGACTGAAAGAAGGAAATGAGAGACAGGTTTACAAAATAAAAATCCAATCCGTTGCGCTTCAACCAAAAAGACTTCCATATTGAATTTCTTCATGACGTTGAATTATTAACAAATTATCAAGATATACTCTTAGATATTCAAAACGCCTTTTATTCTCAAAGATGTTTTTATTGTCCAATAGTATATCTTCAACGTGACATCTGAATAAATGTTAGTTTCTCTCATGTTTCACTTTTTCTATATCATATCATTTCATCAGAATATTTTTAGATGTTCAGTTTTATATTTCTCACCGTACTGAACTGAAGTTAGTTATTTCCTTAGTGTGTATCAACGTATAAAAATTATCAAGCCTCACCTGAATCATGACAAGTTATAGTAAATCATTTCCATCATTTCCAGATTGGACTGTCAGTTGCGGCTATAACTTTGGTCATTGCGTCAGTGAATCCTTGGATCCTCATACCATCTGTGATAATTTCGATAGTATTTTATTATATAAGAAAGGTCTTCCTTGCTTCCAGTAGAAATATAAAACGAGTAGAAGCCATCAGTAAGTATTTTGTATTGAAAAAATAATTGATTCGAAGTACTTTTCTTCATAACAAAATTTGCGAAGCGTCACCCACAAGACTAATGACTCTTTTTTTGGACAGAATTTAACAGTTTCAGTGTGTTTAGAGCTGCATGGAAACCGTATCTCAGGTCGGATCTGTGTTTCATAAATCATAATCAGTTGACGTAAAGTTGAATAGCTCTTGACACGAAACAGGAAACCAAGCTTTTGAGAAGCACTTTTGGGATTAGACCTCTCATGTTTTTCCCACGAAAGGGTACTGATGATGGTAATATCGAGCATCGAAATGGGTGAATAGTCCTGAAATAATAACACTGGCCACTCTAGGATCAACCTTTCTAGAGAAAACACATTCTTGAGTTAGGTTCACATTAAATTCTAACAATTTGTTTGATGGCAATTCTAGAATTTTTATGCTAGTCCGTGCTAACAAATCTCAAATGAGCCATATACTTGCCGAATCTAGTCCTCATGACCTACAATGTTACAATCTTTACACTTATCGACATAGAATCAATCCACTATTTTCCAACTTGGCTATCTTACCTTTTGCAAGGGGATTGGTTTTGGTACACTGAGGGCCAGTTTTTCAGATTATTTCAGAGTATTTGGAACGCTAGAGCAGTTTTCTTACAAATACAATGAAAATTTGGTATGATATTTCTTAACAGTGGCTACATCAGCTGATTTTTTTTGAGAATTTTTGTACTCAAAGTTGCTCCCCAATCATAACACCATAGGCCAAATTGTTTCAAATAACTCGCTTTACAGAAGAAACATGTCTTACAAATTTGATGGAAAACTACCACATGTCGATAAACTCGATAACAATGCTAATAACCAAATCTGGAAAGATTGGTCCATCTAATTATCGAAATACAAGCTCACAAAGTCGGCAATATTTTGATCGATGGGATCATAGAAATGACCACGTCAAGAGCAATGGCAACAACGCGCTGCAGCTCGTAAGGAACACGAAATAAATAGACGGAAATATATAAAATTGAAACTCTGAATTGAAGTTCAGCACATTTGCATAAATCAAGAACGATCATCATATAACATTCCATTTTTTATTTTTTTTTTTTTTTGCAGCCAACATCGCTGCGACTGCATTGCGTCTTTTTTTCTAATGGCTTTTTTTAATGAACCGTCCCTTGTGAACTGAATTGCTTCGAGCCATTGCGTTAACAATCTGTCAGTTTTCAATCACTTTTAAGCAATCTGATCGTCGGGACTATAAAAGTTACTGACAGTAGCGATAGAGCAGTGTTGAAATGGTGGGAAAATCGTACAGTCTTAACACCAAATTTTCTTTTATGATCGACGTATGTCTAATAGGCCGCAAATAGAAAACTTTTGGCGCATACCGTACCGTTCCAAATACCTTAAACTCCAGATTAATTAATTAATGTTTAGAATGTGATCATTACAGCATCATTTAAAGAATGTCATTCACCGTCTAAACTATCAGTTAGTTATCTGGAGTTTTACTTGGACCTGCAAAACTGGCTCTGAGACCATAAAGTTATTTTGAATTAGAATTGGTCGACTGTCTTTGTCCAAACTTGATGTTTTGCCACCTCTCAACTGATTTAATTACTATAGTTTATCCCATCAGATTATAAGGGGAGTTTTCTCCCAATCTAGAGATGATAGCGTACTAGAGGTTTTCTTCCATGTTAAAAAAATTGTCAAATTGTTAAATTGTTAAAATTGTTATTTCCGTCAACCGATTGCACCCCTACGCGCAACCCTCGGAAGTCTTAGAGAGACTTGTGTGAGCTAGGGAAGACGCAGCCCTTACCTTTTAACGTGTGATGCCATGCACGAGACCGGTGAATCGGTGGATCGAACCCACGACCCCACGCTTGCGAGACGTACGCTTTTACCAGCCGACCACCACGGTCCATGACCACCACGGAAATGATAACAATCGGTTTCAAATGCCTTGGCGTCATACTTTGGACATACCCAGTCAATGTATCGAATCCGAATCAAATTCTGATTCGCCATCGAAAATTCACAGCCCGTTAATACCGTGGACATTTTTTTGAAGTTTTGTTTGTTTTCCCAAGATGACATAATGATTTTCACTCATTATTCACTTCACAGTAACTGCTGTCAATCTTGTAAGTTCTCACGAGTTGTTAAACTGTGAACGACTACATAATAACCAAGAATATGTGGAAAAAGCATGACAGAAACGCTTGCTAAAAACAATTATGCGTAGGTTCATATACTTGAGATATCTATTTCTCGAACTTTAGCACTTTTCTTACCCAAACCTTTTTTCTTCTCCTTAATACCTATCACACAAACGTAGAAACGGTAATGAATAGCTCTGACCATATGAACCTTGCCGTGGCTTGAGGGATATGGGGCGGAAAATCAAACGGGACGATTCCATAGCAGTATAACTATAGTAATTCAGATCTATTAAATATGAAAAATTAATATGTTGAACACAGTAGAAGTAAAATTAGAACTAATGGTTTAACCCTTAACTGGTAACGTGGAATTTTGAAACACAACTGGTAACGTGTAGTCTGTGAGATTGGCAATTTTTGGAAGCAAAACAAAAAATTCTCAAATAATATTTTTTTCAAAATATATATTACGAACACTTAAGTACACATTCTTTTGAAATAATATTGCATAAAATAACGAAAAAACTTGATCTAAAATTATTTCGCAATAATCTTTTTCAGCATAACGAAAATTGGTAGTGATTTTGGAAAGATCCATAAAAAAATAAAAAATTTAAAAAAAAATTCTACTTATACCAACATAAAAGAGTGTCATCATATTCTTCATCCCCATAACGTACCTACCCGTTTTGACAGACCTGCCATCACTTTGAGTAGCGAGAAATGCTTACGTAAACCGAAAATTGCCATTTCACGGACTGTGCTCAACTAAATACTAAATATTTCTCAGACGTCCTTTACCCAAATTTACTCCCAGTTGAATGATTGGTGGGGCACCAATAGATAATAGATTAGGTGGCGTTATTCGCAGAAAAGCGAAACCGTTTTAGAAAAACCTCAAAAATAAAAATGGCTGCAGTCTCACAGACGGCACGTTACCAGTTAAGGGTTAAATTAATAGATAATTTCTCCTAATGATTCTAACTAGCTACGTTATGAACTATGTTACACTCTATTTCAGCACGTAGTCCAATTTACACTCACCTCACTGCTTCTCTACAAGGCGTAACAACCATTAGAGCTTTTGAAGCAGAAGAAATCCTGACAAAAGAATTCGACAACTATCAAGATGCCTACACTTCGGCATTCTTCATGTTTTTATCTGCCAATAGAGGATTTGGTTTCTGGCTGGATATGCACTGTGTCGTTTACATTGGCTTGGTAACCGTCAGTATATTATTCCTACAGAGCGGTGAGTAATTTATTTATATATAAATGGAAGAGCAATATCTGCCATGTGCAATATCATGTGCAGATGTTGAATCCTGCTTTTTAGCAGGATTTCATTGTATATCTGTATTTCGAAATAAACTGTCAATAAAAACAATTATTATTATTATATTTCAATATTTCGAAATTATTTTTTCACAATCGGCTAAGAAATGATATTCGATTGAAAATGTCATTCTGAAACATCACTGAGGTGAATACAATTCAGAAAGTGGAGAAAGGCGAGTACTGAATATCTTAAAAGTCAACACACAAACTTTAACTATCTTAATTATCTTCTTGACAAATGCTCCACTGCTCCTCTTGACAATGAAACGTATTTTTGATACTTCTCTCGCACAATGTCGAATGTTTCTGGGTTGGAACAATCAATTTTGCTTGCCTCCCACGGAACAAAACATCCCTGGGACCCTATGTTTGAGTTCACTTGATGCAATATCGCATGCGATTTTTGCACTTTATCGAAGGATACCCCAAAAATGGTATGTTCGAATATCACCAGCGATAATTATCGACCATAAAACAACGGGCGGATATTTAGCATGCGATAAGAATTATCGATCGGAGTAATTGACTTAAATCCTAACCTCGATAATAATCCATTGTTTACGTTTTACTCTTGATATTATGAAATGGCAAATTTTGATGAAATTGCAATGATCGCTATTAATTGTAGAAGTAGTAGACGATGCTGCGGGAGCAGCAGAACAGCGAAGGCCCTTCTACCCTCGTATAAATGCATTGAAACTTTGAGATAGACAATTTGTTAGAATGCTTCGTTTATCAAATGAATTAATTCGTGAGTTGATTCGACTAGTGTCTCTCTATATAGAGGAGGGAAGTAGAGAGTCAGCTATAACAAAAGTAAGTTACCTTCAGTCTAAATAGGCAGGTATATGAATGTGATTTATAATAAAACATGCTTATATGAATGTTTTAATGAGTCTTGGATTCCTCGCAAGTGGCAGCTATACCAGCTAGACTCAGATTCCAATATACACGTAGCATTCAGTAAATCAAGTTTCAATGTGCCTTGATAACGTAATTAATGCTTTAAATCAACCAGATATTTACAATCGATTGGTTAGTAAAACAACACAAGAAATACAAGCAGAACAGTTGTCAACGTGACGCGCCACGTCATGTGATTTAAATACCTTTAAGCTATTGGTTGAATTCGTGACCCAAGCTAAGACTTCCCTCACACCCTTCGAAACCGACCAACTCTGTATCGCATTCAGTTCGGGAATAGCGTATCGAACGAGAAGAGTATCACATGCGAATTTTTGGCGATGTAAATATCACGTTCGAAATTTATCGCGCGAACTCAAACATAAGGTCCCTGGAGGCAAATATAGGCATGTTGATTTTTCTTTGAGACGTAACATGTACTTCCTAAAGGGGTCTCTGAAAAATATCAATATTTTGTTTCTGTTCTTTTGTGGCGTTTTTTAATGCCTATAGGAAAATATCGGCGATGTGAACGAAGTATTATCTCGTGGATGTTTTCACTTGGCATAACATAGTTTCATCCTTGAGACGTGCATCGAGAATATTTCTAGCGTTCGCGCAATCGTATATGTGATCATGTTATCTCAGTGATATGTTTGATGTCTCAAATAGTCTATAGTTTACAGATCATCTCACAGCACTGCGAACATAGGAGAGGATATGACCAATCAACTATCGTCCAACCCCTTCAGTTTTCGCCCTTTTCAATTTCGCTGTTCACGATGACAATAACTGTCATCATGACATTCTAATAATTATCTAGCAAATATACTTATAGGTAGTTCATTTAAAAGACGTAATAACATTTGTTGAACATGGTTTACGAAATTACTGAGAAACTGCAAATTGTCTAATGTTATTTTCAAGGATCAAGGACGTACATTGCGTCAGATTAAAGTATTATTTGTTGAAAAGTTTGAAAATAGGCCAGACAATCATCAATTGCTCTAACTCTACCCATGTTCAGTGTCCTGTGCGAAGTACTGTATAATACAGTCTATAGTTGTAGAGTATGGTTTCTAGTTTTTACTTAACTTTCGCTATTTTGTTTCTCGCAGAAGTAATAACAGGTCTATTCACTATCTTCTAACGAAATCATTAGCAGTCGTTACCAAGCGATGAGCCGTTAAATAACGACAAAATCACATAATCGTATTCACTATCTGTTTCTTCATCGTTATTTAACGATAAGTCGTTGCCAAAAGATCGCTGAGCAGACGACACCGATTTGGCTGTCGTAACTATGAACGATAATAGCTGTTTTCATCAAAAAAATTATTCTTACTAGTCCTTTGCAAAATTTAAATGGTAATCAAATAGAAATGGATCACTTCGAACTGGACGTATTAGTTGTAATGCTAGAAGAACTGCGAAGAAGGTATTATGATGACTTTTTAAATGGGATCACGTATCTGTTGGTCCGCTGAGAGTGGAATCAAAGATTCAGTAGGAAGCTGAGGAATATCAGCAACCCTTTCCAGATTCCAGATAATATATTTCTATATTACCAAGAGAACTGGCTTGGAAGTTATTTGAAAGAATGAAAAAATGAGCGATCACTCCCGCATGAACACGAGGGTAGCCCTCCTGTCATACAAGTAAACAAAAAATTGTGAATTTCCGTTCCGTAACCAATTGTACAGTTTTCTTTTAGCATTGCAATTTTTCACCCATGGCAATTACCAGAAGTCAATGGCAAAAAATAAATCTTGTGCAATGTCCCAGTCTTCTGTGAGCAGGTGTATTCACGAAGTATCAAAAATATTGATCATTTGGCCCTCTATAATAAAATTCCCTACTGAGCTAGCTGTTCGGTTTGGCTGTTAGGTGGTCCCAAGTTTCTTTCAAAATTTCTGATTTGCTTGGTTCAAACTTATTTGTGGGAACCATCAGTTAAATCCAAATCAAATATACGGAAAATTGTTGCCTATGTAATAGTGTTTCTACTTTTTCTTACAATTTCGTAATATTCACCGATTTCCATAGTTGATTCAGATTTCCATCAATTAATCGAATAACTGACACTGACAATTTGAAAATTTTGTTTTCATCTATCACTCAATCACAAAATATAAATTTACGTGTACTACCCGTCTCAAAAATTTAGGTTTGTCGTTATTCATTTGGTAACGACTGAAGTCAGAACAAGTTCTGGTATGAGGAGGTTGTACATATAATAATAATAAAAATGATTAACAATAATTGCATCTTGCAATTGAAACAAATATATCATAAATCACTAATAAACAGAATCAACATTATACAATTAAGTAAGTGAACAAATATTGATCATAAGCTTCAATTGAGGTCAGGAAAATTTGTCTCTAAAAGATTATTTTGAGCAGTTTTACTGAAAAAAATTGACTTGACTTGATATTGGCACATATTTTTATCAAGTGATTTCAGCAGCAGTTTTTTCCAGAAACATTTGGTGGGAACGTCGGCTTATCCCTTACCCAAGCAATGGGGCTATCTGGAATGTTCCAGTGGGGCATGCGACAATGGAGCGAACTGGAAAATCAAATGACTTCCGTAGAAAGGGTTCAGGAGTACGCAGATATTGTACCTGAACGAGACACCAACACAAAAGAACCTCCAAAATCCTGGCCAGATGCAGGAAAAGTAGAGTTCATTAATGTTTTTCTCAGTTATTCTATAGAGGATCCACCTGTACTAAAGAATCTCGTTTTCGTAATAAAACCCAGAGAAAAAATTGGGATAGTAGGGCGAACAGGTGCTGGTAAATCGTCCTTGATCCAGGCGTTGTTCAGGCTGACTGAAATCGAAGGAAGAATTTTGATAGATGGCGTTGACACGAAAACCGTCTCACTGAAAACTCTCAGATCGAAAATATCCATCATACCTCAGGAGCCGGTTTTATTTTCTGGAACACTCAGGAAGAACTTGGATCCCTTTGAAGAATACCAGGATGAGGTAAGAAATATAAATGTTCATTCCACTTTGGTTCGATAGTGTTAAAAGTTCCTTTTTGATCAACGAATAATGTTTGCTGTCTCCATTATAACATATCTTTGAATACAGTACCTGGAAGTATCTTTATTCCTCTGGCTGCTTGTAGTTTCACTGCATTGGGTCTTCACTTCTTTGAATATTGCTTGAAGAGCATATAAACTGAAACCAATGGCAAAATGCTATCACCAACCCGATTTTTCATGCAATTATAACCGAGCTTAAACAATGTTGCTGGCTAGGGGTTACCAGTTATCTGTTTTTCCAATGCTCTTTTTGTCTCTTAGGTCGGGTTGTATCGCAGTTGGTTACGGAACCGATGGTTAGTTTGTAACACTGGTTAAGGTTGCCGATACATGTGACTTGGAAAACTAATCTGACAGACTTGATAGAGGATCCACCATGCATTTCATTGAATATTTATCTGACCGTGCAAATGAGAAATTATAGTCAAAACTAATTTCTACTACGAAACATTTGCTGGGGAACTGGCCGGTAACGTTACGTATTCCATGTAATACCTATCTTGGACGATTATTTATCATTTTGTTTCGAGATTATTCTGGAAGAAATGATTCGTGAAATAGTTATTCAAAAAAAAAAAAAATAAAGCAAAATCCAAAATTTTTATATACATAACCATCGTTTAAATAGAAGATAGTTAGTCAATGCCTGTGGAAAAGGTATTGGACCCAAACGCGAGTGTCATCTAGCGTGATTAGTAGTTACAAACATGAATATTTCACGTCATTTTGATACAGGTTTCTTCAAAAAACCCTGATTTTAATGCTGTCCCATTGTTTCAATCAAGTTACGACATGACTTGTAGGCCAGATCACTGAAGTTACGACATGACTTGGATGCGAGCTCACTATCGCCATCTAAATGTCGCATCCATTTTGATCCAATTATAATCCCATAAGGTTGATTAACTCTCTTCTATATAAACAATATCATAACTATCAGGTCCAAAAACGGTGAAAAAATCAGACTCAAGATTCGTAATTATATTGGCGCACTTGGCAACATGCAACTTGGTTTGTCCTGAGATGTGAACTCGTTCACCGTAGAATATATTATTGCATCGCCAGTGGTAGAGGAATCATGGATGTATAATATCGTATAAATACAGATGGACTCAGCATTGCCATACCTACAACACTGATTGTTTTGAAGTAGCTCATTTTGTTGGCGCGCGTGATGCGGGGAAGAGAGAATGTAGCGATAGACTGTGACCTGTCCACAAACGACAGGAGCGCACGCTTTTGATAAAAATAGGGTTCAATCGCAAGAAAAAAATGCTGAATTTGAAATAATGATGAAAATATCAACGAAAGTGATAGAATATACATCCGATGGGACTTCGTGAGATAGAAAAACTCGTAGGACATACCTGATGTCATTCAATACTTCATTGATTGAGAGAGTATCGAATCTTAGAAAATTAGCTTCACAAAGTTTGCGAAATAAAAAAAATTAGACTTTTAAGACTTTCGTTTTCAATGAATGGAAAGCTGGATACAGTCAACTGAAAAAAAAAGGATAAAAAAAGTATTGACTGAAAAATGGTTATTCATATATTCAATAAATACATGTTCTTATATAGATATTATAATGAATGAATATTGTGAAGAATAAATATTCGCAGAAAATCCTAGCAGACTTTGGAATACATTCAGTTGAA
Organism: Chrysolina oricalcia; assembly: GCA_944452925.2. Lineage (NCBI taxonomy): Eukaryota > Metazoa > Arthropoda > Insecta > Coleoptera > Chrysomelidae > Chrysolina > Chrysolina oricalcia. The sequence continues at coordinate 35,597,557 of OX101813.2, read as the reverse complement.
CTTTGCATCCCCTTCTTAACGTCTCGCCTGTAACAGACGTGACGTTAAATCCATGAGAGGAAATATAGAAAACTTTACGCCTTTGTAGCCAATTCAGTAGAAAAGTTTATGAAACAGAGGACAAGTTATCTTATTTAAGAACAATAGCTAATCTACAGTAGTTCATATTTCTGTTTAATAGATACAGTTCTTTCCTTCTCATTCTTTGTAAATTTGGTTTTCCTTAAAAGTAAATTCATAATATGAGTTTGCGTTATTTTCTGAGAGGTTTTTGCCCTGTGGTGCGATTTAATTCATGTGTGCAATTTTCCACGTCAGGATATTTCTTGTGGGCTTATATAAAATTGGGCTATTTTCTGTACGTTTATGTTCTTTGCGATTGTTCCAATTGCGCTTTTTTTCCTGTCACGGTCTATTTCATCATCTCCATTAATTTAATTTTGTTCGGCGAAAACAGATTGATGTCCACTGTAACGCCTCTATGGTACTTATAAAGGGAATCTAAAATTCGGGTTCGAACTCATGGATTGTTTGCAAACCCTACAAGATTGCACCATTGTCTCTGTCATTATACTGCCACTATATAACACACTATATTCCAAAAACACCATTTCAAGGATATGACAGAACTTTCAGAAGTTTACTTTGTGGAAAACATAAACATTGATTTTCAACAGCGTTGACAAACGACCAGACACAACCATTAGTAATGAGTTTTTTCGATAGTTTGGATTTTGAAACTTGTGAGTAATACAGGTTTAAGATGCATGATAATGTCACAATCCTTTATTCTTCGATTGTTATCGAATGGAATATGTATAGTGACACAATTTTGTCTATGAAAAGGACTTATCACCTACGAGATGTGACAACGCCTAACTCAATATCACGACTACTGATTGTGAACGACTTCAGACCAGGATGTAAACAGCTAGGTCCAGTACAATACTTTATAGGTCCATGAGAGGAATCGTTATCGGTTTTTGTATTTCGATAAATATTTTTGTATTGAATGTTTTGATAGTCCCGCATTGTCAACCAGCCATATCTTAGTTTCAAATCCTAGGTGCAGTTGGATTTATATAGGTTCATATGTATTTTGATTGCAATTGCTGAACTCGTAGAGCTCAGTTTGAGCATTAAAGGCTTATGATTCGCTTTGTCGAATGCCTTGAAGAAGTCAGTGTAGATAAAATCTACCTGGTACCCACTCTCCAGGGCATACGACAAGTATTCTGTGTAATTGACCAAATTGAGTTCGGATATCAATAATCCGTCATTTTTACCTCCTTCAACTTCATGATAATGGTGAATAATTAATTGCCTTTACAGGTATTATGGAATGCATTGGAGGAAGTGGAGCTCAAGAATGCTGTAGATGAACTACCTGCAGGATTGGATAGTAAAATGGCTGAAGGTGGTTCCAACTTCAGCGTAGGACAGAGACAGCTGCTTTGTCTTGCTCGTGCTATAGTTCGCAACAATAAAATTCTAGTCTTAGACGAGGCAACAGCCAACGTAGATCTGCATACTGATGGACTGATCCAGAGTACCATAAGACAAAAGTTTGCTAATTGTACAGTATTAACCATTGCTCATAGACTCAACACCATCATGGACTCAGATAGGGTGTTGGTGATGGATGCTGGGAAAATAGTTGAATTTGATCATCCGTTCTCATTATTGCAAGATAAAACCGGGGTATTCCAAGAATTGGTGAAACAAACTGGCCTGGCAATGGCTGAGAACCTACAAGCTATTGCCGAAGAAAGTTTTACTTCGAAGACTGCTACACAGACATCACTTCAACACTTTTGAATCGATTCTATGTACATGACATTTTTTATTCCAAATAAATTTTTTATAATATATACTCATCGTGTAATTGCGTTAGCGTTAGCGATGTATTCAAAATAGTTACTGCTACAGTATTTTAGATGCCATTCTGATACACAGCATAAACATATACAAGCTTATAAAAATTTCATATTAACTGTACGTGAATGTCTCCATGACATTTTCATTTGATGTGAAATGAAAATAATTGATTCTTACATTATTGTCGATTTTTATGACTTGGTGTAGCATTATTCGATTAAAAATTTCTCAAATACAATATACGCCCACCTATTGCTCAAATAGTCACTAGTTGGTGATGTCGACATTGAATGTGTTCAGAGTGCTTTCATGTTGTGAGAGAACTACTTAGTCAACGTCAAGGTCAGCAAGTTTTCTTTCCAGGTTTCTCCACCTGAGTAAAACAAGTACCTATTATTTCTCCTTGGGTGACTAGCGATGCGACAGTTGTTATAATGATATCTTTGTAATTTGAACTAGATTTATCAATCTTGGTTTACATGTTGTAGCGAGCAAAATTTTACCAAATTGAACTATTGTGATCACTTAAAAAGAAGTTCAATTTGTAATTCATTTTTAACTAGAATTGTTCATTTTAAATTTTTGATTGCTCCAAACATTCGTTATTCACTCATTTGATATTGGCACCCCTTCTGTACTAGGTAACGACTTGCTTTACATTATAACGTGATATGATCAAAGTGTAGCATCCAAAAACCTGTTCAGGCTTGGTTTGGACAAACCCAGTTGGCGATGTAATGAGGTTGGAAATAAATTATCTAGATAGATATGGAATAAGAGGTCTGATGTTAACTTAAATCAGTCAGATCTCAGCAGGAGAAATCTAATAATAAGAGTGAACAACACTTTCTCATTTTATGCTCTTTTTTTTAAATGTTTCCTAATGATATCAATTCAAGAACGAGTTGAAGAGAATAATTCAAAATTCTAAACCGTTGTTAGTATATATGTAGTGGAAGTTTGTGCAAACGTTCATTCCAATAAAAGTGAGTTATTGAATACATAATCATTACACATGCCAAAAAAGTTTTCACTTTACTGGTTATACTCTTAATTAGCAAATTGAGTGCTTCCACAACTTGAATGTTTTCAAAAAGATACTGAAACTATAGCTAGTTTAGTCCATTTGAGTGGACAACGCTGGCAATAAAATAATAATAATATAAATAAAGTTTATTCAAAATTCAATGAAAAAGCATTACATCAATTTGCATAAAAAGGTGAATAAACGGTTCAATTATACCCGCGAAGTTAAAACTTGTTGCGAGAAATTTTAGGTAAGAATTACATGTAGGTATATGTTTTGTAAACTTTTAAAATTCAACAAAATGATAATACACGGGGTTTCATGGATTTTCCTCTACAATAAAACCTCTAAGTTAAAATAATGGCTTTTGCATTGATGGGTCATATAATATTTGCAGGCGAAGCAGCAGGCTAAGCTAGTTTTCAATAAATATTTTCGTAGAAATGGATAAACTAGAGTTACTGTGGAGAAACATTTCAAAAAATTGTATTATTCCAGTAGATAGAACATGATTAATAATTCTAAACAACTTTTGATGATAACAATTTTCGATATTGTCAGGAATAATGAAATTACCAAATTCATATTTTTGACACTACTCGTATACGACTGTCAGATTGTTAGATTTGATTATTCAAAATAAGGTTCTAGAACATGCAGAACTTTTTAAGAGGAATAACTTTCTTTCTCAAACTGAAAAATAAAAGAGTTCATTCAATATGTTGCCAACAAAAGTTGGCACTTTATTTTTTCTTCGTGAAATATTTCACAGTTTCATATTATGCATTCAATAGAAAAATAAATATTATTTTTACCTATTAACCGAGGGATTTTCACAACGCATAAATGAGGTATTGTTTTCGTGACTTGTGGCTCAAAAGTTGCTTTGTTGTCATTTTAACATTTTCAACATTACTTTCAACCGGAAGTTGATTGAACAGTGAGGGGGCGACTGGGTACCGATCCAATAAACCACTTTTTTCCCGATAATCCAACTTAATCTTCATGTCCCTTGAAGGGCATAACTTCGTAGATAATCGATACCAGTAGTGTCATGGCCATCGGTCTATTTGACTATTAGGGCTATTATCTAATTGACTTTTTTCTGGAGTCCTATCTGAGCATATATGAACATTTTCCAACAGACCAATCAAGATTATTCATTGAATTTGCATAGCAGATCTATCATGGATCGCTTCTTCATTCTACTCTTTTAACGAAGGTTTGGATGAAACACGTGAATATTCCTCATTTTGTGGAAAACTGTCTGCGAGAAAGGTGTTGGATGACGATTGAATTCATCGACAGTATATTTTGATTTGATTTGATGTTGGGTATCGATTGAATTAGACATTATTATGTTCTTCATCATATCCTCATATGTTATAGTGTACATGGCCAAATTGACTTCCAAATACAGATTACGGACTGCCATTTGCACAGACGAGAGAGTAAGACTGATGAACGAAATCATATCCGGGATACAAGTCATCAAAATGTACACCTGGGAGAAACCATTCACCAAACTAGTCCAGATTGTTCGGGAGTGAGTATACAAAAACTTCATCTAGATATGCAAATCGAATGCTGAATCAATACAGTCGTCTATTTTTCCTTTCAAAACTTGATATAAATCACTATAATTGTTAGACACAATGGTAATTCCTCTGGAAAATTTTATGCCAACTCAGGAGAGCCTTTGCAGATGATCTGAAGATATTCAAAAATGTAGAAAATGTAAGAGACTGTGTTAAAATAAAAAAAGACCTGGATAATGTTCATAGATGTAGTTGCCAAAATAAATTATTCTTCAATATTAAAATGTTTTGCATAATGACCATATCACGTAAAAAAATTCAGTTGAATTTGAATACAGAATAGACTCTGGAAAGGTGCCTTGAGGTCAAAGATCTAGGTGTCACTCATGATAATGTTTTATCTTTTACAAATCATATCCAAAATGTAATTAGCTCTTCTAATCGTATGCTGG